>CP125844.1:21342795-22656215 GCA_030408175.1 Trifolium repens | reverse complement strand
GTTGTCTGGACCCATACCTCAAACAATTTCAAATATGTCTTCACTTGAAGATATATATTTAGATAGTAACCACTTTTCAGGTACTTCTTAGTCTTAACATTATGTGTCATATTTGTGAATTTTTGTTTCCTACTAATTACAATTTTTGAATTTCAATATAGAATTTATTATTCATTTAATTCCACAATAATTGTTGCCTATTTGATTGTTTATGTAGATTATTAATTAAAAAAATATAATTAAATAGTAAAAATAGAATTAGAAAAATTGTCAAAAAAAATACTCTAAAAATTGATATATTTTACTAAATTATTCAAAAAAATATTCTAAAAATTGATATATTTTACTAAATTAAAATTTGTCCAAAAAAAAATACTCTAAAAATCTATATAGAATTATAATTTTACTAAATTATTCGTATAACCATTGATATATATTTTTTTGGCATTAGTATCAATTGGAAAATAAATTGAAAGTAATGTACATTTTTTTTACGGTACATATTAGAGTATATAAATAAATATGTTCATTAATATTGAAATTAAATTTAGAGTTGATAAATAGCAAAATTTATTAATACTCAATGAAAACTGACATTGAGTGGCGGAGCCAGAAACTTTATAAAGTCCGGACAAAATATCAAACTTAAACAAAAATTTTAGTTTTGCAATGAAAAATTTCAATTTTGAAAATAAAATCTCAGTTTTGTCCTAAATTAATCCTTAAGAATTTCAATTTTACTCTAAACTAACCCTTAAAACACCAAAATTTTTGTTTTGCAATGAAAAATCTTAATTTTAAACCAAAAAAAAAAATCAATTTTGCCATAAATTAATCTCTAAAAATATCAGTTTTACCCTAATTAGCCCCTAAAATACCAAAAATTTCCGACCGAGCACGGGCTAGAGCCCCGGCAGCCCTGATGGTGAATTCGTCCATGCTTTATTTGTCAGTTTTTTTTATAAATGTGACAACTATTATAAGATTGAGAAATTTTTTCCTATTATTAATCTTATTTAATAAAACAATTAATGACAAACAGTGAAATACAATTATTAATCTTATTTTTTCCAATTATTAATCTTATTTAATAAAACAATTAATGACAAACCTCTTACTCATGGATAATTTTTTATAGCTTTATTTTTTTTGGTATTTATCATAACATATAAAAATTATAGAATTTTAATAATATATTTATCCTCGAAGAAGTATCATGTAGATTGGATATCGATATCAATATTGATTTGAAGTAAGGATTAAAGGAGTTAAAGATTAAATTGATCAGGCTTAAGTCGAATATTAACATCTAATTATTAACTTTGAACATTTAGAAAAAGGGATGCTAATGCACATACCTGTATTTGTGAAGGTAAGTGTACGATTTAGCAATATGTATATTTAACTACTTTTTAATTACAACTTGCTAATGCGCATGTATTTTAAATGCTTACATGTGGGTCGGCTCAAAACTAAGTGAGGTTGATGATAATTTGGCAAGTGTATCAATTTATCGTCAAGTAATAATATTTATAAAGATTCGTCTTCACAAAGATTGTGTTCAACAATAGCAATCAATGAGTATTTAGAAATTTAATAAAGAATAAAGATTTTGGGGGGTTTTTTATAAGAGTTGTTATGCATAAAGTATAATTTTTGACAATCACATTGAGAATGATCTGGTAAAGTTGTTTCGAATCCATTCATTTTTCCTATTTGTGTAATTAGTTATTATATTTCATAATTCTAATTAAGTCTTATTCATTCCGACGAATTAACCCTTAAATAGTAATAATGACTCTCGTGAATTCTTACCCTATTCACTAATAACTTATTCCCTTCGGCCTTTTTTATAAGGAAATATACCAATTTGCACACTTATTAAGGAAGAATCATTTTTATGATTTTATGTGCAATTTATACTAACAATTCCTATAATGATCCTACTTTAAGAGGAGAGAGATGATACAACTCTTGTAAAGTAGGGGTATCTTTGAAAAATGAATATTAAATAGAGTTGAATTTATTGACTTTTGCTTATAATTGAGGCCAAATTTTTTTGATATTTTTTGTTTATAAATAAGGCCGGAGTGAGTATTCTCTAATCCCTTAGATGAGTTAGAAATTATGAAAGCATTAAAGATGCACGTTAATTCATAATAAGTCACAACCGCAAAGTATGTATCCCTATAGTAACCGTGTTGAATAATTATCATTAATTTGAATACCAAAAGAAACTCCCGTAAACAATCAATATCTAGATCAATTTCACTAATACTTATACTAATTAAAAGCATTAAGTATATGATAATTAAATAATGAATAAAGACTGAGTTATAATAATATAATAACCAATAACATGATCAAGTAGTTCTAGGGATGTTCATCTACTTAACCTAACCTAAGGAAATTATTTACTAATAATAGTAATCATAAAAACAACCTCGTTGTCTTCCGAAGGAAAGGTATCCCCAATAGTGGGAGAGGACTTCCCCTTGAGAGCTCCTTGCTTTGAGAGTTGTTTTGCTTTCTGATTTCTGAAGTGTGTAAAATAGTGAGGAGGATAACTCTATTTATAAACTTTGAATGGGCTTGGATCAGCTTTGAGAGTAGATTTTCTTTATTTTTACGCTGATTTTAATTTCTTCAAAAATATATACTTCCATCGTGTCAAGATAGATCCCATCGTGGCACGATGAAGAATTCCGAATTTGCTCTTGGCTTCAGCATAAAAGTTGTAGCACTTTTCCTTAGCTTTTCAACGGATGGTCACAAGCCTCATTCCGAATTTCCGATACTCATAGCTCCAGATATATCTAAAGTACTCCTCTTGAATCAAGATATCTATGATTGTTTTGCTCCTTTTTTGCCCGTTTTTGTGTAGTTTCCTCTTTCTTGCTTCTTCTTCAAGTAACTTCATTAATTCCTTAGGTATTTTCTTTGTTCTATAAAAAGATAACGGAAAATACCAAAAACTATAATAAAAACTACCTAAAATCATCATACAAATTCCCATCATCAATGGCCCAAAGCGGACTCTGAAAGTGAGGCTTTTTTATTGGTTTAATAATTCTTTTGGTCCCTTAACAAATTTTTTAGTTTCGTTTTGGACCCATAATTATTAAAAGTTTTGTTTTAGTCCCTTAACTTATTTTTTGGTTTCGTTTTGGTCCCTTAGGCCCTGTTTGGTTTTGGATTTTTGGAGGGGAGGGGAGATGAAATTTAAAATTTTTATGTTTGGTTCAATTTTTTAACGAGGGTAGGGGATGGGAGGGGATAAGTAATTTACTTTTTTATCCTTAATCTTATAAACTCAAAATAAGGATTAAACTATAATGGATATATTATGTCAAAAAAAATTTAATGGATATATAACAAAAAAAATATATAATGAGTAGAAAACTTAATTTTTTTTGTTGACAAAAAAATAAATACCTAAATTTTTAATATTTCAACAAGGATAATTTAGAATTTCAATAAAAAAAATGAGGATAATTTTGTCAAACATAATTAAGGCTTAAATTCAGTTTTAGCCATCTTATTTTGACGCATTCGGATTTTCAACCCCTCTATTTTAAAACTCGGAATTTTACCCCCCCCCCCCCCCCCCCCTATTTTAGATTTTTCAAAAAAAAAATTCACCCCAAACACATTTGGCATATTTTTGCTTATGTGGCAATGGTGATGTGTCCATTTTTTTGACACATCAGTTATCCTAAACCCATAAACCCCGAACATGTGTATTATCTTTATCCACCTAATTATTTTCTTTAAAAATTATTAGAAAATTCTTAAAAATGTCATAAAATTAAGGAAAAAAATTATAAAAAAATAAATAAAAAAACTATATATAAATTACTATATAAAATAATTAAAAAAAATCAAGAAAAATACCATAAAAAACCATTAAAAAGACATTTAAAAATATATCAAAAAATTTGTTTATCATGTGACAGCTTCACACCCCATTTTTTAATGGCTAAAGTAATCAACTCCTACACTTTCATTTAAGGAGTATGTCGGAGTGTATTCACAATTTTTTCGATATATTTAAATGTCCTTTTATGATATTTTTCTTGTTTTTCTAGTATTTATCTTGATTTATTATTATTTTTTATAGTAATTTATTTATAGATTTTTATATATTTTTTCCTAATTTTATGGCTTTTTTTAGAATTTTCTAGTAATTTTTAAAGAAAATAATAGATAAAGATAATACACATGTGTCAAAAAAATAAAATAATATACACATTGACATTGAAAATCCGAATCCGCCGAATCCGTCAAAATAGGATGGCTAAAACTGTATTTAAGCCCATAATTAATTATATTTTATCTCACCTCCTCTCCCCTCCCATCGGTTGAACCAAACATGGCATTGTGTATCTATATTAGTCAAATTGATCATTTCTATTAAATTTTAATCCCTATTCAATTTTAACCATTCGATATGATTAAGAGAGTCTACTGAATTTTATAATGGACTATCAACAGCTATTTATTTTCCTACATGCTCACCGTCATCATCATCATCATTTGCAAATCAAAAAAATTAATATTATGGTGGTGGTGGTGGTGGGTTGTTTTCTTTTGTTTTAATCTATGGTTAAAATTTTGGGTTTCAGGTCTGCAAAAATAGATTAGGTCTTGGTAGTTTATTATAAAATTACATAGATTTGCATGATCAAACGGCTAAAATTGAAAGGAATTAAAATTTAATAGAAAGGACTAATTTGACTAACATTGATAGTCTTAAGGGACTAAAACCCTTGCTTGAGATGACTAAAACCCTTGCTTGAGATGTTAACTGATAGGTCCGCAAATATATGAAAATATCAATTTTAGGCTCCGTTTGGCCCGACTTATTTCTTACTTTTTATTTTAGCTTAAACGAAATAAAGAAGTATAAAATTATATTTGACACTACTTCTCCTTAAAAGTATTAGAGAAATAAAGTAAAGAAGTAAAAAATAAAAAATAAAAAAGTCAAACACAATTTTTTCCTTCTTTACTATTTTTAAGGAGAAGAAAAAAAGAGGAAAATAAGCCGGGTCAAACGAGGCTTAGTATAAAAGATGTTGGATCCCACGTATATATCAATTTTTGTTTCCTTCAAAAAAAGTATGGTAGTTATCACATTGTTTTTTTTTTTTTTTTTGCTTTCGCACCGGTTCCGACCCACCAAAGGTGAGCGACTAATCCGGCTCGTGCGTAGAGGCATGCGCACTGGCCAAGCGTTGTTCCCCTGGGAATCGAACCCGGTATTCCCCGGGCACGTCCTTAGAAGGAGCTCCTTGCCACTGGAGCCCAAGCAACTTGGTTTATCACATTGTTTATCTAATTAACCTAAGGCGATGCAAATTAATTTGATTGCAAAAATAGGAAAATAAATTATATGTTTTTAATTAATTTTAATGAATGAGAGAGTAGAATATAATTCATGTCGACCATTGGTATCCGATAAGTTTTATTTTATAATTATAACATGACAATATTTTTTTCTCGCACAAAAAGATTAAATTAAAGAAGCCGCCAACTTTCGCGTGTACGACATTGAATTTTGATTTTGTAATCTAATCGATCGCTTTTGTACGCAAGCATTACAATTTCAAAATTCCGTTTGAAAAATAAACAATTCTTACTTAATTAAAAAGTTATTTTTAGTAGAGATTTAATTTAAAGGTTTTATTAGCTTTCACATATATAACAGGAATCGTATTTTAAACTAACAAACGTCTGCTTTTGTTAGTCCGGCTATAAGTTTAATATAGTGTTTTTGAAAATTTGCAATTTCTAAATTAATTGAAAAAAATGTTGTCACAGTGTAAAGTCTAAACTTAGAAGATTCTATTTTATAGGGAGCAAAGTTATATTTAACCCTAAAAATAAGGGTTAAATATGTTTCTTGTCCTTTCAAGTTGAATCTGGATTAAATTTTAATTGTAATTTTAGTCCTTCATAATATTTTAGTTTGTAAGAATAGTCTTTAATTCAAAAACCTTTTTACAAAAAATGGAATTTTTTGTCCCCCAAAATATATAGTCCCGATAAAATGAAATTAATATTAACTATTTAAGGACTAAACTTAAAAACTCATAATTTTGTAGGAACTAAAATAAAGTATATTTAACTCAAAAACAATAATAATCAAAACAATAAATTGTTAATGTGTTAAGATATTTTTAATGCTCGAAATATAATAACTTTCATTTTTAATCCACCTAAAAATTTCCTTCAAACTTTAGTCCCTCTAAATTTTGAACTTTCAATTTTAATTCTTGTTTTTTCACAAAAACTCACATATCATATTCTAAATAACTTTTTTGGATGACATATCATTATTAAAACTTTATCACATCATTATCTTGATAATTTAACTATTTAATCTTTATTTAAACAATCTAATCTTTAATTTTAAGTTATAGATGAGTTTTTTTTGTACATTGGAAAGATAAATGCTCCCACCAAAATTTGAACTCTAGACCTCCCCCTACTCAACCCATGTCCCCCCAGCTCTTACCACTTGAGTTATAGATGAATTACCAATTATTAAAAAATTAAATAATTAAATTATTAAACTAATGATATTTTAAGTTCTTACTAATGATATCTCACCAAAAAAAGTCATTTAGAATAATATGCTATTACATGAACTATTTAAAAATGCAAGCCCTATAAAATTGAAGTTGGAAATTTAGAAGAACCAAAGTTCGATGGGAGTTTTTTGTTTGGTTGAGCACCCTAGTGGTTAGAATTGCATGTTTTAAAGGTGAATAAATGAGCGTACAAGTGTTTGAACTCTGGTTACTGCATACTACGTGCAATATCCTTATCAATTAAGCTAAGTTCAAGAGGACAGTTTGAAGGAAAATTTTAAATGGATTAAAGTTGAATTTTTTTTGGTTACATAAAGTTGATATATTTTGTAACAAAAAATTGATATATTTAGAATGACTAAAAACATGTTTAACCCTATACTAATTTTGGCTATTTTTTTATATTTTATGAAATTCAACTTGCTTATATAAATGACCACTATTCTACCATGAATATCATTATAATCACACTTCTTCTTATTCATTTTTAGGTATGATACCTATGGAGATTGGCTATCTTGATCAACTTAACATTCTAGTTTTGGGAAACAATAGTTTTAGTGGATCTATTCCATCCGAAGTTCTCAATATGTCATCATTGACACACTTGGAGCTTGAACAAAATAACCTCTCAGGCATAATTCCATCAAATACAGGATATTATCTTCCTAACCTACAACAACTACACTTAAATAACAACAATTTTGTTGGAAATATTCCTAAAGGTATATTCAATGCTTCCAATCTTATTATACTTCAATTGAATGACAATGCATTCAGTGGAACTCTACCCCATAATGATTTTGGGAATTTAAGGTTCCTCACCTACTTTTTCATAAATTACAACTATCTTACAATAGATGATTCTTTTCAATTCTTTACTTCCTTGTCCAATTGTAAATATTTGAAATTTCTAGATCTATCTTGGAATCATATTCTCCCCAATCTTCCTAAGTCAATTGGAAACATATCTTCACAATACTTTGGTGCATCTTCATGTGGAATTGATGGTAGTATTCCCCAAGAAGTTGGTAACATGAGCAACGTGCAATTACTTTTTTTGGACGGGAATAATTTAAATGAACAAATACCTAATACATTAAAAGGGTTGCACACACTTCAGGAATTGGATCTTGGCAAAAATAGACTACATGGATCATTTGTTGAAGAGCTATGTGAAATTAAGAGTTTGGGTAATTTGTATCTTAATTATAATAATCTTACCGGAGTTTTACCAGCATGTTTAGGAAATATGACCTCCCTTATAAGCTTACACATAGAATCTAACAGTTTCAACTCTAGAATACCTTCATCTCTTTGGAATCTTAGAGATATATTAGAGTTGGATTTGTCCTCTAATGGTTTCATTGGTAATCTTCCACCTGAGATTGGGAATTTGAGAGCAATTATATTATTAGATCTATCAAGAAATCATATTTCAAGCAGCATTCCTACAACCATCAGTTTCATAAAAACTTTGCAGAATCTCTCCTTAGCGCATAACAATTTGAATGGGTCAATTCCCACATCACTTGGTGATATGGTAAGCTTGATTTCCTTGGACTTGTCCCAAAATATGCTAATCGGTGTTATACCAAAATCCTTAGCATCACTTTTGTATCTTCAAAACATCAATTTCTCATATAATAGATTACAAGGAGAGATTCCTGATGGTGGACCTTTCAAAAATTTCACGGCTCAATCATTTATGCATAATGAAGCACTTTGTGGAAATACTCGCTTACATGTACCTCTGTGTGGTAAGCAAGTTAAGAAAAGATCAATGGCAAAGAAGTTATTATTCATATGCATAATTCCGATAGTTGTGTCAATCATTTTGGTTGTTGCATGCATAATACTTTTAAGAGTTAATAAAAGGAAAAAGGTTGAAAATACTCTTGAAAGGGGTTTATCAACTTTAGGAGCTCCAAGAAGAATTTCCTATTATGAACTTTTGCAAGCAACTAATGGATTCATTGAGAGTAATTTACTTGGAAGGGGAGGATTTGGCTCTGTGTATCAGGGGAAGCTTCCTGATGGGGAGATGATTGCAGTTAAAGTAATTGACTTACACTCGGAGGTAAAATCAAAGAGCTTTGATGTAGAATGCAATGCAATGAGAAATCTTCGACATCGAAATCTGGTTAAGATTATATGTAGTTGTTCAAATCTTGATTTTAAATCATTGGTGATGCAGTTCATGTCAAATGGAAGTGTGGACAAATGGTTATATTCAAATAACTATTGTTTAAATTTCTTGCAAAGGTTAAATATAATGATAGATGTTGCATCTGCAATGGAATATCTCCATCATGGTTCTCCAATACCCGTGGTTCATTGTGATTTAAAGCCTTCTAATGTGTTGTTGGATGAAAATATGGTTGCACATGTTAGCGATTTTGGTATTTCCAAGCTTATGGATGAAGAACAATCTAAAACTCATACACAAACTTTGGCTACTATTGGATACCTTGCACCAGGTCATTTCTTCTCTTTAACTTCATGACATTTTATATTTATTTTGAGTCTCAGTCAATCTTTTTGATTTTCCAATAAAGAAAGAAACTAGTTGAATGTTATTAACTTCTTTCTAACATTATAGTCATTTTTGTTATATTTATTTAAGAATATTTGATTACTAATTGTAAATATTAATATGTAGAGTATGGATCTAAGGGAATTGTTTCTGTCAAAGGAGATGTGTATAGCTATGGGATTATGCTAATGGAAATCTTTACAAGAAGAAAACCAACAGATGACATGTTTGTTGTCGGACTAAGTTTGAAGACATGGGTTAGTGGATCATTGCCTAGTTCTATTATGGAGGTCTTAGATTCTAATTTAGTCCAACAACTTGGGGAACAAATTGATGACATGCTGACTTACATGTCATCTATTTTTGGTTTAGCCTTGAATTGTTGTGAAGATTTACCTGAAGCAAGAACTAATATGGCAGATGTTATTGCATCCCTAATCAAAATCAAGACTTTGGTTCTTGATGTAAACAATCTCTAGTTATTTTCATTTGGAATGTGTATTTTTATGTGTTTATTATTGTTTTGTTTTTCCTTTTGTAATATTTGTATGGTATGTTTTCAATATTGCGAGTTGATGTCTTGCTCTTTCTTTATGAGATATTTTTATGTTGTAATATTTAATGGTTGTTTGAATTCCTTTCAATTTTTTTATTTGTTGTTTGAGATTGAAGTACATTATTTTTTTTCTTAATATATTTATTTTTTCTTGTAATAATAGAAAGGATCACCATTTATGTAGTAAACCATATCAATTTATTCCTCTCTATTTTTCATTTTATTTTGGGTTCTTACTTAATTATACATTTAGTCTCAAACGTTTATTTTAATTTTTAATTTGATCATAATTTCCGTCAATTTGAAAGCCAACTATATGAAAGTAACAACTTTGCCACGTAAACCTTTTGTTAAAAAAAAAAACTTTGCCACATAAACCTCCTCACAGGTCCATTAACGATTTTCATTTCCATTAAGTCAAACGAACATGCGCCAAAACAAAAACCCTTTCACATCATTCATAAATCATAACTTAGTGAAACCATACATTCACACAAACACATAGCGAACAGAAAACTTTAAAAAAACTTTTAAATTGATCTTGTATTTTCATTTTACTTTCAAAAAGGTCCCTGAACTCATCAGTGTCAAGTCATTAAAAAATGACATGTCATCAAAAAATAGATCTAGAGACCTTTTTAAAAGTAAAATGAAAGTAACAAATAGAAAACCTTCGTCCTCAAGAATCAACTTCAAACTAATTTCATAAAAGATTAATTTGGAGTATACC
Source organism: Trifolium repens (assembly GCA_030408175.1). Classification (NCBI taxonomy): domain Eukaryota; kingdom Viridiplantae; phylum Streptophyta; class Magnoliopsida; order Fabales; family Fabaceae; genus Trifolium; species Trifolium repens. Next base: position 22,645,797 of record CP125844.1, on the reverse strand, counting down.
TCTTAGTTATATTTGAGCAAACAAGTTTTTTGAATATTTGAATGTAAATAAAATTTGTTAAGAATCATTCCTCTATCAATTTCTTTTCCTTCATAACAACAATGTAACCAACAATATCAACTAAGTGGGAACTCACACCAGCAATCAACAAGTAGAACGGTTATACAAGTATAAAATATACATATAGCGAGAAAAAGTACAATAAAATACAACAACTAAGAACATTCACAATATTACAAGCCTTAAAGATGGACAGACACTTAGGACACAAATTCCCTCCTTCTTTCCTTTGCCAAACAACCGAAAATGTTAGTTTCTCTACCCTTTCTCTTCTAACAAACAGAATCATAATATTGAAAGCAAAAACTTTGCCACGTAAACCTTTTGTTCAAAAAAAAAAAAGAACTTTGCCACGTAAACCTCCTCATGGTCCATTAACGATTTTCATTTTCATTAGGTTGAACTCACGTGCACCAAAACAAAAAACCTTTCACGTCATTATAGGAGTAAGTCTTATATAGGCACAAAATTTAAGCACACTCACATAAATTTATAAAATTAAAAGAAAAATAAAATTGTCACATCAATTTATATCATTTCAACTCATTTTTCTTTAATTTTTTTCACTTCTTGTGAGTGTGCCTAACGTCTATTATTTATATTTGTGACTATATAAGTATTTTCCTTCATAACTCACTCATCAGTGAAACCATGACTCACTGAGACATTCACACAAACACATAGCGAACACAAAACTTCACCATTCACCAATGGATCCTTCGTCTTCATCTTCTCCATCACTCCCACAATCTCTCCACCTCGCTATGGCCGCCTTACTCGGCGCCTCATTCATGGCCATTTCCGCTTTCTACATCCACCGTCGCACCGTCGACCATGATCCGCCGCAAACCTCCTTCTGTAACCACCGAAGAACCCGAACTAGAGCCCGAATTAGAAGAGAATTAAGACGATGATCTTACCGGGTTCGACGGTGAAGAAACGGAAACGGATAACGATTCGAGAAACTATCAAGGAACGTTGTTTAGGTCTGTTGATGAGAATTTGAGGGTTTCGTCTTCCATGCCGGACGTTGTTTCTGCAACTGATTGGTTTCGTGATGATTATAAGAATCGTTCTTCTTCGCATGATAATCTTAATTCTGTTCCGTTAGGGCTTCCATCTCTTCGAACGAGTTCAAAGCATGGTGCGAATATTTGAATTTGAAACTGAATCATTTTTTGTTTTATGTTGCTTTTTTGGCTTAAATTTGTGATTTGTGATTGGTTTTGGTTGCAGAGAGCTCTCAGATTTCGAGTTCTTATAAGAGGATAGGTTCTGTTGGTAGAATTATGACTCCGAGATCGCCTGACGATTCTGATGATGATGGAACTCAGCTTAGTGAGGATAATCGGATTCCTTTCTACCCTGTGACTAGAGATTCTTCAAATTCTTATGTGAGGATAATGCTTTATTGTTTGTTGAGATACTTATATTGTTTTTTTGGTAGATAGACGAAATGGCAAGCCATGGGAAATTCACACGCATAATAACGTGGAGGGACCGGGGTTCGAACTCCGGTCATGGGCGTCATCCCTAACACTTTTGACATTTTCTACCTGTTGAGCTAGGACTTAGGAACACTAATGTTGTTTAAATCTTTGTTAATTAAACCATGGCATTTTGTTGATAATTTTCTTTTTGATTTAAATGATACACTTTTTTCGTGTTAATCAAAATAGTTTTACACTGGTGTCCAATGAAAATATATTATTTTGCTATTTGTATGACATTGGAAATGGTTCATCATTAGATGTCGGTGTAAAACTGATTTAGACCAACAGTATGTCCATTAAATTATTTTCATTTTTTTCTGTTAATAGTGGGCTAGTTGAGGAACACGCTTTCTTGGTGCATGATAATCAATCTTTTTCCTTTCTTATCTTTGTATTTTTTCTAGTGGTGTATCATAAATCATGTTACATTTATTTCTATATTGGCCTTTTAACTTTTAAGTGGTTCATGGTGTTGTTCATTGCAGGGACTAAATCCAACTGTTCCATTTAGAGTTGATGATGTAAATGCTGCGAATAATCAGATGTTTGGAGAGATTTCGAAAGAAGCAGGAGCTGGTACAAATACGAACGGTGTAATGACAGATTCAACTTCAGTAAATGCAGCTGGGAATGATCTTGTGTTTGTCAATAATGTCTTGTCTGCAAAAAACACAGTGCTTGGTACTTTCAAGTCCTATCATTATCTGTACTGTGCTTCTTATTGCTTCTATATTCTTTCACGTTAAATAGTTTCAGATTTGTTCCTGCTTCTATCCTCGTTTTGCTATTCACTTTTGCTATCCTATTTTAACTTTGTTTGCTCCCTTTTTTATGTTAACTATTTTAAACGATAAAAAAACTATGGGTAAAATTGAAATAACCAGTATTAAATGCATCATTGTCTTGTTCAGAGCCAATGAATATTGAATAGGAGGAAGTTTGCATGATGATTCGAGAATGCTTAGATTTGCGTAAGAAATATGTTTACAAGGAAAATGTTGTTCCATGGAAGGCTGAACCTGTTGAAACTAACTCTGATCCATTTCACTTTGAACCAGTTGAAGCAACAGGAGTAAGTTTGTTTCTTCTCCATTGCTGATCTGTCACTCAGAGATTTCCTCATACTTGTGGAATCTGCTGGAGTTATTAACAGACATTTATGTTTTAAAGTGTTTGTCTGATAATGTTACGACTTACTGACTTTTTGAAATTGTAAACAGCACCACTTTAGGATGGAAGATGGAGTCGTACGTGTTTTTGCAAGTAAAACTGGTATGCTCGGAGTGTAAACCATAGGGCATGTGATGATTATTTATCTGCTATCTAATTTTCAATATATGTTTGTTGAGGATCAATGAACTGAACTTTATATGAAACTCTGCACAGACACTGAAGAGCTATTCCCCGTTGCAAGCGCAACAAGTTTTTTCACTCATATGGATTACATTCTTAAAGTTATGTCTATTGGGAATGTTCGCTCTGCATGCTACCACAGACTGAGATTTCTTGAGGAAGTATGTTTTCATAAACTTCTTTATACATGGTTTCTTTATGCTTTACTGTGGCATTTGTTTATAACATCCAACTGATCATTATACAGAAATTCCGCCTTCATCTGTTACTGCATGCAGATCGGGAGTTTGTTGCCCAGAATAGTGCACCACACCGAGACTTCTACAATATTCGAAAAGTTGACACTCACATTCATCATTCTGCATGCATGAATCAGAAGCATCTCCTCCGCTTCATCAAGTCAAAGTTAAGAAAAGAACCTGATGAGGTAAAAATCTGCTCTCGGATTACAAATATATTTTGAACTATAATGCTATAGGCTTACCAACCCCACCTCCCTCTTTTCTTTTTCCTCTTGTATTTTTAGATTAGTGGCTTTTGTATGTTTTTCTTAGTATTAACTTATGTGTTCAGGTTGTTATATTTAGAGATGGAAAGTATATGACGCTTAAGGAGGTGTTTGAGAGTTTGGATTTGACTGGGTATGCATTGTCTTCTTCTTATGCTTTCATTTAGCTTCTTGAAGAATGAGACCATCTTATACTTATGGGCTTTCTTGTTTCTAATTGGTCAAAATTCTGTTGCAGATTGTTTACTGTGAAATTTGGTAAACAACGCTAGTTTGATTATTACAAGAGAGACCAACTAGTAAATCTCGGGACATAGTGCTTTTGTTTAAATTTTTAAAGTAAATGATGTTCATTATTGTTCTTATGTTAATAAAGTGTTGTTTTTTTTTATGTTTTAGTAACTTGAAATGCAAGAAAGAATGTTTATCCAATTAAATAAACAGAAGGAGAGATTGAGTCGAAAGTAAAAAGCAATTGGAATAGATGAAAAGACTGTAAATTGCATTCAAATGTAAATGATTACATAATGAAAAGTGGTTCACATTACATACATTCTCCTTCGAGCACTCGTTTCTCGCTTTGACATGGGTACTTAGAGTTTTTCTGAGGATTTTGTATAATGATTGTGACCCCTTTTTCGATCACATAACTAGGTTATTTATAGACAACAATCTAACTGCTACTAACGCCTAAATAACTACAGATAGGACGCGTGTCTTGACACGTATTTTGAATTTGAATCCTTTCTTATCTTCTGAGTTAACCGTTTGTTTCCATCGAAATCGAAGTAACCATGCTTCTTTTGAATATTTCACTAAGTCCATAAATTACTTTTACCCACTGGATGCTTCGACCCTACTGATATTTCGACCAAATCGAAAGGATCCTGAAAGAAAGAGAATATGCATTTAAATGCAACGTTCCATAATAGAACATTTATTATACGTTCATGCATGATTAATCATTAAATTCATTGGTTCTGAAAACCAAGCATATTTAATGATTATTAAAAATAATTACATAATTAAACATAATTATTTTATTTATGCATTTAGAAATTGCCCCCAAATGCCTGTTTCGATTGAGTGGTCGAGCGAAAAAAGGAAAAGGCATTTTATAACCACGTGCTTGACACTATTACCAATGACGGCGCTTATGTCACGTTCAGAAGTAACTGTCACCTTGATACCCACAATCCATCATTGCTCCTAGGTTTTAGCATAGTGGATGACGTGGCATACGCAGAAGTTGAAGAGAAGTTTTTGAATTTCTTTTTGATTTATTTATTTTCTGGAGACAAACATGTTCCCCTATAAATAGCAGCAAACGAACAAAGGAACACTTTTTACCAACTTCCAAGTCTCAAAGCTTCCTTACGAACCCACTGTTCATCTTCTTCTTTTCTGCAAATTACACACTGATCTTCAATCATCTTGCAATTCTAAACCGTACAAGTGATTCACCCTCAAATTCCGCATCGATTCATCTTTGTTTCACTTTTAAACAAACGATTTTCACAATTTTCTTCGCGAAACCCTTTCCATTCTTGATTTTCTGCGTACTGTTCATTAATGGCGTCCAACTTAGATTTCGATATACCCACTGCTGGCAAATGGAAAGACCTTCGCGTCCTTGAGGATGGCGAGGAAGAAGTTCCTGAACCTACTGGCACTGAGGCGGAAAGGAAAATCTGGAACACTCAGCTTATGATTCCATTTTCCATCAAAAAGGAGGATTACGCTTTATGTGGGCCTTATCCCACACGTGATGAGGTTGTAGCAAAAGAGGTAAGTGATATCTTCCCTTTGCATGTAACCTGTGAGCCCAGAATCTTTAGCTCCAATCCTTACAACTTTGGGTATATGAAGAATGCCCTTAAGATTTTTAGAGCTGCCCCCTATACTGCGCACAAGGATTACATTCCCTGGTTAGATAGGGTCGAAAAGGACTTTAAGGATTCTTGGAAAAGCTATGGTATTTACGAGCTTATCCAATTTAGTCGAACCGGCCCTAAGTACAAACCAGAACTGCTAGTGGCTGCCCTACACTTCTATGAAAAGTCCACCAACACTTTTCAGTTTAAGTGTGGCATGTTAACCCCCACCTTACTAGATGTAGCTGCTATCACAGGCCTTAGGCCTGTTGGTGATCACTTCGATCCAACCAAGACTGGAGATAAGGTCGAAGTTAACTTTCAAGAAGCTACATTCTCTAAGTACATAGCAGAGCAAATGGGTGAAGAAGGAGAGGAGGTGTCCACTGAGGAGCATGTGGCCTTCTTAACATTGTGGTTATCCCACTTTGTGTTTTGCTCGAAATCCCTTCAGGTAGCGCGTATGTACATTCCCCTAGCACAACAGATTAATGAGGGTAGACTCTTCAGTTTAGGGCGTTTGTTATTAGCCTGTCTATATGAAGCAATGGGGAATGCCAGTGATGCAATCAAGGCTTCCAAGGATGGATCAAAGGTTTCAATTGCTAGACCTATGTGGCTGTTACAACTTTGGCTGAATGCCACATTTGAGACAGAGTTGGGGTTGATAGTGTCTTCTGACTATCAACAAGAGGTAAATGAAAGGGAGATCGAAGGGCAAAGGTTGGTTCGATTAGCCCCTAGATCTTTGGATCAAGATACTGGCAGGCTCTTCATGAGACACATGAAGATGTTTTTGAACTTTGACAAGTTTTTACCACGTCATGCTCCCTTTATCGAGCGTAAGCATGGTGCTGCGTGGTTTGTTGAAGATTTTCCCGCATTTAACCCGGACAATGAGGATGAGGTCAATGAGGTCTGGAGGGCCTATTTAGAGCAAACTGTGCTCTCATGCAGGATCGGTTCGAACGCAAACCAGTATGGGCTTGTAGGATACTTGCCCAACTGTGTGGCTAGGCAATTTGGTATGTCCCAGATCAGGCCCAAGTCCCTCTTTGAAAAACTGGATAGAATGGTGTTGGGCACTGGAGTGACTGAGAAGACTTACAAGAAGTACATGAGAATGCTGGAAAATTATGAATTTAATTTCAAACCCTTCGAGTACAAGCCTTCTTTCTACTGCACTGATGGCTTTAGCAAATGGTGGAGTGACCATTACACCAAACATTCACTAGGCAATGCTGATCAATTGCTAGGGATGGTGGAGAGTGGCTTCATAGTGCCATCTCTTGGAAAGAAAATAAACGTCTCAGGTCGAGGTAAACATCTAAAATCTATATTTTATTTATCTTACAAGATTTATTCCCTCAAACCTTTTTATATTTAGTAATGCAACATTTTGCAGGCAAAGGCAATAAGAAAGACGGTGGGTCTTCAAAGACTTCGACTGAAGTGAAGAAACCCACTGGGGTTAAAATTAAATCAGAGGTCGAAACCTCTAAAGCAAAGGTAATTTAACCTTAAGAAAATTTTAATTTATTTCCTCTCCTCATGTTTAAACATATGTTCTAACTTCGACCATTTTATGTCCATAGAAGGGAAAAGGTAAGAGCAGCACAGAGACAGTGTCTGCTAGCTCGAAGAAAGAAAATATAGTGGTTTTAGATGAGGAGGTAAAAGTCAAACTTTCCATCACCTACTTCAAACTTTTGCCAGAGTAATATATTTTGAAGCAAAATCTTGACCTTTTTCACCTCCATCGTTTCAGGATGAAGAAGAACAAGAGATCCCTTTGGTCAGGAAAAGAAAACAACCATCAACTTCGACTTCACAACCTGGTGAAGGGAAAGCAACAACTGTTCCAGAAGTCGAAGCAAGTGAGGCTGCACGAGCCAAGAAACAGAAGAAGGTTGAAGAAGCTCCCACAAAGGACCAAAGGGGAGAGAAGAAAAAGAAGAAAGAAATTGGTATGAAGGTTAAGTCAACCATTAAGAAGCCTAAAGGGCTTAGGGCACTAAAAATCCGCGTTTCGAGTGAAAGCGGTGGAGATCCAACCCCTCAGACAAATGCTTCAGAGAACAAAGTGGTCGAACCAGACCAACTTACCAAAACATCAGAAGAGCAGGTAGATGGACCACAAGGTGACCCTGCACCTCATTCAGAGACTTTGGTCCATGATGAACCAATTATTGATGGGGGAAAGACAGATGATGCACAACCAGACAACGATGCCCCCAATGCTGAGAAGGGTGGAAATCTTCAAACTAGCCCTGAGGTCGAAGAAGGAAAAGAGGTATAACTCATCTTACTCTCAACCTTAGATTTTCATGGTTGCATTTGATCTTTACTAATCTTCTTTTGAGTTTGCAGGATCAGTCGAAGAAAAGTCCTGTTGAGGAAGATCAACAACCAAAACCTGAGGTGGCGCCAACCAATGCTTCGAGCATCAAATATTCAATGCCTAGTATGTCTACAAACTCAGGCCAGGCCAGTTCGAACCAAGAATCTCAACATGACTCTGATGCAATTCCTGAAGCTGAGGTTGGGGGTTCAGGGATCATATCTGTCTCTTCGACTTCAAGATTTTCTGCAAGCTTGGGCGTACAAGAAGAAGAATTCACCAATATGCAGAAGTCTGATCCTGCCGGCACCCTTAAACTTCTACTCTCGAGGAAAGCAAATCAAGGAAACACCTCTAGCGAGCACACAACCACTGACTCAGCGCCTTCCAACTCTGAAATCGACTCGATGGTGCGCCAGGACTCTCTGCTGCTGAAACTTACAACTACATTTGTTCAAAGGGATGTGTTGAAGCAAATTGAAGAACAACCAGCCTGTGCTTATAGCCACTTGGCTTTCCTGAAGAAACTTCACAATCCTAGGACTGATGAGGAAACCCTTGGCAAAGTCATACAACTTAGTTCGATTGTGGACCAATATGCCAAGGCAGTGCAGAAGAGGATTGATAACAACACAAGACTTGCCACACAACAACAAGCTCAGACCATGTTCTTTGAGAAGGCCCAGCAAGCACAAGCTGAAGTGGAAAGATTGTCTTCTCAACTGGTCGAAGGAAAATCAGACCTGAAAGAATGTGATGACAAGGTTGCCCATTACAAGGAACAAATCAAACTCTTAGAGGAGCAGATTGTTAGCTATAGGCGCAAGATCATCGAAGAGGAGACCAAGAGAGCTCGAATTGAGAAAGAGACCAAAGCTTCGACCCAAGAGCAGATTGACGCATATGGCAGGGAAGGGCTTCAAGCTTTTGGCTCTGCAGAAGTTGTTGGTGAAGAGATCAAATCCCTGGAGAGTTCGAACTTGGTAGTCGAAAAGGAGATGGCAACCCTCAAGAAGATTTATGCTGACTGCACCAAGAATTTATAATTTTCTTAGTTTATTTTCTCTATTGTCTACTCGAACAATATTTTGGATCTTGTACCTTTTGAACAAAGTCCATATTTTATGGCAATCTTACAATTTACCATTTTATTTTACATGCTTGAGTATTATTCTGCGTTTTTTTTTTTTACTTCCCCTTTTGACATTAGTCAAAAACACAGAAAAACAAGCAGTCAAAGCACCATATCAAGGCAGTCAAGTCAAAAGGTGATGACAGCCAAATTCATTAAATGAATTGCATTGATGACCATACTGATAAGAAGGCTTGATAGCACTATAAAAAGGATGATTCTTCTCGTTTTGACTATTCAGGGTAGTCAAGTAACTTTAACAAGAAAATCATACCATGGAAAGGCAAGTTACCAAGGATGCTTCAGGCTCAAAAGAAAAGAGCAAAAAGAGGGCAGAGCCCTGGCGTTGCGAAGAAAACAGGCTACGCTATGAGAGAAACAAAGAAGAACTAATTCTAACAGAATCAGAAGAGGAAGAAATGGGCTCTGATCTAGAAGAGTTCTTATGGACATATGAAGACAATCTAGCAGATTATCCAGCTGAGGTTCAGAAGCTTGCTGATGAAGCACTATCTCTTTTCAAGGAGAAACTGAAGAGTATAGAATCAGAAACTTCTAAATCTAAGCCTAAGTCTGGGTAGAATTATGTTATCATATGTAATAAAGAAACCTTTCTTATTAATAATAAGAATAAAGTTGTCCCTACTTCCTATTTCTCTTTTTAAAGCTTGCTTCCTTTGACCAATTCCTGATTTGTGGCAAGCTTTAATTACTGCCATTTCGATTTCATGTTCAAGTATTATTCTGCGCTTATTTTTACTTCGAGTAAAGTAGGCTTGTATTTCTTCAAATACTTTCCATTTATACCCAAAGTACATTTTTCAGGAGTTAATTCCTCAATTTCATATGCGCCATTAGAATAAACTTGAATAATTTTGAATGGTCCTTCCCAATTTGGGGACCATTTGCCTAAGATCCTATCTTTTTTGTCCATAGGCAATATAACTTTTCAAACTAATTCTCCTATACCAAAAGACTTAAACTTAACCCTTTTGTTATATGCTTTATTAACTCGTTCTTTTTGTTTTGTTAAAACTTCTAAAGCACTAAGCCTTTCTTCATCTAAATCAATCAACTCATCTGACATCATCTGATAATAATGGTCTAGAGGTATTTCCATTTGTCTTTGTACTCTTGCTGATTGCAAGTGTATTTCGACTGGTAATACTGCATCATGACCATAAGTTAGTCGAAATGGAGTAGTGTTAGTTGATTCTTTAGGAGAATTTCTACAAGCCCATAACACTTGGTCTAAGGTTTTGTGCCAATTTCTTGGCTTTTGGGCTATATGTTTCTTTATCAGATTTATAATAATTTTATTTGCTGCTTCGACTTGACCATTTGCTTGTGCATAATATGGTGTTGAAGTTAACAGTCTAAAGCCAGTTTCTTGGGCAAATTCCCGCATCTTTCGACCAGTGAAAACTGAACCTTGATCAGTGGTTATTGTTTCAGGAATTCCAAACCTATATATTATGTATTTTTTATGAAATTAATCACTGCCTCTTGATCAACATTTGGTAAAGGAATGGCTTCTATCCATTTTGTGAAATAATCTATTCCAACTAAAATATAACGTTGATTTTTTGATGAAGCAGGTTTAATCTCACCAATAAGGTCTAGAGCCCAACCCCTAAAGGGCCATGGTTTTACTATTGAATGTAGTTCACTTGCAGGCACATGTTGAATTCCTGAGTGCCTTTGGCATTCTCGGCATCCTTTCGCAAACTCTATACAATCCTTCAACATAGAGGGCCAGTACAAACTTTGTCGAAACAAGAGTCATTTCATCTTATGTCCTGCTTGATGAGAGCCACAAGTACCACTATGAACATCAGAGATTGCTATATATGCTTCTGCTTCGTTAAGGCATTTTAACAAGATTCCTTCAGAAGTCTTTTTGAAAAGATCATTTTCAAAAATTATATAGCTTAAAGCCCTATATTTTACCTTTCGATCCACATTTCCTGTTGGATTCTTATGGTAATCTACTATAGGTTTTCTCCAATCATTGTCTGACAAATTGTCAATGGCAAAAATTTGAAAATTTTCTAGGGGATTTTTTATTTCACCATTTATTTGTGGTATAGTCTCTGCCCCCACAAGTTTTGGTATTGACAATTGTGCAGATATTGGTTCTTGTAAAACCATTTTTTCTTTTATTTCGATTAATTGTGTCAACTTTTCTTTTGACATTTTATATCCTGAAGCAATCTGAGCCAAGTCATTTGCTTCTTGATTTTTTAATCGAGGTACATGTTCAATGTCTACATGATCGAAACAATCTAACAAAGAACTAGCTATAGCAAAGTATTTCGCCAGATGTTCTTTCACACATTTATATTCTCGTGTTAATTGTTTCAATACTAATTCAGAATCACCTCTTATTTTAATGTTCTTTGCCCCCAAGTCTTTTAATATTTCTAACCCCGTAATTAAAGCTTCATACTCAGCTTCATTATTAGGGCAAAGTCCATTTATTTTGTACTTGAACTTGGTTGGAATTTGAGTCGGAGATATGATCAATATTCCAATTCCTGTTCCATACTTATGTTTGGACCCATCAAAATAAAGAATCCGTGGTTGAATATCCACATAATCCTGTGGCATTTCGACCAACGAATGATCTACTATAAAATCAGCCACAATTTAGCCTTTGACAGCCTTTAAAGGTTTATAAGTCAGTGAATATTCAGTTAATGCTAATGCCCATTTCTCAATTCTACTATGTAATATAGGTTTAGTTAGCATATGTTTAATAACATCAAAGTGGGAATAGACATAAACATCAACAGGCTTTATATAATGCTTAAGTTTTGTACAAGAGAAATACAAACAAAGACAAAGTTTTTCTATGGCAGTATATCTAGTTTCTGCATCATTTAAAACTCTACTAAGGTAATAAACTGCATTTTCTATGCCATTATCGTCTTCTTGGGCTAACATGCTTCCTATCGTCTTATCAGACGTAGCAATATACAACTTCATAGCTTTATTCCTACTAGGAGGCATTAGAACTGGAGGCTTTATTAAGTATTCTTTGATGTCATCAAAAGCCTTTTGATTCTCTTCGTTCCATTTGAATGGATCATCTTTCTTGAGTCGAAGTAGTGGTGAGAAAGCTTGAGCCTTTCCACTTAGATTCGAAATGAATCTTCTCAAGAAGTTGATTTTTCCTAGCAGAGATTGAAGTTGTTTTTTGGTCGAAGGAGGCTTGGTCTCCAAGATAGCCTTTGTCTTGTTTTGGTTTATTTCAATGCCCTTTTTATGCACCACAAAACCAAGGAAATCTCCTGCATGCACACAGAAAGCACATTTTAATGGATTCATTTTTAATCCATGTTCCCTCATTCTTTTAAAAGATTGCCTAAGATATACCAAATGGCTATCTTCAGAAGAGGATTTAATAATGATGTCATCGATGTAAACTTGCATGAATGTATCTATAAAATCATGAAACATGGAATTCATTGCCCTTTGATAAGTGGCACCAGCATTTTTTAAGCCAAAAGGCATCACAACCCACTCATAAGTGCCTAAAGCACCAGGGCATCTAAATGCTGTTTTAGATACATCTTCCTCAGCAATGAATATTTGGTTGTAACCAGAATAACCATCTAACATGCTCAAAAACTCGAAGCCTGCTGCTGAGTCTATTAGCATTTCTGCCACAGGCATGGCATACTCATCTTTAGGTGTAGCATTATTTAAGTCCCTAAAATCTATACATACCCTAAGTGTACCATTCTTTTTAATAACAGGAACTATATTTGCTAACCATTCTACATACCTGGCAGCTCTGATGAATTTACTCTTCTGCAGCCTTTCGATCTCTTCTTTGATTTTGGACATGATATCTGGTGCAAACCTTCTTGGCAATTGTTTCACTGGTTTCTTACCTGCCTTGATTGGTAGTTTTAATTCGACCATTTCTCTACTGAGTCCAGGCATTTCATTATAATCCCACGCGAAACAATCACTAAATTCTTTGAGAAGTAGCACCAATTTTCCTTTTAAGTCAGGACTAATATTGGTACTAATATAAGTTGGCCTTTTTGCTGAGCCATCTCCAATGTCAATTTCCTCCAAAGGGTCTTGGGCCTGCATCTTAGGAGTTTCATTAAGTGGATCCCTTTCGAACCCTAAAGGTTCCTCATCATAGATGCAGTCGAGCCTTTGTGCTTGTGGCATAGAAATGCCATCGCTTTCAACCTTGGCTTCTGTAGCCATATTTTGATGAACATCAGCTTCCAAAGCCGTATTTAACTTAGTTTCGGCCATATAAGCCGTAATCCTGGCCCATGCGCTGGACTCAGTCATCATAATCTTCGTAAACATTCCACCCAGATGGTGGTATAACTCCATCTTCTGAGGACACAGCATCTATTTCCTCTCTTTCCCATATGAAGCCATGGGTTGGGTGGAGTTTGACAGAATGTATCACATTATCAGAAAGTGTGAAATCATTCTCTCTATCATAACATGGCGCTATGTTCGCCAAATTTTTGTCAAAGGTTTGTTGGTTTATGGTATCAACCTCTGACATATAGAAACTGTTGACTATTTGATGTTGGCTGCATTTTGGTAAAACAATATTTAGGCAGGATGTGGTATGTAATGTTACAACATCATGACCTGACGTGAGCGCGCCAGCTGGCGGCAACATTTAATGCGCGCGGGTTTTATTTTTAGAGAAGATCTTTTCTCTTATATATCAGTTCTTTGCTTGTGCATCAAGGAAGTTTTATTTCCTTAACAGATCTTTTGCTCAGAGATTGTTTATGGAATTATTGTGAAGACTTATTTTATAAACATATCAAATCTCCAAAGATATGGTTTTATTTTATGTGTGAGCTGGATGTTTCTCTCGTGGGCAAAGCTTCTGAAGCCCAATATTACCAGATATATATTGAAGGACGAAAACCTAATTTAAGTAGTTGTTCAAGCGTTATTGTGGAGTCTAGCCGTATTAGGATTCGTGTGTGTGCTTGTGTTTTGTGAGCCTTTCTTGTATCACTTTGATGCAAGCTTAGGACTGTGTGTTCTATTGAGTTGTAAACATAATTGTCTCTGAAGCTTTTAAGCAAGGAGATAGTTATTGTGTGTGTGTCCTCTCCAAAGCTTTTAAGCAAGGAGTTTGGATCTTAGTGTTTGTGTGTCACTTGAAGCCTTTAGGTAAAAGTGATCTAGTGTCTAGGAGAGTGTCTCCACCATAGTGATTGAATCAACAACAGTGCTGTCTGTACTGTTGAGCTTAAGGAGTGAGTTGGGAACTCATACCTAGGAGTTCCTAGGTAGAAGGACATAAGGATAGTTGCTAGGTGATAAGTTGTAAATGAGGAGTCTGCTGTAAGACTTTGAACTAGGGCTATTAGTGGATTTCCTCCTGGATTGGTATCCCCCAGAGTAGGTTGCGGTTGGCGCTGAACTGGGTTAACAAATCACTGTGTGTTATTTACCTTCTGCACTATTTACTGTTTACAGTTTTGTCTATTAAAGCTGGTAAAAGTGTTGTAACATCGTGTACAACATCTTGTACTGGTGTGCCAGAATTTTCAATTGGCATCAGAGCGGGCACCCTAACATATTTGGGTGAGCTCCAGGGAAGTTATTTTCTGGTACTATGGACATGGAAGGAGGATGGTTTGGCAGACCACCGCTTTTGGATGGCACCAATTATGATTACTGGAAGTCGCGTATGATGGCTTTTCTAAAATCTATGGATAGCCAAACGTAGAAAGCAGTTATCAAAGGTTGGGAACACCCTGTGATGAGGGGCACAACCAATTTAAAGCCAGAAGAGAACTGGTCTAAGAAAGAAGATGAGTTGGCTCTTGCAAACAACAAAGCCTTGAATGCTTTATTTAGTGGAGTGGACAAATACATTTTCAGGCTGATCAAGCAATGCACTGTGGCAAAAGATGCTTGGGAAATTCTCAAGACCACTCATGAAGGGACACCCAAGGTAAAGATGTCAAGGCTCCAACTTCTAACCACTAAGTTTGAGAACCTCAGAATGAAGGAAGATGAAAGTGTACATGATTTTCATATGAACGTGATTGATTTTGCCAACTCATTTGATTCACTTGGTGAAAAAATCCCTGAAGAAAAGCTTGTGAGAAAAATTCTTAGGTCTCTACCTAGGAAATTTGACATGAAAGTTACAGCCATTGAAGAAGCTCAAGATATCTCAAGCATGAAAGTGGATGAGCTTATTGGATCACTTCAAACCTTTGAATTATCTATAAATGAAAGATCTGAAATGAAGAACAAAAGCATAACAGCTATCTCCAACACTGATGATGATAATGAGATTCAATGTGACATGGAGACGAATAAAGGAATTTCGAATGCTATTATAGATCTTGGGAAGCAATTTAATAAGGTGCTGCAAAAGATGGATAGGAAACCAAGACCAAATGTTGAGAACATGTCATTCAACATCAGTAAAAACAGCAATGTTCAGAGGAAAGGTGAACCTGATGATGAAACTGTTGAGCATATTGCAGCATTCACTGGTAGATATGAATCTGATGAAGATTCTTGTGATGAAGATATAACTTTTGATGAACTTGCTAGCACCTACAAAGAGTTACTCACTAGGTATGAAGAAATGTGTAGAATTCTTGAGAAGCAGAAAAAGACCATTAATAGACTCCAAGCTGAAGTGAACATACAGGCTGAAAAGGCGTCAAAAGCTCAGGATGAAGTCACCCAAGTTAATATCCAAATGGATGACTTAAGGAAACGTGTGCGCCAGCTGAACCCAGGAACCAATTTTCTTGAACAAATCCTGGAGAGTGTACCAAGTGGTAAGGCAAGGTCAGTTGGGTACAACTACAAAAGTCTTAACCGGCATCAACTGAATCCGGAAACCAAGTTTATGCCCGCTGAAGGAGTTTTTGATCCTTGCACTGGAAACGTGATGTTGAAGCATCATACTCAACATCCTAGAACCTACCCTGTTCCTAAATTTGAGTCTGACTCAAAACCCCATGTGCACCAAAGACCTAAAAGTCAGAAGAGATATCGAAGGTGGGTATGTCACCATTGTGGTAAGAAGGGACATATAAGGCCTTTCTGTTTCAAGCTGTACGGGTATCCCGAGCGGTATCAGCAAGCAAAGCCTGCACCTGAAGTGATAAATGTCAAGAAGGAATGGAAACCCAAAGATGGCTCCTTTACTTTAATCACCAAGGAAACTCCCATTACTACTGTTCCAGTCATTACCGCAAACAAGAATAAAGCTTCTACTGTGGAGAAAGGAACATTTATGCCTGTAAGTGAGTCTCCCTCTACGTCGATTTATGTCCCTTTTGGTACTGAAACCAGACCACTAGTAAAGCCTAAATCTGATGAAACTCTAGGACAACCTAGTTTGAATGTTGCTATTGAATGTGTCAGTATGTCACCTACCAAGGTGGAGGGAAAATCTAATTCTGGTGTTGAAACCCTAGAAACTCAAAAAGGGGCAACTCATGAAATTCCTACTGTGTCTGAGGTTGTTGCTGATAAAGTTGTTCCTGATTCACCTGTTGCTGAAGAATCATTGAACAACAAAGGTGTGGAGGATGTACTGAACTCCTTGAAGGATACCATTCATATCCCAAATGTTGTGCCGGATGTTGGAACATCCTTGGCACAAGACAAACCAACTTCTAGTGTAGTTGGTAGTGCTACTGATGTTGGTTCGCTCAAGGAAACTCTACATGAGTCGAATGTTGTGTCAGATGTCCCAGCATTTGTGGCCTTGCCTTGGCTGACATCCGATTTGTTGTTACTATTCTGATTCTTGGGCTATGCCCTGGATATTTTACGCACTCCCTAGTGCATTTGGATGTAATAGTACTTAGTACTCTGTGATCTGTGCTGCTACTACTCTATTTTGGTTCCCAAAAGCAAGTTTCCACATGTTCTGAAGATGTTTCCACATGTTCTGTTGTCTGTGGCAACATCATTTCAGGGGGAGTACTATGTATGTGATGCAGGGGGAGATGTTGTATGTGATGTTGGAACATTCTGTTTGTGTCATCCATGCTTATGTTTGTGATCACTTAAAGCGATGTAGTTTTTATGTGCTTCTGCTGTTGTATGCCTCTGATGTGCTCTAAAGATACGACTGAATTCTGATCTAATGTTTTCCATGAAGGAGTAAGGTTGGAAATTATTTTTGAAGATGTGCTACGCTTCTCTTCTTTTGTGTGTTTATGTTGATGTGAAGAAGTGTTAGTGATGTATGTATCTTTGTAGCTTGTCTGTGTGATCCCAAGTTGTTTTAGCCAAAAATTTGCCAAAGGGGGAGTTTGTTGACTATTTGATGTTGGCTGCATTTTGGTAAAACAATATTTAGGCAGGATGTGGTATGTAATGTTACAACATCATGACCTGACGTGAGCGCGCCAGCTGGCGGCAACATTTAATGCGCGCGGGTTTTATTTTTAGAGAAGATCTTTTCTCTTATATATCAGTTCTTTGCTTGTGCATCAAGGAAGTTTTATTTCCTAAACAGATCTTTTGCTCAGAGATTGTTTATGGAATTATTGTGAAGACTTATTTTATAAACATATCAAATCTCCAAAGATATGGTTTTATTTTATGTGTGAGCTGGATGTTTCTCTCGTGGGCAAAGCTTCTGAAGCCCAATATTACCAGATATATATTGAAGGACGAAAACCTAATTTAAGTAGTTGTTCAAGCGTTATTGTGGAGTCTAGCCGTATTAGGATTCGTGTGTGTGCTTGTGTTTTGTGAGCCTTTCTTGTATCACTTTGATGCAAGCTTAGGACTGTGTGTTCTATTGAGTTGTAAACATAATTGTCTCTGAAGCTTTTAAGCAAGGAGATAGTTATTGTGTGTGTGTGTCCTCTCCAAAGCTTTTAAGCAAGGAGTTTGGATCTTAGTGTTTGTGTGTCACTTGAAGCCTTTAGGTAAAAGTGATCTAGTGTCTAGGAGAGTGTCTCCACCATAGTGATTGAATCAACAACAGTGCTGTCTGTACTGTTGAGCTTAAGGAGTGAGTTGGGAACTCATACCTAGGAGTTCCTAGGTAGAAGGACATAAGGATAGTTGCTAGGTGATAAGTTGTAAACGAGGAGTCTGCTGTAAGACTTTGAACTAGGGCTATTAGTGGATTTCCTCCTGGATTGGTATCCCCCAGAGTAGGTTGCGGTTGGCGCTGAACTGGGTTAACAAATCACTGTGTGTTATTTACCTTCTGCACTATTTACTGTTTACAGTTTTGTCTATTAAAGCTGGTAAAAGTGTTGTAACATCGTGTACAACATCTTGTACTGGTGTGCCAGAATTTTCAGAAACTCTGATCAGCTTCTATATTTTCTACGCAGCCATCCTCTCTCCAAAGCATCAACTTCTGGTGAAGAGTCGAAGGAACAGCTCCTACTCCATGAATCCACTCTCTCCCCAATAGTAAGTTGAAGTTTGCCTTGGATTCGACCACTAGGAATAAAGTTGGTCGAACTATGCTGCCCACAGCAACATCTACTTGGATTGCCCCCCTTGAATGTCCTGTTTTGCCTTCGTAATTTGACAAAACAATGTTATGGGCTGACAAATCACAGTCATATTTGCCAATCTTGGGTAACATAGATAGAGGCATTAGGTTAACAGCAGCTCCTCCATCTATCAGCACCTTGTTAACTCCAACTCCTTCAACCTTTGCTCTGATGAAGAGTGGTTTAAGATGGTTTTTCATGCCTAAATCTGGCCTCTCGAATGTAGCTTGTTGCTCCTCGATACAGCCATTGTTCATGACATAGTAGCAAATTGGCTTGGGATCAGCCATTTCTAACCGGTCGAAATCAGTTTCGAGCTCAGTTATCTCTGTTTGCACATCATATTCCGATGGTAATATGGAAACCACGCATATTACGTCGAAATCTGGCTCAGAGTCTAGCAGATCATCTTCTTCCATCTTGCTTTCTTCTATAGGAGGAAGGACCCTTTCTTTTGCTGGCCTTCTAGCCACTTCTTTATATTGGCCTGTTTGAAGATTAGTTGCAGCCAATTTCTTTTGGCGTTGGAACCTACGCCATTGAGTCCTTGTCATTGGATGTTTACCCTTGTAATTATTTTTGTAAGAGTATTTGTTGACATCCTCTGAATAGCTCAATTTGGTGCCACTTGCGCCACCAACTTCCATTGCACCCTTGTTGAACTTTATGGTTCCTTGGTGCATCCAGCGTTCTATAGGAATCGCACCAGAAGGAAGGAAAGTGGGCCTTCGATCTGTTTGGACCATATTATTTGGTCGAGTTAGAATGCCCTTTCCTTTACCATGAGATGGTTTTGGGTTTGCCCCCTGCCTATTCACAACTGGTTGGAACTTCACAAGGCCTGCAGTAGCCTCCTTATCACAAACAGCACTGCAACGAGCACAAAGCATCACTCCTTTGTTCTCTAGCTTGCATCTGTTTAGAAAGTCAATCAAATCCTCTTCAGCACGAGGATATACTACTTTCATTTTCTCATAGTACTCCTTTTCAGGGATTTTTTCCACTTGCACTTCTGAAACCTCCATGGCTTCGACCATCATAATAGCCTGTGGTTCAGCATAGAGGGTATCAGCATTCTGTGAAGATTCTGGGTCTGCTTTTGCAGCTTTGGGTTTTTCACCAAACTTAAGTCTTCCTTCGTTCAAAGCCTTTTGAACTAGGTCCCTGAAAAGCACACATTGTGAGGTTCTATGTCCAAGAAAATTATGATACTTACAATAACCTCTTTTCTTTCTCATATCTAATGGTGGTATTTTAACACCTTTTGGAACCACTATTTGGCCATCAGTAACCAACAAATCAAAGATTTCATCACATTTTGTTATATCAAAAGTATAAGTCTTTGAAACATATTTGTCATTTTTTGGTTCAACAGGGTTTTTTCCATTTGAAGGTTTTAAAAGCTTGCAAGTGTAAGGGGGACCAGGTTTTAATTCTACTAGGTCTATTTCCCCTTGTTCAACATCTTCATAAGAGACATCATACTCTTGGTCGCTATCATGTGTTTCTACATAAGCAACCTTTTCTATTTTATGATACTTTGAGTTTCTAGCCTTTTCTGCTTTCAAGCGTTCGACCTGTCGAACCCTATCAGCCAATTGGGCCATATCTCTTAGATGTTGAGTGTCTAATTTCTTTCTGATCGAATAGTCTAGGCCACCGGCGGCCATTTCGACCAATTCATGTTCAGGCACTTGAGTGAAACACCTAGCCTTAAGTAAACGAAATCTATTCAAATAATCATCTATAGACTCAGGAGTTTTGCGCCTAACACTTGCTAATTCTTTGAGACTTATCTTAGACTGTCCCATGTAGAATTGCTCATGGAAGACTCTCTCTAATTGATTCCAATTAAAAATTGAATGTGGAGGGAGAGTAGTAAACCATGTAAAGGCATTTTTCGTTAGAGAATTTGGAAAATACTTCATTCTTAAATTCTCATTATTTGCTAGATCTCCTGCCTCAGTTAGATATCTTGCTATGTGTTCAACAGTAGATTCGCTAGTATCACCAGCAAATTTAGTAAATTTTGGGATTTTCCAACCCCTTGGCAATTCTGTTTGAAGCACATACTCTGATAAGGCAGAAACAAAATGAGGCCTATGCATGCCTATGTTCAAACCATTTTGTGCTAGGATAGTTTCAACCAAATTGGCTATGTTATTTTGCCCAGCAAAGTTATTATTCTGGACATTTCTAACTACATCATCAGCGTTTTGGTTTCTATTTACCAATACAATTCCAAGATTTTGTTCGACCTGGGGCAAAGCCTGTTGCTGTGCCTGAATTTGCACCTGTGGTTCGACCACTGGCACTGGTTGTTGGACTTGGTTTGCAACATTATTTGGGGCAAGCATAATGGCATTATTTGGTGCTTGTGCAATTTGTAAAGGCACCACATTCTGAATTTGGGGAACTTGTTGATTATGGGTTTGAGGAGCCCCAAAGAAATCAGCAATTCTTCCCATTTGATTTGCCAACAATTGATAACTTTGGTTTGTATTTTGAATTAATGGGTTAAATACTGTACCAATTTGTTGTGTTAACATATTTACCATGTCATGATTACTCTCATCCATTTGTTGCCTTAAAGCATTCAAAGCGTTGTTGGTTAACGAGGGATTGCCATTCCGAGTAGCAGAACCAGAAACTATCTGATTATTAGGCACGAATACGCCTGGTGCTGACTCTGTGAACAATGATGCACTTGTTTGCAAACCTTGCATCATACTGGTAGGCATACCATATGAGTAGTTCCTACTTGTGCCTTGACCCACATATTGGGAAAAGGGTAATGAAAAAGTAGAAGAACTAGCGCCACCCCCATTAACATTTGTCCTATTTGGAGAGAAACCTCCCTCCATGTCATGGGGAAGGGACAAGATAGGTTCTGTAGTGGTCGAATGTACCACTGTAGATGTTGGCATTGTCATTGTGGCACTTACCACAGAAGATATTGGGGCGGAAACTGTCGTCCCACTAGCGTTGGGCACAATCTCATTGATTACAGGAGAGATTATGGCCTCAGAAACGCTCGAAGCGGTTGATACATTCGAACCGTTATTATTATTGTTTATTTCCATGTTTTGTCTTGGGTTACTTCTGGGTGGTGGTCTAACCATTTTAGGGAGTAATTTCCCGTTCCTCAAAAGCATACACTACACAAGAATCTTTGGAAACAATACACAAAAATGCAGAACAAATTAACTACACGAACTTTGAAGAAATTTAAACGTAAAGCACACAGTCCCACTGGGCGTGCCAATTTGTTTACACTGATTTTTGGTAAACAAACGCTAGTTTGATTATTACAAGAGAGATCAACTAGTAAATCTCGGAACATATTTGTGTGTTAATTTCCAGAAAATTTATGAATGTTCAACATCTTTTGATTGAACAATTATTGTCTGATTTGCATTAAATGCATTAAAAAGACATTGTTTCGACGAAGTCGAAAGGATCAAATTAGAATAAAAAGCGTTGCAAATAAATGTTAAAGAAAGAATGCTTATTCTAATGAACAAACAGAATGGAAGAAAGAGTCGAAATAAAGATTAAATGAGATAGAGATGAAAATACTGTAAATTTGCATTCAAATGTAAATGGTGGATGGAATCCATTTCTATGCACTCTTCAACCCTTTTGCACACGCGGCGTGGGCATTTAGAGTTTTTAGAAAATAGGATCCAACCCTTATTTCTTATTACAAACACATATATATAGACCTTGTAGGAAAGGCTAACACTAGATCCTACGGTCGAAAATAAAAGTAGTAAATAACTACCTATAACTTGACTAAGATTTTGACACATGTCTTATTTAATAACATTCTTAATCTAAGATTGACACATGTCTCTTCGAATGACTATTCTTCAATGACTTCTTCGAATCATATGTATCTTCTTGTTGAAAATGAAGCCTTCGACTACACCCTACTATCTATTGCATCGACTCGAAGTCTTCGACATCCATCAATCTGCTTCATATAATTTGTCGAGCGTCACAAAATAGTCTAGTCGAATTCCACTTAATATGGCTGATTTCGACCAATCCTAGTTTGAATAATCACATGGCTAGCCAAAAGGAGTATTTTCCTTCTTTTCCAATTATAACACCAATGCTTGAGCAATATCATTAATTTTATAATTTTGGTGTTAACAGAATCTGCTTCATATAATTTGTCGAGCGTCACAAAATAGTCTAGTCGAATTCCACTTAATATGGCTGATTTCGACCAATCCTAGTTTGAATAATCACATGGCTAGCCAAAAGGAGTATTTTCGTTCTTTTCCAATTATAACACCAATGCTTGAGCAATATCATTAATTTTATAATTTTAGTGTTAACAGAGGCCCCCAAAAATGTTGTTTCTCGAATGAAATGAGAGGAATAACATTTTTAATCATGTCACTAATTCAAAAATACACTTAATGACCTCTTTGGAAAACTTAGCCAAATTTTTAGAAAAAATGATTTCGATATCGTCATCATTTTTATATCAAAATTTATGGTAAAATTTTACCAATTTTTGGTCAAAAATAATATCTACATTCTAATAATATGTTTGGCCGAAATTATAAATATCATTCTTAAAATGATATAAACAAGAATATTTGACCAATTTTACAACATGTAATTATTTCGATCTTTCTTCAAAAATTATTTCGACCAATGTAACGGTTATTACAATTAAAATTCAAAATGAATCACAACAGTTACATTGGTTCAGTTGGTTGGTGGTTCTGCTTTATAGTGCAAGGGGGCGAGTTCGATTCCCACCTATGTCAATTTTTGTTAAAAATTCAAATTTTGAATTAATTAACAAATAACATGCAAAAAGCAATAGGTGTGGCTCAAACCAGCATACTCCAAGTCGAAAAATCATTGCACAAGCCACTGAACCACTTCGACCATTACAATATAATTTCGAACTGCAATGAGGATAAACTCATAGTCGAAAAACAAAGTTTCGACCAATATTACCGTTATTAACGGTTATATACCATTAACGGTCGAACTATTTCAGAATAGTTTCATTTGTCTATTTGGCAAACAGTTTTGACCCGTTTTGAAGGGATGCGAGTTCGACTCCAACCGCTGCCATATTTCTGTTAAAAATTTGAATTTTTATAATTCAAACGAACTAACGGTTATTATATTTGAACATTCGAATTTAATCATAACTGCTTCCTTGGTTTGACTGGCAGTCGGAACCGTGTGTAACTAGAGGTCGTGAGTTCGAATCTGACCTTTGCCTATTTTTGCTAAAAATTCAAATTTTGAATTAATTAACAAATAAAATAC
Source organism: Trifolium repens (assembly GCA_030408175.1). NCBI lineage: Eukaryota > Viridiplantae > Streptophyta > Magnoliopsida > Fabales > Fabaceae > Trifolium > Trifolium repens. The sequence continues at coordinate 22,622,220 of CP125844.1, read as the reverse complement.
AAAACAACACAAGGCAAGGATCGAACCAATTACCTGTTGGTCGAAGAGAAACCCCTCAACAGCCACAACCACTAGACCACATTCATCAACTTTGAAAAAATATGAACTGCCACTTATAATAACCATAATTGCAGTGCATATCTCCAAATTTATATATTTTGGAAATATTTTTTACATAAAATGTTTGGTCGAAATCATCATTCTTATAATAAAATAAGCATATGAAAATTCGACCATTTTTCTAATATCTCATGGTTTCAACCAATATCTCGATTATTTTTCATACTTGATAAGATGAACAAAATTTTGAGCACTTTACCAATTTCAATATGCATGACAAAGTGTTACATCAAAATTCAATTTCAATTTTGTTTAAATTTTTAAAGTAAATGATGTTCATTATTGTTCTTATGTTAATAAAGTGTTTTTTTTTTATGTTTTAGTAACTTGAAATGCAAGAAAGAATGTTTATCCAATTAAATAAACAGAAGGAGAGATTGAGTCGAAAGTAAAAAGCAATTGGAATAGATGAAAAGACTGTAAATTGCATTCAAATGTAAATGATTACAGAATGAAAAGTGGTTCACATTACATACATTCTCCTTCGAGCACTCGTTTCTCGCTTTGACATAGGTACTTAGAGTTTTTCTGAGGATTTTGTATAATGATTGTGACCCCTTTTTCGATCACATAACTAGGCTATTTATAGACAACAATCTAACTGCTACTAACGCCTAAATAACTACAGATAGGACGCGTGTCTTGACACGTATTTTGAATTTGAATCCTTTCTTATCTTCTGAGTTAACCGTTTGTTTCCATCGAAATCGAAGTAACCATGCTTCTTTTGAATATTTCACTAAGTCCATAAATTACTTTTACCCACTGGATGCTTCGACCCTACTGATATTTCGACCAAATCGAAAGGATCCTGAAAGAAAGAGAATATGCATTTAAATGCAACGTTCCATAATAGAACATTTATTATACGTTCATGCATGATTAATCATTAAATTCATTAGTTCTGAAAACCAAGCATATTTAATGATTATTAAAAATAATTACATAATTAAACATAATTATTTTATTTATGCATTTAGAACATATTTTTACTTAGTAAAAATATGGGCTAACACAGATATGATCTGAATGTGGATTTGTTGGACGTCCATGCAGATAAGAGCACATTTCATAGATTTGACAAATTCAACCTAAAGTATAATCCTTGTGGACAGAGTAGACTCAGAGAGATCTTTCCAAAGCAGGATAATCTTATCCAGGGTTAGTTTAGAAATGAGAATGATACCTATTATTTAAATGTATTAAACTTAGCAATTCCAAATGATTATTTTGGTTTTGTAATAGCTTAAAATTATCCATATTGCAGGAAGGTTTCTGGCTGAAGTAACAAAGCAATTTTTGTTAGATCTTGAAGCTAGTAAATATCAGGTAATGTTTTCAGTGATTTAAGGTTTTTCCCCTGTGATATTCAGTATCTCAATGCATTTCTATTAAAATATAAAATATTCAGATGGCCGAGTACAGAATATCTGTTTATGGAATAAAACAGAGCGAATGGGATCAGCTGGCAAGTTGGTTTGTTAACAATGCTCTTTATAGTAAGAATGCCGTATGGCTAATCCAGGTAGTGTGTTGTTCAAGCTTCTATTCATTAAAAAATGTCAGATTGTCATATCATATCACCATAATTTAGACCAAATATTTGATTGAGGGATCAAAACTGTCAAATTTTAAAATAGGGGGACCAATTCTGCAAAATGATGAAAATAGGGGGGCTAAAGCTGCAATTAAGCCTACTATCTTTGTTGTCCACCTTTTGCCTTATATCTATTATTTGTTTCTGTATAAAATTTTCTATTCTTTTCGGATGGGTATTCCACCTGAAGCGCTTTTTATGTTACTTTTATTTTTCAAGTACAGTGATTGTTGGCACTAGAAAGTAGAAAAATGTGACTTCTTGTCAGCAGCATCATCATTACCTGGTTGTTCACATCTCTTCCTGCTTCATGGCTTGAGCAGTGCTATGAGATGCTGAGTAGAATAATAATTTAGGCTAGGACTAACACAGTATCCCTGTTCCTACAAAAAGTAGACCCAAAAGGAAAAATGGTAAATAACAAAATGTAGTTACTTAAAAATATTTGACTTTGAAACCACATGAAGCCAAAGATGAAAAACTAATGTATAGAGTGACCACCCCTAACCTTACATCCCCCATTTATTTATCTTATGACACGCCTAATCCGAGGAGTGTCTGTCTTCATAGACCCTAAATTATTTTCCGTGGAGGGTTTTTAAAATATCTCCGAACTCTTTTTCCTCTTTATAAAAAACTCCCAAACAAGAGGAGAGATTATCAATATCATAAACTCTCAAACAAAGCTTAAATGTATATTATTCTTTTGAAATGGAAAATTTCTCGCAGTCCAATTGTTTCACGAACCAGTTGTTAAAAGGTGGCTTCACTTTAAATTTTTTTGAAGCTCAATGATATTCTTCGGCTCAATCCTACAAAGGATTATTCATGATGCAAACAAGTGAAAAGTTGAAAGACCAAAAACATTCATCGCAGCTGTATATAGGGACGACATAAACTAGACTAGCTATTATCGAGTGAAATACCTTAAGTACTCTGTAAGTAACCTTGTTGTCCAAGGACTTCGTCAAAAACTATTTTCTCAATGACAAGAAAACCACCAACTGTCTCTTTCTGAAAAACAATTATAGCGAGTGTTTGACAAGCAAGATATCTACTAGTAGCCTATTTCGGTTGGCTTATTTAGCTATGAGCACAACAACTTTGGCACATGTAGCTGGACCTTTTTCCCCCATCTTTCTCCTCCATTAGAGACCCCAAAATCCACAATCACTACCACCATCATCAAGAGAAACTATTCTATTAATCTTAATGAATCAGGAGTAAAGCTTGTTGGCAAAGTTATGCTACACACATATATACTTATATAGTTAAATATATTTGAAAGAAATTAAACCACAACAATTTTGAGACTGATGTTGGTAATAGGAGCCAACTTTGCAAGCTTTATTGACAAATTCTAACATTGTGGAAGACACAAGGGAGAAGGAAAAAGGTAGTAATAATGTGAAAGAAACCAAACTAGCAGAAACACAAATTAAAGGCTAGGGAGCAAAGCATTAGAGGACAGGGCAACAAAGATAGGGACCTTTAAGTGGCCAAACCATATACGAGCATGTCTACCTTAGCTTGATGAACACACAATGGTTCTAACTCCCAACCTTGGCTTCATCTTCAATCGCCTAACCCCCCAAGCTATAAAGCTCCAACACTATGTGGACACATGTCGCGTCCGACACCGTGTCCGTGCTTCATAGCTCCCAAGCCTATCTCTAAATCTAAGACTCACAACTCGGCATTGTCGCTACTCCCTTCCTTATCCTTAGAGAATATAAGAAAGCATACCATAAAACTGTTACAACTAATACAAGCAGACATCAATAATCAATCAAACATAAACGTATTTGTTGTTCCAAAATAACATAACATCAAACACATATGTGTAATGTATCAAACAGTGAATTATTACATCCAAGAAAATACCCTAAAATTTAACATCAATGTCATAAAACTTAAAATACCTCAAATTAAAACAAAATCCATAATATCCTCAAAATTATTTTCAGCAACAAACAACTTAAATGTTTTTACCAGTAGAGCAGATCTGGTCAGCAGCATCAGTTGTTAAACCTAGTGTCGAGAAATGCGAAAATTTCATCGAGTTTGGAAAGTATTTTTTCATTCTGGAGACGGATTTCTTTAACCTCAGCAGTGAGTAAAACAAGTGCATCTTCAGCAACTTCTTCTCCTTGTGGTTGTGGTTGAATAGTAGGGACTTGAATCTCAGCAGGAACTTCATCTCCTTGTGGTTGTGGTTGAATAGGAGGGACTTGAATCTCAGCAGGAACTTCATCTCCTTGTGGTTGTGGTTGAATCGGAGGGACAGCAGGAACTTCATCTCCTTGTGGTTGTGGTTGAATCGGAGGGACTTCTTCAACTTCTGGAATCTGAAAATCGAGTGGAATAGGATCGTTCATACTAAATCCAACAAGAACATCGTTCTTCTGAACCATACTCGTCCACTTCTTCTGAAGAGCATTCGATGTTAGGCCTGGTCTAGTTGTTCTTAGAGCTAGTTCTTGGTCAGCAAGAATTTGATCCCAATGTAACCCCCATCTCGCAACACCCTTGACGATGAGTTTTTCTTCGTTGATTGTGTAAGAACGGCGATTCATGGTTTCGGTGTGAGTTTTTCCAGTAAACTTGCCCACTAAGTCTATATCCGATCTATATATACTAATAACAAAACGGGGCGTTTCTTTCTTTGGTTTGTACCAAACTAAACGGTGCGTTTAATGCAACTGAGTTTGTTAGTTTTTTTTGAAGAAAAACAAATACATAATTAATTGTTTATGGGTCTCATTGGAAGGATTTGTTTTTTTTTTTGCGTTTGGACCACCTTACAGCAAAACTGATCGATTCAAATTCATTTTCATTTGGCTTCATTTTTGTTCAAATAAATTCTTACATTTTCATACACATTTGGACTAAGGGTGTAAGCGGATCAGGAAAAACCGATTAAACCGACAATCCAAACTAAAAAAAAATTGATTTTTATAGTTCGGGTGAAAAACTATGCCGGACCAATTAAGAACCGATTCGGTTCAGTTCTTTTCTCGGGTTCAATTTTTAAAAGCCGAAAAACCAATAGTTATATTAGTATCGATTAATTGAGTTTAGTCCATAAAAATTCATATATTTTTTTTTCATTTCTCTGTTAATTTTACATTTCAATATAAAATAAACAAAGATGGGTGTATTTTTACAAACTAGAACCTATATCATATTCAATGACCACAATTTAGATTTAAACACTTGATTTGATTAGTGTAATATATTTGAAAATTGTTTTCAAAGATAAATTGTATAAACACTTGAACTGAAAATTGACTTGATTTAAACACTTGATTTGATTAGTATAAACATGCTAGTATAAATTGTTTTCAAAGATATTACACTAATCAAATCAAGTGTTTAAATCTAAATTGTGGTCATTGAATATGATATAGGTTCTAGTTTGTAAAAATACACCCATCTTTGTGTATTTTATATTGAAATGTAAAATTAACAGAGAGAAATGAAAAAAAATATATGAATTTGTATGGACTAAACTCGATTAATCGATACTAATATAACTATTGGTTTTTCGGCTTTTAAAAATTGAACCCGAGAAAAGAACTGAACCGAATCGGTTCTTAATTGGTTCGGCATAGTTTTTCATCCGAACTATAAAAATCAGTTTTTTTTTTTAGTTTGGATTGTCGGTTTAATCGGTTTTTCCTAATCCGCGTACACCCTTTGTCCAAATGTGTATGAAAATGTAAGAATTTATTTGAACAAAAATGAAGCCAAATGAATTTGAATCGATCATTTTTGCTGTAAGGTGGTCCAAACGCAAAAAAAATCCTTCCTATGAGACCCATAAACAATTAATTATGTATTTGTTTTTCTTCAAAAAAACTAACAAACTCAGTTGCATTAAACGCACCGTTTAGTTTGGTACAAACCAAAGAAAGAAACGCACTGTTTTGTTATTAGTATATATAGATCGGATATAGACTTAGTGGGCAAGTTTACTGGAAAAACTCACACTGAAACCATGAATCGTCGTTCTTACACAATCAACGAAGAAAAACTCATCGTCAAGGGTGTTGCAAGATGGGGTTACATTGGGATCAAATTCTTGCTGACCAAGAACTAGCTCCAAGAACAACTAGACCAGGCCTAACATCGAATGCTCTTTAGAAGAAGTGGACGAGTATGGTTCAGAAGAACGATGTTCTTGTTGGATTTGGTATGAACGATCATATTCCACTCGATTTTCAGATTCCAGAAGTCCCTCAGATTCAACCACAAGGAGATGTTACAAAAATTATCTGTGTCTCCAAGGAGCTGTGAACTTGCATTTGAATGATCATGGAGGCCATGTTTCTTGTGTTTGGTGAATTCTTGGAAGATTTGATTGTGTGAAAGATAAATGAATTAAATGGTCAAAGCTCCATACTCAGCCTAGATAAAAGCGCAAGACATTTATAGATCTGCCGTTAGAAAACAGTAGAAATCACAATATCCAGCGGAATCCTGGTCGTGGCGATATAACCCTGCCAGTTAGTTGTTCTGACAAGATAGCTCGTTGTAATGTCGTCGGTGTTTGAGGTTAGATATGCTTAAACTGAGGCAGTTCGTGTGTTAGTAGTTCTTGCATCGAAATCATATGCCATGTTATTTTTGCAAAAGTTGATGATATAAAGTAACAGTTTAAATATGGCGCATCAAACACTATCGTCACTCAGGATCATATGGGTGTTTGTGTGAATGTAGGATTTCATATGAACTATATTAATGGTTATATCATTATGAGATATGTTGATTTTATCCGACACTTGGAGAATGAGCTAGCATCTCCATTTCTAGTGAACCAGGTATGTGGAGCATTTAGTATATCTGTGACTGATAAAAAAATTGGAATCGTAGGATGCTGAATTTTTTGTATTTTTCATTTCAAAGCCGCTGTTTCAGGATGCACCTGTACCGCCAAAGGATTTTCTGCAATCCGAGAGTTCTGCTAACAATTTGACATGCGGGGGTACTTGCCTAAAAAAGTTCATATTACTGTATGGTTTTTTTGTCGTATTTAGCTGAATGCTTAGATTTGCAGGTATTCTATATAACTATACGTTGGAATGAATGTGGCTTACATTAAGTCACCCTTGGAACTACAGGAAGAAAGCAAGGCACCTCTGCAAAAGGAGCGGTCTATCCATCAACGGAGTCGTCTTTATCCAACTTTTGTAATCTGAATCTAATGTTTTGGTGCGTAATGAACAAATGGTTAGAACCACTAGATTTAATAGATCTATTGATTTTGTGATGTACTCTCTACATTAGATAACTTTCTCTCTCATCTTTAGTTTTTATCTCTTTTCGGTTATGAAGCCCGAATACTAGATACAACACGGATACGATATAGCTATCAAACTTTAATAAAAAATTAAATATATAAATGTAAAATATATAAACAATTAAACATAACTAAAATTGATAATAAAGAAACATTTAAATTATTAAAATTTATTAAAACAAGTGAATTTGCATATCTTAAAAAATGAGTCATGCGCATCTCTATTCTCTACTAATGTCCTATAATCTTGTCACTCATATTCAACATTCTTCATATTTCTTTCACAATAGTTGAAAATTTGTATGCACATAATAGCCCGTTTTGGATTCATTTTATTTTTTTTCAAAGAATAAATAAAATATAAACATTGGATACTTCTGTGATACGTATCCAAAATACTTATCAGACAAGTATCTTAGAAGTGTCGGTAATTTTTTATTTAAAGGATAAAATTTAATAATTGGGTACTTCTCCGATACGTATCGGTATCCAATACGGTTTCTGACACAATACTTGATCAATTTTAGACTATCAGGGCTTCATAGCTTTTCGGCAACAACAAAGAACCCGTTTGGCACAGCTTATTTTCTACATTTTTTCTTCTCCTTAAAAATAGTAAAAAATGAAAAAATTTGTGTTTGACACCACCTCTCTTTATTTTTTACTTCTTTACTTTATTTCTCTAATACTTTTAAGGAGAAATATGACTAAATTCGATTTTATACTTCTCTATTTCGTAAAAAAAATTAGAAAGATAGAAAATAAGTCGGACCAAACGGGATCTAAGAGACATCATATTCAACAATTAAGAAATTTCAAAAATATTTTATTTTTGTTAGAAAAAGATAAGAAAATTAACTTTCGCAAATAAAATTTAGGGGGGTGTATTCAATTAGGATTTCAATGGATTTTAAAAGATTTTTTAATGATGACAAAATCATGTGGTATTCAATTAGGATTTTTAAAGACTTTAAAAAAGTCTAGTGGTATTCAATTAGGATTTTAAAAGACTTAAAAAAAGTCTAGTGGTATTCAATCAAGACTCTTTACAACTTATAAAAAGTCTTGTGGTATTCAAAAGTATTCTAATTTTGATGGATTGTTTAAAAAATAGGATTTTAATGGATTTTGATGGACTTTTTAGTGAATTTTGAGCCAAAAAAAGTATTTCCCCATATCATGAGATTTCCATGGATTCTCATTTTTTTTTTCACATTCCCTCTTGTTTATATTTCATGTTTCCTAATTATCTCATGTTTGTTATAATTGCTTATTTTCTCCCTACATCTCTTTCACGTTTCATCTTCATGCCCTGCCCAGTTGTGTTCTTCTTCTCACGTTTTTTAACTTATTCAACAATCTCACAGACTTTTCCAAACTCTCAAAAACTTTTTACTTTTATCATCATTATACCAGTTTCTTCTTCTTCTTCTTCTTCTTCTTCTTCTTCTTCTTCTTCTTCTTCTTCTTCTTCTTCTTCTTCTTCTTCTTCTTCTTCTTCTTCTTCTTCTTCTTCTTCTTCTTCTTCTTCTTCTTCTTCTTCTTCTTCTTCTTCTTCTTCTTCTTCTTCTTCTTCTTCTTCTTCTTCTTCTTCTTCTTCTTCTTCTTCTTCTTCTTCTTCTTCTTCTTCTTCTTCTTCTTCTTCTTCTTCTTCTTCTTCTTCTTCTTCTTCTTCTTCTTCTTCTTCTTCTTCTTCTTCTTCTTCTTCTATCAAATATGCTTTTTTACAATAAAACATATTAACAAATTCTACATCTTTTTTACAAACTTTTGATTCATTACAACTTTTGTACAATTTTGTTTCTTCAATTTTGTTTTATTTATTTTTAGGGAAAACGATCTTTTTTTTTTCTTCTTCACATTCATCTGCTTCATATACATAAAAACATAAAAAGGGAACCTAGAGTTTTTTTTTTTTAATATTTGGATTCCCAAATTATTGATTCTTTTAAAATTTTCCTAATATACAAAAGTTTCCTAATATATAAAGTATTATGAAATCTTGATTGTAAAAAGTCTTTTGAAAAAAATCTCTCAAAATTCATTCAAATCATTTGTTAAAAATCTTGATTGTAAAAAAGTCTTGTAAAAAAGTCTCAAGAAATCAATATAGTCCAACAAAATCTCATAAAATCATCAAGATTTTTTTTGCCAAAATTGTCTCATGAAATCTCAATCCAATACACCCCCTTAGGCTTAAGCATCATTTTCGTCTCTGTATGTACGTGGAATTTTGGTTTTAGTCTATGTATCAATTTTTGTTCTCGAATCTCAATAATAAGTCCCTAAATCAACCAAATTTTTTGACTTTAGTCCCTAGAGCAAAATTCGGCAAGAAAATCTGCAGAAAACTTGCAAATTTTAGCTTTAGGGGGACCAAAAGCAAAAAGTTTAGTTAATTCAGGGACTTATTTCGAGCAAAAATTGATACATAAACTAAAACCAAAATTTTGCGTACATATAGTGATTAAAATAATACTTATTCCTAAAATTTATGAACCTTCGGCCGGCCTATAAACTAAAAAAAAGTATATTTTGAACGAAATTAGTTTGATTGGCGATATTTCTAAGGGTTAAAATTTTCAAGTATTGATGAAGGATGAGCCACTTGCTAAAATGCTCCTTTTTTAAATTTATCTTAAAATTATGGTGTAACCTCTAACCTCTCTTTCTTCTTCACTAACTATTGTCTGTTCTGTTGCACATTCAGTGGTGTTGCTAATTGCTATGGCTTCTTCATAGGGAACAAATTTGGGACAAAAGGTATCTGAAAAAGTTATTTCTTCATACAATTCTCTTCCAAAGAAAGGAAAACCTCAAGGTCGTGAAGTTACTGTTTTGGCGGCTTTTCTTCTCTCTTCTCCTTCCAATGGTTGGTACCAATTTCTCTTTTTTCATTCAATACCCACTTACTATTTTTCAATTTTTTAATCAAAAAATTGAACTTTTTTATTTGGGGTTTTAGAGTTGAAGGTTGTTGCACTTGGAACTGGAACAAAGTGTATTGGACGTTCTCTTTTGCGTCCTTATGGTCATGTTGTTCATGATTCTCATGCTGAAGTTATAGCTAGAAGAGCTTTGATCAGGTTTTCTGCATATCTTTAATTTGGAGTTGGAAGTTTTGTTATTTTGATCAGTTTGTGTTATTTGTGATATGTCAATTTTGAATATTGATAGTATAGACTTGTTTGTGTATCATAGTCATAGTCATATATAGACTTGTTTGTCAATTTTGAATATTGATAGTATAGACTTGTTTTGTGAATCATTGATTCCCTTACACTACTCAGACACCAAAACGACACTGACACTCATATGTCGACACCGGTAATAATTTGAGAAAATATAATAATTGAATGTATCCACATGCGTCGATGATAGACACTGACATATGTTGAACATGCGTTAAAATTGAAATGTCGATGCTACATAGATATATACATATACATACTTTTACATTGCACTTTTCTGAAGTTTTTTAACATTTTAGGTAGTGTACTACTATTTGTTTTCAGCAAGTTTTTCAATCATGATTACTTAAAAATTCTTCATATTGAGGAGAATTGTGGTTGATGTGTCAAATGCGACTGATGCGGCTTCAATTACAGTTGTGAACATGTCAAAGTACTTGATGTCGCAGCCGAGACCACACTTGCAAAACTTTTGTTACTTATTAAGATGACATTTTGTAATGTTGGAATTTACTATTTCCTTTTTTTCTATTAGACTAGGTTCTTCCATACACAAATTCAATCTTTTTGAAACTAGTAGCAAGTCTACACCTAGCAATTGATGCAAACGGTTCAAAGTTGATGATGACAACTTAGCTTTCCTGTTGGACCCAGGGTGTCTTGACAAACGGAAATAGTATACGTTGAGAAGTGGTTGGAAATTGCATGTGTACATATCACAGTTACCATGTAATCTAATTCATCACTTTCGCCCCCCTTTTCTTTCTCTAGTCAATTAGTCATCAAAATCCTTCTTTTATTTGTTACCATCTGAGTTAGGTTTGAAGGTAATTTCCTTTTTTTGTGGCATTTTGTAGGTGGACATGCATGCTTCATTGAGCTCGCTTGTCACTCCTTCGGAAAGTATGCCTTTAGGAGAAAATGGTATTCATAGAGAAAGTTTATTTTGACAACTATTTAGTTATCGGACAACTTTCGTTTGTAATAGGTATGAGTAGTTAACTCTATTTTTTTTTTGAAACTCGGTATCCGGCCCAAGGACTGATTAATTTGAGGGGACCAATCCCACTGTCCACTTGCGGGGGTCCCGTTTAAAGCCAGAGTTTTTTTACTCTGTATTGACTAGCCCACCGAAATTGACACTAAAGGGAATCAAATATGAAACCTTGAGAGGAACAAAATCCAAGAACCCAAGTCAACACCATTCTATTAATTACGATTTTTTTATGATCATTATATGGATTGAATAAGACATTTCCACCCTTGTTAACATGTGATTAGAATTTTGTTTGTTACAAATTATTCCATTAAAAATAAGAAAGATAAACTATTTCCTTTTCTTTTAACAAAACAAAATCACCTTTTTCCTTTTTCTCTCAAAGTATTTTGATTTTAATTTAATCAGATATTTACTTAATAATTAACTAAATAAATTATTTTTCACTTATTTTAATTTCAAGTATTAGTCATCCTACCATATGGCTTACAAAGAGCTTACATCATCTTCTACATCATTTAATGTGGACATCACCCTCAGTTAGTCCAATTTAATACTCCTTCCGCTTCTTAATATAAGAAAAACTTCACTTTTTAGATTTTTTGAGAATCTAATGTATCTAATCAATAATATGGACTAGATACATTAAATTTTCAATGAATCTAAAGAGTGAAGTTTTTCTTATATTAAGGAATAGAGAGAGTAATAGAGACTAAAAATAGTGACGGTAAATTTATTGGGGACCAAAAAGTGTGAAAAATATATATAGGACTAAAAACGAAATTCTAGCAAATTATAGGGGTCATTTACTTATTTAACCCTTTTGTTTTTTGCACGAAAAAATCAGCATAGTGTTATACATACTTTTTAGGCTATATTTTCTAGCCTACGAAATATCTTTTAAGTGCGTGTGATCTTTTAAAGCAACATGATTAATTAGTAAATTTGTTAGCTTCTTTTCTAATATGGGCACTGACCTTTCAGTTAGCTTCCAAGTCATTCCAAGAATGTCTCCATCTCAACAAACTTATAAGGTTGTATTTAGTATGGGTGCATGGAAGACTGAAGACTCTTTACCCTAAGGTTTGAGGATTTTCTGGTGAATTTTATCAAGAAACTTGGATTGTATAGTTGTTGAAAGTATCATCAATTTAGTTAAGTATGTTTTGGAGTCATCCATAAAATAGTGCAGTAGTAAATAAGACAGCTTTGTAGCTTGTCATGTCAACAAATCAATATTAGTAGATTGATACAATTCAGGGTAAATATGATGTAAATGCTCTCTTCTTAGTATCATTGTTACAAAACATTGAGAGTATAGTTTATGTAAGCATTTGGTGAAATTTTGGAATCTTCTCAACTCTTTGAAACCCTGGTTTATAGGGGATAATGAGATTTTTAATTTGTGGTCTAATTATTGGATTGAATCAAGCAGTGCTTTTCATACTTAACCATAGCATTTGTGAACATCTTTTAGCTAACATGAGATATGTTCAACAAAGTATTTTGATTGTTTAATAACAATCTTTTGCTCCCAAAAATGATATTTTGACAACCATTTGAGACAATTTAGTTGATAATTTTTCTATGCAAAACTTATTTTAAATTTTTTAATAATTTTTTACTTGTCTTGATTTTTTTATTAATACCCACATTACCTTGTATTTTTTGTTGTCCCAAAGATTGTAAAAAATAACCGTTCAAATAACATACTTTCTCCGTTTCTTTTTATTTGTCTTTTATTGCTATATTGTAAAACGCCCTGGTATTCCCATTATGGTAAAAGTTACTCCCTCCGTTTCTTTTTATTTGTCTTTTAGTGTTTCTATTTAATTGTCTTTTTTGTATTTTACGGGTATGATTTGTTAACTATACCATTTGTCAATTGCTTTTATCTTTTTCAATAAAATCAATTAATGCTATATATTTGAAAAACTAAATCTTATTTTTAATTTTTTTGGGTACATAACCGATTAATTTTTGTTTTATTTTTGTTACATAATATATTAAATTTATTGTAAAGAGAAAGTGTGTGCAAAAAAATATGAATTTATTGGCGGATTAAAATGAGGGTATAATAAAAAGATAAAATACAAATATACACTTCCTTAATTTGGTGTTACTATTCTAAAAAGACAAATAAAAAGAAACGGAGGAAGTAACTTTTACCATAATGGGAATACCAGGGCGTTTTACAACCTAAGGAAATTTTTTTAGGAGTATAAAAAGCTTCATTAATTATCTTTTTATTTTATATTAATATTTATTCAATAAATTAACTTCTATGTAATGTCGCATTTCCTAAGAAAGATTGGTCTCTTCTAGAGTTACGAGTTAAAAAAGTGAAAAAAAATTAAGTGTTGATGTTTTAATTTTTTTTTCACCAAATGTTTTAATTTTAATCACCAATAATTTATTATTGTATCAATTTATATTGCTTTCACCTACCATTTTTTATTTTGATAGACTCTCAATTTAATATTGATATTTTAATCACCAATAATAATCACGTAACAATTGCTCTATATTCTAATCACCAATAATTTTTTACATATTCATTATTTTTATTAATTTGGACTTTGTATTATTTCAATATATTCTATTAAGAGATTCTAATTTATATTTTTTGACCTAAGTTAAAATAAAAATGATAAAAGAAAAATTGACACGTTTCGAAACAAAATTTAATTATATATACAAAATTTCAATATGTAAGAATTTATCATTATTTTTGTCTTTTTAGAAAGAAAAAAAAAAGAGAGGAAAATAGGCAGGCTGGCAGCAGAGTAAAGTGAGATCATGGAAGTATGGAACAGTTAAAGAAATTTCCATCAGATTCAAACTCTTTTTCTTCTTCTTCTTCTTCATTTGATTTTTGATTCATGAATCATGTCTTCCGTTAAGCAAAATCAACTACAACCCTCATTCAACACTCTCTTCTCTCTTCGTGGCTCACTCCTAACCCTCGCAATTCTCACCCTTCTTTCATTCACTTATCTTTCCCTCAAATACTCCACCCCTTCACCCCAGGTAAACAACTCATCAAAATCAATTTTTAAACCCAACCCATTTCTAAATTTTCAATTTTGTAACAACCCTTTTGATGTTTTTGGTTTTTGTTTTTGTTTCTAAGGTTACAGAGTCACCTGCGAAGCTGTTAGATGCAGGAAGAATAGAGCAAGAAGATGATGTTGTTGATGATGGTGGTAATGAATTTGGTGATGTTTATCACTCGCCACGTGTGTTCAAGTTGAATTTTGCGGAGATGGAGAAGAATTTCAAGGTTTATATATACCCAGATGGGGATTCTAAAACTTTTTATCAGACTCCAAGGAAGCTTACAGGAAAGTATGCTAGTGAAGGTTATTTCTTTCAGAATATTAGGGAGAGTCGGTTTCGGACTCTTGATCCTGATCAGGCTCATTTGTTTTTCATTCCCATTTCATGTCATAAGATGCGTGGAAAGGTATATAATTAATTCCCACATTTTGTATTTTGTTTTAATTTATTTACAATGTTGTGTTTTATTGCTTGGTTTTTAGTGGTTTTGTTGCAATTATTGATACTGCAGAGAATCACAGTAGTGCTAAGATCTATGAAACACAAACACTGACACGTCCACACTGATAATAATTTGAGAAAATGACATAATTCAGTGTAATCATAAGTGGTGTGTCGGACATCGGGACACACCTAATCTGAGGAGTGTTTGTGCTTCATAGGTTAGGATTGTAGAGACATAAAAGTATTGGTGAAATTTACATCTAGATCCTTATGCCATATTCCCTACTAGGGTATTAAATAGCGGTAACAGTTGTGGTTGTGTTGTAGTCTTTGATATTGCGGAGAATTGTGGTCAAATGCAGCCTCAATCACGTTTGTATTGTGATTTAGGTGACAAAAAATTGTTATGTTATGGCCCAGATCGTGATTTTGGACCTTTATTTACAATCTTGTTTCCCACTAAAAATGTATCAAAATTATCACCAATTGTTTTCCACCAATTCTAAAGGGTGAACTGTGTTAATTGTTTTCTCAGTATTTTTGCACTTGTTTAGTAAAGAGTCGTAGTAATGGTTATCTATAGTAACCGTGTCTATAGTACTGTACCTAAGCTTTATCCTTTAAAAGCCCCACTCTTGAGATGGAAATAATCGATTAACTGTTCATGATTTGTTACCATGGTTGTGTAGATACATACATAAGCACATAGCTAAAAAGGAAACGATAAGTAGTAAGAAAGATTGAGAATGTTTAGTCTGGATGTGTAAGTCCCTGCTTCTAGTTGGAATGCAGTCAGTCTCATGTTTCGATATTATGCAGGGCACACCTTATGAGAATATCAGCAAAAATCTTGATGTCTTGGCCTAGATTGTGGTCTCGTCTTAGGCTACTTTTAAAAGTACAAAACTTACGTCTAGATTCTTATGTCCTCTATGTTGAGTTCCCCACCCAAAACTATACCAAAGATGTCACTAATTGCTTTCTACCGATTCTAAGGTGTGAATTGCATCAACTGTTTTCTGAGTATTTTTGCATCTGTTTAATGAAAAGCCATAGGTATCTACAGTAATGTACATAAGTGTATCCTCTTAAAACCCTGCTTATGAGATGGAAATATTTGTTTTTTTTTTCGTGATTTGTTACCATGATGCTATAAATTTACAGCTAAAAAGGAAATGATAAGTAGTAAGAAAGATTTAAAATGTTTAGCTTAGATGGTTAAGTGCTTACTTCTATGTGGAATGTAGTCAATCTCATGGTTGGATATTATGCAGGGAACATCTTATGAGAATATGACCATAATTGTACAAAATTACGTGGAGAGCTTGATATCCAAGTATCCTTATTGGAACAGAACCTTGGGTGCCGATCACTTCTTTGTTACTTGTCATGATGTTGGTGTAAGGGCAACAGAAGGACTTCCATTACTTGTGAAGAATTCCATTCGTGCAGTGTGCTCCCCTAGCTATGATGTTGGATTCATTCCACACAAAGATGTTGCTCTCCCTCAAGTGCTACAGCCTTTTGCTCTTCCAGCTGGAGGAAATGATGTAGAAAACAGGTGAAGCTTTTTAAGATTTTTTTTTTTTGCCTCTTCCACTTTATCAGATTATTATACAAAATATGGTCCTGTTTTTTGAAGTTTTGACTTTTTGACATGGGTTAATAGTACTGTCCTTGTGGGTCTCAATACTTTCAAAGAGCTAAATACCTGAAAAATGTTGTGATTTTTGTGATTTATGATCTCTAATTTATTTTGCTATTCGGAATGAAATGCATTTCTGAATTTGCAGGACTACTCTTGGATTTTGGGCTGGTCATCGTAACTCTAAAATTAGAGTTATTCTTGCACGTGTATGGGAAAATGACACAGAACTTGATATTTCAAATAACCGAATTAGTAGGGCTACTGGGCATCTAGTGTACCAGAAGAGATTTTACAGGAGTAAGTTTTGTATATGCCCTGGTGGATCACAGGTTAATAGTGCTCGCATAGCAGATTCTATCCACTATGGATGCATACCTGGTGAGTCACCCTTGCTGATGTTTTTAAACCTGAATTTGGTGGTTTCCTGTGCTTCTTAAAATTGTATGCCTATATGACAATGCAAGCATATACGAGCTAGATACATATTACCTAATGGTTTTTGTCATATTTCATGGATGATATAAGATTTGTAAATTTACCTTGCATTTGCAATCCCTATCCCTGTCCTTGCTGATTAACCTTTTGTATATCAGTTCACAAACAGTTTCTAAACAGATTAGAACATGTTAGATTCAGAACCAGTTTTGAACCTTAAGATTTAACCAGTTAAAATAGATAAATGAGCAAGAGCTATAAATATAAAATAAGTTAAGCATTAATATCAAACCAATAATTTCTTTTTCCCTTGTTCAAAATTATTTCGTCAGCATACACTTGAGGGTGAAAACAAAGAATGTTTCAGGATAAAAAGGAAACACGTCAATCTTCTAAGCATGCATAAGATTATTGGATAGAAAGGTTGACTATGAATTGCTTCAGTTGGAATGACAATTCGAGTTTGCACAACAAACACAGTCAAGCGTCTAGTGGGATGAAACTTCATCAAATTTCAAGTGAAAGAACCAGTGGTGAGAATTCTATAGCATAATGGTTACCACAAGATTGGCCACTCGTCTCAGTTCCAATGGTGAGAGTTCTCTAGCATAATGGTTACCACAAAGGATTGACCACTCATCTCAGTTCCAATGGTGAGAATTCTATAGCATGCGGTGTGTCAAGAAACCAGAAAAATAAACCAAACTAGACTACACAACAAGAAACTATATTATCTAAATCAGTTCAAGAACTTGAACATGTTTTACAAACAAGTTCAATATCCATAATTGAATTTTTGGTACAATTGATAAATCATCCGACCGTTGAATAAAATCAAAGTGAATTCTAGGGTTAATGCACTGCAGTAGAGATAGTGAGGAAAGGTTTTTGTAGCAAAAAGGTTTTGAGGAATGGTTTGGGAAGAAAGGTTTTAGTCTACTCTGTTGCAATGCATTAACCCTAGAATTCACTTTGATTTTTTATTCAACGGTCGGATGGTTTATCGATTGTACCATAAATTCAATTATGGATATTGAACTTGTTTGTAAAACATGTTCAAGTTCTTGAACTGGTTTAGATAATATAGTTTCTTGTTGTGTAGTCTAGTTTGGTTTATTTTTCCGGTTTCTTGACACACGCATACTATAGAATTCTCACCATTGGAACTGAGACGAGTGGCCAATTCTTTGTGGTAACCA
This sequence comes from Trifolium repens, assembly GCA_030408175.1. Classification (NCBI taxonomy): domain Eukaryota; kingdom Viridiplantae; phylum Streptophyta; class Magnoliopsida; order Fabales; family Fabaceae; genus Trifolium; species Trifolium repens. The sequence continues at coordinate 22,604,227 of CP125844.1, read as the reverse complement.
TTATGGTATGCAATCTTTCCTTTTTCAAAACTCCTTTGGGATAACACTCAACCCCATTGACCTCCTCCCCCCACCTTGCAACTCCTCCTTTTCGTCCAATAGAAAGAACCACTCACTGCACTATCACTCCAAAACGAATTGAATTTGTGCCTTCATTGAAATGGCAAGAACAGCCTTCTCGGAGTTCACATTCCCTTCTTGCTTATCACTAAGACTGTCCCAACTCCAAATCCTTCTTCACACCCTCCTTGCCACGTAGTCAAGATTGTCCCAATCCCAGACCCTTCTACTGATTTTTACATGGTCTACATAGGAGTGCTTAACAGTGTAATAAGTATATGAAATATGGAGTTTTAGTAATCAAGGTATAGGTTTCTGCTATATAGTTCAATTTGAGAAAGCAGATTTCTTGTTAGGAATGAATAATAGTTGGAACTATTTTTGTATTTTAATTGTGGAATGCAAAGCGTGCCTTGGAATCAAATTTAGCACCTTCCACCCATCCAATCACCTTAGCTAAGGTCAATGTACTCAAATTCAGTGAAAACCTACTTATCTGAATTGCACATATACTTCTGCCCCAGTTGTTCCATTACACGGGTTACATTTGAACTATTACTTGGTTTGAATAAATTATCGTTAAGTTGTACAATTTTGACTCTGATGTTCTGCCTTTGAGGATGGGATTGGAATGTTTTGAGTCTTTAGACAACCGAGTAACTGACCTCAATTTGTTAATGTTGTTTTGCAGTGATATTATCAAATTATTATGACCTTCCTTTTAATGATATTCTTGACTGGAGAAAGTTTGCCATTGTACTCAAGGAAAGTGATGTATATCAGCTTAAACAAATCCTCAAAAAAATATCGCAGGATGAGTTTGTCACACTTCATAATAATTTAGTAAAGGTAATCTTCTCATTGCTTTATGTGATGGAATAGTTTATTTTTCACCCTTATAGTTCAAGAATTGTATCATTGCTATATAATATGCTTAAATTTTACTCTGGAATTTCTTATCATTAGTTATATTGTTTGAAAAGTCATTAGTAGTAAAACTTAATTGGATTGATGATTTTAAATTGCGGTTGTGGTCACCAACCTTTATACTGCGTCTGCAATTTAAAACCATTGAACTCAAACAAAGTTAATATGCTAGATTGGCAATTGAACTATTTGTTGGTATGGTGGAACTGACAAGAATGTTGTCATATTGTATCAGATTCAGAAACACTTTCAGTGGAATTCGCCTCCGGTGAAATATGATGCTTTCCATATGGTTATGTATGACCTCTGGTTACGCCATCACACCATCCAATACTGATGCTACAGTTCGTAACATCTATTAAATCACAGTCGATTGGCCTGTAAACGAGAGTTGAGTGTGTGTAGAAGTAAAACCAAACAAGGACTGAGACTCACTCTTGTTTTGTATACACCTTACTTCAGTTTTAGAAACCCAGAAAGGCACTGTAAATAACTACGTTACAGTTTTGTATGTAACAGCTGGTTTTTTAATATTCTTGCATCCACACAGTTATTTATTATTTGTTTTCTGTGAAGCTTTTTGTTGAATTGAAAGGCAGATGCAATTGTTATAGTTGTTCAAAATCAATATTAACATGGGTTGGTTCCATTTTCAACTATAAAGTAATTATACATCGATGATTGGTTTAATTTTTAACTGAATTAAATTGACTGAATCATTAACCTACTAGTTCAATGATTGGTACAAGTTTAATAACACTAAACTGAAGTGAATCGCGATTATTCCCGGTGATTTTTTAGAAGCTTCGAAGTGAAAAAAAAAAGGTTCTTGAAATGCACATTTATCTTATCTTCAGCATCTGCTATACAACAATTGTGAATCACATCTGTCAAAGAAAAAAAATTGTGAATTTGTGATTCACCAATAATCTTTACAAGAACATATCCCTCCTTTAAAATGATGGAATCTCTTTGCATCTCTAGCAACTATATCTCTCCCAGTAAGTAAAGAAACAAATTTTATCCAACTGTGGCAGTCCCCACAAACTCTAAGATTCTTGAAAATTCTGATAGTAGTATTCCTACCACAAGTCTTCCATAAAGCAAATGCTATAGCTAATTTTTCACTGTGATAATATAAAGAACTAATCTTTTTTTCTTCCTCTAAATCCTGCAACACAAATTTGGTATCAGGACTATAACCCAATGTTTTAACCTTATCTACTAACTCATGCAACATTTTCAAAATCTCATGAGCACTTGGGTGAGATAAATCTCCTGCCATAAAAGTATGAACCTCTCGGTCGATATCAACCCAACTCATTGCAGGACTTTTCTTCAACCTCAAATCTCTTATTGCACTTTTCATCTCGATCACACTGTCCCATTTTCCAGCCGAAGCATAAATGTTTGTCAAGAGAATATGAGTTCCTCCATCCTCGGGAGCATGATCAAGCATTTTTCTCATAAATTTCTCTGCCATCTCTACCTCTCCGTGAATCTTACATGCATTCAGCAGCGTCCTCCATAGTATTGCATCTGGATTTTTCACCTCTATCAACATTGCAGCCTCTTCGAATCTCCTCGCTCGTCCTAACAAATCAATCATACAAGTAAAATGGTCTCTTGTCAACTCAACATTGTGGTTATCCCTAATAAAAGCAAATATTTGACATCCTTCCTCAACTAACCCTGCATTGTTACATGCCAAGAGAATGCTAATAAATGTCACAGCATTTGGTGCAAGTCCCAAATTTTGCATTCTTTCAAATAGCTGAAGTGCCTCATGCCCAAAACCATTTTGCGCATAAGCATAGATCATTGAATTGATGGATACTACATCTAACTCGTTCAACGAATCAAAAACCGACCTTGCCTTTTCTACATTTCCACATTTTCCATACAAATGAATCAGTGCAGCATCAGCATACTTATTTCCATCAACTCCTAGTTTCATCGTTACGGCATGGATTTGTTCCCCTACTTCAAGCATTGCAAGGCTTGAACAAGCATGAAGAATACTAGATAATGTGAAATGATTCGGAGTAATTGAACAACGAATCATTTCCCTAAACACCGATACAGCAACTTCCTCTCTCCCATTTTGCACAAGACCAACAATAAAAGATGTCCAAGTCACATGGCTTGCATAAGCAAGTTGATTAAACACCTTTATGGAATCCTCAACCTTACTGCATTTTGAATACATAGTAAGAAGTGAAGTCTGTGAAGCAACAACAGATTCTAAACCAGACTTAACAACAAGACCATGAATCGATTTACCATTAACTAAATCTCCGAGATTACCACAACTAACCAAGACACTTGCTAAAGTATATTCATTAGGCTTAATTCCCCTATCAACCATCTCCTCGAAAACCTCTAAAGCTTCATCGTCAAGACCATGCTGATTATACCCAACAATCAATGCAGTGAACAAGACAACATCTTTATCCAAAACACGGTCAAACACGAAACGGGCATCCCTCATTCTATCAAATTTCGCGTACATATCAACAATTGCAGTTGCAACAAACCCATCTGAAACCTCAAAACCCAAAACCACAGCCAACCCATGAGCCTTCTGTCCATGACGCAAAACACCCACCTCCGAAAAAGCCTTAAAGATCGCAGAGAACGTGTAAGCATCAGGTAAAACACCATCAAAGAGCATGTTACTGTAGAGCTCAATAGCTTCTTTGGTCTTTCCACGGCTGACATGAGAAGAGATCATTGAATTCCAAGTAACTATGTGTCTGCTGGGCAATTCGTCAAACAGCTTGCGTGCTTCAGCTATGATTCCACATTTGATGTAACCATCAATGAGCTTGTGACCAAAGAATGAGAACAAGGAACCGGATTTGAGGATGTGGGTGTGAACTGCTTTGAGTGTAGTTGAGGATTTTTTGTGTGCGCAATGTGCAATGAGAGAAGTGTATAAATTCATATTTTCATGCTACAATACCACTGTGTAATGTTCTTCATCAATGGTAATGTTTTAAAAGAACAACTACACTCTCTTCATCAAAGCCTGAAACCTATGATTTTTTATAGTTTAATTTTCATACGCAGTAGGTGTAAAATGTTTTTCATTATCAATAAATCACTATCAATTATTTATTTGTGACTTTATTATAAGTAATTAGAATAAATGTCAAACGTTGTTAATGATCCGGTGATTATGATTAATTGACGATGTAAAGACTTGTTACTTATTACACAACATAATATATATGATTAATCCTTTTTATATTTAAGACTAAAGTGCAATTTTAATTCATCTAACTTGCATCATTCATGATTTTCACTTTTTTATTTATTTATTTTTTTGTCAAGTAACATAATGACTAAAATTTTACCTTTTAAAATAAATAAGTAGAATAAATAAATAGAAGTACTAGGATTGAATCCCGGTCTCTCGCTTTTTTATTCTTATTAAATCGTAAATAAATCAAGGCGAATGCAGAGGTGAAACTGAACCAATGACCAAATTTATAGATTTGAAAATGATCAAAATCTTAAATATATCAAAAATATTGCTATGCCCTTTTAATCTGATTTCTCTTGACACAAGAAAATAATAAACCTACATAACATATCCTCTTTTTTATCCTTTTTTATTTTCTTCCTTTCTCTAGGAACCATCCTTGCCTTTTATTTATTATGAATATATGAACCAATGGTTAAAATGAATATATGAACATCAATATCAATAAGTAAGAAAAGCAAAGGAAATGGATGAACTTTTATCGGTCAAAGCAGAATAAAGGGCACACTACCTTTCACTGCCCCCACTTCTAAAAACCTCATAATTTTAGTACACTTCTTCTAGTCAACACAAATTGTTCTAAAGTGTATTTCCAGACGGCACAAAATAGCGCCCAAATGATAGTACTAATGAGTAATGATCGAGACAATGTCAGCTAACACGGCTCACTTAGCCATTTTAAGAGATAAACCGAAATTAAACAAAATGTGTCTGTTAGTCTATAGGAGGTAACCATCATTTTGAAAGTGAAAGATTGAGTCTATGTTAATATTATTATTCACAATGTGAAGGTGACTAGAAAAGATGTGTGAATTTGTGATATGTACACCAAGCACTAATGGCACCTCCTCCTGTCTTTGAAGGAAGAATTGAAAAATGAAATGAAATGCAGTTTGCCATGTCATCAGCTTCCTTGTCCAGTTTGAATGAAAGCTTGAAGCAAACTCTGCGCTGCGAATGTTTGATCAGGTGTTCCCGATATCACAACCTTCCCTCCACTTGTACCAGCGCTAGGATCATACACGGTTACATTTGCACCTGAAATCTGCTCCGATAAAACAGCACTAGACCATATTAAAATTAATCACTGGCACTCAAAAAACAAGATTGATTGCATGATTCAAATCACACTAAATAATTAGAAGAAAGCATAACACAGCCAGCCCAATCACGGATGGGCATGGTTTGGAGGAAAACAGAATCGAACTGAACCAAACTGTTTTCAAAATTTATGAATAACCGAACTGAACTGTTTGTCTTTTAAAACCGACCCGAACTGTTAAAGTGGTTCGGTTTTAAACCAAACCATAACAAACTTTTTACTCAAAAAACCGAACCGAACTGTTAATCATGAACCAAACCGAACTGTTTCAGTTTGGTTTCAAAACTGTTGGTTATGGTTCAGTTTTTTTTGTTTCAGTTCGGCTTAGTTTGGCGGTTTGGTTTTTTGGTTTTTTTGCCCACCCTCACGAGTTGTAGCATATATTAAGAATTTGTGATATCTTTCTAAAGGGGGTGGATAATAATAACATACCTGTCTGATTCGATCTACATTGCCGCCATCTTCACCATAAACAGAACCAAAGACATGCTCGGAAACTATAATCTCCACAGTAGTGTTTGTGACAGTGGCAACAATGTTTGCTCTGCCAAAAGATTTTATTAAAGCAGAAAGGTTGAAAAAAATATCAGAAGCAGGAAGATGTCTTCAAAGAACGTAGCAAAGTGATTTTATTGACTCGTAGTTAATATATTATCATGTCATTGGCTTCTACATCAAATAATTATAGGAATCTAAGATTTTACAGAAATGGAAAGGGAGAAAGAATCACAGCAAAGGCGTGTATTCTCAGTTGGATTATACTGACCTGCTAGGTTCCGAATTCTCGATGAAATTTGTATGTAATTCCCCAGTTTCTGTGATCGTTTTAGCTTGATACACCGGTGCATTCTGCAAATATACAAACTCTTAAACAAACTTGTACTTAGAACCCTAAGAAAAAATAAGATTTAATAGAAATTAGAAGATGGTAAACACAAAGGAGGGAACATACCTGGGGTGGAAACTTCCCAAAAGGAACATAAGTTTTCTTGCGGGTAACGAACTTACTCTTAACAGTATCCTTATTTACTTGAAAACTTGGTTTCTTTCTTGCTTCAGCAAACACCTCATTTGGCAAAGGATTATCCCTAATTCTACTAGTGATTTTACGTAGCGCATTTTCTACACATTTGTATCCACCAGTGATCTGCATGAAATATCTCTCTAAGTATAAACAAGACTAGCAGAAAGTAACAAGATTGCTGGAGCCACAACAAGAAACTCAGCCTCTGGTATTAACCCTTCTAAGATTGTTTGGGAAAGGTTATGAAAACAGCTTAGGACAGGTCCATAAGTTGATTTCAACTTATTTTAATAAGCTCTGCAAGATAGCTTAGGAAAACAACTTATAAATTATATGAAAACTGTTTGATTTCAATTTATCTTTTGTTACAGAAATATCCTTAAGTTGTTTATCCAAACAACCCCTCCCCCCCCCCCCCCCCCTCGCGTCTATTCTAAGCACATCAATAACACAGTGCAACAAAATAAGATATTTGTTATCATTTATGGTCTTAACTATGCTGGCAACATAAGCATTACTCTACACCAATAATATGCATATATAATAAGGACTTAAAAGACACCGAAATGAGAAAACACAAATTAGACAGAAGGCTCCTGAAACTATCATCAGATGAGGAACTTTATGTTGGATACAATAACCATTTTTCTACTTTAAGTCTTTTATTGAGGGTCTGTTTGGATTAACTTATTTGAGCTTATCTACTGACACATAAGATCTAGTTAAACTGTTTGAGAGTTTGGCTTTATTTTATCTTTTATGGATAATATGGAAACAGGTCATACATAAGCACATATAGCATAAGCGCTTAGATAAGCTATTTATCCAAACAGGACCTGAAATATATTTGTGTAAGTTAGGTAGAACTTCTAACAGCCAAATATAATCAACTGTTTTCCATATTAAAGAACTTTAACTTGGAAACTAAGCAATAAACAAAAGTTATCCTTTTTATCAAGAAGGATATCAGCATATGATAATAAAATCAAGATCTAAACAATTACAGAAGCTCACGGTGTAAGGGAATACATATAAACCCTTAAGAACCTTTTAAAAAACATAGTTGTCTTGAATTATACAATTGTACCTGGACAACCACATCATTATCTGAAGTAACATCAGGAATTGGCTCTCCTACCAGTAGTTGAATATCAGCCCCACTCACTTCTCTCAATTCTGAAATAACCTCACCTTCATTACCAGTCACTAAATTTACTGTGCTTGGTGCAATTAAAAGCCTTGCAGTTACAGGTGACTCCGCAGTAGAGGGTGGGTGAAATCCATTTCGAATCTGATCTTCAACGATTCTAGCAAAGACAAGAAGAACAGCATCTTGTGCAGGAGAATTACTAGATTCAAGGTTCTGGATGAAAGAAAAAAAAAGGCAATTCTACATCAACTAATGGCAATTCAAAATGTGTTTTCATATCTATCATAATTAGTGACTAACCTCAAAAGCAGAAATGGTGACGATGCGCTCTTCAAAATGACTTATAGGAGGTGCAAAGATAATAGAAGCACCTGTTTGGATTTCGAAAGTTCTGACTATAGACCCTTTTTTACCAATCACACTCCCAGCTACATTATTAGCACAAAGGAGTCTGAAAACAACTTCATCTCCAGTACCTTTCGAGGGAAGGCTAGAGTTTCCATTAGAGTTTGTTGTCTGTTTTGAAGCATCGCTTATAGATAAACCTTCCATGGAAGAAGGTAACCATGAGTTAAGGTTAGGAAAAAGATCCTCATGTGTGTTAGAGGTTGACCTATCAGAATAGTTAACAGTTGGTGCGTTCAAAGATACTTTGGCCATAGGTGGACAATCTTGAAGACAATACGATACATAAATCAGTGCTTTCTTTACAGCCAAACTTTCACCATTTATCTGCCAATCAAACGAGTTAACGGATAAAGAACAAAGAAATTCAAATAGTCAGTTCAATGACAAGTGAATGGTGTTATTTTCGACTACTTGCTTGTTTCCTCTAGTTAGACATTCTAATTTATCGCAAGGCACACAGACCTATAATCTCAAAACTGAAGTTCCAATTATCTTACACAGCATACACATTGTAGTTGATTTTCATGCCAAATTATAGGAAGAAAATAAGAGCATGATTGCACTGACCGTTAATAAAAATATAATGATACTAGTATTTGAAATGAATTTCTTTTGCCTAGTTTGAATCCTTATCCAAATTTCTCATAATAATAAGACAAATGATAACCAATGTCCTTCCTTACTCAACGATTTTTTAACAAAAAATCAATAAAATGTGCGACATTTAATTAATGTTGTTATTTTTTTTAATACTACATTTTTCAAAAAATAATTTTTAATTTTAACCAAAAGGAAATTATTGCAATTAATGTGTTTTTTACTAAATAAGTCCAACAATTGAGAAAAAAATTTTACTACTAATCATTTAATAGTATGCATTGTCGCCATAAAACAGTTTTACATTAGTAATATCCAATGAAAATCCACTACTTTGCCACCTTAACCCACTTTTACAAACAAATGCATTTTGAAATTGGTGGTATGACATGGAAAAATAGTGATCTATCAAAAGTGTGTGCACATTATGTCTATATTAAAACATTAATTAATGATTTAGTTGCCTTAATTCAAAGAGGTCAACTTAGAGTCAAATCCAATAACAATAACATTTTTTACCCAACCAATAACAATAACATAATAACAACAACAATAGTAATAATAATCATATTAATTAGTTATTAAGTATTTTTTGACAAGTAATTAGTGATTAATTAACCTATATATCCGCCTAAAATTAGCGACGACTAATCTCCGTCAGGGAACCTATAGGACACACAAGTAGGTTCTCCTTTCCCAACCGAATTTCTATCTAAGGTTATTTTCTAAAATATCTATAAATATCTATTGTCTCATTTGATTAGATGCATGCGTTTTACATACAATTACAAATTAAATCCTATTATTAGTTAAAAATTAATAATAGTAATTATAATTAGTTAGAGTAATACTCACAAGAATTAACTCCTCATCTTTAGCAGCACAATGTGGAGCAGCACAAACCCTAATATTAGAACCAGTATTATTCCTAATATTGCTTATATTCTTCCCTCCTTTCCCAACAACAGCACCAATCTGAGAACTATGAGCCAACAATTTCCCAAAAACTTCAACATTCACCCCTCTATTACTATTAACCCCTTTCTCATTTTCAAGTTCCCAAACCCTTTCAAAAACCCTAACCACAGCTTCTTGTGCACTAGAAACCTCAATTTCACCACTACCCACTGGAATACCCTTTTTAGGCAATATTGACCCAATTACCAAAATAACCCTATCTTCAGTCCCAGCCACCGCATCCTCACAGTGAATTTTGCATCCTGTTTCTCGCCGGAGCTGCGAAACAATTGACCCTGAACTTCCGATCAAACCACCAACTGTTGACGAGTGACAGACCAAACGAAACGCGATCTGACCGGGTAAGATCTTGAAAACGGGTCGCTTTGTTTTGTTGTTACGTTTGTAAGATGACGGCGGTGGTGGTTGTTTGTAATCGGTTTCCACGGCGGCGTAAGTTGAGTCTTGCATTTTGATATCAAAAGGTTTAAAGTTTTGAACTTTTGAGATGGGTTTTGCGTTTTATTTAATGGGTATGCGTCGTTTTAAGGTATTTTCATGGTGAAAATAAAAATTCAGTGAGAAAATAGAAATTGAATGAATGAAAGAAATGAAAGGGTTATGAAGATGGGTATTTTTTTAATTTTTTTTTTTGTATTATTAATCTGTATGTTTGGCTTTTTTGAAGCAGTTTTTGTCTTTTTTATTCGTTGACAACTTGAAATTGAGGTTGTTGTTTGTTAATGGAACAGTGTAATTGTGTTGTATTACAGCTGAGGTTAAGGTGGGACGCTGTAATAGTGAACTTTTTAAGACACTGTAATTACTCTCAGATCTGCAATGTTAAGTTTAATTTAATTAATCAGAGAGTAATTGAATGAGTTTAATATTTTTGTTTGTGAAAGATAAGTTGTGAAAGATAAGAATCAAAGAAACTTGCACACAGAATTAATAAAAGTGTTTAATATAATATATTTATATGGTTAGTGAAAGTAAAAATATTTATATTCTTATTATATGATAATAGAGGGGTCTTTTTTATAATTTATACAAGACTTATCTTCTTCTTCTTTTTTTCTCAATACGAGATTTATCTTTATATTCATATATTGATACGACGCATTTTTTTTTTAATATATACGGGGCCTATATTTATACTCACATATTAATTTATGGGACTTTTTATAATTTATACGGGGCTTATATTTATAATCATTTTAATATGGGTTTTTTTTTTTGAATTGCTACACGAAACTATATTTATATTCATATGTTTTTAAATGGGGACTTACTTTTGTCACCCTACCCCTTTTCTAGCGCGCCCTACGAATTTATCAAAATATCATAGTCCGCTACTTAAGTAGCGGATACCCCCTAAAAACACCCTACCATATTTTATTTTTATAATGTCCGCCACTTATTTTTTAAAAAAATCATTCTTACAACGTCCGCTACTTAAGTAGTGGAAGGACAAAATGGGAAAGACGTAGGGCTCGCAAGAAACTGGTAGAGTAGCACAAGTAAATTTATACGGGGCCTTTTTTTGTAATTTATATGAGGATTACATTGATGGGATTTACTTTTTGTAGCCTACCCATTTTCTCGCGCGCCCTATGATTTTACCAAAATACTCATGTCCGCTACTTAAGTAGTACATCTTTGCATTTATACTCACAAGCTAACATTTAGGCTGTAATTTATATGTACGCGGAACTATATTTGTACTCATATATTAACATGAGGGATTTGTTAATATAATCTCTCATGTTAAGAAATATACTCTGGATATGTTTTCATTACACAAAAGTGAAAATGTTTGTTTTTTTTTTTTACACTAGATGATCAAAAAACATAAAAAATATGGAACATTCCATTACAAAACATTTTCTATACTATTTATTTTAATTAGAGTACATGTGTTGGGTCGTATTTTTGTTTAAATGATTTTAATGAAAATTGTTGGTCCAACAAAATAATGAATTAATATTAGAAATGACAGATGTCATCGCTTCATTTGCTGAGAGTGCCGTTGAAAGTATCGCTTCGATTAAGCAGAATCGAACTGCTGCAGGCAAATTTCATAGGGAAAGGGCACAATGATTTTCATCGAAGTCAAAAGTTAAAGTGAGATTCGAAGCAAAAGAGTTTGAAGTTTGGATCAAAGGTTTAAAGTCCAAAAAGGGTCCATAGTAAAGCCCAATAAGCGAAAGTGCCAGGAGGAAGGTTCGAAGCAAAAGAACGTGGGTTCGAGGATTCAATCTGGAGCGTCCAGATCATCAAGGCAGTTAGGAATCTTTCGAAGTATATATAGCATTTCCTTAGAAGGAAAAACGGTCGCAAAACTGTTTACTAAATTTCTCTAAAAAATTTCTAAGTATTCAAGCGTTAGAAAGAAAGGAACTTTTGAAGAGAATGATGTACGGTTTGTGAACCATTTTTACTTGTATTCGCAATTTATTATTAATGCAAGTTTATTTGATTGCAATTTCCTGCATTTTTATTGCTGTTTATGTTTTAAAGTTATTGAATCGAGGCGATTCGAATCAATAGACTTCGTTTATCTTTGTCAAGAAAACTGAAATACTTAAATGTTTATAAAATCTTGATGAACATTAAAACTTGTATTTCTTAGAAAACAAGCACAAAATTGTCCTGAGATTCCTAGTTTGATCTCGCAAGTCAAAACGTAAAACTAGCGCTTGTTTACGAATTTCCACTGTAAACAAATTGGCACGCCCAGTGGGACTGGTTTTGTGCTTTGTTTCTTTAGAAATAAGATTTTTCTGTGTTAGTAACTGCCATTAACGGTTATGGCTAGAACTCATCAAGTGCATGGGTCTACTACCAGTCAATCTGTAAGTTCTTCGAGTAGTGAGGGTAGTCCTTCTCCCCCTCCAGATTCGAACGTGGTGAGTGTTACATCTACTTCACCAATTCCTAGTATAAGTGGTTCTGGATATATTCCAGGAACTACAATACCATTAACAACTATGGCGTTTCATTCTGTTTCGTCTGGTTTTAGACCACCTCCTATGGTCACAAATCCTTTATATGGTCCTATACCAACACCTACGATGGGTTTTCATTCAATACCCACATCTGAACCTGAAAGGTATACCTCCCCTAGGGTCACTCCAACGCCTTTAACCACTGCATCTGTGTTGTCTTTAAGACAACAAATGGATGAAAGTAATCATGAGATGGTTAATCTCTTAACACAACAAATTGGAACTGTCTTTAACCCTTTAATTCAAAATACCAATGACAGTTACCAAATATTAGCCTATCAAATGGGTCGAATTGCTGACTTTTTTGGCACTCCTACCCCTCAAAATCAGCCTAGGATTAATCATGTGGCGCCACAAATGATTTTACCTGCTATGTCTGCCACTCCTTTTAACCCAAGGCCACCATATGTAATTCCCCAAGTTGCACAACAACAAGAGCCTGTACCAATGGCTCAAGAGGAGTACCAATATCAAAATGAGGTTAACCAACCTCCTCCAGTAGTTATGGTTCGAAGGAACCAAGACCCTGATGATGTGGTTCGAAATGTTCAGAATAATAATAATTTCGCTGCACCTAATAACTTAGCGACTTTAGTCGAAACGATTCTGAACCAAAATGGCCTTAATACTGGTACTCGAAGGCCAAACTTTGTTTCTGCACTGACTGAATATGTGTTACAAACAGAGTTACCTAGAGGTTGGAAAGTCCCTAAATACACCAAGTTTGCAGGGGATACCAATGAGTCAACTGTTGAACACATTGCTAGATACTTAGCAGAATCTGGGAATTTGGCAAATAATGAAAACTTGAGAATGAAATATTTTCCTAATTCATTGACCAAAAATGCTTTCACTTGGTTTACAACCCTGCCTCCCAATTCGATTCACAATTGGACTCAATTAGAAAGATTGTTTCATGAACAGTTTTACATGGGCCAAACTAAGATAAGTCTTAAAGAGTTGGCTAGTGTTAAAAGAAAAACACAAGAAACTGTTGATGATTATTTGAATAGGTTCAGATTACTAAAGGCTCGTTGTTTTACATCAGTGCCTGAGCATGAACTAGTCGAAATGGCTGCAGGTGGCCTTGACTATTCAATTAGGAAAAAACTAGATACTCAATATCTTCGAGACATGTCTCAATTGGCTGATAGAGTTAGGCAAATCGAAAGATTGAAAGCTGAAAAAGCCAGGAATTCTAAGTTTCATAAAAAGAGAGATGTTGCTTTTTTAGATTCTTATGATAATGATTTTGGATATGAAACTGAAGATGAGTATGTAGATAATGATGATAGTGATATCAATGTGGCAGAATTAAAACCAGGGCCTCCTTATACTTGTAAATTGTTGAGGCCTTCGAATGGGAAAAATCCAGTCGAACCAAAAAATGAAAAATATGCTACTAAAATTTATTCTTTTGATATTACTAAATGCGATGAAATTTTCGATTTGTTGGTATCTGATGGTCAAATAGTTGTTCAAAAATATTTGAAAATACCTCCAATTGAACAAAGAAAGAAAAGAGGTTATTGTAAATATCACAATTATTTAGGCCATAAAACTCATCAATGTGTTCTTTTCAGGGATTTAGTTCAACGTGCATTGAACGAAGCTGAAAAAACTAAGCCACCTTTGAAAGTGGATACTCACCCATTGTCAACTGCTGATGCAAGTCTTGTCGAAATCCTGGACTGCAACATGGTCGAAATCAATGAAGCTGATGTTGCTGCTGCTGTCAAAGCCATACCTGAAGGAGAATATGACAAGAAGGTGAAAGAGGCTTACCCTGCTGCTGAGGAGGAATTGGTAGATTTCCTCAATAGGTGTAAGTTGAACAATGCTGAGGTCATGTTATGTCCTCGATGCAGCGCTGTATGTGACAAAGAGGCAGTAACAAACCTGAAGAAGGTGTTGCCTTATGCTGATCACAAAAGGAAATGGCCAAGTTCCAAGCCAAATAAGAAGAGCTGGCCATATCAGAAAATCGATTGGAGCAAGTCTCACAATCAAGGACTTTCTGTTCATCAGAGGCTAGAACCTCAAAAAACATTTAAGCCATCCAACAAAGCACCTAGTGGGTCAGCAGCCAATATGTGGCCTTTGACAAAAAATGGATGGAGAAAGGAAGCTCTAGCAATGTTATTGTAAAGTTCACTGCTGGAACTTCAAAAGTGATTGCTGAATCAAAGGTCGTTGCTAGGTCGAAACCACAAGTTGGTTCGAAAGTGGTTGTCCAACCACCAAATTCACAAGTTGCAACAGAGGCCAATAAATATGGCTATAGAAACAATTATAAGGGTAAGAATCCCATGACTCGAACCCAATGGCGCAGGTTCCAGCGCAGAAAGAAGCTTGCTGCTCAACAAGATAAAGCTGGGGACAATGCTAATGATAAGGGGAAAGCTGAAATGGTCAAAGGACCAATTAAAGAAAGGCTTGCTCCTATAAAGGAATCAGATGCTGAAAATAAGAAAGATGATGATAATGAAGAAGATTTCATGGATGATGATGATCTTCTTGATGATGAGTCTGACTTCGATGTGCTGGTGAATGTGGTGTCAGTTCTGCCTTTGGAATATGATATTCCAACAGAGATCGAAGAGGTGGAAGAAGAGTTCGAGGCTCTTGAATTGGCTAATCATAAGCCAGTGTGTTACTATGTGATGGAAAATGGCTGCGTTGAAGCACAGGATGCTATCTTCGAGAGGCCAGATGGAGGTATGAGAAACCATCTAAAAGCCTTATTTATCAAGGCTAAAGTGAATGATGTGGGGGTTAACAAAATTCTGGTTGATGGTGGTGCGGTAGTCAACATCATGCCCCATTTCATGCTAAAAAAGTTGGGTCTTTTTGATACTGACTTGCATTCTCACAATGTGGTCTTAGCCAATTATGAAGGCAAGACTGGCCACTCACTTGGTGCCATACAGTTAGAAGTTTGTGTGGGCAGTACAGTTAGGAAAACCTTGTTCATGGTGATTGCTGCTAGGCCAAACTATAACTTGCTATTAGGCAGGGAATGGATTCATGGAGTTGGCGCTGTACCTTCGTCCCTTCATCAAAGGCTAATTCTGTGGAGAGATGATGGCCTTGTCGAAAATATTGAGGCTGATCAAAGTGCTTATTTAGCTGATTCAAGTACTGTGACCCTGCAAAACTTCGACAAAAACTTGGCAAATATTGCTCCTTGCGGAGAGCAAGATGCTGCCTTCAATCCAAATATGGTAAGTCCTGATAGTGTTTACCATTCTGTTAAGTTACATCCTACCCATGGTTTTAGTTGGGAAAGGGAGCCTGTTGATGGAGCCCATGTTAGGTATGTTAATCCACCAGCTTCTGGGTGGGAAGACTTTGATAATTGTGATGATGTTTAAGTCCCCAGAATGGAGCAGGATTACGGCTTATGCTGCCGAGAATCGAATAAAAATGGCTATCGAGGCTATTGAGCTTAATGAAAATATGGCTGTTGAAGCCAATGAGAATGTAAGAAATGAATTGGCAACAGGTGCCAATGCTTCGATTACTGACAATAACCAAAGGTTGGATTGCATTTATGATGAAGAACCTTTGGGTTTCGAAAAAGATCCAATTAGTTCAAGTCAAAAAATGCAAGCTCAAGATCCTTTACAAGAGATAGATATTGGAAATGGCTCCGTTAAGAGGCCAACTTATATCAGTGCCAATATTGATCCAAATTTAAAAGTAAAGGTAATCGAATTACTCAAAGAGTACAAGGACTGCTTTGCTTGGGATTACAACGAAATGCCAGGATTGAGTAGAGAATTGGTTGAACACAGATTACCACTTCGACCAGATAAAAAACCTGTGAAGCAGCTTCCAAGGAGGTTTGCTCCAGAAATCATGACAAAGATCAAGACAGAAATCGAAAGGTTGCTCAAGTGCAAATTCATTAGAACAGCCAGGTATGTTGAATGGTTAACTAATATAGTTCCTGTCATTAAAAAGAATGGATCACTTAGAGTTTGTATAGACTTTAGGGATTTAAATAATGCTACACCTAAAGATGAATACTCAATGCCTGTAGCAGAAATGCTAATTGATTCAGCAGCAGGCCATGAATATTTGAGCATGTTAGATGACTACTCTGGCTATAATCAAATTTTTATAGCTGACGATGATGTTGCTAAAACTGCTTTTCGTTGCCCTGGTGCTTTAGGCACTTATGAATGGGTAGTAATGCCCTTTGGATTGAAAAATGCAGGGGCAACGTATCAAAGAGCAATGAATTCGATTTTTCATGATTTCATTGAAATTTTTATGCAAATATATATTGATGACATTGTTGTCAAATCTTCATCTTCTGATGATCATCTAAGTCATCTTAGAAAATCATTCGAAAGAATGAGAAAATGTGGATTAAAGATGAATCCACTAAAATGTGCTTTTTGTGTACATGCAGGAGATTTCCTTGGCTTTGTTGTGCATAAAAAGGGCATAGAGATCAATCAGAACAAGACAAAGGCTATCATGGAGACAAAATCTCCAGCAACGAAGAAACAGCTTCAATCTTTGCTTGGGAAAATTAATTTCTTAAGAAGATTCATTTCGAATCTAAGTGGAAAAGCTCACCCTTTTTCTCCACTGTTAAAACTTAAGAAAAATGAGGTTTTTCATTGGGGAATTGATCAACAGAAAGCATTTGATGATATCAAGGCTTATTTGTCGAATCCTCCTACTTTAATGCCTCCAATTCGAAACAAAGAGATGAAGTTGTATATTTCAGCATCAGATACAACCATTGGGAGTATGCTTGCTCAAGAAGATGAAAATGGTGTAGAAAAAGCTATTTATTATTTAAGTAGAGTTTTAAATGATGCTGAAACTAGATATTCTGTAATAGAAAAGCTTTGCCTTTGTTTGTATTTTTCTTGTACCAAACTTAAGCATTATATAAAGCCAGTTGATGTTTATGTTTATTCCCATTTTGATATTATTAAGCATATGTTGTTGAAACCAATTTTGCATAGTAGAATTGGAAAATGGGCATTGGTGTTAACAGAATATTCGTTGACTTATAAGCCATTAAGAGCTGTTAAAGGTCAAATAGTGGCTGATTTTCTTGCCGAGCATTCAGCAAGTGAAGCCCCCATAGAGTCTATTGATATCAAACCTTGGAGTTTGTATTTCGATGGATCTAGACATAGACATGGTACAGGAATTGGGATTTTTATACTTTCACCATGTAAAATTTCCACAAAATTTAAATACAAAATTAATGGGTCTTGTTCGAATAATGAAGCAGAATATGAGGCTTTAATTACAGGTTTAGAAATTCTTTTAGACTTGGGGGCAAGACATGTTAAAATAAGCGGTGATTCTGAATTAGTAATAAAGCAATTAACAAAAGAATACAAATGTATTCAAGAGCACTTAATAAAATATTTTGTGATTGCTTTTTCTTTGCTAAAACAATTTGAATCATATGTTATCCAACATGTACCTCGAATTGAGAATCAAGAGGCAAATGACTTAACACAAATCGCCTCTGGTTACAAAGTGTCGAAAGACATATTTGAAGAGTTTATCGAAGTTAAAGATAAACTAATTTCGAATGAATCGTTAAATGAGAAATTGTCAATGCCAAAATATTTGGGGGCAGATGAACACAATTTTCAAGAAAATTTTGAGGAAAATTTTGAAAATTTTGAAGATTTCAAAAGTTCTAACCTCCAAAATATTGACATGCATTTTGAAAGTTTTGTAACAGAAATTTTTGTCATTGACAATTTAAGTGATACTGATTGGAGAAAGCCAATTGTTAATTATTTGGAAAATCCATCAGGGAGTACTGATAGGAAAATAAAATACAAAGCCTTGAGTTATACCATCATTGGAAATGAGTTATTCAAGAAAAACCCTGAAGGGATTTTGTTAA
Organism: Trifolium repens; assembly: GCA_030408175.1. Lineage (NCBI taxonomy): Eukaryota > Viridiplantae > Streptophyta > Magnoliopsida > Fabales > Fabaceae > Trifolium > Trifolium repens. The sequence goes on along the minus strand of CP125844.1, from coordinate 22,585,830 downwards.
AATGTCTTAGTGAAAATGAGGCATTCTTAGCTATTACCAATGTACATAGTGGTTCATGTGGCGCTCACCAAGCAGGCCATAAAATGAAATGGTTACTATTTCGAAGAGGGTTCTATTGGCCTTCAATGCTCAAGGATTGTATAGAATTTGCTAAGAGCTGTCAAGAATGCCAAAGACATGCAGGTAGTCAACATGTTCCTGCAAGTGAATTGCATTCAGTGATTAAACCTTGGCCTTTCAGAGGTTGGGCTTTAGATTTAATTGGTGAAATTAGGCCTGCATCATCGAAAAACCAACGTTTCATTTTGGTTGGAATTGATTATTTCACAAAATGGATCGAAGCTATTGCTTTACCAAAAGTTGATCAGGAAACTGTGATTAGTTTTATCCAAAATCATATTATTTATAGATTTGGATTACCTGAAACTATCACTACTGATCAAGGAATAGTGTTTGTTGGACAAAAGATGCAAGATTTTGCTAACGAGGCAGGTTTCAAGTTATTAACATCAACACCATATTATGCTCAAGCAAATGGTCAAGTTGAAGCAACCAATAAAATTATTATTGGTTTGATTAAAAAACATGTTGCTCAGAAACCAAAGAATTGGCATAATACTTTAAATCAGGTATTATGGGCCTGTAGAAATTCTCCTAAGGAATCCACTAATTCAACTCCATTTCGACTGACTTATGGTCATGACGCTGTGTTGCCTGTCGAAATCATGGTGCAATCCATAAGGGTGCAAAGACAAATGGAAATTCCTAGTGAGCATTATGAAAATCTCATGATGGATGAATTAGTCGATTTAGATGAAGAAAGATTGCAAGCTTTAGATGTTTTAGTCAGACAAAAAGAAAGAGTTGCTAAAGCTTACAATAAAAAAGTTAAAGGTAAAAGCTTTAACGTAGGAGATTTGGTTTGGAAAGTTATCTTGCCTATGGATAGGAGAGATAGAGTCTTTGGGAAATGGTCACCACACTGGGAAGGACCATTTAAAATTACTCAAATACTATCTAATGGTGCATATGAGATTCAAGAGTTAACTGTTGAACAGCGATCAGTGAATATAAATGGTAAATATTTGAAAAGATATAAACCATTGTTGCAAGAAATAAAGATAAACGCTGAATAATTCGAAATATAATGATATTAAAATGGTAAAGAAAATAATTTGCCATAAAACAATTTTAAGACGTCTGAAATAATATAAGGCAGTATCCAAAATAATGGCTTTAAAAAGGCAGAACATGTTCAGTGAAATAAGCCATATTATATCAAGAAACAACCAAAAGGAAGTATATAGAAAATTCAAAGATTGCTAAGGGAATTGCGCTGGAAGGTGCAATAGAGCTCTTTGAGTTGTGACAACTTAATCTTCAGTAAATTGCTCTCCCTATCGATGCGCTGTGCAGTTGCTTTGAGTGTTGCAGCATCGTTGCATAGTCTCAACCCTTCATTTGCTTTGGCCTCAATCTGCGCTGGAGTTACTTCAGAAGCAAGTTTGAAGTAGTGCTTCTGCAATTCTTCCTCTTCAACAATTTTGGTTTCCAATACTCTAATCTCTGCCTTCCATCTTGCTATGTTGTCCTCACAAGCAGCAGTTTTCAAGTAAGCAGCTGTGACACCAGACCTCAGATTACTCACTTCGATGTTGCAGGCAGCCGCGCTAGCTACTGCAGCGGCATGGGCATGCATTTGTTCTTGATAAGACTTTTGAGTATTGATGAGCAGCTGTTGATTCTTAGCGAACTGATCTATATGAGCCTCTGCTTGGGTGACCAGAAATAAAGTTGCTTCCTTGGTTTTTTCAGTTTGTAGCTGTTGAAGCAGAGCTTTAAGGCTAAAGAAGGCACGAGGATCCTCATCGATAATATCCAAAACGTCGCGTTGTAAGAACTCTTCGATGAACCTTGCCTCTAAGTGAGCTTGCTCGAGCCTGGCTGCTTCTTCATTCTGGGTGGGTGCTGAAGTCCCTTCACTATTTGTATTAAAGCTGCCACTTGACAGTAGTTTCTCAAGTGCCTCTTCTGGTGTAGAAGCGTTTAACCCTTGAAGGAGTGATTCTGGAACTCCTGCTGCAGCTGATATCTTCGAAGTGGAGGATTGAGGATCAAGGCTCGAACCACCAGGTTGAGCAGAGTTGTTGTCTTCATTACTCGACTCGAAGTATTGATTGATGTCTGTTGGCTCAGGGGAAGGAAATTTTTGATTTGCAGGATCATCATTATGGTTGTCAGGATTCGAACCTTGTAGCTTAGGTGTTTACTGTGAAATTTGGTAAACAACGCTAGTTTGATTATTACAAGAGAGACCAACTAGTAAATCTCGGGACATAGTGCTTTTGTTTAAATTTTCAAAGTAAATGATGTTCATTATTGTTCTTATGTTAATAAAGTGTTGTTTTTTTATGTTTTAGTAACTTGAAATGCAAGAAAGAATGTTTATCCAATTAAATAAACAGAAGGAGAGATTGAGTCGAAAGTAAAAAGCAATTGGAATAGATGAAAAGACTGTAAATTGCATTCAAATGTAAATTATTACAGAATGAAAAGTGGTTCACATTACATACATTCTCCTTCGAGCACTCGTTTCTCGCTTTGACATGGGTACTTAGAGTTTTTCTGAGGATTTTGTATAATGATTGTGACCCCTTTTTCGATCACATAACTAGGCTATTTATAGACAACAATCTAACTGCTACTAACGCCTAAATAACTACAGATAGGACGCGTGTCTTGACACGTATTTTGAATTTGAATCCTTTCTTATCTTCTGAGTTAACCGTTGTTTCCATCGAAGTCGAAATAACCATGCTCTCTTTTGAATATTTCGCTAAGTCCATAAATTACTTTTACCCACTGGATGCTTCGACCCTACTGATATTTCGACCAAATCGAAAGGATCCTGAAAGAAAGAGAATATGCATTTAAATGCAACGTTCCATAATAGAACATTTATTATACGTTCATGCATGATTAATCATTAAATTCATTGGTTCTGAAAACCAAGCATATTTAATGATTATTAAAAATAATTACATAATTAAACATAATTATTTTATTTATGCATTTAGAACATATTTTTACTTAGTAAAAATATGGTCTAACAAATTGCCCCCAAATGCCTGTTTCGATTGAGTGGTCGAGCGAAAAAAGGAAAAGGCATTTTATAACCACGTGCTTGACACTATTACCAATGACGGCGCTTATGTCACGTTCAGAAGTAACTGTCACCTTGATACCCACAATCCATCATTGCTCCTAGGTTTTAGCATAGTGGATGACGTGGCATACGCAGAAGTTGAAGAGAAGTTTTTGAATTTCTTTTTGATTTATTTATTTTCTGGAGACAAACACGTTCCCCTATAAATAGCAGCAAACGAACAAAGGAACACTTTTTACCAACTTCCAAGTCTCAAAGCTTCCTTACGAACCCACTGTTCATCTTCTTCTTTTCTGCAAATTACACACTGATCTTCAATCATCTTGCAATTCTAAACCGTACAAGTGATTCACCCTCAAATTCCGCATCGATTCATCTTTGTTTCACTTTAAACAAACAATTTTCACAATTTTCTTCGCGAAACCCTCTCCATTCTTGATTTTCTGCGTACTGTTCATTAATGGCGTCCAACTTAGATTTCGATATACCCACTGCTGGCAAATGGAAAGACCTTCGCGTCCTTGAGGATGGCGAAGAAGTAGTTCCAGAACCTACTGGCACTGAGGCGGAAAGGAAAATCTGGAACACTCAGCTTATGATTCCATTTTCCATCAAAAAGGAGAATTACGCTTTCTGTGGGCCTTACCCCACACGTGATGAGGTTGTAGCAAAAGAGGTAAGTGATATCTTCCCTTTGCATGTAACCTGTGAGCCTAGAATCTTTAGCTCCAATCCTTATAACTTTGGGTATATGAAGAATGCCCTTAAGATTTTTAGAGCTGCCCCCTATACTACGCACAAGGATTACATTCCCTGGTTAGATAGGGTCGAAAAGGACTTTAAGGATTCTTGGAAAAGCTATGGTATTTACGAGCTTATCCAATTTAGTCGAACCGGCCCTAAGTACAAACCAGAACTGCTAGTGGCTGCCTTACACTTCTATGAAAAGTCCACCAACACTTTTCAGTTTAAGTGTGGCATGTTAACCCCCACCTTACTAGATGTAGCTGCTATCACAGGCCTTAGGCCTGTTGGTGATCACTTCGATCCAACCAAGACTGGAGATAAGGTCGAAGTTAACTTTCAAGAAGCTACATTCTCTAAGTACATAGCAGAGCAAATGGGTGAAGAAGGAGAGGAGGTGTCCACTGAGGAGCATGTGGCATTCTTAACATTGTGGTTATCCCACTTTGTGTTTTGCTCGAAATCCCTTCAGGTAGCGCGTATGTACATTCCCCTAGCACAACAGATTAATGAGGGTAGACTCTTCAGTTTAGGGCGTTTGTTATTAGCCTGTCTATATGAAACAATGGGGAATGCCAGTGATGCAATCAAGGCTTCCAAGGATGGATCAAAGGTTTCAATTGCTGGACCTATGTGGCTGTTACAACTTTGGCTGAATGCCACATTTGAGACAGAGTTGGGGTTGATAGTGCCTTCTGACTATCAACAAGAGGTAGATGAAAGGGAGATCGAAGGGCAAAGGTTGGTTCGATTAGCCCCTAGATCTTTGGATCAAGATACTGGCAGGCTCTTCATGAGACACATGAAGATGTTTTTGAACTTTGACAAGTTTTTACCACGTCATGCTCCCTTTGTCGAGCGTAAGCATGGTGCTGCGTGGTTTGTTGAAGATTTTCCCGCATTTAACCCGGACAATGAGGATGAGGTCAATGAGGTCTGGAGGGCCTATTTAGAGCAAACTGTGCTCTCATGCAGGATCGGTTCGAACGCAAACCAGTATGGGCTTGTAGGATACTTGCCCAACTGTGTGGCTAGGCAATTTGGTATGTCCCAGATCAGGCCCAAGTCCCTCTTTGAAAAACTGGATAGAATGGTGTTGGGCACTGGAGTGACTGAGAAGACTTACAAGAAGTACATGAGAATGCTGGAAAATTATGAATTTAATTTCAAACCCTTCGAGTACAAGCCTTCTTTCTACTGCACTGATGGCTTTAGCAAATGGTGGAGTGACCATTACACCAAACATTCAATAGGCAATGCTGATCAATTGCTAGGGATGGTGGAGAGTGACTTCATAGTGCCATCTCTTGGAAAGAAAATAAACGTCTCAGGTCGAGGTAAACATCTAAACTCTATATTTTATTTATCTCACAAGATTTATTCCCTCAAACCTTTTTATATTTAGTAATGCAACATTTTGCAGGCAAAGGCAATAAGAAAGACGGTGGGTCTTCAAAGACTTCGACTGAAGTGAAGAAACCCACTGGGGTTAAAATTAAATCAGAGGTCGAAACCTCTAAAGCAAAGGTAATTTAACCTTAAGAAAATTTTGATTTAATTCCTCTCCTCATGTTTAAACATATGTTCTAACTTCGACCATTTTATGTCCATAGAAGGGGAAAAGTAAGAGCAGCACAGAGACAGTGTCTGCTAGCTCGAAGAAAGAAAATATAGTGGTTTTAGATGAGGAGGTAAAAGTCAAACTTTCCATCACATACTTCAAACTTTTGTCAGAGTAATATATTTTGAAGCAAAATCTTGACCTTTTTCACCTCCATCATTTCAGGATGAAGAAGAACAAGAGATCCCTTTGGTCAGGAAAAGAAAACAAGCATCAACTTCGACTTCACAACCTGGTGAAGGGAAAGCAACAACTGTTCCAGTAGTCGAAGCAAGTGAGGCTGCACAAGCCAAGAAACAGAAGAAGGTTGAAGAAGCTCCCACAAAGGACCAAAGGGGAGAGAAGAAAAAGAAGAAAGAAATTGGTATGAAGGTCAAGTCAACCATTAAGAAGCCTAAAGGGCTTAGGGCACTAAAAATCCGCGTTTCGAGTGAAAGCGGTGGAGATCCAACCCCTCAGACAAATGCTTCAGAGAACAAAGTGGTCGAACCAGACCAACTTACCAAAACATCAGAAGAGCAGGTAGATGGACCACAAGGTGACCCTGCACCTCATTCAGAGACTTTGGTCCAAGATGAAACAATTATTGATGGGGGAAAGACAGATGATGCACAACCAGGCAACGATGCCCCCAATGCTGAGAAGGGTGGTAATCCTCAAACTAGCCCTGAGGTCGAAGAAGGAAAAGAGGTATAACTCATCTTACTCTCAACCTTAGATTTTCATGGTTACATTTGATCTTTACTAATCTTCTTTTGAGTTTGCAGGATCAGTCGAAGAAAAGTCCTGTTGAGGAAGATCAACAACCAAAACCTGAGGTGGTGCCAACCAATGCTTCGAGCATCAAATATTCAATGCCTAGTATGTCTACAAACTCAGGCCAGGCCAGTTCGAACCAAGAATCTCAACATGACTCTGATGCAATTCCTGAAGCTGAGGTTGGGGGTTCAGGGATCATATCTGTCTCTTCGACTTCAAGACTTTCTGCAAGCTTGGGCGTACAAGAAGAAGAATTCACCAATATGCAGAAGTCTGATCCTGCCGGTACCCTTAAACTTCTACTCTCGAGGAAAGCAAATCAAGGAAACACCTCTAGCGAGCACACAACCACTGACTCAGCGCCTTCCAACTCTGAAATCGACTCGATGGTGCGCCAGGACTCTCTGCTGCTGAAGCTTACAACTACATTTGTTCAAAGGGATGTGTTGAAGCAAATTGAAGAACAACCAGCCTGTGCTTATAGCCACTTGGCTTTCCTGAAGAAACTTCACAATCCTAGGACTTATGAGGAAACCCTTGGCAAAGTCATACAACTTAGTTCGATTGTGGACCAATATGCCAAGGCAGTGCAGAAGAGGATTGATAACAACACAAGACTTGCCACACAACAACAAATTCAGACCATGTTCTTTGAGAAGGCCCAGCAAGCACAAGCCGATGTGGAAAGATTGTCTTCTCAACTGGTCGAAGGCAATTCAGACCTGAAAGAATGTGATGACAAGGTTGCCCATTACAAGGAACAAATCAAACTCTTAGAGGAGCAGATTGTTGGTTATAGGCGCAAGATCATCGAAGAGGAGACCAAGAGAGCTCGAATTGAGAAAGAGACCAAAGCTTCGACCCAAGAGCAGATTGACGCATATGGCAGGGAGGGGCTTCAAGCTTATGGCTCTGCAGAAGTTGTTGGTGAAGAGATCAAATCCCTGGAGAGTTCGAACTTGGTAGTCGAAAAGGAGATGGCAACCCTCAAGAAGATTTATGCTGACTGCACCAAGAATTTATAATTCTCTTAGTTATTTTCTTTATTGTCTGTTCGAACAATATTTTGGATCTTGTACCTTTTGAACAAAGTCCATATTTTATGGCAATTTTACAATTTACCATTTTATTTTATATGCTTGAGTATTATTCTGCGCTTATTTTTTACTTCCCTCTTTTAACATCAGTCAAAAACACAGAAAAACAAGCAGTCAAAGCACCATATCAAGGCAGTCAAGTCAAAAGGTGATGACAACCAAATTCATTAAATGAATTGCATTGATGACCATACTGATAAGAAGGCTTGATAGCACTATAAAAAGGATGATTCTTCTCGTTTTGACTATTCAGGGTAGTCAAGTAACTCCAACAAGAAATCTTACCATGGAAAGGCAAGTTACCAAGGATGCTTCAGGCTCAAAAGAAAAGAGCAAAAAGGGAGCAGAGCCCTGGCGTTGCGAAGAAAACAGGCTACGCTACGAGAGAAACAAGGAAGAACTAATTTTAACAGAATCAGAAGAGGAAGAAATGGGCTCTGATCTAGAAGAGTTCTTATGGACATATGAAGACAATCTAGCAGATTATCCAGCTGAGGTTCAGAAGCTTGCTGATGAAGCACTATCTCTTTTCAAGGAGAAACTGAAGAGTATAGAATCAGAAACTTCTAAATCTAAGCCTAAGTCTGGGTAGAATTATGTTATCATATGTAATAAAGAAACCTTTCTTATTAATAATAAGAATAAAGTTGTCCCTACTTCCTATTTCTCTTTTTAAAGCTTGCTTCTTTTGACCAATTCCTGATTTGTGGCAAGTTTTAATTACTGCCATTTCGATTTCATGTTCAAGTATTATTCTGCGCTTATTTTTACTTCGAGTAAAGTAGGCTTGTATTTCTTCAAATACTTTCCATTTATACCCAAAGTACGTTTTTCAGGAGTTAATTCCTCAATTTCATATGCGCCATTAGAATAAACTTGAATAATTTTGAATGGTCCTTCCCAATTTGGGGACCATTTGCCTAAGATCCTATCTTTTTTGTCCATAGGCAATATAACTTTCCAAACTAATTCTCCTATACCAAAAGACTTAAACTTAACCCTTTTGTTATATGCTTTAGCAACTCGTTCTTTTTGTTTTGTTAAAACTTCTAAAGCACTAAGCCTTTCTTCATCTAAATCAACCAACTCATCTGACATCATCTGATAATAATGGTCTAGAGGTATTTCCATTTGTCTTTGTACTCTTGCTGATTGCAAGTGTATTTCGACTGGTAATACTGCATCATGACCATAAGTTAGTCGAAATGGAGTAGTGTTAGTTGATTCTTTAGGAGAATTTCTACAAGCCCATAACACTTGGTCTAAGGTTTTGTGCCAATTTCTTGGCTTTTGGGCTATATGTTTCTTTATCAGATTTATAATAATTTTATTTGCTGCTTCGACTTGACCATTTGCTTGTGCATAATATGGTGTTGAAGTTAACAGTCTAAAGCCAGTTTCTTGGGCAAATTCCTGCATCTTTCGACCAGTGAAAACTGAACCTTGATCAGTGGTTATTGTTTCAGGAATTCCAAACCTATATATTATGTAATTTTGTATGAAATTAATCACTGCCTCTTGATCAACATTTGGTAAAGGAATGGCTTCTATCCATTTTGTGAAATAATCTATTCCAACTAAAATATAACGTTGATTTTTTGATGAAGCAGGTTTAATCTCACCAATAAGGTCTAGAGCCCAACCCCTAAAGGGCCATGGTTTTACTATTGAATGTAGTTCACTTGCAGGCACATGTTGAATTCCTGAGTGCCTTTGGCATTCTTGGCATCCTTTCGCAAACTCTATACAATCCTTCAACATAGAGGGCCAGTACAAACCTTGTCGAAACAAGAGCCATTTCATCTTATGTCCTGCTTGATGAGAGCCACAAGTACCACTATGAACATCAGAGATTGCTATATATGCTTCTGCTTCGTTAAGGCATTTTAACAAGATTCCTTCAGAAGTCTTTTTGAAAAGATCATTTTCAAAAATTATATAGCTTAAAGCCCTATATTTTACCTTTCGATTCACATTTTCTGTTGGATTCTTATGGTAATCTACTATAGGTTTTCTCCAATCATTATCTGACAAATTGTCAATGGCAAAAATTTGAAAATTTTCTAGGGGATTTTCTATTTCACCATTTATTTGTGGCATAGTCTCTGCCCCCACAAGTTTTGGTATTGACAATTGTGCAGATATTGGTTCTTGTAAAACCATTTTTTCTTTTATTTCGATTAATTGTGTCAACTTTTCTTTTGACATTTTATATCCTGAAGCAATCTGAGCCAAGTCATTTGCTTCTTGATTTTTTAATCGAGGCACATGTTCAATGTCTACATGATCGAAACAATCTAACAAAGAACTAGCTATAGCAAAGTATTTCGCCAGATGCTCTTTCACACATTTATATTCTTGTGTTAATTGTTTCAATACTAATTCAGAATCACCTCTTATTTTAATGTTCTTTGCCCCCAAGTCTTTCAATATTTCTAACCCCGTAATTAAAGCTTCATACTCAGCTTCATTATTAGAGCAAAGTCCATTTATTTTGTACTTGAACTTGGTTGGAATTTGAGTCGGAGATATGATCAATATTCCAATTCTTGTTCCATACTTATGTTTGGACCCATCAAAATAAAGAATCCATGGTTGAATATCCACATAATCCTGTGGCATTTCGACCAACGAATGATCTACTATAAAATCAGCCACAATTTGGCCTTTGACAGCCTTTAAAGGTTTATAAGTTAGTGAATATTCAGTTAATGCTAATGCTCATTTCCCAATTCTACTATGTAATATAGGTTTAGTTAGCATATGTTTAATAACATCAAAGTGGGAATAGACATAAACATCAACAGGCTTTATATAATGCTTAAGTTTTGTACAAGAGAAATACAAACAAAGACAAAGTTTTTCTATGGCAGTATATCTAGTTTCTGCATCATTTAAAACTCTACTAAGGTAATAAACTGCATTTTATATGCCATTATCGTCTTCTTGGGCTAACATGCTTCCTATCGTCTTATCAGACGTAGCAATATACAACTTCATAGCTTTATTCCTACTAGGAGGCATTAGAACTGGAGGCTTTATTAAGTATTCTTTGATGTCATCAAAAGCCTTTTGATGCTCTTCGTTCCATTTGAATGGATCATCTTTCTTGAGTCGAAGTAGTGGTGAGAAAGCTTGAGCCTTTCCACTTAGATTCGAAATGAATCTTCTCAAGAAGTTGATTTTTCCTAGCAGAGATTGAAGTTGTTTTTTGGTCGAAGGAGGCTTGGTCTCCAAGATAGCCTTTGTCTTGTTTTGGTTTATTTCAATGCCCTTTTTATGCACCACAAAACCAAGGAAACCTCCTGCATGCACACAGAAAGCACATTTTAATGGATTCATTTTTAATCCATGTTCCCTCATTCTTTTAAAAGATTGCCTAAGATATACCAAATGGCTATCTTCAGAAGAGGATTTAATAATGATGTCATCGATGTAAACTTGCATGAATGTATCTATAAAATCATGAAACATGGAATTCATTGCCCTTTGATAAGTGGCACCAGCATTTTTTAAGCCAAAAGGCATCACAACCCACTCATAAGTGCCTAAAGCACCAGGGCATCTAAATGCTGTTTTGGATACATCTTCCTCAGCAATGAATATTTGGTTATAACCAGAGTAACCATCTAACATGCTCAAAAACTCGAAGCCTGCTGCTGAGTCTATTAACATTTCTGCCACAGGCATGGCATACTCATCTTTAGGTGTAGCATTATTTAAGTCCCTAAAATCTATACATACCCTAAGTGTACCATTCTTTTTAATAACAGGAACTATATTTGCTAACCATTCTACATACCTGGCAGCTCTGATGAATTTACTCTTCAGCAGCCTTTCGATCTCTTCTTTGATTTTGGACATGATATCTGGTGCAAACCTTCTTGGCAATTGTTTCAATGGTTTCTTACCTGCCTTGATTGGTAGTTTTAATTCGACCATTTCTCTACTGAGTCCAGGCATTTCATTATAATCCCACGCGAAACAATCACTAAATTCTTTGAGAAGTAGCACCAATTTTCCTTTTAAGTCAGGACTAATATTGGTACTAATATAAGTTGGCCTTTTTGCTGAGCCATCTCCAATGTCAATTTCCTCCAAAGGGTCTTGGGCCTGCATCTTAGGAGTTTCATTAAGTGGATCCCTTTCGAACCCTAAAGGTTCTTCATCATAGATGCAGTCGAGCCTTTGTGCTTGTGGCATATAAATGCCATCGCTTTCGACCTTGGCTTCTGTAGCCATATTTTGATGAACATCAGCTTCCAAAGCCGTATTTAACTTAGTTTCGGCCATATAAGCCGTAATCCTGGCCCATGCGCTGGACTCAGTCATCATAATCTTCGTAAACATTCCACCCAGATGGTGGTATAACTCCATCTTCTGAGGACACAACATCTATTTCCTCTCTTTCCCATATGAAGCCATGGGTTGGGTGGAGTTTGACAGAATGTATCACATTATCAGAAGGTGTGAAAGCATTCTCTCTATCATAACATGGCGCTATGTTCGCCAAATTTTTGTCAAAGGTTTGTTGGTTTATGGTATCAACCTCTGACATATAGAAACTCTGATCAGCTTCTATATTTTCTACGCAGCCATCCTCTCTCCAAAGCATCAACTTCTGGTGAAGAGTCGAAGGAACAGCTCCTACTCCATGAATCCACTCTCTCCCCAATAGTAAGTTGAAGTTTGCCTTGGATTCGACCACTAGGAATAAAGTTGGTCGAACTATGCTGCCCACAGCAACATCTACTTGGATTGCCCCCCTTGAATGTCCCATTTTGCCTTCGTAATTTGACAAAACAATGTTATGGGCTGACAAATCACAGTCATATTTGCCAATCTTGGGTAACATAGATAGAGGCATTAGGTTAACAGCAGCACCTCCATCTATCAGCACCTTGTTAACTCCAACTCCTTCAACCTTTGCTCTGATGAAGAGGGGTTTAAGATGGTTTTTTATGCCTAAATCAATCTGGCCTCTCGAATGTAGCTTGTTGCTCCTCGATACAGCCATTGTTCATGACATAGTAGCAAATTGGCTTGGGATCAGCCATTTCTAACTGGTCGAAATCAGTTTCGAGCTCAGTTATCTCTGTTTGCACATCATTTTTGTAAGAGTATTTGTTGACATCCTCTGAATAGCTCAATTTGGTGCCACTTACGCCACCAACTTCCATTGCACCCTTGTTGAACTTTATGGTTCCTTGGTGCATCCAGCGTTCTATAGGAATCGAACCAGAAGGAAGGAAAGTGGGCCTTCGATCTGTTTGGACCATATTATTTGGTCAAGTTAGAATGCCCTTTCCTTTACCACGAGATGGTTTTGGGTTTGCCCCCTGCCTATTCGCAACTGGTTGGAACTTCATAAGGCCTGCAGTAGCCTCCTTATCACAAACAGCACTGCAACGAGCACAAAGCATCACTCCTTTGTTCTCTAGCTTGCATCTGTTTAGAAAGTCAATCAAATCCTCTTCAGCACGAGGATATACTACTTTCATTTTCTCATAGTACTCTTTTTCAGGGATTTTTTCCACTTGCACTTCTGAAACCTCCATGGCTTCGACCATCATGATAGCCTGTGGTTCAGCATAGAGGGTATCAGCATTCTGTGAAGATTCTGGGTCTGCCTTTGCAGCTTTGGGTTTTTCACCAAACTTAAGTCTTCCTTCGTTCAAAGCCTTTTGAACTAGGTCCCTGAAAAGCACACATTGTGAGGTTCTATGTCCAAGAAAATTATGATACTTACAATAACCTCTTTTCTTTCTCATATCTAATGGTGGTATTTTAACACCTTTTGGAACCACTATTTGGCCATCAGTAACCAACAAATCAAAGATTTCATCACATTTTGTTATATCAAAAGTATAAGTCTTTGAAACATATTTGTCATTTTTTGGTTCAACAGGGTTTTTTCCATTTGAAGGTTTTAAAAGCTTGCAAGTGTAAGGGGGACCAGGTTTTAATTCTGCTAGGTCTATTTCCCCTTGTTCAACATCTTCATAAGAGACATCATATTCTTGGTCGCTATCATGTGTTTCTACATAAGCAACCTTTTCTTTTTTATGATACTTTGAGTTTCTAGCCTTTTCTGCTTTCAAGCGTTCGACCTGTCGAACCCTATCAGCCAATTGGGCCATATCTCTTAGATGTTGAGTGTCTAATTTCTTTCTGATCGAATAGTCTAGGCCACCGGCGGCCATTTCGACCAATTCATGTTCAGGCACTTGAGTGAAACACCTAGCCTTAAGTAAACGAAATCTATTCAAATAATCATCTATAGACTCAGGAGTTTTGCGCCTAACACTTGCTAATTCTTTGAGACTTATCTTAGACTGTCCCATGTAGAATTGCTCATGGAAGACTCTCTCTAATTGATTCCAATTAAAAATTGAATGTGGAGGGAGAGTAGTAAACCATGTAAAGGCATTTTTCGTTAGAGAATTTGGAAAATACTTCATTCTTAAATTCTCATTATTTGCTAGATCTCCTGCCTCAGTTAGATATCTTGCTATGTGTTCAACAGTAGATTCGCTAGTATCACCAGCAAATTTAGTAAATTTTGGGATTTTCCAACCCCTTGGCAATTCTGTTTGAAGCACATACTCTGATAAGGCAGAAACAAAATGAGGCCTATGCATGCCTATGTTCAAACCATTTTGTGCTAGGATAGTTTCAACCAAATTGGCTATGTTATTTTGCCCAGCAAAGTTATTATTCTGGACATTTCTAACTACATCATCAGCATTTTGGTTTCTATTTACCAATACAATTCCAGGATTTTGTTCGACCTGGGGCAAAGCAAGCCTGAATTTGCACTTGTGGTTCGACCACTGGCACTGGTTGTTGGACTTGGTTTGCAACATTATTTGGGGCAAGCATAATGGCATTATTTGGTGCTTGTGCAATTTGTAAAGGCACCACATTCTGAATTTGGGGAACTTGTTGATTATGGGCTTGAGGAGCCCCAAAGAAATCAGCAATTCTTCCCATTTGATTTGCCAACAATTGATAACTTTGGTTTGTATTTTGAATTAATGGGTTAAATATTGTACCAATTTGTTGTGTTAACATATTTACCATGTCATGATTACTCTCATCCATTTGTTGCCTTAAAGCATTCAAGGCATTGTTGGTTAATGAGGGACTGCCATTCCGAGTAGCAGAACCAGAAACTATCTGATTATTAGGCACGAATACGCCTGGTGCTGACTCTGTGAACAATGATGCACTTGTTTGCAAACCTTGCATCATACTGGTAGGCATACCATATGGGTAGTTCCTACTTGTGCCTTGACCCACATATTGGGAAAAGGGTAATGAAAAAGTAGAAGAACTAGCGCCACCCCCATTAACATTTGTCCTATTTGGAGAGAAACTTCCCTCCATAGCATGGGGAAGGGACAAGATAGGTTCTGTAGTGGTCGAAGGTACCACCGTAGATGTTGGCATTGTCATTGTGGCACTTACCACAGAAGATATTGGGGCGGAAACTGTCGTCCCACTAGCGTTGGGCACAATCTCATTGATTACAGGAGAGATTATGGCCTCAGAAACGCTCGAAGCGGTTGATACATTCGAACCGTTATTATTATTGTTTATTTCCATGTTTTGTCTTGGGTTACTTCTGGGTGGTGGTCTAACCATTTCAGGGAGTAATTTCCCGTTCCTCAAAAGCATACACTACACAAGAATCTTTGGAAACAATACACAAAAATGCAGAACAACTTAACTACACGAACTTTGAAGAAATTTAAACGTAAAGCACACAGTCTCACTGGGCGTGCCAATTTGTTTACTGTGAAATTTGGTAAACAACGCTAGTTTGATTATTACAAGAGAGACCAACTAGTAAATCTCGGGACATAGTGCTTTTGTTTAAATTTTCAAAGTAAATGATGTTCATTATTGTTCTTATGTTAATAAAGTGTTGTTTTTTTATGTTTTAGTAACTTGAAATGCAAGAAAGAATGTTTATCCAATTAAATAAACAGAAGGAGAGATTGAGTCGAAAGTAAAAAGCAATTGGAATAGATGAAAAGACTGTAAATTGCATTCAAATGTAAATGATTACATAATGAAAAGTGGTTCATATTACATACATTCTCCTTCGAGCACTCGTTTCTCGCTTTGACATGGGTACTTAGAGTTTTTCTGAGGATTTTGTATAATGATTGTGACCCCTTTTTCGATCACATAACTAGGCTATTTATAGACAACAATCTAACTGCTACTAACGCCTAAATAACTACAGATAGGACGCGTGTCTTGACACGTATTTTGAATTTGAATCCTTTCTTATCTTCTGAGTTAACTGTTGTTTCCATCGAAGTCGAAATAACCATGCTCTCTTTTGAATATTTCGCTAAGTCCATAAATTACTTTTACCCACTGGATGCTTCGACCCTACTGATATTTCGACCAAATCGAAAGGATCCTGAAAGAAAGAGAATATGCATTTAAATGCAACGTTCCATAATAGAACATTTATTATACGTTCATGCATGATTAATCATTAAATTCATTGGTTCTGAAAACCAAGCATATTTAATGATTATTAAAAATAATTACATAATTAAACATAATTATTTTATTTATGCATTTAGAACATATTTTTACTTAGTAAAAATATGGGCTAACATTAGGTTCATCTGGTTTATCATGCTCTAAGTTCAAATGGGGATTGTCTTTCTCTAGTGAGCCATGCTCAACAGCAACATCATCTTCTTTGTTTGAATGATTACCCCTTTGGTCATTCAGATCAATGTGAGGAGGATCTTGTTGTTTCCCTTCAGGATTGCCTTTGGGGGGTGAATCCGCAGTAGATTTCTCTTCATGATCAGCACCATTAGGTTCACCCTCGGTAACAGGAGTGTCTTGCTTTTGTTCCTCTTCAGTTGTTTCAAGAATAATCGAAATAGGTGCCTAGAAAGAGAACAGCGGATGCGAAGTTATGAAATACTTGTTTTGTAGCAAAGCTAAAAACCATATTTACAAAGAAAAGGAGATGTTTGAAGATACCTTAACAGTTGGAGGTTGCATACATGAATTCGAACTCTCATTATGTTGTTCGAGAACCTTGTCTGAGGGAGGATTGTGAGTTGTGTTGACTGCAGCTTGAGATTCACCAGGTGGTTTCTCAGAAATCGACTCCTCAGGGATAGTTGTGGTAGAACTGGAGTATGCCTTCCTCAATTTTTTCTTCTTCTTCTTGTCCTTCGATTTGGCAGACCCTTCCACAATATCAGGAGCGTCAGTCAAAGTAATTTGAACAGCGTCATTTTGTGGCTCTCTGTCGTCTTCACCGCTTAGCTTCTTTTCTTTCTTCTTTTTCTTTGGACCTTGGTCTTTCACAGATGATGGTGATGAGAGTTGGTTCGAAACCTTGGCGATTACTCTGCCAAGATCAGCATCAATATTCTGCCAAAATACAAGGGTTAGAACAAAAGCTATGTTTAAGCGAAGGGAAAGGAAATGTAAAAGAAAGGGTGTACTTGTTTATCGATTTCTGTCAAATCAGTCATGGCCTTCTTTAACTTTTTCGGAGGATTTTCAGCAACAGAGTTTCCTGCTCTCTTTGAACCCTATCGAGTAAAGGTGAAGGAGTTTGCTATCAGCAGTTTTCGATGCAAAAATAAAAGCAAAGTTCAAAACAGTTAACATAAGAAATTAAGGTACCTTCTTTACACCTTTCGTTGGTACAGAGACTGACTGTTGTGAAGACGTCGAAGCTGCTTTAGCTTTGTGTCCTGAGGATGGACAAAACGGTTAGGAAGTTAAAGGGCATAGAAATGAAAGAAATTTATGTTGAAGAATAAAAGATTACCTTTAGTCACTGCTGTTTTAACGTGTTCCAGAAGCGAGGATTTGAAACCGCTCGAAATCTGAGCAAGCAGAGCGTCCCCACTAGGGATCGAAGATGAGTAGTGTCTTTCCCACCAGTCTTGGAATTCTTTAGTGCAGGAGATAGAGTTTTGATATGGGAAAGGTGTAAGCTCGTACTTATGCTTTTCAGTGCTGCGCAAGTAGGATCTGAAGTACCCCTCTGTCATGCCAGTGATGCCCAAACAAATGTCTTGCTCATGCGCATAAAAACTCTTTGGGATAAGTTGAGTGAACCCAAATTGACGAGATACCAAATTTGGGAAGTATCCAACTAACCCATAATCTTTCCCTGTTAGTCCGGTTCGACGTGAAAGAACAGTGGGGTCTAGATAAGCCAACCATTGGCGCAATGCAAATTCCTCAAACTCAGGAAGTGGAGGAAATGGGAGTACAAACCATGAAGGTCCTATTTTACGTTCGATAAAAGGGGCATATGTTTCCTTGAAAGTTTTCAAGTTAAGGAAAATGTTGAAGTATTTTAAAAAGAGATTCTCATAGTTGAGGCCTAAAGGAAGAGGTGTGAGCCTTGCCAATCTAGTTCCCTCAATCTGACGCTTTCTAGCCTCTTCCTCATAGTCTCCAGGTAAGAAAAGTTCGAGCTCCGCTTCGAAAGTGGCATTCAGCCACAACTGTAAAAGCCAGAAAGGGCCAGCAGCCAAGCAACAGGTTCCATCGCCAGTTTTCTTAAGGTTTGCGCTTAAAGATTGCATTGATTCATAAAGACAAGCTAAGATCAATCGACCTAGTCCAAACTGTCGACCTAAGTGAAGTTGAATGGCTATGGGAATGAATTTCTTAGCCACTTGTAGAGATTTCGAACAAAATACATAGTGCGACAGCCATAAAGTTAGAAAAGCTATGTGTTCGATATCAGAAACTTCTTCCTCACCAGTTTGATTATTCTCAAGGATGTACTTCTGAAAAGTCTTTTCCTTATAATTGAATTCAATGTTCGGGTTTGTGTTAGCAGGGTCATAAGTTTCACCTACAGGACTAAGTCCTCTGATAGCTGACACATCGAATAGAGTGGGGGTCATCATACCACACTCAAAGTGAAAAGTGTTTGTAGAACTCTCGAAGAATTGCATAGCAGCAATTATCATTTCTTGTTGATATTGGGGCCCTATCCTAGAAAGCTGAATCAGTTCATATATACCAGAATCCTTCCAAAAAGCCCCATAGCTTACTTGTACTCTGTCTAACCACTCAAGATAGGCCTCATTACCATAATAAGGTGCGGATCTAAAAACCTTATTTGGGGGTTTTATGAAATTGAAATTGTGGGTGGTATTCATGAAAACCCTAGGTTGACAAGGTTCATATACAGGAAATAATTTCATTACAGTGGAAGTTTTATTTTTAGCATCAGGCAAAGGACCACCAAAAGCACAAGTGCGGTTAGAAATGGTGTAAGGGAACATTACCTGGTTTTCCCATATTTTCCTTTTATCTGAGATCATCACCGGTTCCAGAACCGTATTTGGAGGGAATTTACTCAGAACGGCCTCGCTCCACCTTCCTGCTAAAGGAAGCTTCTTAGTTTGATTGGAACTTGAAGCCATTGAGTTACGTTGACAAGCGATTAAATGGATTTGAGTTTGTTTGAAGAAAATGGTGAATAAAGGTTAAAGCTTTTTCTGAAATGAGAAAGTGAGACGTAGAAGGAGAAGTAGAAAAGTTCAAGAATGTAAAAGTGAAATAAATTTTGAGAAATCCTATTTATAGGGTTTGGAAATTTTGGGAAAAGTTAAAGAAAAATTCAGGAACCTTTTCCGTTTCAACTTCTCACCTTGACACGTGTCTCTTGCGTGCAGAAAAAGTGGAATCATGATGGTTGTGGGAAACGATGTGACAGTTAAGGGAAAAGGGCAATGATGCCTTGACGTCATAGCCGTCATTGAGAAGCGTGAGAAATCAATTCAAAGTCTTTTCAAAAACGCCAGTTTCTCTTTGAAAACTCATTCGAAATTGGCATTTTTGGGGGGCAATTTGTTGGGTCGTATTTTTGTTTAAATGATTTTAATGAAAATTGTTGGTCCAACAAAATAATGAATTAATATTAGAAATGACAGATGTCATCGCTTCATTTGCTGAGAGTGCCGTTGAAAGTATCGCTTCGATTAAGCAGAATCGAACTGCTGCAGGCAAATTTCATAGGGAAAGGGCACAATGATTTTCATCGAAGTCAAAAGTTAAAGTGAGATTCGAAGCAAAAGAGTTTGAAGTTTGGATCAAAGGTTCAAAGTCCAAAAAGGGTCCATAGTAAAGCCCAATAAGCGAAAGCGCCAGGAGGAAGGTTCGAAGCAAAAGAACGTGGGTTCGAGGATTCAATCTGGAGCGTCCAGATCATCAAGGCAGTTAGGAATCTTTCGAAGTATATATAGCATTTCCTTAGAAGGAAAAACGGTCGCAAAACTGTTTACTAAATTTCTCTAAAAAATTTCTAAGTATTCAAGCGTTAGAAAGAAAGGAACTTTTGAAGAGAATGATGTACGGTTTGTGAACCATTTTTACTTGTATTCGCAATTTATTATTAATGCAAGTTTATTTGATTGCAATTTCCTACATTTTTATTGCTGTTTATGTTTTAAAGTTATTGAATCGAGACGATTCGAATCAATAGACTTCGTTTATCTTTGTCAAGAAAACTGAAATACTTAAATGTTTATAAAATCTTGATGAACATTAAAACTTGTATTTCTTAGAAAACAAGCACAAAATTGTCCTGAGATTCCTAGTTTGATCTCGCAAGTCAAAACGTAAAACTAGCGCTTGTTTACGAATTTCCACTGTAAACAACATGTTAAGAATCCAAAGATCAAAATATTCTGTTTCTGCATTTCATTTATGAAAATTTAAAGGGTTAATAGGTTTTTACCCCCTAAAAAGTAAGCGAGTTTTACTTTACCCCCATATAATTATTTTTTTTTATATTACCCCCTGCAAAATTTATTTTTTTGATTTACCCTCTTGGATGCACTTTTTAAATCGGTTATTTTGTTTTTTTTGCCTGCCATGTCAGCAAAAGGAGGTAAATAAAAATAAATAAATCTTGCAGGGGGTAATCTCAAAAAAAAAAATTACAGGGGTGTAATGCAAAACTCGCCTACTTTGCAGGGGGTAAAAGTCTATTAACCCAAATTTAAAAGTTGAATTAACCGGATGAATTTCAATAAAACATTTTTTATTTAAATCATTAACATGTGTTGTTACTTTAACATGTATCAATGGCAGATGTTTGCTTGGGGGCTTTTTGTTTTAAGACATTTATATAGGATTTTAATTTTTACTCATATATTAATAAATTGACCTATTTTTTTGTACTTTTCATGGGGCCTGTGTTCTTTTCTTTTTTTGTTATTTATATAGTACCTATTTTTTTGTTGATTTATACGATCTGTATATTTATATTCATATATTAATACAGGAATCTATTTTCATTTTGTAATTTACATGAGACTTTTTTATTTATAATTTATATGGGATGGGTACTTTTACACATATATTATTATATGTAAAATATAGGGACTATATTTTCAAGGACTTATGTGGGGGTCGACTCTAAATTATCAAGGAATTCTTCCCTTGAAAACTAAATGATTAATACTAAAAAAAATAGATTAATATAGGGACTATATTTTTATTCATATATTAACACAGAGATTATACGGGGCCTATATTTTTACTCATATATTAATACAAAGACTATTTTATATTTTTTTTTTGACAAAAGACTATTTTATATTAAGATGGTGTTCATATGTTCAATTAAATGATATAAGTTATATACTTATATGGGGTCTATTTTTATTTTGTTTCAAATCGTATTTATTTACTATTGATATTATGAGATTTTTTTATAATAAGTTTATATTTATATTGATATATTAATATGGGATAATTTTTTTTTAATTTATATGAGATCTTATATTTTACACATATACTGATACGAGACATATATTTTTATTCATATAGTAATATGAGTGCCTATTTATATGAGGGCCTATTATTCCCGTTCAACTTTCAAAATAAAATATTCACTTGATGTATCGTGTATTTAAAATTTTATTAGTTGTTTCTACTTCAAAATCTATTGTGTAATATTTGTTATGTTGTTATTGTTCTTTTAAATTATGAACTTAAATCAAGTGAGTTTATCACAATTTATTTATATGGTTTTTACGTCTTTAGTTATATTTTATTATAACATTTTCTGATATTTTGTCTACATGCGACACAATTGATACGCAACTCGCCGCACAAGCTTTGCCATGTAGCATATTTTTCTATTGATAATTATTAATATTATTCACTTTAGAGGAATCATATCATAAGACCAATATTAAAATGTATTTGTTTTATATGTGAATATTAATTTATGTATTTAATTTTATTATTTGTGCTTTTATAGTTCAAATAATATATATTTATATTTATATGAGCAAAAGTTAACTGCCCACGACAAAGATTCAAACCATAAATTTTCCACTTCTATAATATTTATTAAATCTAAAATCAAATAATAATAATAATATAAATTTGTCAAAACAAAACAATTAAATGAATTTAATATATCAAGGTAGCCAAATCAAATCGGACTAAATCTGGCGGTCTGATCAGTTGAACGGGGTTTATGTCCGATCTAAATTTGGATGAAAATTGTCAAACTGCAAAATTTATAAATTGGAGGAACCTGTTGTTCAATTTATGCCCCATAATTTTATGTTTTTACTTTTTTTTGTATTAACAAAATTTTAGATTATGGAAAAATTAATTTCAAAATAAAGAATATTTAATACATCAATATTTATTAAATATGTAAAAATTAGTTAGACGGATTTCTAACCCGTGCTTGGCGCGGGTGTGGACACTAGTTTAATTAATCAGAAAGTAATTGAATGAGTTTAATATTTTTGTTTGTGAAAGATAAGTTGTGAAAGATAAGAATCAAAGAAACTTGCACACAGAATTAATAAAAGTGTTTAATATAATATATTTATATGGTTAATTGAGCTACAAGTTGAGTTTAATGTTTTACTACTTCTGTCCTTAAATATAAGACTAATCGTATAAATTATAGAGATTAAAATAATTGATTGTGGAATTAAATTTATTAACAATTGATATTGTTTTACAATTTTATTTTTCAAAAGAGAATGAGTTAATTTTTTTAAAATATTTATTATAGATTGTAGAAAAAAAAATTCACTTTAACTAAAATATGTTGGTAACAAAATAATTAATATTAATTTTTAATGACAAAGTTTTATTGTGCATAAGCTGCATATGTGATAGTACCTTGCAAGATCAAATTTACCCTTAGATTAAATTGTTTTTTTAATAATAAAATGCTTGTTTTTTATGATTATATTGTAGAGTAAATTATACTCTCATATATTGACAAATGCTTAAATTACATTTTCCTTATTTCTTATGTTGAAATGTCCCTTCTCCTCTTTTATTAAGAAAATTGCACTCCTCTCCATCCGGAAAAACTTGAATTTTATACTCCTCTTATCTTAAATTAAAACCAACAATGTTTTCATTTGATAAACACTTCGTTTTAATGTAATTAAACATTTAATACATACGTTTTATTATTTTTCGTTAAAATCATTATCGTATAATAGACATCATTAAAAATGAGGGATTTTTTTTTAACAAGCCAAAATGGTTTCATGTTTTAAAAATAAAACTTTGGAAATAAATTAGGATTTGACTTAAGAAGGAGAAAGATTGGATCTTTTTAGTTCATCTAATTATTATCATCTCGGTATTTAATGTACGTTAACAAATTATAAATTTGGCTTCATGGTTCCCTAATCTCTTAGGATGATTTATGATCAAGTGAGTAATTTGAACTTTAATAGTTAAATTCTCAATTAACAATATGAAATCTCTTAAGTGAAGGTTAATTGAACAACTATTTCTAGATCGATGATTTATCTCTATTCTCACAATAAACAAATAATTGGAATCATCACACAAGTGATCAATTTATGTAAAGCTTTAAACACAAGAAATAATTGAATGAAACTAACTTCGTAATTCAATTAGAATCCCCAAGGTTCAATCATAAGAATTTAGCTACTCATATTTACAATAATCATAGCATAAAATTTGAAGAAAGAACATGATTAAGATGATATAAGGTTGTTGAATTTTTCTCTCCGTTGAATCTCCAGCCCTAGTGCTCTCAAAAACGCGTTCCTTGGTATTTTTACACTGAAAATTGACCCCTAGGTCAGTTTTGGAAACCCCTATTTATAGAAAAACGCAAAATTAAGATGTGTTGTCACGAGGCTGCGCCGGGCGCAGCTTATTCTTGACTAGGCGCAGACTATGGAAGTCAAATGCATTTCTCTTTTTCATGAAAGTTGTAGCTCTTAATCTTAGCTTTCATTTGTCGTAGGTCCCGCCTCATTCCAAGTTATGAAACTCTAGATATGGTCAAAATACCGAGCATACGTCATGATGCAAATTGTGCTGATTTTCTTTAATGTTCTTCATATAATTAGTCTGAAACACCTGTTTTTGACTTATGCATCAAAATCTCCAACTTCAGGAGAAATCACCTAAAACCATATCTAAATGACTCGAATGAACTTAAAACTAATATAGATTGACACTAAAAACTGAGTGTCATCAGGGACCAGCAGAGGCGACAACCCCACTTATTTTATTTTTATGCTAGTAGTTGATCAGATTTCTCCCAATTTTATTAAACTTATGAAAATACTCCTCCTTCTTTGATTTAACTTTTTGAACTCTTTGTAAATTTGATCTCAATGGATATTTTCACTCTAAATTTATTTATTTATTGTATAAAAAATTGTAATTTACTCTATATTATTTTCACACTAAATTTATTTATTTTATGTAGTGTGAGTTTGGTGGTTTCAAGATGTAGTGAAAAATGAGTAATCACAAATTTCATCCTTGACTTTTAGGGTGCTCTCAACTCTCCAGTAGGTAATTTAATAATAAGTTATTAAAATATAAAAATCCGATTGATATTAAATGGTTAAATATAAGAATAAGTTGTTAGTTTAATAGAGCCCAAGACCTTTTAAAATATTAATAATCTCTAAAATTTATTTAAGAGCGTCCTTAAAAATTAGAGACTAATATAATGAAATACTAGCTACTCCCTCCGGCCATTATTATAAGTAAATTTGACTTTGTTGGTACATTGAAAAAGTGATGTACTTAGTTCATAATATTGACCATATACATCACTTTTACAATGTATCAAAAAGGTAAAATTTGCTTATAATAATGGTGGGAGGGAGTATTAGTTAAAATTGAGAAAGCCTATTGTATGTCCTGAATGTGAATCTTGCTCGTAAGCATATTGGTTGAGGGAGTAAGCAAAACCCTGCCCGCGGCCATGGAAGAGCCACGATTTCAAAATTAAACCTCCTAACTTGTTTCCAGGGGCGGACCTGCTTAAGGCCAGCCTAGCCAAATTTTTTTCGTAAAAAAAAAAGAGAATATTTTTATAAATAATTTTAAGTCATTCTATATACATATTTATACAGATACTAATGTAAATATTAGTTTAAAGTTTATTATTGATGACTGTAAGTATTCGGTATATATATTAATTTAGTATTGGTACAAATATTAGTGCATAGTTTATGATTGATGATTACAAATCATTCGCTATACATAAAATATTATTTTAAGTTATATAGTTTAATTTTATTTGTCAAAAAATGGTAGATAACTAATTGAATTTGTTGTATTTTTTTGAATATACATGTTATACTTTTTTTTTTTGAATAGCCTATACATGTTATACTAATAATAATCTTATATATTGTTTATAGTTTAACGAAATTATCAGAATAATTGTTTTTTAATAGCCGCTAAATTTTTTAGCCCCACTGAAAATGTATGTCCAGGTCCGTCCCTGCTTGTTTCTTCTTCTTAGTTTACCAACTCATCTAATTCCTCCGCAGCCTCCAAAACTCACATTCATATTCTTCTCTTCTAATAATCTCTTCCAAATTCTTCTTTTGTTTATGGCTTTTAAATGAGAAAATTCACACCCCTTTTCACTCTTCTCCACCATAACCATAACCATAATCAAAATCTTATCCTTTTTCATCTTCTCCTTAAACCCTTTTCTTCTCTCTCTTCATCTTCCTCTCTCAACCATCAAAAACCTGATCTTGATCTTCCTTCACAGATTTTCACCATTCTCTCGCAACCCCAATGGCAAAAAAACCCTTCTTTTAACACCTTAATCCCTTCTTTAACCACAACCCATCTCTCTTCTCTCTTCAACAACCCTAATCTTCACCCTATCACTGCTTTAAACTTCTTCAAATGGATCAATTACGAACATGGTTTCATTCACACTGTTCATTCCTACCAATCCCTTCTTTTCATTCTTGTTCGAAATGGGTTTCTAAAGCCTGCTGAAAATGTTCTAAATTCCATGATTTTAACATGTGGTTCTTCTCAAGAAGCAAGGTTTGTTTTCAACCTTTTGTGTCAAATGAACACAACTCATTTTAAGCTTTCTGTTACTTCGTATAATAGGTTACTTATTTTGTTGTCGCGGTTTGGTTTGATTGATGAATTGGATTGTGTGTTTAAGGATATGTTGGATGATGGGGTTTTGCCTAATTTTACTACTTTCAATACTATGTTGAATAGTCATTGTAAGATGGGGAATGTGTTTGTGGCTGAGGTTTATTTTGGTGGGTTAATAAAGAGTGGTTTTTGTTGTGGTACGTTTACGTATACTTCATTGATATTGGGTTATTGTAAAAATCATGAATTGGAGAGTGCTTGTAAGGTGTTTGACATTATGCCGCAAGAGGGTTGTCGGAGGAATAAGGTTTCGTATACTAATCTTATTCATGGTTTTTGTGAAGCTGGAAAGATTGATGAGGCTCTCAAGTTGTTCTTTCAAATGAAGGAGGATGGTTGTTTTCCGACTGTGAGAACTTATACGGTTCTTGTAGCTGCATTCTGTAAGTTGGGGAAGGAGACGGAAGCTTTGAAGTTTTTTGAGGAGATGGTGGAAATAGGCTGTGAGCCTAATGCTTATACTTACACTGTGTTGATTGATTATTTCTGTAAGGTGGGTAGGATGGATGAGGGGGTGGAAATGTTGAATACAATGTTGGAGAAAGGTTTGGTTTCTAGTGCTGTACCATTTAATGCCTTGATTTCTGGGTATTGCAAACAGAGAATGATGGAGGATGCCGTTAGTGTTTTGGGTTTGATGAAGTCGAGTAAAGTTTGTCCAAATGCTCGTACTTATAACGAACTAATTTGTGGGTTTTGTAGAATAAAAAGCATGGACAGGGCGATGGTGTTGCTTAATAAAATGTTTGAAAACAAGCTGTCGCCTAACCTCATCACATATAACACTTTAATCCACGGGCTGTGTAAAGCGGGTGTGGTAGATAGTGCTTGGCGGCTGTATCATTTGATGATTAAAGATGGCTTCATTCCTGATCAGAGGACTTTTTGTGCTTTTATAGAATGCCTCTGTAGAATCGGAAAAGTAGCAGAAGCACATCAGGTTTTTGAGTCCCTTAAGGAAAATTACGTCGAAGCAAATGAATTCGTATACACAGCTTTGATTGACGGATACTGCAAGGCTGGGAAAATTGATGATGCTCACGTATTCTTCAAAAGGATGCTTGCTGAGGGGTGTTTACCAAACTCTGTTACATTCAATGCATTGTTAGATGGCTTGCGCAAAGAGGGGAAAGTGGAAGATGTGATGATGTTGATGGATGACATGGGAAAGTTTGATGCGAAGCCTACTGTTTATACATATACAATTCTCATTGAGGAAATATTGAGGAAAAGTGACTTTGATCGTGCTAATAGGTTTCTCGACCAAATGATTTCATCTGGATGTCAGCCTAATGTGGTCACATATACTGCATTTATAAAAGCATATTGCAGCCAAGGAAGATTACAAGAGGCTGAAGAGATGGTGGTCAAGATTAAAGAAGAAGGCATATCACTCGACTCCCTGATCTATGATTTATTAATTAATGCATATGGATGTATAGGACAACTAGACAATGCATTTGGTGTTCTCAAACGCATGTTTGATACTGGTTGTGAGCCTTCGCGTCAAACATATTCCGTCCTAATGAAGCATCTAATGAATGAAAAACAAAAGAAAGAAGGCACGGGACTTGATTTGAATTCAACCGATATTTCAGTTGATAATGCCTATATATGGAAGATAACTGACTTTGAAATCATAACTGTGCTATTTGAGAAAATGGTGGAACATGGCTGTGTGCCTAATGTTAACACTTATAGCAAGCTTATTAAAGGACTTTGCAAAGTGGAACACCTATGCATAGCCTTCAGGTTGTTAAACCATATGAGGGAAAGTGGAATATCTCCATCTGAAAATATTCATAATTCTCTTCTAAGTGGTTGCTGCAACTTGGGAATGCACAAAGAAGCATTGAGATTGCTGGATTCTATGATAGAGTGTAATCATTTAGCACATCTAGAATCCTATAAGCTTCTCATTTGTGGGCTATTTGGACAAGGTAACAAAGAGAAGGCTGAAGCAATTTTTCGTAGTTTACTAAGTTGTGGATATAATTATGACGAAGTGGTTTGGAAAGTCCTAATTGATGGTTTAGCTAAGAAGGGTTATGTTCATGAATGCTCACAATTGCGGGAAATTATGGAGGAAAATGGTTGTCGTATACATTCTGAGACGCACGCTATGTTAAGTCAGGAACTGAATGGAACTTGATGCTATGATTGTTTATTTTTTTCGTGGAATGGAACATGGAAAAGGATTCCTCCCATTGATATATATTTTTTGATGAGTCTGGCTAAGGTTTGTTGTACAGAGGAATACATGAAATTTCATAATACATTCTAAACATACAAGTAAGTGAGGTGCTAGCAGCTCTTTTCTACGATTGCAGTGACAGTTAACTGTCACAGACTAGTGTAACTTAACTGTGACACTCACCAAGACATAGCAGAAGACCAAGAGGCAAGTGACAATTTAAATTCTTATTTATTCTTTTATTCTTATCACATAATAAAACCTCAATTCAAGTTTGTAACTATAATTTCAGTTTATCTCAGACATGTTGGGGCATTACTTTACTTGAATCATACTACATATTACAAATATCTGTTCCTTAAATTTCTGTTCCCATGTCTGCTACTGTTTCTTTTGGGGGCGGGGAAGATATTGGCGGGTTTAAATTAGTGAGTTGATGCAGTGAAATACATGAAAATGAATGGAATTTTGCATTAGATCTTTTAGTACAACTTTGTAGTGGTTTGTATTATAATTTTTTTTAGTTAATGACTTAATTCTAATGGATGTGTAATGTACAAGAAAGAAAATTTATTTTTCTTTTTATAAGTATGCTTTTACGACAACAAAACTGAGCTTATTTTTTCCTTTTCAACTCTGGTTCTTTGAAATTAGTAATCTGATGTCAATTTTCTTAATGGTGTTTAGTGACTTGTTTAACTATGTTGGGGGATGCACATTTTAGCAGGGTTGTTAAATAGCGACTATAGCGGTGGTATAGTATAGTAGAATTTTAACAAACCATTACTATTTCACGATATGCGGTTTAGTACAAAGTATTGTCAAATATCAGTTAATAGCATCACTGTAACACTCTAGCATAGTGGAATTTGAACAAACCACTATTTTCCACAATCCACAATTGACAACACTGCATTTTAGTTATTTTGGTTATATACAGAAATGTAACCGAGTTATTAACATGTCGTCGGAGCTATGCTGCAGTCCTTTCGACATATTTTTATAGCACTGAGATTAATCTGCCCAAAAAAGTGATCGAAAAACCACTGATCTCCCTTCTATTTTATTTTCATAGGTGTTCTATTCTTTGCAACTATTGTGACCCACAACGGCAGCTGTGGTAAGACAACCCAGCAATTTTTGGTTCAATGTCTTTTGTTATCCACGCTACGATGGTTGCAGGCTCTAGAATGAATTGTTGTTGAAGATCCATTGTATTGCCATCCATTTCAAATGCAAGTCGTTACTGCAGTAAATGGCAGCCTAATAACATCCTTCCACTATCATGTCACTATTGTTCTAACATATTCTTCCCAAATTTGTGTACAATTTTGTCCAACATATTTGAGGCGTTGGATACAAAAAAAGGTCTGCAATAACTATGAAAGAAAAAAGTTTTGATAGAAAATTACTTGATAATAGACTTTACCAAAAGAGTTATCGATGATAAGCTGAAATTTATTTTGTATATTTCCTTCCAGTTTGTGTTTTGCATTAGTATGGTTAGAATTTTGGGTGAGGCAAATGAGTAATTTGATTATTAGTGCTGTTTGATCATAGTTTCATCTGATTTGAGCAGTTTAAAGACATTAATTGGTTCAAAGCTCAAAAGAATAGAATTCTTTTATGCCAGACAAAAGAATAGAGTTCTTAAAAATCATGATCACATAGGTTCTGATACCATGTTGAAAGATAGTTATTGAGAAGTGTTGTGTGTATGGGTTGCACACATGATCTCATATAACTTGATCACTAACTTGCAGCCTAATAGCAGTAGCTGGCTTGTTAGAATATACTAGTGTAACACCATCCTTTAAATATATGTGAAATTTGCAATAGAGATTTATAATTAGGGAGAGAGGGGTCCTTGCTAAGTCTCATCTTTGTGGCCACGGCTTAGTTCATCTACTGTCAAAGAAATGTTATATTTTATAGGGATTGAGACCCCCTACCTTGAATATGACTAGGTATTTTTCAAAGAGAGAGCAATAAAATTTGAGATCCCGTTACGGCGGAGGTGGCCTTTGTTAAGAAGTGAATCAACAAGCCTGCATCAAATATGCTCTTCCTAAGCTAAGACTTGGTTTCTTACTTGTAACACAAGAAAACTCTAAGGCATTGTAAATTAGCTTAGGATTCCTTCATATCTAGCTAGTTAGTGTTAGAGATAGTTATAACTAACTTTAGGAAATGATCAAATGCATTGCAGCTGCATGATAGAACCATAGATGATCACTAGCACTATAAATAGTTTACTAGCTTCTGTTCCTCATTTTTATGGAATCACATTTTGATTCATCAATCAAATTCTCTCATTCTTTTCTCTTAATTGAGCTTAGCTTTACTATTCTAACATGGTATCATCGACCGTGTAACGATCCTTTCTTTGCTTCCGCCACCGTAACCGTTTTTCGTAACCGTTTCTAACTGAATTCTCCGGCGACTATGCCTCCACGAGTAGCTCCTGTTCTAGATCCTTCCATGGATCAATCTTCTCCTTACTTTGTACACTCTTCTGACGGACCTTCCTCCGTCAAGGTTACTCCTCTTCTCGTTGGTTCTAACTACCATGCGTGGTCTCGATCTATGAGACGTGCTCTCGGCGGGAAGATGAAACTCGAATTCATTGACGGAACTTTTCCGGTGGTCACTGATCGCTTTGATCCGTCGTATCGTGCTTGGAACAGGTGTAATATACTTGTTCACTCTTGGATCATGAATTTCGTTTCGGAATCCATTGCTCAATCCATCGTGTTCATGGAAAATGCGCTCGATGTTTGGAATGATTTGAAAGAACGTTTCTCACAAGGTGATCTCGTTCGAATCTCTGAAATTCAACAAGAAATTTATGCTTTGAAGCAAGATTCGAAGTCCGTTACTGAGTTTTATTCAGATTTGAAACTTCTTTGGGAAGAATTGGAGATTTATATGCCTATGCCTAGTTGTAGCTTCGCTGTGCGTTGTTCATGTGAATCCATGTGTGCTGCTCGCGCCAATCACACAATCCTCTACATCATTCGTTTCCTAACAGGTTTGAGTGATTCTTTTGCAATGGTTAAATCTCAGATTTTACTTATGGATCCACTTCCTCCTATGAACAAAGTGTTTTCTATGGTTCTTCAACACGAACGCCAGTTTGTTTCTTCTCCTATTGATGATTCTAAAATCTTGCTTAATGCTACTAAATCTAGAGGATCTTATAACTCCAAATCCACTTCTCGTGTGTAGGGGTGATCGCGGTGCGGTTTGGTTCGGTTTTGAGCATAAAAGTCATCCTAACCGCGAGATAAAAATGCATGCGGTTCGGTTTGGTTCGGTTGGTTTTAAAAGGTCATCCAAACCAAACCGAACCAAACCAATGCGGTTAGGATCGGTTCGGTTGTTGCGGTTTATAGCATAACATTTCTGTACCAAACAATTTTAAACATCCAAAAAAAACTTGAATTTCCTAAATAACATTAAAGTACCAATACAAGTTGTTTATCCAAAATAACATCACAATACCTTACAATTTTAAATATTCAAAAAATAATAATTAAAGTTTCAAAATAACATCATAATACCGATAAAAGTTGTTGATCTAAAATAATATTACAACACCAAAGTAACATTACAATTCAAAAAATAAAAATAACTTAAAGTTCCATTAATTTGGTGGATTGACTTAGTAATTGGGCTATGTATATTGGAATATAATAAAAACTTAATGTGGTTTTAGTGGTATTGGAATATAATAGAAGCTTAATGCGGTTTTAGCGGTTAACCGCGGTTTTTGTGGTTTTTGCGGTTCGCGGTTTTGCGGTTCGCGGTTCAATAGAAAAGTCATCCAAATACATCCAAACCAAATGCGGTTTTTGCGGATTTCGGTTTGGATTGGTTCGGTTTGCGGTTTTACTTTTGGATTGGTTCGGATATGATCACCCCTACTCGTGTGTGTACTTTCTGTGGTAAGGATAATCACACAGTTGAAAATTGTTTTAAGAAGCATGGATTACCTCCACATCTTCGCAAAACTAGCTCATCAAATGCTGCTTCCATTGAGGGAGGGATTGATGATTCTATTGCAGCAGCTAGTTCTTCAATGTTGACTCAAGATCAAGCCTCACAATTAATCACCTTACTTCAAAATTCATTTCCTGCTACTAACACCAATGACACATCTTCTAATAAGGTTGGCTCAGTTGAATTTACTGGTCATACATCAGTAAATCAAGGTATTGTTTAAAAAAAATTCAATGCATGTAGCTTAGGAAATTGGATATTGGATTCTAGTGCAAGTCACCATATATGCAACACTACTCAATGGTTTCATTCATTTAATGAAATCACTCCCACTAAAATAAAATTACCTAATGGAAATTATGTGTATGCAAAGTACTCAGGCATTGTTCAATTTTCACCAAGCTTCATTCTCACTGATGTACTTTGTGTTCCCAATTTTTCACTCAATCTTATGTCAATTTCACAATTATGTCTAGTCTCTAAATTTGTGCTTCAATTTAACAATCAACATTGCTCTATTCAGGATCCAACTACCAAGATGATGATTGGTTCTGCTGATACAGTTGATGGATTATACTACCTTAAACTGCAAGATATAAGAGTGCATGTGAACTCTGCTGAGACAACAAACATTACCACTACCCTAACACAAGCCATTTGGCATTTCATATTAGGCCACCCTTCAATAAATAGAATGCAAGTTTTACATTCAAAATTTCCATATATAAGCATAGATAATAAGGGTATATGTGATGTTTGTCACCTTGCTAGACACAAGAAAAATCCTTATTCTACTAGTTTCAATAAAGCTGTAACTCTTTATGATACAATACATTTTGACATTTGGGGTCCTATTAGTACAAAATCTTTGCATGGTTATAGTTACTTTCTAACTGCAGTAGATGATAATAGTAGATTCACATGGACTATAATGATGAAACACAAATCAGAAGCTAGACAACATGTCATAAATTTTGTTCAATTAATAGAAACTCAACATAATTCTAAAGTTAAGATTATAAGAAGTGACAATGGTGTAGAATTTATCATGCCTCAATATTATGCATCTAAAGGAATTATACACCAAACAACATGTGTAGAAACACCTGAGAAAAATGGAAGAGTAGAGAGAAAGCATCAACATCTTTTAAATGTAGGTAGAGCATTACTTTTTCAAGCTAAATTGCCAAAGTCTTTTTGGAATTATGCTATTCAACATGCTACTTACTTAATAAACAGAACTCCTACACCAGTTTTAAACAATAAATCACCTTTTGAAATTTTATACAATACTTTGCCTGATTTAGAACATTTGGAAGTGTTTGGTTCTCTTGTTTTTGCATCTACATTAACTGCACACAAGACAAAACTTGAACCTAGAGCAAGAAAGTGTATTTTCTTGGGTTACAAGCAAGGTGTCAAAGGCACTATACTCTTTGATCTGGCTACTAAAGAAATATTTCTATCCAGAAATGTTACTCATTATGACCATATATTACCTTACACCTTATCTAATAATTAACCAACATGGCACTATCACACTTCATATACCCCTATTGTTGACACTGATACATCACCATCACCATGCCTTTCTCTACCTCAAACTGAAACCCCTACTACTATTACACTTACAAATGAAAATGAATCAGACAACACTTCAACCCATTCTCATGATAGTGCCACAGATATACCAAATGAGCCCTCTTCTAGACCAGTCAGAGCTAAACATGCACCCAGCTATCTTTCAGATTATGTTTGTAATCACTCTGCTGTGTCTTCAACATCAAATTCATCAGGTATCTTGTATCCTATCTCAGCTTATCATTCTTGTAGTCACTTGTCTCAAAATTATCATGCATACACAACCTCTATCACACACAACACTGAGCCAAAGTCTTACTCAGAACCATGTCAATTTGACTGTTGGAAATAGGCTATAAATGATGAGTTAGATGCATTAACTAGGACAGGTACTTGGATTTTTGTTGATTTGCCACCTCTAGTCAAACCTATTGGAAATAAATGGGTTTATAAAGTCAAGTTTAAAGCTGATGGCACCTTAGAAAGATACAAGGCACGACTTGTAGCTAAGGGTTATAATCAAATTGAGGGTCTTGATTTTTTTGACACATTCTCTCCTGTGGCAAAGCTCACTACTGTGAGATTATTACTGGCTGTAGCTTCCATCAGACAATGGCATTTGCATCAACTTGATGTTAATAATGCCTTCTTACATGGAGATTTAGATGAAGATGTTTATATGCAAGTTCCAGATGGAGTTACTCCTCCCAAGCCAGGTCAAGTGTGCAAGCTATTGAAGAGTCTTTATGGGCTTAAACAGGCTAGCCGTATGTGGTATGAGAAGTTAACTTCTCTACTTATTGCTGAAGGCTACAAACAATCTACAGCTGATTATTCTTTATTCGCACTCACATCAGGTCAACATTTCACTGCCTTACTTGTATATGTTGATGTTATTATCCTAGCTGGCACAAGCATTGATGAGTTTACCAGGATTAATCACATTCTTGACTCCAATTTTAAAATTAAAGATCTTGGTAGCTTGAAATATTTTTTGGGACTAGAGGTTGCCCAATCAAGGGAGGGAATAAGCATTTCACAAAGAAAATATTGCTTAGATTTGTTAAAAGATTCTGGTTTGCTGGGAGCCAAACCTGCATCTACACCTCTTGATCCTTCCATCAAACTCCACAATGATGATGGAAAGCTATATGATGATGTATCTGGTTACAGGAGATTAATTGGCAAGTTACTTTATTTGACCAACACTAGACCAGATATTGCATATGCAACTCAACAACTCAGTCAATTTTTGCACAAGCCAACCACTACACATTTTCATGCTGCTTGTAGAGTTGTAAGATACCTCAAACATAGTCCTGGTAGAGGTCTGCTATTACCAAGAACTTCTGATTTTCAAATTCTTGGTTTCTCTGATGCTGATTGGGCAGGATGTTTAGATACTAGAAGATCTACATCTGGCTATTGTTTCTTCTTAGGATCCTCACTTGTTTCATGGAAAGCAAAGAAACAAGTCACAGTGTCAAGATCATCCTCAGAAGCTGAGTATCGTGCTTTATCAACAACTACTTGTGAACTTCTATGGCTGCTATACTTGATGAAGGATTTGCAGGTAGATTGTAGCAAGCAACCTGTCATCTATTTTGATAGCCAGAGTGCAATGCACATTGCATCAAACCCAGTTTTTCATGAGAGAACTAAGCACTTAGAAATAGATTGCCATCTAGTAAGAGAGAAGATTCAACAAGGCCTGCTAAGGTTGCTACCTGTGGCAACAGAAGACCAAGTTGCTGATTGTTTGACAAAAGCTCTAGCTGCTCCAAAGTTCAATGGCTTTATCACCAAGCTTGGCTTGAAAGACATATACAAGCCTAAGCTTGAGAGGGGATGTTAAGAAGTGAATCAACAAGCCTGCATCAAATATGCTCTTCCTAAGCTAAGACTTGGTTTCTTACTTGTAACACAAGAAAACTCTAAGGCATTGTAAATTAGCTTAGGATTCCTTCATATCTAGCTAGTTAGTGTTAGAGATAGTTATAACTAACTTTAGGAAATGATCAAATGCATTGCAGCTGCATGATAGAACCATAGATAATCACTAGCACTATAAATAGTTTACTAGCTTCTGTTCCTCATTTTTATGGAATCACATTTTGATTCATCAATCAAATTCTCTCATTCTTTTCTCTTAATTGAGCTTAGCTTTACTATTCTAACAGCCTTAAATCTCGCCTCCCTTTTTTCTTTCTCTAAAATTGTTCGCATGAATAACACTGATAAAGGTTATGGAGGAGCTAGAAAAATTGGCCTTGTACTGTAGAACCAAAGAAGTGAAATTTCTTCAAAAGAAATATGAAAGTGAAAAATTGAAGAAATATGAAAGTCGTATCACAAGTACAGATTTACAGTGGAGAAGGTGAAATGTTAAAAAGATTAGCTACAACTATTAAAATTAAATAGCACCATAAAGATTGATCCAAGGGTTATGATTTAACCCTCTCACCCTCTCATTTTAAAAGCCCTCTCATTTGAAAGCTCCCCTCTATATATATATATATATAAAGGAAGATACTCATAAATTTACTGATCTACCCCTTCTTTTTTTGTTGACACATAATCAAACTAAGGGGCATAATTATCTTTTCATAGAAAATTTTCATAAAATAATATTATTATAATGGAAAATGCTTATTGCAGCGAAGGTTAGTTTCACACTATAAAGCACAAACACTGACACGGACATTGACACGGTGACAACGATAATAATTTGGAAAAATGACATAATTCAGTGTAATCATAAGTGTTGTGTCGGTGTCAGACACCGACACGGACACACCTAATTCAAGAAGTGTCCGTGCTTCATAGGTTTCACGAATGCATTGCGAAGGATGTGGCAATTTGTTTTGTCTTCTTGTCTTGGTTTATCTCTCCTACGCTTTTCCTCGTCTCCAATTACTGTTATTTATAGTGTATAGTTAAACATAATTTTAATTTTATAAATTATATTTTACTCCTTATAAAATTTATAGATACTCAATTTTAGTTACTGTTAATTTTTTAAAAAATTTATTATTCTTAAATTTTTTATTTTTGAATAATTCTTTTAATTTCAGGCATGTTTAGATTTTTTTCAAAATAAGAAAAACTAATTAAGAATTTTTTAAATTTCAAAAGATGAAACTTTAAGTGATGAAAATCTCAACTTAAAAATCAAACTTTAAGTTTTTTTTGAAAAACTTTTTATAATATTTAGCATCATTGTTTTCTATTTGCAATGTATACAGTGATATCTAGCGGTGTAATTGAACTAGTTTGGATTGATTTTTGGTGAATTCAGTGTCCGAATCAATAAACTCTTGATTGATTCGGTTTTGTTTGGTTTTTGATGTTTTTCAAAAATGATACTTTAATCGTTTTATAATGCTTTGTTTTTTCCTTACTATTATTTTTTTTTTGGATATATTTTCTAATATTATTTTTTCAATCACTTGATGTTGAAAGAGAAGCAGACTTAAGGTTTCGACCATAGCTCGGATGTTGAAAGAGAGCCGACTTAGAAGTAGAGCCGACTTAAGGACCAAGTCTCATTGTTCAGACACATCAGGTTGCGGTGTCTCCAACACCACCAAACACCACCCGAGAAATGGAGAGCTTGTGAACCTGTGACACCCAGCTTGAGCCAATTATACACATTCGGGTTGGAGAAGTAGTCTATATTGTTAAAATCAATGTGGTTCCAAAGACTACGAGAGAACTCACAGTCTTGAATGCAATGAAGTTTATATAATTTCTACGCAAACATATATTACTACTCATATATTAAATATGAACTTTTAAAAATTTCGCGCTTAAAAATGTTGATTTTTTTTCCATGGTTAAGTTTAATGTAGAAATCTCTCTTGCAAATTTTTTTTTTGTTTTATAAAAGGATGAACTAGATACAAATTTTTATGAATAAATAATATACACTAAGCAAAATATCACTCATAAATTTTTTCAATGTGTGAAAAGTTTTCGTCAATAATGTTGTTTAAATAACTATTATATATACATAGGTTAAAACGTTGCTAAAAATTTAAATTAACTATTATAAACTGGGGGAACAAGTTGCAGGTAATGAAAATATAAATAATTATACTATACACGGGAAACAAGTTATTGTTGATGCATTTTTTAATTAACTATTGTGTTGATGAAAATTTTAAATAAATACTATATACTGGGAACAAGTTTTTGCAGATAAAAAACTTTAATAATTAATATATCAATTTTTTAACTATAAACAAAAATATTTTTAATCGAACAAGTTCTTGTCGAAAAAATATTTAAATAACTACTATACATTAGAAATATGACTATTATACACGAGAAACAAGTTTTCACTAATTGAATTTTTTGTGACGCGACTAATTCCACAGTATATACAATATTCAACTTATTTTTAATTACTCAATTAATATTTTTTTCCATGTTCTTACTAGAAAAAGTATAAATTGATATTAAACAACCTATTACAATTTACTTTATTCATATTTTTTTGAATTATCTTTAAATAAAAATATAAATTAAAATTAAATTATGTAATGTAACATTAATTATTATTTCTACTTATGACAATATCGCTCTACCATAAAAAAAATTGTCTTGCTTTTAATATTTCACGTATTCATCAAGAGGGCTTCGAGTGCGGCGCTCCTTTTTGCAGCTCATCTGGCTCTTATGCGTTTGAGTTATTTGGTATGAAAGAAATTGTAGTTATTCAGAAATTCAGAGTTATCATTATCGTAACTGTTGGATAAAGTCAAACTTCATTTTCATTGGTGGTTGAAGACAACAGATATTATTCTAGTCTCAAACTACCATAGTTGGTGGTTGAACCCATTAACATGTTTGGGCATCGATTAATTTTGTTATTCTTTTATATTTTCTTTCGGTTGTTGTTTTTATAAACTCTTATAGTCTGTCTGAGGAGACAGGTTGACTGTTTAATGTATATCTCATTTTTATTTGTTACAAAAAAAATATATTCATTTGCTAGATATCTTAAATTTTTTTTTTTGGTTTTTGCACCGGTTCCGACCCACCAAAATGGACGACTAATCTGGCTCGTACCTAGAAGCATGCGTACCGGCCAAACGTTGATATTTTATTGACAACTAGTGTAGGAATCGTATCTAATAACCTTCCTATGGCTTAATCAATCCACTCGTTCTATTTATTCCCCAAACAAAACAAAAAAATAAAATAAAATCATATTAGTCCTTAATCATCTTGAGTCTTGACAAGAGCTGCTTCAGTTCACAAATAAAAGTCTGGTAGACTAGAATCTGCCATTTGATAAATGCGGATTACATTCCTTTTCTCTTATTTTTTTTGTGACAATAATACAAATGAGATTCCTAACAAGATATACCGATTGAAGAATCAAGATAACCGATCAATAAGTGGAAACAATTATATGATTAAGTTCGAAAGATTAATAAACTCTAGTTAAGACCAATCATTCGGAAGAATTTAAGATGAAATTATAGACGAAGTTTTAATTTACCTTCCCAACCAAACATTGACTTATTAAATCCCCATTTTCTAAGAACTGGAATGTTAAAGACACAATAAGAATAAAAAATTTACTAAGCTTGACCAATTGATTGATCAAAAGGGCAAATCTAGGATATGATTTCAAGATATCAAGGAGTCCAATAGAGATACAGCTCACGACAAGGCTAAGTTTCAGAGCAGTAATCTCCACATCTGTTGGGCATACAAAACCCACCGAGCTACAGGAGTGAGGATGAATAGAGAGCAAACCGAGAACATTTTTTTTAGTTTACAATGAGGGCAATGATATCGAATTCAAGACTTCATGCATACTACCTAAATTCTTCTACCATATTGAAATAATTTGAGAAATCCATGTGCAAAAATGTTTTACGTTACGGTGTATATACAAAA
Organism: Trifolium repens; assembly: GCA_030408175.1. Taxonomy (NCBI): domain Eukaryota; kingdom Viridiplantae; phylum Streptophyta; class Magnoliopsida; order Fabales; family Fabaceae; genus Trifolium; species Trifolium repens. The sequence goes on along the minus strand of CP125844.1, from coordinate 22,546,264 downwards.
CATATTCAATAAATAATCAGACATTAAAACAATATATAAAAACGATAAAGAGGAAAGAATAGTAAGTTTGGTTACACGTTTCAATCTTGTCGGATTTTAGTAATACAGAAGGCGAGTGGAGTGAAAATTCCCTTCAAAACCTTGAAGCAGTCAAATAATCATAATCATCAACATAAAAGCAGACATGTCACTAAAGATTGTACTATTTCTGTTGCAGAATAATATAACACTAGAAGAATTTAGTGCAATAAAGGAGTCGATAATTCAATAAACAATTAAACATATATTTGATCCAACATGGCACAGTTGTTGTGATGCCCTATGTGTTGACTACTGTACAATACACAGAAGAAGAAATATCTTACAATATGGTCCTTGAAAATTTTGACACAACCGAATCCAAATGCGCACACTCGCAGACTAAAATACTAGTAAAGCTATTTACTAGAGGGAGAAGTCAATCTATTTTCCTCTGAATCATGCTTTGATGAAGAATCCCCACCGAATAATTCCGAGAATCCCTCTACCTTCACAGGCGGTGCTCTAACCATGCTAATATTGTTCCTATACGCAAAAAAATGAAACAAGTCTCAATAAAATAACATAAAAAGCCACCCTGGAAGTAGCATTTATTATTTTTCGAATTTACTTACTGTGACTGCATTTGGGGAATCTGTGGCGAACCCATCTGTCTATACTGAGTGTTAGATTGAGGATGGAAATTTGACATGGCAGCCATCTGCTGCTGCCTAAACTGCATTTGAGGATGCCTGGAATTGAAGGCATTACTATCACTTGGTAAGTCTGATGTATTTTCAAGCTTGACTTGAACTAATGGTCTTTCCTTATTGACATCCATAGCAGGACGGTGAGTAGATTGCTGGTTTCTCATTCTCTCTAACTGCAGCTGCTGCTGTTGTTGCTGATAAGCTAGATTTTGGGAATTAATCATCTGCTGCATCTGTGGATGCATCTGTCTTTGCATCTGAACCTGCACGTTAAAAATATATATTAAATAATACTAATTCAAAGAAATCATAAATCAATCACCCCTATAGAAATAATACACATTGCATCGAAATAACTAACATGTAACCCATAGAAAATAATATCTCGGTTATACTTGGGGCACAGGGTAATTTTTGTTTTTGAAAAAGCACCAGGTATCTAAGAAAGTAATCTAGGAAATAACAAAGGATCCGAAAGAAGGATTATCTGTACCACCCTTCCGGAGCTATTTTTCATGTCACACTTCAGACCAGTACCTTACAATATTAAACAAAGCAAAAAGAAGTAGATATAAGTACTTGTTGAGGTAGTCGAAGGGAGTTCTGCTGTTGTTGCTGCAACTGTGACTGAATTCCATGAGTACGTTGCTGACCTTGTTGCACAATATTTTTGGAGCCATCTTTAACCACATCAACTAATGGTGCAAAATTACTGTGAGCACAAAGGAAAAATATTAAAATGGATACATTGAATGTTTAAGATATCTTGATTTGCAAACTAATCTATCTTGATTTAAAAGCAAGCATAAATGCACACATAATACACTCAAGCATAAAGTTTACAGCAGCACTACAATTTAATATCAGATATTCCTCTCCCATCTAGATTTTTACTTCTTAAATGTTCAAGAATTCAAAAGATGATTTGAACATATACATAAACAGCAAAACAAGATAAGCTAGACCAGTATCGAAGAATAGAAAATCTGATAAAGCTAACTTGGAAAAATATAATTTTCTTTTAGATAATTTATTTCCCCCTTTCATAATGATAGAAATAAGGAATATCAATAAGAATTTCAAACATACCTAAAACCCACAGTTTTAAGCAACATCTTCAGAAGTTCAATGGCGGAGCACTGTTTCTTATAACTATCAGTAAGTACTTTCAAATTGGTTCCTATTTTAACAATGCGTTTGCTCATCACATCAGACAAGTATTCAACTGGACCTTCCATGGAAGCTTCAAGTCCGGCACCCAACAAAATGCGAGCCACTACCTTCTGAGAGAGCTTTGCCGCTTCCTCATGACCAAGAACTCTTCCATTTTCCTCACTTCCCAACTTCCCACGGTTTAACCCTCCCCCACGTTGCCCATTAACATGCTCAGCACTCCGAGTCACAACAGGAGGCAACGTATCAAGCACACTAAATATCCTCATTTTCTGGTTATTGTTATTATTTTCCACTCTTTCACTCACAGGAATTGCACTTTCAGGTACACAGTTCCACGCATATGTTATCTCCGGAAAAACAAAATCATCATCACCATCAACTAAATTAGCACCATTTGATTGATCCATAACCTGATACTGTTCTTCCTGAAACACTACACGCCTCTTTTTATAGTTACTAATACACATAATATAGGAAGCCATCTCCGCTGGAGAACGTTTTGGTGACAATTCTCTGTCCCACATAACTAACTTCTTGTTAGCTTTATAATTATCAATTACTTGATTATACCACGTTTCAGGCAACTCAGAATCAACATACCTGGATCCAATCTAAATTACGAAAGAAAAGCTCAACATTTTGGCACTACAGTACACAAAAAATAATGTAGCAAATTACCATTTTGCTCCTCCAAATATACATGACGACAAATTAATCTCTGAAATTTAAATTTCCATTGTCTACTGTCTAGTGTCTACAGCACACTCAATTTGTAGCGTGTTTCAATATACTTAGTTCAAGACTTTCATTCATTTCTATTTTACAATTTTTAAAAAAGAAGACATTTTTACAAGTTTTCATAGGTTTGTTACAGTTTAAAAATAAATAGAATCCAAAAGAAATCTAAAAACTGCTTCAAATGCGCTCTTTTGAACAGATTCTCATAAAAATATTTTCTAACAGATACTGGCTTCTATTTTTCTAAATCTCTAAAATATAATATCTACATTATTGAATGCTAAAATCACTTTCTTATCGAATCTAACAATCGGGCTCTAAATTAAATTTTCTTAAAAATCTCTAAGAAAGCAAAGCTCTAAATTCAATTCAATCTATCAAAAAAAAAAATCAACTTTCAAAATCACTACTTAAATAACAAATAACCAACAAAATGTGAGACAAAGTCACTCTAGTCCCTAAATTTATAGAAATTGCAAACACATCCCTAGTGCTCATTTTGTTAGTAGTTCTACAGACTAATCTAACCAACAAAAAACACATAAGAAAACTAAATTGATTACCTAAAAACAAACCCGAGAACAAAATGACCGATAAAATAAACACTTATTTATGGATGTGTTTGCAAATTGCAATTTCAATAATTTCAATACATTCAGGTACTAATGTAATAACAAATTACACTTCCACGAGACCAAAATGATGGTATTCAATTATTGCAAACTGCCACTAAATTCAATCCTAGAGATTAATTTGTGATTCAAATACAATTAGAGATCATACAATTTCATAAATCAAATTGATAATCCATTCAATAATAATAATTAAGAAGAGGAATAAGAAATTAACCTTGGAATTAGAAGAACTAGGAGGCGCATTGGAGTTATCAAGAGTGAAATAAACATCATCAGGGTACAACCTCAGAAAATTAGGGTTAAGTTTAGAGAGAGAGGGTTTATGATTAGGGTTTGAAGAGAGAGAAATGGAAGAAGAAGCTTTATCGAAGAGAAGAGCACGAACTCTGAGTTGAAGATGAATGTGAAGGGTAGATTTGGAAGAATCAGTTGACATGAAAGAATTCCAAGCGGAAGGTGAAGAGAGAAATGGTGCGAAATTGGTGTAATTTGAATCGCCAAGCCATGTTCGCCATGTTCCGGCGGATTCGAGTTTTCGAGCTAGCTCGTAACCGCGTCCATCGTCGCCGAGTAGAGACATGGCGGTTCTGGTTTCGTTTGGTTGTTACTGGTTATTTGGATTTTTTTTTTGTTTTTTTATAACTTTAATTTGACTAGAATTCTTTGACTTGTAGTAAGATAGATAAGATTGGGTTGGGCTGGTTAAAATGGTTATTTTCCTAATCCTAAGAAAACAATAATAAAATAAGAGTTTTACTTTTCGCGCCTCCCAGATTTCCTTTCTCACCCTCTGAAAAAGACCGTAGTACCCCTCTCCATCTAAAGTGCGAGCAAAGCGACAATATTTTATACTCAAACTGAACGTTCCTGTTGGAGGTTTTACAAAATATACTTGAAATGATGCAATGGTTGATTCGAAATAATATGTCTCTTGGTTTAGTCTTGCAACCTTTTGAGAACAAGAGTGAATCATAACATTATTTCATATTAATATTTCATGATATCTTTTAAGGATTGCTTCCCTACATCAAATGGTATGAGTTTCGCTATAAATAAAAATACTTATTATATATAAATCACATCCAAGAATCATGTTCTCATGAGTCAAATTTTGTGTCCAAAATATTCTAAGTCATTTCTTTGTTTCTCTAGTATAACAGTTAATGAAGGAACTTTATTCTGTAAACTATCATTGATCGATATGTTTGATGTGAGTGTGCAAACAATGTCAATGTTTTCAAAGTATCCTGAAGGGGGTTCGCCGATTATAACTCATTTGTATTTAATTTGCATAAACTGGTGGGGGCGAATTGAACCTAAAGCTTAGTGTGATACACACACTTTAAAATTTATGTGTAATATTTATTGTGTTCTTCATCATTTTCTTTTATTCAAGTATTTGCAGCAAACCCCAACAAAAATTTTCACAAGCACCACATGAATGAAAAAATTATAAAACAAAAGTGACACATTTTTCTTATAAGCATAGACGATGCGACAATATTTTTCACTATTTGCCATGGCAGTTTGGACTTTGGACCAAATCCATCACCCCAATGTTAATCAACACCCTATATGCTATGACAATCACAAATGGCAGTTTGGACCAAATCCATCACCCCAACGTTAATCAACACCCTATATGCAATGACAATCACAAATGTATAAACGTGAAGCATTTCTCAACATCAATTTCAGAGAGTGAGTAGTACAAATACATGTAAAAGACTGATGTATACCAAGCCATCCGCATGCCCGGCCCCATAGAGATACAGGGTGGACGATGACATCGGAATTTCAAAATTTTCAGAGTCTCAACTCAAAATTTTAAGGTCATATAATGATAGTTATATATTGTTAATGTTTATAAAATATCAGATATACTCAATAGGATTAGCTATATCAATGGTTTTATATTATTTTTAACACGCCCCCTCACGCAAGAGGGCATTTGGGCTTGAAGCGTGGATAATGCATAGGCCCACATACCATATGCTTAAATTCCACTTTTTAATTAGAAAGTGAGGGGAGCGGGGATCAAACTCTAGACCACTTAGTCATAGAGGCTCTGATACCATGTCAAATAACCAACTATCCCAAAAGCTTAAGCTGTTAGGATTAACTATATCAATGGTTTTATATTATTTTTAACAATTTTAAGCAAATTTTTCAATGTCGGATTCCTAGTTAGATTTCCACAAAGTACGTCTTGAACAATAGACAGAAAATATGAGTGTTTCGTTATATTTGCGATTAAGCTCCTATTCCATATTATAGTCCCAAGTATCACTACAAATATGGCAATATATATACACCTACTATTATTCAAATTTATGCAAAATAATCCACTTAGACGTCATGTTCTAAAAATAATAATGTTGACAGAAAGAATGTTAATGTCACACTCTTTAACAAATCCCTTTAAACACACTTTCATTTATTGGTTCACCTCATTCTTTTTCTTTCAATGTTTTTTCCCTATGCATGAATTCATATGATGCTACAAGGGGTGACAATCGAAGGAATCCCTCTCTACATAAATTCTTTAGTAAAAAACTAAATTCAATTAAAGAGTGAGCAACCTTTCACTTCATGCATAGGATATGCTGGTAGTTTAAGAATCAAAGTAAATTCTTTAGTGCTTATAAAAAAAGAAAAAGTAAATTCTTTAGTAGAGAAACTAAATTCAATTAAAGATAAAAACGAGAGAAACCAAACAGAAAGTAGGTATGTTCCAACCGTTAAGAATAGTAATGATTAGTTAGAGTTTCAATTAATTTGTTAGTTTGTTATTACTTGTTAGATAGTTAATTAGTTGGTTAAACTCTTATTAGTTTTATATAAGAGCACCAATTGTACTTATTTTACTACTCGTATCTTTTATCAATTAAATATGATCTCCTATAAACTTTTACATCATCAGTATGACTATCTCTAATCTATGACACTATAATCCTATGATTATTAACCAGGGGCGGCTACACCACATGTGCAACATGTGCGACGGCATCGGGCCTCCAAATTTGCGGAAAATAATAGGGCCTCTAAATTTTGAGGTCCTTCTACATTAGTGGTTATATATTTTCAATCTTTATTAAACATTAGATGTGCATCAATAGATTAGCAGTAGATTATGATATTTGTGTGTGTAAGGTTTTTGGTTCAAATTCCAACATTGCAATTTTTTTGGACATAATTTTAGTTTTAATAATTTCTTGATTAATGTATGTCTTTCTTTTTTACTATGAGTCCATTTTTAATATTAAAGCTGAGCTCCAAATAATCGGAGTCGGCTCGGCTTGTTTATCAAATATTTTTTTATATCAGTGAAAAAATGATTAGTTTTTAGTGTTATTGATATTGTTTGTAATTTAAATCGATGATAATTATTTTGAATTTTTTGCACTTTTTTTTTATTAGATCTTATTTTTAATAATTATATCGGATCTCCGAAGGCCTTTTTTAATAATTTCACAGGGCCTTCAAAAAGTCCGAGACGCCCCTATTATTAACACTACTAGTTGGTTCCACCGGTATAGATTGTAGAATCTTTATTATTAGATTGATATTGGTTAGGCAATGATATTGGTATATGGATTTCTAAATTTTTGGAAAAGACATGTATTTATCTGTTCTCTTACTCTGGTTTTACAATTTAATTGTTGGCTGATATTTCTTTTAAATTTTTAACTTTTGAATTTTACAATTCTGGGTGTTATATTCTTTTAGATTTCAATTGAAAATATACTCTATAATTATAAAGACAACAAGCAAACTCAATTTTAATGGAGGGTGTGTACGGTTCAGTTTTGTTAGAGCAGATGAAAGGTTAAAATACAATGATAAGTAAATGGTTAGGATTCACCAAAAAAAAATTCACCAATAGCACGTAACCAAGTAGAGCCATAAAGAAGTGGTATATGAGGTGGACCAATAAACGAGTGTGTTTATAGAACACTACTAGCAATTAGGGGTGGGTAAAAATCCGCAAGCCATTTTAAACCGAATAATTTGAACCGAAAAATGGTTAAGCGGGCGGCTCGCTGCGGATCGTCGGGTTGTCAGTCGAACATTTTCGGTTGTAGATGGGTTGAAATGGACAAGTTCGGTTTTCTAAAATAAATCCAACAGTACCCGAACCCGCCCGAGTTTCATAAATTGTAACCTTTTTTTATTAAATATATACTCCCTCCGTTCCTTTTTATAAGAAACAATTCACTTTTTAGATTCATTCAATAGTTGATGTATTTGGTCTGTATTATGACTTAAATACATTCATTATTAAATGAATCTAAAAAGTCAACTGTCTCTTATAAAAAGGAACGGAGGGAGTATAATATAATGAAGTGATATGACTTATCTCGAGATACACAAACTCAAAACTTGTTACCGTTTGTTTCCTTGGAAAGTGGAAACAAGATACCACTGAGTAGTAGTTGAAAACTACTAGCTTTCTCTCACTCAAATACTAATATCACCATAAATTTTTTGTTACTATTTATTTTACGTTATACTTCATTATATTTCACTTGTACTCATGTTCTCTTCACACCACACAATTGAGTTTTTTTATTTTATTTTATAGATAATTTTCTATTCGTTAGTTCAAAACCGAATAAACCGATCCGTCAAACCGTCAATCCGCACAAACCGAATCCGCACAAACCGAACTTTTAAAAAGAGTCGGATTGGACCTCATTATTGCAACCGCGGATTGAAATGGGTGGTATTTTTGGGCCCAAACCCGGCCTATCCAACCCATTACCCACCCCTACTAGCAATCTTCAGGTAGATAGATTTATCTAATTCTAAGTTGACATTACATTTTTTTGACAAATGTAAACATTCCACTTGAACGTCATGTTCTAAACAAACAATTTTTGTACATAAACTTATTGAAGACATTAAAAAACAAACAATCCACTTAGACTTCATGTTTGTTAAAAATCTACTGTCACAGTCATTTTATGAAACAACTAGAGTTTGTGTGTACTATTATCATTTCTTTGAGTAGAACAAGATATACAAGTCAAAAAAGTTGGGGGACCCTTGATAGCCTGCGACTGGACAAAAAATTAAATCAAGTAAAGGGTTATGCCCCAATGGTAAGCAATCACAAAAATGGAATTTTCCTTGTTTCACATGGTATTTTCACAGATCATTTCTCGGTATACAATTGCTCCGTCCCAATTCTCAGCACTACACAAGGTTCATTTTCTTCCGCAATGAACATCAGTCTAGAGCATGATTCATCAGAGGAGAACAGACACCCTGAAAAATGAGCATTGAAATTTGAAATGTCATCATTCCATGATAATAGGTTCCTCTGAAATAGAAAAACCATTCAAACATCACTAATAGAATTCCGACATAAGAGTCTAATTCAACTCCACAAAACCAACTAATAAGGTAAAGACTATCATACAAGAACTAACTTAGTCATATCATTGATCAATGTGAGATCTTCGGACACACTCTTTTGTTCATAATTGGATATCTCAAGCGTGACCTTTGCATGACTTGACATCTACAAGTGGACCAATGAATGGGTGGTCTAAAAATATATTTAGGAGACCGTAATACCATTATCAAGTGAGATCTACATCAGTTTTGACAATTGCATACCATCAAATGAGCTTATCACTAAAAAAATAGCCGTCATACTCATCCGAAAGAAAATGAAGTATGGTGAAATAAAGATGGAGTGTAGAGTTATCATCTAAAATCTAAATAGTGGTGCCGAGGGAATGGCAACATATATTTTTAATTCGACTTTCTAAAACATCTTTTTTTTTCTTTTCGGAAGTCTCAATTTAGCAGCCTCAAACAAATCACTTCTTTAAGAGTATGTTAACTTTCTAGATAATAGACTGTGCGTTATATAAGGTGTGTATCGCTATTCACTACCAATTCTATCGCACAACAACTAACACCTTACACCTACACTCATCCTTTTTGTTTCATAAATTAACACAGCTGCTTTGCCCGACCCTCTCACTCTCAAATTATAATTCTATACACACAGTGACAAACAGAAGTAAATAGACATTCAATTATTTACCATTGTAAGAAAATTTGGAGCATCTGAACTCAAATTCCAGTAGCAGGTCTTCGTTTCACCACCAAATCATCAGCTGAGTAGTAGTCGGCAATGAGCCGGTACATGTATGATGGGTTATGCCCTCCTCTGAGAAGAAGTAAGTTCCAAACCACCAAAAGCAGAGAAAGAAACCAATTAGTTAGCACACATTTTCTAATGTCAGTTACCAAGAAAAGCTATTTTCTGACAGTTACAGTTCAACTTACGTGTCAGTAATAAAGAGACTAACAAGTTTTGGTGGCACATAATCAAATGTTGGGTTAACGACGTGAAGAGAACCTCCACCACTTGCAGAATCCATGCAATCTGAGAAGTCCCCAAAGTCAAGTAGCTCAGACGGGGATCTCAACTCATTCAACAAGACTTCAGGATTGTGCGGATACAGAGGGCACAACTGTCAATAAGATAAAGAAACATTCAACAAAAAGCCTAACATTTGGTAACTGTTATGAGGAACCAGATCAAAATTTGATTCAAAAACATGGTCATGGCACCAAAGTTTCCTTGCTAGCAATTAACATAAAGCCTGTAGATAGTGTATTGGTAACATAATATTCATAACACATCTTAACTAAATCAATGCAAGACTCGAAATCCTAATTAAAAAGGAATCAAATCATGATAATAACTAAAAAATATGAAAACTAATCTTAAGTGATTGTCTAAGATGCTCTAAAGGTAATATCAAGCTATTATACGGTATTTTTAAACAGTAACATTTTTTACAAGATATTTTTTTTAAACTACTACGCCCTCATAGCTCTTTTAATGCATAGTAAGTTTTCTAAGTAAGATTGGTCAAAAAAAAGTTTTCTTAGTAGGGAAAACAAGTATCAAAATGTTAATGAACATTTATTTTGGTTTGACTGTTCATAATTGGTAAACTATCTTAATGACTATCCTTCGTTTCTACTAAAATAGAAAGGTAAAAAGCTCAACTAGTGTCACTGTTGTGATATAGAATAGGGATTTTAGTTAGGAAAGCTAGCTAGTTAATTGTTCAGATATAGATTATTGGAATAAATAGGGGAATACATAGATAGAGGTGACTATCATTGAGTACTGTAAACTTTTCTGAATAGAGCAGTGCCTCTAATGTAGAAAGGGGAAACCCATGGAGGAGATATTTCTCTTGAATTCTGTCTATCGTTCGTTTGTTTCTTGAAATGTAATAATACACATGATTAAATATTTTGATTCTGATATTTCAGTTTACAAAATTGTAAATTTTATGTGGAAAAAACATGCTGAATTCTTTGCTTCCCATTATCCCATAGATTTGGTCTATAATCAGATACAAAACAAAAATAATCACGAGAAGATTTGGTAAACTATAATTGTGAGGTAGATTTAGATTATAAGTCAGAATTTCACCTTGTGACTTCCAGCAAGTACAACAAAAGGAACAGCATGCCTTTGAGCTGCAAGTGCAACCATACTTAATCCAACCGGGGCAATGACTCCACCATTAGCCATGACAGCATGAGCTCCAACGATAACCTATATAATGGCAGGAGTTTTACATATGTTAAATCAGGAATAACTCCAACACTTCAGCTTGGTAAGTTGGAATCAGATTAAATTTTGCATAAGAGTCTTGATTCCAAAAAGAATGGAGGGATTTTCACATACCATGTTCACTCGGGAAATCATGGCAAAAACTGCAGAATCAGTAATCACCGTGGTCTGTAAGCCTCTAGCAGCCAATTCTTTTGCAAGGAGATGTCCTTGATATCTGATTGCATGTAACGTCAACATTAAATAGTCATATATGAATAGTATAAAGAAATCAATTGCTAATTGAACATCATCATCCACTGCAAATGTTAGACTGTCACTGCTACCAACCTTGGGGCACCTTCTGCGACAAAGACCTTAAATGATCTCTTTTTCTCCTTTGCAGCACAAAGAAATTCCAAAACTGTCTTTGAACTACCTAGCGTTAATATTACCTCACTGAAAATCATGGAAATAAAGTGTAAACAAATAATAAAAAGGAATAAAAATTCTTCTATCTTCAAAAGAAAATAAAGAAAAAGATCATCCTATTCCTATCTATCAAGACATAATATAATCCCATAAATCAACAGAACACTTGTTTTGGTTAATTAAGATGAGAGAAACATGAAATAATAACAATAATAATACGTTAAGAGCCAAAGGTTAGTCATGTAGATGTAAATAAGCAACATACAACATAGATGGACAAAATAGTTCATTTTCCAAATAAGCAAAAAACAACAAACCAAATCTATTCTCAAAAAGATAAAATAATGACAGCTTGTCTGTTTGATGTGCAAATTACATGGCATTTATTGTAGGGGTGAGAAAAATATCGTAACCGACCGAACCCATTCTAACCGAGGTTAAGTTGGGTGTATCGGGCGGGTTTATACGGGTTGTCGGGTCTACGGGTGACAAACAATGGATACAAACGGTTAAATAAGGTCGGGTTCGGTTTTAAAAATTTAAATATGTCGTTAACCGAACCCGACCGAGGTTGTAAAATCATGAGTCTTTTTCCGTCTTATCGTATGTATTGAGGTTGCGTTTCTTTTATAAAAAAAATATATTACAAGTTATTTACACACAAATCTCAAGCTAGACTGTATTATTGCAAAGTTAAATTATATATTTGTCATATTGTTGATCTAATATTTAGATGGTATTCACTAACAAGTTATTTTATTACAGTATTCTATATGTGTGTGTCTTTTTTTATCAATGTGTTAACCCGAATAAACCGAACCGACCAACCCGTAACCCATTTAAACCGACACCCGACAAAACCGAAACTTGAAATGGTCGGTGATGGGCCAAGATTTTACACTCTCGATTTTTTTCCGGGTGAACCATTTTGGGCCCGAATCCGACCGAACCCGCCCGATGCTCACCCCTAATTTATTGAACAACTGCATAATGTTTTAAGTTAATATTAAGTAATGTACTTGAAATTACTCTTTGACCAACTATATCAGCCAATAGTAATGTTTCCTCAGAAATACATTGTCGCGTATTATAAAATAACTAATTATTACGTTTTTGTTTTACATTCAAGACAAATACCTCAACCATGCTTTTATATGAAGGTAATGCAATCTCCACAGGAAACTAGAAAGTAAGAAAGATCAAACAAACCGCCTCCATGAGAAGATTTAACTAAAGTGTGGCTTGATAAATTTAACTTTGTAAATAGTTAAATCAAATTATGTGGGATCTTACGGTTTTATCAGTCTTTGTGATTTCAGTCCAATCCTCACTACTACTAAAATAATATAGAAAACACTAAAAAAGAGCACCAAACTTTTAAAATAGGAACCGTCACTTATCGTATCTAATTGTTATAAAGAACAATGACAGTTTAGTTTATGATTAAGAAATTCAACCCATCTAGAAATAGTTGTATGTTCACCATATGGCATAGTATAGAATACTCTACTCAAGAAACAAAAGCTTTCAATCAACCATGTGGAGAATTCTTGGGTATAGAATACTCTACTCAAGAAATCTTAGAATTGGCCACAAAATAAAATAGCATGACTCTTGGCGCTTAATAGTCTCAAAAAATTGGCAAGCAAATATGTACAGATATGCATATAAGCCTTCCAGAGCCACTGACCAATCTTGCCTATGGTGAGCAGATGTAAAATATTTTCAAACAAGCAAGCACTCTAAAACAGGCAAAAGATAAACACACACATCTTATAGTATATAAAGGTGAAACCTACTTTTGATGAATGTGCTCTACTGCTTGTTCAGCTATTTGTTCATAGCAAGTAGATATGTCTTGAATTAGTTCATTAACTGCTTCAATGACATCATGCTTCAACTTCCGACCTCTTGAACCCTTGTCAACAGCTGAAACAAAGAAAAACAAAAGTCAAACTCAAAGTGACAAAAGCAATTGAATATCAGAACAAAACAAATGTCAATAGAATGAAAAAAATAAAGGGTGGGCCAGTGAACGATGCTCCCACCAAGTGGCATTTGGGAAGCGTAGATGTATGCAATCTTGCCCCCACAAGCAGAGAGGCTGTGTCCAAGATTTGAACTTGTGACCTCCAAGTCGCAAGGCAGCAACATTCCATTGTGCAAAGGTTTGCCATAAGCAAGAAGGAATTGATAACAAACAATAATCACAGTGTTCAACAATTAAAGTATATAGTTTTGTCAAAAAAAAAAAAAAAAAAAAACAATTAAAGTATATAGTAATGTCAAAGAGGCATTTTGATGTCTTTAAAAAAAGTGAGGAAACTTATTACATATAAGCATTAATTGTTTCCAAAAAGTTATTTATATTAAAAAGAACAACATGTGTCTAATTATGAATTTTTGCAAGCAAAAGCTTAAATAAAATGAAGTAAATTTTTTTCTCCACTGCATATCAAGTAAAAATACAACCATGATTCCCTTCAGATCAAGTTAGATGGAAAAGAAAAGAAAAATATAACATGGTCAACAATACTCACATCTACTTTTCCCTTCAGAATCACCCCCTGAAGAAGATGTGTGTGGAATGGCGGCTGCAATAGGTGCATCCTCTAGAAGAGTTTGCAATGATGGTGGGCGCAAGGTGCTTCTTGCAGCAGCTGCAACAGCGGCAGCAGATAAAACAGGATAATCATCTCGCTGCACATCATCTTCATCATCACTTACACCTGATAGCTCCAAACCAGCTATAGCAGCTGTGGCAAGGGAAAGATCCTCCTCCCTTATAATGTGCAAAACACGCCTTGCAATATTTCCCACAGCAAGCTCTGCATTCGCATACATAACGTTTTATGATAGCCAAACAATAAATCAACCTCAATCAACAAATCACAGTAAACCACTGAGTGACGATGTAACCATAAAAAATCCTTCCACTAAAGTAAAACTAGGCATAGAGATAGTTTGGATAAACTTCACGTAAAAATTTATGAACAAAAAAGTATTAAAAAAATCTTGCAATAACCATGAGTATTTTAAACAAAGCTACTTGTATAATTTGAAACTACCTTTTGCATCCTACTTTTTAAAAAATTCTCTTATGTAATGATAGAATCAACTGGTATCTATGGAAAATAATGGGAAGAGAAAACACAGAAATTTTTTGTTAATCCCTCAGATCAATGTGACCGTGAGCAATGAATGAGTACATTTTTTAGGGCTCATTTGCGAGTACATCACCTCTACTTGTTCTTCCTATCTATTTAAAACTAACGCTAACCCCTTCCCTTCTGTCTATTTAGTACATTCTATTACAACAGATGGTAGTTACAGCTTACATTCAATTAGTTTCCCCCTTACTCTCCCTCTTCCTTTCACATATACATTTCTGATAAAAGGCCCCCAATCATTTAACTGTTCAATAAACACTTACAAGCCTGTAAAAACATTATCATAAGTAAAGAACCATAATAAATATAGTTCAATTGAGAAGTTTCCACAAGCTTTAAATTAATTCAAACTTAGGCAATCATGCAGCAATAAGCCCAAAAATACATACTTGACTTCCATAAAGACAATGAACACAACACAAATATAATGCTTAATTGTAGTTTAAGAAAAGCAAAAATTCCATCTCAGCATACCAACAGGGTTAGCAGCGATAAGCTTCTCCCCCACAGTCCTTACTGCATTAATCAGAGCTGTAGCCTGGTTTGTTTGAGGCAACCTTTGCTGTGAAATCACAGACCGAAGCAACTCTGCTGTCTGCTTTGCTGTGGCCTGAGAACCTTCAATTTTACTAGCATCACACATCAATAAATAAATAAATAACAAAAACAACAAACACAAACAGAGAGAGGGAGAGAGAAAAAAAGAAAGAAAAAAACAGCTCCTAAACCTCAAAAGTCGTAAAACGTTCCTAATACACAATTCACTGAACTGAAACGGTGCCAATGAAGAAACAATTTACCGTTTTTTAAGCTGATTCACAAATTCATTAACAAGTATGTGAACATCCGGCATTTTGGTGACAACCTGAAAAAAGGAAAAAAAACTATGTTATATAAATACAAGTAAAAGGGTAACCTAAAGTAGCATTACAAAACCAAGTGTCTTTGAGTTGAAATGACTTTTATTTTGTTCTGGTTGTTTCAAATTTTCAAGTTTTCCCAAAAACCAAATAAATGGGGAAGAAAGTGATTAACTAGGAAATATTGAGGGAAAAATGAGAATAGGGGTGTTTGTAGGACAGCTTGGGATAGGGGTATTCGTGGATAAACCGAAAGGTTTTAAAAAATGGTCTGATACCGCAAAACCGGCAGCAAGCTGTTACCATTTTTATAGGGTGAGAAAAAACCACTCCTATACGGCCACGTCGAAACACCATTTCGGCCGCGACAAAATAATACGTAATAGATAGAGACTTCCGTATTCTCCAATTGAAATGAATAAAAATCATATTTTTAATACAAATATGGACATAAATTACAAAGTGTTATCTCCTTTTAACTACTTCCTAGTTCAAAACTTCACATTTATCTCTAATTTAAATTGTTATACATATATGATAGTACAAATAATTTTACTAAGATTTCTGCCATATTGTGATTAATTTACACCGTGACAAAGACAACCGTAATCCGTAACACAACATCCGTAACGGCCAAAATCGTGAAATCCTTAACCATGACTGCTAGTTAAAACTTTTACTGAACTGAATTGTATAATTCGAGAGTTCAGTTCTAAACCGGCTTTGAACCAGTTTATAGCTACAAATCTGTTTAACTCATTTAAACCAGTTTTGAACCCTTTTTTCAGTTGAAACTATAGATTCTCCTCTATTTCAACACAAATTTTCATATCAAACTAAGATGCACATAATGAAAGAATCAACCAACGAATTGAAATCAACAACAAAAAACCATTCGCCAACAATTTCATGGACTAATTTATCATCTTCAACGTTAATTTCATTTTAAATGTGTATATATATTTAAATTTCATTGTATAGCAATTCGTTAATAGGTACTGTGTTGAATCATTTGTTCTATGAAGAAGCAATTTTAATCTGTGAAGCCAAAACGGAAAATCAACAAGAATCAAAATCAAATTATTTCGGCTCCGGCGAGTTTGAAGTCGACATTAGTGACGAAAACAATCAGAAGCTGTAGTTAGAGGAAGCGGTGTATTCGAAGGAAGACACGACGGGAGAGGTAGTTTCGACGATGGCGGTGGAATAAGAATCAGATTTGGGGAGAGTGAAAGAGTGTGTGGGTGTGAGAGATAGGGAAAGGAAAGTTCTTAAATTAAAATTGAGAAAAGGGAAAAACCTGGACGGAAATTCTCACTGATTCTGGTGGTGGACGACCAACTCCGCCTGCGTTTTCCGGCGAAGCTGAGTTCCGAGCGACTCCGACTTGTGTTTCTGATACTAAGGCAAAGCTGATGGAGTTACTGCGTTTTTTTTTTTTTTGTTATGCGTTTTAGTAGGGTTTTATAAAATATAGGCAAAATGCATCCATAAGTCCTTTAAGTTTTATGTTTGTAACAGATTGATCCTTTAAGTTTTTTAAGTAACAAATAAGTCTTTTAAGTTTTTTAAGTAACAAATAGGTCCTTTAAGTTTGTAATTTGTAACATATAGGTCCCTCAATTACTTAAAAAATAGGACTTAAATGTTATAAATTACAAACTTAAAGGACCTATTTGTTACTTAAAAAACTTAAAGGACTTATCTGTTACTTAAAAAACTTAAAGGACATATCTGTTACAAACGTTAAAC
Source organism: Trifolium repens (assembly GCA_030408175.1). NCBI lineage: Eukaryota > Viridiplantae > Streptophyta > Magnoliopsida > Fabales > Fabaceae > Trifolium > Trifolium repens. Next base: position 22,529,176 of record CP125844.1, on the reverse strand, counting down.
TTAAAGGACCTATAGATGCATTTAGCCTAAAATATAATCTCTATCTCTATCTCTATTATATACATTACGAGATTTCCACGGAATAATCCTATGTGTCATTATTATAGATCTTCTACTTATGCGGAGTTTTTAGCACGAAGTCTTTGGTTCGAATCTCATTGACAACAAAAATTCAATTTTATAATATTATTTATAATATTATATGGAATTCTACCATTTTTTTTTTGTTTTTCTAGAGAAAACTAGCTTATTATTAGTATATTGTCTGTTGTTCGAATCTCATTGATAACAATAATCTAACTTTTATAGTATTTTAATTTTATAGAAAGCTACTATCCTTTTTTTTTTAGAAAAAACAACCGTATTTTTTTATAATAAAACTACTTTATTATTACTTCATCAACAATCAAAAGTTTATACTATTTTTATCAACCTAAAACAGATTTTTTTTAGGTAATTTTTTTTTTGAAGAATCACTCAATTAGACCTTCTTTAATACTATATTTTTTTTTTTAGAAACTCTAATATTATATAAATTGATAATATGAAATTTTTCAGTGGTGTAGAAACGGAAAACGGAAAACACTTCTCTAATTTCATATAAATTGATAATATGAAATCTTAAATTGATAATATGAAATATATTTTGACTAATTAAAATTTGAATTTCGACAGTGAAAGTAGTCATATTTTGTGTTCATCACTTCATCATGCTTTCATTATTGTAATTACCTCCAATTGATGAGATCTATAGAAATCCTAAAATAAATTACAATAATTTTTATTTTATATAAACTATGAAAATTTTGAATAATTTAAACTTTAAACTTTCTATAAACTTTCGTTCAAAGTTTGTTGATATTCATTTGAAAAATATATAGAATTTACAATTATTTTTTATTGATAGAGTCGCTACAAAGTCTTGGGAGACGGGGAGAGAAAGAGAGAGAGAGAGAGAGAGAGAGAGAGAGAGAGAGAGATAATCTCTTAGTTTTTTTGAACGAGAAACATGGAAAGGGGGCGTACTTCTCACCCCACTATGTTCCTATAACATCCTTAAACATATATCATATTTTCTTACTCAAGTAAATTAAATAAAATCAATCTCACTAACAATATAAAGAAAAACATAGACAACATTCAAAATAGTATAATGACATAAACAACCTTCAAAAGAAAAAGAAATATATATATATAAACAAATAAATATCAATAAAAAATGAAAATTATCGTGTGGGAGAGATATAGAAATAGGGAGAGAGAGAGAGAGAGAGAGAGAGAGAGAATTTAACATCGGTGTAGAATGGACAACACATAACACTTTTCACCCCCACTATTAAAAATAATGCACCTGGAATAATTAAATTTGAATTCTGATTGCATGAGTTATCCATATTTTATGTCTGTCACACTTTCATTAGAATTACCATCAGCTCATGAATCTAAGGAAAACCTAAAATAATTTAATATAATTTTAGTTTTTTATAATCTTTGGAATTTTTTTATAATTACAATTTTAAACTTTCCATAAGCTTTCGTTCAATTCTTTTGAGGATGTTAATTTATCAATGTGAGTGGAGATTTACACATAGATTTTTTCCCATTTGACGCTCACGCGTGAAGATTACTTTTTTGTGTTACGGTGACAAGAAAAGTGTAAGAATAAGATCAAGGTCAAAGTATGTTAATATTGATTTGAAAAATAATATATAATTTACAATTATTTTATGTTGATGGAGTCCCTACAGAGTCTTGAGAGATGGAGAGAGAATCTATCAACATTGTTGAACGGGGAACGAGGGAGTTCTTCACATCCCACTATGCTCATCTAACATTCTGAAATATACATTGTATTTTCATACTCAAATAAACTAAATAAAATTAATCTCATTGACATTTGCAAAAAAATATAGACAACCTTCTAAATAAAATAAAATGACAAAAGGACATAGACAGCATTTAAAAGAAAAAAAGAGTCGATTGGAGATGATTTAGCACACAACCATCCTTGAAGGAATTTATCGCAATCAAAGAATCTTAGTATATTTTAATTTTATAAAAAACTATGCTGCCAAAAAGTCTTAAGGCCATGAAGTTTATAATCTTTATTATATACATTACGAGATTCCCACGAAACTTTCTCGTGCATTCTCAATAGTAATTGCGTATGTGGCATTTGATTAGAGCTTCTCTTGCTTAAGTGTCATTCGAAGTTTTTAGCTTAATGTATGTTGTTCGAATCTCACTGTTAACAATAATTGAATTTTTATAATATTTTAAGGAAAACTACCTTTCTTTTTCTAGAGAAAATTACATTATAATTACTAACAAAGGTATGTTGTTCAAATCTCATTGACAACAATAATTGAATTTTTATAATATTTATTTTTTTGTAAAAACTCTTTCAAATATTATATTTTTTTATTTTCTTTTTGTAGAAACTTTTTCAAATATTTTGTTTTAACTCTCAATTTTATTTTATTTTTGTGAAAACTCTCTCAAATATTATATACTATCTTTTTTTTTTTTTTTAAACTTTCAGAAATATTATATTTTTTTATAGACTTTCTAAAATATTATATATATATACATACACACACACACATTTTTTATTTTTATTTTCAAAACAAAAGTATCATCTGTGCGCAACTGTAGAGGCTAATTCCCTCGATTTAACTGAAATCTATTTAAGGGATTGACCTCTCCTAAGAAATGATTCTTCATATGCACCGGTCAGAATCGATCTCAAGACCAAATGGTTAAGGAGCTCAAGTATCTACCACTTGTGCGACACTATCTTGGTACATTTTTAATATTTTAATTTTGTAAAATGAAGGAATATTTATATTTAGATTACTTTGAAACAAATTGAAATAAGAAAGTACACTATTTTTTTCATGGATAAGATCATTCGAAGAATTGAAGTCTTGAACCCAAAAAATAGCTTATGACATATCTGTAAACTTTTTTTTACGTAAAATCATTTTATTTTATTTTGAAAAAAAAAATATTATGTTCATTAGAGACAAAAACAAAATAGAAGATTTTGAAAGAGAGAGAGAGAGAACTCACAGTGTTGGAGAATGAGAAACGGGAAGTACTTCCCACCTAGGGATGTCAATGGATATTCATGGACGCTGTAACAGCCCGGCGACCAGCCACACAGATGCTGAAGCCCCGCTGCTCGTTACCAGCTTAATCACTACCCCCTTGTAGTGTTTTTGCCTCCGTAGTGATTCGAACCATGTACCCTGGGGATAAATACATGTTCAATGCAATCACTACTACCAATTGGGCTAGTAGCTCAATTGGTAGTAGTGATTGCATGGACTAGTACTTATCCCCAAGGTACCAGCGGGGCTTCAGCATCTGTGTGGCTGGTCGCCGGGCTGTTACAGACGCGGATAGTGTGATATCCGTATCCGCTCCGTCATACATATATGATATCCGTGTCCGCTCCATATCCGCTAAGCACCCACAAATATTGAAGTATCCGCAGATATTAACAAATATCCATGGATGATATTTTTTTATTAAAAAAAGAACTAATTATTGAAAAAAAAATAGTTTTTTTAAAATACAAAACATTAACACATAATATTTATAAATTTTGCTCTCTATTTTTGATGAAACCATCAAATATAAAAACAAAAATCCCCTCACTAAACTGCAAAAGAGTCAAACAAAGCTAGAATTTATATAAAATAGCTAAACTGCAAAAGATAAAATGTAAAAATACAATTTTTTGTACATAAAAATACTATAATTTATAAGTTTGTAGAGATATTTAATTAATTTTACTAATTAATTAGCGGGTATGGATATCCGCGGGTGTGGATAGTATCCATTAAATGCGGGAAATTGAAATATTCATTTATTTTATCCATGGATATCCATTAAGTTATCCGCTCTGTATCCATGGCGGATTTTATCCGCAGATATCTGCGGATATGGATATTGTTGTCATCCCAATTTCCACCTCACTATTAAATATACACATTGACGAATTAAAATTTGAATTCCAACTGGGAGAATTATCCTTATTTTCATATTCATATTTTAGCATACTAAAAAAGGAAATAAAAAATAAAATTAATATCTCAAAGACAACTTTTTATGCTTTTGAGGTATTGAATGCACGGAATTTGAGACAAAATTTCTATTTTAATATGCTTAACCAATGCTCCGGGGGCACTGTTTAGCATTTTCCAATAAATTAATATAATTTTGTTTTTTGTAATGTATGCTATTTTAAACTTTCCATAACCTTCATTCAAACTTTTTAAACTTTACATAACCTTCGTTCGAACTTTTTTAAGAACCTTAATTTATTAATGTGAGTGGAGAGATTCACACATAGGTTTTCCCATTTGACGCTCACGTGTGAAGATTGCTTCATTGTGGTACGATGAAAAGAAATTTTTTGAGAATAGAAACAAGGTCAAAGTATGTTACTATTCATTTAAAAATTTAGTATAAAATTTACAATAATTTTTTGTTGATGAAATCCTACAGAGTCCCGTGTTATAGATATATCATATTTTCATACTCAAATAAATTAAAAGAAATTAATCTCATAGACAATTGAAAAAAACGTAGATAACCTTCTAAATAATATAAAATGAAAAAAAAGACATAGACAACATTCAAAAAAAAAATTAACATATGGAAATAAATATTATTGAAAAAAATAAAAAATATCCCGTGTTTGAGAATGAACCTAATGTAAATTTTCTTTAAAGAGTCGGCACGGGATGAAAAATAATAAAAAATCATGGTATATTTTAATTTTATGAGTACGGCCCTAAAAATCTTAAGGCCATGAAAAATCAAAGCATATTTTCCTTTAAGAATGAACTTTATAATTATTTTATATTTATAGGATCACTATATAGTTTTGGGGATAAAGATGAGATAAAGAATCTATCTCATAATAGTGTAAAATGGAAAGCGAAGTAATACTCTTAATCTCGGTTTATTATGTAACATCGTTAAATTTATATTATGCAAAACCTATCTCAATTTTATCTTAGAATTTAAAACCAAAATAATCAAATAATATATCAAAATAAACATATAAATAATATTAAAAATGAAAATAATCCCGTGCACGGCACGGGCTAACATACTAGTTATATACATTACGAGATTCCCACGGAACTTTCTCGTGCATTCTCAAGAAAAAAATCCTACGTGGCATTATTATAGAGATTCTACTTATGCGGAGCTTTTAGCATGAGGTTTGTGGTTCGAATCTCAATGACAACAATAATTCAATTTTTATAATATTATATGGAATTCTACTTTTTTTTTTTTTTTTTTTGGCTTTCACCACCAGTTGAATCTGGTTCGGGGGTCAGTTCTGGCATCAAGTGGTTCCAGCCCCCTCCCGATCGCAGTTGCGGGGGATCGAACCGTGGTCCTCCCTACCAAGTTCAGCGCCAATCACCACTGAACCAACTAACGATTGGTAATTCTACTTTTTGTTTTGTTTATAGAGAAAACTACTTTATTATTAGTATAAGGTCTGTTGTTCAAATCTCATTGACAACAACAATCTAATTTTTATAATATTTTAATGTTATGGAAAGCTACTATCCTTTTTTTATAAAAAAAAAAATATTGTTTGAAAAAAAAAAGTTGGATATATACAACTAAACTAGAACTTCTCTTTTTTTTTTGTTTTTTGACTCAAGCTTCTCTTTTTTTTTGTATCTTTTTTTTATCGAGTTTTTATTATTTTTTGCCATTCAATTAAAGATTCTCTAATATTTATTCATTGTAAAATTTTGTAGAATCTTCTATATTATATCTTTTTTATGTAGAATTCTTTATTTTTGCGGGGATTGGTATTTTTTATTTTAGAAAGTCTAATATTATATTTTAATATTATTACATAGGTGAAATTCAATTAAAGCTTTTCTAATATTTTTTATTGTAGAAATTCAAATATTATATTTTAATTATTCATATATATTATATTTTTAATGATGACAAGTTGATTTAATCCATTAAATATTATATATTTTCTATGTAAAAACTATGTGAACACTTCGACTAAAATTTGATTGGACATATATCTATTATCCAATCATTCATATATATATATATATATATATATATATATATATATATAGAGAGAGAGAGAGAGAGAGATAAATAAAATTTCTAAAATAATATAGAATAGGAAATAGAGAGCACTTCAAACTACACTATTAAAATTATACCTTGACTAAATATCTCTAAATTTTATCTAGCACGATGAAAAGTGATCCTTATAATCAAAAGCGTTCGTAGATAATAGTGAGAACTAAATACGAGAATTTTATTGATATTCATTAAAAAATAATAAAGAATTAACAACTATTTTTTGTTCATGAAGCGGTTAGAGTCCTGTAATTGACACAGAAGACGGGTAAAATGAGAGAGAGAGAGAGAGAGAGAGAGAAAAAAAAGAGTTTAAGTGATGTAGAATAAAAAACGGGGAGCATTCCGCACCCCACTATTAAAAAAAACACATTGAATAATGAAAATTTGAATTCCAAGTGTGGATCCATATTTTTATATTTTATCATAGGGATTACTTATTCAAAATTTTATCTAGCACGATGAAAGTGATTCTCATAATGAAAAGTTTGTGTATATGATAATGAAAACTGAGCATTAGAATTTTATTAATATTCATTAAAAACTAATATATATATATATATATAGAGAGAGAGAGAGAGAGAGTGAGTGAGAGAAAAATTTATTAGTGTTGGAGAAATAAGTAACGGGAAGAACTTCTAACCCCCACTTTTAAAAATACACATTGACGAATCAAAATTTGAATTTCGACGATGGGAGTTATCTATATTTTTATATTTTATCGTGGGGATTATTTATTCAAAATTTTATCTAGCACGATGAAACATGATCCTCATGATAAAAAGTGAATGTATATGATAGTGAGAACTGAGCACGAGAATTTTATTGATATTTATTAATAAAAAAAATAGAATTAACAACCTTTTTTGTTGATAGGGCCCTATAGATCTGTAATAGAGAGATAGAAATAGAGAGAGAGAGAGAGAGAGAGAGAGAGAGAGAGTGAAGATCTCTCAGTTGTGTAGAATGGAAAACGGGGAACACTTCGCATCCGACTATTAAAAATACACATTGAATAATTAAAATTTGCATTCTGACTGCGGGGCATATCCATATTTTCATATTTCATATTTTATCACGAGGATCCCTTATTCAAAATTTTATTTAGCACGATGAAAATTGGTTCGCCATGAAGAAAAATGTATATAGAAGATAGTGATAAATTAATGAGCACAAGAATTTTATTGATATTCATTATAAAAATAATATAGAATTAACAACTATTTGTTGTTAATGAAGCCCATATAGAGTCGTGTAACGGAGATGACAGAGAGATAAAAGTAAACAATGGGAAACGGGAAACACTTCACATTCTACTATTAAAAATATACATTGACTAATTAAAATTTAAATTCCGACTACAAGAGTTTTTTTTATATATTCACTAAATTACATCAAACTGAAAAAATCTATGGGAATTGAAACCAAAAATAAATTAATATAATTTTAATTTTTTTATAATCAATGAATATTTTTCGGGATGCTAATTTATCAATGTGAGTGGAGATTCATATATAGATTTTTCCATTTTACGCTCACACGTGAAAATTACTTCTTTGTGGACAATGATAAAAAAAAGTTTGAGAATGGGAACATGGTCAAAATATGTTAATATTCGTTTGAAAAATAATATAAAATTTATAATTATTTTTTGTTGACGGAGTCCCTGTAGAGATGTGAGAGGAAGAGAGAATCTCATAGTGTTGCTGAACGGGGAATGAGGGAGTATTTCCGGTTTAATTACTCATTTAGTCCCTTATCTTTAATTTAGTTCTCAATTTGGTCCCTTATCTTTTAAAAGTCTCAATTTGGCCCCTTATCTTTTAAAAGTCTCAATTTGGTCCTTTATCTTTTCCACAGGTCTCAATCTGGTCCCTTATATTTTCTGCTGTTCTCAATTTGGTCTCTTGTCTTTTAAAATTTTGGACATGTGCCACACTTGAACAGATGACACGTGTCCAAATTTAATGGTAATAGTGAAAAATTTGACGGAAGGGACCAAATTGAGAACTTCAGAAAAAATAAGGGACCAAATTGAGACGTTTAAAAGATAAGTGACCAAATTGAGAACTAAATTAAAGATAAGGGACCAAATTAGTAATTAAGCCGAGTATTTCCCATCCAACTATGTTCCTGTAACATCTTTAAATTAAACATATATGCAACATTCAAAATAATATAAAATGAAAAATGACATAGACAACATGCAAAAGAGAAAAAAGAACATAAGCAAATAAATATTATTAAAAAAATGAAAATAATCTTGTGGGAGATATGTAGAAATAGTGAGAGAGAGAGAGAGAGAGATAGAACTCTCACATGTGTAGAATGAGAAACATGGAACACTTTCGACCCCACTATTAAAAATGTACCTAGACTAATTAAATTTTCATTTGAGAACGAAGTTTATAATTATTTTATATTTAAAGGGTCACTATATAGTAATGTGGATGAAAATGAGAGAAAGAATCTATCTATCAATAGTGTAGAACGGGAAGCGTAATAATATTCTTCATCTCGCTCTATTTTATAACATCCTTAAACCTATATAATTCAAAAATTATCTCAATTTTTATCGTAGAATTTTAAACCAAATTACTCAAATAATATTACAAAATAAACATATAAATAATATTAAAAAGGAAAATTATCCCGTGCATGGCACGGGCTAACATACTAGTATAAAATAATTTAATAATAATCTATATCTTCTATTTTATACCTCGATACCAATATATAAAGAGAATACATCCTTTCGCATTAACTTTTTTATTGTCATTTTTGCCCTTCATTCTATTAAAAAAAATTTATATGTTGAAAAATAACTTTCACATAAAAGTAGGTTTTCAGTTTGTTTTAGTAAAAAAAAAAAAAAACTTTTTTTTTCTTTATAACTAAGTAACAACAAAAAAGGAGGATAACGAATTTTTTAATTAAAAAAATATATCTTTTTTTCTTAATAATTAATCACAACAAAAAAAGAGGTTAAGTAATTATCAATTAATTAAGTGCAATAAAAAAAGAGATTAAGTAGTTATCTATATTAGCACAATAGAGAATATCGATCACACAAACGAGCACGCCGCTAATATGAATAAATCAAAAGGTATATGAAAAATAAGTTAAACTTTCTTCTTCTTCTTCTTTTGAACAATAAATAAATACTCCTAATAAAACTTTCTTATTAAACCAAACTAGCCAAATACTTGTGTCTTCATACGATTCACGCGTTTTTTTATAAGCAACATGGGTCTCGCATTTTTTTATATACTTGTGTCTTGACAAAGTTCGCGTGTTTTTTTATAAGTAACACGGTCTCGCGCATTGATGTGATGATTCAAATAAGCCACATCTAATAAAAATGGAAAGAGTTAAAGTTTATCATTGTGCTATAAGTAGAATATCCCTAAATAAAATGATTAAGGTTTTTGTCATTTTTGAATGGATACAATGCCTTTTTTTTTGTGCTAAAAGATGGCTAACGCCCAAAAAGAACAAACCTAGAAAGTTATAAAAATATTTCTAAGCATGCATACTCCCGGAAAAGTCATAAAAAATATGACTTGAAATATATCTCCATAACATGAGTATTAAAAGCTAAGTATGGTGCAAAATGGTGGGGCCAACTGGAAAAATTGCACCCTAAATTTATTGGGCACTTCAACATCGTTATACTATAACTCTAATGGTATGTTTGGTTTAGAAGAGAAGTTGTGAAGAGAGAAATAGGTAAGAGAGAGTATGAGAAGAGAGAAAAATGTGAGAAATAGAGTAGATTTGATGTATTGATTGGTTTAAGAGAAAGATGAGAGAAATAGGAAAGAGAGAAGTGTTGATTATTTTTGAAAATACATAAATACCCTTCACTTTGAAATATCTATCAAAATTAATTGTATGACTCATGAGTAGATAGAGATAAGGGTATTATTGGAATAACAACAAAAAATGGTCTTTCCCCTTCCTCTCTTCGCTGATCAGGGAAGAGTTGCAAAAGTGGTGGACCCCACCATAATTCAGCCTTTCTTCTTTATTTCTCTGCTACATCAAACAAGAGAAAGTGACTCTTTCTCTTCACTTTCTCTCTTCCCTTATTCTCTCTTCTCTATTTCTCTTAAAACAAACACAGCCTAAGAGGATAAGGAGGTGTCTCAACATTGCCGATAACGGCAAAAATTAATCTTTATGAGAAAAAACCGCAAATCCCAAAAGGTAGGAAAATAATAGTGTATTATTACATGTCTACATAAAGACACAAACTATGTCCACATTTTTATTATATATAAAAGGATACAAATTGTTGGATGGTTTTTTCATTATTATTCCTTAATAACTAAGCACAGCTTCAGTAGGTTTTCAGTTTTTTTTTATAGTAAGAAAAAAAAAATTCTTCATAATAACTAGCCACAACAAAAAAGAAGGTTAAGTAGTTATCAATTAACTAAGTCCAATAAAAAGGAGATTAAGTAGTTATTTATATTGTTGTAAAAATAAAGTAGTTATTTATATTTGCAAATAGAGAATACCGATCACATAAACGTGTAACGTGCAAATAGGTAACGTGCCAATAAGAATAAATTAATTTAGTTGATGAATAAGTTGTCGCTTAATAGCCATCTAAATAGACTTGTATAAATTTATTGTGAAAAATCGAGTTTATTTTTATAAACTTAAGAAATTATGTGATTAATTGACTTTGAGACGCCTTAGTCAATATTTGTGAATTTAGCGGATCCGTATACTAAACCCCTGGGAAGAAAATTGATAGGAATGGACTATGCTACTTGAAAACGACAACTAACGGAAACCTTGGAGACCCCATGAATAAGGTTCAATGGAAAAAACAAGTTACTTGTTAGTTATGTTAACACTGAAATTTTGTCCATTAATTTAAGTGTTAACATAACTAACAAGTAACTTGTTTTTCCCATTGAACTTTATTCATGGCCTCCGGTTAAATTAATAACTAACAAGTAACTAGTTTATCACCGAGAAGAACCGGTTGTACTCTGGGGGAGTTGCGCAATATTGCGGATAATTCCTTAGTTCAGTGTCACGACACGCCTCCGGTTATTTGTTTTCAGTCATCCGCAACAACAAGGCCGTTTACACCTAAAATAGGAAAAACTACAAAAATTAAAACTAAAAACAAACAAAAAGTAGAGAAGAAGAAATGGAAGATGAGAGAATGAGAAGAAATGATAATGAAAAAAATATGAATGGAAAGGTTTTGAGTCAGCATGTTTAAAGTACAATCATCAGTGTCATATGTGCGAAAAACATGATACATCAGCTAAAGAGTCAAGCCATAAACCCTTTTTAAAGTTGACTGAAAGTGCGGTGACAAAACGATTTTTTTTTGAAATGTAGAGACTAAAACTCAAACGAGGTGTAAATGTAGGGACCTTTTGCATATTTATGCATTTTGAGTAATTTGAATGTTAATTTATTATCATTATCGATTTTAATTATGTTATACTAGTTGTGTGATATACATTTTTACATTTTCTATTATGCTGCAGATGATTATAAATTTTTCGCACAAATATTTTTTTATATGGATAGTTGACTTTTGGAAAACAACAATGTCACTAATATTTGTTCTGCTTGGTCGTGCTTCATTGACTTTGGTACTTCGAAAATTTGATGGAAATCTACACTTGCATATTTTAATACATAATTTTTTTGTGAATGTGTAACAATATAAATTTGAATATAATACATTAATATATATTTTTTGTCATGACTAACCAAGTGCGGTGCCATTAATATGTATAACACTTGGTCTAGCTTCGAAGTCGCGAGTGTTGAGACAAAATCCTACTTTGATGTTTTAAAGATAACAAAACATCCTTAATTAAGTTTTAATTAAATTCTGATTATTATGTGATCTAACAAGTGCTTTTGAGTGATTTAATATAAGACTGATGCAAAGATTTAATATCACTATATTTTAATCACAAGAAACAAATAAACAAGTTTTGTCAGGAGAATGGTCTCTGAATGGTCTCTCAGACTCACGTATTCATTGGATAAGCGCTTATTTAAGTCAACTTCATATGAGACAAGGATGAACTTTATACAAGACTTAAATATAGTATCACAACAGTTTGGAATAAGTCTTTTAAGGCAATGAATAATTTTGATCCTTGAGCTTACTCATTTAAGTGCTTTTAAGGAAATAAAAGCTCACAAATTATTGACAAGGTCTTATGTTCTCCAAGAACATCATTAAAGAAAAATCTAGACCAATGTAGACAAAACATGCAGCAAATGACTGAAATTCTGTTTGCAAGTACAAGCCAAAGAAAGAGAAACTTCACTTTGTCATACAAGTGTCCAAAACTTACTATTCACATGTCCTTTAGAAGTACACTTGAATAGTTGTTATGCTAGGCCTTGCTAAGTCTTCTACAATTGTCAAACAGCTTGCAACAACTCAGCAAATCCGTTTGCTTCTTTTCTTACACAAGAAGCACTACAAGAGATATCATTTTTGGCAGCGACATATGTCGCTGCCAAAAACGCAAAGTTGCTGCAAAAAGTATTTTTCGCAGAAAAAAAAATGTTGCTGCATGTCGCTGCGATAAGTGCCGTTGCGAAAAGTTTTGCAAGGACAATTAATGTCGCTGCCATAAATAGTGTTTTGCAGCAACAATAAATGTCGCTGGCAAAACTAGTGTTTTTAGCAGCAACTAATGTCGCTGGCATAACTAGTGGTTTTTTGCAACAACATTTACTGTCGCTGACATAACTTGTATTTTTTTGCAACAACAATTATTGTTGCTGGCAAAAAATGTGTTTTTCCCAGCAAAAAAAATTGTTGTTGCATATCGTTGCCATAATTGTCGTTGCGAAAACTTTTGCAAGGACAATTAATGTTGCTGACATAACTAGTGTTTTGCAACAACAATTATTGTCGTTGCAAAAGATGTATTTTTGTCAACAACTAAAGTCGTTACAATAAATTATTTTTTTGTCCACAAAATAAATTGTTGTTATATCTTTTATATATCAACAACAACAATTATTGGAATAAATTAAATTTCCCAACTATAAATGTAATTATATATTTTTGTTATTTTTTAATAAAAAATTAGCATCAATCACTTAATTTAAATCGTCATAACTATACAAAAATAAATTATTTCACATTGTAATTTTTTAACAAGAAACATAAACATTAGTAAAAAAAAATCAAGAAACATAAACACAAATTATTATAACATTAAAAAAATTAATTTATAAATTATCTTGTTCTGCTAAATACAACATTCAAACAAAGTTAGCGAAACACAAAACACCGTTGCTGACGGACAAACCAAGGGCCCCAAAGGTATGTACGTCAATTCTTCTTTGTAACTTTGCTTCTAATCGTTCTTTGTCAAATAGTTGAAACACTCTTATTTGAGCTGCAATTTCAATACAATCAAAAGTTATTTGTTAGTTTTTTTTGTTGACAAAACAAAAGTTATTAAAAACAATGATAGTTTTATAATGTTTTTTTCAAAATATTTCTTTAATATATCTTTTTCTAATAGCATGAGTGTACGGGGAAAAAATCCTTACCCGAATGACTTCTTTTCAAATGACACTGACTCTAGAGATTCTATAATTGACTGCACGATCCGACACTTTAATATTGCTTTGAAAATTTGGCGTGAGTGCAAGAATGAATAATTTTATGATAAGAGGTTCGAGGGAGGTGAGAAAGTGGAGTTAAGCTAACTGTATATTCTGATGTGAAAATTATGTGGATTTGATCAATTTGATGGTGTTCCCTTTCTCTATGAACAAATTGGATATATAGGAGTCGGTGCACGATTGGTTTCTTTCTCAACCTAATCCACTATTATTTGATTTCCCACTAATAACTAACTATCGGTTAGTTTGTCAAAAAAAAAAAAATTATCAGTTAGACGGTTACACTAATTCATTACCCAGTAACAATTTTTTTTTTCATGTCTATCTAAATGTAGTTAAAATTTTTTTTTTCCATGCCTATCTCAATTTAGTTATTTTATATGTTGTGAGCTCTCAAATCTAGATGTATAGCGTTTCACATTTAAAATGATAGCTATGACTTGGTCTTTCTCAAGTATCATATTCATGTATATTGCACACTTACTTATATATATATATATATATATATATATATATTATGAAGTTAAAGTATTTTAGTTATCTTTATATTAGCCGCCGTGCCCGTTTGTGTAATTGATATTTTTTTTTTTGTGATTGATATTCTGTATTGTGCAAATATAAATAACTACTTAATCTTTTTTTTTATTGGATTTGTTAATTGATAACTACGTAACCTCCTTTTTTTGTTGTGGTTAGTTATTAAGAAGAAAAATATATATATTTTTTTACTATAAAAAAACTGAAAATCTACTTTTATGTGGAAGTTGTGCTTAGTTATTGTGAAGGAAAAAAAATTATTTACTAAAAAAAACTGAAAATCTATTTTTATATGGTAGTTATTTTTTAAGGGTAAAATTGAAATAATAAAAAATCCATCCCAAAAATTTGTATCCCCTTTATATATTAGTATAGATTTAAATTAAATTTCCGGGTCTTATATCCTATCCACAAAAAGTTAGTTTAAATAACAGTTAAACATGTCTATTTAACTAAATTTAAATAAATTAATAATTATAAAAATCGAGGTATTACAATATATAAATAAATTAATAATTCAAAAAAAAATTATTTTTTATTTGTTTAATAGATACGTAATTTAATTTGGCTTAAATATCTTTAACTAAATTTTGTTTCTTCTTACCCTCTTCTTTAAATTTTGCATATATCTCTTTCAACAAACTATAAATAATTCAATTAAAGTTTTATTTAAATAAATTATTTTCTAATGTATTATTTTTTTAAAAAAATTATATTCTAAATATATTGAAATTAATATATTATACTTCTAATAATAACAATATATAAAAAGGAGTTACTACTAAAATATCTAATTTGTCCTCGTCAAGTATGATAATATTGCAAATCTTTTAACCTTAAATGTAATTTTACCCCAAAAGATAAAAAAAAGATAAAAAACATAAAAATAGGAAATAAAAGAAACAAAAAAGATAATAATTTAAAGTTAAAAGAAATATACGCATCAAAATAGGAACAAAAACCACGATAAAAGATATGCATAAAAAATAGTAATTGTGTGGTTTCCCAGCGACTTTACAAGGTTGTTACAAAAAAACCATACTATTAGCGACAATATTAATTATTGTTGGGATAACTACTTTTTTCTAGCGATAATGTAGTTGTTGAGAAAAAATTAACTTATAACAACAACTTAAATTAGTTGTTGCTATATGTATGTTTTTGTCAACAATTTGAGTGTTGCTGCGAAAAAGTCGCTGCTAAAAATCATATTTCTTGTAGTGAAGCTTGGTCTCCAACAGACAGGAGAATGGTCTCCAATATTTTGGCTACAAGCTACATTCTTATCCAAAAGCTATTTCTACACATGGGCTATTATTCTACAACGGTTATATCATCAGAAACAGCTCATTACAGTTGGCAAAAAGAATATACTTGATATTCCTACAGATCCATATAGTAGAGACCATAGGAAGAATGGTTTCCAGGCTCAATTAAAAAGGATAGATTTGAATGGACTGTTTTGCCCATTTGACAACGGCTATTTCACACTCCCAACAGTCATATTTGAAGTTCAAATATCATAGGAACTTCTTCATCTATAAATAGCAAGGTTGGCAAAAAGGAAGAGCAAGAGTTTTCTAAGCAATCTAAAGCATTGATTCATATTTCACTAAGCAATCTTAAAGCTCTTCTTTTTCACTCATACTCCAAAGCTTTCTAGCATCTAGGATCTGAATTCATTGAGTATCTTGAGTGTAATTTATTTTAAGCATATACAACTAGTTTAGGTTGGTATAAGCTTGTAAGATCCAAAATCATTTCATATCTTTTGAGAGATCTAACTCAAGTCAATTAGTAAAGAATTGATTGAGTGAAAATCAGTTGGTGATAACTGATTTGGTTACTTAGCCTTGGTTAAGGTTAAGGGAATAAATTGTTGTAATCTTGGTCTAGATTATAGTGGACAATCTCACGCAAGTGGGGACTGGAGTAGCCCATACTATTAAAGGGTGGACCAGGATAAATTACTTGCGTTTGTTTTCTTCTTTCCCTACTCTTTATCTTAAGCAAACACTAATCACACATATCACATTTATTTATGCTTATACATCTTAGGAGATTGTTCTCCAACAAATTGTGTGATTTCATTTTGTTACTTACTCCTTGTTTAGTATTGCAGCAAAATTTTTAAAAATGTCACAATTCAAACCCCCCTTTCTTGTGACAAACCTTGTTACTTCAGCGAGTTCCTTGAAACCTTGTACTTGTGAAGTAAATGTTTCTACTTGTTTTCCTTTTTTTTTTTTGCTTTGATTATAATTCTCTCGCCTTCTCAATAACTCTTGTTGTCTTTCATGTTCTATTGATTGTTGAATTCTTCTATTTTCCATTTTAATGTTGTACCTGAGAAAATATTATTTTATCAAACATATTAGGTGGTTTAGAATAAGAGTTGAATTCCGTTTGTGTAATCGATATTTTTTTTTTCCGCGTGTGATCGATATTCTGTATTATGCAAATATAAATAATTACTTAATCTCCTTTTTTATTGGACTTTGTTAATTGATAACTACGTAACCTCCTTTTTTTGTTGTGGTTAGTTATTAAGAAGAAAAAATATATTTTTTTTTACTATAAAAAAACTGTAAACCTACTTTTATGTGGAAGTTGTGCTTAGTTATTAAGAAGAAAAAAAAATTATTTACTAAAAAAAACTGAAAATCTATTTTTATGTGGAAGTTATTTTTTAAGGTTAAAATTGAAATAATAAAAAAGTCATCCCAAAAATTTGTATCCCCTTTATATATTAGTATAGATATAGATATATTAAGAAGTGTATCTAATAAAAATAAGTTTGTTAATTGATATCTATTAGGTGCTTAGTTATTATTAAGAAAGAAAATATTTTTTTTTTATTAAGAAAAAAAAAATTGAAAACCAAATTTTGTGTGAAAGTTATTTTTCAACAAACATATACAAATTATCTCTTTTTTGTTGTGCTTAGTTTTTACTGGAGTATTAAAAAAGTAAAAGATTTTTTTTTTCTTATTAAGAAAAAAAAATTGAAAACTAACTTTTGTGTGGAAGTTATTTTTCAACAAACATATACAAATTACCTCATTTTTTATTGTGCTTAGTTATTGTTAAGAAAAAAAAGTTTTTTTTTTTGAGTAAGAAAAAATAATTGAAAACAATTATTTATGTGGAAAAATCTATAACCAAGACTTAAAATCTTAATTTATTCCTCTATCAAAAAAAAAAAAAAATCTTAATTTATTCTCTATAAAAAAAAAAAAAGAATCTTAATTTATATTTTGACAAAGACCTAAAATCATCGATGACCAAAAAAAGATTAATATGAAATTTGACGAAAAAAAATAAATAGTAGGAAAAACGCTATCTAATTTATTTTTATTTGTGTTGAAAAAACCCTATTATAAATAAATACTATAAATAAGTCGCTTTGTTAATTCATTCACGCACACATTCTGACAGTTTGAGTCTCAGTCTCACTCGCCGTCACTGAGAAACTAAACAAACGCTCGTTAATCCTTCATCAAACACTTCTAGTGTTTCTTCTTCACCACATTTTCATACACATGGCCGCATCTTGAAAATCACTTTTTTTATGTCTTCTGCTCGCAGTGATAACAATAATAATAATAATAATAATAATGTTGTTGTTGTTGATGATGATCATGGTGCAAAACAACAGAACATGAAATCTTTTTCATGTCATGTTTGCAACAAACCTTTTTCATCAAACAAATCTTTGAACGGACATATGAGATCGCATAATCAAAATGGTTTCAAGAAACAGAACAACGAGATGAATCATCAAGATCAGTTACCACTGGCTATTGACTTGTCAAATTATTTGCCTCCAATAACATACAAGACCAATAAACGGCGCAACAGATTTTTTATTGACGATGATGCTCGTAACGCTGCTCAAACATTGTTGGATATGTCGCGCGGAAAGTTTCTGAATTTCGATGATGTGAGCCGTGATTGTAAAAGGATCAAGCTTTCCAATTAAGAAGAAAGGTAGTGTCAATCTTGATGATTTTGTTTGTTGTCAAAGAATCTTTGTCTAGATAATATAATTGATTGAATATTGTAAATGATTTATCTTAGTACTGTTATAACAATCTCTTGTTTGGAACTTTCAATGATTAGTTGAATTTATTAATTCAATTTGTATCATGTTTTCGTGTTACAATTAATATGATTCTCCATCTTTTTTGTTTCACTTATGTAGTTATGTTATTGTTTATTTCATGTGCCATTCTTTTAGTTTTAAGTCTAAAGCCTTATGTGTTTATTGATGTTCTTGTCTTTTAATTTTGATAGAAGAAATTGTATGAATTGTTTCTTGAAGGTGTCAATTATGAAGCAGAGTTATCAACTTATGATGCTTCTCACTGTATGATTGAATTTAGATAAAATGGCGAAAAAATTTAAACTTATATTGTATGATAGCAAATGTATTCATATTTAGTGTAACTTTGGTCATGATGTGAATTAAGTTCCCAATTGTTTGCAAGTAGTCCAATAACTAGTATCTAATGCTTTACTGTTTCATGTATGAGTATGATGATATATGCGACTTGTCAACAACGTCAAGCACATGCGATGGCTCATGCTAGCTGCAACAGCCTCTAGTTTGCTAGACATATTGAATTACATTTTCACATATGCCTCTAGTAAGATGACAGGTATGTAGACTTCTACTTGCACTTGACTGTGACTTTGGTAAAGTAAGGTTTTCTAGTCTCTTAGGAAGATCATGGATAGGAAGTTTGGAGCACTTTAACAGAAACAAGTATCTTATTTTTCTTATCAATCTTGTCTTGTATTTTTCATAACTAGAGGCTTTCTAATGTGCTTTTAAACATCATTATGTATATCTATAGGTGAAAATATTTACAAATGAGAAATCAGGCTGGTGTAGGCTCTTTCTTATTCCTTGATGCAGAGTTGAATTTAACTTATAACTTTGACTGGTCTTTATTTTCTTTAAGTTGGATCAGAAAAAATATGGATGCTTTTCTTACCACCTGATTTCTTTTTTGCTTCTAAAATGATGAATTAAAGTATTTACTTCAATTATAGAAATATAATGAACTTTTATAAATTAATAGATATTATGGTCCAATCAGCATTCAATGAATAAGTTAGTATTCTCACTGTCTTTGATAACATTTTTTCGGCATATGGTATTGCTGAATTCAAGATTGGCCTCTTGGAAAAACAAACTTGGAAGATTTGATCATGTTGTGTTCTCAAATTGATCAATTGACTAAGAAATTTATTTGCCTAATCATGGATTGACTTAGTTGGTTGGAACACCGAGTGATTACTCAATCTTAGAAGAAAGATGTAGGTCTTTGAGTGAGACTTGCTAGACAAGCAAACACTACTATGTTGGGAAAACTTGGCTTGGATAAAAATGATTTATGCCAAATACTTTGCTAATCTAAGAAGATGCTTTAGGTTGTTTAAAATTTAGATTTCAGTTTTTTTGTTTTTAGTACTTTTCCCTTTGTGGTTCATGTAAAATGACTTGTAATTATACTCTTTTTTTTTTTCCTGAAAGCTTGAAACTTAAAGGTTTTGTTGTCGCTACTTTGTACTCTGGTTTCTAACCAGAGTGAGTAAGGTTCACATCTATAATATGAATAAGCCAGGACGATTTTACTTTCTCTTTCCTCAAGAATGCTGCTCTCTCAGCCACTCTGCTCTCTCCTTGATTCAATATTAAATGCATTAATGTCTATAATAATCACATATTAATGTTGTGCTTCATTTCAAAATTTTCAATTACAGCCCACACATCCTTACTCTCCGCATCAGTTTATGGTGATTTTTCAAAACCCTCCTCCTCCTCCTCCTCACGTCTTCTCCTTTCTCTCACCGTTGTCTTCCCTATGTCGTCTTCATCCTAAAATTTTATTCCTCCTCACGCATCCAACGCCTTCGTCTTTTTTTGTTACTAACGTTTTGATCGGTAGTAATTTGGAACTCCTCTTTATTAGTCTTTTTTTGTTACTAACGTTTTGATCGATCGACATGTTGTTTTGGTGCCAAATGTTAGATGGGATGACATTATAAGTCTCTAAGATGTCAAGTGTGAATGGTAATATGCATTTACTAATTACTAATACTAAATTACACATTAGTTTTGTACCAATTTTATTTGTTTCTAATTGTTCAAAATAAGTTATGATATTGGCACAAATCATAATGTTTGTGATTCTCCTTTCCAGCTTTGTGAGCATTGTTAAGATCCAGAACAAAGGGGCTAAGCATAGCACCATGTCACCTATGAATCAAGTTCTTTGGAGAACTCACTTGCAATAGGATTCACTCAATGGTGTGTTCATGCTTCTTTCATCTTGGTCATATTTGTCTATTATAGATGAAATTTACTATAATATTGGATGATATAGGTATCCTAGAAAAAAAAGTTAGAATTGCCAAGAATTGAATAATACAGAGGAAGGGTATATCATTTAGTTCACTCATCTATGATCATATGATTCATGCCGTTGATTTTGTCTATTCATTTTTGCGTTTAATTTCACCAATTGTTTTTTATTCTTTCTACTGCGACGTTTTTTATTCATGCTACTATAATTTTGATTTTGCCTTTCACAGAAATTAAGTTATAAAAGCTAACATGTTAAATAAATGACATTGGAGAGTCAATCAAACCTAAGGCAATAATATTAAATCCTCAATTTCTCCAATCACTTCATCTTTTGTTAGTCCCATAAGTTTTTAATCATAACTTGAAATTTATGACTCAAATTTAGATACTGAATGGTGAAAGGCAATAAACCAGGTGTTAGAGGAAGCTTCTGCTATGTTATCTATGTTTTAGTTACATTATTACATGTATTTTTGTTAGTTTAGATTCATTAATCAATCCATTTTAAACAAGTGATTGTTTGTGCTAAGACCTTATTGTAATAGGTTGCCAACAAGATGCTTTGAGAATAATGCTTGGCAATTGACCTTATTGTAACAGCATTGGCATTTCACAATGAATGATTTCGATGATACTATATTCTTCTTACACATTAATATACATTTTTCTTTGATGGCTTACATCTAAAAGTAGTGAAATTAGTTTCTTATTGATGTGTGTCATGTTCGGTGGCGTCTCGAGGAACTTGGAGTAGGGGGTTCAGACTATTTTACTTCAAGAAAAATTTTGCTTTAAAATATTTTTTATATTCTAGTTAGCAATTATTTTTTTAAATGGGAAATTTTTTATTAAAAACGGCTTTAAATTAATAAATAGTTTACAAAAAAATAGAAAATATTTTAAAAAAAGATTATCCTAAGGTTAAATTCATCCAAAAAAATGTTATACCAAAATTAATATTCGGGTTAGTATCTTACAAAAAAGTGTTAGTTAACCAAGCAAATCATAATCAGATCGATTATTGAACGAATGTACATACCGATTCAAGGGTTCAATAGGTCGGACCGGAGATCAATAGATCGAACTGTTTTTAATTATATATATATATATATTTATTTATTTATTTTTAAATACTATATTAAATAATAATAAATAAAATTAGATAATATTTATAATTTCATACTATATAAAACTTAAAATATCATAAGTCAATACATAAAAACTAAACTAGATAACAAGAATACATAATGCTTCAAAAAAAAAAAAAAAAAACTAGAATACATAAAATATCCTCCCCTGCGGCTGCAGTTCCAATGGAATTTGCAAATGCTTTTGTCCCAAACAAATGCATTTAAATAGAACGGTTTTTTTTTTTTTTTTGATTAATTTAAATCTGTTAAACCAAAATGATACTATTTTTTTATTAAAAAAAAAATCCCTTATAGTAAATTAATTAAAGTCTGTTGGGGTAAAAATAGAAAAGAAAATGTATTGGAAAGTCCCGGTACAAGGTAATTAAATACCCTTACAAAAGTCTTTATATTACCTCCTTCCAAATTAACCTATCAAAAAACCTATATATTAACAATTTCTCCCTTAAATGTGAGATTTTTGGATCTTTAATTCAACACCACATAAACCACATTGAATCCAGAATTATTTTATGTTTGGATTGACTTATTTTTGACCTTATACAAAACAACTTATACAAATAAATAAGTTTTTATGTATTATTGTAAGTATTTCAAGGTAGTTTATGATAAAATAACTTATAAAAATATGATTTATTTTTTTGAGAAAATAAAAATATTATTTTTGTCTATAAAAACTTATGAATTAACACAAAAAGTTATTTGCATAAGCTATTTTCATACAATAAAAAAGCCAAATTCAAAGGGACCTTAATACTATATGATTTTGGATATGATAATACTCCCTCCGGTCTTATTTATAAGCAAAAATTGTTTTTTAAGTTCATTCAATAACTAATGTATCTACCTTAAATGTAGGCTAGATACATTACTTCTTCAATGAACCTAAAAAGCAAGTTTTGCTTATAAATAAGGCCGGAGGAAGTAAATATTATGTATAAACTCATTACGATGCAGTAGTTCTTTGTAAGTTCTTAATTTAATGCAAACGACGTACCTAAAAATCCAAACAATAACTAAAAACCTTTTTCTCTTTGTAAGAAAATATCATTACGATGCAGTTCCATAAGTTCTAGTTCAATTGAAAAAAATATGTCGAAATTGTTAGGCCGGACATCTTGACCCAGGTTCGAATCTAGAATCTTACAATTATGTGAATTTAATTTTCAAGAAATTACCACTTCAAATAAGATAAAAAAAAAAAAATCATTATGATGCATACTATTCCTATTTCATTTCGATGAAAATTATGCTATATACTGAATAGATGTGCTACCTACCACCATACCATGATACCATCCATTACTCAAAAGTCAAACTAAATTTAACCAATAGTGACACCATAGCCGGCGGCATATGTCAGATTCCTTTCTAGTACTGCTCAAAATGAATCATCACAAATCAGAAAACTGAGAAATGGAAAAATCAATGGAAACAGAACAATCTAAAGAAAAATCTTCACCACATGTGCTAATCTTTCCTTGTCCAGCACAAGGCCATGTAAGCCCAATGTTAAAGCTAGCTGAACTTCTTGCAATTCATAATCTCCACACAACTTTCCTCAATACAAAGTACATCCACAATAGACTCATTCAATTCAATGATGATATTCAAGCTCTTTTGGAATGTTACCCTACACTTCAATTCAAGACCATAACTGATTTTCATGAGGATAAGGAGGAACATCCTGGATTTGGAGAAAAGATGGGTGATGTAGTTGTGGCATTGAGTTTGTATGGTAAACCTCTTTTGAGAGATATTATTGTCTCTGACAAAATAAGTTGTATTATTGTTGATGGAATCTTTGGAGACCTTGCTATTGATTTGGCTCATGAGTTTGGGATACAATTGATTACTTTTCGTACTATTAGTGCTTGTTGCTTATGGGCTTATTTATGTGTTCCTAAGCTCATTCAATGCAATGAACTTCCCATTAGAGGTATATATGCACTCTCAAACTTCTCTTAGAGTTTTTTTTTTCTCTTAATTTTCTCTAATTTAAAACTATGTTGTTATATTTATGCAAATCTACAAATCACGAACGCTCCTCAGATTAGTGTTCAAAGGTGCAGTGTAGTGTCATGGGTAGCCATTTGTTCAATTTTCTATAATTTATTTAGATACTCTATTAATGTAGAATTAACTACCCTAAATAGATTTATTTGTGAAAAATAAGTAAAAGTATGATAGACAAAAAATTATTACTTGTTAGATAATTTTATTCTTATTTTAATTTTTTCACTCTTTATAGTAATAGTAACTATACAAAATCGGGCCTAAATCATCCTTATAAAATCGGTTGGTAAGGTGAGAATTGTCTCTATTTTATAAATACACTTCTGATACCGTATTAGAATTGAGTATTTGGGTCTAACTCAAATAAAACCGGCTTATAAGGTGAGAATTGTCTCTATTTTATTAACACATATGCAGGCCATCACACAACCGATGCAAGACTTCTTAACAATTACGGATATTATTTTCTTAAATTGTTATCGGTATTAATGTGTCAGAGTATATGTATAGTATTTGGTGTCTGTGTCTGTTGACAGTTTGTGCTTTCATAGATGTAAATAATGAGTTATATGAGTGTTCTAGTTGTTTAATTTATAGGAGATGAGGACATGGATCGCATGATAAGAAACGTGCCAGGTATGGAAAACTTGCTTCGATGTAGAGATCTTCCAAGTTTCAAAAGACTAGACAAAGAAAACGACCATATCATTTTAGACCATATTGTACTTAAGACCCAACAATCACTTAAAGCAAATGCATTGATAATCAACACATTTGAGGATCTAGAAGCTCCAATCCTCTCTCAAATTCGTCTCCACTTTCCCAAACTCACCATCTACACTCTTGGCCCTCTTCACCACCACCTCTATACCACAAAAAACACATCATCATCATCATCATCATCATCATCATCATCATCATCATCATCATTCTTCAAAGCGGATAGAACATGCATGACGTGGCTCGAATCTCAACCGTTGAAATCGGTTGTATATGTTAACTTTGGTAGCATCACATCAATGAAAGGAGAAGAAATAATTGAGATATGGCATGGTTTATTGAATAGTAAAAAACAGTTTTTGTGGGTGATTAGGCCAAACATGGTACAAGAAAAAAGACTACTAAAGGAGCTTGAGGAAGGGACTAGCAAGGAACAAGGGTTGATTTTAGGGTGGGTTCCACAAGAGGAAGTATTGTCTCATAAGGCAATTGGTGCTTTTTTGACACATAGTGGATGGAATTCTACTTTGGAGAGTGTGGTTTGTGGTGTGCCTATGATTTGTTGGCCTTATTTTGCTGATCAACAGATTAATAGTAGGTTTGTGAGTGAGGTTTGGAAAATTGGGTTGGATATGAAGGATGTTTGTGATAGAAAGGTTGTGGAGAATATGGTGAATGATGTTATGGTGAATAGGAAGAAAGAGTTTCTAAAATCTGCTATGGAAATTGCTAAATTGGCATGCAAGAGTGTGAGTTGTGCTGGTTCTTCCTACAACAACTTCAAGGATTTGATTGAATACATAAGGTCCACTAGCCCATAAAATATGGGGTTCCTTAGAATTCTCCTATTAAAAACTTTTCATATTTTTATAAGTGTGTAACAAGATCACAAAAAAAGTATGTATTTGAAGTGTGAAATTTAAAACATTCACAAAGCTATCTTCTTTTTAGTATTTTTATACTCTCTCCATTTTTAATTATAAGTAAAAGTCAATTTTTTAGATCATTCAATAACTAGTATCTTGTTTATATTATAGTCCAGATACAATAAATATTCAATGAATCTAAAAAGTCAACTTTTGTTTATAAATAAGGATACATGGAGTATTATAGACTAAATATATTACTCCCTCCGTTCCTTTTTATAAGAAACAAAAGTGAAATTTTTTTTGTTCCTTTTTATAAGACACTTTGACTTATTTTTAAATGTTTTAAATATTGAATTTCACTTATGCCCTTATCTATTTTGAAAGAAAATATTAAAAATAAATAAGTTAATTGAATTTAGAGTAATTAAATAGGGGTATAGATCGAATAAGTTTAAATTTATAAAAGTATTAAATAAAAAGAACTATTTACAATGTGTTTCCTTGGTATGTGTAATTTTTTAAACTGTTTCTTATAAAATGGAACGAAGGGAGTATTTTTCTATTGAATCTAAAAAAAATAAATCAATTTTTACTTATATATGAGACAATAAAATATACTTTAATAATATATTGTGTTCAATTTCTCTGCTAAGATAACGTTAGATGCCGATGTGGAGTAAATTTTGAATTTTAAGTGAAAGTGTAGAGAATGGATTCTCTAAAATGATATTTTGGTCAAAAGAAATTTACAACCACATATTTGGAAGGAGAGAGAGAATGAAAAGGTGGATATAATATAAGGATGAAGATATACACATTTAAGAAACATGAAGATTTTTTTTAGAGAATCCACTAATGAGAGAATAAAATGATCCATTAAAAATGAAAAGGTTACATCTACTCCATATATATAGGAGTGGAAATACAGCAAAAGAAGATTATTACAACTAAACTTTTATTAAGACTTAGCTAAGATACTAGAACAAACTAGTCTAAGTGGCAGAAGTATTAGAGTTAGTCGGTGCCTTATCATCATTATCTACTTGGTGTAATACCCCCCACAAGTTGGAGGTTGGTAAATGTCTAATAAGCCCAACTTGGATACCAGGGAATTGAAGGGCTGTGGAAGCAAAGCTTTGGTGAAGAAGTTAGCAAGCTGTAGTTTGGAAGGCACGGGAAGAAGCTTCATGAGGCCAGACTGAATCTTCTCACGCACGAGGTGACAATCAATATCTAAATGCTTAGTGCGCTCGTGAAATACAGGATTTGCAGCGATGTGAAGGGCACTGAGGCTATCACAATAAAGAACGGATTGTTGAATGATAGAAACACGTAAATCAGCAACCAGATAGGTAAGCCATTGGAGCTCGCAAGTGGCAGTACCAAGAGCTCTATACTCAGCCTCAGACGAAGAACGAGATATAGTTAACTGCTTCTTAGTGCGCTAGGAAATTAAGGACCTGCCAATAAAAAAACATTGACCAGAAATAGAGCGCCGTGTGTCTTTGCAACCTGCCCAGTCAGCGTCGGAGTAACCAATTAAGTGTAAGCCAGAGTCACGGGGAAAGAAAATGCCACGGCTAGGGCAGGATTTCAAATAACGGATGACTCAGATGGCAGCATTATAGTGAGAATTGGTGGGAGCAGAGAGGAATTGACTGAGCTGTTGGGTGATGAACGTAATATCTGGTCGTGTAGCATTGAGGTAGAGCAAACGGCCAACCAATCTCCTGTAAGCAGAGATATCGGGATGAGCAGGACTGTTGTCATGATAAAGTTTCAAGGAAGGGTCACATGGAGTAGACACAGGTTTGGAACCAAGCATTCTCGTGTCAGTAATGAGATCCAAACAGTATTTGCGTTGACAAAGAGAAATGCCAGACTTAGAATGTGCAACCTCTAACCCAAGAAAATATTTGAGCTGGCCTAAGTCCTTAATTTGAAAACTGTGATGTAAGGCAGACTTGATGGTAGTAATCTCTTCAAGAGAATTTCCTGCTATAATGACATCATCTACATAAACCAAAAGAACAATGAATGATGTGGAAGTCTGTCTAGTGAAGAGAGAATGATCAGAGGAGGCTTGAGTGAAATTGAGTGTAAGCAGAAACTGAGTAAGTTTTGCATTCCATTGTCTGCTCGCTTGCTTAAGGCCGTATAAAGACTTGACCAATTTACACGCTTGATTGGGTTTGGAAGTATGAACACCGGGAGGAATAGTCATGTAAACATCCTCGTGCAAGTCACCGTGTAGAAACGCATTATTGACGTCTAATTGGTGTATAACCCAATGATGGATAGATGCAAGTGCAATAACTGTACGAACGGTTGTAAGCTTTGCTACAGGGGAGTAGGTGTCAAAATAATCAAGTCCCTCAATTTGATTATAACCCTTAGCAACCAAACGAGCTTTGAACCGTTCTATAAAACCATCAACATGGTGTTTGATCTTATAAATCCACCTACAATCAATAGGTTTCACATCCGGAGGTAAATCAACAATGTGCCAAGTACCAGTACGCTCAAGGGCAGTCAATTCAGCTTGCATGGCTTTATTCCAACAATCAAACTTACTTGCTTCAGCATAGGATTTAGGCTCAATTTGATTGGACAGGGTACATGCATAGTGAAAATGAGAAGCAGACAAGTTAGCATAAGATAAAACATTAGATAAAGAATGGGCAGTACCTGATGAAGGAATGGATAAAGCGTTGGTGGAATAACAAACATAGTCATGCAAGTGTTTGGGTGAAGTTTTGGGACGGGTAGAATGTCTGGGGAGAGGGGAAGTGGAAACAGATGGGACAATGGGTAAAGGGTGACTTGTAGGGCATGGAATAGAAGAAGCATATAGAGATGTAGGATGGAGGGACGTGGAAGATGATGATGTAGGAGCAGGGGTTTGAAAGTATTCCCAAGAAGGATTAATGGAGTTGGAGGACAATGGATAAGGAAGAATGTGTTCATGAAAAGTAACATGCCTAGAAATGAAAATTTCTCGAGGGTTGAGATCAAGTAAAACACACCCTTTGTAGTCATTAGGGAAACCCAGAAAAACACATTTACGGGCTCGAGAATCAAGTTTGGTACGATGAGCTAACAAGGTAGAGGCGTAGCATAAAGAACCAAAGACTTTGAAAGTAGTTAAGTCAGGAATTTTATCAAACAGTTTTTGGTAGGGAGATAAATTGTGAAGGATGGGTGTGGGAACATGATTAATAATGGATGTGGCATGAAGAAGGGCATAGGACCAGTATTGTCTAGGTAATTTGGACTGAAATAGTAAGGCTCTACCAACATTTAAAAGGTGTTGGTGTTTGCGTTCAACCCGACCATTTTGTTGTGGGGTTTCAACGCATGATTTTTGGTGGATAATACCCTTAGACGAGTAAAAGGTAGATAGCATAAACTCGGGGCCATTGTCTATCCTTATGATTTTAGGGACAGTATGAAATTGATTTTCAATCATAAGAATAAAATTTTGAAGTTTAAGGGAGACCTCAACTTTGGACTTAAGCAATAATATTCATACAAAACGAGAATAGTCATCAACAATTGTAAGAAAGTATTTATGTCCATGAACAGAAGAAATAGCCAAAGGACCCCATATATCACAATGTAACATATCAAATTTTGATTGAGCAACAGAAGTACTTATAGAGAAAGGTAATTTGCGTTGCCTAGCAAAGTGACATATGTCACAAACAGTTTTATTATCAACAGAAACAGAAGGGTACACTGAGATCATAGAAGAAAGTCTAGAATTAGAAACATGGCCTAAACGAAAATGCCAAATAGCAGAGGTAGGTATGGTCTGATGCTGGGTAGCAACATTATTAATGGAGAATGAAGGTGTGAGTGAGGTAGCATGAAACGATGGTGGTACTTGCAGCTTGTATAAACCATCCACATGCTCACCCAAACCAATCATCATCTTGGAATTCACATCCTGTAAGATACAATCAGAGGTATTAAACAACACAGAACAGTGTAAAGAAGAACACAATTTTGCAATAGAGATCAAATTGAGTTGGAAATCAGGGGAATATAACACATGTGTAAGATAAAGTGTAGGTGAAAAGGAAACAGTACCAGCATATTTAACAAGTACAGAGTCACCATTGGGAAGTTTAATATGAATAGGCTTGATTTTATAAAATGAAGAGTACCAATTGAGGGAAGAACAAACATGATCAGAAGCTCCAGAATCTAGGAGCCAAAACGAATCATTAGTGGTAACAGAACAAGTAAGGGTAGAGACAATACCTGGTGAGGGCTCAATTGGTGAAAGACCATGAGCCAGAGTTGAAATTTGATTAGCACTAGATGAAGGTGTGGAAGAAGAAGATGGAGCTGAAGTAGGAAGAGTCACTTGTTGTAATATAGCCATGAGCTGATTGAGTTGATCTTGAGAAATAGTAGTATTGGACGAAGTTGAATGAACCGCCTCAGTGTGACCATTGGAGGTTTCACCACCTTCATTAGTGGACATATTAACAGATGCTGCATTTCTTCCTTGGCCAGGTTTCACCACCTTCATTAGTAGACATATTAACAGATGCTGCATTTCTTCCTTGGCCAGGGTAACCATGTTTTGCAAAACAGAACTCCACAACCTGATTATTACGATGGCAAAAAGTACAATACTTAGAATTGTTCTTACCACCACCATTGGAGGTACCTTTACCACGATTAGCAGCTTTCAGAGCAGCATTAATCAGAGAAGAAGATTCATCAATTGATGGAATAGGTGGATGATTGTTCTCCTTTTGAACAACCAACGAATAGACTTTATTAAGGCCAGGAAGAGGATCCATCAAAAACACTTGAGTTTTAACAACAGAGAAAGAATCATTGAGACCGGTAAGAAATTGAATCACCTGATCCTCGAGACGATAAGTGCGAACAAGTTGCATAGCAGGACAACGACAAGGATGAGCACATGTGCAATTAGGAAGAGGACGATGCGAATTCAATTCTTCCCAAAGTGATTTCATCTCAGTGAAATAATCAAGAACAGATCTAGTACCTTGCTTGAGGTTGTTGAGCGAATTACGGAGAGTAGCGACGCAAATTCGATCAGCTTTGGAGAATCGTTCTTGAAGGTCAAGCCAAACATCGATGGCGTTGTCGTGAAATACGATCGTAGAGGCAATCAGATCGGTAACGGAATTCAAGATCCATGAATACACTAAGTAGTTACCACGCTCCCATTGAGCGCGATTCAAATCGAGAGGTGCCGGAATCGCCATGGTTCCGTCGATGAAAGATAGCTCCGAGTGCTATCTTCATAGATCTGCTCCAGGCGAGATAATTCGGACCAGTCAATTTCGGAATGACGTTGATGGAGTTAGGTCCTTCGCTAGGATGGATATAGAGTGCCGAATCGGTATCTGGTTGAGAAATCACTGGTGCGATGCGTGGAGGCATGATGATGAAAGCAAGAAACGACGAGAAAATTGCAGAGAGAAGGTGCAAGAAGAGAACGATGAAGCTTCAAGAACGAGGGAAGAGAAAGAAAAAGACGGTTACAATCTGTAACTAACTGGCCATGGATCGTAACTAACTTCTCAGAGAGAAGTTTCTGATACCGTAATATGAGAGAATAAAATGATCCATTAAAAATGAAAAGGTTACATCTACTCCATATATATAGGAGTGGAAATACAGCAAAAGAAGATTATTACAACTAAACTCTTATTAAGACTTAGCTAAGATACTAGAACAAACTAGTCTAAGTGGCAGAAGTATTAGAGGTAGTCGGTGCCTTATCATCATTATCTACTTGGTGTAATATCCACTCTTAAAAATGTACTAATATATAAAGAAAAGTGTTAAATAGTGTGTTCGGTGTACTAGAAGAAAATTATATTTTGAAATTCGTATATTCAATACATTAAAGTGTAAAAGGTTGTATTTATCAACATTAATTTTATGTTTTATTTCTATTTTTATTATGCTTAATAAATGCACCGAGTGTACTGTTTAGCATGATTCTTTGTTCAAGGTAATAAATAATCCAGCTCATTATGTTAGTAAAATGTCACTATGGTGCACACAACCAATCATTCAATGAAAATTAAAATTGTCCCAACATTCACATGCCTTGTATATTGTACTATCTCATATTACCCAAAACTTTGCGCTAAATGATGAAATATATTAGATGAGTTAAAATCTCATATTAGTTGAAATAGTAAAAGTTGAACAATATAAAAGTGAGAAAAATTATAAACTCAATATTATAAAATTTTAGGTGAGAATATATGTTAAACTCACTTTTATAGTTAGTTTTTTTATTTTTTATTTTTATTTTTTTATTTTTTTTATTTTTATGACTTTTATAATTAGTTTTAACTTAATACTCCCTCTTATTTCATATATATAAATAATTTTTCACTTTTTACTTGGATTGACCTAGTGGTGTTGGTGTGAGTCCTTGAAATTTACTTCTCTCAAGGTCTCACATTTGATTCTCCATGGTGTCAATTTTGGTGGACTAGTCCATACAGAGTAAAAAACTCTAGCTTTAAATGGAGTCCCTCCAAATGAACGGTATGATTGATTTCCTCGGATTAATCGCTTCTTTGGCTAGATACTGAGTTTTTTTTAAAAAAATACTTTTTAAATTTATCCAATAACTAATATATCCAGCATGTAATATATATATATATATATATATATATATATATATATATATTAAGAAAAGTACTCTTTTTTGTTTATAATATGGGACGGAGGGAGTATATATATATACTAGAATCCAGACCCGTGCCAAGCACGGGTAAAAATATGTTTATATATTTGTTGACTTATAAATAATATATTTTAATATATTTACATTTATTTCTATTAGTCTCAACAAAAAGAATTATAAAGTTGATGTAAAATAATTTCTCTATGAGATATATGGAAGAGATTTTAAGGTTTTGAAGTAGATAATTACAAAAAAAAAAAAAAGTATGCATATCAATATATGAGTAGAAATATTGACTATAATATAAATAGCAAAAAAAGACGATTCCCGTATTAATATTTAAGCAGAAATATAGGTTTCCGATGAAATTAAAATAAAAGAGTCTCCTATTAATATACGACTAAAAATATAGATTCTATAAAAATTATAAAATAAATAGGTATTTGTATTAATATATGAGTAAAAATATAGATCTAAGTAGAAATTATAAAAAACAAGGCATCTGTATTAATGCATAGGTAGAAATATATGTTCCTGTAGAAATTACAATAAAAAATAGAACCCCTTTATTAATGTATGAATTTTTTTTTGTATGAGTATAAATATAGACCTCGTAGAAATAAAAACAAATAGGTTTTCGTATTAACATGAGTAGAAATATAAACTACACTATAAATTATAAAAATAAAATAGATATTGTATTAATGTATGACTAAACTTAATAAACAGTTGTTTTATGAGCATCACTTGGGTTACAATTTTCAAAGTTTAGTTGAATGTGTAATATGATGATGTATATAACTAAAATATGGATCAAAAGCAAATAAGCTCTCATATGAATAGTAATATATAAGTATAAGGTTCCCGTATAAATTAAAAAAAAAAAAATCCAAAAATAGTTGTTTTGCTGGTAAAGACCAAATATGTAAGCACTAAATTTATCACTTCATAAAACAAAAGTCTAAAAATATTTGCTTTGGGGTAAAGACCTCAAATTCACATACAATATTTGTAAAGAGAGCACTTAATTATCCCCGTGAACATAACTTTGTTATCAAGAACATTACATTATATACAGATGTTAGAATACGAAATTCAGGATTTTCACTTATTCACTTAATTTTTTGACATAAGTCTACTTAAATAAAATAAAGAAGAGAGCGTTTAGTACATGCAGATGATACTCTATTTACACAACAAAGATTACCAACAACACATGATACAATTGATAGATATATTGGTCTCTTAACTATTTGGTTTAGCGTTCAAATCATGGGGATTAAGAAAAATGCTAAATGTAGCGAATTTTTCATCACGAACGCTTCGCGAAGAACGTGTCAAACGCATTTCTCTCTCATGTGTTTCATTCTTTCTCTTCCCCCTTTTATCTATGACATAATTCTTCTAGCACAACCACACACACCTTCCATCACATCTATCCTTGCAGATAAAAGTGGACTTGCCTCAGCTCGTTGTGTATGTTTTCACACCTCTTAATTATGCATATTTGTAGCACACATGTCATAATTATGAGAAGAATTTTGGACCCAACTTGAGAAGTATACTGTATATCCAAAGTAGAACATGAATTTTTCATCAGCTGAAGTGAAGGGCCTCTGTTCTCACTAAATTGTAATGGAAATGAAATAAAAAAAATTTAAAATTTTGAAGAAAAAGGGTTAGGAAATTAGCCTTAGAATCATGAGAATAACATAAGAAGAAATGCTCTCTCTGACATTGAACAACGAAGATTCCTTTATTTTTCCTTGCTTTCATTTGTCGTTGCCATTTCTTTGCCGCCATTCCTTTACCTTCCTTCATCGATTTTCCGTGCAAATTGAGTAATTTTCTATTGCTAATTGAATTGATTTGTGGTTGTTAAGTTGTTTTGTTACTTGATTGCATTGTCTTCAATTCAAGTTTGTGCTTATAGTTATTCACTTATTATGTACAGAGTGATGAAGCTAGATAATTAAGGAGTCAGTATTTCACTTTGTATACATTTTTCCTCTGTTATCACACCTTCCTTCACACATAAAGAAACAGTGGCAAATGTCGGTTAAAGATTAGAGTGGAAAAACGTAAGTCGGCACAGGAATTTGTTTCTTAGTATATTGGTTTTTTAAGATAGTAAAAGTGTAGTTTACTCAATTCGTGAAAAAAAAGATTCGCTGTATATAGCAGCTCTCTGGGGATTAATTAGTAAGATAAACACCAACAATAAATTAGTCAAAGTGATAAGAGTTTATTCTATTAAGTAAATGGTTAGGGAATGAATTTTTGACTCGTGCATATGAAATAATTCAACTAATTGAAAAAAACCCACATTATATGTGTCATACAACCTAATTAAAAAAAAAGTGGAATAACTATTATACAAAAAATGTATGCATATTAAATGAAAATTATAGTAACTATTATCATATTTTTGAAGGTGGAGTATTTCTTTATAAGTTACTTTACCCAAAATGTATGCATATTAAATGAAAATTATAGTAACTACAACATAAGAATAGTTGAACAAAGAAGAAAATCAGTATAGAGAAGAGAATTGAAAAAATTGTGATTTGTAGTGTCACCCAGAGACCATTTATATAGAAAAATAGACATGGATAAATAAGTAACTTTACCCAAAATATTCAAGCAAACCCATTAATAACAAATATATTGATTCCTTTTTCGGGTAATGTTGTGTTAGGATATTTTTATATCATTATTCATTTAATTTAATTTTAATATCAATATTTGACATAGAATTTTTTTTATTTCTTGTACAAAAAAAATGGAAATTCATATTAAAATTAATAAAAAAATCGTTTATTTACTTAAATTTCTTAAATAAAATTTTTATTCTTATTATGTTTTATGTTTTATTTTTTTTATGAATTTATTTATTAATAATTTGATTTAACTAATGTAGAAACTTTTGTAGGAAGTCAATAATTAACACAAACTTTTTAAAGAAGCACATAATCTCATAAAAATAGGATTAAATTGAATGATAATAATGTATGAAAAAAAATCAATAATTTCCTCAAATAACAATCAATTTGATTTGAATCAATTAAATGCTCAATGATGCAGTACCAAAATATAGTTTGAGCAATTTATAAGTTTTAAAATAATTATTTGTCAAAAAAATAAAAAATAATTACATAAAATTCTGTAAAAAAATGCTCAATAATTTTTTTTACAAATATATTATTTTTAAAATATATATAATATCTGGTTATAATTTTTAGAATATATTCATAATTCTTTTCTTTATTATTTCTTAATTTCAATAAAATAACAATTGTTAATACTTAATAATACTTCTGGACTAGGGTAAGGCCCAAGAATAAAGGAATAGGCCCAAATAAGCAAATGACCCAATTATCCAACCCATTAAATTCAAATGAGCAAACTTGGCGGGAAAGAAAGGGAGAGGCGACACGCCCAACACATGGCGCCCTCGCCCCAGACATAACTGTTTTGCCAAAGTCCTCGCCAGCACGTCAGCATACAGAAGGGAGTAACCACCCACTACCACCACGATCACCACCGGGATAGGAAGAAACCGCCCCATCACCACCACGTGGGAGGCGGGGCAAGAAGAAGAAACCGCCACGATCATGGGGTATCCATGATCGTGGTACTCCGTAACTACCATCCATGGAAATATATAAATAGGAGCTTATGCTTCATTGTAAAAGGGTTCACATTTTTTCAATAGACATGAATTATTGATTCTTTATACACGGTTCAAATATCTTATCACCCCTCTTATTTGTTCACAAGAATATTTTGGCGCTCACCGTGGGGCTGCGGTAAAACGATTCCCAGCCTACCACTTTCAACAGACAGAAACCTCCCAACATGACGGGAGGAGCACCCAATCATGTCACTGGTTCAGGCACCAACATGACCTTAAGGGACGCCGTCACCGAACTAAGGCGACTCCAGGCAAAGGTAACGACCATGGATCAAGAAAAAGCAGATAAAGGAAACGAGGAGGATGAGGACGAAATTAATGATTCTCAACCCTTGGCTCAAGCCTTATGGGACGCAAGAGTCCCAGAAAACTTCAAAACACCCAATCTCCCAGCGTTTGATGGGAAAACCGACCCCTCGGAACACTTGATGGCAGTTGGAACACAGACCACCATCATAGGCGCTGCAGACCATCTGAAATGCAAGTTGCTCTCAGGCACCCTGAAGGAAGCAGCTTTGAGATGATACATGAATTTGCCAAAAAACTCAATAGAAAGTTGGACATACTTCCAGCGCAAATTCATCCAACAATTCTCAGGATCAAAACATATCAAGGTCGCCGCCACCAGCCTATTCACTATTCGCCAGAACCACGCCGAGACCCTGCGTGAATACCTGGCCAGATTATGTGAAGCAACCATCAAAGTATCAAATCCTAATCAAGAGATGTTCGTGGCAGCATTCCATAATGGCCTAAAAGCCGGACATTTCAACGAATCCCTGGCACAAAAGCCAGCAACCTCAATGCAAGAAATTATCAAGAGGGCGGAATGCTACATCAAAGGCGAAGAAAGTAACGCCGAGAAGAGATCACGAGACGCGAGAGAAAGAGAGCCAGTTAACAAAGGAAACAGAGCCCCGAAGTTTTATCAGCGGAGACGACGTCAACCAGACCACAGAGGGCATGAGCCCCAAAGGAAACCGTATCATCAGCAAGTGAGGCGAGACTCGGGAAAATTCCCAGAAAAGGAATACACACCTTTGAACAGGGCAAGAGTCTATATTCTAGACGAGATTCTGGAAACAGGACTCACCAGACTGCCCCCTCCTAGAGGAAAAGAGTATCAATTGGGGCAAAACATGAATGCATGGTGCGCATATCATAGATGCAAGGGACACGACACAAAGAAATGTTTCAGGCTAAGGGACCTCATTGAAGAGTTGATAAAGAACGGCCATCTAAGGAAATTCCTTGATGACGCCGCCAATGGGAAGGTTGTAGTCCCAAAGGTACGAAGAGACTCAGAAAGAGATCAAGGAGAGAACCCAGAAGGCGAAAAAGTTAGGATAGCAGTTAACACTATTGCTGGAGAATTCGCAGGGGGAGCCGAATCGAATAACACCCGCAAACGTTATGTGAGGCGATCAGATTTTGAAGCAAAATTTGTGGGACACACATCTATTTCGTCCACCCCAGACTTGTCTTTCACAAAAGTAGATAAAAGGGAAGTCATGCCACACGACGACGACCCACTAGTGATTCAAGTCCAAATTCTAAATTTCGATATGAAGAGAGTGCTTATCGACTCAGGGAGTTCAGCGGATATAATGTACTGGGAAGCCTTCAAAGCCATGCAACTATCCAATGAGCATTTGTTGCCTTACAACGGCACGCTAGTAGGCTTTGCGGGCGAGCAAGTAGAAGTCATGGGATATACCACACTGCTCAGAACATTTGGAGATAAAGACCAAGCCAAGACCATTAAAGTGCGATATTTGGTAGTTAAGACCCCTTTCACATCATACAACATTATCATTGGAAGACCAGCTTTCAATACTCTGGAGGCAGCCATGTCAACGCTATATCTATCTATAAAGTATCTGTTGGATGACGGGAGAGTAGGAACCATAAAGGGAGACCAAGCACTAGCGAGGCGTTGCTATGAGTCAAGTCTAAAGATAAAGCACAGAGCGTCCAATGCCCGAGACCCGACTCGCCCTGTTTCTAAAACGGGCGGCGTCAATGTGATTAGTCCATTGGATTTAGACCCAAGGGAAGAATTCCAGGACAGAAAAGTCATCCCCATCGAGGAATTAAAGAAGGTCCAAATAGGTAGCGAATCACACCAAACAACCAACATAGGCACGTCCATGCAGCCAGAAGAGAGAGAGAGAGAGAGAAAATCCTGGTGACGCTAAAGAAGACATGCCAGGAATAGATGAGACAATCATCATGCATAAGCTGTCCATCTTCCCAGAGACTAAACCCGTCTCAGAAAAGAAGAGGAAAGTTGGCGAGGAGAGAAGGGAAGCCATCAATGAGGAATTAGCCAAACTAAAGGAACCTGGGTTCATAGAAGAGATCAAGTACCCATCTTGGCTAGCAAACGTCGTAATGGTGAAGAAGGCGAACGGAAAATGGAGAATGTGCGTAGATTGTACAGACCTGAACAAAACGTGCCCAAAAGATCCTTATCCTCTGCCCAATATTGACAGGCTGATAGACGGAGCATCAGGGTACAAGATGCTCAGCTTCATGGACACATATTCAGGATACAACCAAATCAAGATGAATCCCGCCGACGCCCCCCACACAACATTCATGACCAACACCTGCAACTACTTCTACAATGTCATGCCGTTTGGTTTAAAAAATGCGGGGGCCACATATCAGAGACTGATGGACAGGGTATTTTCAGAACAGATAGGGAAAAATCTGGAAGTTTACATAGATGACATGGTTGTGAAAACTACGGAAACGGGCGAACATGACCAAGACTTGAGTGACATCCTCGCCTCAGTGAGAAAGTACAACATGAGGTTAAACCCTGCCAAGTGTTCATTTGGAGTGCAGCCAGGCAAATTCCTTGGATTCATGTTAACTAACAGAGGAATAGAAGCGAACCCAGACAAATGCCAAGCAATCATTGACATGAGGAGCCCCACATCAGTCAAAGAAGTACAACAGTTGACAGGAAGGATCGCAGCGTTATCAAGATTTTTTTCTGGCGCAGGAGAGAAAGCATTTCACTTCTTCTCCACACTAAGGAAAAGTGAGAGGTTTGTATGGAGCACCCAGTGCGAAGAGGCTTTCCAAAATTTAAAAACGTTCCTCGCCTTGCCCCCAATTCTGACTCGCCCTGAAAAAGGTAACACCATTTACCTATACCTCGCAGTTTCAGACAAGGCCCTCACGTAACGCTCCTAATCGATTCGCATGCAATAATTAATTTAAATCATTTAACATACAAATCATCAATGCATTACTTAACACAAAATAACTAATAGCATGCATTTAATTCACTTAAGCCAACGGAAGCATCAAAACTACTATACTAAATAAGTTATAGCAATTAAATCCAAGCATGCAAGTTAGAGATCATATTACAACTCCAACTAGGTACTTCCACAAATGAAGACCCATAAAATAACCCAAGATAATCCAACAAGTATTTAAAGACAAGATAACATAAGTAGCAAGGTCATACATAAAATCTCAAACAAACGAAGAACCTAACACTAGTCTAAGCAAGGTTACAAGTATTAGAGCATATCCTAAACTTCTAAGCTTCTAGGATCCTCCTATCCTTCACCTTACCAAGCTATGCTAGTTCTCACGAGCTAAACTCCAAAGCCACGGGATCACTCCTCAAGTGGAGAATCTGGACCCAAACCATTACACATACACAAAAATAGAGAGTTAGTTACAATTCAAGTTCATAATAATAAGCATAGCATACACTTATATTATGTAAGCAATTATATCATAACTAAATCATACTCATATCATATTATACTAGCAATATATAACATCATGGCAATATCATACTTATTAACCAAGATCTAATCATTTAATCAAATCCACATAATTCAAACATTCATAAGATCATAATGGAATACAATCACACTTATCAATTATCAATTAGGGTACACAATTCCCTAATGCAAACTAATGCAAACACATAATGTATGTCGCCCTAGACATATCTAATTCATGTGGTACCCGCATCAAATTAGGATAAACATATATCCATCGCATCAAGTCAGTTTTAAGTCATGGGGGACATCGCATCAAGTTGACTCATGAATGCATGAATGTACACATACCATATAATGATGATACACTAAACATCTACTCATGAATAATAGGCCGCTCAACCCTATTACTCCTTCTCAATTCACATCAAATTCACATTATCATATCATCATTAAGGTATACATTCAAGCAAGATACAACAACACCTAACATCGTAGCTAATCATAGCTCATCATTTCGATTTAAATCAAAGATATACATATAGCACATTATCATCATACTAACTCAAGATTCAATCATTCCAAACCTATAACATGTTATAAGACCAAATCTAATCATGTTGTAATCCCATACTCATCAAACAAGCTAAAGAAATTTCTCAAAATTAAGTCACGCTCGCTAAGCGAGCATCTGGCGAGACCTGGCGAAGAGGTTACAGACTATAACCCCCTCCCAGCGAGCCCTGGCGAAGCCACTCGCTAACACTCGCTACCTCTCGCTCAGCGAGCTATCGAATTCTGGGTTTCTGGCAAGAACAGCATGAGTCGCGTAGCGAAGAGCCAGCGAATGTACCCAGAATTCGTGCTCTGTTCACGGGTTGGACATGAAATTTCATAAAAATCACCTTTTTCATGTTATAAACTCTTAAAGCTATCACATTTAAGCATACATATCATATATAGACCTAGAAGTACAAGTTCTAACATCATCAAACATCATTTCAGGTAGAAAGTAGAGATTTTTCTTCATTTCATTCAAAACCCAATTTCAAATATCAATAACAACAAATCACATATAACAAACGAATTTGATGATAGAAATGGTAACTAGAATCATATGATAACATGTTAACATCATACAACAACACAGAAATTCATTAAATCACATTCCCTTGATTTCCCTTCCCCACAAAAAGAGATGAGAGGGTTTGGGTGTGGAGAATAGTCATCTCCCCCCTCTTTGATCATCTCACATGAATGGTAACTACTCTCTAACCTTAGAATTGATGAAATTTTGATTCTTCTCTTTCTCTTGAGCTTTCTTTAATCTTCCCCTCTACTTCCTTCTCTACAACTTTCTCTTTCTACCTCTTTTCTATTTTCTTAAGTTTGAGTGTTGTTTCTCTATTCTCATCACTCTAACCTAAACCTACTTAGTCAAAGACCTTAATGTCCCTCTTACTAACTTAAATCCATCAACATTTAAGCCCAATTCTTATCATAACTCTATCTTACTCAAAGCACTACTCTTTCCCAAAATAGTCACAATTCTTAATTAATTACTAACTCACTAAAAATGCTATAAAAGCTAATTAACTCTAATTAAAAATAAAATAAATAAATACGGGTGTTACAACTCTACCCCCCTTAAAGAATTTTCGTCCTCGAAAATTTACCTGAGAATAACTCCGGATAAGAACTCCTCATCTTGCTTTCTAGCTCCCAAGTAGCATTCTCTCCCGCGGGTCCTCCCCAAATGACCTTAACGGAGGCTATCTCCTTGTTTCTCAACTTCTTCACTTCTCTACCTTCAATCCTCAAAGGCTTAGTTTCAATTGTCAAATTATCTCTTACTTGCACATCATTCGATACAATCACATGTGATGGATCCGAGACATATTTCCTCAATTGCGACACATGGAATACATCGTGAAGATTAGACAACGATGGTGGCAAGGCAATCTTGTAAGCCACATTCCCCACTCTCTTCAAGATTTGATAAGGCCCAATAAACTTCGATGTCAATTTCTTAGATTTCAAAGCACGACCAACACCGGTGGTTGAATTAACCCTAAAAAATACATGATCTCCTTCTTGAAATTCCACATCTTTCCTCTTCTTGTCATGATAACTCTTTTGTCTACTTTGAGTCGCTTTCATTTTCTCTTGAATCATCTTAATCTTTTCCGTAGTTTGTTGAACCAATTCCGGTCCCAACACAACACTTTCTCCGTCATCATACCAACACAAAGGAGTACGACACCTCCTACCATACAAAGCTTCAAAAGGTGTCATCCCAATACTCGCATGATAACTATTATTGTAGGTGAACTCTATCAAAGGTAGATACCTATCCCAACTCCCTCCATCTTCCAAGACACAAGCTCTCAACAAATCCTCAAGTGATTGAATAGTTCTTTCCGATTGTCCATCCGTTTGAGGGTGATAATGTTAGACTACTAGGCTTATCACTTAGAAGGGGGGGGGGGTTGAATAAGTGAACCTCGAAACAATAGGGTTTTTAAAAAATTGTTTCAAATTAATCAAGCGAGCGGAAGAGACACCGAATCGGTAGTCTACGCACCGATTGACCAAAAGAAAGGTAGTATTAAGCCTTGAACGAATTTGTGAAAAGTTACGAAAATGTTTGAGTTCAAAATGATTTGAATGAAAACAATGTAAATTCAGTCCCAAGCAAGTTACAAACCAATATTCAAATCAATCACAATCATGCAAGAATCAATTGAATTTTTGTGAACCAATACGAACAACAAAAATTCAATCGATTAACAAATTAACGAAATTAACGAAATTAAAAGAGAGAGATAAATAGAGACACACGATGTGATTAGGGAGTTCCCCGGATTGCGCGTCGTCCACGCGTTTATCCGAGTACGTCTCCCCCCAAATAACCAAACGGGTTATTTGAGAGTTTATAGATCAAAAACTTGATGAACAAAAAGTGCACAGTTTACAATTGAAATCTATAATCCTATAGCAAGACAAAATGTAAACTAATGCGAATAACCTCGACACCCAACGGAACTTCGCCCTCTGATTCCAACGATTCACCTTGTGCCAAACCGCACCCAATCGTCCAGCTGAGTCCTTCGTTCCTTGTTGTCGAATCCTTCAAGACACGCACGATCTTGAATCACTTGAGAGAAACACTAGAACCTTCGTCACACAATTCAACCCGACTACGATTCTGATTCACCGCGAACCGTATCGGACGTTATCACACAAACACGCGATCTTTATTGAATCGATCCCATACTCAAATTCAACTTGATTGCAATCTTTGATGAAGATGATGAATTTGTGATGAATAAAACCTTTGATGCAAATTCTCACTCAATTTGTACCCAAAGCGTTTTCTGATCTTTCACACTACTTTCCTCTCAGTTACAATGACACACCACATTGCTATTTAAAGAGAGAATAGAATTGAGCAAATTTGGGCAAAATTTCACAGACATGTATCGATACAACTGATCATTTGTATCGATACAAACCCTTTGACCAGCGTTAAAAATGAAAGATTTGACCTATGTATCGATACAAACACGGGTGTGTATCGATACATACATCAGTTTCTTGAAATCTTGACTGATATGTATCAAATCATGCAAGCATGATTCGATACATCATGATGTTTCTGGATTTCTGAGAGGCATAGGTGTGTATCGATACATGCAAGCATGATTCGATACACATGTAACCTTCTGTCTCTGAGAAACCACTTTTGTATCGATACGAGTGATATCTGTATCGATACAAATTGCACAAAATCAGTCTGAAGTAATTTCAGGACATTTGTATCGATACACATGTTTATGTATCGATACATAATACCTAAAAACAATTTTTCAAAGTGTTAAAAATAGTTTTTCGCTGTCAAGTCATTTGTAATGTTTGCCAAAATATGTTCTATTCTATTTTCATGTGTTTTGACAATTATTAAAACATGATGATGAACTGGTGCACTTACAGATAAGCCGGACTCATTCTTAACTTAGTCCCCAAAGCCTCTTGCAAACTTTCCCAAAACCTCGAAGTGAATCTTGGATCTCGATCCGACACAATACTAGATGGAATACCATGCAATCTCACAATTTGTTCAACATAAATCTCCGTCAACCTTGGTATTAAAGTTCCGGTCTTAAAAGCAATAAAGTGCGCCGACTTAGTCAACCTATCAACAATCACCCAAATCGAATCATTCCCTTTTGTAGTCCTTGGTAAACCACTTACAAAATCCATAGCAATGCTATCCCACTTCCATTCCGGGATAAACATGGGTTGTAATAATCCGGATGGTATTTGATGTTCAACTTTTGACTTTTGACAAGTTAAACAAGCATAAATAAACTCGGCAACTTCCTTTTTCATACTTGGCCACCAAAACAACTTCTTAAGGTCTTGGTAC
Organism: Trifolium repens; assembly: GCA_030408175.1. Taxonomy (NCBI): domain Eukaryota; kingdom Viridiplantae; phylum Streptophyta; class Magnoliopsida; order Fabales; family Fabaceae; genus Trifolium; species Trifolium repens. The sequence goes on along the minus strand of CP125844.1, from coordinate 22,485,144 downwards.
ATCTTAGTAGCTCCAGGATGAATACTCAAACCACTTCTATGTCCTTCCTTTAGAATCTTTCTCTTCAACTCGGGTATGTTAGGGACACAAACTTTTTCTCGAAATCTTATAACTCCATTCTCATCAACTTTGAAATCGGCCTCTTTTCCTTGATCAATCAATGCTAGACGATTCACCAAGTCTAAATCTCCTTTTTGACCATTCTTTACCTCATCGAGGAAATCATTTGTAAGCTTCAACATTCCCAACTTCACACTATGCGATGTAGCTTCACAAACCAAACTAAGATCTCTAAATTCTTCAATCAAATCCAACTCTCTTGCCATAAGTGAAGACATGTGCAAGGATTTCCTACTCAAAGCATCAGCCACCACATTAGCTTTGCCGGGGTGATAACTTAACTCAAAATCATAATACTTCAAAAATTCCAACCAACGCCTTTGCCTCATATTCAACTCCTTTTAGTCAAACAAATACCTCAAACTCTTATGATCACTAAAGACTTCAAATCTAGAACCAAATAGATAATGTCTCCATATCTTCAAAGTAAACACAACGGCCGCCAACTCAAGATCATGTGTTGGATAGTTCTTCTCATGCACTTTCAATTGCCTAGAAGCATAAGCAACCACTTGTCCATTTTGCATAAGAACACCACGCAAACCCATCAAAGATGCATCACAATACACAACAAACGGCTCATCCGGTTTCGGTAGAATCAAAATCGGTGCCGACGTCAACCGCTTCTTCAACTCTTGGAAACTTTTCTCACACAAACTATCCCAAACAAAAGGTTGATCTTTCCTAGTCAATCGGGTAAACGGTAAAGCCAACTTTGAAAAACCTTCAATAAACCTCCGATAGTAACCGGCCAATCTGAGAAAACTTCTAATCTCAAACACTGATTTTGGAGTTCCCCACTTCATCACCGCATCCACTTTAGAAGGATCCACCGCAATACCCCCACTAGATATCACGTGACCTAGAAAACTTACTTCCTTCAACCAAAACTCGCACTTAGACAACTTCGCATAAAGCTTCTTCTCTTGTAAGGTTCTCAACACTATCCTTAGATGTTCCGCATGTTCCTCCTCGGTCTTAGAGTACACTAGAATATCATCAATGAAAACCACTACGAACTTATCCAAATACGAATGGAAAATCCGATTCATGTACTCCATAAACACTCCCGGTGCATTAGTTACTCCAAAAGGCATGACTGAATACTCGTAGTGACCATATCTTGTCCTAAAAGCAGTTTTCGGAATATCTTCCGCCTTAACTCGAATTTGATGATATCCGGACCTCAAATCAATCTTGCAAAACACACACGCACCCACCAACTAATCCATTAAATCATCAATCCTTGGCAACAGATACCTGTTCTTGATTGTCACTTTATTCAAACGACGATAATCAATACACAACCTCATACTTCCATCCTTCTTCTTTACCAAAAGCACAGGTGCTCCCCACGGCGATACACTCAGACGAATAAACTTCTTCTCTAGTAGCTCTTCTAGTTGCTTTTTCAATTCACTTAACTCGGTTGCTGACATCCTATAAGGTGCCACAGATATTGGACTTGTACCAGGTGCCAAATCAATAGTAAACTCCACTTCTCTTTCTGGAGGCATATCTGACACATCCTCCGGAAACACATCGGGAAATTCTTGCACAACCGGTAGTTCATTAATTCCAACTTCATTCTCGATCTTCAAGGATGCAAACATGGCAAACAACTCTCCATGTTCCATCAAGGATTCTCTTACTTCTCTCCCACTCATCAACTTAGACTCTTCTTCCAACTTTAGAAATGTAACCACTTTCTCACAACAGTTAATGTGGACTTGATTAAAGATTAACCAGTTCATACCAAAAATCACATCTATACCGCTAAGTGGAATACACACTAAATCCATATCAAAAGATTTACCAAACACGGTCACAGGGCATTTACGACAAACAAGTTGAGTAGTTACAGAACCACTAGCAGAAGTTTCTATTTCCATACAACCAAGCATTTCAGACACAGGAATATTAAGACGCTTCATGCATTCATACGATATAAAAGAATGTGTTGCTCTAGTATCAACAATCGTAATTAAAGGAGTGTCATAGATGAAACATGTACCTCTAATGAGATTGTCCACTTGCTCCGCTCCATCTCCACTTAAAGCAAACACCTTTCCAGTTGTTTTCTTCGGCTTCTTACATTCCGGACTCTTGTGACCTTCACCACAATTGAAACAAGTAACCTTCTTCTTACATGCCTCAACCTTGTGTCCAAACTCACCACACCTGAAGCATCTATCTCCTTTTGGGCAATCATAGGAACGATGACCCAAAACACCACACTTATAGCACTTGTCATTAGCATTCTTTCCCTTCTCTCCATTACCTCCAACTTTGCCCTTGTTCCTCTTGTCATAAGGCTTACCACGGTCTTGACTTTTTCCTCTCTTATCATTCATCTCCTTGTAGTAGCTTGTCTTAGCTTTCTCATCCAAATCACAAATGTTGCTTTTGTTCACCAAGTTAGCAAAATTCCTTATCTCCAAGATGCCAACCAATTGCTTGAGATCGGGACGCAAACCACTTTCGAACTTCACACACTTATCCCCTTCCGCCTCTATGGTGTTGTAATATGGGCAAAAACGGCATAAGTCCTCAAACTTGGTTGCATACTCCGCAACCGATAGATTTCCTTGCTTGAGTTCCATGAACTCTACCACCTTCCGGTTTCTCATGTCCGTTGGAAAGTACTTTGTCAAGAACTCCCTCTTAAAGATATCCGAAGTAATGATAGCTCCTCCTTGGCCCAACCTTTGACATGTATTCCTCCACCAATAGCTCGCATCCTCATGCAACATATAGCTCCCCAAGGTCACTTTTTGAACTTCCGAACACCTCATTGATCCGAAAATTCTTTCCATAGCTTCTAACCATTTTTGAGCTCCTTCGGGATCATGACCTCCCTTGAATTCCTTTGGATTGTTCCTAAGAAATCTTTCTAATCTCATTTCATCCTCATTCCCCATATGATTCTCTTGTGCAACCCTTTCGGCCATCCTAGCTGCCGCTTCTTGTGTTAAAGCATTAGCCATAAAGGTTATCGTATCCGCCATAGCTCTTTGCGCCATCACCTAAAAAACCAACCAAAAGAAATCCAACCTTACGTTAGACTAAGGGTACTAAAAGTGTTCAACTAGACTCATGCACCTATGGGTATACTAACCTACTTGATCCGATATGGACCGACCTTGCTCTGATACCAAAATGTAACGCTCCTAATCGATTCGCATGCAATAATTAATTTAAATCATTCAACATAAAAATCATCAAGGCATTACTTAACACAAAATAACTAATAGCGTGCATTTAATTCACTTAAACCAACGGAAGCATCAAAACTACTATCACTAGTACAAATATGACATTTGGTTAAGGGATTTCACTTCAGGTATTGGTATACCTGAAGTGAAATACAATTGGGTAAACATTCCACTACTGTTGAGGAAAATACATGAAGTGGAAAATTCATCAACAATTCATTGATAAAGATTCCACTACGGTTGCTTAGTATAACAGTAGTGGAAAATAAACACGGTGGCAATCTGGTAAATATGGTTAAATTTTGTTTTAAAGATTACACTACTGGGTTTTGTTCCACAGTAGTGAAATCCTTACCTAATATTTTAGAAAGGTTTAACATATAACGCGCGTTCACATTGTCTGCTTGTTCTTCACATACGAACCCTAAAACCCTTCACCACCCCTAAAATCCTTCTCATTCTCGTACGAATCTTCCCATTCCAAATCTATCTCTCACGAACAGAAACCCTAAAACCCAACGAGCAGTCGCGAGAGGAAGGACGCGTGCAGTGCTGTGAGAAGAGGACGACGACGGCGGCGGATTTCGCAAGGTACGGCGGATTTCTATTTCTTAGTTTCTACCCTTTTGATCCATAACACAGTCGCGTATTATTTTTTCTTTCCCCTCTGTTCAAAATTACTAATACTTGCTGAACCTTTTTTATTCCTTTTTTACTAACACAGTCGTGTATTCTATTGGGTTAACTTACTGATGAATTCCAAATTAATCTAAACTAACCCTGATGCAGAGATGATAGATTTGAAAGCACAAAATATACATGTGGTGTGAGTACACCCAAAAGATGCAGAATTTATGCATAGAAAATATAAAAGATTAAAGTTTTGGTGTGATTTTCAACCAAATTAGTTAAACAAAAGGAAAGAGGAGGAGGTAGACAGGTAGAAGAAGAAGAAGACTAGAAAGAAGTACTAGAGTGGTGGTCAATCTTTTTGTTAATTGTTTGAGTTTGCCTTTGTCTTATAGGCTAAAGTTTCATTCATAAACTAAAAATGCACTCATCATCCACAAAAAAATTAGTATATCATATGTTTGTCACAATTTCAACAAATTTTTAGTTTATCTAAGCAGGGGGGCTTTTCTGTTGCTTTACTTGATTAATGATGTTAAAAGTAATTGCCACTAGCTTGATTAATCAATTGAACCAACAAAATATTGTCCGAAGGCTTGACGATTGGATCTTTAATCTAGTTATTAAAACATTGATGTCATATATAGAACATTTCTAATTTACATTAGTGATTTATTTTAGTTGTATTACTTTAAGAACTATGTTTTACCTGTTCATAAAGTTGCATAATTATTTTTTTTATACAAAAGTTGCATAAATTAAATGTCTCAATAGTTTGCAGATTTGTCTTAGATGGTTATATGAACAAGGATTGACTTTTGTGGTCAAGAGTTATGACAAGGAGAGGATGAACAACAATAGTCATGCTTGGGACAAATCAAGTTAGTTAGATATTGGTAATTCTTTTAACACACTATTGCTATGAATCTGTTTTCTTCGAGTGGAATAGTATGGTCTAGTACATCTTGATAAAATGATTTATTGAATAGAAAATTGAATATCTTTAGTCTCTACTCTTTATCAAAATTTTAGTTCATACTAAAGTATAATCATGATTGATTCAGTAATTTTTGTAATTTTGATAGATTCAATTATAATCATGATGACAACACTTCACAAATTAACTCGGATTCTTTGCCGTACTGATTGAACGCATTTACACAGTCAACAAATCCGTGACTTCACAAATCAGCACTATTACTAGAAGGGGGGCTTTTCTGTTGCTTTACTGCTACTGGTTTTATATGTTTTGGGGTGCTGTTTTGTGTTTGTAATGGGAAATTAACTTGTTGACTATTTGATGTTGACTGCATTTTGGTAAAACTATGCTTAAGCAGGATGTGGTATGAAATGTTACAACATCATTACCTGACGTGAGCGCGCCAGCTGGCGGTAGCATTTAATGCGCGCGAGTTTTATTTTTTGAGAAGATCTTTTCTCTTATATATCAGTTCTTTGCGTGTGCATCAAGGAAGGTTTTATTTCCTAAACAGATCTTGTGCTCAGAGATTGTTTTGGGAATTATTATGAAGACTTATTTTAAAAGTGTATCAAATCTTTTAAAGATATGGTTTTATTTTATATTTGTGAGCTGGATGTTTCTCATGGGCAAAGCTACTGAAGCCCAAATTACCAGCTATATATTGAAGGACGAAAACCTAATTAAGAAAGTTGTTCAAGCGTAATTGTTGAGTCTAGCCGTATTAGGATTCGTGTGTGTGCTTGTGTTTGTGAGCCTTTCTTGTGTCACTTTGATGCAAGTTTAGGACTGTGTGTTTATTGAGTTGTAAACTGTGATTGTCTCTGAAGCTTTTAAGCAAGGAGATAATTATTGTGTGTGTTGTCCTCTCCAAAGCTTTGAAGCAAGGAGTTTGGATCTTAGTGCTTGTGTGTATTGCTCGAAGCCTTTAGGTAAGAGTGATCTAGTGTTTAGGAGAGTGTCTCCACCATAGTGATTGAATCAACAACAGTGTTGTCTGTACTGTTGAGCTTAAGGAGTGAGTTGGGAACTCATACCTAGGAGTTCCTAGGTAGAAGGACATAAGGATAGTTGCTAGGTGATAAGTTGTAAACGAGGAGTTTGCTGTAAGACTTTGAACTAGGACTATTAGTGGAATTCCTCCTGGATTGGTATCCCCCAGATGTAGGTTGCGGTTTGCACCGAACTGGGTTAACAAATCACTGTGGGTTTGTTTATTTCTGCACTATTTACTGTTTTATAATTTGTCTATTAAAGCTGGTAAAAGTGTTGTAACATCGTGTACAACATCTTATACTGGTGTGCCAGTTTTTCAATTGGCACCAGAGCAGGCACCCTGCCTGTTTAAGGTGAGATTCAGGAGCTTTATCTGGCAAAATGGACAAAGAAGGAGGATTCGTGAGCAGACCCCCAATGCTGAATGGCTCCAATTACGATAATTGGAAGCCAAAAATGATTGCATTCTTGAAGTCCATTGACAGCAGGACTTGGAAGGCAGTGTTGAAGGGTTGGGACCATCCTATGATTCTTGACAAAGATGGTAACTCAACAGGTGTTCTGAAATCAGAGGCAGATTGGACAAAGGAAGAAGATGAAGCAGCTCTCAGCAATAATAAGGCAATAAATGCTCTTTTCAATGGAGTAGATACAAATATGTTCAAGCTCATCAAAAAATGTCTATCTGCAAAAGAAGCTTGGGAGATTCTGATGACATGTTATGAAGGCACTTCTAAGGTAAAAATGTCAAAACTTCAACTTCTCACAACAAAGTTTGAAAACCTTAGGATGAAAGAGGAGGAAAGTATACAAGATTTTCATATGAATCTACTTGATATTGCAAATTCCTTTGAGGCTCTGGGTGAAAAAGTATCTGATGAAAAACTATCTAGAAAGATACTCAGATCCCTACCAAAGAGATTTGACATGAAAGTGACTGCCATAGAAGAAGCTCAGGATATAGCTAATATGAAGGTTGATGAATTGGTTGGGTCCCTCCAAACCTTTGAAATGTCTATCAATGAACGAGGAGATAAAAAGAACAAAAGTGTAGCTTTCATTTCAAATGATGATGATGAGGAATCCCAGACTGCTGCTGAAGGTGAAGAAAGTATATCTGATGCTCTTGCTCTAATTGGAAAGCAATTTGGTAAAGTTCTAAGGCATGTTGACAGAAAGGCCAGACAGAATGGGCAGAACATTAGATTCGACATCAACAAACAGCAAAACAATGTTAAGAAAACTAGACCTGAGGAGAAAAGTGGACCAGTCAAAGAAGTGCAATGTCATGAGTGTGAAGGATTTGGACATTTCAGAACAGAATGTGCTACCTTCCTGAAGAAACAAAAGAAAGGTATGTTTGTCTCTTGGTCTGATAAATATTCTGAGGAAGGAGAGGAATCTGCTAGACATGTCTCTGCTATGACTGGAGTGTGTGTTCCAATTGCTGATTCTGATGATGATGTGGAGGTCGTCTATGAAGAACATTCTGATGAGGATGAAACTGACACCTATGAAGAATTGCTTGGCTTGTACAATGATCTTCTTGTTCGCTATAAGGAGGTGTGTAGAATTCTGGAGAAACAAAAGAAGACTATAAATCAACTCCACACAGAAAAAGATTTCCAAATTGGTCAAGTACTGAAAGTTGAGAAGGAACTAACTCAAGCAAATGCAGATATGGAAGAGTTGAAGAAAAGAGTCAATCAACTGAACTGTGGAGCTAACTTACTTGAGGAAATTTTGGATGATGTCCCTACTACTAGAATGAAAGCTATAGGGTACAACTACACTGCTCTCAACCAGCATCAACAAGACAAAAACACCAAATTCCTTCCTGCTGATGAGGTAATTAATCCATACACTGGGGAAAAGATGTTACAACCTCCTACACCACATCCTAAAACCTATCCAAATGTCAAAATTGGACAAGGTCCCAGGACTTTTGCTCACTACCGTCGTGCCCCAGGACACCATGGTCATTCAAAGAAATGGGTTTGTCATCATTGTGGAATGAAGGGACACATAAGGCCGTTTTGCTACAAGCTGTATGGATATCCAAGACATTGGCAACAACCAAAAACTGCTCCTAAAGAGGATACTATCAAAAAGGTGTGGCAACCAAAATCTAAGAATAAGGGGCTGATTGCTCATACATCCCTCAAAGCATCATCTAGAGAAGACTGGTATTTTGATAGTGGCTGCTCGAGACACATGACAGGAGTAGAGAAATATCTGAAGGATGTGAAGGGATATGCTTCCAGCTTTGTAACTTTTGGAGATGGAGCCAAAGGTGAAATTCTAGGCATAGGCAAACTTGTCAACAATGAGTTGCCTAACTTGGAAAATGTACTACTAGTGAAAGGCCTCACTGCAAACCTGATTAGCATAAGCCAATTGTGTGATCAAGGGTTAAAGGTAAACTTTACAAAGGCTGAATGTCTTGTTAGTAATGAGGAAGGTGAAATTCTGATGAGAGGTACCAGGTCCAAAGACAATTTTACTTGTGGGTATCTCATGAAGAAGCTCAGCTAGGAAAATGTCTACTTGGTAAAGAGGATGAAGTTCAACTGTGGCACCAGAAACTTGGTCATCTAAACCTAAGTGGAATGAAGAAAGCTGTTACTGTTGAAGCAATCAGAGGTCTTCCCAAACTAAAGATTTATGAAGGAAGTATCTGTGGAGAATGTCAGATTGGTAAACAAACCAGGATGTCGCATCCAAGGTTGGAACATCAGGTAACATCAAAACCTCTTGAATTGTTACACATGGATCTTATGGGACCCATGCAAGTCGAAAGCTTAGGAGGTAAAAGGTATGCATTTGTGGTTGTTGATGATTTCACCAGATACACCTGGGTGAATTTTATTAGAGAAAAATCTGATACTTTTGATGTTTTCAAAACTTTATCCACTCAAGTTCAAAGAGAAAAGAACAGTGGAATTGTGAGAATTAGAAGTGACCATGGAAGAGAGTTTGAAAATGCAAAATTTAGAGATTACTGTGCTAGTGAAGGAATTAAACATGAGTTTTCATCACCCATAACTCCTCAACAAAATGGTGTGGTGGAAAGGAAGAACATGACAATTCAAGAATCAGCCAGAGTTATGTTACATGCAAAAGGTCTACCCTACCATTTCTGGGCTGAAGCAATGAACACTGCTTGCTATATACATAACAGGGTGACTTTGAGAAAAGGTACATCTGCTACTCTATATGAGTTGTGGAGGGAAAGAAAGCCAACTGTCAAGCATTTCCATGTGTTTGGAAGCAAGTGTTATATTCTGGCAGATAGAGAGCAAAGAAGAAAACTTGATCCCAAAAGTGATGAAGGGATTTTCCTTGGATACTCTACCAACAGCAGAGCTTACAGGGTATACAATTTAAAGACCAAGGTTGTAATGGAATCCATCAATGTGGTTGTGAATGATGTGGAAACTAAAAAAGGTGATGATGTTGAACAAGATGTTGTAACATCAGGACCTTTCATAGATGTTCAGGAAATAGAGGAACAACATGTAGCTATTGAACCTGTAGCTACTGAAGAAAGGATCCCAGAGGAAATTACTGAAGAGATTGCTGATCAACCTACTCAGAGCAAGGGTCCATCAGTTAGGGTTTAGAAGAATCACCCCAAGGAGCTCATCATTGGGAATCCTGATCAAGGGATCACCACTCGAAGATCTAGTGATGTGATAGCAAATTCTTGTTTTATGTCCATGTTTGAACCTAAGAATGTGAAGGAAGCTCTCACTGATGAATTCTGGATCGAAGCTATGCAAGAGGAATTGAATCAGTTCAAGAGAAGTGAAGTGTGGGATTTGGTCCCTAGACCTGACAATGTGAATGTTATTGGAACCAAATGGATTTATAAAAACAAATCTGATGAGAAGGGGACTGTTACAAGAAACAAGGCTAGACTTGTTGCTCAAGGTTACACTCAAGTGGAAGGACTTGACTTTGAAGAAACTTTCGCCCCTGTTGCTAGATTGGAATCCATAAGGTTACTTTTATGTGTAGCTTGCATTCTAAAATTTAAGCTATACCAGATGGATGTTAAGAGTGCGTTCCTGAACGGTTACTTGCATGAAGAGGTTTATGTTGAACAACCCAAGGGATTCATAGATCCAGATTTTCCAAAGCATGTGTACAGATTGAAGAAGGCATTATATGGTCTGAAACAGGCACCAAGGGCCTGGTATGAAAGGCTTACTCAATTTCTGGTGAATCAAGGATACAGGAAAGGAGGATCTGACAAGACCTTGTTTGTGAAGGTAGAAAAGGGAAAGTTCATGATTGCTCAAATTTATGTGGATGACATAGTCTTTGGAGGAATGTCGAATACAATGGTTCAACATTTTGTCCAGCAAATGCAGTCTGAATTTGAAATGAGTCTAGTAGGAGAACTGACCTACTTCTTGGGACTACAGATCAAACAAATGGAAGATACTATCTTCATCTCCCAAAGCAAATATGCAAAAAATATTGTTAGGAAGTTTGGGATGGATAATGCTACTCACAAGAGAACTCCTGCACCTACTCATCTGAAGCTGACTAAGGATGAAAATGGTTTGAGTGTTGATAAAAGTATGTACAGAAGTATGATTGGGAGTCTATTGTATTTAACTGCAAGCAGACCAGATATTACTTTTGCTGTGGGTGTTTGTGCTAGGTACCAGGCAGAACCAAAGGTAAGCCACCTCAATCAAGTCAAGAGAATCCCGAAATATGTCAATGGAACGTGTGACTATGGGATGATGTACTCTCACTGTGAAAACTCAAACTTGTATGGGTATTGTGATGCTGATTGGGCTGGTAGTGCTGATGATAGGAAAAACACGTCTGGTGGGTGTTTCTTCCTAGGAAATAATTTAATATCTTGGTTCAGCAAGAAGCAAAATTGTGTGGCTCTATCTACAGCTGAAGCAGAGTATATAGCTGCTGGAAGTAGTTGCTCTCAACTGGTTTGGATGAAGCAGATGTTGAAGGAATACGATGTGGAACAAGATGTTATAACATTGTACTGTGATAATTTGAGCGCCATAAATATTTCAAAAAATCCTGTTCAACACAGCAAAACCAAACACATAGATATTCGTCATCACTTCATCAGAGATCTTGTGGAAGATAAAGTTGTGACATTGGAGCATGTAGGTACTAAAGAACAAGTGGCTGATATCTTCACCAAAGCACTTGATGCTGTTCAATTTGAAAAATTAAGGGGCAAGTTGGGAATTTGCCTCCATGAGGAGTTATTGTGAGGTTCTATGTCCAAGAAAATTATGATATTTACAATAACCTATTTTCTTTCTCATATCTAATGGGGGTATTTTAACACCCTTAGGAACCACAATTTGGCCATCAGTAACCAACAAATCAAAAATCTCATCACATTTTGTTATATCAAAAGTGTAAGTTTTTGACACATATTTATCATTTTTTGGTTCAACAGGATTTTTCCCATTTGAAGGTTTCAGAAGTTTACAAGTATAGGGAGGACCAGGTTTTAATTCTGCTAAATCTATCTCCCCCTGTTCAACATCTTCATAAGAGATATCATATTCTTGGTCACTCTCATGTGTTTCCACATAAGCAACCTTTTCTTTTTTATGATACTTAGAATTTCTAGCCTTTTCTGCTTTCAAGCGTTCGACCTGTCGAACCCTATCAGCCAATTGGGCCATATCTCTCAGATGTTGAGTATCTAATTTCTTTCGGATCGAATAATCTAGGCCACCAGCAGCCATTTCGACCAATTCATGTTCAGGCACCTGAGTAAAGCATCGAGCTTTAAGCAAGCGGAATCTGTTCAAATAATCATCCACTGACTCAGGAGTTTTGCGCCTAACACTTGTCAATTCTTTGAGACTTATTTTAGGCTGTCCCATATAAAATTGTTCATGGAAAACCCTCTCCAATTGATTTCAATTGAAAATTGAGTGTGGAGGGAGAGTAGTAAACCATGTGAAAGCATTTTTAGTTAGAGAATTTGGGAAATATTTCATCCTTAAATTCTCATTATTGGCTAAATCTCATGCCTCAGTCAAATATCTTGCTATGTGCTCAACACGAGATTCACTAGTGTCACCAGCGAACTTGGTGAACTTTGGGATTTTCCAACCCCTTGGTAATTCTGTTTGAAGCACATATTCTGATAAGGCATATACAAAATGAGGCATATGCATGCCTATGTTTAAACCGTTTTGGGCCAAAATTGTCTCGACCAAATTTGCTATGTTGTTCTGTCCAGCAAAGTTATTGTTTTGGACATTTCTAACTACATCATCAGCGTTTTGGTTCCTATTAACTAAGACAATTCCAGGATTTTGTTCGACCTGGGGCAAAGACTGTGGCTGCGCTTGTGGTTCGACCACTGGCACAGGTTGTTGGACTTGGTTTACAGGATTAGCCACATTAATTTGTGCAAGCACAATGACATTATTTGGTGCTTGTGCAATTTGCAAAGGCACTACATTTTGAATTTGAGGGACTTGTTGATTTGGGACTTGAGGAGCCCCAAAGAAATCCGCAATTCTCCCAATTTGGTTGGCCAACAATTGGTAACTTTGGTTAGTGTTTTGAATTAAAGGATTAAAAACTGTACCAATTTGTTGTGTTAACATGTTAACCATGTCATGGTTGCTATCATCCATTTGTTGCCTCATTGCTGCCAAGGCAGTATTGGTTAATGTAGGGGTGTTATTTCGTGTGGCAGAGGTAAATGTTCCTGTATTATTAGGGACATAAACACCAGGCGCTGTTTCTGTGAACAATGATGTGCTCGTTTGCAAGCCCTGCATCATAGTGGTAGGCATACCATAGGGATAATTTCTACTAGCGCCTTGACTCATATATTGGGAAAAGGGTAATTGAAATATAGAAGAATTAGCGCCACCCCCATTGACATGAGACCTATTTGGAGAAAAATTACTCTTCATATTATGAACCAAAGTTAAAATGGGTTATGTTGTAGTCGAAGCAGCGGTTGTGGATGATGGCATAGCCATGGTAGCGGTTATTAGTGAAGATGTTGGGGCAGAAACCGTTGCCCCAGTAGCGTTAGGTATAATCTCACTGATTACAGAAGAGACTATAGCCTCTGAAACGCTCGAAGCGGTTGATGTATTCGAACCGTTATTATTATTGTTTCCATTTGGATTTTCCATGTTTTGTCTTGGGTTATTTCTGGGTGGTGGTCTAACAACCGCTAGTTTGATTATTACAAGAGAGATCAACTAGAAAATATTTGATTATTACAAGAGAGATCAACTAGTAAATCTCGGGACATAGTGCTTTGTTTATATTTTCAAAGGAAATAGTATTCATTATTGTTCTTATGTTCGTAAATTGTAGTTTTTATGTTTCTTATATTATTTGAAATGCAAGAAAAAATGTTTATTCAAATGAATAAACAGAGGGAAAGATGAGTCGAAGTAAAATAGCAATTGAATTAAGTTAAAAGATTGTAAATTGCATTTAAATGTAAATGATTACAGAAAGATAATGGTGCACATTACATATAGAGCTGTCAAAAAACCCCATATTGAAAGGCCCTATTTTTAGGCCCCATGTTAAGCCCCAAAATATTAAGCCCCACTTAAGTAAATTTATTTTTGTTTGTTTTTAGGCCCAGCCCCCTATTTTTTAATTTTACTCTTGGCCCCCCTTGGGTCCTAATATTGGCCCACAAAATATCAAATAAATTTCGAGAATTTTTTCTCGTAAACTTTTTGAGTATTTTTCTCGAAAACTTTTCAAGTATTTTTTCTCGAAAACCTTTCCGGAACTTTTTTCTCGAAAACATTTCAAAAATTTTTTCACGAAAACATTTCGAAAATTTTTTCTTGAAAACTTTTCGAGTATTTTTTCTCGAAAACTTTTCGATTAATTTTTCTTGGAAACTTTTCCGGAACTTTTTTCTCGAAAACATTTCGAGTATTTTTTCTCGAAAACTTTTCCGGAACTTTTCGAGTATTTTTTCTCGTAAACTTTTCGAGTATGTTTTCTCGAAAACTTTTCAAGTATGTTTTCTCGAAAACTTTTCGAGTATTTTTTCTTGAAAACTTTTCGAGTATTTTTTTTCTCGAGAACTTTTTGAGATTTTTTTTCTCGGAAACTATTCCGGAACTTTTTTCTCAAAATTTTTCGAGTATTTTTTTTCGAGGATTTTTTCTCGGAAACTTTTCGGGTATTTTTTCTCGAAAACTTTTCGAATATTTTTTCTCGGAAACTTTTCCGAAACTTTTTCGGAACATTTTTCTCGAAAACTTTTCGAGTATTTTTTCTCGTAAACTTTTCGAGTATTTTTTCTCGAAAACATTCTGTGAATACTCGGATTGTTTCTTTTGTTTTTAATAACTTAGGTGTGAATTCTAGGAATTTTTATCAAAAAACTCTCATTTTCAAAATTTTTTGGAATTTTCGATTCCGGGAATTCTCGGAATGTTTCTTTTGTTTTTAATAACTTATGTATGAATTATAAAAAATTTATCCAAAAACTCTCATTACAAAAAATTGGGGCTTTGGGGCATTGGAGGACTATGTTTAATTTGGGGGGCTTGGTCTTTTGGGGGCCTATATAATAGGGGGTCTATTTATACTTACCATATTTAAGCCCCCTTTATATTGGGGCTGGGCCCAATTTTGCTTGGCCCCCTAAATTGACACCTCTAGTTACATACATGTTCCTTCGATCACTCGTTTCTCTCGTTGACATGGGTACTTTGAGTTTTTTGTGGATTTTGTATAATGATTGTGACCCTTTACTCGATCACATAACTAAACTATTTATAGACACTAATTTCTAACTGTTAATAACACCTAAATAACTACAGAGAGGACGCGTGTCTTGACACGTATTTTGAATTTGAATTTCTTCTTATCTTCTGATTTAGCCGTTGTATCATCGAAGTCGAAATAGAAATGTTTTTCCTTGAACATTTGCTAAGTCCATGCTTCTCTTCTACACCACTGAATGCTTCGACCCTATTAATACTTCGACCAAATCGAAAGGATAATGAAGAAAACACACAATTCAAGAATAATGCTCAAAATAGAGCATTTATTACATATTCATGCATGATTAATCATTAAATTCATTGGCTCTGAAAACCAAACATCTTTAATGACATTTTATAATAATGAAATAATTAAACATAATTATTTTAATCATGCGTTTAGAACATGTTTTTACTTAGTAAAAATATGGGCTAACAGAAAGCAGGGTTGCTGTGAGTGTGCCACGTGTCAAGAAAGAAAAATGAAATCGTCCTCGCGTATTACATATAATAGATATATATATTGGGGAGGGATCAAATTACACCGGTGTAACATTTGAGTAATGTTACACCGCTCAATAACGCTTTAACGAATACAAATTTTACAAAATCCACCGTTGAATTGAAAGTTTATATCGTCTAGATCATCTATGTTGAGTTTTACAAAAATCTAAAATTGTTTGACATGTTTTTGAGACACATAAAGATTGACGGTATTCAATAAAAACATATAAACCGTTAATCTTGATGTCTCTCAATAACATATCAAACGATTTTAGATTTTTGTAAAACTCAACATAGATGATCTATACGATATAAACTTTCAATCCAACGGTGGATTTTGTAAAACTTGAATTCGTTAGAGTGTTATTGACCAGTGTAACATTACTCAAATGCTACACCGGTGTAATTTGATCCCTCCCCATATATATATATATATATATTAAAAAAATGAATTGTTATTGTCCAACAAAAAAAATAAAGCACGCGGATGACAGAGATGAGTCAATGTTGACAGTTTGGAACCTTTTTTATGGTGCACTGAACTGGTAAAAATTCAAGTCCACTCAAACTGATCTATGTGAATCGTGATACTTCATTTTCACTAAATTAAAATACTAGTAGTTTGTTTGCACCACTAAGGGTTGAATAGAATTTCGATTTGAGTTTGTCAGTTCAATTCGAAAAGAATTTGATCAAATAAAAATTCAATTGAAAATTATTTTTGTCACTTTATAAGTTACTTGCACGCTTTACAAAATAATTAAAATAATTTTTTATGGTTTAAATCACAGATGTAAAAAAAATGATAAATTTTGAAAAAGTTCGAGTCCTCATGAATGTGAAAATACTATTTAAGCTATAATATAACTATTTAAAGTTCGAGTCCTCATGAATGTGAAAATTAATGAAATGTATTTAAATTATAATATAATCCAAATACTTCAATTTTTAAAAAATAATACTTTAAATAGTATTTTCACATTCATGAGGACTCGAACTTTAAATAGTTATATTATAGCTTAAATAGTATTTTCACATTCATGAGGACTCGAACTTTGACATTTAACTCCTCTAAACTCCTTTGGTATGATGGAAAGAAAGTGAGAGAAAAGAAAATTACGGAAATCGATGAATGAATTTGGGTGATAAATTAAACCAAATTCATTTATTGGTTTGCGTAATTTTCTTTTCTCTCACTTTCTCTCCATAGAACCAAACAGACCATTAATATTTAACTTAAACCAATTGAGTTATCCACTTTATCAATAATATAACTTTATTTAATACTTGTTGACGATAGATTAATTTTGATGTTATTATAATGTTATTTACGACAGTTTTTTAAAAAAATTATTAAATATTTAGACTATGTTAGGTTATAAGAGCATCTCAAATGCAAGTGTCTTATTGAGTTCTTAAAGCTTAGCAATCATATTTTATTTTATTTTACCATTGGAGTTAGATGACACGACATTCAAAGTTGCTTAGAAATAGAGGATGAAACTTCATGTTGCAACTCTTACCTTTGGTGGCTTATCAATAAAATTCATTAATTTAATAGAAATAGTGGGACCAATACTTATTATTTGGAAAATTTGGAAGTACCAACGGAAAGGAATTTATGTGTCAAACCAAAAAAGCATTGTTTCATTTTTTTAAGACAATTTAAAGGCTTATAAAAATTAGTCGATAAAAACTAACCGTTATAAAAAATTAGTCGGTAAAAATTAGCCATTATAAAAATTAGTCGGTAAAAACTAGCCATTATAAAAAATTAGTCGATAAAAACTAGCCGTTATAAAAAACTAGTCGATAAAAACTAGCCGATAAAAACTAGCCGTTATAAAAAAACTAGTAGCTATGTATTTCTCATCGTTTAAAATAAATTTATTATACTATTATGTATTTATTATATATTTTTAATATTTTTTAAACATTCATTAGATTTAAACATATTAATAAAATAATTGATATAAAATAAATTTAAATCAAAATTAAGTGAAAATAAAAAATATATATAAATTGGATATGAGAAATTTTCACGTATCGACGTATCGGTATCGTGTCGTGTATCGGAACTTCATATAACCGGCATATTAGTAGAAAAGCTAATATAGCCGGCATATGTCAGAGTCGTTTCTAGTGCTACTCATCCTACACCGCTCAAAATCAATCATGACAAATTAGATCCAATACATTAGCATGTTATATACTAGTAACTCAAAAACCTAAGATATTTGAAAATGGAAAAATCAATGGAAAGAGAACAATCTAACCAGAAATCTTCACCACATGTGCTAATCTTTCCTTGTCCAGCACAAGGCCATGTAAACTCAATGCTAAAGCTAGCTGAACTTCTTGCAATTCAAAATCTTCACATAACTTTCCTCAACACAAAATACATCCACAATAGACTCATTCAATTCAATGATGATATTCAAGCTCTTTTAGAATGTTATCCTAAGCTTCAATTCAAGACTATTCCTGATTTTCTTGATGAGGAGAATCATCCTGGATTTGGAGAAAAGATAGGAGATGCAATTGTGTCATTGAGTTTGTATGGTAAACCTTTTTTGAGTGAGATTATTGTTTCTGAGAAAATAAATTGTATTGTTTTGGATGGAATTTTTGGTGATCTTGCTACTGATTTGGCTCATGAGTTTGGGATACAATTGATTCATTTTCGTACTATTAGTTCTTGTTGCTTTTGGGCTTATTTTTGTGTTCCTAAGCTCTTGGAGTCTAATGAACTTCCTATTAAAGGTATACATCAGATTCCTCTCTCTAATTATGCTAACTTTGGGTTATTGATATATTAAGTGGAATGGAATATGAGGCAATATTTATTTTTAAGTTCCAACTAGAATAATCAATTTCATTCTATTTAGTAATATTCTCATGTACAATTTACCAATCTTGGTTCTACCATGAAAATAAACAGAACATGAATTCCTTATAGTTAGACATAATGATACATATGCACTCACTCACTTAATTAGTGTGTTTCAAGGAAAACTACCATGAGTTATGAGAGAATATAGTTGTAGATTGTTATTTAGCATGTTTTGTACCAAAATCGAATAATCGTGATACTTGAAAATCCAAAAATGTATTATTTCTTTTTAGCGTAAATCATATATTATTTGCGCACAATTATATTGGTTAAATCTTTAAGTCTTGTGTGACTTAAATGAATGGTAAACTCTCTAAGAGCTATCTAACTATTTGGTCATATGTTATAATCCAAAAATATATTTAATCATATGACTAATAGCTAGATAATTTTTTTTTCCAATTGATTATTGAATATTGTTTCAAGAATCATCCTGATCAAATGCCATTTTATTAAGTATATAATTAGACATAGACCTTTATTTTGTGTTGTTTTGTCCTGTACGAATACAAAATGATGATCAATTTTATTTTATTTATCCATTAATTGTGCGCATAGCTCAATTTCTTGTTGTTTTTGTTGTAATATTTAGTGTACAACTTATTTTGATGCACACAACTTGCTATATTCATATTGAATATGTAACACTACCAATTTAATCAATTTATAGGAGAAGAGGACATGGACCGTATCATCAGAAACACTCCGGGCATGGAAAACTTGCTTCGGTGCAGAGATCTTCCAAGTTTCTGTCGAGAAAACAACAAAGAACATATCCTTATAGACGAGGTTGTTCTTCGAACAAAACAATCACGTAATGCAAACGCGATTATATTCAACACATTTGAGGATCTAGAATCTCCAATCCTCTCCCAAATCCGTCTTCACTTCCCTAAACTCTACACTCTTGGCCCTCTTCATCACCACCTCGATACCACCAAAAAAACATCATCATTATTATCATCATCCTTCAAGAGCAATTTTTTCAAAGTGGATAAAGAATGCATGGCATGGCTTGATTCTCAAGAGTTGAAATCAGTTATATATGTTAGCTTTGGAAGTACCACACCAATGAAGAGAGAAGAACTCATTGAGATATGGCATGGTTTATTGAATAGTAAAAAACAGTTTTTGTGGGTGATTAGGCCAAACATGGTACAAGAAAAAGGTCTACTAAATGAGCTTAACGAAGGGACTAGCAAGGAACAAGGGTTGATTGTAGGGTGGGTTCCACAAGAGGAAGTATTGTCTCATAAGGCAATTGGTTCTTTTTTGACACATAGTGGATGGAATTCTACTTTGGAGAGTGTGGTTTGTGGTGTGCCTATGATTTGTTGGCCTTATTTTGCAGATCAACAAATTAATAGTAGGTTTGTGAGTGAGGTTTGGAAAATTGGTTTGGATATGAAAGATACTTGTGATAGAAAGGTTGTGGAGAATATGGTGAATGATGTTATGGTGAATAGAAAAGATGAGTTTTTAAGATCAGCTATGAAAATGGCTGAGTTGGCAAGTAAGAGTGTGAGTCCTGGTGGTTCTTCTTATAATAGCTTCCATGATTTGATTCAGTTTATAAGGTCTACTAGCATATAAAGTAGGATCTGGATTACCTGCCGTAGGAAAATGTTACAGTCGCACGCAGTAATGTATAGTAGCCGTTGATTTCAGACCAGACGTTCTAAATCCATCATTCAAAATCAATCGTGACCGTTAATTATGATCGGAAGAAAAAAAACTATAATTGTGTGACGCAAGGGTTCAACTTCTTTTTAGTTTCAATGTTCGCAGCTTTTTCCTTACTATGAACAACTTTTCATATTTATTATTTTGAAGTATGTATTTGTAGTATAGAAATTATTCATAAGCATGCATTGTGCAAAATTTGATTAGTTTTTCAAATGCATATTGCTAAAATGATGTTGAGTGTTCATGAATGTAGCACCATAAGATAATTTGAGTTTGATCAGTAGTCTATCTTTTTTATATTTTTTGGCTATACATCTGTGTCCAATTTGCATGTTTAGGTGAATTGAGGTAGTAGTGGTCGAAATTAAATTTTGGGCTATGTTATGGAGTTTTGTAACTCATTAGTGTTGACAAGATTTTTTTTTCCGACAAAGACAAGACAAAGTTTTGTTTGTTAGTTATGAAGTAGTATAAATATCTTAAATCTAAGCCCAATATGAGAATGGATTCTTTAAAAAAAAAATCGAAAATTGCTATTTAGGCCCCCAAGTTTGCTCACAGGCCCCCCAGAAATCCCAAAATGCCCCTAAAAATGGTGTGCAGAAAATTCGTCACGTAGGTACCGAAATTGAAATTGGTTCGGATCATAGACAACGAATTTTTGTTAACAGGCGCACCAATGTATAGCTAGTGTAGGGCTGCAGTATGAACTCACCAGAATAACCAACTTCTCGTCTCGTAAACGACGAAACCACGGTATGTACAAACTTTCGTGTCCTACGTACCGAATTCAAATTATTCGTTGATTGCGAAACGAACACGCTGGTTTTCGGTACCAGCGCGACGAAACTAGTGTATATGAATATCAGATTATTCTTTAAGCTTTAGATTCAGTAAAACCAAAATTAAGAGGTGTTGGTGCGATTTTTAGGGTTCGAAAAGGAGAAATTGCTCAAACATCATATCCATTGTCTGCTATATAGGGTAATTTCGGTGTTTACAATACGAATACACGCGATTTCGTTTCGCAATCAACGAAACCAGGATTCGGTAACTACGTACCGAAAAAATAATTTTTAATGCGCATATTGTGACTGCCAATGCTAGCTATGCTATGTTTCCTCTAGTTTCGTTGACTACGAAACGAAATTTAGTTCCTTCGTTTTCTACGCAACGAAATTGTTTTTCAGGGGCATTTTAGTCACAATGAGGGACCTGTGAGCAAACTTGGGGGGCCATAATAGCAATTTTCAAAAATTCTCATGTTTCTCAATTGTTTTAATCATTAATAACTTTCAATATATTTACCTTTTTCTTCCAAATTAATGGCTCGAATTTTTTTTACCTTAATGTCACTTGAGAGAATTCTCTCTCTTAAAGTATATGGATAAATAAAGGGAAATCAATCGATTGTTGAAAATAAATATATTAAAAAATAGGTAAGCACAAATTATTTTTAAGAAGTCAAATAAATCTATTAATGGCTCAAATTTTTTTTTTTAAGAAGTCAAATAAATATATTAAAAATAGGTAAGCACAAGATGTTCTTAACACTAGCTACGAATATATGATACAATTACAAATAAAAAAATAATCAAAACATAGTGATAAATAACATGCTTACTTAAAATTGTTGAATTAGCCTTTTTTATGTTGTTGTTAAAAAATCTAGCAGATATACCTAACTATGAAGAATATGAATATTGAAGATTCAAACTCGAATTTTAAGGAGTTGTTTCCTTTATGAAAATATTTTATGTTTTCATTTTTTAAATATGTGATAATTGTAACTTATTATTAAAAAGATGTAAGTATCAAAGTGTTGAGCACAACTAGTAACAAAAAATAATAATAACAAAAAAACAAACAATAATGAACACAAGAAAGTTTGATAACGGAGTTCCCCATAGGTACGTCTCCTGCTGTAAAATTTGTTACAGCTCGTTTGGATTAGATGAATGTATGAATTAGGATTCCATTGTTACAAGTAGTATTTATAATAGATGAAAGAGTGAATTAGGATTCCATTGTTACAAGTAGTAATTATAATAATATTATTTATAATTCGATACGCTAGCTCAGCTCCTCGGCCACCCTCAGCCTCTTCCTGATACATAAACACCATACTCAACAATCTCCATTTTGGCGAATATCAAGCCCTTATGAAGAACAATTGTATGACATCTGCATTCTTGGCTCTTGGGGGTCGTTTCTCTCTTAACATTGAGAAAACATGTAACAAGTTACAACAGTGCTTGAACTTGTCGCAGATGACTGGCTTGTTCAACATGTAGCCGCATTTTCTGAAGTATGAACCTTCTCAAATAATATTTGTCCAGTTGTAAGTACCTCAGCTCCTCACCCGCCCCCAACCTCTTCCTGATACATATACGCCATACTCAACACAAAGTGAACAATTGTGAAGAAAATAAGAAGAAATGCTATCCAGAGATGATACATTCTTGAAGAATAAAAAAACAAGAGTTAAATAAGTTTTGGGATCTCTATAAATATCTTAAATTTTGTTTTTAGTCGCTATAAAAAAAATCAACAATTTTTGGTATCTCAAATATTTGTTCACTTCAAGAGTTTAAATATATCTTTGTTGGCAAATGAATTTAACACTATGATTGAGAGGGGACTGGAACTATTTAATGCCAGAACATACCCTCAAACCAGATTCAACTGGTGGTGGAAGCCAGAAAAAAAAATGAATTTAACACTAATTTTAAGAAATGAAAATAGAAAACATTTTTACAAAATATAGCAGTCTTCAATATATACAATGTTTCTGCATCTTTTTATCATTTTAATTAACTGTATTTACAGAATTGTTGAATTATCCTTCAAGAGATATATTTAATTTGTGTGGTTTTTTTAATAATGAAAGCTTAGCATTAACTAAAAATAACTTCTTTTTACAATGATAAACGTAACTCATTTCACTAATTAAATAAATGTCAGGACAAAATGAAATTTACTCCAAAATATAGCAATAAATCCTAGAATGTGTTGGTCTTGTTAGAGAATGGGCAACCATATTGGATTGATGTTTAACAAAATTCACCTCAAAGTTAAAAACTAATAATAGTAAAGACTTAATATGAAAAATTAAAACACTAAACTTGAATATATCTAGTAGCCTACTAGATGAAATAACATCAACAACAATAGGCACGGATCTACCTCACTCCTTCAATTGGGCCAACAAAAAGTAACTTAGTTTACCTATTTAGTTGACTTTCACTAAAGATGCTCTTACAGCCAATAATAGTATGGTTTGATACAATGACCCCACTTAAATTACATGGATGTCCCCACTTCAAAAATACTTCATCTCACAAAGGCAAAAATTTAACAAGGAATACAAGTGAACTTTGAACTAAAGTCTTGCTATTTGCTTCACAAAAAATAAGATAAATGAAACTCAAAGGAAGATATAGGTGAATAAATTTAAAATGACAAGATAATTTTGAGCATATACAAAACTTATAATTTGTAACTTATACAATCAAAATATATCTTTTAAATAACAATTTATTCCGACGAGTAAGTGTTTTTGGCAAACACTAAATTAGTCCGTAGCTCAAATGAACTGTGTAGCTCAATTAATTTGAAGAAAAAGTTGAAATGGGTAGCTCAATTAATTTAACAACTAATTATTAAAATTCACCGTTTAAAGAAAAAGTTAGTTTGTAGTTCATAGTTTATAAGTTCATGAAAAAAAAGTTAATTTGTAGCTCACAATTTTTATTACACTATATAATTTTAACCCCGCTTATTGAAGTTTTTGGATCCGTCCCTGACAATAATTTTTGGGCCACTTTTAAAAATATGAGAAAAGCCTCTTTAATTTGCATATGATGATAGGGTTTTAGGCTAAGACTAAAGAAAGAACAATAAAGTTATCTATGAGAGCATAAAAGAAACATAAATTAAAAAATAAACATTGTCATTTTTCATTGATTGATTGAAAGGTCACAAACCTTACATATATATATATATATATATATATATATATATATATATATATAGTGCTCATAATTGGATAATAACTTAAATGGGCTAAAAGCTCATCTAAAATTTAACTGAATAAGTCCAAATAAAATAACTTTTACTTCTAACTAGTAGTTCCTTCCCAAGAGAGTAGATCCTCTCAATTTTAAAATGCACTGCAGAGGGAGCAGTTCACATCCTCACCTTTCAAACTTTATCTTTCTATATTTTTATTTTATTGTTTAACAAAGGGACAAGATTGAACATGAGAAAATGTTAATGGGAGAAGATCTGCTATCCATTGGCCTCTTCCTCTTTTCCTCTCTCTCTCTCTCTCTATTTCTCTCTCAACAACAACAACATAGTCAGCGAGAGCTAGAGAGAAAAACAAACAATGGGGTTCTTCTCCTTTCTTGATCGTCTCCTCTTTGCTTCCCTCTTCATCCTCTCCGCATGGAATATGTCAGCTCTCTCTCTCTTTTCAGATCCATGCTTTTTTTTTTACTTCAAGACTGCTCCTTTTATCTTTTTTCCGTTATATTTTCGTTTTTCTGCATCTGGGTTTTTCCATTCAGATTTACGTTTCTAGATACAATTGGATCCCACAAAGTGTTTATGAGTTAGGAATAGAACAATTCTCTTTGCTGCTTTGTTGGTTTTATGTCAATTATTCATTCATTAAGTTTTTTAATTTGGCTTACATGTTAGAATTGTTGTGTACTTGTGTTGTCTTCAACATCAGTATTCTTATGCTATAGAACATGTACTACGGTTGATAATATGTTAACTTAAAAATAAACAAACAACATTAAAGTTTGAAGATGAAGAAGATCGTTCGATTTAGAAATTAACGATGTTGTTCATTGGTTGTGGACAGTTAACAAATGGAGTTGGAACTTTGGAAGAGTAATGAAGTGTAGTGTTCGTACAAAGGTACTTGCACAAGTTTTGTCAGTCTTTAGCTATGAAACTAAAAGGTTATTTTCCCAAAGACAAAAGTTGGACTTCCTTCAATTTTTTGAAAATTTTTCCCAATGGGCTTGGTCCATATGGAATAATGACTTATGTGAAAGGGACTTGCTCTCTCACAACAAATAAAATATGGCTTGGTTTGCTTCTCTCATGGCTTGGTTCAATTTGCATTTAGTTAGTTACTTAATTTTTGTACATCAAATGCCCTCATTTGCCCAAGTGGCATCATTTGAAGCAATATTATTTTCATTCTTTCCAGGAACAACAACTTTCTTATATTGTATATGATTAAAACACCTAAATTATTTAATTAATTTTAATACTCTGTATCGAGTTCAGATTCCCTCGATTTATTATCTATCCATTTATTATCAATTTAGAGAGAGATAGACACAAGAAAAAATTAGTGGGGTCCACAAATTAGTGGGGTCCACTTTTAATGGGTCCCACTAATTTTTAATGTGTCTATCTCTCTCCAAATAAAAAATAAATAGAAAGATAATAAATGGAGGGAATCCAAGCTCCTCTGTATCATACTATCATATGATCACGTGGTTGCCTTACCAACTCATTACTCAAATAGATCATATGACGATGGAACAAATCCATTGCAGTTGCATAACTAACTAACCCTCATTGTAAACATGCCCTAAAGATCTATATGATTTGTGTCTATCTTGTTAAGTTGGTAGCCCCACTTTCAATTTTGATTACCAAAACCGATACAAAAAATATACACGTACACTATTTGTTGGTTCAGTTTGAAGTTGCATTTTTGTTTAACTCAATTATAAAATTGATGGTCCCTCTCGTATATATACTACCTCCATCCCAAAATAAAAGAAATAGTTTGACTACTACATGTATTCCAATGCACGATTTTGATCACTAATATTTTTAATTCTCTATTAGTAAAAATTATAAAAATTGGATATTTTAAAAATACTCATCAAAACAAATCAAACAAGATCTTATATGCTTATATTTATATCTATATATTATTAAAAAAATATGGTCAAAGCATGATAAGTGAATAATACCGTTTAATCAAAATAACTCTAATAAAATGGGACGGAGGTAGTATATATATAGTTTTTTTTTACATATATATATATATATATAGAGGATGTATCATATGAGAATGGTAAACTTATATGAGAATATGAGAATGAATATTGGCCATTAGATTAAAATGAAGGTGTAGGATTAAAAGATTATGGCAAATGAGTCATGTGACTCTCTTTTCTCACAATACAGCTTCTCTCACTCTCTCTGTCTTCCTTCCTTCATCAAATTTCTGTCGACCTCCCTTTCTCAACGCAGCATCGCGGCCGCTCGCCGCCGATGGACCTCACAACGCCACTCCCATATCTCTCGTTTTGAACATCACCGCCTCCTTCTCTGTTCAATTTCACGATTTTGGATCTATTCTTGTTTTGAACATCAACACAACACCAGCAACAAGGTTTTTTTTTTTTATTTATTATCGTTTTGTATCCTTCTTATACTTTGATTTTCTGTATTTAACCTTACGACTCACATAGAAGCTATTTGTTTTTTTAATGTGCTCCAGATGTTTGATAAAATGCTTGTTTGAAACAAAGATGTAGTACCATTTTCTCTTCCTCTTCTGCCCGATATTTTTTCTGTTCTTTACCAAAAATTTGGTTCTTTAGGTACTAATGTAGCAGAAGTGGAAGTGCAAATGATATATAGTATTTTATATGTAAAAGAAGAAGATGAAAGAACTAGGCATTGCGTTGATTATGTTGAAGATTAGCTGAAAGTGGTGCTGCGTGAAATTCTGTCAGTCGCATATATTGCTATGCAACCGGGGTTTAATGTAGTTGCAGTTTGCGACAAAGCTCACTGGTGCCTTAAAATTAGTCTAGAATGATGCAAGTTGTAAATGGGGGTTAGCTCTATTTGTAGAGTGATGCGGGTTGTAAATGGGGGTTAGCTCTATCTTTGTACAAATTGTAATTATCATCCTACTAAATGAAAAAGTTTGATTGAATTGTCTCAATATTTTAATGTTATGTTTATTTGAAGTAGTTCAATTTCATTTTGGTACATATAGTGTAGCACTAGAAAACTTGAGAAGAACAAAATTGCAAGTAAAAAGTATAACCTTGCTGGTTTTTTGGTAGCTCTAGTTTTCAATTTGTTGTGAATTTTGAATAGTACATTGATCCTTGAAAGTGGATTCATGAGTCTGCTATACCATAGCAGTGTTCCAAAATTTGCTTGAAAGTGAATTCATGAGCCTGCTATACCATGTCAGTGTACCAAAAGTTTTATTCACTCCAAATCAAAACAATTTCAATTTCTAATCCGAAACTAAGCATACACTAGCTACCAATAATTCATTCCAAATAGATCATTGCAACTAAGTGTATGTTTGGATACACGTTTGCAACCCATGGACGCGCGTTTGCAAGCTTTCACCGTGATTTCTCTGTTTTGCAGCATGTTTGGTTCTGTTTTTTAAAATCAATTCAGACTTCCAAAATCAATTCTATGAGAAGCTACAAATCCCAGCTTCTGCGTTGAGCCCCAAATCAATTCTCCTTTCCTATTGGCTGGTAGTTAAAACACTAATCTTCTTCCCTCTTTGCCCTCACATCCATCTCTCTTTTTTTTTTAATCTCAGATCTTGCAACTGGTATATATTTTTATCTGTGGGTTTTTTCCTCAAGCAGCTTCTAGGAACTTCGATTTGCTTATGGCTTGAAGATGAAGCCCATCATTTTAACCCTGCCTGTGTGTTGTGCGGTTTTGTTCAACAATATGTTTAGGAATTTTCTTTTTTTAGTTTTAAGGATACTATTTTTGTTTGAAAAAGGAAGTTTTTATTTTTTTGAGGAAAAGGGAGATTTTAAAGATATTATTATTAATTGGTACGTATCCACTATACAGTACACATATTAAATATTTATTTAATATGGAAATAAAAAAATACATTTATTTTTTTTTTATTATTATTTTTTTAACAAAACAAAAAAATAAAAAAATTTAAAAGCCTATTTTTGTAATTATATAAACAAAATCAATTTTGATCCAAACACCCAAACAACATTAAATTTTGAGAATCACTTTTATATTATTGTATCCAAACATAAATCAATTCTGTCAAACTCAATTTTGTCAAAATCAATTCTGTCAAAATCAATTCTATCAGAATCAATTCTGGTCACCACCAAACCAAACACACACTAAGCATAAAATTACATAAAGATATATGTCTCCGATCCAAAGTTAAAAATAATTCATTCCTTGCAAATAAGCATGAGATTTAAAATTACAAGGCCTAATAAGACAAAATCATTGAATTTCTCCAAGCAAGTTATATGGTAACACTGATATGAATGCATTTTAAGGTACACTGATATGGTAACAATTGATAAGGTATACTGATAAAGTACACTAAATGGAAATGGTCATCAAAATCTGTTATATTTTCTTTGCAGCTAGTGTATAGCAGGTTCACTATCAAAGTACACTGATAAAATTCAATTATTGGTTTAAGAAATAATAGCAGGGTACCATAATCATCCCTTGTCAATTGGTATTATTGGTTTAAGAAATGATAGCAGGCTCACTATCACTGGCACTATGTTGTCAATATGTATGAGGTAGAAAAAATGAACATAAATGCTAAGGTATGAGAAAAAAAAAGGTACAAGGAGTTAATTTCTGCTACATAATAAACACCTTCCACAACACTATAAGAAAGAGGCTAGAGAAATAAAAATACCAATACACTCCAATACACCATAGCTCTGGAGTGTGAACTACTTCAAATAAACACAACATTAAAATGTTAAAATATTGAGACAATTCAATCAAACTTTTTCATTTAATATAAGATGATAATTACAATTTGTACAAAGATAGAGCTAACTCCCATTTACAATGTGAATCACTCTAAAAATAGAATCAACGCAGTGCCAAGTTCTTTCATTTACAATGTGTAAGCATAGTGAATACAAACTAAGAACCAGTGAGGTTTGTTTCAAATCGTAACTACATTAAACTAAGCATCAATTTCAGTTAGTCTTCGACACCGGTACCAATTTCAGTTAACTGGTCTTGGACAGCAGTGCCTAGTTCATTTGCCAATTTAAGCTAACTGGTCATGCATCCGAAAACCATCGGCAGTGCCTAGTTCATTTGCACTTCAGCTGCTGCTACACCAGTACCTAAAGAACGAATTGTTTCAAACAAGCATTTTATCAAACATCTGGAGCACATTAAAAAAACAAATAGCTCCTATGTGAGTTGTAAGGTTAAATACAGAAAATCAAAGTATAAGAAGGATACAAAACAATAATAAATCAAAAACAAAAAAAACCTTGTTAGTGGTGTTGTGTTGATGTTCAAAACAAGAATAGATTCAGAATCGTGAAATTGAACAGAGAAGGAGGTAGTGATGTTCAAAACGAGAGATATGAGAGTGGCGTTGTGAGGTCCATCGACGGCGAGTGGCGGCGATGCTGCGTTGAGAAAGGGAGGTCGACAGAAATTTGATGAAGGAAGGAAGACAGAGAAAGTGCTGGATTGTGAGAAAAGGGAGTCACGTGACTCATTTACCATAATCTTTTAATCCTACACCTTCATTTTAATCTAATGGCCAATATTCATTCTCATATTCTCATATAAGTTTACCATTCTCATATGATACATCCTCTATATATATATATATATATATATGTTATGCTACTAATTGACTTTACACTAATTTAATTATATCAATAGAATTTAGTTAAGCCCACTTCTCTAACCAAAGTGACATGGGTGACTTGGTGAGGTTGGTACGTATAGTGGTGGTGGGGATAGAACTCCTATATTATCAGTATTAAATAAAAGCACTAGAAAATTTTAAACTAAAAAAAGTTGGAAAATTCTAAAATGAACCACTTCATCAAGTGGTCTATGGTGGACCACTTATGAATAACACTATAACGAATATGAATTTTACAAAATCTACCATTGGATTGAAAGTTTGTTTCATATAGATCATCCATAAAAAAATTTAGAAAAATTGAAAATCATTTGATATGTTATTGAGACCATTAAGATTAGTGGTTTATAATTTTTTATTAAATATCGTTAATTTTGATAGGTTTCAATAACATATCAAACGATTTTCAATTTTTCTAAAAATTTGTATGAATGATCTATATGATATAAACTTTTAATCCAACGGTTAATTTTGTAAAATTTGTATTGGTTATAATAGTGTTAATCAATGGTCTACGGTGGACCACTTATAAAGATGGTCCCATTAACATTGGCCAAAAAAGTATATTAACAAGAACGGGTTTGGTTCACCAAATTAATTAACGAAGGGTGAAGCCCTTAATTTAAGCTCTAAATTTCTAGCGTGCGATGGTGACATAATATATCAGCTTCATTCTTGACCAAAAAAATAAAAATCAGCTTCATTTTTTATTTTATCTATTGGGTCTTAACTCCGTAATTAATTTTCTAAATGCTGACTTTGATAATGATTGTTTTTTTCTCCTTTTGTTTTATGGCGCGGAGTTTGCGGGTACAATTCAACATGGAGCAGGACCTTAGTTCAACCAGACAAACAAAATACCTATAAATAATTCTACAAAAAAAATCCCTAAAAATAATTATCAAATTAAATTTTAAAGTAAGAACAAACATGTCACAATACACTTTTTTAAATGTTTTTATCCTCTTGAAATTTGATCATTGACCTTTACATACGAAAATATTTAATTGAAAGAGAAAAACTCACACTCACAGTTTTATCGTTAGAAAATAGTAAAAACGTTTTGTTTATATAAAATAACTCAAAATAGAAAAGCTCTATATAGTACTAGTAGTATGATAGAAGCCAATGGAAAAGACAAACTTTGAATGGATTCTTTTTTTAAGATGCATTTACAATACAAGCATTCCAATGTACCTAATTAGTAAATCTTGAATAAGAAATTCAAGTTTGTAGGCTTATATAAATTAGAGTTGAATATATTTTTTGTTCTTATGAAATGAAGGTTTTTAAGTTGTCTTTATAAAATTATTCTGCACTTTTCTTTTATTTTTTATTTTTAAATCAACATGTATTTTTGAATGAATTTTTAGAGACATATTTCGAATTTTATAAAAAGTATTTTTGCATAAAATAAACTCAAAATTTGATTTCTAAATATGATTTTATGTTACTTTTATTTTGAAATTTTAGTTTTTTAAAAAATTATATTTAATTCATCACGGTAAGACCTACTCTACCTCTTTATAAATTGAGATATTTATCTATTAATTATCAATCAGAACAAACCACACAAGTAGGTTTGTATCTGGTTCCCACAATCTACTTATGTGGATTGTTCTTATTGGTTGATGATAAATGTCTCCAAATTATAAAAGGGTAGATTGAAAAAATCATTCATCACATGTTAAAAGATACATCAGTAAGTTTTAGAACATAAAGCGTGAAACATATATCTAAAAAATTATTCAAAAATTTAAAATTTAAGACTATTTCAACAACTTTGATTTTAACAGGGACTAAAAAATGCATTTAAAAAATATTTATAAGGACTAAAAATATTATAAAAAAATTATAAAAATGTGCGAAGTCAAAGCATTGAGAATTGAAATGTTCAATTTTTTTAATAAATTATTTTCTTAAATAGAATCCTTAAAGAGTACCACAAGAGCACCGTTTAGCAAGACCCTTATAAAAATTAAGTAAAACCTAAACTTAAAAGTGAACATAGTTTAGTGCAGGAATATTTCCGAACAAGTAGTGCAGGAATATTATAGTATACGAGAGTCAAAAATTTGAATTCGGTTTCCCATTTATTAGTAGAACTCTGACCATTAACTAAAGAGAAAAGATATTTGTATACCTAATTTTAGACAATTTGTTGGACAACTTCTCTCTCATACTCATTATTTTAGTAGTCTTTCTATTTCTTTTTCTTTATTATTTTTGCCACAAAATAAGAAGGAAAAGATATATGTTCCAAAAGTTGTCCAATAATTAGTTGTCCAAATATCACTACTCTTAACTAAACTACTTACTTAACAATTTTAATTTTGATTTACGAAGTTCAATGTATGCATACATACATGTGCAACATGATAATTTTCACTAACTAAAGTAAAAATATCAACCACATGGAGGCGGCTTCACCCATTTGCTAGTCAACAGTAAAAGCACAAAGGTAACAAACTCAAGCCTAATCGTGTCCTAAAGGAAATACATATAATAGAAATTTGAAAGGAGTACCCTCTCCATGAACCCGTGAGACATATTGTCACTATTTATTTCCTCTTAGATCACATTTTTCTTGCTGGAGTAAAATATGTTCTTTTAGTACTATTGTTGCATATTGTAATTGTTATTGATGATTTATTTAAGTGTTTCAACAGTACCACGATAGCATTTGCTACTGCTTTAAAAAATATAAAAGTGAAGAAGTAAAAAATGTGGTCATATTGTACTTGCTTATTTATTCTCATGATTTAATTTGGCTATTATATAATATGGCCACGCAAGTTTCCACTTTCCTGGTGCGTTTGTTATGGCAGATGTCACAAACCACTAGGCATAGAGATGGCAACGGGGCGGGGGCGGGAACAGATTTTGCCTTTCTTAAACTCAAACCCATATAATTTGGATTTTTCCAAACTCATCCCAGTTACGAGCGGGGATATAAAGTATAATTCCAAATCCAACGGGGATTGGATATCCCAACGGGATTCGGGTATACCCGTTACACTTCTTTCTACATGAATTTGGATTGCATTTTAGTATTTTTTTTATTAAAAAAAGAAGTTAAAAGACCAAAATTATTTTGTTTAAATGATATTTTTTTAAATAAAGAAAAGAAATAGAGAAAGTAGTTTGTTTAATACTTAAATTAAAGATAAAAAATAACCATATGAATATAATTTAAGAGATTGTTTAAGGATTTCTAATTTAAAATAGGTTAAAAGCGGGGCGGGTTCGAGGACGGGTCCGGAGTGGGTATCGATGTCCCTATTGCCCACCCCAACCCCGTAATCTGAATCGGGGAAAAGCCAAACCCAAAGTCAAATCCAATCAACTCGAATTTTCACTATCAAAGCGGGTATAATTTGGGTGGATAACTACGAATATGAATTTTATTGTCATGCCTACAAATCACACTGCATCGTTTGCCATATTAAGGTGTATGTTTACTTACACAGTATTCTGTTTAGAAATTAGTTGATATATGTACTAGTGAATAGTGATAAACACTTTTATTCTATTTTAAAATATACAATGTTTTGCTAAAAATCGTAATGTAATCTGAAAGTAATAAGTAATGCATTCATAGCATTGAAATTTTTAAAAAGAATATATTTTTACTTAAAACATTTTATTTTGTTTCAATTTTTATTTCTTTAACCATTGTTCCGAGATTCTATTTAGTATAATGCATAAAATATAATAAAAAGTAGGTTTATTTTTTAACGAAGGAAGGAGAAAGGTAGAAAATTAAAAACACACTTTGGTGGTGTATAAATATAGCATAATCTCCAACACTCCCTCCCAAAGCAAGAATTTACACGCCCCTCTCTTCCCAAGAATAAGCACCGCTCATAATCAAACCAATTTAGAATCAGAATTCAGAGAAAACCATTTTTCTTTATCATCCTTTCTCTTTCCATTATCCACCTTCTCTCTCTGTTTCTTTCTTCCTTCTTCCTCCTCTGTTTTTCTCATACCCTCACCTTATGCAAAGGAGGATTTTTTGTTACACAAAAGATCCTTCTAACATTTTTCAGGTGCGGGCACAATATATCTCTTTTTGAAATCTATGGAAAAGTAAACACAACATAAGACAAAACATCTAGCTCTGTTTAAGGTAAGCTTTTATTACAATATTCAATACTTTCCTCTGTTTTTGTTGCACACAATAAATATAAAATAGGTGAAAAAGATAATTATATCAATAAAATCACATTGATTTTGCTACACAATAAATATAGTTTTTAATTTTTACAGTAACAAAATAAATATATTCATAAGGTCTTTATTATTTCCATTCCTCTGTTTTGCTCTGTTTTGTTCTGTTTTTTTCTCTCTGTTTTCTATGTAAAAATGTCGTGTTTTGTGATTATTCCAGGGATTAAAAAGAGAGGGAAAAAGGAAGCAAAGAAAAACCCAAAAATGGAATCAAAAAAAGATAACAAAAAAGAGTTTTCAAGCGACGATGAATCATCACCAAGAACAATACTAGAATGCCCTGTTTCAGAAACAGAGTCAGACAATAGTGGAAGCAGCAGTTTCATTTCTGACTCGTCGGAAAATTCACCGCCACCGGAGCTTGTAGCCGGAGGAAAATCAAATGGAAAAGAAAATCAGATGCAGCATCATATGAAATCAATGATGGATGTTTTCAAGTTTAAATCAGTGAAAAAATTAACAGCTATTCCTATTCTTGTTGCTGCTAGCCATGAACTTACTAAGAAAGGATTGACTAAGAAATTGGCTCGTATTCGAAGTGCTGAAGAATGTATTGATATTGGTTCTATTCCTACAAAACCTTCTTGGAGGAATTTTGATTATGCAGAACTTGCTGCTGCTACTAATGATTTCAGTCCTGGTAATAATTCTTTGCTTTCTCTCTGTTTTTTTTTTAATCAATTTAGGAATTTTTTTATTGATTGATTTATTTGAGATTATATATTACCATAGATATTTTGATACTATTAATTTGAGGAATATAAGGAAACATGTTTTCTCACAAACCTTTGGGTAAGAACAAATTTTTGTGCTTAATTTCATAAATTGTCTAAAAGCTCTTTGAAAACAACTATACATAAAAAATTTGACTATTTATTTTTTGTTATGATAAAATGATTACACTTACACTTATACATATGATATCTTTCTTGGCCTTTTGGCTAAGATCAAATGTAGTATTTATTCTTATCAGTTTAATATCTAATATGTGGCCCAATGAATCATACGATATTAAATTACTTTTAATAGGGTGAGGAGTCACTAGTTACTGAGATTCTCGTGTGTCGCCAATGCGTTGCACTATTGCATTGGCTAGGCACGCCCCATTTTATTAAAAAATATATATACTTATGTGTATGATAAATGTTTGTTATGTGATAAATCTCAATAATATATTTTTTCTTTAATTTTTTAAAATAAAATTATGGATAATTTCTATAATATAAACTTTTCATCTAACGGTGAATTTTTTAAACTTAACAATTGTTATATTGTTATTCACTAATTGTCCATCATATACTACTTAAAAGGTTTGTACATGACAAAGTTTTATATAAAGATCATGTGGGATGTGTTTGGTTTTGTGAAAAGAAAGTAAAATGAAAGAAAACTACGTAAATCGATAGATAGTTCAAGTTCATCTATTGATTTCTGTAAAAATAATTCTTTTGTTTCTTTTTCTTTAAATCAAACAAAATTATAGTTACTAGCCGCCAAACGGGCACGTTTGTGTGATCGATATTCTTTATTGTGCAAGTTATTTTTCAACATATACAAATATATTTAAATAGAGTGAAGGGAAAAAATGACAATAAGAAAAGTCCATGCGAAATGGGGTATTATTTTTATATATTGGTATAGATAATAGTAATAGATAATAAATAACAAATCATCCCTATTAATTTGGTGATTTTATTCATCAATTGTGCTAATAATTTGGAATTGTGGTTACTTTTTTTTTTTATGGTAGTTTTTTTTTAAAGGTAAAATAGGAATAATGAAAAAGTCATCCCAAAAATTTATATCCCCTTTATATATTAGTATAGATAATAATAGGGAATTTGGATTTGCTGCCGTAAAAAAAATAAATAAAAAAATTGCGTAATTATACATTGTAATTGATTCAACTATTAATTTTATACTACATCCGTTCCAAAATATTAGAACTCATTGACCATTGCACGTATGCCAATGCATAATTTTATTGACGATTATCTTTAATTGTCTATTATTAAAAATTATAAAAATTTGATATTTTAAAAGTACTCATCGAAACAAATCAAACAAGACTTTATAGACTTAAAATATTTATATTTATATTTATATTCAAACAAGAGTTATGGGACGGATGTAGTATTTAGTATAGGATTAGTTTATTTCATATGCTTTAAAATAATCCTAGTCTTTGACATTAGGGGGTGGTGTTGTGTGATGACTCGGTGGTCAACTTGGGAGTTGGTTTTAGCGCCAAATGTTGTTGTTTTGTTGGAAAAAAATGTGATAAGAGATTGAGATAGATAGAGTAGTAGAACAAGTAGACGACCTTTTTGACCAAAATATAATAGGGCTTCTCCATGTCCACATACAAGGACATGTAGCTTATTTAGACCCCACAACCCCCTTCTTTATCGGCACTGTCCTGTCTGCACCTGCTTCATGCTGGTAGTAGCAACAGTCTCAAATCATCAATACAAAAAAGATTTTTGTATTAAAAAATATAATAATTTGGCATATTTCCCATAATACCAAATATGCTTTAAGTTTATTAATATGTTATTCTTAAAACACATATTAATATTTATCATCAAATAAATAAGAATAATAATTTTTATATGGTAGATGAGTAGTTTTAGTAATTTGAACTAAAAGTTAAAGATTAAATAAGGGTTTAAGTTTTAACGTGGTTTGATTTGAGGGTTAAAAAAGTTAAGGGTAAGAGTTTAAGTTCGGATGAGAGTGAAAAATATTAATTACTAATTTTAGTTGTTCAAAATAAATTATTATTTTTCCCATATTTTTACCATGTAGAGTACATAATTTTATACTCCAACATACTATAAGATTAGAAAAACAATAATGACAAAAAGAATGCGCCAAAAAAGAAGTGAATTTAGTTATGTTTTATGCATGAGAGAATATACCTTTAGGAACAAATAAACAAAGGTTAGGAGTGTTTTGTAAAATAAAAAAAATGCACAAGCGTGGTGTTTGTTTGCTAATGCTTTTGGTGGTCTACTCAACAAAACAACGACATTAAAAGATGTCCCACAATCCACATTGGCCTTTATGAGGTTTGGGCAGTGTGTTCATTAAAAAGAGGCACATCGAGTAAATTAAGGATATGGTCCTCAACAAATATTATCAATGTGCCAAGCTAACCTTATCTCAATGTTTTGTATCACTGAGTTTAATGAAATCAAAACATATACCGGGATCGTAATTTAGTTGAAGTTGTAATGTGATTTTAACGTATGCTGTAATTTGATTAAATTTACCGTAAATTCTAACATGCATTAAGATGAGTGTTATCAAAAGATTAGAAAGTAGGGTCATGCTAACTTGTGTCTTTAAGAAACATGTTAACTGTTAAGGTATTCAAAAGTAGAAAGTTGCATTTAATAGCACAAAAGAATTTAATGTTTAAAAGGTACAATATACAATTTACAAGAGAATATTGATATATTTGTATCCTTAACATGTGTCTTAAGGGCGCATGTTAACATTTCCCTAAAAAGTATAAGCCATTAAATTTAATATAGCAATAAAAGGTTTGGGTAGTATGCATGATGTCCTAGGTTCAATACTCAGTGCCTCTATTGTAAACCAAAGTAAGATTAGAAAGTATGGTAGACATAATATATATTTGGTTTGTTTGGTTTGAAGGAAAGTGAAAAGGAAGGAAAAATATAAATTCTTCAACATTCGTGTTTTCCTTCCTTCCCATTATCATTCCAATCATACGGTATAATGTTCCCTTCTGATTTATGATGAGTAAATGTCTACTTTATGATGAGTAATTTAGAAAACAAACATACACTTTCTCATTAGTTCAACAAAATTTGATTATTTTTTTTTTGGTAAAGTGACCTATGGCTAGAAATTCCACCATTGAGGTGAATAAGTGAAATGATTGGAGTTTGAATCCTTATCCCTTTTATATATAATGCAATGTCTCAATCAACTGAATTAAGCTCAAGGAGAGTCAACAAAATTTGATTTATGTGGTCCAATTTGGATCATATTATCAAATTTTATGATCCAATTTTCTCTTATTATAAGTTAAAAAATATATATTAAATTTGATAGATTCAATCTTTTCTTTTTAAGAACATGTGTAATACTCACTTCGGTCATTAATATAAGAAACAAACTACTTTTTAGATTCATTAAAAAACTAATGTATCTAGACTACATTATAGACTAAATACATTAGTTTTTGAATGAATTTAAAAAGTATTTTTTTTCTTATATTAAATACCGGAGGGAATAGTATTCTAGAAGAGGTTTATTAATTGCTGTGAAAAATGGTTGGTATGAGTCATTGGTTTCGATCACTGATTCACTGTTCTCTGTACACACCACCACTGTTGAATTATTTGGTCAGTACCGGTTGTAATCAAAGATACATTATGATGGCATGTTTGTTTCCACTGTGGGGGCAAATTCATTCAGCTGAGTAAGATTTGACCCACCATGTTCCAAATCATATTGTTTTTTGCCACTCTCATTCTAAATATAAGAAAAAAAAATATCAATAAATATTAATGTATATAAATTTTTGTTGATTCAATTTTTTCTTATATTTAGAACTGATTGAAGTATTTTGTAGAAAGACACTTTGCACAATTAATAATTGATGTTCCGAAAGTTATTGAGTTTGAAATGTTCGCACAATTAATATTATTTTTACACTAAATATCTAGAGAAAAAATAAATTTTTAGTTCCCCTTCAATTTTTGCTCAATTTACCTATATGTTTGTATTTATTATCTAAAATTCCGGCTATTTGTCAATTCTTGAAGTAATTTCATGCAAACCCATTGACAATTAGTTTGATTGTTTGAATAAAGTGTCACTCATTGACATTTCAACATAAGAGTTAATTTCAACTTGATTTAGCTGCATCTAATCAATCAAGTCCAACACCATTTAATTGCTCTTAGTTGCCAAATTATTCTTCTAAGTCAAAGTCTAATTTCTATTGTATGTAGGTCAACAATTGAGATAATATTTTTTTTAATCTGTTTGAATTGATTTATTTGATCTTATTTATGAACATAAACACTTGTGAGACTGATTAAAAAAGTTTATGAAAACAACTTATCACATAATTTGAAGTTATTTTTAGTTAATTTTCAACGGCATATAGCTTATATATAAACAGTTTAACTTTATTTTATTTTTTGTTTTAGAAATAATTTATACATAAATTTATGCCATAAGCGCTTAGTTGAAATTTTTATCCAAACAAGGTTGGACAAATTGATGCAAACAAAATTATTCAATTATAGTCTTTATGTTATTCAAAAACTTAACATTTCATTTATTTTAATCTTTGATATTTTGTTATATAGAGAATTTGGTTGGAAAAGGTGGTCATGCTGAAGTATACAAAGGACAATTATCAGATGGTCAAGTCGTAGCA
The DNA here is from genome assembly GCA_030408175.1 of Trifolium repens. NCBI lineage: Eukaryota > Viridiplantae > Streptophyta > Magnoliopsida > Fabales > Fabaceae > Trifolium > Trifolium repens. Next base: position 22,445,974 of record CP125844.1, on the reverse strand, counting down.
GTAAAGAGACTAATGAACGACGACAAAGATTTTGCCGATAGAGCTGGCGATTTCTTGGCAGAGTTAGGAATCATTGCACACATAAACCACTCAAATGCAACACGCCTTGTTGGCTTTGGTATCGATCGTGGCCTCTACTTCGTTCTACAATTAGCTCAACACGGAAGTCTTTCTTCTTTGCTATTCGGTCTGCAGCGCTCTTCTGTCACTTATTTCTCGGTTTTCTAGCATCTTTTGTTCTATTTGACATTGCTATTGCTAACACAATTTTGTTCAACATGTTATGTTAGGTTCTGAATGCTTAGAGTGGAAGATAAGGTACAAGGTAGCGATTGAAGTTGCGGAAGGGTTGCATTATCTTCATCAAGATTGCCCGAGACGAATCATTCATAGGGACATCAAAGCCTCAAACATATTACTCAAGGATAATTATGAAGTTGAGGTACTATTGATAGCACCTTAGTTTTTTATTTTTGAAATGATTTTGAATTGATAAATGTTAGTTATTATATGTATTCATAGTACCTTACTATAATCTACATTTCTAATTTACTTTGTGCAACAAATTTTAGATATCAGATTTTGGACTGGCAAAATGGCTTCCAAATAATTGGGCACACCATGTTGTTTTCCCTATAGAAGGCACATTTGGGTTAGTATATGCTTTCCACTCAATCATAACTTCTGAAAACAGCTTAAAGCTTATATAAAAATTATTTGACTTTATGGTATCTATTGCTATTTAAATAGCTTATAAATAAGCACTTATAAGTGTTTATGCTATAATTGCTTAATTAAACAGTTTAGCAAAACATGGTCTATTTTCTAATAAATTGAATGCATCATGTCTTGTTGCAGGTATTTGGCTCCAGAGTACTTTATGCATGGCATTGTGGATGAAAAGACTGACATATTCGCGTTCGGCGTTTTGCTACTTGAACTCATAACCGGTCGTCGTGCAGTTGATTCAGATAGCAGGCAAAGTATTGTGATTTGGGTAATTTTTCATAACCTTTTATGTCTCATTAATATCCAAAGTGAATTTCTCATCTAGGTGAATTTAATAAGCTTCTATGAGAACACTGATCAATGATGTTTAGATTTGTGGAATAGAACCAGTCTATTTCATTCCATTCTACTCGATTCTATCTTAATTATACTTTATATGTTGATATTATAGGTTGCAATGTTCTGGTAAAGTTTCTATACTATTTAATTTAAGTATGACAATACAATTTTCAGGCCAAACCACTGCTTGACTCAAACAATATCAAAGAGCTGGCAGATCCAAGATTAGAAGGGAATTATGATCCTATTGAAATGAAGCGTGCTATGGCGATAGCTTCCTTGTGCATCCACCATTCATCTTCCAAGAGGCCATTCATGAAACAAGTAAGAAAATAAACATCCTATTCTATAAAGCACAAACACATATATAAGACACGACACTGACATATAAACACTGATAATATAATAATTGAAGAAAACATAAGTGATTGAATGTAACCACGCGTGTTTGTGTCTGAAACTGATAGGTCGCACAACTACTGAAGGGCGAGGAAGCAATTATAGATTCCAACTCAAAATCAGTTATGATAGAGGCTTGTGACCTAGAAGATTACACTTGTTCTAACTACTTGAAGGACCTTAACCGCCATAGGGAACTAATCATGGAGTGAAACTCTATTAGTCTTGTGTGTTGTGTACTGCATTTTAAGATATCTTATTCCTCCCTTTGTATGTGTTGTGAAGGCTATGGAATGATCGTTGTAGCAGTTTATGCGTGGCTGAATCCGAAGTCACAGGCTTGTGTTTTTGTTCAAGCTTAGTAGGCTTGTAAATTAGCATGAACCTGTAGGGAACATGAACTATGTTATGTATGTAGAAATGATGCTAGCAGAGTGTTCTTTTAACTTTTTTTGGCTCTGCATTGCCATTGTTTCCATCCCAACTTAATCAGTCTTAAACAATTGCATGCATCTTGTTTCCATTGCTTTGGTGATTATAAATTATGGTTTTGTTATGGGACAACTTTGGTCAATGAAGTTACTATTTTTGTTTTCTTTATTTGGATCTAAGTGAAACTAGACATAGTTAACCGATTGCATGCATCTTGTTTCCATTGCATGAATCTTAAGGATGTTTTCATAGTTAACTGATTTCTTTTTGTGGAAATTAGTAATTAAAAAGGTGGAAATTAGATTCTTTTAAGTACATTTTATACCAATAAAGACGATTCTGTTATGATTTAACATGGCCCAATTCCAAACGATATAGTTATAGTTATGATTTTGATTTTTTTTATTTCATGTATAAATCTTAAAACAAATTTAATAAAGAGTGTTAGCATGAAAGCAATCATACCATATGCATCTCCTTTGAAGTTCCATCTAAGAAAAGCATGTTCATCTCCGTGCAGCTCATTCGATGTGATCATGACAAACACATTCATTGCTTCTTTGACAATGTTAAAACGACAATAAGAATTGAGTAGTTTTTTTTTGTTTTTGAAAAAGCTAAATTATCCCATCTAAAGTGGCACAAGAGAGAATCGAACATGAAATCTTAAGGAGGAACACACTGCCAAACCAAAATAATAGTACCAAGAACAATGTATGTTTAGTGTAAAATGATAAGTAATGTCATTCTAATAATAATAATAATAATAATAATAATAATAATAATAATAATAATATGCATAGAGATGTTTGAGTACATACTATCATTAGCAATGCCATATTTCTTTATTTCATTATGTTCCCTTTCAAGAAGAATGTGCCTCTCGTGAGACGACCTATGTCCCATTGGTGAAATTCGAAATAAGACTTGAAACCTTCTTATAAAAATGCGGAAAATTTGAAACATTTTTAAAATATAAGACACAATTATTTAACACACTACTTCATAAATATAAGTTTCCAAAATATTACAAATAGACTCTTGACACAAATTATTAGTCTAGTGGCATAGCCACATAGATGAAACATTATAGAAAAGTTCAAAAGGGAAATCAATGCATAAAGGACTTCCTATGTCCAACAAGACTGACACTTATACTGACTGTGAAATACCAATACATAATAGCAGCGAATAATTCGCGTTTATTCAAACCATCAACAATCTTCAATCTCAACTCACTTCCATGTCACTCCATAGCCTTCTCTCCTGGACAGTCGAGGTGTGAGGAAAAGTTTGGAACGTCATCTGTTCGTCATTGATTAATCCAAAGGTGGAAGACAAAAAGAAGACAGGGCTAAGACTACATACAAGTTTGAAAGTGGGGATGGGGTGTAAAATAATAATATATATGTCAAACACAAGTACGCAAACAAGCGCATATCTCTCGCGTAATTATCTAGCTCTCTGTTTTTCTATTCTAATGCATCTATAATCTATATGCAGACTCAGGCCATTAAACGCTGCAAGGATACCTATCCCATTTACCAAGATCAGGTATCACGAGATCACATGCCACAAACGTACTCCCAATTACCAAGAGCTACGCCACCTGACTTCACGTGGAGTCCAGTGTTATAAGTCGATCGCCCCTAAAGAATATCAGGCCAAGATCCCATCTTGCCTCGCATGCGTAACCAATAATCCCCGTCGGGATTCTAGGCGACTGATCAACCTCGTACGTCCCATACCGTACGGCAGTGGACTTTCACATTCCTGAATGCAAGTCTACATGATCACTCAATCGTCTTATCGTATTTCTTCTTTCCTTCCTTGCAGAATTCTTACCTCTACACAGTAAGTTCAGTTCACACAATGAGTAGTGTATGGTTGACTTCCCTGGTAAGAGAGGTAACCGTAAGAGACATGGTCTACCAAGTCTATGCCTAGCCAGAACCCAACCGAATACAACTAATCAAAGTATTTTACTTCCCTTAAGTGACAAGGGTTCGTCCTCTTGATTACTTCCATGTCGTTGACTTCGTTTCGAAAAATAATCTATTTCGTTTCTTATTCTAACAATCACAATCATTCACATATATATAAACATTTAAGCAAATAATCAAATAATGCAAACGCAATACAAACTCAAATTATCATAGATCATTCATATGATAGATAATTAAGGCCGGCTTAACCTCGTTTAGTAATTCCAGAAAAATCACTAAAAGAGAATAAGCTCTCCTTAGTTATTTATCGGTTGTAGTGGTTGTCGACACCACTACACATATATATTAAGCTATTTTACGCTAACCGTCCCAACGTGTACGGAATCTTGCCCGACCTTTAGTTGATCAGTGTTGTTGAAAATCCTCGAGTGTTTCCTCTGAACTTTGGTGAGAACCTAATTTTTCGAGATTCGTTGAGTCACAAGAAATTTATTAAAATGTAACTTATGCCTAGTCAAGTATATTTCGTAAAAGTTTGAAATATTTATTTTGGAATAACCTCCTATATTAATATTAAATTTAAATGCAAATTAGACTATACTCTCGTTTAGATTTGCTAGTTTTAGAAAATTACCGAGTATAAACCTAATAACATTTTAAATTTCATAATAATACTTGAGCATTATAACGGCTTATAAATAGTAAAATTTATTATTTATTAAGATATTACTTGGACCTTATAAGTTCAAAACCTGGACATCTCAAAAGATTTTAAATAACAAATTTAGAATAATCTTCATAGATTAATAAAATAATTTAAAAATATAATATAAATAAATTGGACATTCCTCCGATATTCTAATAATATTAAGAAAAAGTATTTAGGATTAAGTGGAGAATACCTTAATAAATTTTCGGAATAGAACTTAATATCCGGAAAATATTGACAGCACAACGGTAGGCTAAACTCGATCGAAACAAAAATTAAAATGATGGAACCAACTCACAACTCACACATTTAACTACTAAAAATATTTAGAGAGGGAGAAGTATATGGAAATAGATTTGGTACGTGATTTCACAAGAGTGAAAATATGAGGCCTATTTATAGTAATTTTGGAGTGAATAAACATGGGGTTTCTTTGTGCTTTTCAGGTTACTCTAGTCCCATTACAAAGATTTAACGAACCTCCATTTCTCAATCAAATGTAGCAGAATGAGTTTCATGGTATTGTTAATCAACTCATTGAGCAAGGAATCCCAGTTATGATCACCTGGAATTATTAAGATAACAATGTAGCTGTGGAGGGATCTTGGGATAATTGGACATCTAGGTAAGATTTGATCACTCCTTCATTAGTTGTGGTATTTTTTTGAATTTGAAATGAAAAGTTGGCAAAATTTCAAATTTTCTATGATGTGAGTGGTTGAAACTTGAAACATAAGTTTATAAAAAAAACAGTTGAAACATAAGGAAAATCTTGTTAAAATTCATTCTCACCTTGCAAGATCTTTGTTGTCTTCCATTTTTCTGTCAACATCTTATTAACATATTTTTTTTACAAATTGAACTTAAAAAATCCAACAAAAATATAGAAAGAGGAAGAGTAATGCAAATGCAAGAACTTCCTAGAAATCCATGTTAGGAAATAATAAGTTATATATAATAACATTTCAATCATCATACATAAAACTCATATCATTCCACAAAAATATAGGAAGCTTTTAAGGATGTGTACTTATGCGTCTAAATATGTTGGTCCAGGTTAATGAGTTTTAAACCAAAAAGCACCAAATAAATATTCAATTTCCATCTTAGTGAAATCATGCAAGTTATTATGACTTCTTTTACCTTTTCGATTTGACATTGTGTCTGGTATTCTTGTTGCATATAATTTATTGGAGGCACAAGAAACTTTGGAAGAACTAATATCATTATGGTAGTAACGGTTCCCTTCTTTTGAATATACATTCCTTTTAATCTGGGTTGACACAAAATCAATGTGTTTCACTCTGAATTTTTAGTTAAAAACTCACCTTAGGATGGACATAGCGATATTCAAACATTGTCTTACTGATTTTCTGTTGATTACATTAATTAATAGAATGAATTTTTCTTGCACCTACAATGTGCTGATAATTTTTTTTCCCAATTTTTGCAGTTTCTATTCATAAACATGTATTATGGAAAGGCTCATGAGATGCTAAGAAATTGGATGGATACATCAAGTTTTAATTTAGCTAGTGATTATACAGTAGAAGAACAAAAAAATACCTCATTGATTTTCATTTCTTGCAGTTGCAGGGGAGGATAATATATACTTAAATATTTGTATCCCAAGTGTACCTGCAAAATCAATACCAGAGTATAAGAGCATGAATTGCAATTTTCTGAAAACAAATTCTTAATATGATTGGAATAAATTTGCCAAATCAAATGAAAGATCCATTTCCAAACACTTGAAAAAAGTAGATAAAATGAAACAACAAACGGTATCCAGGCAATGGAGCAAACAACACTCCAATGGGCATATATATATATATATAGATTTCTAGTAAATAGTAACAATTGATTAAATAAATAAACTCTGTAGCACAACAGTAAACAAATTTAATTCTCCGAAACTTGGAGGGCAAGTTGTAACCACTGTCCATGAATATTTCTGACACAGCCGGCCAAAACAGTACAAAAAGTCAATAATAACTCTGGTCATCAAAGAAAAAAATTGAATGATATATGGTAACACTGTTACCAACAGATACGCAAAAATAAACTCAAATTAAGTCAACTACCGCCAACGTGGAAGCTCAGAAAATCAGGTAGAAACTAAACACAATATAAAGACTCATAGGAAGGAAAAACTAAGGACGTGTACCATTTACTATAATTTTTAGTTAGTTTCTGGAAATGCTGATTTGTAAAGATTATTGATAGTACAAGTATATATAGTGCTTCTTCTAGACTTATGGCTCAAAGTTTTGAAAATGTAAAACTTGGCTGTAAAAATTAAACTCTATTCATATTCATTAGCCTAACATGTGTTGAGATAGTAAATTGAACATGGTTCAATTTTTGACAATGCATATACGATCATCCCATTCATACTCAATATATTAGTATAGTTTCCTTTTAAATAATTACTTGTGTCAGGTAATTGTCAAAGTTGATAGGCATGTTTAGTGTATGTATATACTGTTACATGGTGTAGAACTAAGAATATTACATAGTGTAAAAGTAAGAAAATCCCTTAGGTTGGTATGTATATACCATGACAATTTGTTTTTGAATACACACATACTAACATGTCCTATACACTAAAATAAGAGAAACTAACGTAATAACATAATATATAAAATTTAAAGTAACTTTTGTTCTTATAGTTATAGTAGTGATAATTAGTAGCTCTAGTTAAATAAGATCCTACTCATTTATTAAATATACACAAAACTCAAATTAAAATATTGATAGTAAAAATAATTGTTAAATATTTCTTCATTTAAAAATAGTTATTATTTTAGGTGAAGTGAAATCTAACAAGTTACGAAAAATCGGGGTGTTACATCTCGCACAACTGGACTATGAGGGTTGTGTTCCCCGTCACACTTCCCTTTTCCTAAAACTGCATATAAGAACTGTAAAACTAATACAAATTAATTATATTATTTATATGGTGAATAATTGCTTATGTCATTTACTTGGACAATCGGTGTAGATGCAAGTTTCTTTTTTAACTTTTCAGTATACATATTGACCTCTATCTAAAACGAGTTACCTTCCAAAAGACTTACTCTACCTTAATTATAGAACTCATTTTTGTTAGGTATAAATTCTGCGTAAATTGTGTGTCCATAATCAAGTTACACACCTTTAATTTATAGCTATATACAATAAATGCACTGAATGCTTAATGAGTAAGCACAAACTTATGTTGTACTCATATACTCTAGGAGTAATAACAACCAATCTAGGTAGTTGCACAATTAAATGAATATGTAAAGATTTTTAGTTTTAACATAAACCTCTCTTGTATCACTGATCTACTCACTAAAATAAAAAATTATTTTCGCACTAGTTATATTAATCGAAGTAAAACTGCCATAACCAAACAAGTAATTTAAGGAGGAAATAATATACCTCAATGGTTCAACAGACATACCATCTTCGATCAAGTATTTGAGAAGGTTATTATTGTCTTCCTCATGGAATAGGAAGTGAGTAACATTGTTTAAATTTGTCCACATGTATCGCGGGTTCGCATGGTCTTTGCTACCATAAAAAAAACAAATTATTGTTAGTCCTAGAAACAATTTTAACAACCATATGATAAATACAAATTAAAAAAAAACAATTATGAATAGTAAAAACAAAGGATCACATTCCTATGTGACCCAAATTGGCCACTCAGTTTTAGTAGATTCAAATTGTTTGAACCCACAAAATGTTGTGCCATCATGATGATTGTTAGAGCAAGAGATTCGTCGTTGTGGTGGTAAGCTGAGAGTTCTGACACGGAATTATAGAATTGGTCAACTCTAATTTCTTCCCATTGTTGCTTCTTGAAAGTGCCATAAAGGATTTTCCTTTTTGATGGTTTTAAACATCAACAATGGAAGGGATTTCCCTTCTATTAGTGGCTAGTGCAAAGCATATATATTGGTTATGAATGAACTTTTGAATAGCTTGTTGTTTGATTTTTTCCTTTCAACATAAATTTCAGGCTAAGTGTGTTTGTCGTTCGGTTTTTTGTTGTTTAAATTTTAAACAAATTAAATAAAGAATGTTAGAATGCATGAAACCAATCATATCGTATGCATTAGGGGTGTATATGGATTGGGTAAATCCGGTCAAATCCACCCAATCCAACCCAAAAAAGTGGGTCGGGTCGGATAATTGGGTGTATATAAGTTTGAAAAATGAAAAACCCACACAAAAAATCGGGTTTCGGGCAAAACCAGACCCAACCCAAAAAACCCACTAATATCATATTTTTTTTAAAAATAATAAAGATTTCGTCGTTTGATAGTTAAATATTTTTCATAGTGAAACTAGGTTACACTATGGTTTAAGAAAATAAAAAAATTAAGTAATTTTTATGAAACAAATATGATGATTTATCGTTTAGTCATTTAATATTAAAAAACTAAAAAATTATTCGTGTAACTCACTATCCAATCCGAAAATTAGTGGATTTACCCGACCAAAAATGGATAGTTATTTTTCATAGCAAGCGCAAATAAGTTACACTATTTTCTAAGAAAATACAATGATTGAGATATTTTTTTTAAAAATTATAATTTGTGATTTAATTATTTAATTTTAAAAACAAAAAAAAAAATTGGGCAACCCACTATCCAACTCAATCCAACCCGAAAAATAGTGGGTTTACCCAACCCGACCCAATGTTTTAACGGTTGGTTATTTTAGAAAATTGCTATTTACACCCCTTGGGTTGCTATCAAGCCCCCCTAAAATCCCAAAATACCCCTAAATTACAGTTTAAAAATTTTCGTCACGTAGGGAACGAAATTGCAAAAAACCAAAATTTCGTCTTCTAGGTGACAAAACACACAATTTCGTCTTCTAGGTGACAAAACACACAATTTCGTCTTCTATGTGACAAAATTGTGTGTTTGGTGCCCAGATGTGCACGACAAGGCAGACCTACTACGTTTAACCAAAATTTTGTCTTCTAGGTGACAAAACACACAATTTCGTCTTCTAGATGACAAAATTTCAAAAAATTGGCGTTTCGGTAACTACGAGACGAAATTGCGTGTTTTATGTCCAGATGTGCGCGACAATTCAAGCTTACTATGTTTTAACATAATTTCGTCTTCTAGGTGACGAAATTTGTTGCTTTCGTTTCCTAGGATACAAATGCTTACAAGGACATTTTGGTCACGACGGGGGGCCTGCGAGTAATACTGGGAGGCCTAAATAGCAAGCTTCGTTATTTTATTGGATCCAATCCGAAATATCCTATGTGGTTCGGGTTTTGGTTTTGGTCAAACCCAACCCAATCCGGCCCACGTACACCCCTATGCGTGATCTCATATGAAGTTCCATCTACAAAAAGCAGGTAAAATTACTGTGCAAGTCACATCATTTACCTGGACAAATTGTGTAGATGCAAGTTTCTTTTTTAACTTTTCATTACATTTACGGGAAGATCATATATCTGAAAAGTTTATCTTTAAAAGACTTACTCTACCGTAAGTATAGAACTCATCTTTTTCATGTGTTTGTTTAATTTCACATGTGAATTTCACATAGAAGGAAGTCAATTATAGTATATATAAGTATAATTGGAAAATAACTGTAGCACAAATAAAATTTGAATCAGTAGTTATACTAATTGTTGAAGAATTATACAGATTTTGTGTGATTAAAACATAATAATCAGTGCGATTTTAGTCTTTTTACAAGTAACTAAATGTAATTTAATTAGCAGTTGTACAATATGTAAAATATGTAAATTTGGTATAAATTCTGTGTAAATTGTGTGTCCATAATGAAGTTACAAACACCTTTAATTTATAATAAAATACAATAAATGCATTGAGTGCTCAATGAGTAAAAACAAGCATATACGTTGTATACTCTAGGAGTAATAACAATCAATCTAGGTAGTTGCACGATTAAAGGATTATGTAAAGATTTTTAGTTTTAACATAAACTTCTCGTAACACTGATCTACTCACTGAAATAAAAAGATTATTTTCGCACTAGTAATACTAATCGAAGCAAAATTGTCATAACCTAACAAGTAATCTAAGGAGAAAATAATATACCTCAATGGTTCAACAGACAGACCATCTTCAATCCAATATTTGAGAAGGTTATTGTCTTCCTCGTGAAATAGGAAGTGAGTAACATTGTTTAGATTTGTCCATATGTGTCGTGGGTTCGCATGGTCTTTGCTACCCTAGAAAAAGCAAATTATTATTGTTAGTCCTTGAAACAATTTCTAACAACCATCTGGTAAAACAAAGGCTCACATTCCTACATGACCCATATTGGCCAATCGGTTCTAGTAAATTCAAATTGTTTGAACCAACAAAATGTTGTGCCATCACGATGATTGTTAGGGCAAGAGATTTGTCGTTGTGGTGGTAAGTTGTGAATGCAGCAAGTAGAGTGTTAAAACAATAAAGATTCAGATTGAAATTATCGGAACGCATTGCACAATACAACTAATAGCGCTCTCCCAATTTTCCTTTTTTCCATGAACTGAACAATTAGTTAAAACAATAATCGATAATGCATCTTTGAAAAGATCCATTACCATCACTTAAAGAAACAATTAAACACACACAAAGATCTTATTGGTACTATACATAATTGACAATTTGACATGCTTTTAGAACTATATTCATATTCATTGTGAGTATTTGGTTGAAATCCTAATTTTATCAACAGTAAGTACAATAAGTGTGGGTTCAAGTTTAATTTTCATTGGCTTTGTGGTGTAAGAATTCATTACTATATGAAGGGTGACTTTATCACTTGTCCATCCACTTGAAGCATAGTCTTTGAAAATCGTGATCGCCTCATTTAGTTTTCCCCGATTGAACAATTAACGTCAAACTTTTGTGAAGAAATTAGTTGAAACGTACATTGAACAACAACGAGGGAATCTTAGGAGGTAATTAACATGTTGTCGAAAATTATATTGTGATTTAATTTTAAGGTGTACAATATTACTTCGATATTTGAAAGTGTGAGACGATATCACAATAGTCTCTAAATATATTAAAATTACAAACATATTCACAAGTTTCTATTTTACTTGTCATTTTGGTCTTCAAATGTATTTTTCGATAACTAATTTAGTTCTTAAATGTGAAGCTTTGTCAATTTAATTACCAACAAAAGAGACATATAAATGTGTTTGCAAATTTTGATCCATTTTTAAATTATAGCCACAATGATCGACATATTTAAGGACCAATTTTTTTTTTTGTTTAGCTTTATATATTCTAGCCCTCGTAAGATAATTTTTTGGATTCGTCCCACCTTATAGTAAATAATAAGATAGTTTTTATAATATATATATTTAAATAAATAATTATATAAAAATGTCATGTCAATATAATTTAGTAAAAAATTCTCTAAGGCCTATGAAATCGGAAAGGGGGGAATTAGGAGGGGTCAAAATTACTCAATTGAAATAAGAAGGTTCAAAATTGCACAATTGCGAAAATTAGGGAGGCAAAAATTATTCTAGTAACCCATGCATTCAAAATCAAACAATTGAAAAACTAGGAGATTCAAAAATACGATTAAATCTAATAAATATTATTATTTATTTAAGTAGATTGGCCTAATCGGCCTAAAAAATATTTTTTTTAGGACTTTTGACTTGTTTTTTTAACTACAAGACTTCTAACCTGAATCTAACATAGGCTAGTTTTGCAGTCCCTATATCAGCCAACCTACATATTCACACTCCTTGCCCCTGATATGCTTCTAATGCCCATGAATCATGTTCCTTAACATAGTGATGCCCATGACATGTACATAGTGTTTGTACTTTGTATGTTTTTAAATATGTAACACCATACCTCATGTTTAGTACTATTGTTACAATCTAATGGTTTAATAATTGTGAGGACATTTTAATTAAAATCACATATTCGAACACGCATCATCACATTTTCTACTCTCCGTGTATGTTTGTTTATGTGCTTACTTAGCTTACCACTAAATCAATAACATAAAAAATAATCATCTCATGTACATCCCAGCTTAATCCCTCAATCAAAATAAATAAACAAATAAGAGAATTTCTTTTTACACGCCCAACACTCTTTTTCTTCCTACGTAGCGAACTTTATAAAAATCAATTATTTTTTATAATAATTATGAAGCAGATCAAGAAATTATAGTCATAATTGCATTGAGATCATGTATATAAGGTAATAATATTGTGTAATGAATGATAATTATACAGAGAATATTTACAATGAATGCGAGATATCATGCACGTAAATACAATTTATTACATATCGGTTTATATTAGGAATATAATAATTAACATTAATGTATAAGGTTTACTAGTTACACTGATTTCGCACTACGTAGCGAACTTATGTTTTAGTTCGCTCCTGAAGTAGAGAGTGTCAATATTTTATAATAAAATTGGACGCCGACACCCCCATGGATGAAAAAATCATGAAAAAAGAGTTCGTCAATGCTCGCTCCCTAGGATTCGAACTCAATTTTTTCATCTATGGGAGGTGCCGGCTTCCAGTTTGAGTATAAAATATTGGCACTCGCTACTTAGAGTGTGAACTCAGAAGGGTTCAGGGGGTGAATGAGACCACCCGAGGGGTGCGGAAAGGAATCAATCTTGTTTCCATTTCCCAATGGTTTTAAATCAAGAGTGGAACTTTGAGAATTGCATTATACTGGGCCTTCAAACTTAACATTCAAGGACTACAAATATTGAAGTCCAATGCTTTAAAAACTTGACTAGATAAATGCTTTTTAGAAAAATTATCTTTAAGCCCCTCAATATGCTCTAAGATCCCCAAATTTTCAAATGAGAATTTTTCGGCTTTTTATATGCTAGGTGTACTACTTGAAAGTTTGAATAGTATGTTTTCAAATTTAACTTGGATGAATGTGAATAATTAATAATATTTTTAATCTGGCTATGTATTGTGTGCATAATCTAATGGCTTTGCTATAAGTAGAAGCAACCCTTAATTAGATCAAGTCCAAGTAGCAAAACAAGAATTGGATGACTCTTATTGAAGTCTAAAATAGTACTCTAATATTTATTATAGTATATACAAATCTTGTGCAAAAACTCACCTGGCATTATTTTATAAAGAAGCAAGAGACAATATTTGTAGAGAACCAAGAGACTGTTTACTCCATGTTTGATGGAAATCATAAGATGCATAATCAATAGAAAAAAAAAACTTGTCTATTTGTTGGTACAATTAATAACTAACTTAATAGACACTTGAGCATTTTCTTTGAAGTGCTAAACAAAGAAACTTGTAACACCATTTTATTGACATTTCTCTCTAGGCTTTGTTTTTTATTGAACTGACTTTTAAATTATTATTTTCAGAAAAATCAATTTTAATGCCTCAGTTTTATATTAGAAAATCATTATGATGTTATTGTAGAGAATTTTTTTTTGTAGAACCATTAAAAAAAAGACTAAATATGTATCCCATAATCATTCAACAATTGTAAGATGAGAAAATTCTATAATGAATCAAATAATCTACGTGTTGTAAGTTGTAACCACCATATTTATTTTCAAAACTTCATTTTATAAACATCTAGAACATTATTTAGTGCTTAAAAAAAATTGTTACTATAAGGATTGCAGAAATATCCTAACCACATGAGAAAAAGCACTTCAATTTCAAATTATTTTTTTAGGTAATATACGAAAAAGTAATTAAGCAAACAAATGTGATCATATCATCATACTAATACTGCAAGTTAAGAGAAGCATTTAGGAATAATTCTTGAGCAAAACTATAATATGCACCACTAAAAATAATCCTCATTTTCTGAGTAATTAACTAGTTACATAAACCAGCATACCACTGTAACTAAGAATAGCATACTCAAAAAACCACATATAATTCTTTCTTAGTACCTAAATGTTAATCATATAGAGGAGTTCATAAAAGAGAGTCAGCTGAAACTGTGCCAGCGATCGATAATAACTTAAGCCTTTTGATTAGTTAGGAAGGCAAGAAAATAGAAAAAGATAAAACTAATTGATAGCACTAATTATAATCAATAAGACTGATTAGGCCATAAGTAGAACTCAGCTGCTGATGTTGGAGGCATGGCATTGAGTCCACCATTTGCTGCATTGGCGGAATTCACAACAGATTCTGCAGCGCCATCATTGGTATCAGAATTGAAATGTTGGAAGAGGGTATGATGATAATAAGCAGTAGGACTCGAATCATACGGAACCATTCCATAAGGGACTGTATTCAGTGGAGCTGGCATCTGATGCGGAATGGTTGAGAAATTGATGTTGCTGCTTTTGTTGCTGTTAATCAGGCATGCTGCATACTGTTCAGCGTTGTTCTGCTGAACATTGCCGGTGACAGAAGCTTTCTGTTCAGAACCAAGAGAGCGCTTCATGCGTTTCGCTGTACTACCAACTGGAAGAGAACTCTGCATTATAGCATCCACATCATATCTGTTCATCTCAAAGTTTGTGACTGCATTTGCACCTCGGAATTTTATGGCTGCAATGTCATAGGCCTCAGCTGCTTCCTCTTCAGTTGCTGTTAACATGTTTGATGAACAGATTAGTATTTCAATAAAGGAAAAAATGGACTTTATCAAGTTATATCTATAATCGACAGATGTTTAAAACGGCAATGATTTACAATAAAGCCCTATATTCAATTTATCATTAATACAGACTCACTAATTATTAGTCATTCTCACACAACAATAAAAACAGGTGTGCGCAAAATAAAGGATCGCAATGCGACCACAACAATTATTGCGATTTGAAACCTTACATTTACAGGCCAATGATATATCTATTTTGATACGTAATCTTTATCAGTTTTGGGTGAGAATAAGGATATGCGCAAAACTCGATCATGTACAAATAATATAATAGACAATTCAATCGTGTGTAAGTTAAAATATTTACCAAATGTTCCCAAGTACAGGTCTTTGTTTCCGGCAACACGGCCAATTCTTGCTTGCCACCTACCCTGTTGGTGATGCCTGCAAAACCCAAGAAGTGTTAACAAAAAACATCGAAATACAATTTGGACACTTCAACATGTTATATCTATTAAAATTCCTAACCTTGTAACACCCCTGTAGATGGAAGCTCCTCTTGAAAAGCCACTACTCTTCCTGCAAGAATAGATAGCTCAATTTTTAGAAGCTATTTATGTGTTACAATTTTAATCTCAATTTCATTAATTAGGCCAAATCGGACAAACCTCCGCAGAGACGCAATAAATTCTTGCTTAGTTACTTCTTTCATATCTTCCAATTCCTTTTCATAACTGGAAACCTAAGATATATGAAAATAACAATATAAGGTTAGTCATGAAAGGTGCAATAACTAATACCAATCTATGCACAATCTCAATTATTATTATATGATTATATGGATAGGTCGAGCCTTTGATTCTAAATATATTCTCTATAATCAACTATACGGTGCAACTGGCTAATACATCACCTTTAGATTAAGAGAGAGAGAAAATTATCTCTCTTAATCTAACCGTCGACAATTGACTGCTGCATAGTAAAGTACCTTATAAAATATTTTCAAGTCCTCATTTTATGATACCCAATTCACTTTGGAACCTTAGCCTAAAAACTTTGTGTACCAAATAAAGCATATTTCTTTCACACCAACCAAATTTTTTTAAACAAGCAATTATATATGTACATGCTCACACATACTTAAAATATCAATATAAGACTACGTATAGTGCACAATTGAGAAAACTCTTGCATCATACACATATTAGTTTCTAAAATTGAATCAATAAATCGCAGAATCACATCAAATAAAATATGATGTAATTTATTAATCCAACGGTGAAATAGACACTTGTGCACGATGCAAGACTATTTTAGTTCTACACTTCTATGTGTTAGACAAAGCCATCAACAAATATGAATTAAAAATGATTTTAGAGGAATCTCTTCATTGTACTGTACATTGGAAACTAAATAAAGAAGTGACTCTTACAGGGAAGTTGGTAGTAGCAGTGGGTCCCCAATACTTTAGGGCAGCCAAATCATAGGATCTTGCGGCCTTTTCCTCCTTGTCATATCCACCTACAAACCAAGACAATTTACAATGTTACAAAACCATTTCTCTAAAACAATATAACAATGAATAAATTATAAGATTATGATAGATTAAGAAGCTATTATTTTTATAAAAAAATAATTAAGTAAGTAAAAACACTGCTTACCCAAATAGACTGTAGAGGAGTCAAAAAGAGATTAATGACAGGCAACAATGCACCAAGTGACGTTCCATGCAAAGGAAAAGCCAACAAAATCAAATAACAAGTATTGGAATATAGTCAAATTTATCTGCCAAAAATTACTTTATAATCTAAAAATGTAAAATGAGCCAAAACAAAAGTAAGATTGCCAATCACACAGTGCATGCGTATTATAACTTTTTTTTCTTTAATTTTCCCTCTCTCACCCTTTATAGCTGCTACGTAGGATAGAAAACTACTGTACATTGGATGAAAATCATGAACTCTATCTATCAACCCAATCCCCTTTTTTACTACAAGGACTCATCAAATTTTACTTGCACTAAAAAGCACAAACTATGAACAACTTAAATTCAACATTAAAATATCATGTTCCTGGACTCGGCAGTGACTGGTGCCACTTAATACCAGAACCGACACCCAAACCAGATTAGATCATTCAATGGACCATAGTCACAAAAAAAAAAAAAAAATGTACTATTGTTGATTATTAAACCATAGTCAAAAAAACATATTTGAAACAAGGAATTGTCACGTTCTCATTGGATAAATTATAAACATTGAGAAAACTTTATTTCTGGCTTTAGTTTGACACATCAAACAAACATAATATATGTTGATGTCATTCGTATCTATCTGCAAAATGAGATCTAATTACAAGTCCCGTGAGTTTGTTCTGAGTGAGGCAATGTGACAAAACCTTTCATCCAACAGTGAACGCTTCACTACCTCATAAGTGTAAATAAAAGTACAAATTTCAATAGTGTGGTGTGATAGGTGATGTGGTCAAACGCAGCTTTTTCTCTGCTCAGTTGAAAGCAAAAAAGCAAAAGATACATAATAACTTATGAAAATTAAAAATTAAAAAAACCCTTTTAATTTCAACACAAATTTATGATCACTGTGTTAGTATTATGATGAGTGATTGAGTGTTATATTATGAGTACGGAATTAAGCACACTTGGGAAAGGAAGAAGAACAGAGAAATTCAGATTATTCAGATATTGAGAGACTAGTCCCTTCTCAACTATCTGAACAGACAAGAAAACAAAGGCACAAAATGGCGGCACATTTTATCAAATCAATTGAAATTGAAAGAAAATTTTCAGAAAAACAGTGTAACAAAGTACCACATGAAAAAGCATATACTATATGCTAATATTAAATCATATGATATAATAATATAATATACCATACCATAATATAGACCATACCATCAAATCAATCACAGTACTAATAAGTAACCCAGGTGTCCTATTACTCTAAATCCATTAATGCACCTTCAATGCATGCAAGACACTTTTCACTCTCCCAGAATCAAACACTATTTAATTAATTTATTTCTCTTTTTAATTAATTAATAGTACTGTTTTTAATTTTTAATTTATACCACAACAAGATACTCCCTCCGGTCTCATATATAAGAAATAAAACAAAAAAATTTAAAGTCTTAAATATAAGCAAAAGTCTACTTCAATTATTAAGTTTTATGACATTATTCCAATTTCAACCAATAAATGCAATGTTTTACATTTTCCAAGAAGGTATAATGTGTTTTTTCTCCTCAGTTAATGTATTTTAACTACTCTCTTAAAGGAAGAGCTTTTTTGAAAATTTTCTTATATACAAGACTAGAGGGAGTAGAAGAGAAGAATACAGAGAGAGAAAATAACCTTGACGCCCCTTCCTAGCTTGACCCTCCCTTCTAGAGCTGTTATCCCATAGATGCGCTTCATATCTTCCAGTCCATCTATGCCTGCAAAATCAGCAACAACAAAAAAATCATAAATGAATAAAATTTAAATAATAATATAAAAATATTATAAACTAAGATGATAATGAAATATCACTGAGAAAAGATGCCAAATCAAATCTATGAACTTGACTTCATTCACACACCATAGTCAATAAATCAATCTAATTACTAAAATCACTATCACAATATTTCCATGATTGACAACAAGTAAATCAATAGCTACACCTACATACCTTTATCCTCAAAGTACCAAATAGTGAAAAACTGAAAACAGCAAAAGATCCTTTGGATTCAAAAACAAGATTTCTTTCATTTCATACACATAAACAAAAAAATAATAATAAAATTTTGATTTTATTATTATACCTTGTGACACCACGGTAAATTGAAGTTCGCTGACCAAAAGTATCAGCGATTTTCTTGGAGGTATCAGAATCAGCAACCACAACAGCATTCTCCTCGGAGCTCTGAGTAACGGCGAGAGACAAAGCACCGTTAACCGCGGCAGCAGCCGCGGCGGCGGCTAAGTAAGCAAACTCACTCCCAGACTCAACACAATGAGTTCCAAACTCATTTCCACATGCAGCTTGTGATGATTTTCCAATCGAACCAGAATCATCAACTTCAGAACCACCAGAGTTGTTTGAAAAAGCTTGAAAACCAGTAACAACGAGATCCTGATGATTCTGTTGGTGCTGGTGGTGGTCCCCACCGAAGTAATGGTGGTGGTCGTACATGTTTGTTAAAGAAGAATCATCTTGCGACTCGGCTTGACTGTCACCGAGAAAATCATTCAGCTTAGGTGACGGCGCGTGGTTAACGACGCCGTGTGATTGCGTTGTTGAATCCATAAACCAAATCGATTGCTCTTGTGTTGGTGCTGCTACTTCAGTGCTCTTTGTGTTTCCGTTAATACTCCCCCACCCTGTAAATATAAGTCAAAACGAGTTTACACGAAAATAAAATGAGTGAAATTCACGTGGGACGGTTTGCGGTTATTTTAACGGATGATAAACGGTGTTAAGTAAGTAAGTTAGTAACTAACTTACCATTGTGATACATGTTGTCAAGGAAATAGTGATGATGATTTTGATGAGAGGTGTGGTTGTTGCTGTTGTTGTTGTTAGTAACGGATGAAGCGACGTCGTATGAATCAAAGTGAGACATTTCCATGGGTGAGAGTGAAAATGAGAGCCAGTTATGATTAATACTAGAGTTGTTAGTAATAGTAGCACGAGCCATTGTGTTTTGATGATGAAAATATATATAGATAGATGATAAAATGTGAAAATATTTTGAGAATAATTAATACTAAGCAACGTTTATGAACGGAAACAACGGTTTTTTACACCATCATCATAACAAAAAAACAAAAAGAGTTGAAAAAGTATGCACACCCTTATGGCGTTATACTACTTTATACTACACCTTTGACTGTAGTGTAGTGTAGTGGAGTTAATGTTTATTTTTAATTTAATGGGAGAAAAAAATGAAGTGATGAAGAATGTGAAGATGAAAATGAAAATGCATGCAAGTGAGGATAAGAATGAGGAAGATGGGTTGGTTTGTTTGTTTGTTTGAGAGAGAAAAGAGAGAAATAATTAGAACAGCAAGAGTTTCAGCGTAAAAGCAGAGAGTTTGATTCGAGTTATAGGCAGTGGAAGCTAGAAAGCCAAGAAAATATAATAATAATAATATTGTTATTGGATTAAAAATTAAAAATATTTAAAAATGAAGAGAAGTGACTTTTGGCTCTGGGGGAAGAAAAATGGTCTGAAACACGGTTGCGAAAGATCCGGGCTAGAGAAAAATTGAAGGATTTGTTTGATAGGGTACTTAGTTTAGGAGATTGTTCATTGTTGACTAAAATGCCCTTCTATTTTTAATTTTTTTTGGAAAATGTTAAACGGTGTAACCGGTGCACTAATTAATAAAGGGTCATGTTAACTTGTACCCTAAGTGCATATGTTAAGATTTCTTAATATAGAAATTCTACATTTAATGATTGAAGAAATTTAAAGCTTGAGAGATAAAATGCATAGCTAATTTCAATAAATACTTTTTAAATTTGTTTCTTTAACATGTGCCTCAAGAGCACATCTTAACATTTTCCATTGACAAATTATTATAGAATTATTTTTTTGAAAATATAAAAATTATTTTATTAATATTATTCTTATCTTTTACTCCCTCCGGCCTTAATTATAAGCAAATGTTACTTTTTAAATACATCGAATAACTAATGTATCTAGTCTAAAAAGTGGATTAGATACATTAATTATTCAACGTATCTAAGAAATGACATTTGCTTATAATTAAGACCGGAGGAAGTATTTTTTTTTTTATATCTTTTAACAAATGCACCGGGTGCGTTTAACATACCCTTACTTTTTTTAACATATAAAAGTGTTTTGGCGTTTCACACACTTGTCTTACATGCAATGCGTGATATATGCATCTCTTCCCGTAACAACTAGTTTGGGTTGGCTCCTTTTTCTTCTTTTTCTTTTTTTCACACTTTTCATACTCTTGTTAATTTGATGATTTTGTTTAATGGTAGTAGTTTTTTACTATGTTTAAGTTTGTTTTTAACATTAGATTAATGGATTTTTCTTGTCTACTCTTTTAGTAATTTAGAGAAATGTATTCATAAATCAATGAGAAAAAAGTAGATGTATATGTTATACTTACAACTAAATTGTAATAAACTTTATTTCATATAAGAATTTACTTATGTAATTTGTTTTTATTGATTGATGGGTAGATACTTATGAATTCTGGAAAGATAGATTAGACATCACCTAGATTAATACTCCCTCCAATCTCAAATATAAGCAACAAAAAAATTAAAAGTCTCAAATATAAGCAAAAGTTACTATATTTATTACAATTTTTTATAAACCTATAATAATTACATTTTTTTACGATTACCAACACAACTTTACTTCACTCCACCAATCCATACAACTACTAATGTCCTAAATAAACCCAAAAGCAAGGGTAAAATAAATAAACCCAAAAATAAGGGTAAAATTAAAAATAAATTGTTTTTTTGTTATTATTCAATTCACCTAATCCATTTCCTTAAATCCTTAAAGAGTGTATTTTTTCATTTTTTTTGGTTACATACTGTATGTCACACTAATGCATTTCATTTGATCTAATGAAAAAACTTATTAATCTAATAGTAATAGTAAAAATGACTTTGTAAAAATGACTTGGTGTACTTTGATTCCTTTTTTTCTTTGTTTTTTAATATATGGAAAATATTAAATAGTGTTTTCAAAATACTGGGTAAGGATGCTAAGAATAGTAAAAAAAAATTTAAATTTGTATAATCAATTTACTAAAAGTGTAAAAGTGATATTTTTAATATAAAAATTTCTTTTTTTTTTATTCCTTAACTAGTGCTCTGGATAGCACTAGTTAGTATAACTCTTTTTATATTAATCGCATAAATAGGGAGTAACTCATACTTTTGTTTTTGGTCAAAGAGAAATTCATGTTTGTGTAGAAAAAGAAGACGGTTATACGATAAATGATGTTAAAAACATTAAAATTTATTAAGAGTCTGTTTGAGAAGGCAAATAAGTTAGCTTATAGATTATAAATTTTAATTGTTTCAAAAAAAAATTATAACTTTTAACTTATAAGCTAAAAACTCTGTTTGCTAACAGTTTTTATAAAAGAGCTTATAACTTATTTTTCAAATGTTATTTCAAGTAGCTTATAACTTATCATCTTTTCTTCTAATTTTACATCTTTCATCTTATTTGAAAAAATTAAATATTAATTAAATATATATATTTTTTAAATCATTTTATACTTATAAATTAGTTCAACCACTAATTTTACCAAACACTACAAATTCAACCAGCTAGCTCATAAGTTATTCACTATAAGTTTATCTATTATAAGTTACCTTATGAGCTATCTGCTATATTTTATCAAACAGAACCCATGTATTTTTATCTCTACTTTTAAAACGTGTTCAAATTATATAAAGTGCAAAATACTAAAGGGATAAAGATATATAAATTGTCAAATATATTTTCAATATTTTTATGTTCAAATAACATACCCCAGTTTTGAGTTAAGATATTTAGACATATAATTGCAATTTAACATCTATGAAGCACGGACACCTCTAGGAGGTGGTGTGTTACAGTGTCTGACACGTGTCGGTGTCCAATACTTGTATGACACCCGTATGACACCTGTCAAAATAATCAAACAAGTTTCACCAAAAAATAATTTCTTTTATTTGCTTTGACACTCTAAAATAGTTAAACATGTATTAAAACAATGTTATCAATGAATATCCCTGGTTAAAATTTCTACTTTTTTTTTCATCTCCGAATATAAGATCGTTTTTAAAATTTCACAAGTGTTAATAAATTTTCTACAAAAATATCCCTAGTTAATTTACCACAAAAAATATAAATTTTCCCCCTCTCTTGCATTTTCAAACTTTTCTTACTCGTGTTAATTTTGATTCCACTTATCTTTGTCATTTTTCACATTAATAACCATAAATAGGGAGTAACTCATATATGTTTTTGTTTTAGTCAAAGAAAAACTCATGCTTGGGTAGAAAAAGAAAGATAAGGTTTACCGATTTAAATGAGAAATGATATTTGCACATAAAAAATTTGTTATCAAGTATTTTATGTGGCTGCTTTTGAAATGTGTGTAAATTGTACTCCTTTCTGTCCCAATTTAATTGACACAATTGATTATTTTACGCACGTAAATGCATAACTTTGATGATTAATATTTTTAATTGTATAATAGTAAAAATTATAAAAATTTGATATTTTGAAATATTCATCGAAGCGAATCAAACAACATTTTATATGCTAATATTTATTTTTATTTATTAGTAGAAAATGAGGTCAAAATAACATGTGTAAATAGTACACAAAAGTCAAATATGTTAATTAAATTGGGACAGAGGGAATATAAAGTAAAAGTAGGATAGAGATAGAGATAAACTTACATATCGTCAAAAACATACTTCAGTTTATACATTGAATTCAGATACTTAAACACAAATCTATAACATTGTACAATAACACCATAATATATGTATCGACTATCGAACAAATTTTTTGATTTGAGTCTAAACATCATTTTTCGACATTGTACGTGGAGTATTTGTTTAACTCATATAAAATTTAACATGAATGATTTATTAGCTATAAATTTTTAATTCAATAGTAAATTTTATAAAATTGTATCTATTAAAACATTATTAAGCAGTTTAACATTACTCAAATATGTTACACCGATGTAATTTGATCTCTGCTTATATATATATATATATAATGCAAACGAGTGCACCTGGAGCACTCTTTAAGCACCTAAAATAAGTTTTCGTAAATTTTTTATGGGAATGTGTGAAGTCAGCGCATAAGTAATTTGAATATTTTACTTTTTGAATAAAACACTTCTTTCAATGGAATGCTTAAAGAGTGACTTGGGGACACTTGTTAGCAAAACCCATAAGGTGCGTTTGATTCGTAAATAGTAAATACTGGACAGAACAGTAAAACATAAAACAAGATCGTACAAGACAGGACAAGACTGTATTCGAGAGAGATAGAGAGATAATATTTTCATATTAATAATTAAAATGTGTATTTTTGTATTTTTTCTAGTTTTCATGTAGTTTAGTGAGAGGCAAACAAATTCGTTTTAGTCCTATCTCTTAACACCTATTTTGTTCAGTCTCATAACCAGTTTTTAAATCAAATAGAGTACAACAAAAGTTGTCCGCATGGGCGGACCCACTTAGAGGCACAATGTTGACTATAACTACACCAGAATTTTCAGTTTTTAATAGGTATATATACATTTTTTTTTATTTAGACCAAAGTGAAAAGAGTTTTTTATCCAAAGTAAAGAGGTGCACCTTGCCAATTTAGACCTTCTTATTTTTAAGTGGGTCTAAATTAACAAACTCATATATATATATATATATGAGGAGGGATTGACTCCAAGAGTAATTCATTAGAGTTACTCCAAATCTTAGCCTTTAATCTTAATATTAATTGGTTGTTATGATTGATTTATAATAATTACTAGAGTGAGACTTATTTCATTTATGCACATGAAAACTATGGATTATTGATCCAAAACATACTTTAAATAGAATGAATTAATTATAGTATTTTTTTTATAAAAGCAGAATTTTTTTATCAACAAAGATAGGAGTATATATTAAAAAAATGAGTCAAAGTGAAAAATAAAATTGACTTTGTTAGGCCTAGACGAAAATTAGTACAAAAAATTTATAATTGATTTATTAATGAGATATTATTTAAATTTTAAGAAAATATAATTGCATTTTAGAAAAAAATCATGTACGAATAAAATATTATTATTTATACATATTATGTTTAAGGTTAGTAACACTTACGTAATATAATTATGTATGGTATATAGAAGTTTTTGAGAAATGTATGGTATATAGATATAGATGTAAAGCATATATGTCTTTTTTTAAAAAAATAAATAAAATCAGAGTATATCTATGTTTTTACTTTTTACTAATATATATGTTTGTTGTTTTAAAAAAATCTGTTTATAAAAAAAAAATTGCTATAATTGTTTATGATAAAAAATTGCTATATTATATTGTAAATAATTATACTATGCATATTTTTCTTTTTATGACAAATGTATATGTTTTTTTGGGTACATATTACTCTTTTACAACATAACTGGACATCAACTTCCTTTTTAATAATCACAAACAAAAAATTAATAAGTGTAATTTGGAAGGTTGAGACCGAATCTTTAAATCCCCAAAAGATTGAAATTAGAAGTGATTAGAAGCAATCCTTCATATCAATTTTACACCTTCCTCATCAATTTTAAGGATTACCTAGAACAAATCCCTAAATCCCAAAAATAAATCCCTAAATCTCAAAAAGATCGAAATTAGAAAATTGAAATATTTTTTTTTAAAGGATTACGTAGAACAAGAAGAGAAAGAAGGAGGGAAGGTCGAGAGAGAGATAAGACGAGGGTGAGAGGCAACACAAGGAGAGAAGCCTGTAGAGTTGAGAACGGAAACACAAAGGACAAAGAGAAAGATGCAAGTAAGGTTATGTGTTGAGTGGTACATGACAATTTATGTGGAATCTTTTAATCTCAACCTTTGCTTTTAATCTAATGGCTCATATTCATTCTCATATTCTCATATAAAGATATCATTATCATGTGATATGTCATATATATATATAATTAAATTACTAATGTAAAATATTTTTAGTCAAAGAGTAAACAAGTAAATTAAATACTACGTATTAGTATTGAATATATTGAATATTTTTCTCCGTAAGAGTCGAACCCATGATTTCACTCACCATTGAGGCTCTACTTGGAAGGACAAATAAGTTAACATAGCTTATAGCTTTTAGTTTATAAGTTAAAAGGTCTGTGTGATAACAGTTTTTAAAAAAGAGCTTATAATTTATTTTATTAGTTTATAGTTTATTTTTCAAACGCTATTTCAAGTAGCTTATGAGCTTATAACTTATAGTTTATCATCTTTTCTTCCAATTTTACCTCTATCATCTTATTTGGAAAAAATTAAATATTGATTAAACATATTTTTTTATGTCATTTTAAACTTATAAGCTATTTCAACCGCTGACTTTACAAACACTATAAATTTAATCAGCTAGTTTATTCGGTATAAGCTAAAAACTAGCTTACAAATTCAGTGACAAATATATTCAAATATCATTACTATTCATTTTATAATTCAGCAAGTTTTATTAAAAATACTTCATATACATATTTTGTATCAAATAGATAGATATATGCTATAGTGTTCCATTATGGTATGTTTGGTTGTGTGGAAAGAAAATGGAAGGAAAGAAAATCACGGAAATCGATCGATAAATTTGGACTAACTCCAAATCTAAGTTCATCCATCGGTTTCCGTAATTTTCTCTCCTTCCATTTTCTTTCCTTCAAATCAAACAAAGCCTTAATGTTACTACGTTGATAGCTAGGCGTGACCGATTTTGACTATTTGGAAATCCAATACTAAATATTAAAAATGGTTCACTTAATAAAAAATGGAAAAACTTCAAAAAGAAAAATCCTCATTTAATTGCATAATTTTTTTTCTCATTTAAATTATAAATTATAAATAACATTGATTATCTCTCTAGAGGATCAGTACTGCGTGTCCGGTTGTGGCGGCATCGAATCGGCTCAACATCTTTTTCTCTCATGCGGCATCTTTGGTCATTTGTGGGCACTAGTTCGTTCTTGGATCGGTTTTTCGACGGCCGAAGCTCATACTGTTACTGCTCATTTTGTTCAGTTCACCTACTCAGTTGGGGGTCTCCGTGCCCGCCGGTCTTTCTTGCAGCTCATTTGGCTAGCATGCGTTTGGGTCCTTTGGAACGAGCGAAACCATCGTGTGTTCAGAAATGAGGCAAGCCCCGTTACTCATCTGCTGGAGAAAGTCAAGTTATTTTCCTTCAGGTGGTTGAAGACTACAAATGTTACTCTTGCGCCTAATTGTCATTCTTGGTGGTCGAACCCATTGCTATGTTTGGGCATCGACAAATGTTTTTGTATTTCGCTTTCGTTCTCCTGTATTGATACTGTTGTAATACTGTTGTAGTTCTTCCTGGCACTTGGCACACCTTGTGCTGAGAAGACGACTTCTGTTTTATTTATATATATATATATATATATATATATATCCCATTTTGACTTGTTCAAAAAAAAAATATTGATAATATAAAAAAGAGTCATATTTGTAACTAATCTACAAAATTTCTGTCCACCAAAAAAAAAAAAACTACAAAATTTCTTATTCTAAACAACAACAACGAAATACCTTCTAACTATTTTATTTTTAAAAAAAAAGAGAAACCCATTTTTAGTAGTTTTTAAGCAAATTCATTGATCAAGTTTTCATATTATACACTTCGCATTCTTCAAGTGATCATTCTCAATTTCTATCAAGACATTAAATCTTTTTTAGTAACATGGTAGACGATAAGTAAAACCAAATTGAAACATATTACCATTTTTATTTTTTTTAAAATAAAATATTTTCATAGTTTTAGAAGCCTACAACTATATAATATATTTTCAACCCAAAAAATAGAAGCCAGCTTCATAAGGCACCTTTCTATTTTATATATCCCAAATTTTCTATTTGGTCCACGTGAAGTGTGTGTATCTGAAAGAAGAAGAAAGGTAGCCACAACTTACATCCACATCAAACTATATGTGGCTTGTCGTTAAGATAAATTTTCAATGTCGGAATTTATGATTGACATATTGTTGTGCATTGGAAACAACCTGTAGTCACTTTTCGCTATCGAAAAATAATTTGAACTCGTGTGTTTAGCATATTAAAAGATCATTTGTAGCTTTGTTTATCCATGTTATAGACGGACATAATTTTGTTACTGAAAGAAACTTCATGCATGTTTGTCGCGTAGAAAATCATCATTTCATTCAACGGAGTTAACACGGAAATGGATTCAATCCATGAAAAAAATTAGTGGGATTAATACCTGACTTGGTTGGGAAGATTTTAGATTATCG
Organism: Trifolium repens; assembly: GCA_030408175.1. Classification (NCBI taxonomy): domain Eukaryota; kingdom Viridiplantae; phylum Streptophyta; class Magnoliopsida; order Fabales; family Fabaceae; genus Trifolium; species Trifolium repens. The sequence goes on along the minus strand of CP125844.1, from coordinate 22,417,798 downwards.
TTTAATCTTCTACAACGGTGATTGAAAGAGAGCTGAAATCACATAATACTATAATTGACTCTAGAATAAAATTTGGTTGTCCAATGAATCGAATATAGATGGTAACAATAACAAGAATTATACTCCTTTTTGTAAAATAATACTAGTAAATAGAAAACCACACTTCCTTTAAATGTGATAATTAAAAAGGAATACAATGGACCGACAATATTGAATTAGTTCAACTAGTAAGATATTTGTGTTACTTAAAAAGTGGTCGAAAGTTCAATTCATAACTATTATTTATGAAGACAATTTGATTGAAAGGAGATAACTCACCTTATATATTTCACAGATTCTCCAACAGATATTAGTAACCACTTTATATAATAAAAATAAAACAATTATGGTTAAAAAATGATTTTCAGCATAGTGACATGCAACTAACTAAATTAACATACTACGTGTTGTAATAATAATTTTATTTAAAAAAGTACTTGTGTCCATAACATAACATAGTAGTTACAACTTTAGTACTCCTTTTTGCCTCTTGGTTCCTAAGAAATGGCAACATCAAGTTAAAAAAGAAAAGTGCAACGTAAACTGCGCAAAATACAACTAGACCACAAGCCAGGAAAACGGGAAACATGAGCAGTAAAAAAATGCTTAATTGATTCATCACCCTTCATAGAGTTTATTAATAAGCTATAATTTTGGATGTTACCACTTTTAAGATATAAATCGACGGGCCGGGAAACATGAATGCATAAAGCAGTGCCGACGAATACGCATCATCCTCTGCATACATCTATACCGGCAGCACCTACGCTTCCTCTCTATTCTCTATCCCTTTCAAGTATTCAATGTCTATTCAATTCAACTTATGTTTTCTTCATTAATCTCCCATTAAATAATAAATTAAATATGGAAAATGATAAACAATATCCTCCGATGCATTAGTTAAACATAATAATAAAAAAATTATTTTGAAACTTGTGTATTCAATGACTCTGTTAGATAAAAATAAACTATAAGCTAATAAATAATTGAAAAATTAATTTATAGATGAAAAATTAGGTTATAGCTAATATCTGATAGTTTATAGTTTATAAATTATAACTGAAAAACTAGTAGATAGAAATTAAAGTATTTGATAAATTAAGTCTTTGTAAATAAAAAATGACATAAAAGTATATGGTTAGCAAGTAGTTGTTATATTTAAAATAAAAATTAAGGAAAAAAATAGAATAAAACGTAAAAAACTATAAGTTCAAACACAAATTTTAATAGCATTTCATAAAACACTATAAACTAATTAAATAAGTTTGTTACCAAACATGTTTATTTTTTTCAAACATGCAAGTTTATAAGCTAGTCCAATAAACTATATATAAGTTAGTTTATTGGAATTACCAAACACACCCATATATCTTAAAAATATAAAAAGATATTTTTTTCATTATTAATTTTATCTTTAATTTTCTTTTTTTATATGTTTAACAAGTATTTATGGACACTTTTTTGTATGACTTATTTAATACTAGCCGCCAAACGGGCACGTTCCGTGCCTGTTTGTGTAATCAATATTCTTTTTTTTCTTCGTGTGTGATCGATATTCTGTATTGTGCAAATATAAATAATTACTTAATCTCCTTTTTATTAGACTTTGTTAATTGATAACTACGTAACCTCCTTTTTTTGTTATGGTTAGTTATTAAGAAAAAAAAATATATTTTATTTTTACTATAAAAAACTGAAAACCTACTTTTATGTAGAAGTTGTGCTTAGTTATTAAGAAGAAAAAAAAATTATTTACTAAAAAAAACTGAAAATCTATTTTTATGTGAAAGTTATTTTTTAAGGGTAAAATTGGAATAACAAAAAAGCCATCCCAAAAATTTGAATCCCCTTTATATATTAGTATAGATATAACCAAGATATTATTTCCAAGATTCATGGGGAATAAATTTCACTAAACGAGGAATTATTCGAGTTAACCGAATTTGATTTTTGGGTGATTAATATTTATTTAGAATTTACTTATCTAATAGTTAAATTCTAAATTATTAGAGCCTCATTTTTAAAAATAGGAAGTTTAACACCAAAGAAAAATATTTAAATAGTAATTCATAGTTCATTGTTAAAGTAATAAATTCCTACTCTTGTAGGAGGAAATACTCTCTGAAAACTAATTCATTTTCTTTGTAGTCTCACTGGTTACTTTCTGAGTTTCTGGAAGGAAACAAACACACTAAAATATTTTAATCTCGCACCACACTCAAACTTGAGATTGATCGGGGTGACATTTGATTTTTTTTTTCTTATACTATAAGTTTTATGGTTCATGATATTAATCATTGTTGTGCATAGGCGCATTTGATGGACGGACATATATATGGTCTTATAAAAATGAGGGCTTAGAAAAATTATAAGGTATGTAGTAATATTAGTAAATGAGATATATAAAATAAAGGATTGTCGGTCTTAAAATAATGGATTGTGAAATTCAAATATTTTAGATTCTTTTTATTTTAAAATGAGAAATTTATTAGCTACAAAAAGTTATAAAATAAATTATATGGAGAGGCATGCAACAAAAATTTTCTTATTTATCAAACATTTTTTTTATATTAGTGAAAAAATAATTATTTTTCTGTGTTATTGATGTTATTTGTAATTTCAATTGATGACAATTCTTTTGAATTTTTTGCATTTTTTCTTTTATTAAGATATATTTTTAATAATTCCACAGTGCCTCCAAAAAGTGGGAGACGGTCCTATTGTTGTTAGAAACAATATGCAAGTATACACGGTCGAAGGCTACAAAAAAATGTAAACACGGTCGAAAACAATTAAAGAGTGAGTGAAATATTGATCCCAGAAGGATTGTGGATTAATATAAATAAGGAAATTAAAAAAAAGTTTTATATTAAAATTAATACTTTTAAATTTTTTGAGAAGTTGACTATACAATTTCCAATGACTTATTACTATATATTTGCTTCCTTAAACAATGCCCCGGAGGCAGATACTGTTTAACATTTTCCATAACTTCCAAATACTAGCACTTAGTAAGTTTGTTAGTAATAAAAGCAATACAAATTAAAGCCATTAGGTTTGGGTAGTATGCATAAAGTTCTGGATTCGATCATCTATTTCATTGTAAAAAGAAGAAAAGATTATGTTTTAATTTTTATAATGCTCAAATTTAAAAATAAATAAGTTTCAGCCTCTAGCTAGTTCCGAGTGTGAAAATATGAGAAAATATTTGAAAAAATCAAATACTCCACTGTAAGACAATTTCTAGTTTGGATATTACACACGATGCTAAAACATTTAATTAGTTAGAAAAAACATGAGATGTTTTCATCATTTCATCATGATTTTCATTAAAATGTTTGTGTCTAGATTTCTAGTATTAATTATGAACATGCAACATTAATAGCAATCTAAACTTTATGATAAGTGTTTCTGTCTAAACACTTGGTAGCACTAATTAATATGTCTAGCTCCCTTCATTTTTAAACAGATTTTTTAATGGCTCTTTCAATATCATTAAATTTTGCAATAAATAATGGTTGCACAGGCTGTACATTAAAGACAGCAGTAAAGAAAACTTAAATCAAAATTACTCTCACGAAATCATAACATAAAACCAAAATTTTAAACTTATAATACCATTTGATTTCCCAACCACAAAAGGTTTAGCTCATGTTGAGCTGATATAGTCAACATGAGAGTATAAATCAGTTATAATAACACACAAATAAAAGTGAGCTTTGTAACACAGGGTGCTACAACATCTGTATATTTTTCTTCTCCAAAATTGAGTTTTAATAGTAAGGATGATGACGAAGTGTCAAAGTAAGTATAAAAATTATCGATTCCGCAGGAATTGTTTCAAATCAAACGAAAATAATTGAGATCATACGATAGTAAAATTGCATTAATTAAAAGGGGGGATTTGTTTAAGATTCTGGTTTCTTAGAAATAAACGGCAAGAAAATAGGATTTGATTTCAAGAGAAGAAGGCGATTGGACCTTTTCGGTTCATCTAATTACTATCATTCTTGGTAGTTCATGCATGTTAACAAATTACAAATTCAGTTTCACGATTCGATTAAAAAAAGTAATTATGCTCAATCTCTTGATAACATAATCATCTCCCTTGATCATAACTCCCTAATCTCTTAGGTGATTTATGATCAATTGAGGTTTTAGCACTTTAACCTTTGAATTCTCAATTAACAATTCGAAATCTCTTAAGTAACGGTTAATTGAATAATTATTCCTAGATCGATAAATCTATTCCTACTCTCATAGTCAAATAGACAATTGGAATCATCACATAAGTGATCAATTTATGTAAAGCATTAAACACAAGGAATAATGAAACTAACTTCGTAATTCATTAAAATATCATATGAAACTACATGGTTCAAGAGTAATAGCAATTAGAGTCCCCTAAGATCCAATCAAAGGAATTTAGCTACTCATAATTGAATTAACAAAACAAAATAGAGTAATAGAATTCATTACAAAGAAGATTGGAGGTGTTTTCACACTTGAAATCCACTTGATATTCTTCAGAAATCGCCTCAGAGAAGTATTCTTTGCCGTCAAAAACTGTAACCCTTTTTTTCTGAATTAAATTTCAATATATGGGGTTTTTTTACGCGCCTGCGCCATGGCGCCAGATCCTTGCGCCACTGCGCAGCGATCTGAGAGCCCTGCGCCATTGCGCACACTGTTGGTGAATTTTCTCTTTTTCTTTTCTTTCTTGTGCTCCAAGCAATCTTGGTAATGATGCTATCTTCTCTTTATTCGATACGGAAAATGTTATAAAACTACTAAAAATGCCCTGAAAAGTGGTTAGAAACACAGTAATGACACGAAGTCATCAGATGATAATTAGACCAATATTTAGTGGATATATATCTGCAAAAATATTCACAATAGACCGGGTAAAAATCTACAATTTAAGTACGGGCACATGTATGAGTAATTATCCATAAAAATGAGCAGGTATAAGTGTGAGTATGTGTATTTTAAAAACCACCCTATACCACATAATATATATTTATTTATTTAAAAAAAAAACTATCCTCATATCATTAAAAAGAAAAGTGGAGTACAAAAGGAAGGGGGCTATACTGGATTTGGATTGCGTGTTGTAGAAAAAATATGTAATTTCATGTTTTCTCACATCTTGGCCGTTAATTTATAACTAGATGTTCCAAATTAAATAAAATAAAAATAACACAGAAAAATCTCATCTATCTGTTATTTATATGTGTTACTACATCACGGAGTAACCGCGTCAAATTTGATTCCGGGCTATACCAAACCCTCAAAACAAACTAACAAAATCTATAACATGTAGACCAAGCCTATTGCTAGCTAGATTCCCTCTTATTTATTTATATTATTTATTTATATTATTATATAATAATATATATTTAGCAATTTTAAAAAACAAAACACTATAAAACTATTGTACATTTTTAATAAAAATATTTATTACATAATGAAAATACAATATAAATATGTCAACAAAAATATAAACTTTAGCATAAAATTAAGTAATAAGTTTGTTTATAATTTTCATAAGTTAGTGACCTTCTCCTTGAGTATTGGAGACTTCGTTTGCTTTTTGAAATCACAAATGCGGTTGGCGCACCTTTAATGATCGATGAAACCAAAAAAAAGAAAAAGCATTTGGGCATTACGCTCGAATACTCGTTGATATTGATCTTTCCAATCACATCTTTGACGAGATTACGGTTGAGAGAGATTGATGTGCATTCTATGTGGAAGCGGTATATGAACAAATCGTAGTTTCTCCAATAGTAATCCTCAAACGTAAAGAGAGATCCGTTGGCTTGTGGTTCTTCCTCAACTGAGACTCTCCTTATGCCCTAAGCTCTCTTCAGATGAGGAGAAGAGACGTTATTATGTGTCCGGTATATTGAGGACCATTCTTAGCTTATATATAGTGTGATAACCCATTAGGGTTCCCATTATTCCGAAAAGGGTCGTCCTGATATCCACTCATATTGAGCTCATATCAATTAATTAAATAAGGTTTAAATAGTGTTTTAGTCCCTGCAATTGTCCCTCATTTTGAAAAGAGCCCCTGTTAAAAAAATTGATTTTAGTCCCTGCAAAATTTAAAAGTTTTGAAAAGAGCCCCTGAATAGAAATCCTTGATGCGATGTCACCATTTTAATGACTTTTGCAGGGACGAAAATCAAATTTTTTTTAACAGGGGCTCTTTACAAAACGGGGGACAATTGCAGGGACTAAAACACTATTTTTTTTGACACGTGTACTACTCAGCACAGTCAGCAACTGTCACGTCAATAAAATGGTGACATGGCATCAAGGATTCCTGTTCAGGGGCACGTTCAAAACTTTTATATTTTGCAGGGACTAAAATCAATTTTTTTTAACAGGGGCTCTTTTCAAAACGAGGGACAATTGCAGAGACTAAAACACTATTTAAGCCATTAAATAATTACCCAAATAAAAATTTAATTATCCTTTTTACTTAATTTTATCACTAATCAATTAAGGTTCTGACTACGGTCTGACAAGTGAACCAGTCAGTCGTCGAGTAATAATTCACAATCTAGGTGTCTAGAATGAGTTCGTATCCACATGGGTCATGCAAAGTGCTAGTAGTTTTATTTAAGTTTGTTGGATTTGCATTCGCTTTGGTTTTAAAAGAATTTTGTTTGGAAAAGTGCGAATGATAATGCGGAAAAATAAAGATAGTTTAATTCGACAAATATTAAAGGCCAGGCTAGGTAGATCGAGTCCCTCCCTTACTCCAGCTTGATAATTGGCGCATAATACAACTACCCAGATTACCCTATCCGATTGATTAACTATCTCTTTTAGTAATTGTTTATTACCCTAATTACAAGGATAAGTCACTATAGGTGTTTATTACCCTAATTACAAGATTCGTGACCAAGTACTATCCTAAAGAGTTCCCCAACAGTGGCTAAAAGTTGGATATAGGTAATTATAGCATGAATAATAAAAGATATGTAATTTGAAATAATAAAATACTATAAACTTATCAACCAATTACATGTTCTCAAGCATTCGTTAGGGGAGTTCATCTTCTCCAGCTAAGCCTAAAAGTACCTAGCTACTAATCTACATAATTGAATACAAGAAAAGAATTATGCATACCAATGGCGTAGATGCCTTGCTGAGGAAGTTACATTTCCCGTTGTGGAGGAAAAATTCTTCTCGTAGAGAGCTCTGTTGCCCTTCTTGCTTCTTCTGAACACTTCTAGAGTACTGAATAGTGTTCTAAATTTTTTAATTAATAATTGTGAAGAAGGAAAACTCTATTTATAGTTTTCTAACGGGCCTTCAGCGTGCTATCGTGGCCACGATCGGTCCATCGTAGCCACGACGGAACAAATTTACTTCAAATAAATCATATTTGTTTCAGAAATCTTCCTTGGGCGCTAAGTTCCCCATCGTGGCACGATGGGAGTCATCGTGGCCACGCTGGGTTGCTGATTTTGTCCACTTTTTGCTCTCTTTATTTGGCATTTTCTTGATTTCTTGTTTTTTTTTTTTCCGTTTGTAGCTTCATTTATTCAGATTTTGCCTTCTAATTGGTCTTCAAAGTTCTATTTTAATACTAAAATAACTACTATACTATATAAATTCCTGTCATCTGGCTCTTAATTGATAAATAGCTAATATAAGTAATAAAGATACTTCTCCACCTAATATTATGAGTTAATTTTTTTACTTGTAAGTGTTGTTTATTTTTTAAGTTGAGGTCAAACGTAAAATTTGTTTTGTCCGTAAGTGATGAATATTTTTATCACTTGAAGTCTAATTTCTTCGAATGTTATATATATATATTGTTTTTAAGAAAAAAAACATCCTGTAATAATTTTTTTATATTAATATATAATAATTACACATAAGTGAAAGGTAAACGGGTAATAAGATGCGCCGCTAATTCTTTTTGGATGACAAAATCAATTCTTTTGAAAACTACATCCATAGATTTAGGAGAGACAACATTGTTATGCATGAATTTTTGAAGTCTTTGCAAAAGATTAACAACATCTGGTGCTAGGAATCCAAAAGTGTCCAACACAAATGGTATAAAAGCATGTTGATTGTCAGAACACGATTTCTCATGATTGGCCACTTTGTTTGAAGCAACTTTGAAGGCCGCTTGTCCAGCAATAAAATCCCCCGCCCTCAATCCCACGAGTGGAAAACTCTAGTCAAATCCACACAATCATGCTTCCCTCCTATCCAATCGTACACTAGAACATCTGCAAGTCTAAGCGTCGATCTCCCTTCATGTAATTGTTTACACTGAAATTTGGTAAACAAGCGCTAGTCTAAATTAATTGCTTGAAGGAACGACTAGTGATTCCTGGGGCATATTTTGTGCATTGATTGTTGAGTAAATATTGATGTTCATCATTGAAATAAACATTTATTGTGTTTGAAAAGTATTAAATGCAAATAGGATTTGATAAAACAGAGTAAAAAACTCCGAAAATGAAATTGCAAAGAACAATTAAAACACAACTTAAAGAAAATAAAGCAAATTCATTTGAAATGAATGAACCATTTAAAGGGTTGAAAAGATGAAGATTTGCTGAATAATATAAACTTGGATTGAATATAAATGAATTACAAATAAAGATGGTTCACATGTTCTTACATTGTTCCTCTTGCACTCTTTTCTTTCGAGCGCATGGATAGTTTGAGTTTGTAAGGATTTTCTGTATGTGGATTGTGACCTTGATTTCGACTAAAAAACTAGTATTTATAGTTACAATCAGAATAACTGCTAATAACATCCCTAAACTGAGCCTTTGACGCGTGTCCTGCTACGTATCCTTTGAGATTTGAATTGCTCCTTCAAATAAACCGCTATATTAGTTGAATCGAACTTGAGTCAGAAACATGTATAATGAGAATACATTCGAAAGGCAAACTTAAAGAAATATGATCAATATTTCAATAATGTTTTCTCTTTTGCCTTTTCTGTTGGAATTAAATCGATAAAGATTAATCACATATACATACTTAACATATTATGATATATACTTTATTGCGGAAATCAAATAATCATGGAAGCATGTATAAAATCATTGGATCGACAAGATGATCTTTAGGAATACCTGGATCCATGGAGGAAAAGTCTTTGACACTGATCCTGAAACAAAGAGATTTGGCGGCTAGTATGGCTCTTCCTCAACCGGTACCCTGATAGCCTTGATTCTCTTCAAATGGGGAGAAGAGAGTGTTTTGCTTATCGTACGGTATATTGGGGACCATAGCCTATATATAGGGTGATGGCCCATTAGGGTTCCTATTATCCCGAAATGGGTCATCCTGACATCCACCCATTTGAGCACATATCCAATTAACTAATTAATTAATTAATTAATTTCTAAATAGAAATCCAATTAGCCTTTTAACTTTATTTGATCACTTAATCAATTTAGGCTCTTAATACGATAAATAGCTAATATAATTATTATAGATATATATGCCCACATAATAATTATTGGAATATAATAATTAAATAATATTTAAATACAAAATATTCCAACATTTTCAGCTATAAAAAGAATTACAAGCCTTTGGACTTGTATAGAATCTTCATTACAATTCTCTTATTCTTAAACACATTACTCTTAACCTTCATTCAAATGAAGAATTATACAAAATCTCTCTTGTTCTTGAATACATTACTCTTCATCTTCATGAAAGTTTACAAGATTTATTTTATTCTTAAAGACATTACTCTTCACCTTTATGAAAGTCAGAGATTAATTAAGTGTTTAATAGAGTTAGCATACTTTGAATAACAATTTTAATGCATATTTTAGCTCGACTAAAATATGGGCTAACACTAATGTAACTCAACTATATTTTTTTGATATATTTCATGCATATTGAATCAAGTACATATCATCCGAGCTCGATCACACAAATTAACAGCACCACCATAGGACAATATATTATTTGATTGGAGGTATACAACTTGCTTACATTCACAACACCTTTGCTAGCTTTGAGTAATGTCCACATTGATTCCCTTGAAGCATCAAGTTGCAAATTAGGTTACTATAGCTAGCTTTGCTTGTTCTTTGTCTAGCTATACCCTTTCACATGTGACATCACACGTGGTATACCCAGACAAAAGGAATGTGCAAACTGCATACGTACTATATTTATATTTGGTTAGTTAAACTTAATTTAATATGTACTATATGTTACTTTATATATTAAAATTAAAACGTGGCTATGTTTCATTATATGACCAATTTTTATTGCTACTTCGTGTCAAAATCTTCGCTTCGTCTTACATATCACATTTTTCTTCTTTTCAATTGCATAAAGATCAAATTTAAAAAGGATATAACTTGATTTGGATTTTTGTTTTAGTCTTTAATAGAAGCATGCTTTAATGTTTGAAGTCCACGTCTTTAATTAAGCCAAACCAAACCAAATCTAATACAATATGTAATCTTTCCTAACAATAAGTACGCGCAACTTGATTCTCGATCCTATCTTTGGAAGTTAACTAAGAAAGGAATATGATAAAAAAGAAATTAAAAAATAAAAGAAATAAGGAGAAATGTATGAAATCATTGGTACATATAGAATATGATACGTAATGGCAATGGTATATTTGTTGAGATAAATAATTTGATTTGTGAACAAATAGTATTTATTATTTTTTTTATATTAAATATTAATTATAGACTAATTATAATCATCTACCTAAGTCGTGTACCAGTATATATCCACATTACCGAAATGCTCACCTTTTATATAATTAATTAAATTATAGAAATTTATTTACCAAAAAGAAATTATAGAAATTTGTAACATTTGTTTGGGCATCGACTGATATTTGTATTTTGATGGCTTTTGTATAGAATGAAAGTTTAACTTTAAATGGCTCTCGCAAGTAGATGGTCAAATTTATATCTTTCTTATTATTTAGTCTTTGAATCGAGTACCAAATCGAATTTTTAAGAAAAATGCATATGAAGTGTTTAGTTTCCATATATACTTTCTCCGTAACAAAAATTCATTTTCTAAATTTATTATATAATTAGTGTATCTAAACAATATATTGACCAGATAAATTAATTATATTATAACCTAAAAAAATGAATTTTTGGTTTTTTGTTAAGAGTAGTACTAAATGTAATTAATCTTATTAAAAACATGTTAAACACTAAATCTAAATATTTATTAGTTGAAATTGAAACATTATTTATTTTTCATAAATATTTTTCTCTTTATAATTTAAGATAAACTAGTTTTTTTAAAAAATTCTCTTATATTTTACGAGGGATAAAGGCTATGTTTGGTAAACCAAATAAGCTAGCTTATAGCTTATAGCTTATATAAGCTAAAAGCTCTGTTTGGTAACTGTTATTAAAAAAGAGCTTATAGCTTATTTTATTAGCTTATAGCTTATTTTTCAAATGCTAATTCAAGTAGCTTATGAGCTTATAGCTTATTATCTTTTCTTTCAATTTTACCCCTATCATTTTACTTGAAAAAAATAAAATATTAATTAAACATATCTTTATTATGTAATTTCATACTTATAAGCTAGTTCAACCGCTAATTTTACCAAACACTACAAATTCAATCAGATAGCTTATTCGCTATAAGCTAAAAGCTATAAGCTATCCGCTCTAAGCTCGTCTGCTATAAGCTATCTTATTAGCTATCCGCTATTTTTTACCAAACAAAGCCAAAGTATTAACTACTATTAAACGACGTTTATTAGTATATTAAAGTCCAAACAGTACTATATTGGCGTAATTTGATTAGTTAATACCCTGATCATTATAGGTATGTGATTAAAATTATTGAACGGTGATGATGAGGAAATATATTCTTAAAATGAGACTTTGCAACAAGGGATCCTAATCATCGTTCTCATCTTCTTTCTGTAAAGCTTAATTAAACCTAGCTTTTGACCGTTGACTGGAAGGCACGTGCTCACATCTTTATTTTTTCTTTCAAAATAACACAACGATGATTTCGGCGACGCACGTGCACTCCCTTGTCCCGACATGTACTAACATAATCATGCCTAAACTGTTTAACTTAAATGTTTGTTTATTACTACTCCTTCATTATTTTAATTTGCTTTGATTATATACCCTTTCTCCCTTAAATTAATCCCGCTGTTAATTTTTAGTGCAAAGTCACGTTGATGATAGATATTTTTAGTAATTCAAGTGGTACCCACAATGCACGTGACATTCCTAAACTAATTTGAAATTTTTTTGACACAAAATAAAGATGTTCATTATTCAAACCAGTAGAGTACAACGATCGAAATTATCACATATTCAAATTCGTTAAAAACTAGTAAATAGGATGAATCTGCGAACAAGCTCACAGCATCCGAGTTAATAATATACAACGACTTTATTTCTAAGCCTACAATTGGTATGATGAAATTCAAATGTCTAGTCATGTCTCCGGATCTGCAATGTTGAAGACGCTTGAGTCATTGAACCTGCACTGAATTTAGATCGAAGCAAACTTGCAAATCTGAACGAAACAAACACCGCGACAAGACGAGAAATCAAACAACGTCGTACCAAGACGACGAATAACACAATGCCGCACTTGAATGACGAAATCACAAATATAAAAGAAAACAACTAAAAAAACTCAATCAATGTGAATATCACTTATTTAGATTAAAAACAAGAAAGAAATGCAGATGTGTGATTTTAGGCCAAAAATGACCTAAATCCACCTCATCACTGATAGAGGAAGAAGATAACTCAAAGAAGTAGCAGGCTATATACTACTCACTCCGTCCAAAAATGTAGGTAAAAATAAAATAAAATTTATATTTATTAAAAAAAGTAAAATGTGATAATTTATAGTATGAATTTTTGTGTTTTTCTTGAAAAAAGTTCATGAGAAGATAAAAAAGAAGTTTCATTGGTTATTAATTATGGAGAAAAGAAGAGAGAGAGAGTTTAAATGAAATTTTATGAAAATAAGTAAAAGTAAATCTTGAAAATAATTAAAGTTGTTTTTTTTTCTTATAATTTGGGACAATTTTTGCTTACATTTTGGGATGGAGGAGGTACAATAGTATTTCACCTCTTTCAAATTATAAGTTTTTTTTTTTATCATTTTGCAAAATTAAAAGTAGATATAACAATATATAGTTAAAAATATAATAACAAAAATAAGATTAAAGGTCTGTTTGAAAGTTTATGCAAAACAATTTATGCAAATAAATACATTTTAATATATTATTATAAGTTTTTGAAGAAATTTTATGATAAAATAACTTATAAAATACAATTTTTATTAGTAAAAATTTATAAATTAATATAAAATTTTATTTATTTGCATAAACTATTTTAAATAAACTCAAAAATAACCTAATCTAAACGGGCCATAAATATTTTATTATATTATAAAATGATTTATAATTTGAGACAATTTTTTGTCAAATCAACTTATAATTTGAGATGGAATAATTTATTGTGACAACCAATAAGTATTGCTTGCTAACACCTCTTTCAATATAACACGCTATAAATCTATACTAATATATAAATGAGATACAAATTTTTGGGATGACTTTTTTGTTATTTCAATTTTACCCTTAAAAAATAACTTCCACATAAAAATAGATTTTCAGTTTTTTTTAGTAAATAGTTTTTTTTTCTTAACACCTAAACACAACTTCCACGTAAAAGTAGGTTTTCAGTTTTTTTATAGTAAAAAAAAATATAATTTTTTCTTCTTAATAACTAACCACAACAAAAAAAAGAAGGTTACGTAGTTATCAATTATTAACAAAGTCCAATAAAAAAGGAGATTAAGTAGTTATTTATATTTGCACAATACAGAATATCGATCGCACACGAAAAAAAAAATATCGATTACACAAACGGGCACGGTGTACTATAAAAACAACATAGTAGTATATTACACACTATAACTAATAGGAGAATAATTGACTTGGACCTTCGTAACTAGTCCTCATCAATGAATTTCCCCCATTTGTGGGATTAGAAGTTGAGGATTTTACTGAAAAGTCCTCAAAGCTGCTTCAAATAAAATGGTTAAATATGAGAAAATATATTCTAAAAATCAACATATATTTATACTGTTTGTATTTGATATTTTTTTACTTTCTAGTACCAGAGGCCATAAACCTTCTAAAATGAGTTCGAAGAGTCATGCATAGTAACGTTATGTCACATAGGTCTATAAATGTAGTTTTTCAAAAATTATATTTTGCTATAAAAAAAAGGTGCGGGTTGTTGTCCATCTGCATTTTATTTAGGTGTAATTATCTTATATATAATGAAATTGAAAGTCTTATAGTCTTAAAAAAATAGCAAAAATATTGTAATGAATTAATTTCTATAAGCATAACTCACTTGGTAGAGATATCTTATTATATATATATATATGAAGGAAAATTGTAAGAGAAAAGCAGCGGAATATAAAATTTTCCTTTAATGATCCTTACGAATGAGCATGAGTTTGTGTTTAGGATTTTACCTTTTGATTCGAAAACTCCCTTTAAATCACGAACGACTATCGAACACTTCGAATCACGAACAAGGTCACCACCAAATCACCAACGAATTTGATCACGAGCGTTAAAGGTATAACGCCTCTAGCCAGTCCACACGAACAACAACCTTCAATGGAGTGCTAGCTCCAATGGTTTGAAGGATTAGGAGAAAGGAGGCACAAAATAAGGATTATGATTTTTCACAAAAACTCTAGAAAGGTGATTAGGGTTTCTCAAGAGATGAGAGAACAAAGGCTCATGAGAATGAGTAACAAAAGTGTATAACTCTTTTTCCTTACCACAAGGGTCCTATTTATAGAACCACTTGCCATGACAAAATTACACTAAAGCCCTTTTAACTAAATGGCTATAGTGAGCGCCATTCTCATGTAAATATGTCTAGTACATATTTGCACCCCCTTCTTGCTACATCATACCATATGATGTAATGCTCATTTTAATTACCATAATACCCTTATCATATTTCCTTATTTTTTCAAGGTGCACCGTACCTTACGGTGTTCCAATCTCACTAGATTGTTCTTATGTGTGTGACCCTGTAGGTTTCCGTAACGTTGACAATTATAATAAATCAATATTTATTATAATAAACAGTGAGCGGTATCTAGCAACACATCACTGCTACTCAAGTTACGAGAAATTAACATGTGATCTAAACATAACCTCTTGTGATAATATCAGTGTGTATAATTACCTGTTTGCCCTTATGTCTATATTGAACACAAGGCATACACAGTGTCATCCTTGTCCAGTTCAATATTGGTCCCGTGACATTTATCCTGTTATGCAGGATTGACAAATTCCATCTAGGTCACTACTGTCCCTCAACATGCTTCGTAAAGTACCCATCAACTGCCTTTATAATTATCCTGTTACGGATAACGTTAGATCAGCAACAAAGTACTTCACTCCCCATCTAGGGTACAAAGTGGTTTCAGGTCTAAGGGTGGTCTACACCATTATCACCATGAGAGTGACTTATGGAACATGGTTAAGTGTATAAGCTGCTGTCAATAGGGCATGTCCCCAAAAGGAGTTTGGAAGATCCGCATTACTCATCATGGATCGCACCATGTCTAACAAGGTTCGATTTCTTCTCTCAGATACACCATTCCATTGTGGTGTTCCGGGAGGAGTTAGTTGTGATACTATACCACATTCTTTAAGATGGTCATTAAATTCTAGGCTTAAATATTCACCACCTCGATCTGATCGAAGAGTTTCAATATTCTTACCTAATTGGTTTTGTACTTCATTCTTAAATTCTTTGAACTTTTCAAAGGATTCAGATTTGTGTTTCATTAGATACACATATCCATATCTACTAAAATCATCGGTAAATGTTATGAAGTATGAAAAACCACCTCTAGCAGGTATGTTCAATGGTCCACACACATCAGTATGTATGAGTGCCAATAGATCATTAGCCCTTTCACCTTTTCCTGTGAATGGGGCTTTTGTCATCTTTCCAATTAAACAAGATCTACATGTATCATATGATTCATAATCAAAAGAATCCAAAAGTCCATCTTTGTGGAGTTTGGAGATGCGTCTCTCATTTATATGGCCTAAACGACAATGCCAAAGGTAACTTGGATTCAACTCATTAGGTTTCATCCTTTTAGTATTAATGTTATAGACTGGTGTTTCAAGATCAAGGACATATAGTCCATTATACATTTGAGCACTAGCATAGAATATATCATTCAAATAAATAGAGCAACAATTGTTCTTTATTATAAATGAAAAACCAAACTTGTCCAAACAAGAAACGGAAATAATATTCATGCTAATGGCAGGTACATAATAGCAGTTCTTTAACTGAATTATTAAACCACTAGGTAAAGCTAAATTATAAGTCCCTACAGCTAAAGCAGCAACTCTAGCTCCATTGCCAACTCGTAGGTCCACTTCACCTTTTGCCAATTCTCTACTCTCCTTTAGATCCTGCACATTGGTACAAATGTGAGAACCACATCCAGTATCTAATACCCATTATGTAGAAGTAGATAAATTAATTTCTATAACAAAAATACCTGAAGTTGTAGGAGCTATTCCTTTCTTCTTATCTTCCAGGTACTTTGGGCAATTCCTCTTCCAATGTCCAGTCTTACCGCAATAGAAACAATTGCCTTCTTTTGCTATGCCTCCATTAGGTTTTAAAGCAGGGGCATTTTGTTTTAGTTTGGCAACTCCCTTGCCTTTCCACTTACCACCTTGCTTATTGGGCTTCTTGTGATGCTTATTTCCATTACTAACCATTAGAATGGATTTCCCTTTAGTCTTCAGATTTTGCTCGGCAGTTCTCAACATGCTTAGCAATTCAGGAAGAGTCTTATCCAAATCTTTCATATTGAAGTTTAGGATAAACTGACTGAAACTATCCGGCAACGATTGTAGAATGAGATCAGTTGCAAGTTCTTTCTCAAGAGGGAATCCTAACCTTGCAAGGTTTCCCACATACCCAATCATTTTGAGCACATGAGGACCTACCGGAGATCCCTCACTTAACTTGCATTGAAAAAGGGATTTTGAAACTTCGAACCTTTCATGACGGGCTTGCTCCGCATATAGAGTTTTCAAGTGTTCGATCATTTCAACAGCATTCATGTTTTCATGTTGCTTTTGCAGCTCAGAATTCATGGTAGCCAACATGAGGCATGCAACCTCATTAGCATCTTCAACATGCTTCTTGTAAGCATCCTTTTCAGCCCTTGGAGCATTATTAGCAGGCTCCACCTCAGGAACAGGTTCCTCTAAGGCATACAGCTTATTATCATGCTTGAGGACAATCCTCAGATTACGGTGCCAATCAAGAAAATTTGAACCATTCAATTTTTCTTTGTCAAGGATTGATCGCAAAATGTTGTTTGATGTGTTTGATGACATGGTTATCTACATAAAGAAGTGAAAATATAAGTATCATTTTATTTAATTAGGTCTTTAATTAAATATGCTCCCACTATTTTACTCAAACCAAATTACCCTCATCATTTGATTCGGAAAATCCCGTTGGAAGATTTTCTAGTGGGTCAAGATCCATATTTCACTTTGTCTTAAGTCCGCGGTGGGCGGATTACACAAGACTTAGATTATTTAGGTAGGAACTCCTTCCAATTGTATCTCATACAATTCTTGAATATCAATTGGGTGAATAACTCCTTATTCGAATTCATCTTATGAATTATTCCCAACCATTGCTTCTTAAACTCATATAATCACATTATATTTGTTAAGTTAAATTTGACCCTTGCTTTAGAAATTGGATAATACAATTATCCCATCGCACCTTACCAATATAGAGTATGCACTTCGCGGTGGGCGAACCTACATAGTTCGATACTAGTCTTGATGAGTTCTAAAGCTTGGAAAGCGTAAACTTAATATTCACATATTTTATTAATAAAGAGAATGCACTCCGCGGTGGGCGAACCCACATTTTCTTTATTAATCTCTTATGTGTCTCTTGAGGGATATTTAATTAATTTGATCTCACCGGCTTGTTTAACATATTAAACGCTCTCACATGCATCAACATACATACAATGAAATAAGATGATATGATTATGGCCTCCTAACGCAAGTGTTCTCTCAAGCCAATGAGAGAACCCTAAACTAGCCTAACGATGATCTACTTCTCCAAGCATCATCTTCAAGGCTGTCCTCCTTTGTTCCTCTAATAATTCTATTATAACATTACATCAAAGAATACTCGTTTTTCATACGAGGGAGTGAGATGAGAAGAGAAGTTACATCAAGAAATTTAGAGAGAGGCACGACACGCATGCCGTATTTAAAATCCCAAATTAAAACAAAAGAGTAAACTAAGGCCATAACCAATCATCACAAAACATAACAATAAACATATTTATTATTATTATCAATTTAAGTCGTGTAGATTAATTAAAATTAAAATTTTGGCGAACGATCAAAATTCAACGATGCCAGCCGCGCCATAGCGCAGCCTGCCTTGCGCCATAGCGCAGGTCTCTCTGGTCTCTGCGCCATAGCGCAGCATACCCTGCGCCATTGCGCAGGCACGCAATCAGCCATTGGTTTTTTGCCTTTTTGACAACACAACCCTTGTGTTGTCGCGAATCCTAATGCAACAATTGCATGCCGTCAAAACTTATCATGACCGAAATTCAATATGATTGATTAACATGTCATTGCTTCACCATACTAATGTCGGATTCCAAAGCAAATGAACTTGAATCAATTCAATATCAAATAACTTTCATAATTAGTTTTATTGACCGAAATTATGAATGATGCGTCAAATACACCGCTTTGCATCACGATCACTTATATCACATATAAGTCTTGATCATTATTATTTGTATAAACTTATGACGATTAACATATCGCTGCTTCACCATACAATTGTCGGATTCCGAAGCCGTTTCAATGTCAATCATCAATTTTTACACAAATAGATGCCAAATTTTAATTACTCGATTTTAATCTTCATTAGATGTTTTAATCAAATTAAAACTAAATTCATGAAATAAACAAACATCAATCTCATGGATTCGTAAGTGGCTCTGATACCACTGAAGGAAAATTGTAAGAGAAAAGCAGCGGAATATAAAATTTTCCTTTAATGACCCTTACGAATGAGCATGAGTTTGTGTTTAGGATTTTACCTTTTGATTCGAAAACTCCCTTTAAATCACGAACGACTATCGAACACTTCGAATCACGAACAAGGTCACCACCAAGTCACCAACGAATTTGATCACGAGCGTTAAAGGTATAACGCCTCTAGCCAGTCCACACGAACAACAACCTTCAATGGAGTGCTAGCTCCAATGGTTTGAAGGGTTAGGAGAAAGGAGGCACAAAATAAGGATTATGGTTTTTCACAAAAACTCTAGAAAGGTGATTAGAGTTTCTCAAGAGATGAGAGAACAAAGGCTCATGAGAATGAGTAACAAAAGTGTGTAACTCTTTTTCCTTACCACAAGGGTCCTATTTATAGAACCACTTGCCATGGCAAAATTACACTAAAGCCCTTTTAACTAAATGGGCTATAGTGAGCGCCATTCTCATGTAAATATGTCTAGTACATATTTGCACCCCCTTCTTGCTACATCATACCATATAATGTAATGCTCATTTTAATTACCATAATACCCTTATCATATTTCCTTATTTCTTCAAGGTGCACCGTACCTTACGGTGTTCCAATCTCACTAGATTGTTCTTATGTGTGTGACCCTGTAGGTTTCCGTAACGTTGACAATTATAATAAATCACTATTTATTATAATAAACAGTGAGCGGTATCTAGCAACACATCACTGCTACTCAAGTTACGAGAAATTAACATGTGATCTAAACATAACCTCTTGTGATAATATCAGTGTGTATAATTACCCCTTTTCCCTTATGTCTATATTGAACACAAGACATACACAGTGTCATCCTTGTCCAGTTCAATATTGGGCCCGTGACATTTATCCTGTTATGCAGGATTGGCAAATTCCATCTAGGTCACTACTGTCCCTCAGCATGCTTCGTAAAGTACCCATCAACTGCCTTTATAATTATCCTGTTACGGATAACGTTAGATCAGCAACAAAGTACTTCACTCCCCATCTAGGGTACAAAGTGGTTTCAGGTCTAAGGGTGGTCTACACCATTATCACCATGAGAGTGACTTATGACACTTTGCATAACTTTGCATGTAGTATTCTCATAGAGGGTCAATCCGGTATAAATATTACTCCTAATATTTCTTATACCTATGTCAAGACTTGATAACTCCTTATCCCATGATCCATGAGATGCGATCATCAGCCTATCTTCATAATAGTCTTTATGCTTTAAGGCTATCCCTTTTCACTTTAAAGCTCGACTACGGATACTTTAAGAATAGCGTCCTTTTGTTTAATGTAATCTCATGATTAAGTCACACTTAATATTAAACGGACTTTCTATTCTAGGGACTTCATTATTTTGAACGTTACAAACATAATAAAGAAAATGCCTTTGACTATTAATAAAATAAACAATATATTATTAATAATTAATTCGATACAAGTACTAAAGTCATTGGCCTCTAGGGCTTACACCAACAATATATATATATATATTGAGATTTAAATCCGATATTTTCAACTTATTCATTTCAATATATGTTTTATACGAACTAGATTACTTGAAAAAAAATCTAATATTAACTATTTGATCTTTTCTCTTGTATTACCACAATCCATATATAAAATAACACACACTTTAAGTCTTGCTCATATTAAGATATAAAATAATTCTACCGAATCAAGAAGTCGAAAACCATATATATTCTAATGGATCATCATGTATACTCTACAATTGTCTCATAACTTTGTCTTTTCTATCTAAACTAATCACAATTTTGGTCCTCCTAATTTTACTATTTTATAGAATTAGTTCATCTATTTTAAAATTTAACATTTTGGTCCCACCATTAAATATAAAATATGATGATATAATATGTTTTTAATGAAGTTTATAAAGAGTTTTCTAACAATTTCATCAATATTGATATTTTTCAATAATTAGATTATATACCATGTCGTTTAAATCATATTACATTGTTAATTAATAGTTAAAAATAGGCTTAAAGAACATTTTCGTCCCGGTATGTTCCAAATTTTTTCGTTTTAGTCCCTGTATGTTTTTTTCATGCAAATTAGTCCCTACTTGTGTAGAAAAATTTGGTTTTCGTCCTTGCTGTCAGATTCCGTTTAAAACACGCTTATGTGGTAGACAGACTAACACGTGACAACTATGAGTAGGCAAATAAAGCTGACTCAGTTACAAAGGAAGTACCAAATAAAATAAAAAAAACATTGTTTGAAATCCCTAAATTCCCAAATTTCTTTCTTTCTCTTCTATTCTCACGCACCCTCACTACATCTCAAGGTCGATTCTCTTCTTCTGTTGCCAACACAGTGCCATTCCAAATTCCAACATGTGGTTGCAACAAACCAATGAAGTTGTCTGTCTCAAACTCTAATGATAACCTTAAAAGAAGATATTGGAAATGTTCAAGATTGAGGGTAAGTAATGGTTTGAATATGATTTCGTGTGTCATGTTTCACTGTCACTTCAATTGTTTTCGTTTTAAAGTAATGGTTCGAATCTGTTGACCGTGTGTTGTGTGGTTATTGTTGAATTGAATTGAAAAATATTGAATTGATATGTAGGTACCAAATTGTGATTTGTTCACATGTGATGACTGAAGTAACAAAGTTTGTCACAAGAAAGGGGGGTTTGAATTGTGAACTTTTAAAATTTTTGCTGCAATACTAAACAAAGAGTAAGTAACAAAATGAAATCACACAATTAATTGGAGAACAATCTCCTAAGTTATTTAAACAGAATTAAATGTGATATGTGTGATTAGTGTTTGATTAAAGTAAAGAGAGGAGAAAGAGAGAAACAAACACAAGGAATTTATCCTGGTTCACCCCTTAATAGTATGAGCTAATTTGAGTTTTTAATACAGCTGGTTTTTTTTTTTTTTTAAAGTTTGAAATTTCAAAATATTAAATATAATCTTTTTTTTCTTTCAATTATTACAACTTATTAAAACTTGTTGACCGTGACTAAACATTTTGTTTTTAAGAGAAATTGTAAAATTTTGAAATTTTTACAAAATTGGAACCTATTTGAATTTTATTCAAATTCTAAATTAGCCATTGATTGGAAAGTTGCTAAACTACTTTTTGACCAAGGTTAAAAAACTTTCCTTTGAAACATCACAAAATTCATACTTTTCATTTTTGAAAAATTCGAAGCACAAATAAGTTTTGAATTTTTTTAATATCTGAAAATTACAAAATTTCTGAATTTTTCATTAAATATAACATTCGAAACCTATTTTTATTGAATTTTAGTAAAAGAATTTTTTGAATTTCATATAGTTTGCAGGGGGGATAAGTGTAGGGATCCCAAGCAGATTCTTCTAACTAGCATACTCTTCTAACTAATGATCTTTCTGTTTTCTTTTCTTAACTCGTTTCATTTCACCCCAAGAAATCCTTATTGGACCAAACTCCTTATTGGTCCAAGAACTGAAAGATTCTCTTCCCCCCTCCCCCCCCCCCCCCCCCCAATGACTCTTTTTAACCCCCCAATATTCCGATTTTTACCTTTGTATAAAAACTTCGGAACGTATTTTTCGAAGTTTTTCTAGTTCAAATTTGTCGAAAACTTCGGAAAATACATTCTAAAGTTCGTATTCAAGGCAAAATTAACTTTGGAAAGAGTCATGGGGGGTGGAAAGAGAAAATTTTCCAAGAACTCCTATCTAAAGTCTAAATTCAGCCCATGGCCCAATTATTCTCTACATAAAAGGTTGTCGTTCGTAGCAACCAGATTATCATTTTGCCAATATTTTTCTTTGAAACGGTAAAATTTTATCAAAAAGCGAATTAAGCACAAGATGTGCAAAATTCACTTCACCACAAAACTGATTACAAGAGTACACCAGAACAAGAACTAAGCCTCCAGATCAAATAAGAGCGAAAACACCAATCCTAAAAAAAGATCTTATGCTATGCTGCCTAGAAACAAACACCAAGACAATATTGATAGCAATACACTAACTCAAGTTGGCAGCCTAATCTTCTATTATCAATACAACCTCATACAAATTGTGCAAGCAAACCTACATCACAAACAAACACCATTTTGCCAATATTATTTCTTTTGGAGGAAAATGCATCACATTTGTCTCCAAAAGACCAACTTTTCCAGTATATATTTATTTTATTTCCCTTTTTTATTTTTTATTGAATTTAATCTTTTTTTTTCTTCCTTTTTTATTAATAACATGAGGTATAGATAGAGGACAAGGAAGGATAAGAATTCCAACTAAGTTGGGATGTCTGTCATTACCTTGTTGTTTGGATGTTCTTAATTTATCAAAAAAAAATTCTTCTCTTTTTTTTTACAAGTAATTTTCTCCTTATTTTTAGTAACTTACTGGTATTTTATTATACGGTAATAATTTTATAGAATTTTTTATACTATGATATATTTTCTAAAATAGGGGTTAAAATGTAAATTTTGTTAAACTAAAATTTTAGATTTTATAATAGAAAAGTTAAAATTCAAAATCAGTCAAAATAAGAGGGTTGAAATTATGAAATTTAAAATAGGAGAGTTAAAATTCTCTTTTTCAATATGTTAACCAACTTTGGCTTAATCCTTCTCTTATCTCTTCGATTAATAATACTTTACTCTTGTGTTAATTCCTAAAATTGATAGGCCTGAGTTTGTTTCTCAATTTCACCCTATAGCTTTGTGTAATGTTGTTTACAAGATTATAACTAAGGCTATTGTGAATAGAATTAAGCCTTTGTTGGATGGGATCATATCTCCCTATCAATCTAGTTTCATCCCAGGGCCCACTATACATCATAATATCATAGTGGCACAGGAAATAGTGCATTCTATGGCTAGGATGAAAGATAGTAAGATGTTTATGTCCATTAAAATTGATCTTGAGAAGGCTTATGATCGTCTTAATTGAAAATTTGTGGAAAATTGTCTTTATGAATGTAAGTTTCCGCCTAACCTCATTAACATTATTCAGCATTGTATTTCTTCTCCCTCTTTCAAAATTTTATGGAATGGTGAGAAAACAGATATGTTTACTCCTTCGAGAGGCATTAGACAAGGAGACCCTCTGTCTCCTTATCTTTTCATCATTTGTATGGAGCGATTGTCTCATATTATCACGGATCAGGTAGAGGCCCGGTATTGGAAACCAATGCATGCAGGTAGGTTTGATCCTCAAATATCTCATCTTTTCGCTGATGATCTTCTTTTGTTTACAGAGGCTTCTATCGAGCAAACACGTTGTATTATGCATTGTCTTGATCTTTTCTATCAAGCTTCTGGACAAAAAATCAATAGTAAAAAAACAGAAATATACTTCTCTAAAAATGTTAATCAACAGGTCAGGGATGACATTATACATCACACAAGTTATAAATAAATCAACAATATTGACAGGTATCTGGGGGCAAATATTAGTCCAGGCAGAGCTACTAGGGGAAAGTTCAACAACATCATTGATAAAATTCAAAACAGGTTGAATGGATGGAAGCAACAGTGTTTGAGCTTTGCAGGCAGACTTAGTTTATCTAAATCAGTTTTGCGCTCTATACCATACTATCATATGGAGTATGCTAAGCTCCCTAAAACCCTTTGCAATAAGATGGAAAAAATTTAAAGGAGCTTTTTATGCGGAGATACCGATCAATCTCGTAGACCTCATCAAGTTGGATGGAACATTTGTTGTCTGATCAGTGCATTTAGATGCACATTCTTCTACTATTGTACTTAGGCATTTCTATAGTTTGTTTTGCTATTTTTACTATTTTATTGTGTTTTTAGATTTAAGTTTATTTTTGCTTTTATTTTATTTTCGTATTTTATTTTCTGCATTAGCAACTATTTGATACATGTTCACTGCACAGACCATAACTTGAGCTTCGAGTATCGGATTTAGGCGCGGGAAGATGCGTTGGAAAGCTAAGTGAAAGAGCTAAAAGTTTTGTGTTGAATGAAAAAACTGGTACGGAGTGCAGTATCCTTTAATATTTCGTGGAAGTTATAGACTTTATTTAGATTAAATAATTTGGGCCCAAAACATAATTTCAGCCCATGACTTTTGGAGTTCAATTTTTCCTCTATGTACTTAAGCTGAAAACTGAGAATCAATGGTCACATATTCTACCACTGTTCACGAAAAAGAAAAACAAAAAGACAATCACAATTCCTCATGGAGAACTAATCACTAAGGATTAATTTGCTGTACTTGGTTTCCACTAGACTTTGAGGTTCTATATATAATTTCCAATCAAATTGCCTTTCCCTTTCAATATTATGTTATATATCTTGTTTGCTTTATTCAAGTTCTATAGAATACTATGGATTAATTTCGATGATTATATGTTCCTTTACCTTGCTCGCGTTTGTTTAATTCGCGTGTGTTTGATCGTGTTTGCTTAATTCATGATCATAGGTTTAAATCCGTTTGCTTAATTCGGACTTTAGGAAAATATATATTGTAGTGTCAATTACACTTGGTTAATTGATACTATACTCAAAAGGGGAATAGAATCCGCTTAGGGCTTGGAAATTATATGATTCAATGATAAGTTGGAAAACCGAAACAGTAGATTAATCGTTTTAGCTTATTTCATAATCACTTATTTTTTATCACTTTTTTCTATTTTTATAAACCGAACCCCCCCCCCCCCCCCCTCCATAATTTACATTTTTTTATTGATTCTAATATTGCTAAACTAATCGCGAGTCCTTGTGAGACGATACTCGAGTGTCGCTTTTCCTAAACTACATTTTTAAAACTTGTTTTTGACCCGTGTGCGACAGCGGATCACTGTCTTCCAAAAAATGAGGGTGGATTAGATATTAAAAGACCTCAACATATGAATGATTATTTGAAATCTGATAACCAAACCAGACGACCTATATTTTTAGATAAACTAAAACCTGTTGTTTCTGTCTTTGACGGAAATCATAATCAAAAGATTTTTACATTATCTGTATTACAAATTAAAATAAAAAAATTATTAAAATAAACTACATAAAATTAGCAGTATTCCTCAATCTTGCATGCGTAAGAACCGAGGAAAAACGTGTGCGAGCCCGCGTGCACACGTTTGGTCAAGACAATGAAATGTATTTTCTATTTTGTAATACGTAAATGAATTTTTTATAATAATGATTATGACATAATAAATTTATAGGTTTTAAAAACGTGTTGAGACAAAATCCTATTTTGATATTTTAAAGATAACAAAACATCCTTAATTAATTTTTAATTAAATTATGATTATTATGTGATCTAACAAGTGCTTTTAAGTGATTTAATATAAGACAGATGCAAAGATTTAATATCACTATGTTTTAATCAAAAGAAACAAATAAGCAAGTTTTTGTCAGGAGAATGGTCTCTGAATGGTCTCCCAGACTCACATATTCATTGGATAAGCACTTATTTAAGTCAACTACATATGGGACAATGATGAACTTTATACAAGACTTAAATATAGTATCATACCAGTTTGAAATAAGTCTTTTAAGGCAAGGAATAATTTTGATCCTTGAGCTTACTCATTTAAGTGCTTTTAAGGAAGTAAAAGCTCACAAATTATTGACAAGGTCTTATGTTCTTCAAGAACATCATTAAAGAAAAATCTAAACCAATGAGAATTAGACAAAGCAAGTAGCAAAGGACTGAAATTCTGTTTGAAAGTACAAGCCTATGAAAGAGAAGCTTCACTTTGTCATACAAGTGTCCAAGACTTACTATTCACATGTTCTTTGGAAGTACACTTGAATAGTGGCTATGCTAGGCCTTGCTAAGTCTTCTACAACTGTCAAACAGCTTGCAACAACTCAGCAAATCCGTTTACTTCTTTTCTTGCACAAGAAGCTTTGGTCTCCACCAGATAGGAGAATGGTCTCCAGCAGACAGGAGAATGGTCTCCCAGATTTTGGCTACAAGCTACATTCTTATCCAAAAGCTATTTCTACACATGGACTATTATTCTACAACGGTTATATATCAGAAACAGCTCATTACAGTTGGCAAAAAGGATATACTTGATATTCCTACAGATCCATATAGGAGAGACCATAGGAAGAATGGTCTCCAGGCTCACTTAAAAAGGACAGATTTGAATGGACTGTTTTGCCAATTTGACAACGGCTATTTCACACTCCAAACAGTCATATTTGAAGTTCAAATATCATAGGAACTTCTTCATCTATAAATAGCATGATTGGCTACAAGGAAGAGCAAGAGTTTTCAAGCAATCTAAAGCATTGATTCACATTTCACTAAGCAATCTTAAAGCTCTCCTTTTTCACTCATACTCCAAAGCTTTCTAGCATTTAGGATCTGAATTCATTGTGTATTTTGAGTGTAATTTATTTTAAGCATATACAACTAGTTTAGGTTGGTATAAGCTTGTAAGATCCAAAATCATTTCATATCTTTTGAAAGATCTAACTCAAGTCAATTAGTTAAGAATTGATTGAGTGGAAAAATCAGTTGGTGATAACTGATTTTGTTACTTAGCCTTGGTCAAGGTTAAGGGAAGAAATTGTTGTAATCTTGGTCTAGATTATAGTGGACAATCTCACGCAAGTGGGGACTGAAGTAGCCCATACTATTAAGGGGTGAACCAGGATAAATTTCTTGTGTTTGTTTTCTTCTTTCCCTACTCTTTACTTTAAGCAAACACTAATCACACATATCACATTTATTTCTGCTTATACATCTTAGGAGATTGATCTCCAACAAATTGTGTGATTTCATTTTGTTACTTACTCTTGGTTTAGTATTGCAGCAAAAATTTTAAAAATGTCACAATTCAAACCCCCCTTTCTTGTGACAAACCTTGTTACTTCAAAACGGTTGCGGTCGCGTCTCGGTAACGTAAAGATTTTCGCGATTTCGGTCGGTACAGGTGTTGCGACGCTAATTGCGGTCGTCGCGGTGTGAATTAATTATAATTTGTTCTTTAATATAAAAAACGGTAATAACAATAACGGTATCGGCACCTGCCAAAACTGTTTTGTCATGGCCGTTTTCGCGGTCGCGACCTTTATTTAAAACCTATGTTATTCTTATTATGTCCCTCTCAAAAAGAATTCCAAATCACAAATTTGTATTATAGAGTCTACAGGAATACTATAGTATGAATTAGATAGATTATGAATATATTTTTATATTATACTATAATTAATAGGGGAGAGTTTCTTAAAAATTAGAAAATTTCAGTGTATCAAATAATATAATAAGATATAACTACATTAATTTTATTTTTTTTTATCTTCTACTCAGAATATCATTATAGCCCAACCTAACACACTAGTTGGTTGGCTATTTTTTTTCACTTACACTACAAGTTTAATCTGGTTCGGGGATTAGTTCTAATATCAAGTGATTTCAACCTTCTTCCAATCGCAGTTGTGGAAATCGAACCGTGGTCCTCCCTACCAAATTCAGCGTCAATTACCAGTGAACAATTAACGATTGATCATTGTTGTCTTTTGATTTTGAAATATTATCTTTTTGACTAAAAAAAAATAAAAATCAATAGCTTTTATTTATCTATTACAATATATCAAAAGGATACAAATTTTTTGGATGACTTTTTCATTATTCCTATTTTACCCTTAAAAAATAACCTCCACATAAAAATAGATTTTCAGTTTTTTTTGTAAAACTAGTTTTGAGACCCGTGCATCGCACGGGCCTGTTGACTTTTATTAACAAAATATTTTTTAAATATAAGTTAAGTTATTGTGTTCTTTATTGTAAAATTTATTAAATTAATAAATTTTTTATTAAAGTAATTGTCCCGTGTATAATTTTTGTGTAATAAATTATAATTAATAATAACAACTATTTATTATTCAATTACTTTTTTATTAAACCAACTATCCCGTGTATGATTAAATTTTTTTGATTAAAGTAATTGTCCCGTTTATGAATTTTTGATTCAATTCCTTTTATGTATTAGTGATAAATATTTTATCTTGTGTTTTTTTATATTTATTATTGATTCAATTCCTTCTATTTGTGAAAGTTCATGTCCATTGATTTTTTTTTATATTTAAGATTGATATTATACTAAAGTATAAAATTAATTTATAATAAAATATTTAGAAAAATGTTATAAAATATTATTAAAATGTAAGTGACGTCATTGTGCTCATTCTTGTAAAATTTATTAAATTAATATTTGTTGATTAAAACAATTGTCCCGTGTATGATTTTTGTGTAATAAATTAAAATTAATAAATATTTATTATTCAATTCCTCTTTTTTATTAAATCAATTATCCCGTGTATGATTAAAAATATTTATTAAAGCAATTGTCCCGTGTTAATTCGTAAGCATTTTTGACGCATGTTAATTCATAAATTTTCACTAACAAAAATTATATCTTATAAACTTTTTTCATAAACTACCTTATAAAACTTATAATAAGTCAATCCAAATGGGTTCATTTTGTGTAATAAATTAAAATTAATAAATGTTTATTATTCGATTTCTTTTTTTTTTTATTAAATTAATTCTCCCGTGTATGATTAAATTTTTTTATTAAAGCAATTGTCCCGTGTAAATTCATAAGTTTTTTTTACGCATGTTAATTCATAAGTTTTCACTAACAAAAATTTTATCTTTTTAAACTTTTTTCATAAACTACCTTATAAAACTTATAATAAGTCAATTCAAATGGGTTTATTGTGTTTTTATTTCTATTTTTATGTTCTTTTATTAGGTTCTTTTTTTTTTTTTTACTATATAAGTTGTTATATGTTCGATTGAGTTATCATTCATCATTAAAAAAAAAAGTTACTATTTTTTCATTAAAAAAAAGTTTGCACTATTTTTTATGTGTATCTTTTATATTGATTTTAATTTCTATTTTTATGCGTAAATTTTTTAATTAATTTTTTTTGTAAATATATTTGATTGGAGTATCTTTTTTTAGAGGTAGTTTCCGATGCTATTTTTATGGGAAGATTTATTTATGCTTATCTTTTTTTCTTCCTATTTTTGTTTTGTATTTTTTTTAGTTTAGAATTAAAATTACATCTAAGGGCATAAAATCTGAAATATTATTAAACTTGATTGGACAAATTTGGTATTTTAGTAGTAGTTCCTTTTAATATATTGTAAGTAGATAATTTTTGTCTTCTTAATAACTAAGCACAACTTCCACATAAAAGTAGGTTTTCAGTTTTTTTATAGTAAAAAATATATATATTTTTCTTCTTAATAACTAGTCACAACAAAAAAAGAGGTTACGTAGTTATCAATTAACTAAGTCCAATAAAAATAGAGATTAAGTAGTTATTTATATTTGCACAATAGAGAATATCGATCCTAAAAAAAAAATATCGATCACGGCGGCTAGTTTTTATAATAATACTTGATCAATCATATAGACTTAGATTGTTAGTGAAATATAGTTAAAGTTTTTTTTTAAAGCAAATATATATATATATATATATATATATATATATATATATATATATATAGTTAAAGTTGAATGCATATATTATCCGATAAAAGTTCTAAATTACAATGATCCATTTTTCAGGATTAAAAAACAACATATAGCTTTTTCATTTACATAAAAATATAAAGCCAACAAATTATTGAGTTGAGATCCTTGTTCTTTACCTCCATTTTCTTGTGTATCCTCTCCATTCATTCATTTTTTTCATCTATGTAATTTCAAAATTTGTGTTATCTCCTACTAAAGTTTGGAGAGAAGATCAAGAGATAAAAGATAAGGAGACAAGATCAAGAGAGATTAAATATTTTTGAATGAGAGAAATAGGGAGATTAAATGAAAGTATTGTTTTTTGCTTAAAAAAATGAAAGTATTGTTTTAGACTTGACTTTATGGGTGGTGATACAGTAGTAGAGCAGTGCTTAAAATTATTAGAAATTTTAACAACCGTAGACAATATTCTATAAAAGTAATAAAAATTACGACTCTTCTAATATTCGCGACTAAAAAATCATATGATTAACATCATTCGATCAATATAATTTACATTTTTCTTTTCCGTTGTTAAGTCAAACTAATATCGATTATACCAATGACCCTTAAATTATACTTTCAA
The DNA here is from genome assembly GCA_030408175.1 of Trifolium repens. Classification (NCBI taxonomy): domain Eukaryota; kingdom Viridiplantae; phylum Streptophyta; class Magnoliopsida; order Fabales; family Fabaceae; genus Trifolium; species Trifolium repens. Next base: position 22,386,514 of record CP125844.1, on the reverse strand, counting down.
ATAATAACATATGTCGACATTGAAATCCTACACGTATTTTTTAAATACTGGTCAGTGATAAAACCATTTGTAGAAGTGGTCATTTTAAAAATTTCATATATAATATATACCATAATTACATAATAATGGAGTGTATTTTGTTTGTTTCCCTATTAATTATTCATATAATATTACTATAATTAAAGTCAAAGCATTTTTTAACTAACTAATTTTTAAACATCAAAGTCAAGTCAATTAAAAACCAAAGTAGTGCTAGCATGTTCTTTAATTTTTACTTTTATTTAGGCATTGACATGCTCTTTAATTTAGCCAACCATATAAAACTAGATCATTTTAGACTCAGAACATTATTAAGTACTCCTTCCGTACCAAAATGTAAGTCACTTTGAGAAAAATATTTGTACCAAATTATATGTCACTTTACATTAGCAATGAAGAATTTAATGTTTTTTTTTATTATACCCTTAACTATTTATTTTTCTAAATCAATTCTTTAATTTATCTTTTTCATACCATTAATAATGGACAATTTTTTAACTAACTCGTAATTTATCTTTTCCATACAACAATGATTACTTTTCTTAATTTGTGTGAAATGACTAAAATGACTTACATTTTGGTACGGAAGAAGTATTAAATTTGACGTACATGTTAAGAACAGTTATGAAAAATGGACAAACATTAGATGAATGTCTCAAGAAAGTAGTTATTGTAATGAATTCTATATCCATTTTTTGGTTTGTTTTATTTCATGTATATAGATATTCTCTACTATTAATTTTTCGAGTTTTATAAGATTAAAATAGATGATAGATTATCTATTAGAATTTTAACATTCTTTCATACTCAAAACAAATATTAATGTCAAGATCTTAATTTAAAAATAGAAGAAACTTATGTCATTTTATTTAATTTTTTTTGGATAATTTGATCTTGATGTCGATGCGTATGTAGTTTCTAAGGTGATTATTATTGTTAAATATAAAGACATATATCGAAAGAAAAGGAGGAAAAAAATAGACTAAGACCCAACTAGACCTATACGTAGAGAAAATACAAATGAGAGAGAAAAGGAGATGTTTTCTATCCACACCTCCAGAGAATTGGCTAAAGAGTTGCCCTCTCTTTTGGTGCGACTAAAATGAAGGCTAGAAAGCTTGGAATCTAAGGCCCAACGTTACTGAAAGAACACATAATAATGTCTTCATATTCCAAAGTAACACATTATGTGTTCTCTTAGGAGGCAATATTTCCCCACAACTTCAAATTTCTAGATTCCCCGATATGGAGATTACTATTATATGCTTCTCTTATTACAAGTTTCATTTTATTTTCATTTTCACAAACATGTAGTGTATAGATGCATTGGCGGAACTAGGGGTGGCTGAGGTGGGCCGCAGCCACCCCCGAAAAAATGAGAAATTACCTTAATATCCTTGGTATTTAAAATAAAAATAAAATATATAGTGTATATATATTTGAGTGCATATATTAGTTAACCAACTGAACGCGTAGCCTAGTGGAGCAGAAGAGATGCTAATAGATGTACATTCAACTATGAATAATAGTTGTTCCTAGCCTAGGTATCATATCATCACTTTAATATACGTAGTCCCTTTTAGATAAGCCTTCTCCTGCTGCCTTTTTGGGTTAATTTAGGTCGTGGTCCTGAGTAAGAGCCAGTAAGGTGCTAGCCCGACCCCTTGGTTTGGGTCTGGGTACAAGACCAGTAGACCAATAGGCCAAGTTACACGGCTAAAAGGAAAGCGCTCGGCTCGCTCCAAGCATTCCACTCTATAGTTATCTGCTCTAAGCATTCCACTCTATAGTTATCTTGAATATTTCCACCTATCAACCTGTGACCCAATCAATTCCAGTTGCCGCTACGCCGCTTCAATCCGTTATGGCTCGACCCTTAGCAACAACAGATTCGCCGGGGAATGAGTCTCTGGTTTACAGAATTCAGCTGAGAAATAAATAAAGTCTAATTAGGAAAAATAAAGTTTATTATTATTTTCAGCTTTGTTGATATCTACATATTTCAAGGTTTTCCTTCATTTTATCGGTTTCGTCTCAATATTTGTCCCAGACCTCGTGATTGATTTCAAATTGTTTGACTGGACAGAGTTGTTATTGTTTGCTGATGTTTGTTGCAAAGAGTTAGTACATAATCAGTTTTTGTGTTGACGGTTGTTTCATTCGTCAACTATTTTTATATTTAGGGATCGTTTTTAGATTACCTATTTTCAGATTTTCTTAGGTTTTTTTATTTCTTTAATTATTTTTTTATTTCTTGAGAGTTAGGTCTGGTCCCTCTCTTATACATTTTATTTTTTATAATATATATATGTATGAGTGTGTGGTAAAAGATAGGTATCTTCTTAATCTTCTTAATATACTAAAAGTTAGTAGGACTTTTACTATTCCAAACCAAAAACCCTAATACCCTATTTCACATCTTATGTCATGATGATGTCAAAATCCTATGTGGACCAATGATCTCTAAACATGTGTCTTTATGTGACCCACATAGATGCCACTTTAGCCCTATTTTTGCTTTGACCAATTGTTAGTTCACAAATCCTTGAATTATAATCCACATCAATCTATATGTGGCCCACTTACTATTTCATCAAGTATGGTTTCGTTTCATTTACTATTGCACCAAGTGCTACACTCATTATTCCACCATATATCATCATTCCTTCTCAAAGACAAGTGTCATAATGCATGTATTTCAATGACATGTTATTGAAGGCAAGAAACAAGTGTAAATGGAAGGCAAGAGGAATGGCATTTGTATATAAATTGCAATAGATAAGTGTCATCATGCATGAATCTCAATGAACAAGTGTCTTTCATAAATCAATCTATTACTCCTATATAAACCATCTCCTAAAGCTACACCATTCACACACTTCATTTTCACTTTATCTCCTTCAACACACACACACTCCCTCTTTTATTTTAAGTTCTAATTTTTCTCTCCTCTCTATTCATTCACCTTCAATAAGTTATTTTTTGTATTGCATTTGTTTGCTTGCTAATTCTTCTTACTGCAATTTATTTTCTTTTAATATGTTATATAATATTATTAACAAATGTTATGTTTTTTTACCAGGATGCATAAAAAGAAAGAGGAGCAAAAGAAAAGTAGAGAGATCATTACAAATAAGAAGTATAAAAGAAGTATGAAGAGTATACATCACTGTATTTTTTTCATAGCATAAATAAAGGATGATGGAAAGAATTGTTACAAATCTTCTACTATACAATTTTTTTCTTGCAATGTATTCTCTTCTCCTAAATTTATTAAATCCCAAAATGTAACAAACTATTCTAAAAAAAATACAATACACATTTGAAATCACATTTTGTACTTTTTCATTTTACTCATCTTGAATAAATTACTAAAAGATAAGATAAAATAAAATAAATTAGACAAAAAAATTGTCCTTCCTAATTCTGATGAAAAATAAAATGAACAAAAATAACAACTTATTAGACTAAGAAAACTAGATCCAAAATAAAAATGCATGAAACAAACTTAACTTCATGAATATTTTACAACTGATTAATAATTTTAGACTATTAACAAACACAAATAAACATATCAACTAGATAATTGCAGCAAGCCCAGCAAAGCTTATTCTATTATGTGTCTATTCTAAACTTAATATGTTTCCGATTTGAAAAAAATGTAGGCCATCATTCACCACACTTAGCATATGAATATTGTTGACTATTTGGTGTTGGCTGCATTTTGGTAAAACAATGTTTAAGCAGGATGTGGTATGTAATGTTACAACATCGTAACCTGACGTGAGCGCACCAGCTGGAGGTATCATTAATGCGCGCGGTTTTATTTTTAGAGAAGATCTTTTTCTCTTTCATCAGTTCTTTGCGTGTGCATCAAGGAAGATTTTATTTTCTAAACAGATATTTCATCTAAAGATTGTGTTAGAAATTATTATGAAGAATTATTTACAAAACGTATCTTTTTAGATATGATTTTATTTTATTTATGTGAGCTGGATGTTTCTCGTGGGTAAAGCTATTGAAGCCCAAATTACCAGCTATATATTGGAAGACGTAAACCTAATGAAGGTTGTTGTTCAAGCGTATAATTGAGTCTAGACGTATTAGGATTTGCGTGTGTGCTTGTGTTTTGTGAGCCTTTCTTGTGTCACTTTGATGCAAGCTTAGGACTGTGTGTTCTATTGAGTTGTAATCATAATTGTCTCTGAAGCTTGTAAGCAAAGAGATAGTTATTGTGTGTGTGTCCTCTTCAAAGCTTTTAAGCAAGGAGTTTGGATCGTAGTGCTTGTATATTGCTTGAAGCCTTTAGGTAAGAGTGATCTAGTGTTTTGGAGAGTGTCTCCAACATAGTGATTGATTCAACAATAGTGTTGTCTGTACTATTGAGCTTAAGGAGTGAGTTGGGAACTCATACCTAGGAGTTCCTAGGTAGAAGGACATAAGGATAGTTGCTAGGTGATAAGTTGTAAACGAGGAGTTTGCTGTAAGACTTTGAACTAGGGCTATTAGTGGATTTCCTCCTGGATTGGTATCCCCTAGATGTAGGTTGCGGTTTGCACCGAACTGGGTTAACAAATCACTGTGTGTTTGTTTATTTCTGCACTGTTTACTGTTTTATACTTTGTCTATCAAATCTGGTAAAGTGTTGTAACATCGTATACAACATCTTATACTGGTGTGCCAAATTTCAATTGGCATCAGAGCTGGCACCCTGCCTATTTAGGGTGAGATTCAGGAAGCTTTAACTGGCAAAATGGACAAAGAAGGAGGATTCGTGAACAGACCCTCAATGCTAACTGGTTCCAATTATGATCATTGAAGCCAAAAATGATAGCATTCCTGAAGTCCATTGACAGCAGGACTTGGAAGGCAGTTTTGAAAGGTTGGGATCATCCTATGATTGTTACCAAAGAGGGTACTTCTACTGGTGAACTAAAATCAGAGGCAGATTGGACAAAGGAAGAAGATGAAGCAGCTCTCAGCAACAATAAGGCAATAAATGCTCTCTTCAATGGAGTGGATACAAATATGTTCAAACTCATCAAAAAATGTCTGTCTGCAAAGGAAGCTTGGGAGATATTAATGACATGTTATGAAGGCACCTCTAAGGTAAAGATGTCAAAACTTCAATTGCTTACTACCAAGTTTGAAAATCTTAGGATGAAGGAGGAAGAAAACATTCAGGACTTTCACATGAATTTGATTGATATTGCAAATGCCTTTGAGGCTTTGGGTGAAAAAGTGTATGATGAAAACCTATCTAGAAAGATGCTCAGATCCCTACCAAAAAGGTTTGACATGAAAGTGACTGCCATAGAGGAAGCTCAGGATATAGCTAATATGAAGGTGGATGAATTAGTTGGATCCCTCCAGACATTTGAATTGACTATCAATGAACGAGGAGATAAAAAGAACAAAAGTGTAGCCTTTATTTCAAATGATGATAATGAGGAATCCCAAACTGCTGTTGAAGGAGAAGAAAATATTTCTGATGCTCTTGCACTAATTGGAAAACAATTTGGTAAAGTTCTAAGGCGTGTTGACAGAAGAGCCAGACAGAATGGGCAGAACATTAGATTCGACATCAACAAACAGCAAAACAATGTGAAGAAAGCTAGACCTGAGGAGAAAAGTGGATCAGTCAAAGAAGTACAATGTCATGAATGTGAAGGATATGGACATATCAGAACAGAATGTGCTACCTTCTTAAAGAAACAAAAGAAAGGTCTGTTTGTCTCATGGTCTGATGAAGATTCTGAAGAAGGAGAAGAGTCTGCTAGACATGTGTCTGCCATGACTGGAGTGTGTGGTCCAGTGTCTGATTCTGATGATGATGTGGAGGTTGTCTATGAAGAGCACTCTGATGATGAGGAGAACGACACTTATGAGGAACTTCTTGGTCTGTACAATGACCTACTTGTTCGTTATAAGGTGATTTGTAGAATTCTAGAGAAACAAAAGAAAACTATAAATCAACTCCATACAGAGAAAGATTTTCAAATAGGCCAAGTATTGAAAGTTGAGAAGGAACTAACTCAAGCCAATGCTGATATGGAAGAATTGAAGAAAAGAGTTAATCAACTGAATTGTGGCGCAAATTTGCTTGAGGAAATCTTAGATGGTGTCCCTACTACTAGAATGAAATCTATAGGGTACAACTACACTGCTCTCAACCAACATCAACAAAACAAAGAAACAAAATTTCTTCCGGATGATGAGGTAATTAATCCCTACACTGGGGAAAGGATGTTACAACCTCCTATACCACATCCTAAAACTCTACCAAATGGATGTCAAGAGTGCGTTTCTGAATGGCTATCTCCATGAAGAAGTTTATGTGGAACAACCAAAACGCTTTACTGATCCTGTGTATCCTAATCATGTCTACAAGTTGAAGAAGGCTCTCTATGGTCTGAAACAGGCACCTAGGGCCTGGTATGAAAGACTTACTCAATTTCTAGTAGGTCAAGGCTATAGAAAGGGAGGATCTGATCAAACCTTGTTTGTAAAGCAAGTAAAAGGTAAATTTATGATAACTCAGATTTATGTAGATGACATTGTCTTTGGAGGAATGTCGAATACAATGGTACAACATTTTGTCCAACAAATGCAATCAGAATTTGAAATGAGTTTAGTAGGAGAATTGACCTACTTCTTGGGACAACAGATCAAGCAAATGGAGGATACTATCTTCATATCTCAAAGCAAGTATGCTAGAAACATTGTTAGAAAGTTTGGATGGATAATGCTTATCACAAAAGAACTCCTGCTCTAGCACATCTAAAGCTAACCAAGGATGAACAGGGTGTAGGTGTGGATCAAAGTTTGTACAGAAGCATGATTGGAAGTCCACTGTACTTAACTGCTAGTAGACTAGATATCACTTTTGCAGTAGGAGTTTGTGCTAAGTACCAGGCAGAACCAAAGGTAAGCCACCTGAATCAAGTCAAGAGAATCCTGAAATATGTCAATGGTACATGTGATTATGGGATGATGTATTCTCATTGTGAAAACTCAAACCTATGTGGGTATTGTGATGTTGATTGGGCTGGTAGTGCTGATGATAGGAAAAGCACTTCTGGTGGGTGTTTCTTCCTAGGAAGTAATCTTATATCTTGGTTCAGCAAGAAGCAAAACTGTGTGGCTCTATCTACAGCTGAAGCAGAGTATATAGCTGCTGGGAGTAGTTGTTCTCAACTGGTTTGGATGAAGCAGATGTTGAAGGAATACGATGTGGAACAAGATGTTATAACATTGTACTGTGATAATTTGAGCGCCATAAATATTTCAAAAAATCCTGTTCAACATAGCAAAACTAAACACATTGATATTCGTCATCACTTCATCAGAGACCTTGTTGAAAGCAAGGTGGTGACCATGGAACATGTTGCTACTGAAGAGAAAATTGCAGATATATTCACTAAGGCATTGGATGCAAACCAATTTGAGTACTTAAGGGGCAAGTTAGGAATTTGCCTCCATGAGGATTTATAGCTGTTAATGAGCTTTAGGCGTGCAATTGTCACCTTTTCTTCTCCAACTTATGTTTGCACGCTATCCTAGGAGAATCAAATCAAATTCCTTCTTCCCATTACACGTGGTATGTGCTATCAGATGTCCCAACATCTGGTGTGTTTATCTGTCATGTTTGCATTTATCTACTGATGCATGATCATTATGATGATGGTAGTTGTAGTTCAGTTGTAGCATGCTTGCCTATTGAAGCATGTGTGTGATATGTGGTTGCATGTAGCATGTCTGGCCTATGTGCATGAGATTGAGTAGTGAAAGGGAGCATGAGTATGTGTTGCAAATGCTGCTGGTGTTGGAGGAGTAGTAACTCTTATGGTAGTTGGTGGTGTTTACTACTGTTCTTATGTGCTTCTTATGTGCGAGAAGCTATTTTTCTCTGCATGCTGGTAGTAAGGGGAGCGTAGTGATGATATGTGTGTGCTAGTTGTGTGATAGCTAACTTGTTGATAATCTTGCAACTTATGCTCTGATTAGTAGTGTGTTAGTTTCTATGCTTGATGTATGTGGATTATTTGTTGTGATATGATGGGCTATCAAATGTTGAAACATCATGGTGACTGAAAATTTATTTTTCCTAAGGTACTCGTTTGTGAGAGTTTACTTCTCTCGGTTAATGTGCTCTGTGAGGATGGGTAAACCCAATTCCGCTGCTACATGTCCCTGGTGTTTTTGGTATGTCTTTGTACTGAAGTGAAAGAAGGGTCACAATCATAGCAATGTGAGTAACTTAGTTAGTTACAATCATAGAAATATGGGTAACTTGTACATGCTTATTTATGGTTGCACACTGAAGACGGAAGATCAAGATCCCATATTGATCTATATCTGATGAGTGGTGTATCCCATGGTGTTATCTTCGGGTGTAGTAGCTCTGTGCACTGTGTGGTTGATGTGATGGAGGTAGTATAGGCTTATGCCTTATGTCTTGTGACCTTCCTGCTATATTTATGCAAAAGGTTATGGTGTGATGTTCTTGTTCCAAGATGCTATGACATGTGTTCTGTTCGTCTGTGGTGCAATGAGAAATTGCTTAGCAGATTTCTGGACAGGTTCTCTTGATGTCTCAGTGCATATGATTTGTAACGATATTCAACAATCATTTTATCTACTCAACTGCTACAGTTTATGTCTAATGGTATTATGTACTTCTTTGTCAAATTTGTGGTAAAAAGGGGGAGTAGATGTTACATCATGTTCTCTGGTAGATGTATGTTGGTATAATTTTTTTCTGGTAGAAGTTTTGTGCTGAAAGCTATGATATATGCATGCTCTGTTGTGTTAGTCTACTATGCATCATTTCAGAGGGAGTAGAGTACTATGTATGTGATAAAGGGGGAGATGTTGTATGTGATGTTGGAACATTCTATTTTTGTCATCCTTGCTTGTTCTTGTGATCATTTAAGGTGAAGTAGTTTTGTTATGTGTTCTCCGCTGTTGCATGCCTCTGATATGCTCTAAAGATACGACTGAATTCTGATCTGATGTTTTCCATGGAGGAATTAGGTTGGAAATTATTTTTGAAGATGTGCTAGGCTTCTCATCTTTTGTGTGTTTATGTTGATGTGAAGAAGTGTTAGTGATGTATGTATCTTTCTAGCTTGTCTGTATGGTCTCAAGTTGTTTTAGCCAAAAATTTGCCAAAGGGAGAGTTTGTTGACTATTTGGTGTTGACTGCATTTTGGTAAAACAATGTTTAAGCAGGATGTGGTATGTAATGTTACAAAATCGTAACTTGACGTGAGCGCGCCAGCTGGCGGTATCATTAATGCGCGCTGTTTTATTTTTAGAAAAGATCTTTTTCTCTTTCACCAGTTCTTTACGTGTGCTTCAAGGAAGATTTTATTTTCTAAACAGATTTTTCATCTAAAGATTGTGTTAGAAATTATTATGAAGAATTATTTACAAAAGGTATCTTTTTAGATATGTGTCATACCCCAATTTTTGATCTAAGATCCTGTCTCATTTACATTTGTTATATCCTTTTTTTTATTATTATTTTATTATTATTATATATTTAATATAAAAAAAAATAGAAAAAATATGTATAAAGAGGAGCAGCAGTACGCTGCCCCCTCTTCTCTCCCTCACCTTTCTTTTAATTTTTATTGTTATATTTATTATTATCATTATTATTAATTATTATTATTTAAACAAAAAATCAAAAACAGAGAGGAGAACAACAACAACAAGTACACGCTGCCTCCTCACCCTTTTCTCATTTTTCTTTTCCTTTTATTTTTAATAAACAGTGCAAAAACATCCTTTTATTCAGTTCACAGAATTGTCCATTGGTCCATTCCTTTCATCAACAATCTCTATAAAAATAGAGAGGCCAAATTCATTGAAAGGGGGAGAGGAATTTTAAGAGGAAAAATTATCATCAGCCGCACCACCAATCCAACATCACAAACCCCAAAATTTCTTTCTCAATCTCATGAACCAAAACACAAACCTCATACTACCACCAATAATCAAAAATCTCAACAACACATAAACACCAATCACCACCACACGCAGCCATCATCAACGCCAAACAGAACCTCAACACCGTATAACCAACATAAACCATCACAAAACCACTACCACAAATTACCATAATCTAAATCCAAAAATCCGAACCAATAACAAAACAAAAGAAAAAGAAGAATAAGAACAGAACTGAGAGAGAAAAAACGGACGAGAGACCGAGGAAGAGAGAAAGAAATAGCCGCCGTTGTTTTACCTCCGTTCCGGTCGATTGGTAAGCCTTTTTAAAATTTAGAGTTCGGATTCGGAACGAGCATAAAAAAACATTAAGGTTTGGTATAAAAAGTTTTGGTTTTGAGGAGATTTTTTCCGACGAAGGTCGCCTGAGAAGACGGTGGCGCCACGCCGGCCGCCGTCTCCGGCGACCAAACCCTAGCAGAGAGAGATGAGAGAACTGAGGGAGAGAAAGAGAACAAGAGAGAGGAAGTGAAAGAAAAATAAAACAAAAATCCGTTGAAAAACAAATATATGCCCTCTGTTTTTCCCTGCACCCCCCACGGTTTCTCTCTGCAACCCCACACAGTTTGGCCCAGAACGTTATTTGCACCCCACTTCCCTATTATCTGCACCCCCTGTTTCTTTTTATTTTATTTACAGCATTTATTTAATTTGATGCATATTATTTTATTTCAATAAGTAATAATAACAAAACACCATAAAATCACACACTTGCACCAACCGTTTCCAGATCTGGTCCTTCACTTTTACTAATTCAGTACTAATAATCTTCAGAGTACTCTGGTCCATAACCAGTAATTAATTCAGTTCAATATTTCCAGATCTGGTCCTTCACTTTTATTAATTCAGTAGTAATAATCTTCAGAGTACTCTGGTCCATAACCAGTAATTAATTCTGCTATATATTTCCAGAGTGTTCTGGTCCCCAAACTTTACTAATTATGTACTAATAATTTCCAGAGTACTCTGGTCCTTGTTAACTAAGTTATTTTTAAAAAAAAGGCTTAAATGCAGTTTTACCCCCCTTATTTTGAAAGATTCGGAATTTTACCCCCCCTATTTTAAAATTCGGAATTTTACCCCCCTATTTTATAATTATTTGGATTTTGCCCCCCTCATATACTATAAGAAAATGTGGAATTAACTACGACGGTATTTATAGCTAATTGGTAGCAATTTTCTAGTAAAACTGAGTTAGACAACAATAATCATGTAATATTGATTCACAGCCCAATAATCATGTTGCTCATAACAATGCTGGAATCTTTACTAGAAGCCGGATAAAACCAAACTCAGCTAAGCCACTTGACGTCAATGCCTAGAGTGAAATTGGATAGATATCATGACTAGTTGGAAACAACAATGTCAATATCATTAACGCAAAAGCATGGAAATTCACCCGTGAATCTATATTATGTTCAATTGGAGGAAAACTAGTTTGGGAGATGATTCTTTTATTAGTTTTGGGAAGTGTTAAGTTGGGAAGGATTGACTAATTTTTTTACTACTTTTCCCAAATATATTGCCTACCCACTATACATAATCACTTAATGAGTCATTTCTGATTTTTACATCTTATGCATGGAACAAATATAATGATACCTGAAGCATCGAGGTATGCTAGCTCAGCAGTCTCATTAAATGTCAAAAATGGAACAGGTTTTGCTTGCGGACATAAATTTGGATCACAGGTTAGAAACACCATCAACTTCTTTTCATACCTGTTTAAGGGACCGGATTAACCATTTATGATTGATGCCAAACTCTGTTTTACTAGAAAATAGCTACCAATTAGCTACAAATAGCGTCGTAGCTAATCTCAGATTTTCTTAAGGGGGAAAAATCCAAAGAATTATAAAATTGTAGGGGTAAAATTCCGGATTTTAAATTAGGGGGAGTAAAATTCCGAATCTTTCAAAATAAGAGGGGTAAAACTGCATTTAAGCCTAAAAAAAAATATTGTTTTAAGTTGTTTAGCATAATATCTTTTCTTTCTTTCTTTTCAATAACAAAAAATACCAAAAACATGCAATGTTTTTATTTATTTATTTATTTTTGTTTATCTATTTCTCACATGTCATAATACAAAATATAGTGTATAATTTATTTCTTTTATTCCAAGGGAAGATAATTAGTTTTGACCTAGTGTCACTATGTAATTCTCGTCCGTTTATGCATTTATCTATTTATTATTATCATCCTATAACAAAAACAAAAAAACATTCAAATATCAAAAATCTTTTCAAAAAAAATATTTTTTTCTAATAAACCTTGACTTTCGTCAAGAGACTTTGTTCAAACTTTTTCTCAATAAATGCTCCAATTCATCTAAGCTTATTTACACATTTTAAAAAAAAGACTAAAAAATACAAAAACAAATTCAAACCTTTTTGCCATTTGGCTTTTGACTTTAAAACCTTTTTTCAAAGAGTTTAGACGTGAGTCATCTCTATGGTCGAGAATTCTAATTTCCTCATAACATAAGACAAGAAAAATGTTGATTCTTTTCCACTTAGGAGAGTTAGTGGCATACTCGTTGATGATATCCGAGTTTGGAGCCCTTCCCTATTGTGAAGCAAAGATCCATTTTAGCATGTTTGTGGTGGATAAAAAGGAGTTTAAAACTTAATATGACAACTCGTCTTTTCTCCTAAAAAACAATCAAACAAACCACTTTATAATTTTTACCCCGAACTACGGAATTTTGATCCTTTACGGGTACGTAGTGCAAAAGACCTTGTGTCTTCCCAAATCAAAATTAATAAAAAATACATTTTCTTTTCCAATCAAAATTAATAAAAAATACATTTTCTTTTCCAATCAAAATTAATAAAAAATTTATTCTTTTCTCATCATCCAAATCATTTATAAGCAATTTTACAAGCAAATCTTTTTTAGCACAAAAATACATATTTTACAAGAGGTTCCTGTAGAGTACTACAGATACTTAGGGTGCTAATACCTTTCCTTTGTATAACTAACCCCCGTACCTTTGATCTCTGAAAACTGCATCATTTAATTGCCTCATTGCGTCTTTAAATTTTGCATGTTACTTTATGGGTTTATTCGATCTTTTTCCCATCCCTTGGATAAATTAAAGTTCGGTGGTGAATCATTATTTTTGAGAACCAAAGCTAACCAATAGCTGTTGGCGTCCGAAAATCACCGCGACAATATGGTTTTATTTTATTTATGTGAGCTTGATGCTTCTCGCAGGCAAAGCTGCTGAAGCCCAAATTACCAGCTATATATTGGAAGACGTAAACCTAATGAAGGTTGTTGTTCAAGCGTATAATTGAGTATAGCCGTATTAGGATTTGCGTGTGTGCTTGTGTTTTGTGAGCCTTTCTTGTGTCACTTTGATGCAAGCTTAGGACTGTGTGTTCTATTGAGTTGTAATCATAATTGTCTCTGAAGCTTTTAAGCAAAGAGATAGTTATTGTGTGTGTGTCCTCTCCAAAGCTTTTAAGCAAGGAGTTTGGATCGTAGTGCTTGTATATTGCTCGAAGCCTTTAGGTAAGAGTGATCTAGTGTTTAGGAGAATGTCTCCAACATAGTGATTGATTCAACAATAGTGCTGTCTGTACTATTGAGCTTAAGGAGTGAGTTGGGAACTCATACCTAGGAGTTCCTAGGTAGAAGGACATAAGGATAGTTGCTAGGTGATAAGTTGTAAACGAGGAGTTTGCTGTAAGACTTTGAACTAGGGCTATTAGTGGATTTCCTCCTGGATTGGTATCCCCCAGATGTAAGTTGCGGTTTGCACCGAACTTGGTTAACAAATCACTGTGTGTTTGTTTATTTCTGCACTGTTTATTGTTTTATACTTTGTCTATCAAATCTGGTAAAGTGTTGTAACATCGTATACAACATCTTATACTGGTGTGCCAGATTTCAAATACTTCAAAATTTATCAAATAACTTAAACATTCCGTAAAGAAAATATGGAAAAGAAAAGAAAAATCGAAAATCACAAAAGTACAGCAAATATATAATAAATAAAAATAATATCAAATAGAAATTAGACAAAATTTTAGATCTATATACAAGAAGAAAAAACTACACAAACCATTTAAAATTAAAGGAGGATTTTATATCATTCTTTTAAAGAACAAAAAAAAAAGTTTAGAGATACAAAAAATACAGTAGAACCTAAACCCTAAATTACTTCTTTTTGCCTCCGAATTAAAATTAGCTCTCGCATCAAAGAAAGAAGAAACTATCAGAAAAAGGAAAAGAAAAAAAAAATAATAAACAAAAAAGGAAAAGAGAAAAGAGAAAAAAACTTACTCTTGGACCCTTTTGTATTGTTTCCTTTTTGCATAATTATGTGAAGATTGAGTTTGGTTCCGATACATGTTGGTTTGTTGATATCTAATACTAAAATAAGAACGGATTACCTTCTTCATTTTACCATACTGCCCTGATGCATTATCCTTCTGCCATCTGTCCCCTTTTTACCGTTTTGCCCTTCTGCTTTACGTGTGATGGAATGCTGTTGTAGTCTCTACTTACTTCCTCATGCATTTTCCTCGAGACTCCCAAACTGAGTATACATCCCATCACACAGTATCTTCACTCCATATCTCCCAAATCTTTCTTCTAACTCCATCCATCATAGAGACCTTTTCTCACTTTTTCAAACATCTTTCTCTCTCTCTTTCATCCGGAAACACCAAAGGTAGCTTCTTCATCCATACATTTTCTTACTTCTTCACCAATTGTTCAGGTTGCTTCTCATTATCTTAATCAATCTTTTATGTTGTTTGTGCAGGTACACAGTTTTTTGAATCGATTTTTGTTTAAGTTGTTGTAAGTGATCTTATTATTTCATCGCTATTTGAATCGATTTTGCTTAAGTTGATTTTTGCTATTTCATTGCTATTTGTAAGTGATTTTTGCTTAAGTTGTTCAAGTTGTTGTAAGTTGTTGAATCGATTTTGGAATCACGAACTGTAATCAAATTCCTTTGTTTAAGCCCTAACATTGTTCTTCCTTTGCATGTTTGTTTTCCTATAACGGTGGTTCCATGCCATAAAGAAACTATTTTTCATTTATAATGGTCTTCGTCTCACACTTTACTTTGTAAACATGGTTTAGGACTATGTCTTTCGACTCACACTTTTCAGATTTTGTTGTTTCTTATTTTTAACTATGTTTTTGTCTATGTTAGATATCATGGCTGCTCGAAGACCATTAGAAAAAATCAAGGAGATTAATGATACCAAATCTATGTGGAGGATTGCTGTCAGAGTGAAGGATTTGTGGATAGTTCCTCATGGAAAATCTCAGAAACACCACTTTGAGATGGTTGTATGTGATGAACTGGTAATTCACTATCCAGTTTAAAGGAAATTTTTTTTACTACATTCTCATAGGGATTAAAGATTTAAATGTTATTTTAATGTGAATAATTGGTTATACAATATGAAGTTTTAACTATATATGCAGATTTATTGAACTGAACATGCTTAACTATCAACATATAATGATTTTTACTACATTCTCATAGGGATTAAAGATAGTAAGGTTATTTTAATGTGAATAGTAGGTTATACAATATGAAGTTTTAACTATATATGCAGATTTATTCAAATCTTACAACAAATGCATTTATACTTGAATGAAGTTAATACATTAGTCTTAGTAACATTCAATGAAATCGGTACACGGACATATTTCAGGGTGATCAAATACAAATATCTGTTCCAACTGAATTAACTGAAAAATACAAAAGTCAATTGAATGTCAACATGACTTGCACTCTTCAAAACTTTGATGTTGAGAAAAATGTCTTGAAAAACAACCTTGCTGCAAAAGTTACTGAACATCAGTTCAAGTTGGTTTTTACTGGAGGTACCTTACTTCAAGATGTTAATGTTCATAAAATCTCAAATCCTGGATTCAAATTCAGAGAGTTTGCTAATATCAACAATGGAAAAGTTCCTTCTGATCTTTTAATAGGTTAGTCGTTTTTATATTTGTTTCGATATCTTTCAAATCTGATCTGTCATTAAGTCGTTCAAATTTGTGTTTGCAAGATGTTATTGGAGCATTTCATGAAATGGGATATACTCAGCTTGCGCCTGGAGGCAGAAAACTTCAAGTCAATTTTAAATTAAAAGATCTGAGGTATATCTAATTGAATAGGTATTTCTTCCCAAATTTAAGGATTGCACAAATTCAATTGTCTAACATCTTCCGGTGTCTCAATTCAGTAGAAACACCATTAAGTGTACACTTTGGGAGGACTTTGCCACCCAGTTTGCTAATTTCAACAAACAAAGGACTGATTGGGGACCAACTATTGTCCTGCTTTACAACTGTAAACTCAAAGATGCTACAGGTTTCATGTTTTGTTTTCATTTCAGTATTTTCCCATGTTATTAATTTTTATTTTTATTATCAAAATGCATACTTCAATTCATACCTCCTGTCATTTTGCAGATTTATATGAACTTTGTGTTTCCAATGTTTGGAATGGGACCGAATTGTTTATTAATGCTGATCTCCCTGAAATCACCGCATTTAAAGAAGGGTTAACACTTTTCTATTATCAACTATTATGTGATACATTTTTTGTCTCAACTTTCATTTTACTTTATCTATTTTTTGTTTTAACTATCTTCTATACAGGTTAGGTGTTGAAGAATGTTCTGCTTCCCAGAGTCAACAACTAAGTTCTCAGTCCCAAATGCTATCCCAGTCAACTCAATTGACACAGTACACACCTACCGACAAATTCTTAGCCAATGCATTAATTCTTCCACTAAAAGATGTGTTGAACCTTCTTGAGGTAGTTTGCTGATTTTACTATATTAACAATCCCATCTATATAGTGTTGTTGTTAAACCTTATTCAATATGTTTATGTAGGCCCAGACCTGTGTCACTGTGGTAAAAACCCTGAAAATTGTCCCTACACGCTTTGGTTGGTACTACAAGTTATGTAGCCAGTGTAGAGGATCAGCTAAGGGAGATACTTTGCCCATCAAATGTGATAAAGGACATGAAACACATGTTATTAATTTGAGGTTATCTAATGTGTCGATCTTTTATACATTATTTAAATTTGGTTATCTCAGTTTATCTAACTTATCAATATATTGTCCAGAATCTGTTAATGAATCAGTCTAAATATATTTATTTATTCAAATGTAGGTACAAACTTGATGTTGAGGTCGAGGCTGAAGGTTTTAGGACAACCTTTGTATTTTGGGATCGGGAGTGTAATGAGCTCCTTGGAAAGACTGCAGCCCAGTTGCACATGGAGATGGTTGAGGTTAGAACCCATATAAATAACTTTCTATACTGTTACTTACTTGTGACCATATTTTATCTGCTTACCTCGATCTGATTTGGTATTGCCCTTTTTTAGATTGGGGTGAGAGATCCTTTGGAGTATCCACTGACCCTTGACAAGATTGGAGGAAGAACCCTTGCTTGCAAAATAAAGCTGCAACAAAATTGGGGTAACTATAGTGTCACCCAAGCTAAGGGTGATGATGTCATTATTGAAAAAATCCGTCAATAATTTCCCAAAAATGAGGTATTACCAGATTTATTTCCCAACAAAGAGTTTCACTATCTTACAACAAATAACATCCTCATTCAAATTTGTAGGAGACATCCAAATTGGCCGTTGGTCCATCTGAAAGCTCCAAGGTACAACAGCTTGAGGATGTTCTTGAGCCAAGTCTAGAGGATGTTGTTGTCAGTGATAACAAAGAAGAAGCTGAACAACTTGTGGAGGATAGTGAACCTGTGATTCCAACTGTAAGCTCTTCACCTTTATTTGTTTTAATAATGTACAAAGTATTATGCTATCAATTTGAAATTGATAGAATCAATTTGATAAAACTTGATGTGAGAAAGTTTGCATATAGATGAAAGTTGGATAAAATCCATGGAAACTGAAAGTTTGATAAAACTTGATGTGAGAAAGTTTGTTATAATATTTTGTAACTGATATACCATGGAAACTGAATAACATTAAAACCAAAATATGAGCATCAAATTAGTAGATTAAAACCATGGAAACTGAATACCATCAGTTAATAATCTTTCATTCCTTTGCAGCAAGATCTATCAGATTCTTCTGAGAATGATCCTGATCAAGTACAGATGACTCCAGCCAAAAGAAATGCATCAACCCAGTCTGCACAAAAGGATATTGATAGTCCAGCTCCAAATACTAAAGGATCTTCAACCAAATTGTCCGTACCTGCATTGAAAAAGATTATCAAGCGTGAGAAACGCACATGATCAAAGTTCTGAATGATCTTCATCTATAAAAACTTATTATATGCGAGCTGTTTTGTGATATCAAATTTGTCTTTCCCAATTTGATCTTTTTGTTATAACAGCTACATCATATCATTGTCTGCTACTACTACTTAATCTATCATTTGGACCTGTAATATTAAGTTTATACTTACCTCCTGTAATATTAAGTTTATACTACTACTTATTCAGTTTCCATGGTATTCAGTTTCCATGGTTTTAATCTACTAATTCGATGTTCATATTTTGGTTTTAATGTTATTCAGTTTCCATGGTATATCAGTTACAAAATATTCGACATTAGGCTTAATGATAACCACAAATATAGTCAAAATTTGCCTTTTTTAAAAACAAAATATCCAGGATTTTATCAAACTTTCATCTATATGCAAACTTTCTCACATCAAGTTTTATCAAATTGATTCTATCAATTTCCAATTGACTATAATTAATTTACATGAGATACCATCTGAAGATACTTTGTTTTTCATACTGATTAAACCACTTCTGTCCTACTATTATGCAGAACTTATAGAAAATAAATCAATGACATGTTGTTCCTCTATTCATGATATAATTAAAATATATATTACTTTGGATATATTATCAACCCTACTTTTTTTAATGACGATTCTAATAGTCTGCATAAAAGTCCAACTTTGATATATGAGCTTTTACTACTAACTCTCTTACACAAAGTACTTATTTTATTTTAAACTATGGTAGCAAAGCATTCTATATACCTATATGAACAGTTGTGTCTAATCACAAAACACATCACTTCAGCCACATTACTATCTCAAGTAACCAAATCTTCCAACTTGATTACGTTACAACTATTGACAACATTGGCTGCCACAATTTAATATTTATTTAACTAGAAATTGTTATGGGAAATCTTTTAAAAATTATTCAATAATCAAAGTTTTTAATACAGGAGGCAAAATGGAATTGTTCCTGCCCAATTATAATCGAGGTTTCAAAATTATCACTTATTACTCTTATCTTACACAAACTAAAGCCATTAACCTTAGATGAGTGCTTTTCATTACCTCTTCTGCATAATCACTATATGTTATCAACAACATATTGAAGACCCTGTTTCCATACCATGACCAATGACTATATTGCAAAAGCAAACTCAGGTTTGGCAAGACTCAAGCGCAAAAGAACATTTGAAAACAAAACACATTTTACTAGATCAACTAAAAGATCAGTAACTTCGTCTTCGTCGCCTGCAAATTCAAAAGCCAGCCCTCATGTTTCTACAGCTTTTGCAGATGTTACAAACACTCATCAACTACACACACCTCTTGAAGATCTTAGTCATTCCAAAGCAACTGAACAAACTCAACCAAATCTTACGGAACATCATAGAAATACAAAATCTACATCTTTTATCGAAACAAATTATTCTAGACTTAACCTTTTGAACAAGTTCTCAGCAACTACAAATGACAAACCCTCTTCTTCCAACGTGACTAATGAATCAATATTGACTCCTCCATCTCCTCCAAATGATAGTCCTCCATCTCCTCCAACTTCTCCAATTTTCACTCCTCCACCTCCTCCTACTTCTCCAATTTTCACTCCTCCATCTCCTCCAACTCCAGAACAATATTTTGATTCTGGTACAGAAAGTGATTCCGAGGTTGAAATTTACCTTGATGAAAATTCTTCTGAATCTGAACAAGAGGTTGAAGAAAATCACCATCAAATTCGCAATAACCTGTCTTATACTATGACTGGAAATCCAGCTTTCCAAGGTAACAGTAAATGACTTTCCACATTTATGTTATTATCTGCATATTTTAAAGTATTCATATTTTTTTTTTGCAGGATATGATGATCTTGGTGATACACTTTGTGAATGTGAACAATGCGGAGCACAAATGTGGTATGACGAAAGAAAATAAAAATGTAAACACACAACAATGCCCAAATTTCAATTATGTTGTGGTAATGGAAAAGTTGAGTTACCAGAGCTCAGACAACCTCCACCGACTCTTAAACATTTATTATTTGATACTACACCTGATAGCAAACAGTTCCAACAATGTACTAGAGTGTACAATGCCATGTTCTCATTCACATCTCCAGGCATGACTATTGATGATGTTAATCAACGTGGTAGAGGTCCACCAACTCTGAGAATCCAAGGACAAACTTGCCATCGAATTGGTACATTGTTGCCAGCAGAAGGACAGTCTCCCAAATATGCTCAACTTTATATCTATGATACGGAGAATGAAATTGAGAATCGAATGAAGACTTTCAGGTAATTATAATTACATTTCAAATTTGAGCAAACAAACTCCATATGGAATATCATACAAACCAATTATACTATAGAGAGTGCTAATAAGATTACTATAGAGAGTGCAGAGTAGATTACTATGCATATCTATTTACATTAGCTCAAATCATAACATATATTCCCAAGATAAATTAAATGGTAACTCAATATTATTTGTGTAACAGGAATAACAAGCATATTGATAGAGACATTGTAGTTCAATTATGTAACATGTTGGATGAACACAATGTCCATGCAAAAGGATTTTGTATGGCAAGAGATTTGTTGAAGGATGGCAATGTCCATGATTTAAAACTCAAACTAATTTCAGAAAGAAGAAGTGATGGTCGAATTTATAATCAGCCAACTGTCTCTGAAGTTGCAGCATTGATTGTTGGGGATGTTGATTATGCAGAAGCCAGGGATATTATATTGCATGAAAGAGGTGGTTAACTTCAACGAATCAATGAATTTCATCATTCCTATTTAAGTTACCAGTATCCTCTTATTTTTCCTTTTGGAGAAGATGGATATAGAGATGGAATTTTACTTAAATATCAACATGAAACTGTTGTTACAAAAAGAAACCGTCTGACCATAAGAGCTTGGCTATCATATAGAATTCAAAGCAGGAAATCAGATGCTCGCACTTTGATATGTAGCAGACGCTTATTTCAACAGTTTTTGGTTGATGGATTCACAATGATGGAAGCAGAAAGATTGACTTGGTTGAGGAAAAATCAATCTAAATTAAGAGTTGGAAAATATCACCGATTGAATGAACAAGTATTAAACAATAATGGTCAGACTCCACAAAAGAGAGGCAAAAGAGTCATTCTTCCATCTTCTTTTGTTGGCGGCAGAAGATATCTAGATCAACTATATTTTGATGGTATGGCTATATCAAGTCAAATTGGATTTCCAGATATATTCATAACTTTTACATGCAATCCTAACTGGCCAGAAATACAAAGAGAACTTGCTAAGCATCGTCTTCAATCACACGACAGACCTGACATCATCTCCAGAGTTTTTAAGATGAAGTTAGATGCACTTATGAAAGATATAACAAGGAAGCACATCTTAGGAAAAGTTCTTGCATGTGAGTTCTATCTATTATTGTACTGACCTGATCCACTTACGATGCATTCCATTAATTCTAACATTGTATTATTTGCAATTTACTTTTGTTAATTGACATTTATATTTCTTATAGATCTATACACCATTGAGTTCCAAAAAAGAGGTTTGCCGCATGCACACATTCTGGTATTCTTGCATCCTTCAAGCAAGTATCCAAACCCAGAAGACATCAACCAAATCATCTCAGCAGAAATACCAAATCCTCAAACACAAAAAGAATTGTATAATTTGGTCACAAAACATATGATGCATGGACCATGTGGTGTACCAGGTATTAACTCTCCTTGCATTAAAAATGATAGATGTTCCAAATTTTTCCCAAAAAAATGGAAAGAGGAAACAGTTGTTGATAGTGAAGGTTTTCCTGTGTATAGAAGAAGGAAAAATGGACATACCATTACAAAAACTGGCGTCGTATTAGACAACATGCATGTTGTGCCCTACAATCCAAAGTTATTGTTAAAGTACCAAGCTCATATTAATATGCAGTGGTGTAACCAAAGAACTTCAATCAAATACCTATTCAAATATATACACAAAGGGTATGATCGAATTGCAGCTACTGTTGTCTCAAGTAATGGTCTTCGACAACTCTCAGAAACTGATGAAATAAAATAGTACCTTGATTGTAGGTATATTTCTCCAAGTGAGGCATGTTGGAGAATTTTTGGATTTCCTATTCATGGCAGGAGACCAGCAGTCGAACGAATGTTTTTCCATCTTATTGGAGAAAATTCTGTTTATTATACTGATCAACAACAAGTTGAACATGTTCTTGAAAAAGCAAGTGTAACCGAATCTATGTTCACCTCATGGTTGGAAGCAAATGCTAAATATTCAGAGGCAAGACAGTTGACATATGGAGAATTTGTTACCAAATTTGTATATGTTAAGAAAAAAAGGTGTTGGACTCCGCGAAAAAGAGGATACACTATTGGTCGATTAATTTGGGTTCCACCTTGCACTGGTGAATTGTATTACTTGAGGATGATGCTTACTGTGCTGAAAGGACCAATTTCATATGAGGACATTAAAAAGGTCGCTGGTACACAATTAAATACCTTTAGGGAGGCATGTTTTGCTATGGGTTTTTTGGGTGATGATAAAGAGTTCATTGGTGCAATCAAAGAAGCCAAAGATTGGGGGTCAGGTCAAGTATTAAGGTATTTATTTGTATCAATGTTGTTATCAGCTACAATGGACAGACCAGGTTATGTATGGAAAAAAACTGTACAATGGTTGTCAGATGATATCCTTTATACTCAAAGAAGAATTGCAAATAATCGAGGTACATATATCTATTTTATTTATACTGATATTGATTATATCAACTACTGCAACATTATCCATCTGCTAATCAACCTATGTTTCAACAGAGTTACAACTCACTGATGATCAAATTTCAAATTTGTGTCTTCTCGAGATCGAAAAGCTTTTAGAATTGAATAGAAGAACTCTGCACGAATTCAATTGTATGTCTTATCCTAAGGATTATGTCACTGCTGAATTAGGGAACAAATTAATCTATGATGAAAACAACTACGATGTTCAACTTCAAAAAAATGAATTTGATGAATTATACAAATTGTTGACAGGTGATTTATTATTTCTAATATCAACTTTCAAAACTTAAGTATTCATATTTGTTTTTCATTTATAACATGTTGAATGTATTGGTTAATGATCAACAGATGAACAAGGGAATATTTTTGAAAAAATCATCAAAGCAGTTAATGATCAGAAGGGAGGAGTGTTTTTCCTTCATGGCTATGGTGGCACTGGAAAGACTTTTATGTGGAAAACTTTATCAATTGCCTTGAGGTCAAAATGCCAAATTGTGCTAACAGTTGCTTCAAGTGGAATAACATCTTTATTATTGCCTGGTGGTAGAACAACGCATTCAAAATTCAAAATACCAGTCCCATGTGAGGCTAACTCCACCTGCAAAATAGATTTTGAAGATGATCATGCTGACTTGCTTAAACAAACAAAATTAATTATCTGGGACGAGGCTCCAATGGCACACAGATACTGTTTTGAAGCATTGGATAATACTTTGAAAGATGTCATGTGCAATGATGGCAATTCTAAAGAAATTTTTGGAGGGAAGGTTGTTGTTTTCGGAGGAGATTTTAGACAAATACTTCCTGTTATTCCCCGAGGTAGCAGATCAGATATTGTTCACGCAAGAATTAATGCTTCAAAAATCTGGGATCATTGTCAAGTTTTGACTTTGACAAAAAATATGAGATTGCAATGTGGGTCAAGTGAAATTGAGAAACAGGAGATGGCTGAATTTTCTAGGTGGATATTAGACATAGGTGAAGGACGGTTAGGTAATCCAAATGATGGCGTAGCTGACATTGAAATTCCTCAAGACCTGTTACTAACTAACTTTGATGATCCTATCCTTGCAATTGTCAAGAGCACTTATCCTGATTTATTGCATAACTATCTCAATTATGACTTTTTGAGTGCTAGAGCAATCTTGGCTTCAACCATTGAAGTAGTTGATAAAATCAATAATTTTGTCCTAGGATTATTACCAAGTATGTATTCCAGTTACCTTCTCTTTCAAGTTAATTTACTACTTTTTCTTAATACAAGTATTATAACATCACATTCATTATATTTATTTAAACATTCTATAGGTGATGAAAGAGAATACTTAAGTGCTGATAAACTTGATCAGTCAGAAACCAATTATGGTGACCACTACAATGTGCTCACACCGGAATTCTTAAATTCTCTTCGCACTTTTGGTATGCCTAACCATAAAATCAAACTCAAAATTGGTACTCCTATAATGCTTATGAGGAATATTGATCAATCGAGAGGTCTTTGCAATGGAACTAGATTGATAATTACTCATTTAGGCCAAGCTGTGTTGGGTGCAAAAGTCATGTGTGGTAAGAACAGAGGCGACATCGTTTATATTCACCGTATGGAAATTTCTCCTTCTCAATCTCCATGGCCATTTAAACCGGTTAGACGACAATTCCCTATCCTTGTATCATATGCTATGACAATTAACAAATCACAGGGTCAATCCTTAGACTGTGTGGGTTTGTTCTCGCCTAACCCGGTGTTTAGCCATGGTCAATTATATGTGGCTGTATCAAGAGTTAAATCAAAGAAAGGGCTGAAAATATTGATTCTGGATGAAGACAAGAAACCAACGAATATAATTACTAATGTTGTATTTAAAGAAGTTTTCCAAAACATTTAACAGGTTAGTATCAAATTTTTGTTATTTTTAATGTTATTGTTTTGTGTTTAATGAACTAATTATAACAGTATAATTCATCTTCTGATGTCATTCACAATATTTTCAATTATTGCAGGTCATGTCTAAGGAGTCTCAAACAAATCTTTTGATGTCATTCACAATATTTGAAGTCACTTACTTTTGTTTACTACTCTATGAATCTATGTTTTGAGTTACTTGCACTGCCAATAGCAAGTCTATCTTATGATTTCCAATCTATCTTTTGTTTCACTTGCACTACCAGTAGCAAGTTTATATTATGCTTATTAGGAACTTCAACCTTAGTATCATGAAAATTTGTCCTGTCTAATTATCTCTATTGTATATTACTTAATCACAATATAACTATGCTTATTTTCAGTTTCTATTAAATGGCTCTACCATTGGAAATTTTTCATCTGTTACAATCTCTAACAAAATATTAGAACATTTATCAATTATTCAGCTTCACTAATCAAATAGTTGAATTGCTCACTTTTGGTTAACATGCAACTGAGACACTTCACACTTTTGCTTTATAATCTTAGCTAAATATATTAAACTTATCAGAACACACAATACGACTTTAATCCAACATCAGATAATAAGAACTTAATTATACAATACTTGCTCAAAGAGCCAAACTTCCAACAGAACACACATCTTCAATACTCGCCAACTTTGTAGACATGACACCTAAATTCTGAATCAAACTTGAACCGAATAACATCACCTCCTTTCAAATTGTTGGACTGACACAGCTCCATCCATGTATCACCCAATATCGTCTTATAAGGATCATGCAGCTTCATCACCTTCAATGGCCAACTCATTCCATCATCAGTGCAACAAACCAAATGGATGATAAGATGCTTTCTCAGGAACTCACCAAGCAAAATACTTGGTATTGACTGCAAGCAAATTAAAAACACTGTTATCAACCTCCATAATCTTCAGAAATATCAAAATATTATATAAATATAACAAATGAAACATAAACTTAACGAATTTTTTTTTCAAGACGCTCTCACGAGTGAGCGGAAGTTCAAACCAGTTTGTTCACCAAATACTTCGACTGTGGAAAGGTAGAATCTCTTTGATGTTATCAATGACCATTATGGCCTTAATTGAAAAACAATTGTGTCCATAATAACAGAATTTAACTTCCACACAGTCAGGAAAATGATAATACTCCTTCATTTCATCCCATCCACCAATAATCAAAGGAAAGTCATAGCCTATGTTGTAAGTCAGCTTATGATGTGAACCACTTGTGTTCTTGACAATCCAACTTTCCCCTAATGTATTTCTAAACTCTTTACCAAATTTTGGATCCACTTCAGCATAACCCTACAAATTAATGAAATAAGTCAGAAATCAGTTTCTAAATAGGACTATCATTTAGAAAATATAATGAATGTGCTATGATTTACCTTTCTTGAAAAACCAACAACACAAAATGTTGTTATTGGTTCATTCCCAAAAATTTCGTTGATTTCTTCTTCACCAAGGTCTTCCATTTTTTCTTACGCTCAATTCCTAACTTAACACAACTTATAGTAATACCACTGCATTTAAATAGATGTGTACTATATGTACCAACCTAAAAAGAATATTTCTATTGAATATTTCTAAACTTTTCAATCAAATAAAATAATCATATATTCTCTAAGTCCCAATATTATTTTATCCCGGTTCCATAATATTACCTCCGTCCCAAAATATATACAAAAGTTAGTCAATTAGAGTTAATATATTATGACTATAGAGAATAGTATTATGGAAAATGCTAAACAGTTCGACTATAGAGAATAGTATTATGGTTAATAGTCACAAAGCTTGGAAATCATGTCATTGAGGCGAAAATCATTAGCGGAAAGAACATTGGTGAACAGCTTTACATTCCAAAAATGAAGACGTCGCCATCTCAATCCCCATGGCCTTTCAAACTGAATCGAATACAATTCCCCATTATTGTCTCATACGCCATGACAATTAACAAATCTCAGGGCCAATCGTTAGACAACGTGGGTTTGTACTTGCCAAAAGCTGTTTTCAGTCATGGGCAATTGTATGTGGCTATGTCAAGTGTTACTAATACAAAGGGTTTGAAGATACTTATCCATGATCCAGAGGCAAAAGCAGAAAACATAGTCACTACATCTACTACTAATGTTGTCTTCAAAGAAGTGTTCTAAAACCTCTAGCTACGAAGTCAGCTATCTTTTGCGTGAAATGTATTGTTTTGCGATTCTGTTTGATCGATTACTGCCATTTTGAATTACAGTTAACCTGTATAACTACTTCTTCCTATTTAGTTTTTGTATGTTAGACTATAAACCAATGCAGTTCATCTATTTTTATTTAAACTTCCTATTACTTTAATCTGACTCAATTATACATTGGTATTGTCTGTGTTGATTGTCACCAATGTCATGTGCATGTTTTATATGGAACTCACCTAATTAACATATCACCATAGTATTAGTACATCTTTTAATTGTTTTAGCACATTGAGTAAATATCTAACCTTCAAAATAATGCATCCTATGAAGCTCTACATTAAAATATGTACTTGACTATATATAATTAGCTTACATCATGTCTTACCATTGAGGCATTCTCAATCACTAAACAACTTTCAAAATCGATTGGAGTTTTTTATTATTTAGAGTTTTTTATATAAAATCAGATTTTACTATTCAGAAGAACCACTATACTATAAGGTACACAACCAGTTTTTAAAAAGAATATGTTACAAATGCCACCTACATGGATTCTGATACAACACGTATAGTGAAAACTCAATACATAGCACTATTTCACAACATGTTTATATGTGTTTTTGTATCCTATATGCACCCACGTGACCATGTTATGTAAACAGCAAAATCAGAATGCTTTATGTCGTTTCCAAACTTTTTCTTGAACCAACTTATTACTAAGTTCCAACCATGTATACAATTTAAAAAAAGGACTCCATCAATACAATTTACTCTATATATAGACTTCAATAATACAAGCTTAATATAAACATATAAGACCTGTTTTAAGAGTTCTAAAGAATCATGGCCAACCAAGCTGCAACACCACCAGTGGAAATTCCAATAATCCGGCTATGCTCAATTGTGCGTTTATCTTCTCAGGTACGTTTTCCATCTTCCGACTTGCTGTCTTGCTGTCCCAAACATAATATTTGGTCTTCCATAGTTCATGTTTACATTGGATTTTTTTTTGTAGAAATACGCTGAAATCAACCCCGAATTCGTACAGCAAGAGGGTATTAAGTTAGCAGAGTATTGGAAAGTCAAAAAAAATGACACTGACTTTCACAAGCTTAAGTTCAATAAGGATTATGATAACCCATTAATACTAATCCAAGGTTGGAACAAGATCAAAGAGTTCCATGCCTTGCCAGATAATGTTGAAATTGAACTTGATTACCTTGGAGACAACATCTTCGATATATTCCAAATCAATGAAATCAATGAGACAGCAAGAGTGCCTTCATTCCACAGTCGCAGTCTCATCCCCACTCTAACTGCTAACTTTGAAATTGAGCTGACTCCACTCAATATTGATGTGCAAAAATTAGTAAGTAGTGTTAATTATGAGATTAAGTTCAAATACTCAGTTTCATTTTATCTTAATCTGTCTGCATGCATATTAACGGTTTTTTTGCAGAGGATAGATATGGAATTTGCTTCTTTCCTCGACAAATATGATGTTTCGTGGGTTTACTTTTGTGGGGATAACAAAGAGAAATGGTCAATGGCTGTGTTGAACTTAGGTTGTGTTCAGAAGATGAAATTCGGATACCATTGGGATGAATTTTGCCAGTCCCAAAAATTCAAACCTGGGGACATGATTCGATTCAAATCAGCAACCACCATGTTTTGAAAAGATGCCATGTTTACAAGCTTGTGTAATTAGTTTCATGTTTCAGTTGCATGTTTCCTTTGTTAATCTTATTTGTAATCGTATCTTCCACTTTAATCCTCCTAGCTATTAAGAGTGGTCTGTTAATCTTATGTTTGTCTATTTAATCAAAACATCTGATGATGTATTTCAATTTCAACCTGTTATGCACTTATGGTGCACTATTGTTCATTTAAGCTAAACGTAACTATATCTATTTGCGCAATTATCATTTTATATTATTCTTTGAATGGGTTAATCCAGTTATCTAATCACGTTTCAATCTGATTAATGCGAATGGGTTACTATATTATTCTTTGTGAGACTGACTAAATTACACTTTAAAAAAAATAAATCAATAGTTAATTCTACACGCTTATAATTAATGCGAAATGCTCCGAACTTTAAACCAACAAATATACTTGATATTCAATAATTATTATATGCATTTCTTCACAACTCACAATTTATTCCCATCATTTTATTTGATCAAATCAAATTTAAAGTAACTACTCACAACCACATTTGAGGTCCTTGCACCAAGTTAGAGGTCCTTACCCAACTTTTGTTCACAGCTATTTGATTGTGTATGAATAGGTTGGTTGGAACAAGCAAACTTCAAATCAGCTCTGCCAAAGTAGATTCTCCAATATATATTGATATTAGCCTTAAACATCTATAAATATAGATCTAGCAAAATGCCAAATACCAGCTATTCACATGTATTTGACTTCACAATTCTAAGATAAATTGTACTCATGCGATATAGGGTGCGTTTGTTTTGGATTTTTTTGAAAATAGATTTTGTAGTGTTACATAATTTTGTGTAAAAAAAATTTACAAAGAAACTTTTTATAAAAGCTTCAAATGAAAATTTGGTTTATAAAAACTATATAATACATATTTATAGATGTTTAAGGCTAATATCAATATATATTGGAGAATCTACTTCATTTTTAATACCAAGTTAAAGTTTGTTAAAGTAGAAAACATGTCTTCCAATTATCTTTCCAATTTATTTGCCATGTTAGATGGAACCCACAAAAGATGGTTTACTACAATTCACATTCCTAATCAGGTACAAACTTATATATTCAAATGTTTTTAAATAAATAATTATAATTATCTAATATTATATACAATTGATACAGATTTTTGGAGAAGTAGACCCTTGGTTTGTAGCAGAATTTTTTGGAGAACTTCCAATTGATTGGGAAATTATAGATGGAAAGGCCAAACAACACAAGATTCAATTCAATGTGAATGCAAACCAACCACTTCTAACTACAGGTTGGGAGAGCTTAAGATCCTACTACTCATGGACTGAAAATCAAAAATTATATTTCTATTATTATGGGGGAAACCAATTCTTCATGGTCATTAGCAACAGCCCAAATGATATCATACCTTCCTTTTTTCCACCATTCCATAGTATGAGTAATTTGGTTCGCAACAATCCTACATTTCGGATGCGCATTAGATCTGAAGACGTGACTGCAGATACATTGGTCAGTTTCATATTAATATATATATATATATATATATATATATATATATATATATCTTACTTTATATTTATTATTTTTTTGGAAATATCATTTCTGCCTTAAAAGAGCTTAAAGACTTTCACATTACTTTTTCAGATTATTCGACAAAATTTGGACATTTTCATCAGATCAAGACGACATTTTCGTATCAAATTATGCGGACCTTTGAACAATGTCGTCAATGTTAACTTGATCATCAATTCAGAAAGTAGTAGACGTCTTAAGTTTGCATAAGGTTGGAAAATGTTTTGTGAAGTTAATCAAATCGTCGAAGGAAATGTACTCCAATTTGAAGCTTCTGGTCAAATTGAATATTCTCACATATTTCTTGTCCGAGTTGTTTAAATTATCGTTCGCTGCCTTATTTAATTTATCATTACTTTATCATGTATTGTTTTTAATTTGATGTCTTCGTAGTATCATATTTGTTTACCATTATGTTGTCTTTTTTTTTCTATTTCCCAATCTATGTAATTTTGTTATGTCACATTTGAATATTAATGTATGTTGTGTACTGTGAACCATCATATGAGACTTTTTCAAAAGTGTAAAAAGTGTTGTTTCCTACATAAACTTTTCTTTTTTTAGTTTCCTTAACCAGTGCTCCGGAGCACCGATTAATATAACCCTTATTTAAATTTATATTGTACAGGCAAGACAAGTCAAACTAAAATGACAATTCATTGAGATTACTAAGTTTCAAAGTTCAACAACTTTCCTGTAACGATTTTGTTTTACATCTATCCATTTTTTTTTTACTTTAATTGAAAAGACAACTCAATAAGTTACTCTTCATTGAAAATAATTACCCCTATCCAATATTTTTACTTTTTATATTATCCTAGTCTTTTTCTTTGAGATACAAGACTCTTTTCAAAATTCGGTCTCTCTAATAATATACTCTCTCCGTTCCAAAATATAAGCAAAAGTTGGTCAACAAAAGTGAATATATTTGGTCCAAAATTTGAACAAACTACATCAATTTTCTTTAACTCACTTTTGCTTATATTTTGGGACAAATAGTATAATGACATAATCATCATTTTTTTCCTATAAGTTCGCGATTTTTTAGTTTTAGCTAAAAAATTTCTTTTTTATTTCAAATTAATCCCTGTATATTCAAACAAAATTTCAATCAACAGTTTTTGTTCATTTGTCCACAGTACATATAATGTCTCCTAAATGAACACAATACACTGCCTCACCCTTGCTTCAGACCCCATCGAATCTCACTTTTTTTATTTACCCAACGCACCACATCAACCCATCTACTACTGTCCAAGCTATTTATTGCATGCCAAACTATTCTTACCCAAGTCTGTCTTGCTTTATCAGCATCAACAAGACACACATACCTTTGGTTATTCTTTGAAGATATTCTTCAAACTATTGATTACATAGAAGGACCAAATTTATATTGATTATACTTGCCATGACGAATTTTTTATTTTAAGAGCACAACTTTTTGCGGAAACAAATTCATCTTAATACCATTTGATAGTTATGTCATTTATTAAAAAATTAGCATCATTATCTACGTTACATAAACGCATATTCAACCATAAATGCGTATCTAATAATTTTGCAAACTATGTCATAAATGCACATTTAAAGTTTTACCTAACATACTAATCATAAATGCATATTCAACCATACCACATATCTAATAATTTTGCTACGCTATAAATATATACATAACAAATTGTTCTTCTTACTCAGTTAACCATTTTTTTTTTCAAAATACTATTGGCAATGGAATTCAATGAGCAATATGCTATCAGAAGAATGTTATCAACTACTCCTAAAATTAAGTTTCATATCATTCACTATGGAAACCAGGTAACTTTTACATTTTATTATACAAACTATACAAAATATCATATCTATTTTCGATTATATTTAACTTATTAAACCGTTATCTACTTTTTTCCAGCTCTATTCCGAAGTTGAGCCAAGATTTATTCTTCAATATTGGAAAGATTTACGAAGATTTTGGCATGTGTTAGACAGACAAGGAAATAGGAATCTATTGGAATATAACAACGATTTCGATCACCCTCTAATAATTGGAGGCTGGAACATATTGGCTAATTTCGTTGGCTTTGAAAACAATGTTGATGTTTATTTTGCTTATTATGGTCATAGATGCTTCGAGATTTTATCTTTTCAAAATATTAATCATCCACCTCAAATCAAGTCATTCCATAGCCGAATCA
Organism: Trifolium repens; assembly: GCA_030408175.1. Classification (NCBI taxonomy): domain Eukaryota; kingdom Viridiplantae; phylum Streptophyta; class Magnoliopsida; order Fabales; family Fabaceae; genus Trifolium; species Trifolium repens. The sequence goes on along the minus strand of CP125844.1, from coordinate 22,353,809 downwards.
CCAATCCTACTTGCACAAAATGGTTTGATATTAAATTAACACATAAAATGATTCAAAAAACAGAATTGGTTAAGTCCTTATCTTTTATAAATTAGTCCCATTTTTTTTCCTGTATATTTTTGTTACAATATCTCATGATTATTATTCTCATTTTATTTTTGTAGGTCATTCACCAACCATTTAGCCATTTCATCAGATTATATGGATGGGATGAGTTAAAAGTTTGCACTGATGATGGCAAGGCTAACAAATTATGGGTTTTTATAGAAAATACCCCAAAAAGAAAAACATCATTTGGATTTTTGTGGAAGGAAATTTGTACAAGCAACAACTTTTTAATAGGCGATACTATTCGTTTTAAATTTTGTCCGTCATATAGATGTCATCTTTTTAAACTTAACATTTAATATTACCACTTGATGTATTTCATCTTTGCCTTTCAAATTTTTATGTCTATCAATATATAAAACGCCATGCAAATCTGTCCAAATCTTATTATTTAATTTTACTTGGAAAATTTAACTACCAACCTAATTTAATCATTAATTAATTCGAATATTCATTAAATATTAAATACTCAGATATTACTAAAAATCAACAACATTCATGATACGAAATTTATGTAAACATTTTCATCGCCATCGTCCCAACTACAACACTCCCCCCAAATCATAGGGCGCGCCGAAGGCGCGACCCGTGCGGAGGCACGGGTTATACACTAGTTTATGCTTTAAAAAGTGTTGTTCATAATAGATCTAGAGATTTTTAAGGGTTTGAAATTTTTGGTTTGATTTTGAGTGTTTGATATGTGTTTAAAAAGGATAAACAAGTGTTTTAAAGTTAATTTGGGTAACTTTTGGGTGATTTTGGAAAATTTGGGGTTGAAGTTTGAATTTTCCGATGAAGTTTTATCAGGAAACTGGTTTTACAGCGGTGACTGGTCGGAATCTAGGACAGGCGATGGCGCACGGAGGCGAACCGCCACCGGTTTCTGAAAAAATGATGAACATATGAATATGTTCTTGGAGAAGAGAGAGCGCAGTTTGAGAGAGAAGGAAGAAGAGAGAGATAAACAAAAGAAAAATGAAAATACTCTGACGGGGTTGGTAATTTATAGCCCTGTGATCCAGTGTGCGCGGGTGCATCTTAGCGCTGCTATCTTGGTCGTCGGATCCAATCAGATCGCTCACCATAACCCTCCTTTAATTAATCCAAGGTCATCTAATTAATCAGATGGCCATAGTCAATTCCCCTGTTTTTTGTCCTTAAACAGCTCTGCTGGTCTGGGCCCTGTTTTTGTCATTTCCACCTCCTTTTTTCCACATACACCCCATCTGATCCTTTTATTATTGTTATTATTATTATTTTGTTAATTTCTTTTATTATATTATTCATTTATTTATTTTATTTATTTTAATATTCAATCTAAACCTAATTTAAGGAAAAATAAATTATAAATAAAAAATAATAAAACATAAAAATATCAATTTTAATTTTGTTTCTTTTAAGTCAATTGACATGAAATAATATTTTGTTAATAAATGTAGATTAAAAAAGAGATTGACGAATGTACATTCATTTGTTTCTCGAATGATCGCTGATGAAAGTTTTAAAATCTCATAAAAATTTATAAATGACGGGCATATGACATATTTTATCGATGATAAAAGTTATAAAATCACTATTACAAGTTATTGTTGATCAAAATTTATATTTCACGGGGAGATGATAACTTTTTTCGTTGATAAAGTTTTAAAATTATAATTATAAATTATTACGATAAAAAAATTATAATTGATGGGAAGATGACATATTTTATCGCCTATTACAAGTTATTTATAATTCTTGGGAAGATAAAAAAATTCGCTGATAAAATTCTTAAAATCACTATTACAAATTATTACGGAAAAAAAATTATAATTAATAGGGAGATGACATTTTATCGCTGATAAAAGTTTTAAACTTACGAGATGACATTTTTTATCGCTAATAAAAGTTTTAAGATTACTATTACAAATTACTCTTGATAAAAATTTATAATTTATGGGAAGATGATAATTTTTATCGCTGATAAAATTTATGTCAAATATATATATGGCGTTCCGCAAAACCCATGCAACTTTTGATTTGTGAAATTTATAGTTGATGGGGAAGTTATTTATAATTCACGGACATATGACAATTTTTTCCGCTAATAAAAATTTTAAAATCACTATTACATTACTAATAAAAATTTATAATGACGGGAAGATGACATATTTTATCGCCGATAAGAGTTTTAAATTCATTATTACAAATTATTTCTTATAAAAATTTATAATTCACGAAGATGGTAATTTTTATCGCTGATAGAAGTTTGTGCCATGTATTTTTGGGGTGGATCGCATAGTCTACACTATGTTAGGAAAAAAAAATGTCTTCAAACTATAAACAATTTCCCCATTAGGGGATTGCTCAACATAATTTTAATGATGATTGCAGTGCTGCTTATGTTTCCTCTAATAAACAATGCTCATTCTTATCGGATAACAAATCTATTTATACTATAGATTTTACCATCAATCTTGCAATATATTATTATTTTTAGCAACTTAATATTAACTTTTTTTATTTATATAGCTTTGGTCACAAGTTATTACTGATAAAAATTTATAATTACGGGAAGATGATAATTTTTATTGCTGATAAAAGTTTGTACCATATATTATCCTGAAAAAATTCACCCTATAGACTTATCCATCTTGAACGACCCCATGGAACTTTTCCTATCAGACCTATTCCCTATTTTGTTGCTCCCATGTATAGTTTAATATATATTATTTATTATTATAATTGATTATTTTTATGTCATCTAATGTTTGGCTCATGATATGAAACAGAAAATCTCATGGGCTGGCTTTTGCGAGAATGCTTTCCAAATGAGAGCATTAATGTAGAATTGATTGATTGGTTTGGGTTTATGTGGAGATGTCATTTAGAAATTAGGAATGATAATCCCAAAACTTGCCAACTCTATGGACAATGGGGAGCCATATGTAGGGTGCGTAATTTAGCGGAGGGGGTGACTCTCAAATTTGGTGTCACAAACCCATCCAATAACAATGTCATTCATTTTAAGATCTCTCCTTTCATAGGTGTCCGTACAACATTAATTGCACCAACAACGTCTGGGGGACATAAGACTTTCTATCAAGCGGAGCATTATTTTATGTTATAAATTCTCTCTTTGTATGCATTTTAACTCTATTATCCTATCTTTTGATGTTATTATGGACTTTGTTATCTTAAAATCATATATCTCTTTGTATGCATTTCAACTTTTATTTATATTATATATTTTGTTGTCCTAATTTACTATATCTTAATGTTTACATGTTTGATTTATATGGTTTGGCATTCTAGCGCGGATCCGTGCAACGCACGGGCACACGACTAGTTTTTTATAAAAGTGTCAACCTAGTTGAGATGTTTAAATTTCCCAGTAATATTTAATACATTCAAAAATAAAATAAAGGACTTACATTTTAATGAGAAATAGTAGGTTTACAATTTACATATATATATTCTTCTTGTTGAAGCCATTCTTTGAGAAAGTGCATAACTCACTCTGTCCTATAGGTATTGTCAAATAATTGTACAATTTATGCTAGTGAAGTAGTTCAAAAATTATAATCATTGTGTCTTTGTTAGTTAGCTAGTAATTTCCCACGGCTTATTTATTTAATCTAGAGTATAGACAAAAGTAAATTCTTGGTATTACCATAAAAATTCCAAATACTAGATAACATATGACCCCATCTCCATTTGCAAATCATGACATGCCATACAAAAAAGTCCAAAGTTGCCGTTTCATTCGGACACTTTTCTTACAAATCATGATAAATACATTATATTATAATATTATAGAGTTTCAAACCAAACACATTAAAAAAATTGACAAAAGAATGCTTGGAAATAGATGATAACATACCAACCTATTCATTTTCTCACTAGACCTTTGCCAACACAATTTTCTATAGAAAATGGATGCAACACAAAAAGAGAAAATCTATGTTGCTGTTGGTGATGATGCACAAGATGGATTTAATACTTTAAATTGGGCTCTCAAGAAATGGAATTCTCATCCAATTTCCATTGTTATTCTTCATGTGACTCATAACATTTCTAAGGATTATGTTTACACACCGTGTAAGTTTGTTTGGCGTTTGGATAAGTTTTTTTATTTCTTTGTTTGTATTGAAATTCAATTGGGTTTAGCTTAGTTTTGTGATTCTTTTGCAGTTGGAAAACTTCCAGCAAGATCTTTGAATGATGAGAAACTTGAAGCTCTAAGAAAAGATGAGAAAGAGAGAATCAAGAAGTTGTTTTCCAAATATATTGCTTTCTGTGGCAAGGTTTGTTCATCCTAGTATTTTAATAACAAAGTTCAATTGCTTTGTACCAAAAAACAGTTCAATTTCTCATATCATATGAAAAAAATATTACATAACTTTGAAATATGGGACTAAAGTGATAATAAGGTAACAATTTTGTGTTAAACAACAAATAAAAATAGAAAATATTTCTCAAATCAAACAGACGAAAAATGAAGTTAAATTACGTATTGCAGGTGTCAGCAGAAATCGTTGAAGTTGAGAAACTCGATGAGTCTATGCAAAAGCGTGTCATAGACTTAATAACTGGATTTGGAATTACCAAATTGGTCATGGGATTTTCATTCATGAAGTCTTCCTTGTATGTAAATCTTCATTCCTTGCTCTTCTAATCTTGAAAATTTTCAAATTCTTTGACTTTCATTAAATATTTCATTTTCATTAATTTTTAATTAGGAAATCAAAAGGTGCTATTAGTGGACTATTCTATGTTCATCAACACAAGCCTAGTTTATGTGAATTATTCATTATATGTGGTGGCAAGCAAGTTTTTCTAAGGGGAAACAATGATGAAAAAATCATGGAAGATGATAGTGGAGTCATGGTTGCTAAAATAAGAGATAAAGTAACTTTTAAAGATTGGCTAGACAAAATGTTTAGTGACAAAACCAATGATTATTCTCAGAATAGATTAAGTGCATCTCCTTCAACAATCAATTTGGTCCAAAATCAATGGGAATTTTATCTTCAAGACATAGAAAATTATTATCAAGAATTGTTATCATCAAATTTGGAAGAAGGAAGCTATGTGCAAGACAATGATGACTCACACATTAGTCCAATTGAGCCACATGTCACTGAATTGAACAGTTCCAATAAGGTAACACTAAAGAATAGAATAGATGTTTTCAACAAAATATGTGGCCCTTGATTAATGTTAATATTATCTGTTATGTTCTGTGTTGTTTTGTTGGTTTGTTCTTGGAGTTGTTAAGACTTAAGATACTACTTGGTTTCACTTTACAATAATGATGAAAATTTGGATGAATTTTGGTATTGTGTTATAGGTGTTTGTTTGTGTTGTTTATTTGCAACATGTCTGGTAGATTAATTTTTTTTAATTAAATTTAGATTTAAAATAATTTTATTTATGTTATTAGACATGTTCGAACTCCAGACACCACACTTATTTACCTTAAAGTGTGAAATTTTTAATCACTGAACTACTTGACAAAAAAAGTGTTGAATTGTAATTAAGAAATAAAAAACACAATAAAATTCACCCAAGTTTTCTCCTAAATTTTATTTGGTAATTTATTTTCCCTGTATTATATATTGAAAACCAAGGCCCTTGTTTGTGAAAGTCTAAATTAGCCATCACATTCAAATGAATTTTATGTCTTTTTTTCTTGGCTTAAACATCATTTTCATCCCTATAAGTTCATAAATTTTTTGTTTTAGTTCCTGTATCTTTTTTGTAGTAAATTAGTTCCTGCATGTGCAAATCTTTTCTATTTTAGTCCATAAAATCAAAAAATCACGAACTTACAAGGACGAAAATGATGATTAAGCCTTTTTTCTTTAATTTTTCTACTTTTTCTTAAGAATCCAACACTTTGACTCTAATCAGAAGCATTTGATATGCATATAAACATTGATAATAACTCACAAAGTATGGAACCCCTTTTCAAATCTCTATCTTGTCCTAAATCCGTGATTTGCTCTTCATTTTTGCTTTTAGGGTACCAAAAGTTCTTCAATACCAAACACTTGACATTTCATACACATTCATAATTTTTTTTAAAAATATTTCATGGACACCCATTTTTCCTTACATTCGAGATTTGGTTTAATCAGATATTGTAGCTAATTATGTAGTTGAAATAACCACAAGTTTCCGCAAGTTTAATTGTGAATTAAATTAATCATCTATTCAATTGAATTAACCATATATTATAGGAAAATTCTAACATGGACCACTTCTTCAAGTGGTCCATGGTGAACCATTCATGAAAAACCCTATAACGAATACGAATTTTACAAAATCCACCGTAGGATTGAAAGTTTATATCATATAGATCATTTATAGAAAATTTTAGAAAAATTGAAAATCATTTGATATGTTATTGAGACCCGTCAAGATTAACGGTTTATTAAATACTGTAAATCTTGATAAATCCCAATAAAATATCAAATGATTTTCAATTTTCTAAAACTTTTTATGGATGCTCTATATGATATAAACTTTCAATCTACCAATAAATTTTGTAAAATTCATATTCGATAGATCACTTGTCCACGGTGGACCACTTGTAAAGGTGGTCCACCGTAGCATTAGCCTATATTATAAAGTGATTAACTATGTGTAGGAAAAAATAGAAGTGTTAATATCCTTTTACTAAATTTTGCTTTGGTTCCCTTTTATATTATTTAGAGTTAATTCCACATTATGTATTTGTTGATCATATAATATTGCTTGATTTTTCTCACATACAGAATACTACAGAAAAAATTGAGATCCTGAAAAATAGACTAAACGAAGCTCACAAAACCATTGAGTTGAAGAGGAAAGAGACTAAGGAAAATATAGAGAGACGCACAAAAGCTGAATGGGCAATTAGCTTATGCAACAGCAGGGTAATTTTCAAAACAAATTAATATTCAATTTGGTTTGTGACTTAATAATATATATTCATGAAAGTGTACTTCAAAAATTAGTTCGATCGCAAAACAAATCAACCTACCCTGTGTTGACCTGCAAAGCAAAGTGTTCGGATTCTCACGAACGATTCGACTTGAAAGTCATTAAACACTTGAGTCCAAACATTTTATTTAAATCAAACCAATTTGGATACACGTGTGAATTTTAATTTTTGCTTTTTAGGCCGATGAAATTGAAGGTAGAATAAGGGAAGAAGTAAGTACAAAGGAGGGCCTAAACAAGGAATTGCAATTGGAGAAAGATCAAAGAGAAGAAATGAGAATGGAGATTGAAGAAAGGAAACGAAGAATGAGTTCATTGGTAGAGCTTCAATCAGAGTTATCAAACAAGCTTCAAATTTCAACAATAGCAAGATCAAGAGCAGAGACACAAGTAGAGAGAGCGGTGAGGGAGAGGGCCGAAATGGTGAGGGAGATAGAGGAGTTAAGGAAGCAGAGAGATGTGTTGAATAGAAGGATCGAGTTTTGCAAGCAAAAGGATGCCATAGGTAAGGATCGTTCTAAAGGATAACTAATATAACTAACTTTTAACTAACTATTAACTTACGTTATATTTGATAATAGGTATGGCCGCGAGATTAAGCGACAATGGAGCGAGTTTTGGGATGAGGGAGTATAGTGAGGTGGAGTTGAGGTTGGCGACCGATAACTTTTCGGAGCGGTTGAGGTTGAAGTCCGGTGGGGATTGGAGTAATGTGTATAGAGGACGCTTCAACCATTCTAGTGTTGCAATTAAGATGTTACCTTCTTTTGCTTCTTTGTCTCGAGAGGATTTTCAATCCAAGGTAATTATTAAAATATGAAATTATTTCTTCTTTTTTTTTACTAAATGAAATTGTTTCTTATGTTCTTTTAAATTCAATTATTTAATATCTTTTTTATTTATTTACTTGTTTTAAGATGAAGTTAATTTTTTATTTAATTTTAGCTACAGAATCCAATGAAACAAATTTATATTTTCCCACCTTTTCTATTATTTTGGATTTAATACTAATTTAGTAAATATTATTGCATTTAGATGAGGTTTCTTGGTGATATTAGGCAACCACATCTAGTAGCTATGGTGGGCTTCTGCTCTGAGCCCAAATGCATAATTTTGGAATACATGGGCAACGGAAGCTTACAAGACATGCTATTTTCTAGGCGAAGAAATCGGGGCTTACGATGGCACGATCGAATAAGAATTGCGACGGAAGTTTGCTCGGGCTTGGGCTTTCTTAACTCATCTCCACAAAGGCCCATTCTTCATTGTCATTTGAACCCAGCCCATGTCCTTCTTGACCGTAATTTAGTCGCAAAAATCACGGGCTTTGAGCTTCAAGACTGCGACGACAAGGAATGCGACATTGAGTCGGATTTACGGGCCGTAGGGATTTTGTTGATGCAACTTTTGACCGGAAGAGATTGGGCCGGGCCCATTGAAGAGCCCATGACAATGGATATGGATAGAGAAACATTGGTTAATGTTCTTGATGACATGGCTGGACAATGGCCATTGGATCTAGCAAAAGAGATTGTGGGCCTAGCTATGATTTGCATGTCTGTGAAAAGCAAGCCCAACCTAAATTTAAGCATCGCAAGGGTCTTAGAGGAACTCAATAAGATAAGAAGAAAGGGTGATGAAATAGTTGCAAAGGAAGATAGAAAGGTAATTATTGGTGGATGCATAGATAGAGAGGGCTCTAGTGATGTTCCTAGTGTTTTCCTTTGCCCTATACTTCAGGTTAGTCTCTTGATCTTTTAATTTTATTTAGATTTAGATATTTCATACTAAACTTATGATTAGGCATCACTATTATGAGTTCAAAGGGGACGCACAATCGATATAAATCACCCTAATACAGTCATTTTTCTATGAAACTTTATATTTTTGGTTCAATAGTCTAGTGGCTAAATTCATACACTATAAGTGTCCATGTATTTTTGTCATGTAAACTATGTATACTCATTAACCTTTCGAACTGAGTAGGATTACAATAGGCGACAAAACTCCCGCTAAAGAGTTTTAACGTTGCATTTCGAGTACTAAATTCAAACTCAAGTTAAACTGAAAGATACTCAAACATCATGATACTTTTTCTATCTTCTTATTGCATTATAATGATTTTTACAACTTATTTACACTACTAATGTATGTATGATTATTGAACTCAAAGAATTAACATTTTTATGATGTTGGACGAACAGGAGGTAATGAAAAATCCACATGTGGCAGCAGATGGATTTTCATATGAGCTTGAAGCAATAGAACAGTGGTTGCATTCAGGACATGATACATCACCAATGACAAATTTAAGGCTCAAACACACATTACTTACACCAAATTACACACTCCGTTCCTTCCTTGAGGAATGGAAAACCAAACAATCAACTCAAATAGCAAACTAATACCAATATAATTTTGGTTCATTGGATTTTGTACATTGTACAGTTAAATTGTCACTGTCACATTTTTCCTTCTCATTAACATTTTTGAACAATTGTTAGCCTGTAAAATTGAAATAGGAGAAAATTTTCCCTTACCCCTTAATCCTTAACATGAGTTTGGTGCATAAAAAAACGTGAGCTCGGATGTACACATATCAAGCCATGAGTTCGGAAATATGTGAAGTTTTTATAAATGCGGGGGTGGAAGGTAGTGCTATTGAAATAGTTGGTAGGTCCGAGCCAAAACTTCTACCAACTATAAACTGTTGCATTTTTTCGTATTTGAATTCTCTACCTTTCAATCCTCTTAGACAACTTTCTCTCTATCTCTCTTTTAATCCATCATTCTCTCCCATCTACATGATTTATGTTAATCACCAATGTCTCCTAGATACACTACAGTCACCAAATAGTGTAGATAACCAATTTCCACATTTTTTCCCCTTTGTCAGTGACTTGAGAGTTGCGACAACTCTTAAATACTCGATGTGAACTTTAAATAAAGAAACACTTATTGATAAAAAATAAATAAATATTTTAGTACTAACTCTTAAATACATTGTTTTCTTTCAATAGACGACAATATGACTGAGATGTGAAAGTAACTAAGCAATTTTCCAAGCATAATGAATATTTCAAACCTTTCTCCAAATTAATGTTGCTATAAATAACTATATTACAATGTACATTTACCTTTTTCTTCATGATCTGCAAAACCTTTTTCTTAATGTCCGAAATTAGACCCCCAAACACTTCAACCAACAGCAACACCATGCAACTTTCTTTGGCAGCGAGTATTCAGATTGCAGTGAAGTATCTGCGGCAACGTCTTCAGGTCTCGACCATATATACACGCCTCGTTCTTCTTTACTTCCCGGGACAGTGTTGTCCAGTAGAAATGCCACTAACAGTGTAACCACCATGTTCATGGACATCAGAGCATTGATAGCAAAATCAAGCTGTTAAGTTTTGGACAAAGAAAATGACCACTTAGCTCATCATTAGTAAAAAAATGATTCATTTTCTTGGTATGTGTAAATAACCATAAACGACAACGAAAGTGCACAACTAGTGCTTCTTATTATTTGTCATTTTCTTTGTCATATCATATATTGGTGGCGAAATGTTTCTGCATACAGAAGTGACTTACTTGTTTAAGGCCAGAATGAAATGGCCCACTTGATGCCGCCGCATAAGGAAGCAGATAACTGGGAAGTATAAGACTCGACTCAGGTTGGTATTGTTGAAAATAAGATGGAATGGACATACCAAGGAACAATGCAACGCCAACGATTGTCATGTTCCTGAAGCTGGCTGATTGACCATACTGTAAAGTCGATAGGCCCAATGTCACGGTAAGAGCCCACATGAAACACAGTACAGCAGCAGCCAAAGCCTGTGGAATGGAAGCAAGAAGGGCACCTACTTTCCCTACAAAAAAAAAAACAATTTAAGTGTATGTTGAGCCTGTATATAGAAACATCTAAACTTTAACTTAGGTGTAATGCATCAAAATATTAGTTAATATATAATGCTGCTATTAATCTACAATTATGGATTTTGAGTTTTGACACGAAGGGTTGTTGCTTTACCTATAAATGAGAATATGATCAAGAAAACTGCTCCAAGTTCCACTACCATCCTACTTGCCACCTTTGTGGTGTTAATTGTGTGCACGTTTTCTGTCAAAGTCGTTGAACCGGTACCTGAGCCCCAAAGACCAGCCAATATACTACACAAACCCTCCAGGGCAATACCTCGGCTAACAACTCCTCGAGTTGGAGGCCTCGAATTTACTTGAAGGGAAGTAGTACGATAAGTTCCAACCTGGAAAAAGGATAAACTAGTGATTCCGAGTCCTGGATACGCCGCTATATGTAATCCTTACTTTCAAAACAAAAACCAATATAAAATTTTAAATGTGATACTTACTGAATCGACAGAGGCAACGAGTGACACTATGACCATGACTATGGAAGTCCTGAAGTGGAAAATAGGGATGCCCCACTGTAAAGGGTAAGGGATTCTGACCCATGCAGCAGTAGACAATGCATTGGAATCAGTCCTGCAATGCTTCATGGTATATGCATGCTGTCTACATGCGTCTGTAAGAATGTTTGAAGTGGGTATATCGGGATTGCATCCTTTGTAATTATACACACCCCCTGCTGTTAAAAAGGATGCAAATATCCAAACTAATGATACGCTCAACGGAACCTACATATATGAAAAAGTAATTTGTAAGAGTTTGTTATTTTAGGCACATATTCTCAATATAAAATGAAGAATGTCTTAATTTTAGATACTTACAGCATAAATTTGAAATAAGTGGCGTCCAAAGATAGATACTCCTCGGAGATGCTTCAAACAAGACAAAATAAAGAAATGATGAATATCTGAACATAAAAATCTAATTTGAAAAAATTCCATATCCCGTGACCTGTTTATAAATCAAGCAATCACTTTGGAACCAGTGATTGGTGCTGCATGACTCACCAGAGTAAATAATAGAACCAGTGCAATTTGTGGAACAGTAATTTCCAAGCAAATGCCAGCTTGTGAAAAGCCGTAACTAAAGAATGCTAAACCTACGGCAGCAACAGTTGGCGCAACCACAACTGGGTTGATTAACCTACAACAAATTGTAATATTGTAAAGAATTGACACACAAGACCGAAATTGTGACAACTCTCATTTGATAAAAGTTCAGTATTACTTATCCATTCATTGACCAATATCATGCACTTCTTTATCTCGAACGTTAATGCACACGCATCGTAAATTTTCAATGAGGTAGCAGAACATATATCATACTAATAAAATATATAAATTTACTAAATTGAACAAACAAAGAAAGATATTTATGGTGAATAGAACAAAGATATGACGTAAAAATTCTTGTTACCTGAGTAGGATAGACATCAAGCCACTAAATCCCAATATACATTGGAAGATTGAACCAACAATTATAGCACCTTGGAGTTCCCTCATTATGTGCCTAAATTTCTGCAATTTAAATAACCAGGATTAAGAACCTTGAGTATTTGACGAATTAAGATTATGTCTTTGTTAATGAAGTAGGAACTTACATGTTCTGTAAGATTGCGATAATCTTGAGCATTTATAATGACTAACGCCGGTGCTAAATACACAAATGAGCTCCCTTGAACTAAAGGCAGTCTGGTACCAAAGTAGGAGTGCAGTATAGTTGTGATGCCAGAAATAAACAGCATTGTAGAAATTACGGTAGCGGTATCCTTCTGTCATCAGTGATTAATGTTAACATAAAAAAGTAAAATCCAAAGAACTATTGATTGTCGTAGAGAGCTATGAAACACGGACACTGACACGTCGACACCGATAATAATTTGAAAAAATGACACAATTCAATATAATTATAAGTGTCGGTGTCCGACAGGACACGGACACGTGTTCGACAATCGACACCGGGACACGCGTAATCCAATGAGTGTTCGTGCTTCATAGGTAGAGAGTAATAAATGGTAAATAATAGCAAACGCTTACATCGGTTCCACCCATAACTGGTACCATGACTAATGGGATCAATACAAGTGAACCAGCCAATGATAGATAGTGCTGTAAGCCATAATAGATAAGAGATACTGCAGTTGAAGATACAAAAGTGAAAGTAAAAATGAGTTATTGATTTTTGGGCAAGTTAAAGAAAATAACACATGGATTTAGCTACATTCAATTCACATTGCCTAAAACACGGTTACACAGTTCAAATGTTCATCATAAGATAAGACATCAATTTTGTTCCACATGTATTCGAATTAAACTACAAAACTACTACCAAGCAATCCAAAATTAGCATTCTAAAACATAAGCTATTATAACTAATGAGTCAAATAAACCATATGAGAGATAATTAACTATCATAATTCATAATCAACAGAAAAAACGAAACATAAACTAACCAAAACCCGGATTTTCTTGAAGTCCACACTTCAATTCTGATGGTCCATTCCATCCACCATCAACAGGTTCCACTCCTTCTGGAAACAAATCAACCTTAACTTCATCTTGTAGCACATTCTCCTCTTCATCTTTTTCATCTTGCACAGGAGCAACTGAAGATACTCCATGACCATTACTACCATTAACATTAACATTCTCTCTCATACCAACTTTCCTCTCACCATCAGGATTCAAAGCCAAAACAGGCTCATTCTCATTTCTCACATTCTCCTCCAAACCAACCCCACCATGTGAAGCTGGTTGGATCTCAATACCTCTATTGTCTCTCATCCTCCCAACAACTGGATCTATCTCTATCTTAGGAGAAGATGAAGACCCTCTTCCCCTCTGTTGTAAAGGTTCAAACTTTTCACTTCCACTTGTCCCTGCTTCACCTGAATAATCAGAAACAAAACCAGTTCTCTTAGCCCATGAACGTAAATCTCTTGGATTGTAACCGGTTTTTGGAACAAAAGGTGGAACTTTAGGTTCAACAGTGCCACCACCCCTTTTGTTGTTCACTGATTCTGAGTTCGACCCAGTTGCCATTTACACTTTTTCTGAAGAAAACGGTAGTGATGAAATTGATTCAGTAATTTGGAAAGAGTAAAGATTGGATTTTTATTACATGTATGGAAAGAAGAGTAGAAGCTGTATGAATGTAGAGAGTGTGAATACATACAATACAAATTGTTAAAGAGAGCTTTTTTAGCAAGTGATAGTGATCGGTGAAGGAGTTGGAGTGGATTTACGAAAATGACCTTGTAGTATGGCCGTTTGTTGCAATATGTGAACTTCAAGCTTCTCTCTTTTTGGAAGACATTCAAACTTCTCTCTTGTTTTTTTTTTGACAATTTGGTTGGACAACTTTTTATTTCTTCCTCATTTAGCACAAAAACAAAGAAATTGAGAGATAATAAAATAAGAGAGAATAAAAATATAATGTGAGTATGAGAGAGAAAGTTGTCCAAAAAAATTGTACAAATAACATTTCTCTATTTATACATGATTTTTTTTTTTTAGCTTGTTTATTTTATTCATTTTTTTTTGTTTACTATTCATGAAATAATTTAAGAAGAGGAAAGTATTTTAGGATTCAAAAAATATTTATAAAAAAATATATATATTTATAAAAGTTTGTACATTTATGTTCCTTTAATCACATTGTTTGATCTGCTAAAAAATAAATGACTTGACAAGATAACTTTAGTTGTACTATGTTTGATTTCAAAACTGTTACTGGTACTGGACAAACTGGGTGTCAAACGATTGGACAAAAACTTAAATTATTGTCTTCCACTGAACCACGTGACAACTTTTTTTTCTCCGCACAAGTTGTATAAAATACCAAAATAACCTTTTGTCCAAGAAACATTGTACAAAAATAAAATTTGTTCAACACATTAAACGTTGTCATGCGTTATTTTGTCTTGTATTGTTCTATCTGATACTTATATTTTGCAGATCAAACAGGTTAGAGTATTAGATTCTTTTATTCAATTAAACTTCAAGTAGAAATTGGAAAGTCATGATAAAATGGATAGTTTTGAACATTCATGAATTCTTTTATTCAACTCTTCAAAAATCTGAGTGAAATGAAGTGGTTAATTTTTTTTTATAAGTAGTGAACTGAATTGGTTAAATTGATTTTCATAAAATAAAGACTTAATTCCACTTTTGGTCCCCTTATTTTGCATATTTTGCAATTTTGGTCCCCCTATTTTAAAATCAAACATTTTAGTCCCCCTATTTTGATTTGTTTTGCACTTTTGATCCCCCACCCCATTTTTTAGGGGACTTCTACGGTACATTACTATAATTACCATGTACCGGTACAATAAAATGTATTAACCAATGGTAGCTTGACATGTTGTAATAGTATTGACAGGGTGTAACAATTAAGTTTGACCAATATTTATATATTTAACACCACAAAATGTTTACATTTTGCACTTTTCACCCACCAATTTTCTTCTTCATCAGAACCCATATATAGATTTTGATCGAGGATAAAGCCGAGTATTTCATCATCAAAATCATCTTTTGACAACTTATCCTCATCGGTTTGTTCTTGTATTGTTCACTTGATTCTTTTATGTTCTTCACTACCTTGATTTATTTGTTATAAACTAAGAATATTTTACTACAAAATTTGGATATTGATTTATTGACTTGAAATGCACAGTGGTTATCAAATACAAAGAAACCGATCCCACGTTTAACAAGTCCTAATAAAATGGGATTTTCCCAAAAAAATAAGTAAAAGCAACAAACTTACTAACAAGTAGGAATTTATTAAGGAAACAGATTACTAAAAAACTCAACATTGTTTCCCTAATTTTCAGAAACACTAACCACAGTTTTGAAATTTTTTCAGAATTTAAAATAAATATTCAATCTAATTTTAAAATGAATTTTTAAAAACTTCCATGATGTAAACCTTCCGTGCATTGTCACTTTCTAAGTCTCTGAGAATGCAGTTTTTGTTGTAATTCAATTTGAATAATTTTATGTTTTTACATTTGTTTGATATTATTAAAAGCATGCATAGTAATATGGGAAATACAGATTCAGTATTCCACTCTCAACATAAAATTTAAGAGTTTGAAATAATAAGCAATATCAAATTGATGAACAGGGTTAAGATGAATTGATTTTCGATTTATATTGGATGAAGATGAGATGATGGGTTTGAAATATAATTTGTATAATTTATGGGATTAAATTGTGTAGAGAAATGTACCAATACTATTAATTTGGTCAACTTTTAAAATATAATGTATAAATGAAGATGTGGACAAAACTTACTTTCCTATTGGTTGAATCTTTCATTGTACCAATACATTAAGTTTTGGCATGAGTACCATAGAATTCCCCCATTTTTTAACTAGTTGGCAGAAAAACGCTGATGTGGCAGTATCTATGTGGCAAATAACAAGTACATGTCAATAAATATATTATTTTTAATAACAAATAAAATTTAAAACAATTAAATTATTAAATAATAAAATAAATTATAAAAAATCTGAAACAACATCAACAACATTAAGAACATCATCGGCGACAACAACAAAGAAAAATCCAGATTCACTCAACATCATTCATTTTGCTGCAATCACTCATCGATTCTCACCATCTAACACATGAAGAAAACTAAACATTTAAACCCAACTGTTGAATCTTACCACCGTTTTCCACTCACCACTGCCATCGTCACCAAAATCCAATCAACCTCACTTATCACCATCAACAAACTTGCATCACTGATGTTGTTAAGAAAAAAATCAGGATAAAAAACAACGAGGAAATAATCACAGATCAATAAGACGCAGAAGGAGAACTGTAACACCCCAAAATTTATAAATAGTTATTTATTTAGAATATGGTTTTATTTAGGTGTTTATGTGCTAAGTAAATTATTTGATAGGTTAAAATTTATTTAATTTTAGGGAGACCGAGAGGGTTATTTGAAAAATAGAATTAATTAAGATATGTTTTAGAATCATATTTTAGACATATAATTTTGAGATATATTTTAGGAATTTATTTTGAAAATAAAAGATTAGATTTTTATGAAAAATAAGATGAGAGTTTTTAGGAGAAATGTATTATAGAAACAACTCCGATAAGGATATCTTTTAGGAAAAGAAACCTAATTAGTTGCTTATAGTTGCTTATAAATAGATTAAAGTGAGAAGAAACTAGGAGAGGAAAACCAAAGAGAAACATGAGAAGGCGTTGGAGAGCTAGGGCATAGCACGAGGGATCACCAACAATAAACCATTAAAGAATTTATGCATAATCGAGGTAAGGGGGGAGATTGTTCATGCATAGGGGTAGTGTTAACCATAAGAGTAGTCGAGGGGACCTTGCCCTCCTTCCCATTCCCTTTCCTTTCCCTTTTCCTTTTGATGTTCTTGTGTTATTTATGATTGTTGTTTTCCAAGATGAAAATTATATTCCTTATATGTCTAGCATGTTGATATGATGATATGTTCTTATTTATATGTTTCTTGAATGAGTGCGTGTTTGCCTAACTTTATTATATGCCATACTATTTAGTACAATTCAATTTTTATGACATGTTTTGTTTTGATTACTATGATATACATGTGATAATTGGATGAGAACGGTTTTGAATGTTCTAATATTATGATATACTATTATATGCCATACTAATTACTTCGAAGCTTTGAATCGGTGATAATTTAGACACTAACAACATGTTCACGAGTCTATACAAAAGAGAACAATTTTGTATGTAGTATTGGAGTAGGAAGTTATAGCCAAATCATGGTAAAAGGGTTTTAAATTAATCAATTGGCTTTAATTTTAGAACTCAGTTATGTTTTAATTTTACCTTATGAATTATAATTAAATAATTAATTGGTGTTAGATTGAATTGTAGGAGTAAACACAGTTAGAGATCTCCCAGGTATATAAATTCGGTGTCTTAAGTTTCTGGAGTCTACCATGCAAATAAATCATGTTTGGGGTCTGTCCTTGTAAAATAAATCAGTAAATAATTTGTTCTTTTCTTAATTAAATTAAGGCAATTTTCTAACAATTGGAGAATGATTTTTATTTAAAAAGGTTTGTGTCCGGATTATTAAGGAAAGTCTTAGTTGCTAATAGAGAAGTCGTTTAATTAAAAAGATTCAAGTGATAATCGTGAGTGTAATTGGAGTTGGACTCATTTGATGTTGAATTAATTTGGTGTTAGTTTAATTGGTGTCGAATTAATTGATGTCGAGCTTATTTGGTGTTGAATTGGTGTCGAGCTTATTTGGTGTTGAGTTTCCTTAAGAACTAAATAGTATGGGTGTGTTGAATAATGACGTTGATTTAATATTGTAGCCAGATATGGCAATGAAGTTGTAATACTGTAGCCAGATATGGCAATGAAGGAGTAATACTGTAGCCAAATATGGCAATGAAGGAGTAATGCTGTAGCCAGATATGGCAATGAAGGAGTAAAAATAATATAGCCAGTTATGGCGATGAGTAGTAATAATATATAGCCATAATGGCGACGATGAAGTAATAGCCATAATGGCGACGATGAAGTAATAGCCTTAATGGCGACGATGAAGTAATAATATAGCCATAACGGCGACGATGAAGCAATGTTGTAGTTAGCTACGATGTAGCGATGAAGTAGTAATATTAAATACTAATGAAGTTGTAAATAATGTTGTGATAGTGGTTACATTTATGAGTTGTGTTAGTTTATATGTTTGATCGTCCCACAGGATGATATTTTTGTGTTTATGTTTTTCCCTATTCTTATGTGTTAATACACCGATGCTTGTGTGAATGTATTCTCACCCCTTGTTTTTTGTCTTGTCTGGCTTGGCCCTGCGATTGTAAAATCGTAGTATCTACAGGTTGTCGAGTTTCGAGTTCGAGTCAAAGGAAGCCGCTCTGATTGTGACACTTGGGAAGAAGTCTTAGAGTCTAGGATGTTTTGCTACTTTATTTTTAAAGCTAGTGTATTTTATTATTAAAGAAGTTACTATGTTTCACCTTTATAATAATTTTTAAATAATTTTGATATTTGGTCCAATTTTATAGTTCTTTTATCCGTTGCGTGATGTCTTTAAAAAGGAATTTTTGAAAAAGTCTTTTGAAAATTAAATTATTATTAGTCTCGGGTTCGGGGCGTTATAATTGGTATCAGAGCAGGTCGATCCAATCCGGCCATGTGGGTTATGTGTCAATCAGAGCAGGTCTGTCCAGTCAGACCAAATGGGCGTAGTGTCAGTGTCATGTCTACCTTGTGTTTTTTCTATTTAGTCACACTTGCACCTTAGTCACTATTTAAATATCTTGCCACATAACTTATAACATGTTTGATTAGTTTTATGAATTTTGTTCTTATTGTTTGCTGACATGTTAATTGCTTGATTTTTCTTTATATGACTTGCTTCTATAATTCTTATTTAGTGGTGTGATTAAACTAGTTTGTCTTTTAGAAAACTTTCGGCAATTTTCGAGGGCGAAAATTCTTAAAGGGGGGGAGAATTGTAACACCCCAAAATTTATAAATAGTTATTTATTTAGAATATGGTTTTATTTAGGTGTTTATGTGCTAAGTAAATTATTTGATAGGTTAAAATTTATTTAATTTTAGAGAGACCGGGAGGGTTATTTGAAAAATAGAATTAATTAAGATATGTTTTAGAATCATATTTTAGAGATATAATTTTGAGATATATTTTAGGAATTTATTTTGAAAATAAAAGATTAGATTTTTATGAAAAATAAGATGAGAGTTTTTAGGAGAAATATATTATAGAAACAACTCCGATAAGGATATCTTTTAGGAAAAGAAACCTAATTAGTTGCTTATAGTTGCTTATAAATAGATTAAAGTGAGAAGAAACTAGGAGAGGAAAACCAAAGAGAAACATGAGAAGGCGTTGGAGAGCTAGGGCATAGCACGAGGGATCACCAACAATAAACCATTAAAGAATTTCTGCATAATCGAGGTAAGGGGGGAGATTGTTCATGCATAGGGGTAGTGTTAACCATAAGAGTAGTCGAGGGGACCTTGCCCTCCTTCCCATTCCCTTTCCTTTCCCTTTTCCTTTTGATGTTCTTGTGTTATTTATGATTGTTGTTTTCCAAGATGAAAATTATATTCCTTATATGTCTAGCATGTTGATATGATGATATGTTCTTATTTATATGTTTCTTGAATGAGTGCGTGTTTGCCTAACTTTATTATATGCCATACTATTTAGTACAATTCAATTTTTATGACATGTTTTGTTTTGATTACTATGATATACATGTGATAATTGGATGAGAACGGTTTTGAATGTTCTAATATTATGATATACTATTATATGCCATACTAATTACTTCGAAGCTTTGAATCGGTGATAATTTAGACACTAACAACATGTTCACGAGTCTATACAAAAGAGAACAATTTTGTATGTAGTATTGGAGTAGGAAGTTATAGCCAAATCATGGTAAAAGGGTTTTAAATTAATCAATTGGCTTTAATTTTAGAACTCAGTTATGTTTTAATTTTACCTTTGAATTATAATTAAATAATTAATTGGTGTTAGATTGAATTGTAGGAGTAAACACAGTTAGAGATCTCCCAGGTATATAAATTCGGTGTCTTAAGTTTCTGGAGTCTACCATGCAAATAAATCATGTTTGGGGTCTGTCCTTGTAAAATAAATCAGTAAATAATTTGTTCTTTTCTTAATTAAATTAAGGCAATTTTCTAACAATTGGAGAATGATTTTTATTTAAAAAGGTTTGTGTCCGGATTATTAAGGAAAGTCTTAGTTGCTAATAGAGAAGTCGTTTAATTAAAAAGATTCAAGTGATAATCGTGAGTGTAATTGGAGTTGGACTCATTTGATGTTGAATTAATTTGGTGTTAGTTTAATTGGTGTCGAATTAATTGGTGTCGAGCTTATTTGGTGTTGAATTGGTGTCGAGCTTATTTGGTGTTGAGTTTCCTTAAGAACTAAATAGTATGGGTGTGTTGAATAATGACGTTGATTTAATATTGTAGCCAGATATGGCAATGAAGTTGTAATACTGTAGCCAGATATGGCAATGAAGGAGTAATACTGTAGCCAAATATGGCAATGAAGGAGTAATGCTGTAGCCAGATATGGCAATGAAGGAGTAAAAATAATATAGCCAGTTATGGCGATGAGTAGTAATAATATATAGCCATAATGGCGACGATGAAGTAATAGCCATAATTGCGACGATGAAGTAATAGCCTTAATGGCGACGATGAGGTAATAATATAGCCATAACGGCGACGATGAAGCAATGTTGTAGTTAGCTACGATGTAGCGATGAAGTAGTAATATTAAATACTAATGAAGTTGTAAATAATGTTGTGATAGTGGTTACATTTATGAGTTGTGTTAGTTTATATGTTTGATCGTCCCACATGATGATATTTTTGTGTTTATGTTTTTCCCTATTCTTATGTGTTAATACACCGATGCTTGTGTGAATGTATTCTCACCCCTTGCTTTTTGTCTTGTCTGGCTTGGCCCTGCGATTGTAAAATCGTAGTATCTACAGGTTGTCGAGTTTCGAGTTCGAGTCAAAGGAAGCCGCTCTGATTGTGACACTTGGGAAGAAGTCTTAGAGTCTAGGATGTTTTGCTACTTTATTTTTAAAGCTAGTGTATTTTATTATTAAAGAAGTTACTATGTTTCACCTTTATAATAATTTTTAAATAATTTTGATATTGGGTCCAATTTTATAGTTCTTTTATCCGTTGCGTGATGTCTTTAAAAAGGAATTTTTGAAAAAGTCTTTTGAAAATTAAATTATTATTAGTCTCGGGTTCAGGGCGTTATAAGAACGAAAAACAACAAGGAGAAGGAGAAGAAAAACAATCAAGGAAATCATCACAAATCTGTACCAAGAAGTCATCTAAAATCCAGATCAATTTTTCCCCAAATTAAAGACAATTTGAGAATACATTAATTAGGGTTTTGTTTTGTATTGTTATAAGAGATAAGAGATAAGAGATAAGAGATCAATTTGGGAAAAGAATGAAAAAGAAATTTACTATAATGGGAAAACCAAATTGAGTGAATTAAAATTTATTGATGATGGTGATGGTGATGGTAATGGTAATGGTGGATGTTGCTTAATGGCCCGTCAACGATTTCCAAAGGAAGAACAAAACTATGAAAAATTTGTTTTTATATTTTGTTATTTTTTGTTTTTTAAATGTAATATATAATTATTTGATGATGGGGATGAAATTTATAATTTTAACCCCTTACATAAATTTATAATTTTTTTTATTTTTTATTTACTTAATTGTTTATTTTATTTGTTTTTTAATTATTTAATTGTTTTAAATTTTTTTGTTATTAAAAATAATATATTTATTGACATGTACTTGTTATTTGCCACATAGACACGCCACATCAGCATTTTTCTGCCAACTAGTTAAGAAATGGGGTGGGGGACCAAAAGTGCAAAACAAGTCAAAATAGGGGGACTAAAATGTTTGATTTTAAAATAGGAGGATCAAAATTGCAAAATATGCAAAATATGGGGACCAAAAGTGCAATTAAGCCTAAAATAAAAGGCTCATGATTTTAGATAAATTCTTAAATTTTGGTGATGAACAATCGATTGTGTAAGGCTCTTTCTGAGTGCTTTTAATTTTATGTTTTGAATTTCCAAGATACGATTCTAATTTCATTTTTTGAACTTTGGCTCTAAATTTAGTTTTTTGAGAGATATTCTAGTTTCAATTTTTGAACTTTGGTCCTAAATTTAGTTTCGAGATGAATTTCAATTTTTTTTAGTTAACCTATTTTCTTCACCACGTCTCATTATGAATTCACCAATTATTTTTAAAAAATTGACAAAAAAAAATATTGAACTATGAAATCTATCATGAAAAATGTTGTGTTTGCCCAAATGTTATGTCTCGTACCACAAGCTGTTTATTAAACCCACGTATCAGTGCTTGTGGCAAAGAAGAGTATGTAAATAACTTACTTTTTGAGTGTGAACATTTTGGTGTTGTTTAGTACTCCCTCCGTCTCATATTGTAAGCAAAAAAATATATTTCACAGTTAATAAGAAAAGTAAAAGGTGATAATTTAAAATATGATTTTCTGTGTTTTCCTTGAATAATTTTTATGGGAAGATGTAAGAAGAATTTTTATTAGTTATTGATTATGGAGAAAATAGAATAGAGAGTAAATTAAATGCAATTTGTATTAAATTTTATGAGAGTAAGTAAAAGTAAATCTTGAAAATGATGAAAGTGGTTGTTTTTGCTTATAATTTGGAACAAGAAAAAATGATTTTTTTTTCTATGGGACGGAGGGAGTATGATACTATGATGTGATGTGTTGGTTGTGTTTCTTTTTTATTCCCCCTAATAGTGTTGTTCATTCTCTTCAATTTCGAATCCATATTTGATACTGACGCGATACGTTATTTAAAAATTAATTTTAAATTAAATATATAAATGCACAATATATAAACATAATTAAAATCAATAATATTAATAATGCTAATTTTTTTTAAAGACAAAAAATTATTATTATTATTATTATAAATGTCAATAATTCATTGCACAAGGAGTACAAACAAGCCAATAAGCTTGCACAAGAGAAAAACAGTTTGAGGCTCAACATACAAGGGTTTCTCGGTTCTAACTAAAGACATATAATAACTCAAAAAACATATAATAGTTATGACATCAAGTCTCTTCAACAAGCTCATCTTGTATCAATAGCAGACAATTATATAAGTCATGCAGTTAACCAATTAAAAGCATAAAACATTCATTCTTATACTAGAATTTTGGGACAAGCTCAAATACTTAACAATCTGTTATATAGTAGGACACCATAGTGACTTCAGAACAGTGACAAAGACAAAAAATACTAATTATAATAAATTAACATCATTAATACTAAGTTATGTATTTGTGTTTCATTAATATTGTCCTAAAAAATAATGATCACCAGTACATTTTAAGTTATACATCTTAAATTAAGTATTATACAAAAAGAACATCATTAATACTATCCCAAAAAACATCACTAGTACTATCCAAAAAAAGACATAGTTAGTTACTAGTGTAACAACATAATAGTTTGACATTCACTAGGAAACACAGATTGTATCGAATATTATTTTTTTATTTCAAAATAAAGATTTAACCGATACTTTTCCGATACGAGTATCGAGACGTATCGGACGAGTATCGGTATCGAGGACGTATCGGACACGATACTTCACCATTTTTAGAGTATCGAGGCTTCATAGTTGAACTGTGTTGGTGGTGTTTGGGTTATGTTGTCTGGGGTGTTGTTCATGTGTTCCTCTTGTTGAAACTGACATAGAGAAAATAAAAGAACACAATCAACAATACAAGAATATAACGTGAAAACTCCAAAATCGGAGAAAAAACTATGGTCGTTGTTTAAACCGACAACCAAAGAGTAAACACTATATGAAAATTGTTACAACATATAGACTTCACTCTCAACCACCCCCTGACCCCAGTACAGTCACACTCTCCAAAGTAAATATTTGAATTACATTTCAAATACTTTAAAAAAAGAGTATAAAAGAAAAAGAAACAAACACAAATATAAACTTAAAGTGTTTACAAGTGTTACTGTTAGGTGTGTTGAAACAAGGAAATTGAGGTCTCTATATATAACATTGAGTTCCTCCACTCTTCACATCTCTCTAAGTGTTATGGGACTTCTCCACTATAATTTTTTGACATTTTTTTCCTTCCTTAGCAATGTGAGACTTATATTGCAATCAACTCCAACACCTCTACCCCTTTGCTGGCTGGTTTTTCCGCGCGAGTTTTTGCGTTGGTTGACAGCTTTATCTTGCCTTTAGCTGTGTTGTGTTTGTTGTTTTTGGAGCCCTTGTGGTGTTGTGTTGTTGCTTGGTGGTGCTGTTTTGTTTCCACCCCTTTGTACTGTTTCTGTTGCTTTCTAGCCTGGGCATGTCTTATGCTTTGGTTTAGTATTAATAATATTTTGCAGTTAAAAAAAAATTGGGTGTCTTGTTGTTGATCTATTTGGAATGGAAACAAATAAACAGTGTTTTTACGGAAAAGGCTTTGTCAAGGTTGAAAAGATTAAAGTGGTCTCCTGGTGGTGATTTAAAGTTAGAAAGAAGAATATTTAGGGCTTGTTTGAAACACTTCTTAAAAACTCTTTTTTAGTTTTTAAAAATTTCAAAATAAAAAATCTGTTTGGACGGGTTGTTTCTAAAAACAATTTCTAAAAACTGTTTTCAATTTTCTAGTTTTTAAAACTAAAAAACCAAAACAAGTTTTACATGTTTTGGTTTCCAATTTTGCTTTTCACTTTTTAATATATAACTTTGATGATAAATATCTTTAATTGTATGATAATAAAAATTATAAAAAAATAATATTTTGAAAATACTTTTTGAGACGAATCCAAAAACATCTTATAATAAAAAAATTGAGATTTTGAGATCATTCAATTGTAAGATAATACCTTTGACGATTAATATTTTAATTGTATAATAATAAAAATTATAAAAAAAATGATATTTTAAAATATTCTCCGATATGAATCTAAAAACATCTTATAATAAGAAAATGGAGATACTGATCTAATTCAAATACATATAACTTTAACGATTAATATCTTTAATTTTATGATAATAAAAATTATAAAAAAATGATATCTTGAAAATATTCTTCGAGGCGAATCCAAAAACATCTTATAATAAGAAAACGGACATATCGATCTAATTCAAATATATAACTTTAACGATTAATATCTTTAATTATATGATAATAAAAATTATAAAAAAAATGATATTTTAAAATACTCTCGGATACGAATCCAAAAACATTTTATAATAAGAAAATGGAGATACTGATCTAATTCAAATACATATAACTTTAACGATTAATATCTTTAATTTTATGATGATAAAAATTATAAAAAAATGATATCTTGAAAATACTCTTCGAGGCGAATCCAAAAACATCTTATAATAAGAAAACGGATATACCGATCTAATTCAAATATATAACTTTAACGATTAATATCTTTAATTGTATGATAATAAAAATTATAAAAAAAAATGATATTTTAAAATACTCTCGGATACGAATCCAAAAACATTTTATAATAAGAAAATGGAGATATTGATCTAATTCAAATACATAACTTTAACGATTAATATCTTTAATTGTATGATAATAAAAATTATAAAAAAATGATATTTTAAAAATACTATTCGAGACGAATCCAAAAACATCTTATAATAAGAAAACTGAGATACTGATCTAATTGGAATCATACTATCCATGTACTAATATTTAGTGGTATTGTCATTATCTAGTTTTATAAAATAAAATAAAAAAAATGGTTGCTAAAAATAAAGATATACGGTAAATTTTTTGGTTAATTAAACATTTGAAAAATAATACAATTTTAATAAGCAAGTTTTTCAAATCCATATAAAGATATAAATTTTTTGCGGGCATTCGGGATATGATCAGAAAGTTTTTCACGAAAAAAGATCCGAAACTTTTTTTTTTACCGAAAAAAACTCCGAAATTATTTTTATTTGAAATCGAAACTTTTTTCCACGAAAAAATCTGTAACTTTTTTTCCAAACTTTTCTTGTCTCTGAAACTGTTTTTAAAAATTAGGTAATCAAACGGATTGTCTCATTTTTTCATTTGTAAAATAGTTTTGAAAATTACGTTACCAAATACATTTTTTTTCTTTTCTC
Organism: Trifolium repens; assembly: GCA_030408175.1. NCBI lineage: Eukaryota > Viridiplantae > Streptophyta > Magnoliopsida > Fabales > Fabaceae > Trifolium > Trifolium repens. The sequence goes on along the minus strand of CP125844.1, from coordinate 22,327,029 downwards.
TTCTTAAAAATAGTTCTCTAAAATACTTTTAAAAGACACATTTTAAAAACTAAAAATCAAAACTGTTTGAAAGAGGCCCTAAGGGTTATTGGCATCTAATCAATGGTGTTTGAACCTCTCTGCTTGTTTGGGTTATTGAAAGGTTTTTGTTATTTGTAGTTCTGTGGTTGCTCTTTATCTTCTATGCACCTGGTTTCGGTGCGAAAGAACTGTATTGTTCCATTTCTTCAAAAATTGAGACTTGGCAGTGTATCTCTCAAGATGTTGCTTTTAACAATATATCTTGTAGTTTTGTTGTTTTAACTTGGGTTGTTTTTGGCATTTTTGCTTTATTCTGTTACGTTTTGTTTGCGTGTTTGGTTTGTGAGCTATACTTCCTCCGGCCTTATTTATAAGCAAAAGTTATTTTTTATATATATTCAATCACTAATGTATTTAGTCTATATTTAAGTTAGATACATCAATAGTTCAATAATCTAAAAAGAAACTTTTGTTTATAAATAAGGCCGAGGGAGTAATAATTTGTGTTTTGGTATCTTATATTGTAAAAATTTTGTATCTTTCAATTAGGCATACCTTATGTCTTTTAAATAACAATAAGACTTTTAATGTTAATATTATTTCTTTGACTAAAATAAAAACATTATGGCTCTGTTTGGTAAACCAAATAAGCTAGCTTTTAGCTTATAAGCTAAAAGCTATGTTTGGTAACAGTTTTTAAAAAAGAGTTTATAGCTTATTTTACTAGCTTATAGCTTATTTTCCAAATGTTAAGTAGCTTATAGCTTATTATTTTTTCTTTCAATTTTACCCATATCATCTTAGTTGAAAAGAATTAAATATTAATTAAACATATCCTTTTTTTATGTAATTTCATACTATAAGCTAGTTTAACCGCTAATTTTACCAAACACTACAAATTCAATCAGCTAACTTTTTTCGCTATAAACTAAAAGCTAGTTTATAAGCTATCTGCTATAAGCTCATCCGCTATAAACTACTTATCAGCTATCCGCTATTTTTTACCAAACAGAGCCTGTGTATACCCATAAAACTTGATCTCAGCCCACATGTTTAGGGGGCTAAAAAATCTCTAGGCTAATGATTCCTCATTCATATAAGTCTAGAAATTTTGTTTTTCATTAAACTATTAGTGTTTTTTTTTTCAAGAAAAAATCCCAAATTATTTTTCTGAAAAATATATCAAAAGAATTAGATTTGTTTTAAAAAATATTTTATACAAAAATGATCTTAAAACAGTATAGGTTGAAAAATAAAGCAGGGTCATGTAGCCCATACTTATTATAAAAACTAGCCGCCAAACGGGCACGTTCCGTGCCCGTTTGTGTAATCAATATTTTTTTTTTCGCGTGTGATCGATATTCTGTATTGTGCAAATATAAATAACTATTTAATCTTCTTTTTTATTGGCTTTAGTTAATTGATTACGTAACCTCCTTTTTTTGTTGTGGTTAGTTATTAAGAAGAAAAAAATATTTTTTTTTACTATAAAAAAACTGAAAACCTACTTTTATGTGGAAATTGTGTTTAGTTATTAAGAAGAAAAAAAATTATTTACTAAAAAAAACCGAAAATCTATTTTTATGTGGAAGTTATTTTTTAAGGGTAAAATTGAAATAGTAAAAAAGCCATCCCAAAAATTTGTATCCCTTTATATATTAGTATAGATAAAAATAAAAATTGCATAATGGGTTAGGAAAAATAATTCTTCCCATAAGAAGGCCATAATTAAGGAACTTTATAGGCGGGATTTAAAAGTTTGGGGCTTATTTCACAACTCTCTCTATGTGTATAATGATTTAAATATTGCAAATTTGTAATTCATTTGAATTTTAATAATTGTGGCGGTTACTATTTTATGGCGGCAAGAAGAGTGGTGATCGACAATCAGCGATGGCCAAAGCAATCAGAGGTGCTGAAGTGGTGGTCAACAACCAAAGGTTGCCACCTATGAAGCCCCGATACTCTAAAATTGGTGAAGTATCGTGTCCGATACGCACCCGATACCGATACTCTTCCGATACGTCCCGATACTCGTATCGGAAGAGTATCGGTTAAATCTTTATTTTTAAATAAAAAAATAATATCCGATACGCGTCCGATACTTCCCGATACTCGTATCGGAAAAGTATCGGTTAAATATTTATTTCTAAATAAAAAAAATAATATCTGATACAATCTGTGTTTCCTAGTAAATGTCAAACTATTATGTTTGTTACACGGGTATAACTATATCTTTTTTTTGGATAGTACTAATGATGCTCTTTTTGTATAATACTTAGGCCCCGTTTGGCCCGGCTTATTTTTTACTTTTTATTTTAGCTTAAATGAAATAAAGAAGTATAAAATTATATTTGATACTATTTCTTCTTAAAAGTATTAAATAAATAAAGTAAAGAAGTAAAAAATTAAAAAAAATAAAGTCAAACACAATTTTTTCCTTCTTTACTATTTTTAAGGAGAAGAAAAAAAGAGGAAAATAAGCCGGGCCAAACGGGGCCTTAACTTAAGATGTATAACTTAAAATGTACTGGTGACTATTATTTTTTAGGACAATATTAATGAAACACAAATACTTAACTTAGTATTAATGATTTTAATTTATTATAATTAGTATTTTTCGTCTTTGTCACTGTTCTGAAGTCACTATGGTGTCATACTATATAACATGTTGTTAAGTATTTGGGCTTGTCCCAAAATTCCAGTATAAGAATGGATGTTTTATGCTTTTAATTGGTCAGCTGCAAGACTTACATAATTGTCTGATATTGCTACAAGATGGACGAATTGAAGAGGCTTGATGTCATAACTATTATATATTTTTTGAGTTATTATATGTCTTTAGTTAGGACTGTGAAGCCCTTGTATGTTGAACATCAAATTGTTTTGCTTTTGTGCAAGCTAATTGGTTTATGTTTACTCTTTGTACAATGAACTATTGACGTTTATAATAATAATAATTATAATAATTTTTTGTCTTCCAAAAAAAATTATCATTATTAATATTATTGATTTTAGTCATATTTATATATTGTGTATTTATATATATTTAATTTTAAATTAAATTTTTAAATAACGTATCGCGACCGTATCGGATTGTAAATTTTAAAAAAATTCACGTATCGGCGTATCGGATTCGTATCGTATCCGTATCGTGTCCCGTATCGGGGCTTCATAGGTTGCCACAATGGTAAAAAGTGGTGGTTATAGTGGTGGTCGATGATAGTCAATGATAAAAGATGGCCCAAGTAGTTGAAGTGTGCTAAATAGTGGTCGGAATGATGACGGCGACCGAAAATGGAATTTAGATCCTCTCCAATTTTTTTCTCTCATCTTGGTCATGTGATTGATCTTAACCATTCATTTACTTACTTTCTCTCTCTTCTTTGGTATTTTTTTATTCTTTGTAATTTAATAACCATTGAATTAAGAAAATGAGAGAAAACATTGGAGAGAAAATTGGAGAGGATCCAAATCCCCGAAAATGGCTATAATGGTCAAATACGATAGTCAGAGTTTGACTCGTAATTATTGGAGTGGTATAAACAATAGACTAGATCAGTGGTGTTGCCACATAGAGCCGTGGGTTCAACTGAACCCCTGGACTTAAAAAAAATACACATATAATTCTATATAATTTATATTTTGAATCCTCTCATTTTTCTATATTGCATCAATGATCCAATTAAACTCAAAACAATTTTAACTTACTTATTTTTAAATTTTATTCTCTCTTTATTAGGGCTGGCAATGAAACTAAACAAGTCAAATAAAGTTTGAGATCGATTTGACAATTAATTCGTTTAACTTGCTTGGTTCATGAACTAAACGAGTCAAACTTAAGCTAAATATTAAGTTCGTTAATTAAATGAGCTGGGCTTGAGCTATATATTGTTCGGCTTGTTTGGTTTTGAACTTGGTTCATGAACCAAATGAGTCGAACTTAAGCAAAATATTAAGTTAGTTAATTAAACGAGTTGAACTTGAGCTATATATAGTTCGACTTGTTTGGTTTTGAACTTGGTTAAAGAACCAAATGAGTCGAACTTAAGCTAAATATTAAGTTTGTTAATTAAACGAGTTGAACTTGAACTATATATAGTTCGGCTTGTTTGGTTTTGAACTTGGTACATGAACCAAATGAGTTGAACTTAAGCTAAATATATTAAGTTCGTTAATTAAATGAACTGAACTTGAGCTATATATAGTTCGACTTGTTTGGTTCACGAGCTGACTTGATTATATATGAACCGAACTGCTCGCAAACTATAAACGAGTCGAACTCGAGCTGAAAAAAGAGTTTATATCAAACTCAAGTCTAGTTTCTAATCGAACCAATTCTTATCGAGTCTAGTTTTTATGTATTGACTTATGATGTTTTATGTTTAATGTAGTATGAAATTATAAATATTATCTAATTTTATTTATTATTATTTTATATAGTATTTAAAAATATACAATATATATATATATATATATATATATATATATATATATAATTAAAAACAATTTGATCTGTTGACCTCCGGTCCGACCTATTGAACCGTAAAATAGTCTGAACCCCCTACTCCAGGTTCCTGGAAACGCCACTGGACTAGATTAGAGGAGTCATAAGTAGCTCACTTGTCACTAGAGCTGTAAAAATGGGCCAGACTATCGGGCCGGCCCAGTAGCCCTATAGTTTTATACGGGCTAGGCTTCCCAAAAAATATTATTGGGCCTTATTGGGCTGGGCTGTCGGGCCTATGAGCCATCATGGGCTGGCCCAGTGGGCTTTTGGGACAGCCCATTAAAGAATTAAAAAAATATATCTAAAAATAATTTTACATAAAAATAAGGAATTTTAGTTAGCATAAAATCTTTAGATAAAATAAGTAACAAAAGATGAGATTTGTTTTTTTTGAAGGAAAAATATGAGATTTGTTAGTTACGAGATAATTATTAAACCAAATTTGTTATGATTATCTTTATTTGAAAAAAAAAAATAACAACTTAATCAATCATTATAAATAAAGAAGTATAAGAAGGAAATTATAAGTTTTATCTTATCTAAAGCACAAATATATATATTACAGTGCTACTATTCTCAACAAGGTATATGTCTTCTACCACCTTTCATCTAACTAGTTTCTTGCTCAATAATGGTATTTGTATGTCTGTATGTCAATTTATATGACTCGAATATTTTATAACTGTATGTTTTATTTTTAACTTTGTTTGAGTAGGTTTGTTAGAAGACATATTCAATATACTGCAATATTGAAAATCTCGTAAGTATAATTTAATTTATGTATTTTGAATGGTTATGTTAAATGTTTAGTGTCTGATGTAAGTTTGAAATTTATTAGCTTTGAGGATGCACTTTATGAATCATCATCCACAGATCTCTCGACTTTTGCATGGATATTTTGAAGTATTTATTATTTCATGACATCATGACACTCACTTTTTTATGGATATTAATTTGTGTGCGATGCATATGGAGTTTTATTGTCCATTGAATGTTTTTTTACAAAAAATTTGTCAATTTTTTATTAAAAAAATATGAAAAAATTTGTCGGGCCGGCCCATCGGCCCATGTAGGCCCTTGCTTATTGGGCTGGGCTAAGCGGACCGGGCCTTGGACCTTAATGGGACGGCCCACTTAAGCCCAGTAGATGTCTTGGCCCTATGGACCTGGACCGCCCCATTTGACAGCTCTACTTGTCACGATAGAGTAAACTTTAAATAAAAAAACAAGAATTATAAGATCTTTATGGTTTTGAGATTTAAATAAAATATATTTTAAAATCAAGCAAAATACTAGCTTAACTCTATTTTTTTAATTTAACTTTCAAAACAAAAAACCAAGAAAAATTTAAATGACCACTAAATATATAAGTTTGGTCACTAAACTACTAGATCCAAAAAATAATAATATATTGATGATACACACGAGCAGTGGCGGAGCCACCGCCCGGCATGCTTGGGCACGTGCCCGGGCTCCGGTGTTATGGATATTTTTTTTACTCAACCTGTTATGGACTCAAACAAGAAGATGCGGGGAACAGAAAGAGAAGTAGTAAAAAGAAGATGCAGGAAACCCAAAGAAAATAGTTGAGAAGAAGATGCAGCAAAAAGAAGAAGAAGGATAAACAGTGTCTAGCAGAAGATGCAGCAAGAAGAAGAAGCCGCTCCTAGAAATGCAAAAGAAGGTGGGGCGGCTGCTAGTGTCTTGTAATATTTAGGGTTTTTCTTAACTATCTTTGGGCTTTTTAGCATGTGGCCCAATTGTTATGTCTATGTGTTTAATACTTTTAATTGTATTGGAAATAAACATATAAAATCCTTTCAACAACAACAATATAAAACTTACATTCCGTAAAAACTATAAATTATTAAAATAAAGTATGACAATATTTTTTTGGTTGAAAAAATATAATTAGTAGTAGTTATTTTTGGACAGATAAAATATTTTATTTCATCTATTTTTCTTCTAACTCTAAAAACTATGGGTCCGTTTGAAGTATCTTATTTTTAAGTTTATATAAAATAGCTTATGCAAATAAGTAAATTTTTATATATTATTATTTTAAGTTTGTCAATTTAGTTTATGAAAAAATAGCTTATAGAAATACATTTTATTGAGTTGGCTTTGATATTATCGGTATTGACAGCATCCGTTGAAAGAGCTTTTTCAGCAATGAATATGATTAAGTCTAAATTGCGCAACCAAATCAACGATGAATGGTTCAATGACTTGATGGAGTATGTTACAACCAAACGGGAGATATTTAAATCACTTGATGATATTGATATTATACGAATATTCACAACATCGAAAACTCCGAAAGGAAAATTTCCACTTACGGTTAAAATTGTGCCCAGGCTCTCGAACATTCCTGGCTCCGCCTATGCACACGAGTAGTCAAGTGTTGGTTATTATATTAAGTTTATATACTTAAAAATCTTTAAAAGGTTTTTATAAAATAGGCAAAATATATCTATAGGTCTTTTAAGTTTTACGTTTGTATTAGGTCCTTTAAGTTTTTTAAGTATTACATAAGTCATTTAAGTTTTTTAAGTATCATATAGGTCCTTTAAGTTTTACGCTTGTATTAGATACATCCTTTAAGTTTTAAGTTTGTATCAAATAGGTCCTTAAATGTTCTTAAGAAATAAGACATATTTGATACAAACTTAAAACTTAAAGGACCTATCTGATACAAATATAAAATTTAAAGGACCTATCTGATATAAACGTAAAACTTAAAGGACTTATGGATGCATTTTGCCTATAAAATATTATCAAAAGTTAAGCAAAATATTATCAACGTCACACTAAGATGATGAAATAACACAAAAGTACAAAAAATAAAACTAAATACTACCGACATCTTTAATTATAAGACTTTTTAAAGATTTTTCTTTGTCCATTTTTATAAGATTTCTTTCAAATTTCCAAAGGTACTAAAGATTTCTTTACCACAATATACCCCTAATTAAAGTGAATCTTTTTCTACGATATGTAATAAATATGCTAAAAACATTAACTAATTCTTTCTCTTAAAAAATAAAATTGTAAAAGCAATATCAATTATCAACAAATTTAATATTACAGTACACTTTCTTAATCTCCGTGTTTTTCTCAAAGAGATCTTATATTTAGGGACAGAGGTATATTATATGTATATGTGTAATTTGTAAATCACTTATCATAAAAATAAAAACATTATGAAGGGACATTTCAAACCAAAATTCACATTAAATCCCCAAATTTTGAATGCCTCAAATGACTTGATCGTTCGGTTAATTTTTATAGACTAATTTAACAACAAGTGATATAGTTCAGATACTAATCATATATAATATAGGAAAGTTGTTGTTCCTGGAAAAAATTAAATTGCACATACTTCAAATGCTGCCACTTGGCACAAATGAGGATATTTGGTGTCCAAATATTTAGTAACCGAACTAAAAAGACAATAAAGTGAGTCATGTAACTAAGCCAACCAAAAAATCGTTCGGTTAATTTTTATAGACTAATTTAACAACAAGTGATATAGTTCAGATACTAATCATATATAATATAGGAAAGTTGTTGTTCCTGGAAAAAATTAAATTGCACATACTTCAAATGCTGCCACTTGGCACAAATGAGGATATTTGGTGTCCAAATATTTAGTAACCGAACTAAAAAGACAATAAAGTGAGTCATGTAACTAAGCCAACCAAGCCATTTTTTATTTTGTGAGAGTAAAAATCACTTTTTGAACTGAGCCAAATGTAAAACGGCTTCAATTAGTTAGAAAGGAATGATTCAGTTTACAATAAGATAGACAAAACCTGAGAATGAACTCCGACAGAGCATTAATTTTTGGCACGGTGTGGCCAATGAGAGAGATTTAATCGATCCAATGATGTAGCCAAAGAAGATCAAATGTTGGCTTGCAACGACAAGAAATGTGGTCGATGGTGGTGGTAGTGTCCTGCGGATAGAGAAGAAAAAAATTGGTACTGCATGATTGAATAGTAATAAGGAAGAGTGAAGTAAGAATAAAATAAAAAGAAGAGTGTTATGTGAAAGTGATGGAAGAGATATTACATGGAAACAATTTATTATCCTTTATCTAATGAACCAATTTTTACTTTATGATAGAGTGATGATATTTGTACAACCCAAAATGGTTGTCAATTAGACAACCATCTCACATAGAAGTGAGTTAATTAAATAATAAAAAAATAAGTTATTGTTGGATAGTGTAAATATAGTTGTTGGACAACTTAGTGGATGTCAAAATAACATTCCTCTTTATGATATGATGACAAGACATTGTATTGGTAGTAGAGGAGTGAAAAAAGTTAATGATGCTTTGCAGTCTCCGTGTGCTAAGAGCATCTCCAATGGTGTGGTACCTATTTTTTAAGAATTGGTATCTAATAGGTATTTCATTGGAGCAAAACTCAAAAGAGTACTTAATAGATACTGGTGTTGCATATTGATAATTTTTTAATATGTAACTTATACATTTATAGATGGGTCCCACAAAAATAATTTAAGTACTCTTTGGCTTGCAGTTGTATAAATGTATAAGTTACATATTACTTTTACATCAAGTTGTAACTTTTAAAATTGATAACTAAAAATTATAAAACGCGTAACGTTACGACTCGTCCGATAGGACGGGTTACCTACTAGTTTATTAACAAATCATGTATCTGAACTATAATTTTAGGAGACAAATTAATGAATGATGATTTACCTCGTATCTTATGATTTCTCATTTATCAGATACTCAGGCTTGACATTTCTATTTCCCAAACACTTAAACCAACAGCAACACCATGCATCCCTGTTCTGTCTCATCCTCCTCCGTGGAACATGATCTATCTCTATGTCTGGAGAAGATGAAGACCCTCTTCCTCTCTCTTGAAAAAGTTCAAACTTTTCACTTCCACTCGACCCTGCTTCTCCTGAATAATCACAAACAAAACCGGTTCTCTCTGCCCATGAACCCAAGTCTTTTGGATTGTGATCACTTTTTGAAACTAAAACACTTTTGTTAAATGATTTTGAGTTAGACCCAGTTTCCATTGTCACCTTTTTTGAACAAAATGTGAGTGATAGAATCAAGCCCATTTATATTTTGGAAAGAATAAAGATGACAATTTTATTACAAAGAGTAGTAGCTACAATGAGTGTTGAAAGAGTGAATACATACATAAGTGATAGTGATTGGTGAAGGAGGTGGGAATGGATTTACCAAAATGACCCTGGAGTGTGGCTGTTGGTTGTAATGATGTGTGAAAATTCAAGCATTTCTTGTTGCCTCATCATTTTCTCCATTCTCTGTTTTTTAATTTCTCTCTTTACTTTAATGTGTGTTGTGTTAATATTTTTTGTTTATCTTATTTTGCTGAGATAACTTTTCGGTAACTAACAACATTGTTGACTTTTTCCCTTATTCTTTAGCTTCAAGCCTTCAATTATCTTTTGGCCGTGACGAAATGCTAACTCACCCAGCAAAAATTAATATTCGTAAACATATGCCAATTTTTATAAGTGGAGCGAGTAGTCTATGTCGGAAAATTTATGAAATATATAACTTTGAGGCACTTCTAACTTTGGAGACAAATGAACCATAGTCACAGAATTCACTGATTTGATGACGAACCACGTACCAAATCGTAATACTTTTACGAATTTGGTTCAGCAAAATTCGCTTAGAATTCGCACAAACCACAAGGAACTTGCGAACCACAATAAAAACAAATATTTATACTAATTTATCATTCCCCAAAAAGTGAATATCACTTCGGTGGCAATGAAATAACACTAGGCCCACTTGTAGTTGCTCTTTGTTACTGAATAGAAACACCATGCAAGCTACCTATATTTATAACTTAGTTTACCTCTCCATGTTTGCAAAGTAACCGATGTGGGACTTGTTACTTTCAGAGTTTTATGTTTGACAAACAATATCTGTTGTTGCTATTTTTTCTCTTTTTAGAAAAGCAATGTTAACACCGGTTAGAAATGAAAGGTAAACAAAACATATTTCAAAAATTTATATGACAATATAACTTCATCAATTAAGGTTGCAAAAAAAGTTCTATCTCAACCTATAAGTAGTTCTTCAGCGGAAAGATCTTGGAGTACTTACCCCTACATTCATAGTGTAAAGAGAAACAGTCTCAATTGTGCTAGAGCAGATAAACTAGTTTATATCCACTCAAATATTCGCTTGTAATCACGGTTTTCTGAAAGTTACAAGAATGGCCAATATAAAAATTGGGATATGGATCATGATGAGTCTTATTTGGGAGAATCTTCAACAAGGGAGCAAGATATAAACATGGAATTGGACAATGAAATGAGGAGGACTTCCACCAAGAGAGGAAAAAGGAATACAAATTGAGCCATGTTGGTGATGTACTGTTTGGTACTGTTCGTGGTGTTTGGTAGTGTTTGTGATATGTTTAATGTTTTGTAGTGGTGTACATGAACTGTGTGGTTACTCTTGTCGTGTTTGTGGTGTATGTCTACTGTTTTGAGCCATGTTGGTATGTTACTATTTTGTGGTAATTAAAACAAATGTTAATTTGAGATTTCAATATTTTCAAAAATTAATTTTTATTGATGGTTTTAATATTTTTCTATTATCTATTTTTTTTCTTCTCAACTAACATTTTTTTTATTCGTAACGTACCGAGTATTATATTTGAACGTACCACGAACCTAATCGGCATACCGACTCTCTATACCCCCGTGTACCTAATTTTTTGAGAGTTGCGAACCGCGTACCCGAACTCGTACCGAAGCGAATTGTGAACTGTGTGACTATGCAAATGATTAATATATAGGAGAACATTGTTGAGTTGACAACTGGTTGGTGGTTTGAGGACAATATTAAGAGAAAGATGTATAATGGGTATATCTCTTTGTTTTGAAAAGATTGATGGTTGGAAGGGAGGGGAGCTTTTTTGTGTTTGATATAATATAATCGACTTTTTGAGTTATTAGTGGATATAATATAAGAGTGTTTCGGTAGCTAAAATATGTAGGTTGGACTAAGTGTTGAGGGAGGAGGGTGGACAAGGCAGAGGTGTCTTTTTACTTTGGAAAAGGAGTTGTGTTTGGAGTGTTGTTCTGCGTTGAAAAGTTCTCTTTTGCATGAGAATATATGTATTGGATACTAGGTTGTGGAATATTAATTAATCCCGATGAAGGTTACACAAAGAAGGGAGTATATCATTTCCTAACTCATGTCACTTCGATAGAACATTGCTACAAATTAAAAGGAGCTCATTTGAAATAAAATAGTTCCCTTTGGAGATTTCATTTTTTGCATGGATATTTTTCAATAACTTGTTACCAACAAAAGATAATTTAGTTCATCGTGGCTTGTTACATATTGATTCTTTAATGTGTTTAGGCGTCAAACGTCCAATTATTTGTTTTTTGACTATGATTTTTTTACATCTCTTTGGAGGAATGTTTTGAAGTGATTAGATGTTTCTAGTTCTTTTTAAATATTGCTCAATCGCATGCTACAATTTTTGTATCTCTTGTTTGTTTTGCAAAGAAGTGCGGCGTGTTGACCTGTTGTTGGATTGCATAATTATTTTATTTTTAAGGACAATTATATCAAGTTTCACACATCCAATTTGTACTATGATAAAAAAAGAAACCGATAATTTCATGTTTGAATGTGTATAAAGGGACATTTTGAAAATATTTTTTGAAATTTTTTATTGTCTAAAATAATTTCAAAAATAAAATCCAAAATACTAGAAAGTGAATAAAAAAATCCAACTAACCACTTCATCTTCAAATGATGTAAACGAAATTAAAAATAACAACTTCATCTTCAAACAATATAAACAAACCTTAAAAATTAGAATATATATATTATATATATAATTGATAATTTCATGTTCAAATGTTTATAAAGGGATATTTCGAAAAACATTTTCTGAAAGAATAAAAAAAGTTTTAGAAAATAGTTTTTGAAATAAATTTAATGGCAAAATTAGAAATTCAGAAGTATGGGAGAAACATGGGGAAAGAGAAAAATTTGAATAGTAAGTAATAAATATTAATGAGAAAGGGATTCACTTTTGTTGCCTTATGAGTTTTTCTTGCGCCCTATTTTTATTCATCCACTGCTTAAGTATCGAATAAGTAAAAATAAAAAATTTGAAGAAAAAATGTTGTCTGCTACTCCCTCTGTCCCTTTCTATAAGAGCTAGTTTGACAAAAAAGTTGTCTCTTTTTATAAGATCCTTTTACAATTATCAATGACATTAATTATTTTTTCTCAAACTTACCCTTATTTACTTTAAATAGTTTTTTTAATAACATTAAATTCTCTTTTGTTTAATACAAAACACTAAAATTAATTGTAAGGGTAAACATATAAAATCAATATATTTTGTCAATCAATTTAATATTAAAACTCATTTTCTTAATACCCGTGTTTTGTCAAACTAGCTCTTATAAATAAGGACGGGGAGAGTATTTAAATAGGGACAATACCACTTTCTAGGAGCATGGTTGTTGTGCCATCATATTCCTCGTTTATTGTCAATGTGAACCTATCATTTGGAGACTCCTCTGGCCAGATGCTATCATGTGCTGGATCCATGGAAATTATGATTAATGAAGGTAGCAAAACCATAGAGACAGCTGATTATTCTCTTCACATGGAGTTAGATTGGTGCGAGATTAAGTAATATGTACTCTTAAATGTATTGATTGCATGATGTGAATCAAACATGAGGTCAGTGAAGTTGTAAAACCAATCGGTTGCATTTCATTACCCTAAAATATATTTTGGTTGTATTGCATTCTTTTTTAATTGTTGCGTAGTTTAAACTGGTATGATCATGGCACAATAGGTTGAAGCTCCTTGTTGCTGATACATTTGCTATTTAAATTGGTTTTCGAGACTGATACATTGAAACATCCCGATGCTATCGAAGACTTTTTTAATCAGTGCGTAGAATCTTGGCATACGTGAGGACATTCAATGGCCGTTTTCTCTGCTGTATTAACATAATCAAAATCTGATTCGGAGTCATCGAGTATTACATAACCTTCTGATTTTACACTTCCCTTGCTGTTAACTGCAGAAGTTCTAGAGGGTTTCGATTCAATTTTACAGGCAACCGCTCCTTTCACTTTGTTATCTCTAGATGACTTGTTCTTGCATGCCTTTTTGAAAAGGGCCCTCAAAGTCATCGTCATTTTCTTTATCGTTGTATGAGATATTCTTCCTATGGCGAGAAGATCTCCTTATGCACATTTCACCATCTTCAGCAGAATCTTCTACACCATCTTCAACATAATGTAAGGCAGAAGTAACAGAGGTGATACTATCATCAGTGTCATTGCTACTTGAACTGTCATAACTCGATAGATTCCATACTGATGGATTTGCGACACACAGCGATCTAAATGAGTAACAATTACTTGATAAGAAAAGTAATCTTTATAAATATTAGGGAGTATTAAAGATTAAGTATATCAGTTCTTAACTTCTTATGAATAAATTCTATAGAAGTTACTGATCTATGTACTAAATGAATTATATAGATTATCTGAAAATTTATTACAGTGAACGGATCATACAACTCATCTATGAAGCAAATGTTATTCTCCATAGAAGCATATACATTTTGTGAATATAAAATGCACTATAAATATTTGATTTCAGTTTTTTTTATCAAACATATTTATAGTTGAGCACAAATTTACACTCCTATGGCATGATACGCGCAAGTGTCTTGGTATCAAAACCAACTTGCTGCCACTTCCATGCATTAACATTTCAATTGCAGATTTGAGGTCATCAATGAGTTCCCTCGTCTGCGATGCATAATGAATGATCGAGCAAGAGAATGGTCATTATCTATGAATTTATTAGTTTGGAAAACATGTAGGGATGTGAAATATCATACAGACCTCACAGCCGTGCAACATTATCACCTAGCGAACACGTGTAACTTGATTTTGTAGCACTCCCCAGGGAAGGCCATCTCCACCAGAAATGAAAAATTCCTGCAAGAGGTAAATAATGTAAGAGACTAAAATTTGAATAAAAAATTAAGGCTAAAACAACAAGTAAAAATGAACAGATGGAGTACCTTTAAAACCTCCAAATCTTCTTCCATTAGTTTAGCATCACTTGGCAAAAACAGTTGGGATGGACCTCCATCCAACAGGACGCGAAGTAATCCGTCCTGAATAACAGAAATACTTAAATATGTAAAATAATCGATAAATGCTAATATGTCAAAACTAATGGAGGAATGAGTTCCAACCAGGGAAGCTTGAAGAAGCCCTGTCACAACACGATCTCGGAGTGATTCAAAAATGACATCGCATAACTGATTTAGTACCTGCATCTGTTGACTTGACAGAGACTATGATTCATTGCAGGCTCAGTAATCAATTGAAATTTGATAGAAAATATATATTTTCGTATGGAATAAATGAAAGAGAGTGTATGCTCACCAGTGAACTCGCAGATTCAATCAATAGCTGCATTGATGTCTTTACGGCTTCCATCAAATGGTCCTTTTGCACAGGAGTCTTTGAATTTTGTTCGTTGAGTTTGCCTGTTGAGAAAATATGCCATCGAAATGACTTGGAAATAAACTACCACATAGGCCTTCCAGAAATATAGATATTCAATGTGAAAGTGAAATGTTAGATGGCTACCAATTCAGTTAGTTCATGTGTCAGACCATTATTCATCAGTAATTGTCCTCGAATATTTACAAATTCATTTTCTTTAGACAAAGAAGAATACAGATGCATCTAGGACCTTGGGTCATGTTATTTGTCGATGGGAAAAAAGCATTCATTATGATTAGTTAATAGAAATCAATTTAAAAGCAATAAATTCATAAGCTAAACCAGCAAGTATGGAGATGTAAGTTAAAGCTGCAAGTATGAAGACAAAAGCCAAAGCAAGAGAAGATGAATTTATTGCCAGAGTTAATTAAACAAGCAAGCATCATGCACAATGAGTAGAGTTGAAGTTTATTTCAATAAAACTTAATATGAGTTTTAGTTTAAACGAGGTAAAGTAAAGTAACGAAAAAAATGGAGAATCGACAAAATCCTGAGATAATGTGGTAAGTTAGAGCTTGTACTCGCATAAAGGGTATTAAATTAGCCTGAACTTGTATATAAAAGTTGGTCAAATGAGACAAGTTACGGGAAATGAAAAAAGTGTGAAAGTAGACGATCTTTATGGGATGGAGAGAATAGCATTTTATCTTTCACCTCTTTGACAAAGGCTGGTAATCAAATGCCAAGGGAAGGACATAGATATCATGTGGCACCAGAATCATTAGAATAGTAAAAGAAAATGATATATGCAAGTATGATTAGTAGCATAAAACAGGAAAATACATAAGCCTACAAATATGATTATGTTTAAGTGCCCATAATACCGATGCCTCTCGATCTGTAACGTTGACGAAATCAAAGTGGTTGTTTGGATCTACGTCAGATCGAAATTAATCTTTTAACCTGAATTAAATGGACAATGTACCAAGACGAAAAATCAAAACAAACAACGTCATGCTAAATTAAAATAATTAAAACATAACAAAATTGAATGCGTCAATAACCTAAATTTTGAATGCGTCAAATAACTTTATCATTCTGCTAACCTGAATTAAATGGACAATGCACCAAGACAAAAAATCAAAATAAAACAAAATTGACAAAAAAATCACCTAAATTTTGAATGCGTCAAATAACTTTTTCTTTCCCGTTAACTTCTATAGACTAATTTAACAAGTAATATAATTAAGATAGTCTCTCTTATCTCATATAAGTACAAATTTACTATTTAAATTTATTCAACAATTAATGTATCTGGTCTCATGACCAATAAAATAAATATATGGTCTATATTATAAGTCAAATATATCACTTATTATTTCCCAAACACTTAAACCAACAACAACACCATGCATCCCTGTTTTTGAATGCGTCAACAACACCATCCATGTGTCTGAGAGTGGCGCCGTTCGAATAGAGTGCTGATGAAGCCGATACATCTCTCGGCATACATTTTTTGTGGTAAAAATTTACCTGAGCTGTCAAAATAACTAAAAATTACTGATAGATTCTTAATTTGTTATAGGGTCTTTCGGCAAGACCACTAAACTGACTTATAGTTTATGACTTTTAGCTTATAAGCTAAAATACCTGTTTGATAATAGTGTTTGTTTTCAACACGAGTAGCTTATTTTTCAAACGCTATTTCGAGTAGCTTATAGTTTATCATCTCACTTTCTATTCACTTTCACTCAAAACAAACAACCAAAATTTCATCTCACTTTCCATTTCACTTTCATTCCAACAACATTCTTTCCTCTTACTTTCTTTCCTTTGACTTTCCCTTCTCATCCAAACAAAGCAATAATGTTAGCCCAAACATCATATGAGAAGATGGAATAATGCACAGCTGCAAATCCATTATGACCTAGAATAGAAGAGCAAAATTGCTTCTCATGAAAGAAATCAGAATCAAGAATCTTAGCGTCCCAATCCACAAACCCTTTGATAGATAAATGACCATAAACATCTTTATATCAAATTTTATTCCTAATGAACTAAACTTCTCAAAAAATAGAGATCCATCTAGGATAGCTGTGGTATTAACATGTTCTTGTAACATTAGAGAATCTTTTTCGTCTCTTTTGAATATGTAATACTTTCTTTCATCTTTGAATGAAACTTCAACAGAACCGTAGATTTGTATAACCTTGGACTTTTCTCGACTAATGAAGACTGGGAATATCTCCACTCCCACAACAGAAGATTGGCCATAGGTTATTCTTATATATATATATATATATATATATATATATATATATATATATATATACACACACTTGTGCAGACAAATTTGTTAATCTTGGCCTCTCTATCCTCACTATTAATTGGTGGAGTCACCCTCCCTTTCATATTACGGAAGATATTATTAGGAATATGTTAGGCTTACCTTACTTTAGATTTGGTTAGCTTTTGGAGGGTTTTGGTGTTGTCCCCCCTTTCTTTGTACTATATTTCTTTTTCTTTCAATATATATATAGCTATCTCGAGGCTTGCCTTCTTGGCAAGCTTCCTTTGTTTTAAAATATATATATATACACACACGCGAGTCACATACCATGGAAGCTCAACGTTGGATGACAAATCATCATAAGAAGACACTGGGATTAATAAAAAGTACTAATATGAGCTCCAAAATCATGACAGAAAAATAAATTAGAAAGACAAGAAAAATGAGAATAAACCACATCTTTATCCATTTCTTCTATGTTTTCTACAGGGATTCCTAGAATGCTAGGTGAGTGCTAAAGAGACTATAACATAAAATTGATGACTTGAAAACAATAGAATTATAACAAAGAAAACAAAACTACAATATAACACAAATTGGTGACTAATGTGACTTGAAAAGAATAAAATAGTAACAAATAGAATAAAACAACAATGAAAAATGAGTTAAACAAAATAAGTTAAATAAATTGAATACCTTAGATAACCCAAAAGGTTTAGGTTGAAATCATTCGGCCTCAACCTTAATAAAGAGACTCATCTCTTCTTGCAGGCATGATTCTCCAAACCCCAATCCCGCTCGAGGTAGTAACTCTATGGTGTTATTAAGAATCTTTCGGCTTGTTCCAAATTCTGATAAGTCTAGACTGACAATAAGGGGAGAGTATGCAGGTGAAGCCACCCAACATCTAGGGATCTTTAAAAGTCTTGTCTCATTTTTAAATTCGACCTGTTCGAAATCAATATCTTGCTTCTCAAAATGGACACACTCTCCCTCAAAACAATTTCCATATGCGTTGCGGTAGCGAATAACAATTTTTCCATTGACATAGTTATTTTCGAAGTGTCTATTATTAATCTGGACACGTATGCGGCAATTAACACCAAATGGAATTAGGATGTACTTCACAGCAAGAGAGCCTTTTACACAAGGAATTACCATACACTTGACCTCCTCATAATCATCTTCAAATCGAGCATCATCCAAACAAAAGTGCTCTTTTGCAAATATATTATTATCTCCATCATACAACATCACATTTATCCAACTTAATGGTGTACATGTGTGTGGTGACCAACATGAAAGTTCTAGATCACTTAAGCTTAATTTGTTGCTTGTCCAGAGTATTTCACCAACATCACGCTCACGGTTAAAAAGTTCATGCACCTCTGTAGCTCTAGAATCACAAATGTTACCATAAATCTTATCATAAATAACAAGCGGACTATCTTATTTTCAATTTTTTGTTGGACATTCCCCAATAACATGTGTACTCATATTTGACCTATATAGTACACGTGTTATTGGTGAATGTATAACTACAAAAGGAAAATACGGATAGTCCGCTTATTATTATAGTAAGATTTATGGTGAAATTTGTGATTCTTAAGCAATGGAGGTGCACAAGCATTTTAACCGTGAGCGTGATGTTGGTGAAATACTTGGGACAAGCAACAAGTTAAGCTTAAGTGGTCCAGAATTTTCATGTTGGCCACCACATACATGTACACCATTAAGTTGGATAAATGTGTTGTTTTATAATGCAAATGATAAGATATTTGCAAAAGAGCACTTTCGTTTGGAAGATGCCCAATTTGAAGATGATTATGAAAAGATCAAGTGTAGGGTAATTCCTTGTGTACAAGGCTCTCTTGCTGTGAAGTACATCCTAATTCCATTTGGTGTTAATTGCCGCATACGTGTCCAGATTAATAATAGACACTTCGGAAATAACTATGTTAATGTCAATGGAAAAATTGTTGTTCGCTATGGCAACACCTATAGAAATTGTTTTGAGGAAGAGTGTGTCCTTTTTGAGAAGCAAGGTATTGATTTCAAACAGGCCGAATTTAAAAATAAGCAAACACTTTTAAAGATCCCTAGATGTTGGGTGGCTTCACCCGCATACTCTCCTCTTATTGTCACTCTAGACTTATCAGAATTTGGAACAAGCCGAAAGATTCTAAATAACACCATAGAGTTACTACCTCGAGCGGGATTGGGGTTTGGAGAATCATGCCTGCAAGAAGAGATGAGTCTCTTTATTAAGGTTGAGGCCGAATGATTTCAACCTAAACCTTTTGGGTTATCTAAGGTATTCAATTTATTTAATCTAACTTATTTTGTTTAACTCATTTTTCATTGTAGTTTTATTCTATTTGTTACTATTTTATTCTTTTCAAGTCACATTAGTCACCAATTTGTGTTATATTCTCTTCAGCATTCCCTTGGCTTGCTAGGAATCCCCGCAGAAGACATAGAAGAGATGGATACTAACAGAAGAAAAGATGAGGCTTATTCTCGTTTTTCTTTTGCCTTTCGTTCTAATTTATTTTTTTGTCATATTTTTGGAGCTCATATGCTATCTTTTTGTTAATATTAGTCTTCTGATGATTTGCCATCAAACGTTGAGTTTTTAAATGCTTTTTGTTTTTCGATCAAAGTGTGTTGTCTTAATTTTTCTTAGATTGAGTCTTTTGCAATCTTGTGAGAAAAGTTTATTGATTTATAAGAATTTTAGAAAAACTGTTAGTATTTTAGTTTATGTATTTAATGATGGTATAAAAATCAATTAAGCAAAATACACAAACAGAGTCATGCTTTTACAACAACTTCTATACCCCGTATTGTGTTAAGCTTCAGCTTGTTGTTACTGTAGATTTGTGGAAGATTTGATTGAGTTTAGATCATTTATTTTTTATGAAATTAGTATATTTTAAGTTAATTTTTGCTCGAAATTCTTGTTAGCAGTCTAAATCCTCATAAGAAAAACCTATGGTCATCTCCTGTTGTGGAGATATTCCCAATCTTCATTAGTTGAAAAAAGTCCAAAGCTATACAAATCTACGGTTCTGTTGAAGTTTCAATCAATGGTGAAGGAAGGTATTACATATTCAAAAGAGACGAAAAAGATGCTATATGTAACATCCCGGATTTTTTATCCGGGACATTAGACTAATTCTCTTAATTAATAGAGAAATCTCTACAATTTTTTTTTTCCTTTCATTTCAAAACGAGTCACATTAGAGTTCTCTCAAAAATATTCAATTATTTTAAATATTTAAGAAACTTAATAAATCCAAAAATGCTACAAGCCATCAACTTCAAAATATATTAAATTGACAATTATAGACTAATAAAAATTGTTAAGCGGCCTTATATAAATTTACAACTATAAAATAATAAAATATTTTTCCACGGGCATGGATACATTGAGAAGGCAGCAGAATTCAAATGTGGTGCGGTGCGGCTGTTCCAAGATTGCAAGAAAGGGTAGTAATTTCTCTCTATGGGCAACATAATAACTTGCCAACAAAAAATAGCTAGGTATTAAAATGAAGATTCTTGGCACATTTAGCAAAGTGACGTAACAGAGGAGTGATAATAAGAGAGAATCAATTCTTATTATGTTACCAGAATTAAATATTAGATTATTATTATTTAAGTATAAGATTATTAGTTGTTTCAAACAATAGATTAATATTAGTTAGTTGCTATTTTCCCTAGCTAGATTTTTTTTTTAAGATGAATTACTTTATAATTGATGATGATTCCGTTTGGCCCGGCTTATTTTCTACTTTTTTCCTTCTCCTTAAAAATAGTAAAGAAAGAAAAAATTGTTTTTGACTTCACTTTTCTTTATTTTTTACTTCTTTACTTTATTTCTCTAATACTTTTAAAGAGAAATAGTGTCAAATATAATTTTATACTTCTTTATTTCGTTTAAGCTAAGATAAAAAGTAAAAAATAAGTCGTTATGCAAGTATAATATTAAGTCCTAGCTCAACTGGCAAAATGTGCCAAAATTATTAGGTCGGACGTCGTGACCCGGGTTCGAACCCGGAATCTCACAATTATGTAAATTTAATTTCCAGTAGATTACCACTTCAACTAAGACAAAAAAAAAATATATATATATATATATATATAGTTATAAAATTGATGATGGCCATTCCATTAACTTTGATGACTATATAAAAGCAAGTTGATAACAAATTCTACCACTCATTGCATATGGATAGAGAAAATAGTAACTAACTTAATTGAAATAATAAAATCATTACATCTAACTAGGGAAAATAGCAACTAACTAATATTAATCTATTATTTAAAACAACTAATAATCTAATACTTAAATAACAGTAGTAATACTCCCTCCGTCCCATATTATAAGCAAAAAATATCACTTTTTTTTGTCCCAAATTGTAAGCAAAAGCAACTCATTTTCATCATTTTCAAGATTCACTTTTACTTACTCTCATAAAATTTAATACAAATTGCATTTAATATACTCTCTCTTCTTTTCCCCTTAATCAATAACCAATAAAATTTCTTTTTACATCTTCCTATGAAACTTATTTCAAGAAAACACAAAAAGTCATACTTCAAATTATCACATTTCACTTTTCTTAATAAATGTGAATTTGTTTTTTTTGCTTACAATATGGGACGGAGGGAGTAATCTAATATTTAATTCCGGTAACATTATTTGGTAGAAGGGAGTAGATCTTGCAACGAAACCGGGTATATCTTCAGGAGACATCACCACAGAGTTTGTCAAGTCTGAAGATCAATTGCCGGATATGTTCACTAGGTCTCTCATGGGCTCTCGAGTGCATAGGCGAAGCTTCTCAAGGGCAAGCCCAGGCAGGTGCTCGGGCTTCCGCGGAAATATTTTGGTATTTTTAGGGGTTAGTTTAGGGTAAAATTGAGATTTTTAAGGATTAGTTTAAGACAAAATTGAGTTTTTTTATTCAATACTGAGATAAATTGAAATTTTTTGGGATTAGTTTAGGTCAAAATTGAGATTTTTTGGAGTTAGTTTAGAACAAAACTAAGATTTTTATTCAACACTGAGATAAACTGTATTTTTTAGGGATTAATTTAACGAAAAACTGAGATTTTTCTGTAGAAAAAAATTTTGCCCGGACTTAATATAGTTGCTGGCTCCGCCACTGCTCGAGTGGATTGCATTTGTACCAAGCTTGGTTCATATCTCATATATGATCCACCTTGAGGGGGAGTGTTAAGAATCAATTAGTATTGATATTGTATTTATTGAATTGATTACATTACCTATTTTGTATAGCTCATATAATTATACAAAAATGTTTAGTGTTGTCTAATTTGACAAACAACATTATACAGAAATACAGTATTAATATTTTTGTAGGGTTGAGTTAGTCTCAACTCTCAATTCTAAGATGGTATTAGAAACTCATCCACAATTCGATGGGCCGACTGCTATCAGATTTTTGATCGGGTCTTCCACCATTTATATTCGCGCCACAATAGTATTGGGCGCGATGGAGTGTGCTAAGAAGTCTCGCATCGGTTGCGAGATAGCCTAAATATGTGTTTATAATGTAGAAGCAATCCTCACTTTACAAGCCGATTTTGTAAAGTTGAGTTCGACCCAACTTCCAATTCTAAGAATTCTTTTCGCATGGAGTTAGATTGGTGCGAGATTAAGTAATATGTACTCTTAAATGTATTGATTGCATGATGCGAATCAAACATGAGGTCAGAGAAGTTGTAAAACCAATTGGTTGCATTTCATTTCCCTAAACTATATTTTGGTTGTATTACTTTTTTTTTTTAATTGTTGCGTAGTTTAAACTTGTATGATCATGCCACCATAGGTTGAAGCTCCTTGTTACTGATACATTTGCTATTTAAATTGTGGTTTTGGAGACTGATACATTGAAACATTCCTGATGCTATCTAATTCTTCAGGAATTCATTGGTTAAAGTTGGCCTTTGGAACATGAAATCAGGAAAACTAAAATAGAAATTGAAACATTCCCGATGCTATCTAATTCTTCAGGAATTCATTGGTTAAAGTTGGCCTTTGGAACATGAAATCAGGAAAACTAAAATAGAAATTATATGTTCAGTAACTCATAAACTTGGAGTGCGGCTACGCTCCATTTGACAATCGCTCCATTTACCTAATTCATTTCTTAGATACATGAGTGGCACTCTACAATTTCAATGGTCTAGATTAAAAGGTTTGAAATTAGTATTTTTTAATTAAAAATAAATAAAAACAAAGACAAACATATGTCCAAATTCTTCATCCTCGTCGCAAGAAAAAGTTTCACCCCAACACCTTGTTTGTAACAGGAAATAAGTATTAGGTTATTAGTTTATTTTAAATATTAGTTTTATAATATGTCATTTTATCTTTTTAGCCTTTGTGGTTGTATTTGAGAGAACACATTGTGGCTCATTTGGAAATCAATCAATACTCAATAAATTATCTTCTTCCCTCAAATTTTAGTTTATAAGAAGGTTTAGTACTTAGAAACTAATTTAAGAAGACATTGTGGTTGTATTTAAGATTAGAAAGATTAGTTTATAAGAAGGTTTAGTACTTAGAAACTAATTTTAGTTTAAACCTTCAGAAATTTAGATGAACACTGCATCCTTTAAAATGTTGGCCAAGACAATGTTAAAGCACTTAAATATCGAACTTAAGTGAATTTGAAGTGTTAAATTGCAGCACAGTTTAGGTATGAGTATGGCACACCCCACACAGATCAAGCTAGACACAGTAAAGTTGAAGGTCAAAAGATCTACTACTAATTTTTTGAATCAATCCACGAAGCCTTCCGTAAATAGAGTACTTCACACGAAAGAAGGTTAAAAATACCTCAGTAAAGTTCTGATGAT
This sequence comes from Trifolium repens, assembly GCA_030408175.1. Taxonomy (NCBI): domain Eukaryota; kingdom Viridiplantae; phylum Streptophyta; class Magnoliopsida; order Fabales; family Fabaceae; genus Trifolium; species Trifolium repens. The sequence continues at coordinate 22,302,763 of CP125844.1, read as the reverse complement.
AGTCTCCCAGTCTCTTATCAGCCCATTTTTGACTTGGTAGTAAGAAAGACTGTAAGAAAGTCAACTCTACTACACCTTTCTCAGTCTCAACTCTGCTGAGCAAGCTCTTCAAGTGTGATCTCTCCTGTGATCCTCGCTGTTCCTTTTGTGGGATCCTTTTTAGCTGATCAATGGCATGCTGCAACAATCCTTGTTCACCCGTGATGACAAGCTGCAACAAGTTTTAATATCAACTACTATTTCAGGCTAACCATCAACTACAAAAGCACTTATATGAGAAGCAACTACGCATGTGCACTCTGCCAGTAAAATCAAAAGTATTTACCAGTATATGCAGTTGGATATTGGAGATTCAGAAAAGCATAAATAGCAACAAGGTTTTGGAACAACTAGCTTGGAGGACATACAAAAATCAGATTATTCTTGATAGAAAGTTCTGGAGAAAAACTAGCTCTGCTAACACACAGTGGCGGATCTAGACTTAAAATACCAGTGTGGCTAAAATTAAGACACCACAAATAAATTATACTGAAAAAACCAAAAAAACTAGAATATTGACGTTACTGAAAAAACCACTAACACCTTTGTGAGGCTTAGCACAAGCAACAAGTGCCGATTGAAGTTGATCGGCAAAACAATGCACATAATAAATAGATAGAGTCTCGTAACAATAAAAAATTCAGAATTTATATTTGAAGAATTGGCTTTCTTTTCTATTATGTAACAATAAAAACAATCTATTCTGTAACAAATAACAATCAAAATTTTCTAAGAGGGTAACAATCAAAATTTCTTCAATGATGGTAACACAACACTAACAGCCTAACAGAATCAACAACAACAACAACAGTAATAGTAAGAATGAACATTGAATCCAAAAAAAATAAGGATGAAATAAAGAGGTTTAGGGTTTGGAATTGGGAGCAAAAGTACCTGTTAGATGATTGATGGTAGTTGGTGGTATGGTGACGGTGAGCAACGACGGTGGCAGGGTGGGCGGCGCCGGCAATGATGGTTGCTAGGTGGTGGAGAGGGTGGTCGACGATGAACTGTTGAAGAGGGAGAGAGATTAGAGAATACGCGTGCGTGTCTGTTTCCTTTCTTTCTTTCTTTTTTCTTCACTCTTTTTTTAATTATGTACTATTATACTATTATGTACAGTATATATTAAAAAAAAAAAATTTGAAAAATCTGGTGTGGCTAAAGCCACACCCTGCCTTTACTTGTGTGCGCTCCTGACACAGCAAGTACAAATTTTCAACAGAACCAGAATAAGAGATCATGATTACAGTAGAGTAACTACAAATAGGCCATGGAGCAATGGGATTCCTCAAAAGTTTAATCACACTTTTTTAGGCAAGAAACAGAATTATTTATTTTATGATACACCCAAATCTGCAACAGATGGTGTGACACGTCGACATGATAGCTCAATGCCCAAATTACAATCCATTAGACACGAGATAGAGCCCTCTATTTTGTTAGATAATCTCCCATGTTAAATATCCAAACATTGAGCTCCAACAAAATTAAGAAACCATCGTAGGATTAGTTAGCTCAGCAGTGAGGACCTATCATATACTTGGTTTCATCCTTACTCTTAACTATATGCACCATAGCATGCCGTAGTGAGCCTCGATTTACTATCTTTTATTTGCAGGCAGTGTGAAGCTCCTAGAGCTCTTCTGTGTCTAGTTCTCCCTCAAAAGTTTATTGAAAAGAAACTCAGATATACAATTAATGATATGTGACATTGATGGGTTAAAATATGTAAATATATGTAATAGAACAGTAAGAATAGCAGGACAATGAGTATCAACTTGTAATTATATTTATGGAGTAACAATTACAAGGATTTGAAGGAATGAAAATGGTAACAACTGTACTACTAGAGAAGGTTCTAGCAGCCCTAAGAAAGAAGTTGCACCCCAAATCACACTAGGTGACCCCACTGACAAATAACAGAATTCTTGGATACCTCCTCCCAATCATTGCTTGCTAATATATAGGGATTTGTGCATGTGCCTCATTCACCATCACTTAGCCACGTCACCCCTCTTTCTCTTTCTAGCATAAACTCTCCAAATCTTTGGTTTGGGTCCAACTTTTAAGCCCACATCAGCATCACTAGTCACACCTCCCCTATCAGACATGCCTATTAATTTCAATGTCAGGAAACTTTAAGTACCAATACCATACCATCTTTAGTTCAGTAAAATAAGGTTCATTCCTTAAACTAGAGAAGAGCCCATCATAGTAGTAAGACATGAGCTATCTTTGCATTTCCTTTAAACCAAACACGATATAAGAAAACTACACCCACAAGCTCTACAAAATCAAGTTATCCATCTAGGCCCCTTGATGACTAGAAAACTTGCATACAGTTCTAAAATTCAAATCATCTGTGAAAGCGTAAAACACGGTGGTGTTGTCCTTAACATGGCCCTTGTGAGGTATGGAGGTGAGCTCTTACTCTCCGATCCTTGACACTTTCAATGTCGAGAAATCTCTTCCTAACATTAGCCCCAGCAAGGGATTGTAGTATTAAGGAGCTGTAGGGTTGTTGTGTTTCAAGGTGCCAGTAAGGGATTCCCACAGACGACACCATTAGTGTTGTTAGGATCGCAACACCTCCATTCTGCATGAGGTACTATCCGCTTTGGTGTGATTGCCACTGTAGGGTTTTGTCCCTCAAAAGGACCCTAATGGAGTAGGGAGTTGATCTCTCATTAAGAAGTCCTCTAATTAACTCGATATCTACTTATTACCACCCAACAATATTTTAATCTCACTGCACTAATATTGTCAACCAAATAAACAATAACTTAACCGAAGACCAGAGCACTAGACCTTTGAATATGTCGCGCAGCGTAAGGATTCACATCCTAACAGGAAACATGATGACTTTTATCCTTTGTATGTGTGCAATGTTTTCAGTTTTATACTATTTTACCATGCAATTGTAAAGATGCAATATGTTAATTTCCCGATGATGGTAAATCGTCAATTCAAAATTGATTTTTCTAGTTTTTATATATAACCCAAGCTTGAACTCCAACCATTGATAACAGAACTTCACGACCCACAACTATCAAATATGAATTTTCCCAATTGGGTTGCTTTTGAATAATTGGTTCAATAATGATGCCATTTACTCAATATCAGTTTTTGGCACAGCAGAAAAATTTTCAAATTATGAACATGGGAACTGAACAATGTTGATTCTTTCACCTCTTTGTCAGCCAAATTAATCTACTTTCATAATATCATGTTTCATTTAGGAATTTTTTAAAATATCACCTAGAAAAGCTACAAAAGCAGATAACGCAAACCAACAGTTCACCTTCAAAATATATATGTGAACAAAATAGCAGAAACAGGAATCGATAGCATATGTGAATTTCTAACACAAGTAACTAGCACCAACTTGTTAATTTATGCGACTCTAAATATGGGTACCTGCCGGAATAAGACCCAAGCATAACAAGTATGATGGATTGTTTCTGTGATTCCCAATATGCACCATGGCGATTTTGAAAGTTCAATAATTTCTTCGACTTCCTGAAAGTAAAGATGATTTAAGCATAAATTCAGATTAATACTGTAAGTTCATTAAGAAAAATTACTAATAACTCAAGTGGAATAGAGTTTGAACTTTATAGAGAATTTAATGATGAAAAATAAAATTTCAAGTTATTAACTTTCCACAGCTAAACAGATTTTACATAGAATAGATGATTGGAAAACGAAAAAAAAAAATAACCAAGAGATTCTACCCATGTCTTTTTTCAGAAACAACTATTCATATTTGTATTTCTTCAGACTCATGTAGAGAGCAATACGAGAATAAAATAAAAAACTGTGAAGTCAGTTGGCAGAAACATAAAAAATTACTAATAACATAAGTGGTTTATAGTTTGAACTTCTTAGAGAATTTGATGACGAAAAATAGAATTCCAAGCTATTAACTTTCCACCGTCAAACAGATTTACATAGATCATATAAAAGAAAATAACCAAACATTCAACACTGAGAAATCAGTTGGCAGTACTATAAAAAAAAATAAAAAACCTTTAAGAGGCTTTACTAACCTCTGTAGGCTTTCCCTCATCTAAAACATCAAACTGAGCAGCAGTTTCGCAAATAAATTGACATTTATATAGTAGCCATCAGCCGCCTAGTGGCATACTTCACCAGTTAAGTCGCCTCTAGCAGACCTCTCCAGAAGTGTAACAGAAATCTCTCCGAGCGATCTTAAGCATTCTGTCCTTTGGAGCTCACCAGTTAAGGGTGGCAAGAACTGTCATGAGAAAGCAGAGTAGATCATTTGTATCAAATTACAACAAATTAAGAAAATGTGAATCACATAATGAGGAGATGGGCAATTACAGGATTATAAGCAAAACCATCAACCATGCCCTATTATTGAAAAATCTAGCACGACGATTTTAGCCTTCAAATCATGAGTCTTGACAACATCACTCCAAGGAAATATAAACTTATATTGGCAGTCTAAGTAGGTTATCTTCAACTGGAGTCCAACATAATAAAAAATATTTTATTTCTATTTGTTTCCTCAGACTCGTCTTTTCTGACCTTGAAATATGCACAAAAAAATAAAACGACAGAATAAGAGAACCAATTCTCTTCAGTTAGAAATGGGGCATATATATCATGTAAACACAATGAAAGATCAGTGGCAGGGCAGAACCAGTGTTATAACAATTGTAGGAGTGAAATTAGAACACTTATGGTTCACAGTTAACAATATATAGTAAAGCAACAAAATCAGGGGGAAAAGATAAAGGAGCAAACCACAGTTGGATGTAACAATAAATTAATTAGAGTTGGCATAAACAAAAATAGCATTAGATAGCATTGGGGTGTTTCAATGTATCAATCTCCAAAACCAATTTAAATAGCAAATGTATCAGTAACAAGAGCTTCAACCTATGGTGCCATGATCATACAAGTTTAGACTACGCAACAATTACAAAAAAGGCAATTATTTAAATGGATTGAATTAATTAAATGGAAGAGATGAGCAAAACTCCGTATTAATTAAATGGATTGAATTTCAAAGAAGACAAATTTACAAACACCATCGTCAAGCCGTTTAAACCGCAACAGAAAGTTCCTAATAATACATACTCGTATAAAAAAAACTTAAGACAAGTCTTAAATTTTAAGACAAAGAATCAGTGAACTTTTACGCTTAGCAGAAAAATAACCATTATGCAATTACCCAAAGGGAAAATAATTCAGCAATTATTTTCACATATAACAACAAGCTATTTAAATTAACAAGAGTAAAAAATACCACCATCTGTCAACACAATTTCTCCATGTTCATGCGAGGGTGATTTTGTTTCCTTTTTATTTTACAGGATAAATAGGTAAAATGCATCAGATTCAAAACAAAATCTTAAGATACATGAGCACCCAGAAATAATAAATGACATAATATTAATCAAATCAACAATGTGTACTTCAAAATTGCAAATGCAACCACAAAAATAAATTCCAATTGAAATAACTAGAAGTGAAGATTCAAAATTGAATAGAGCTCAATATCTTCAACTCAAAAACACACTCACCGTGAGATAAAAACCCAACTAGGTTACAATTTAAAAACAAAGCTTGTTTCTCAGTCACAACAAAAAAATGAATTAAGACGAAAATACGAAGTTGAAAAGGAAAATGGAAGCGTGTAAGGACTCGCCGTTTTCTACGCTGGAACAGTTGCGAAAATTGGTCGAGAGATGTTTAGGGTTTAGAGAGCCACGGTTGGAATAGACGACACCGTCCCGAGTCCTCTTATGTTTTGTTTGTTTCACACATTCTTTATTTCTCTTAGCTCCGTTTGGATTGATGAAATATAATTGAATGGAACAGAATTGAATATAATAATGTTTCATTGTTTGGATTTGAAAAATAATAATATAATGGAACGGAGTAGAATGGAATAAGATGGAATGAATTTAATATAATATCACCATTAACTATTAATTTTGTTTCTCTCCTTTTTAAAATATCCAAACAATAGAACGGAATATTTATTCATTTCCACTTCATCTCATTCTACTCCACTCTATTCTGCTCCGCACTATTCCATTACATTCCATCAATCCAAACGGAGCCGTTAAAGTTTTTTTTTTCTTCCTATAGTTTTGAATCTTTTATAGTTCAATTTTACCTTTTTGTTATGTCGAGAAATTTTTTTTCTACCTCTACATTTGTCACTTTACCCCAACATTATTTTCAATATTCTTATTTTACCCTTATTTCACTTTAATATATTTTATTATTTTTTATTTTGTCTTATTATAACTGTTCTGGTTCACCCACCGAAAAATTGTTCCGATAAGTATAAAAGTAGACCGGTATGTTAATTGTCACCGATACACTTGTGAAAAGTGTACTGGTACACTTGTGATAAGTGTATCGATTTGTCTGAACCTGGAAAAAAATTATTGCAATACCGGTACACTTTGCACAAGTGTGCCGGTAAAGAAAAAAATTTCCAAACATACTGGTATACTTTTTAAAAGTGTATCGGTATGTGAAAAAATAAAAAAGTGTACCGGTATTGTATTAAAGTGTACCGGTATTGTATTAAAGTGTACCGGTTTGCATGACAGTTGTGCTAATTTCATTTTCTTCTTTAATTTTTAAACAGATATGGCTCAAACCGACAATGCAGATCAAACTTTAGTAGATACCACACATATTTTTACAAAAGATGAAAAATTTGATACACGAGATGTTGGAGATATCAACAAAGTAAGTATTATTATTACAAGGTCAGATAAAAAGAACGAAGTAAGAGGACGAAATGACAAGTTGATTTTGGGTTGTGATAAAGGTGGAAAATATGACTATTCAGGGAGTTCAACAACTAGTGCATCAAAAAAGTGTAATTGTTCATTCAAAATTAGAGTCACACCTTCAACAGATGGTTCAGGATGGAAAGTTCATGTTAAATATGGAGTTCACAACCACGGGCTACCTGATCAGTATGCAGGTCATCCTCGAAAGGCGCGATTAACTGCAGATGAAAGCAAACATGTTGAAGATTTGACAAAGTGTAATGTGGCACCAAGGAATATTGTTTTAGATTTGAAGAGACAAAATTCAGACCTTGTTGTTGATGCCAAACAAATATATAGGAAAAGAAACATGCTACAAAAACAAGAAAGAGGTCCTAAAATAGAGATGCAACACTTGCTGCAATGGTTAGCTGATGCAAAATATGTCACCTGAAATAGAAGAAGAGATGATGGGTCTGATGTTTTGAGTGATATTTTTTGGGCACATCCAGAATCAATCAAGTTGCTCAACTTGTTTCCTATTGTCTTGGTTATGGACTGCACATACAAAACTAATAAATACAAACAACTACTACTTCAAGTTATTGGTATAACGTCAACTGATTTGACATTTGTTGTTGGATTTTGTTATATGGAATCCGAGAAGACAGACAATTATCTTTGGGCATTAGAGAAGCTGAGAGGATTGTTTATTAAGCAAGATATATTTCCGCAAGTAATTTTGACTGATAGGGAGTTTGCTTTGATGAATGCAATTGAAATTGTATTTCCACATACTGTTAACATGCTTTGTACGTGACACATAAATAAAAATGTTTGTGTGAGAATGTATGTACATGTACGTAAGGATATGCGAGAGTTGCTGCAAAATTTGTGGAGAAATGTTGTATTGAGTCAAAATGAAGTGGAGTATCAGCAGCGGTTGAATGAACTTGACCAAGCTTGTGTTAATTCAAGCAAGTTTGTTGACTATATCAATAAAATCTGGTTGACCCCTCACAAAGAAAGATGTGTGCATGCATGGACCAATAAAGTGATGCATTTAAGAAACACAACGACTAATAGATATGATTATGTCTATTTCAAAATTGTAATTTTATTTTATTTTATTTTATTTTTTGCGTTTAAATAACTTTTTTGTGCAATGTAATATTTAGAGTTGAGTCTGCACATTGGAAACTGTAGCAGATGTTGGAAAACAACAAAGGTGACTTATGCAAATGTTTGAAATCCATGAATGACAATATACTTCTACAAATTGGCTCAATTAAGGCGTCATTTCAAAAAAGTTTTTACTACACCGAGCACCTACACAACAATCCATTTTTTAGCAATTTAAGAAGTTTTGTCTCTAAGGAGGCTATAACACTAATTTATGATGAGTTTGCGAAAGTTGGCATTGTTGGAACCGACAAGAACATTTGTGGTTGTACACTTAGGTCAACATGTGGGTTGCCTTGTGCATGTGAATTGGGTAGGTATACATTGAACAGTGTACCGATACCATTAGATTCAGTTCATGGTCACTGGAATATATTAACTATGGAAGGACCACTAGAGGATGACACGGATGATGGATATGAGTTGGACATGAGTCATGCAATGGATGCCATATGGAATCGATTTCGGTCACTAGATATTGTTGGTAAAAGAGCGTTAAAGAGTAAAGTGTTTGAACTTGTTAGTGTTTTCAACCTGTAAGGTTGTTTTAGTTTTATGGTGTTGGCTTCATTTGCTAAAATAAGCCTTTGGTCCAGATGTGGAGTATGATGTGCCCACATGTGGGACCTGACCTGAACGCCCTAGAATAAGGCGCTTTTTGTTATTTCGCATGTGATCTTTTAAAAAGATTTGTTTTGAAACAAATACATTCACGCTAGCTTGCGCGCCAAGGAACGAGCTGAAAGATTGAAAAAGATTCAGAAATATTCAAAGTGGCCAGTTTGTTACTAGAAGATTTAAAAAGATTTAAAACAAATAAATCTTTGTAAAAGATTGAGTTTGTTTCTTGAAGATCACGAAGGCCAGCTATCAAATCAGGAATCCAAGCCCATAAAACTCGTTCTATTGTTATTATATATAAGGATTACCTTGTTGTTTTGAATATATTAACCTTATTTATTTTTTTGTATATGCAATTCTGTTGTGGATAGTAGTAAATCTATATAGGAGGTTTGTCTTGTCAAGATTTTTGTATTATTTAGTCATATTTTTTTCTATCATACTTTGTGTACATAGTATTATGGCTACACAAAAGAAAGTTTGTGCTAATCATCCTTCAATTAATGACGAAGCTCAAAGAGCTAAAGCTAGTTGGTCAGATCTTAAGGTGAATGATAGATTCATCGAAGCATGTTTAGATCAAGTTGTCAAAGGTGAACGGATTGGCATTACCTTTACTAAGAATGGGTGGAAAAACATTGTTTTCCAATTAAAAGAATCAACCGGGAGAAATTATGACAAGATAAAATTGAAGAATAGGTATGATACTATGAGAAAGGAATGAAGAGTATGGTATAACTTATTTGGAAAAGTTACCGGATTAGGGTGGGATAACGAGAAGAATACCTTTGATGCACCAAATGAATGGTGGGAGAGCAAACAATTGGTATGTCAAACAGAAATATATTATTTAGTTATTGCCTAAGTTTATATTTATCATGTTGATTATATGATCATGGTTATGAAATGCAGGAAAATCCTCTATATGGAAGATTTAGAGAAAATGGATCGGGTGATAATGAAGATGCAACTGTTGGGTGTGGAGCTACGGGAGAATTTGCAAGTATTAATTTGAACTATTCACAAGGAGTTGTTAGTCAAAATGGTGGACAAAAGAGAAAGATAGTTAGTGTTGTTTAAAAGAAAAGGAAGAAAAAGGTTACACCCTCATCAACAATAGCTGAAGCTGTTAATGTGATTGCGGAGATTTGTAAAGCACGAAATGATGCTATAAGTAGTGCCTATTGGTAAAGTGATGGCTGAGCTCCATAGCATGGATGGAATTACAAGCGATCTAGACTTATTAACAAAATGTTGTCAATTAATGATGTTCAAACCAGCTAGAGAGATGTTTCTTTCCTTTAAAGGTTTTGATGATAGAAGGTTGCATTGGCTTAATTTGCAGCAAATAACCCTATGCCATTTATGAAGATGTGACTTATCTTTTATGACTTTCTTAAGTTTGCAGCAAATGACTCTAAGTTTTTAGAGTTATCTTTTCTTAATTATGTCTTTTAGAACTTGCAATGTAATATATCTTTAGAAATTTGAATGAAATGGCTTACAATTTATGGCTTTCTGGTTTTAATTATGTCTCTTGTGCTGCTGGTCTGTATTTTCTGGTTTATATGTTACTGTGTAGTGCTTTAGGTGGCTGGATTGGTTTTGTATTTTCCCCTAGTTTTTAGCTTCCCTGCGTTTTTGGTTCTGTTGGCTGGAATGGTCTTTCAAAACCTTTGTATTGCTAGTTGGGTGCAAGTGTTGGGTGCCTTTAATAATATTATTTGAAGTAGTATGTTATTAATATGTCTTTGTTCTATATGTGAATATGTCATTCCTAGTTTGAATGAAGTAGTATGTTATGTTGGTGTATTTATGTGAATTGTTGTTTGATTTTACTTGCTTCTTATTGTTGTTCTAAATTGTGAAGGGATAAAATGAACGAAGTGAACGAATGGTGATTATGTTGTAAAAAATTTATGCAAAGGAACCATGTAGAACTAGTGAACTAATGGGTCATGCATTGGTTTAAGAAATATTGCAAGGAAACCCCACTCGTCGTTATGAGATGCTTCAGATGGAAAAACATATTTTTAATAAATTGTGCACTGAATTAGTTGAGAGTGGTTTAAAGCCTTCTAATCGAATGAGGGTTGAAGAAATGGTTGCAATGTTTTTAGTTGTTGTTGGCCACGGGGTAGGTAATAGAATGATTCAAGAAAGATTTCGTCGGGTACTTCATGCTTGTCTTAAGTTGTCCTTCAAATATATTAAGCCAGAAGATCCTATGTTTCGTCATTGTCATTCCAAAATAAAAAATGATCAACGATATTGACCATTTTTAAAAATGCTATAGGAGCAATTGATGGTACACATGTGAACTGTATAGTTAGTGCTAGCGGCCAGCCCAGGTTTATTGGAAGAAAAGGATATCCAACACAAAATATAATGGTTGTTTGTGATTGAAATATGTGTTTCACTTTTGTATTAGCCGGTTGGGAAGGCACTGCCCATGATGCTCGTGTATTTGATCAGACTCTCACAAATGTGAACCTTAACTTTCCAAATCCTCCTCCAGGTTTGTTCTTTTGTATTATTACAAAGTAATTGATATATTAATAATATGGTAAATAGGTCAATACCCCCTGCAAAGTGGGTGTGTTTTGCGATACCCCCTGTAAAAATATTTCTTGTAAATACCCCCCCCCCCCCCCACTTTCTCAAGATTCCCTATTTTACCCCCTGAGTGCACACCGTGGTAGTGAATCTCCATGTGGCGGTTCCACATAGGTTTTTTGCCACGTGTCATGTCCACGTAGGATTTTTTATGCCACATGGCATTGCCACGTCAGATAATACACTTTTTTTATTAAAAAAAGGAAAAACTTAAATTAAACAATTGTTTTTTAATAAAACAATTGTTATTAATAATTGTTATTAATTTATAAGAAAAAACAAAAAAAAAAAGGTGAAATCATGTTATAAAAAACACGACAAACACAGTCTGTCTTCTCAATTTTTTCCCAATTCATTTGCTTCTTCTTCCACTGAATTGAGCCAATTGCAATCGATTCTTCATCTTCTTCCAGGTATTTTTCTTCATACTGCTTCATCTTCTTCCTTTCTTCATCGTGCCTCATTTTCTTCCCTATTCCAATCGTATTCTCAGTAATTGCTATTTTAGGGATTAGGGTTTGTGAAAAATGGGTGCTCATCAACCTCTAATTCAAGTTGCTCAAATTTACCCAGATGTGGGTGTGAGATTCCTATGAAGCTGTGGATTTCAAACACAAATCAAAATCATCTCAGAAAATTCTAGAAATGTCGTAACATTAGGGTATGAATTTTACAAATATCAATTTTGTTGTTGTTAAAGACTTGTGGTTACAAATATGAATTTTGCACCTTTACTGATACGAATATTGTTGTTGCAGTTGGATGGTTGTGAATTGTTAATTTGGGATGATCAATTGAATGTTGTGAATGCTGCGAATGGAGAAAAGATGCCTGCAACTGTAAGGTTCTCTCTCTCTGTAACAAAACAAAACACAACCTTTTAGTTTCTAATTTTTCATTCTATTGTAATCCTTTTTTTTTTGCTTTGATTTAACTTTTTCTCTGTAACAAAACAAAACGTTCTTTTTTTTTGTTTCTAATTTACCTTTTTTGTTTTCTGTTTTAAATTAAAGATTTGTTATTTTTATGTTTTATTTAAAAAAATTATTTTAATAAATGTTATTTTTTGTTTTTTTTTTAAAAAAATATTTTTTAAATTTTTTTTTAAGGGATGACGTGTCAAAAAATCCTACGTGGACATGACACATGGTAAAAAAACCTATGTGGACACGCCACGTGTAGATTCACTGCCACGGTGTGCACTCAGGGGGTAAAATAGGAAATCTTGAGAAAGTAGGGGGGTATTTACAAGAAATATTTTTACAGGGGGTATCGCAAAACACACCCACTTTGTAGGGGGTATTGGACTATTTACCCTTAATAATATTTCACTTCACATTTAATTAATTACTTTATTTTTTTAGGTAAGTATTATTTGGTTGATTTTGGCTATCCAACACCAATAAGGTACATTGGTCCCTATAGATGTGAATAGGCATGGCAACGGGGCGGGTCAGGGGGCGGATTTTGCTCTCCCCAAACCAATAAAGTTCGGGTATCCCCATACCCATCCCCATTTTAAGCGGGGAAGAAAAGTAGAACTCCAAACCCATACCCGACGGGGTTCGGGTATCCCAATGGGTTTCGGGTATCCCCGTCTTGCTTCTCTCCACATGAACTTGATTTGTATTTTGATATTTTTTTAATTAAAAAATAATTTAAAAATCGAGAACTATTTTATTTCAATAATATGATTTCATTAAAAAATAAAATAAAATAGGGAAAACAATTTATTTAATACTTAATTTAAAATAAAAGTAAACGAATGAATGTAATTTAAGACCTTTTTGTTCATATATAATATATATTTTATACATAATTTAATTTAAGAAAAGGAAAATATGATGTCTATATAAACGGGGCGGGTTCGGGGACGGGTTCGGGGTGGGTATCAATGTCCCCATTACCCGCCCCATCCCCGTCTTTTAAAATCGGGGAAAACCCAAACCCGAACCCAAACTCAGTCAACTCGGGTTTTCCCCGTCAAAACGGGGATGGTACGGGCGGGTACCCGCGGGTATGAGTTTTATTGCCATGCCTAGATGTGAACGTTACCACCTTCTCGGTTTTAGGCGTTCTAATAGGTTTGCAAACCACAATGAAGTATTCAATTATTACCACTCAAGTTTAAGGTGCACAATAGAAAGAACTTTTGGGGTATGGAAGAATAGATTTGCAATTCTACGTCGCATGCCTAAGTTCAAATATGAAACACAAGTACAAATAGTCATCACAACAATGACTATACACAACTTTATTAGGAGGAATGCAAAAATTGATACCGATTTTGATCTTTATGAAGATGAAAACACAATCATTACCCATGATGATTATCATAGATCAGCTAACTTGGATCAATCACAAGTTTTAAATATAGCTTCTTCATCATACATGGATCGTGTTCGAGACTCAATCCGTAGTCAAATGCTAGAGTACAAGCAAATCAACTAGTGTTGTAATAATATTTTAGTACTATAATATTGCACTTTAAATTCTATTGTCTATTTGTAATATTTATTTGAATACTTCAAATTTAGTATTATGCTAATTTAAATTATGTTTTAACAAGTATTATAATAATATGTCTTGTATGTTTTTATCTATGCCTATTTTGGTAATTATACATTCAAAATCAATTTTGTTTAAAAATATCCAAACAAGATGAATTGGCAACAATCAATTTTGCATTATTATATCCAAACATAAATCAATTCTATCAAATTCAATTCTATCAAAATTAATTCTGTCAAAATCAATTATGGTAAAATCAATTATGTCTACCACAGAACCAAGCATATACTAAATACACCTTAAAACAACATTTTTCTTATAAATGGGAGACAAATTTCTCCAAAAATTCTCTTATTATTTAGGAATGGAGGAAGTATCAACCACATTCACCAAGCCATATAACCAACCAAATAATATTTCCTACCTTAGCTTAGCAAAGATTAAATAACAAAAATGAATCAAGAATAGAGGAACGATGACAGAACAGTCACGAACGTCGAGTATCCAAAGCCGTCAATGAGGTCTGACGGGAGTCTTACCTTCACCAACATGAAGCTTGAAAAAAACGAGGATATCCGTACTATGTTTTCAGTTTACTCCCAATACAGCACAAATGGACCTATCGAGTTAGATGTCAAACTGACCAGATCTGTTGATGCCATACTTGCAAGGTTGAAACAGCCAGAAGATGGAGAATGCTCATTTAATTTAGCGGATCCATAGTGTTATTTACCGGCCAGATCTGTTTGCATGGTTACAATTGCACCGACACTTTGAACGACTCAGATCGCACCAACACTTTGAACGGCTCGGATTTAACCGAAACTTTGAACGCCTATAAATACGGGTTTGTTTCCTCAACCTTAGATTCATGTATTTGACATTTTTATAAAGATGAATAACAATAACATGAGTGCTTCCAATCGTTATGTTGCGGAATATTTAGCTAAACGTTATGATTTCAGTATCAAGTTTCAAGGTATAGAAAGATCACTGAACGTCGAGCTGAAGAGTACGATTACAACTCTGCAAGACCTAAAAGATAGGATTGAATTCTTGTATGCATTTAAATATACGAAAGAGCTAAGGATCCACAAAATTGCATTTTATGAATCTTACGTCGATATTACATAGGATAATGCTTGTGGGTTTGACGAACATATCAAGAAATACCATTGGGTAATTTTAGAAAATGACGACGATGTGCGTTTCTTGTTTAACACCATCAAAGGTGATCCATCTCCATACCGTTTGAAAACGTCTTTAGAATGATTTTCTGCTTGTAAGCCTTGTTGTTGTTGTTGTTCTTATCTTCGTCTTTTATTTTTGTGTAACGTCTTTAATTTTTATTCCATGTATTTGTGTTTTAATCTTCTTGTACTCGTTTTCTTTTTATCGTGTAACGTCATGTACACGTCTTCGTTGTATTTTTAATTGTGTTGAAATGTAATGTTTTTAAGTTGTGTTCCACAGTCTATGCATTAGTTTTGATTTGCAATGCAATCTTTATCCCATTAATTCGTAATATTCATGCACACATAATAAATAGTCATGCACACGTAATAAATATTTTTTATCCGAGTGTTGCAATATTATTTTGAAACTTAAATTCATGCACATGTAATATTCATTGATTATCCCAGTATTTATGAATTCGAAAAATAGAAACCGTAATATACTTCGGAAAATAAAATCCGTAATTTATTTCGGAAGGTAGTTTTCGAAATTCCTCAAATTACAGCAGAACTGTAATTGCAATATCAGAAAGTCAGAACAATAATGTTCTCAAACCTGCCAATACCATAATTGCGCGCACAAATTAAGTTACACAAATTTTGATAATTTAACATACGTAAATGCGAAACATAAAACCAGACAAACTACATAATAGAGTACTTGTCAATTAACCAAAAACCATAATTGTCATTACATTCAACAAAGTTCAAAAGCAAAAAACCATAATTGTCATTACAAATTATCAAAGTTCAAAATCACTGAACATGTACTGCGTAGCTGATGGACCAAGGGGATGGCGGTAAGGGTATAGAGGTGCACCCGGAGCTCTGCGCCTTCTTGAATAAACAACAGCTGGGGCAACCATCGAAAGAATACGCTGCACGGTGTCGTATATCGGAGTCCCGGGCAACGCCTCACCATCTCTAACCGCCCGCTCAAGCTCAAGCCTTACGCTCTGACAAATAGTAAAATGATCCCTCACACCTTCCCTTCCCTGCCGCTCAATCAACACCTCCAAATGTGGTGGTCCAGGTGGAGGTGCGTGTGCCTCTAATCGGAGCATCTTCGGATGTGAGACTTTGTAAAACCATGCTATGTACCCAGGCTGATGGTCCCACAGGTTATCCACTGATGCACCCCGCATTTCCTCATCAATCTATCTCTCCTCCATCTCTTCCACAAACACCTGGTCAATCTTGTCTAACGTCATGCCGGAAGGAGCAGCTGCAGCAGGAGGTCTTGGAATGGTCTGAACATATCCAAATTGCCTCAGCACACGTTCAGAAAAATGTATGCTTGTGTCACCTCCGCACCTTAACCACCCAGAAAACCAACATACATCAATCAACGGCCTCACTGTGCGGTGTGCAGTATAGGGAGTGTACATGAAGTCTGACATCTGCATGTTATCTAGATACTCCCTATAAGCTGCTTGATCCCTATGTCCTTGCCCAGACTCATACCTCGCATTACGTGGGAGGGTTTCGTTCCAATTGTTAGCCAATTTCCACACACTCATTCTCGGCATGTGAGATATGATCCATCCCTGAAACAAACAGTCAAACGACATTTAATCAGCACAGGCAACTAAATTTTTGTAATTATTAACCAAGTAATATATTGTTAATGTAACCATACTTGAAGTAATGACATGTTTCCTGCCATTAGACCACAACGCTTCTTAGAAGATTTTTCCAAATACGCCTGAAGATACACGAGGGCAGCAGCACCCCAGTTCCAGTGACTCACCTCCGTCTGGTCCTCAAAATATTGCAGATAAACAACATCACAATAATTCTGGCTCTTGTTGCTAAAAATGGTACAACACACTAAATACAACAAAAAAGCCTTGATACACCTGTCCCTGTAAACGACAATTTCCTCCATAGGCTTTCCCTCTTTCTCCGCCGCCACAGCCGCTTCCATATTCTGCACGTACACAACCTACAACTGATGGTACTTGATATGACATCCATTTGTTTTATTAAAATTGAGCAGAATAATAACCTCCTCAAGGCCCAAATGCATCTTCAACAAATCCATCCCTTCGTCTTTCCTCATTCGCGAGTGGTGCAAGAAAGGCCCCGTAATTGGAAGATGCAGTAGACATTGGACGTCGTCCAATGTGATGGCCACTTCACCAATTGGAAGGTGGAAAATGTTTGTCTCTAGATGCCATCTTTCTGCAAATGCCGTCATCAGCCCGTGGTCGATTATGCTGTAACTCGTCCTCGTCAGGGGCTCTAGACCAGTTTCCTCGATAGCTTTCCAAAACCATGAGTTGTCCTCATTCCGAACAAGTTTCAGAAGATTAATCACTGACTACGGTCTGGCAAGTGTACTAGTCTGTCGTCGAGTAATAATTCACACTCTACTAAGTAGAATGAGTTCGTATCCACAAGGACAACGCCTCGGTTACTAAGCTTATTCTAGGATTGTTGAGATTGCCTCCGCTTTAGTACCAATTTACATGATTCCAGCATTCCTAAGGGAGTTCATCTTCTCCACCTAACCTAAATGAGTTTAGCTACTAATAGACATAATTAAATTATAAGAATTAAATAAATGCATACCAATAACCTTGCTACCTTGCGGAGGAAGTTACCTTTCCCGTTGAAGGGGGAAAGTTCCTTCCCTAGAGCTCCTCTTCCTTTGCTCCTTATAGAGAAATAATTCTCTAAATTTCTGAATGAATAATTGTGAAGGAGGGAGGCTCTATTTATAGTTTTTATGACTTGGGCAGCAAGGCTCATCGAACTGCGATGGACCCATCGCAGTACGATGTGTAGATTTTCTTCAAAAATATAACTGAAGACTATGTTCTTTTCTTGGGCGCGAAGTTTTCCTCCCATCGCACTACGATGGGTGTCATCGTACTGCGATGGCAAATTTAGGTTTTGGCTTCAACACGAAAGTTGTAGCTCTTCGTCTTAGCTTTCCAACGCATGGTCACGGACCTCATTCTGATACTCTTAGCTCAAGTTATGGTCCGCAGACTGAAAGTTGCGTATTTTCTTCCTTTTAGCCTCTTTTTAAGCATTTTCTTCAATTCTTGACTTCTTGGACAAGTAGCTTCACTTCTTTAGGTTTTTGCCTTGTAATTGGTCTAAAACTAATACTAAACTAATAATAAATAATACTAAAAACATCACATATATTACTGTCATCACAACCCCAAACTTAAACAGTTGCTTATCCTCAAGTAACATGCCTGCCAAGCAAAGTCTTCAGTGAAACAACAAGCAGATATAGATGACATGAATTTTACAACCTTATGTATTTGTCAGCAATGGAACCACTGAACTTCACCTCAGCGATCATGCTTAGTCAACACTTGGGCTCAAGAGACATCAATAGTAGCAAATCGGAGAAATGCCTGCAAGAGTCCATGTTCAACATTTTCTCTCTCTCACATTTGTATTTTACGCTCATAATTGAAAGGGTTATCTCTCAATCATCGTACAACCTGCCATTTTACCATAGGCTTGCAAGAACTCTAAGAACCCAGTCAAAATTCAATACACATGCATTATTGGAGGTCTTTTCAGGGTTATAACGTGGCTCAGGTCAAGGTAGAACATTTTTGGGAATAGTAGGCTAAACATTTGGAGTTAAGTTCTACTTTGATGTTCCTTTTTGTGTGCGCAACCTGTGTTCCTTAGGGTGCCTTTTTGTGTAGGTATCAGAGATGAAGAACCGGATGTGTCTTTGTGTGGTTCTTTTCTATCACTATCTTTGCCCTTTGGCTCTTTCTTTTTCATTTATTTTTTTGAAGAGACTATTTTTTTAGGGAATTTTTTATCTTTTCCCGTCTCTTTTCTTTTATTTTTTTCTTTTTGTAGTGATAGTTCTCCGTATACCCACCCCAAACTTAGATGTTGTTAGTTCCATGAGCAACCCCAAACTTGTTTTGTTGCCAAGACTTTGAGAACTATTATCTAATTCCAAAGAGGGTAAATCATTGGTTTTCAGGTCTATAGGCTTGTAATGTGGTTTGTCACCGAAACAAAAGGGATAATATATTTTTTACGGCTCAAAATTGGCTAGCAAAGGATAATAATAAAGGGTGGCTTGAAAAGGCTCTGGGTTATAACAAACAATTGCCTCAATGCATATATATATATATATCAAATTAACCAGTCAGCAGAGAATTAGAGCAAGTTCTAGAAAATAAATAAGTG
Organism: Trifolium repens; assembly: GCA_030408175.1. Lineage (NCBI taxonomy): Eukaryota > Viridiplantae > Streptophyta > Magnoliopsida > Fabales > Fabaceae > Trifolium > Trifolium repens. The sequence continues at coordinate 22,283,607 of CP125844.1, read as the reverse complement.
CACGGTACTCTCATCGTAATTCGAAAGAAAGTGGTAATACCGTTTGGAAATATTTGGCTCAAATCCTCACATGGCTTAGTTATATGAAAATTGAACACTTGTCTCACAGACACTAGCTTCATCACTCGTCTCTCTGTCTCTCAAACTTCTGCGCTTTCTGAGCAATCACCTTCGGTGTTCTTTGTATAAAGGCATGAAATTCAAATCATCCAAATCTAGTCGTCACGTCACTAGAACTTTGCCTATAACTTTTAACATGCACTAGATAATAAACAAGCAAACAGTTATTGCATTTTTTAGTAAGCATAGGGGGCTGTCAACAAATGACATTCATTACATAGATGATAAACTACAAAGATAGAAAGATAGAAGGGAACAGCGGGAATGCTCCATGACTTACTGCCCACCCTGGTTGATGACACACCAGGTGTAAAGAATATAGGGTTCAGCTCCCTATTCAACAGGTTCATGATGTTATCTGAGTATTGACCTACTTATGCCTGCTCTGAGTCTGATATGCAGCATGTTGCTGCTATGGGTTTGTTACCCCAAACTTTGAACTTTTGTAACGTTGTCAAAGCTACTTCACCTTTTCACCCACTGTGCACCGTGACTGATCAGGTTTGATAGTTGACTTTGTTTTCTGTTGCTCAATTTGGTGGTAATCCTTTTGGCTCGATTAAGAATGTCTGCGTCTATGTCCCAAGAGACCGTCTCTCCTTTACTTGGGACTTGAGACGTTCATTCATCCTTCCATCTTGACTGGATATGAATCTGGAGGTTATTTTTATTTTTCTTTGGTGCAATGGGATTGAATTTGTGGTCTAATGGCTTTATAGAAGTTTTGGGAATGGAGGGGTAGGAAAATATCGAGTTTTGATTTTTGTGGTGATGGATGAATGAATAGAAAAGAGATGATGATGGTGAATTTGAAGGTTTAGAAGTGTAGGGTTAATTGGGTGGATGGTGTAAGTGTTGCAACCGGTGTTTCTTTTTGTAACTTCCAAACTTTCATCGTGTCATGAGCAGTTTCATTGCACGATGATTGTTCCAATGCCATGTTTTTCAAAAGTTTTTAATTTCATCGTGACACAATAGGAAAATTTGTTGCACGATGGGCTTTGGAACAACTCTTTCAAAATTCTTTTTTTTGACATAAATTTTTTGCATTTCTTCCCTTTTGAAAATAGATCTTGTAGTTTTGAAAAATTTCCTAATTTTTGAAAAACTTTAAAATGCGACAATTAAAATGAAAGCAATAAAAATACCTTGGGTTGCCTCCCAGGAAGCGCTTCTTTAAAGTCATTAGCTAGACGTTAGAAGACTGTTAGGGCGTCTTATATGAGATATGGAATATATCATCCGTCTTCTTCCTCTTCTTTGTTAAGAATCCCAGGAATTTGAGAAACAGAGGATATTGCTTCCATACCCTCTTCAACTTGACCGTAGCAAACAAAGCACAAATCATATCTATGACTTTATCAATTTCTGCTTTTTCTTCGGCTTTGTTACTAGGTTGTTCTTTTTGTTGGAGATCTTGCTCTTGAGACTTCATTGGTTGGGGTTGAGCTCCCTTATAGAAATCTTCATCCCGAATACTTGACGCGTTGCGTTGGTCCGTTTCTATTTCAACCAATTGTTCATCTTGATCTTCTTGTTCATCATGTGCTTCTTTCAACCTGTCTATATGATACAAAGACATTGAATTTATGTTAGAATCAAGGTCACATGGTGCTTCTTTAAAATTCACCTCCCCAATAGAGCAAGGTATTGGGAGACTTCTTGGGTCGTCTCGCTGTTGTTGAGGCTTCTTTTGTGGTTGCTCCTCTTTTCGTGATCCTGCTTCTAGTTTCTCTTCTAGAGTTTCTGTCTCCTTACTCCTTGAGGTTTCAGATGGTACTTCATTAACCTCAGAGTCTCGACTTTCATCGCCTATGGACTCTAGCTCATTCTGGGTGGCAACTGATTCAGTTGACATTCCTCCTTGTGCTTCAAACTCTTTTTCTTCATTGAATTCAACCCAATTGTCCAAAAAGGACTCATGTCTTCGAGGTCTTTGGATGAACTCTTTGAATAATTCACAGGCTAGTTCTATGGGTGTATTGTATTCTGTACCCTCTTCGATGATAGTCTCCAGGATAAGCAATTGTTCATCTTTGTCCCATTCTACTACTTTTTCGACTTTAGAGTCTTTCCCTGTATCTCTCTTGGAATCTGGCTCAATTTGGGTTGTAACTGATTCAGTTGACGCTCCTTCTTGTGCTTTAGACTCCTTTTCTTCCATGAATTCAATCCAGTCGTCCTCAAAGAGTAAGTGTCTTTTAGGTCTTTGGATGAATTCCGTGAAAATTTCAGAGGCTTCACAGAAACAAATATTACGGCTTGCACATACTTCAAAGATGTAGCCACCAATTTCATTTAATTTCTCTGGAAAGTCCTCCCATCTGAGTGTCATTGCTTAAACTCAAAGAATTTGATTAGTAGTAAAGCACAATAATAACGATAATAAACAGAGATCAAGACAAGATTCACAAAAAGTTTTAATTTTTTTTTTTGTTGTTTTTGCAAGTCTATCACCCCAGGGAATCCCAGGTAAGGGAGGTGGATCACAATGAATCGCTTAAATACCAAGCCTTGCCTTAGCCAGAATCGTCTGTAAGTTAAATATTGCAAGAACAAATTTTGAGTTTTTATTTATTTATTTTTATTTTTTTAAATTTTTTTTCTATATACAAATTCCTTAAACTAGCTTAACAACTTCGTCTACACCGTCCCCGGCAACGGCGCCAAAAACATGACTACGGTCTGACAAGTGTACCAGTCTGTCGTCGAGTAATAATTCACACTCTACTGAGTAGAATGAGTTCGTATCCACAGGGACAACGCCTCGGTTACTAAGCTTATTCTAGAATTGTTGAGATTGCCTCCGCTTTATAAGTTGGGATAATTTTAGATTCAAGAAACAGAGAATATAACTAGAAAGAAAGACAAATTAAGAAGATAGGTTAAGTAGTTGGAATCCATCCCTTATTCCTGCTGGGTAAGTGGTGCTATATCATTGACTATTCCTTTTTACCCTTAACTTATTAAGCTATCATCTATTGATCGGGGTTGGCTGCCGGTTTTGAGGCACAGTACTAGATCACTAACCCTATAAGTTAGTTGCCGAGCCTTGGGTAATCCTAACCTTGAGGCACAATATTAAATATCACTAATCCTATTGAGGTTAGCTGCTGGCCAGTGATAAACCCTAACGCTAGGCGCAATGCTAGATATCACCATCCCTTAAAGCGTTCCCTAATTGTGTACTTTAATCAGGTTACGTAATTAAAACATAGATAATAGAATAAATAAAACTGAATAGAAAATTATATAAACTTAGTACCAATTTACATGATTTCAGGATTCCTAAGGGAGTTCATCTTCTCCACCTAACCTAAAGGAGTTTAGCTACTAATAGACATAATTAAATTACAAGAATTAAATAAATGCATACCAATAACCTTGATACCTTGCGGAGGAAGTTACCTTTCCCGTTGAAGGGGGAAAGTTCCTTCCCTAGAGCTCCTCCTCCTTTGCTCCTTATAGAGAAATAGTTCTCTGAATTTCTGAATGAATAATTGTGAAGGAAGGAGGCTCTATTTATAGTTTTTATGATTTGGGCAGCAAGATTCATCGCACTGCGATGAACCCATCGCAGTACGATGTGTAGATTTTCTTCAAAAATATAACTGAAGATTCTGTTCTTTTCTTGGGCGCGAAGTTTTCCTCCCATTGCACTACGATGGGTGTCATCGTACTGCGATGGCAAATTTAGGTTTTGGCTTCAACACAAAAGTTGTAGCACTTCGTCTTAGCTTTCCAACGCATGGTCACAGACCTCATTCCGATACTCGTAGCTTAAGTTATGGTCCGCAGACTGAAAGTTGCGTATTTTCTTCCTTTTAGCCTCTTTTTAAGCATTTTCTTCAATTCTTGACTTCTTGGACAAGTAGCTTCACTTCTTTAGGTTTTTGCCTTGTAATTGGTCTAAAACTAATACTAAACTAATGATAAATAATACTAAAAACATCACATAAATTACTGTCATCAATCACCTTCTTCCCATTTGCTACAGACCTCATCACTTTCTTCAAAATCTACAAAATTGCAAATAAAATACATCAACAGTTAGCAATATAGTAAATTTATTACCAAATTTATTACCTCGCACAAACATATTCATTAACAAATTTTAAGACAATATTTACCACCGCTTCAGAGTTCCTAGCTTCCCATATTAGATTTGCCCTATGCTTATGGTAATCATGCAATAGGGACAAATCGCTCGGACCGCCTCCATAGCCCTGTTCAGGAACCACCGGTGGCTGTCCATCATCATCAGCATCTTCATCTTCAACAACATCTTCAATCGGAATATTTACATTCTCTTGATCTCAAACAACATGTTCAACTTCACTCCCAGGCGCTTGATCTTGTGAAGGCATTGATCGCCGTCGTGAACCACCAGTGGAGGAACCTCCCGTTTCATAATCACTTCTTCCTTGAAACGGCACTAGTGATCGCCGATGGCGTCCTCTTTTAGCGCGAGGGGCAACAACTTCACGCGTAGAAGCATGTGCGCGTGTCTCTCTGCCTAATCTTGTTCTTCCAACATCTTCTTCCATTTCTACAATAAAAATTTAAAAACAAAATCATAATCTAAATACTATTTAACATACATTCAAATCCAATTCAGACATGTTTATGTATTACAATTATGCATACAAACATTTGCGATACCAATTATTTCATTCAAACATTTTTTCAAACAATTCATTTGCTAAAATCATAGTGTTTATATCAACAACACAAAATCATAGTTTTGAAACATGCATTGATGCATACATCAACCCAATGCCACAAACAACACATAATCAACATAATAAACAACATCAACAACATCAACATGAACTCACAAATTGAAAAAATCCAAGAGAAAATGGAAAAATTTGATAAAAAATGAATTAAAGAGGAATGAACAATCTAAGATGCATAGAAGTTACTTACTTGTCAAATTAGAGTGGTTAAATTTGTTGAATTGATGTTTAAAATCGCAAGGTTTTATTTTCTTCCCTTTTCCCACTCAACCATATTTTTAAACTTCAAAATAGAAACTGACAGAAGCTAGCACGTTTCTGTTACTATATAAGATTATTTCGGATTCTATTCACTGAAATATAGTTTCGAAGACTACGTTCCGAACCAAAATTTCTTTTAAACCTCTTCGGATTCTACGTTCCGAAGTTGACTTTGCATGAGCAAAATTGGATTTCCGGGGGCTTAAAAAAATGTGGTGGGGGGTAGGAAGAGAAAATTTCCGGCCAGCCTGGACAGTTGCCCGGGCTCGGCCCAATTTCTGTTTTTTTTTTGTTTGGAAAAAAAATAAGAATGCGTGATCTCCTTTCTCTCTCGAACTCGCGTAATCTCCCTTTGGTTGCTCACCACTCTCTCGACCGCCGCCGCGCCGACGCCACGCCTCCGCCTGTAGGTAATCTCCCTTTCTCTCTCGACGGCTTTGTCTCTTTGGGATGTTTGATTGAGAAACACTGATACAATAAGCTGTGCCTGCATCCCTTTTCTGTATGATTGAGATGTGGTTTGAATAAATTGAATTGGAATCTATATTGAATAAGTAATTTGTATAGCCAATGCATTACGTGCTACTTTATTTAGGAACATGTAAATTAACAAGTAGAAAATGTTGTTTATTGAGATTTGGTTTGTGTGTCAAGTGTATCTTTTTTCATTCTTGTTTTATAGTTATCTAATAGAATTTTCTTTCTGAGTTTGATAGTTGATACTTTAACTTGTGACTAGGAAATATGATTGAATTATATCTCCATTGATACAGCTAGATGATGCTTAGGAATGTGGGTATTAAATTAAGGGTCTTGCTACTTTGTTCCCCAAGTGCATGTGTTAAAGAATTCAAAAGTAGAAATTTTGCATTGAAAAAACCCATTTTTGTACTTTTAAAAAATTGATTATACAACTTTTGAGACTGAATTAATATACGTAGTTCCTTAACATATGCCCTTCTAACAATTTAGAATTGGATGAACCTGGGAAGATTTGTGTGCTTAACGTTGAACACTATTCTTGAAACATTGTTTCATTTACTTTCCTTTTAACATAATTGCAGCAGGGATAGCATCTCAGCCACAACCCCGAAAAGAAGAAGAGGTTTAGTGGAGAAGAGGGAATAGTTAGCATAGAAATGGAGTTTCCTCCTTCTTCCTCCTCCTCCTCCATGCTATCGCACGACACGGTTTTCTACGCCTTATACCCTGATTCCCTCACCACCACCAACACCACCACCTTGCAATCCCTCCACCTCCAAATCCTACAAACAATTTCCCCCTTCACCACTGACTACATCTGGCAACACCAACCATTCAACCTTTCTCTCTCCATTCCCCCAAACCCTACCTGTCTCTGCCCTTCCTCCTCCAACCTCCCTCACCTCCACGGCCACCTCCGCTATGGCGACAATCTCGATGATGAATGGTTCACCGTCTTCCTCCTTTTCCACATTTCCCAACACTTCCCTTCCCTATCCATCCGGCTTTGGGATTCCGACGGGGAGTTTCTCCTCATTGAAGCCGCCTTTCATCTTCCCCGTTGGCTCAATCCCGACGCCTCTGACAACCGTATCTTCCTCCATAGTGGCCATATCCATATCATCCCTCGTAACCGTCTCCCTTCCCCTTCCCTAATGGATTCACTAAACTTCCTAAGAACCTCCGAGTCTGAATCGCGAGCCTCTGAACCGGTTCAGACCGCTGTTATGAACCGGATTAAGGATTACCCAGACCGTGCTAGGAAGAACATGCATACAGTTAGGGTTAGGGTTCCGGTGTCAGTTGCACGGGTTCTGAAGCACGAGCCATGCTTGATTTCGCTTGCGGTGGAAGGTTTCTACGACAGAGACATTGACGCCATGAAATTTGCGGCGAAGATGGAGAAGTTTTTGGAAAAAGGGAAGGAGGAGGAGTTGGTTTGCGTTTCTGTGAAGATGTCCAGGGCTATGTATGCTCAGCTTGTTCAGCAAACGTTTCGGGCTCCGAAGATTTACCCAGAGCTGCCAGGGAGAGACCGGAGGGAGGAGTATGCGGAGGCGGAGTTAGGGTTGAAGATTGCTTGTGGGTTGGAAATGATGTATCAGCAGCGGAAGCGTGATGGGGTTGAAGGGAAGGGTTCTACTTGGGAAGCGTTTATGCAGAGCTTGGAGAAAAGTGGTTACTTTCAAGGGCTGCTTCCGGGTTCCAGTGAGCATCAGAGGTTAATGCAGAATGCTCAAGAGTATTATAGAAACACTTCTCTGCATTCCAAAGCCAGGTTAGTCAACTGCTCTTTACTCTTTCTTCACTCACATGCTTGATTAATATATTTGTATTGGTTGAATAGAAATTATAGAAAGGTAGATACTAGCGAAACTCCTTTGATTTACAATTAGTCTTAATATTGACTGTATCCATTTTTTTTCAAATCAATTCTTGTTTTTAGGTTGGATTAGTTTGTGATATTGTTCTTAGCTCACGAGTTTACTTGGTTTTTGTTATTTTATCATTGCTAACCTAAGGTAGGAAATATTATTTAGTTAAATGACTTGGTGAGAGATTCAGTTAGAATGGATAGGTTATGCGTTCTTTGTTGTTTTTGTTGTTATTGTAATTCGTTTGAATGGATAGAAATCTGAATTCTTACCTGATCAAATTTAGGATTTAGTCCCAGAAGAAAGTCATAGACCCTATGTTGTTCAATAAACTCCTTAAGGACTGCCGAATCCTTGAATTTTAACTGGTTGGCATATTCAGTAATTGTTTCTTTGCTTTGCAGCAAATGTTTTAACCTTCACATCATAGACTTGGGCAGCATCTTTTGCCTTTGAATAGGTTTGTTCAATAGCATTCCAAATATCCTTTGCAGTACTAAGAAACATGTTGAATCATTGAGTTCCATAGCCATGCCATAATTATTGAATCTTCCACATCCCATGTAAAACATGTTGGGTCTTCCTCCATTGGTTCAGTACCAGTTAAGTTTAAAGTGACTGAGTTTACCTTTAGTTAATTCTAATAGGAAAGCTGAATGCTCTGGAATTCTCCGGACTGATTATTTTGGACTTGAGATCTTCCTCCTTGAGCAAATGGATTCACCATCTCTTCCTCCATTAATACTAGAAAGCAAACAAAAGTCAAACATAGAAGAACACCACCATTTAAATCATCCATAAAGTGTACAGATGACTGTCGAGAAGTGTGTGCGGGTGGTTTCCATTCGGAAAGTGTACGGACGGTTTCCAGAGAAGTTACGGACTGTGGTTAATACTCCCTCCGGTCCTAATTATAAGTGATTTTTTGGAGAAACTTGTCTCTCATTTATAAGAAAAAGTTAAAACTTTTAAGGTGTATTTATTCTACTTTTTTACCCTAATTTAACACGGTCTTTTAAAGTTAGTGGGTGTCTTTAATGTCTCAAAAATTTCAATGACAATAAGGGTGTATATGAAAAGACATTCAAAAAGTTAAAGCGATAAACGAGTTCATTGGTTTTGATGTTTTTAGTTGTCTCTATTATGATTGGGACCAGAGGGAGTAGGAAGAAATTGGTAGCATGTAGTTACTACTCAAGAGGATACTGACTGCAAAAACTATCCTGTTAGATTTTCTCAAGAGTTGTTGCAATCCCCTAGATCAGGAGCTTGTGATACCATGTTAAAAACGAAAGAGAAATTTTCTGTATGTTGAGTTTCTTTGCACTCAGCAGCATGCTTAATTTATAAAGTTACATGGCAAATTGCTAATTCAATTACAATAAATGAACAAATGCAATTTAGGAGGGAGCAGTTAGGCTAGCACTATTTCCTATGATGCTTTGAACTTAATCTACTTGCTATTCGATGAACCTAAGCTACTTGGAAAGTGGAATATTAATATGCTGTAATTTCCAACTGTGGACTTTTGTTATTTTATCATTGCTATTTGCTAAGTTGAAAATTTGTTGCAGTGACTTGATGAGTGCTCCTGTTAGACGCATCGATGAAATTCTTGCTTTGCCTGATTCGGTGGACGAATTTAAACCTCAGGAGGTTCCTCCATCTGATGATGATTCCTGGCTTTACAACGGAGAGGAAGAATTAAATTCTGCTCTCATGGAAAGACAGAAGGAGATGGAATTTTATGACTTAAAACACAAAAGTAAAGGAAAAGAGAAAAAGGGTCAAACTACTGGTTCAAATGCTGATGAGTTTGATCCTAGTGATGTAGTAAAAAGCATGCGGGAATTTGTTGACATGGTGTCAAGTTACGAGGGAGCTGAAGCTCCTGATGACAGGTCAGTTCAGTTTAACTGCCAAAATCAATTTTGGTGGTATCTATGTTTATAATAATTTAATTTCTGACCAAATTAGTCTTGTTGAATTGTTGACCCCACTTATAACACTACAACTTATTTAACAAGTTCTACTATAATACTATAATCAGTAATTTAGTACACAGTTATGTGTTTTTTAACCCAAACTGGATTGACTAGTGGTAAAGTAGGTGCTGATATCTTGTTATAAAAAAAGATGTTGTGTACTAGTGGTTATTCCATTTCCTGTTACTGATTAATTTTTGCTATTGTAGTGAAAATCTATGAAACACTAAGGCTTTGTTTGTGCGTTGGGTTTTGGAGGGGAAGGGAGGGGAGGGCTTATTGTTCTTTTCTAAATTGTAGGTCTATATAGTTACTATTTTAAAATAATGATTGAAAGAAGAAAGATAAGTGATCACATAATACTTCAATCACACTTAAATTATTTTTAAAAGTATTTTATAGTGTTCTTAATTTAGAAAAGAAAAATAAGCCTTCCCCTCCCCTCCCCTCCAAAACCCATCTCACAAACAAAGCCTAAGGGAATCGGTTTGAAATAGAATGTGAGTGGAAAGATGATAAGAGAGTCTATTATGGGTGAATTGATTTGAAATATAAAGGAAAACTTGGGAAGTCTAAGCAGATGGGGGTGTATTAACTATTAAGGGTTCTGTTGGTAGGAAGGTTGCAGCCCCTCGAAGGTGTTGCCTTTTAAGTCCTTTTTATTTCTTTTCTATTATGTTTGCCATTTCCTTGTAGCGAGTCATTGTACGGACATCTTCCGTTGTTTATCTAACAACAGTGGGATTAGGTTTTATTTTATTTTCATATTGTATATATTCAATAAAATCTTAGTTTTCTATCCAAAGAAAATTACCAGTTTTTCTAACATTACCTTTGTGATTTTGCTATGCTACTTCATTATGATGATATCTATTTATTTTGGGCACTTGTGAAGGAATAAGGAAGTGGACCTTGATGTGGATCAATTTCTCAAAGAGATGGAATCAGTAATGAAGTGTCCAGGTGAAGCTGCAAACAGTAATATTGAAGAAGGATCATCATCTGACCTGGACTTCGGTAAGATTTTGATGTTTATGTTTACTTTGTACACTTAAATGTTTATATTGAATTTTTTTTTATAATTATACCCTCTCTTACTTGCTTTATGTTGAACTTGTCTTCAATGAATTATTGGTAAAAGAGTTGTATTAGGACCATTGCATGATCACATTTATGTTTTTATGATATTCATGCACACACTACACTTGGGTGGTTTGACTTCCCATTTGGTTTGAAGTTGGGCATTGATTATCTCTTCGAGTTTGTTATTGAGCAATGTAACATAGACCTATAAATTTTCTTAGTTGTTTGTGATGCCGTGAGCTGTATGAAATCTGCTAACCATAAGCAACTGGTACCTTGGTTTTTGTATACTACTGTAGGACTAGCGAGTTAATTGATTACAGGAATTTAACCAAATAGATGATCGCTGATCAGTCAATTATTGCATCTTCCTTCCATCTTAGTATCTCTTTTGGGTTCTGATATTTTTGTTGACGATTATATAGATGATTCTGATGATGAGAGTGATGGGATTGAATCTGCTGAGGATAATGATGAAGAGGATACTTTCATGCGGCCTTATTCTGATGCTATGAATGAAGAACTAAAGGCAACAACCCTTCAGAAAAGTTTTGTTCGAGCCGATGAACAAATTCCAAAGAAGGATGAGGTATTTTGTTTAGGTTTTAGGCTTTTTGCACTAGTAAAGAATGCTCTAAACGTTAGTAATATTTATGGATGTATAAATGTGACCTAACCGTACAAGGTCAAAATTGAAAGGGAAAAAAGTGTAAGTATTTTGTCTCATAAAGATGCAAAGATATTCACCACAAAAAAAAAAAAAAGATGCAAAGATATTTCATTTTTTTTCTTCCATATTGGCCATTGGTTTTAACATGGATTCTCTTTATCTCCCCGCTGCTGCTGCATTTCCCCATGTTATCATTGTATATGATAATTAAAGAGTTATCTGATGGGGTGAAAAGTTTGGGCACTTGCAGGGTTGTTCAATTTCCATTTTCTTTGGCAAACTTTGGTCAGTGCTTGAGTGCAGTTATATGACTGATGCTTTTTAAAAATTTTACTTTCAGGGAACATCACATGCCGCAGAAGATATGGATAATGATTTTTCTCCTGTAGACGTGGATGTAAATTTATTAAAAAGCTTGCTTGATTCCTTTTCTTCCCAACAAGGGCTTCCCGGTCCTGCATCAAATTTGCTTGGGCTCATGGGGGTGCAGTTCCCGCAAGATACTAAGAAGAGCAAGTGATGTTATGTTACTATAATTTTCACCAGATGTTTCTAAAGATGATGGATTCTCCAACAGGGTAGTCTCCAGGTGAAGAAATGTTGCATAGCCTGTTAACCAGGATCTTTTTTCCCGGAAGGTAGTCACCTAGTCGGCAGATAGCATATGTGAATGTCTACTCAGTGTGGAATTGCACCAGGTTTTGGTGCTTGATTTGTTAAGAACGGTGTTATTTCTTTGTCTTATTTGAGGGAAAAGCAAGAGGACCAATACCTGTAGCAAGTTATTTGGCTGTAGTTCAAGTGGCAAGAGAGGCTTAGTAAAACGGAAAATAGAATAACCTTATATTGCAAACATATGTAATTCAGAGGGAATGCTAATTATGTTACATTATTACACTCACAATTTGGATTATATATCGTAGTTTCCAAATGAATTAGTCCCTACAGAACGGCTATCAGCCATTTTTGTGTTAATTTTTGTATTTACTTGCAAGATCATGATTTGTCAATTTTGTGTTAACCACTTAATAGTTTAATGATTACTTTTTTCATTTAATATTTGGATTAGTATCTACCATTTCTGATATTGTTGAGGTTGGATTGCAACTTTGCAAGCCATGAAATTGTTAGTAACTAATAACTCAATTCGAATTCCTGATGTCAGTCTTGCTTTTTTACATAAACATCATATTGAAAAGATAATAAGAAAGCTTATTGATAGAACACTAGGAATTATTCTGGTTAAGTTTGTATTATATTCACAGAAAAGGAGCTTGTGGCACTTACAATAGTCCAAGGCTCCTTAGGGATTCATCCCCAGTCTAGCCAGTCAAGCTGTAGCTGTATGTCATCGTGCCTTGCCTAATAGAACCTCTTCTCAGCTCATTCGAACAATCGTACAAGTTACAACATACAAATCAATCTGCCAGCTTAGAGGTTAGTTTTACTCTCACTCCACACTTTTCCTAGAATAGCTATAATAAGTCTTGGCTTCAAGTCCAATCTCTTATCCTGCCCATAGTCACCTCATCTCTGTTATAACATGACTATAGGCATTTAAATGCCCATGGTTCTATCACAGTTTTGAAAATCTCTTTTGGTTAAATTTTATATTATTTGTTAGTTTTAGATTTCAACAAGTTTTACAAAGAATATTAGTTTAATCTGTAAATAACCATGCAAACTACAATGCAGTTGTTTTTGATGGGTAAGCCATCAATTTACTTTAGCATTTATATTATAAATATTGAGTTAAATGTGTTTTTGTTACCCGTAAAATGAATGAATTTTGGTTTTGGTCTCTGTAACGATTTTTCTTTGGCTAAAAAAACCCCTCTAAAATATGAAAGTATTTTCTTTGGCCCTTATTATTTGATGTCATATATATCGGTTAGCTAATTATGTATTTTATGAAATGTGGTCATTCCTAGTGACATTGAAATGATATGTTATAATGTTAGCATGTATAATATGTAACTACCCTAAAATAATTTTATTAACCTCTAAAATGAAAATTGTTAATCTACTCTAAAATGAATACTGCATATCACAGCATGTGATTTCAGATTTCTGAGAAATGAAAATAATAGTAATAAAAAATTACGGAGCTCAAAGTCAAATTTTGGAAAATAATGTATTTTATAGGTGCCAAAAATATATTTAACTTTAATATTATAGTAATAATTGAATTTGGATGTATGCATGCGTCCATGTGCAGTGTAATTCTGTCATAGTATTTCCTTACTTTTACTTTCATTAAGGATATCATAATCTAACTATAACTTCAACAGATTTCATTTACAGGAAGTTTGGTATTAAGAAAACAAATTTCTAAGAGGGAAAACAGAATCATTGATAAATGTTGAAAAAGAGAGCTCAAAACAGTAATAAGTAAACCAAACACTACATTTTGCCATACTTCCTGCTTACAGTTATGGACAAGTAATAAAAAATGGAAAAATGAATCTCTTCCTTTAGGGTCAAAAGACACTCTCCTCAATCCACTATCTATCTAATGAAACCGATAATTTTTCTTTTAAAAAGTGATGAATGTTCAAAGAAACAAATAGGAAACTAGGAAAATATTTTACGCATGACTCTGATCCTTGGCAGCCTTGAGCTTCTTTTGCATTCCAGGGGTCATGAGGGAAAATATGGATTGTTTCTTTGGTTTCGAGCCGAAGATAAATGACCTGAGAGGAACCCTGGCTCGATTTTCTGACTGTCTTAGGTTTCCACTTTCTTGTCTCTTTGAAGTTGACAACTCAAATCGATCATTCAACTTTACAAGTGCCTTTTCAACTTCAAGTGAAAGAGATGTTGCGATATCTAGACCTGCTTGAAGTTCATCAGCAACCTTGTTGTTTTCCTGTTTCATGTTCAAAACCTCACCTTGGAACTTGGCGGCTTGATAGCTTGTGAACCTGAAATCATCATCTTCAGCACTGGTTTTCAATGCATTTGTTATCTCCTCTTGGATGACACATAAAGACGAGAATCTACGTTGCAGTTCTTCTTTCAGCAAGGCGCATTTTTCCAACCAGACTGTTATTTCAGTTTGGATCTCTGTGAGATGTTTGTAAATCGGCCGTGCATCTGATTTTAAACATTGCGCTAAAGTTCCACTACCTTCTGAGGACTTCCCTTTTTTGTCAAGTTTTGATGCCTCAATTTGCAAATCTTTAATAGTGGTTTCAAACCTCTGGATCTCGGCATAAGTTGTACTGAATTTTAACCAGAAAGTTAAGTTCTCTTCTAGAATTTCATCCATACTGGATCTGAACTTCTCTTCAATAGCTGATATAGATGAAGGTTCATCAATTTTTAGAAGTTTCTCAATGTCACGTTCTTCTTGTGGCAGAAATGAAGTTGAGTCAGCCAAGTCCTCATTTCCCTCCAAGGTTGTCTGCAAAAGACTAAGTTTCTGATGTAAAATTCTTATCTCTTGGTCTTTCATGGAATTAGATGTCTTAAGTTCATTCAACTGTGACTTCAAGCAAGAATCCGAGTCGTTGTCTTGATTTTTGTTCTCTATTTCCGTGAGCCTCTTCTTCATATCTTTGTAATTCCGAAGAGTATTAGTGTACTCGTTTAGAAGAGCTTTTTCTCTATCTTGCATTCCATTCAAAAACATTTGCCGCCAATCAGGTTCATCATCTGGTGTTGTTGCATGCTTTTTGTGATCAACTCCAAGAGTATTCTCCGTCTTAGACGAACCTTGCTCCGCATCATTTCCTTGCAGTTTCTCAAAACTTTCTGAAGAATGATTGTCAGTAGTTGTAATTGTACTCAAAGCAACTGTGTCTTTTCCATCACTATTTCCAGGATTAAGAGTCTTCTCTTGTTCTTTCAACTCTTTCGGAGCGTTGTTTTCCACTTCGGTTGCTCCTTCCATTTTTAAGGTACTAAGGACCTCAAGTTTATTTTCTGTGTGTACATCATTTTGTTGCGAACCAGTTACCTTGAACTTGTCATCTGATGTTACCTCATTTTCTATATCATTGGCAATCTTAAGCTCTTCATTTGAATTTACTGCATCTTCTAACAAACCATTATGTTCCTTTTCGGATTTCTTTACATCATTCAGTAAGACATTGTCTTGATTCAATGGAACTTCACCTTCAGGTTCATGTTTTGATTCAGCCTGGCCTGATGAATTCTTTTGTATCTGCAATGAATCTGCAACCTTAACCTCCTCATTAGGCTGCTCTTTATTTGAATTTACTGCATCTTCTAACAAACCATTATGTTCCTTTTCTGACTTCTTTACTTCATTCAGTAAGACATTGTCTTGATTCAGTGGAACTTCCCCTTCAGGTTCATGTTTTGATTCAGCTTGGCCTGATGAATTCTTTTGTATCTGCAATGAATCTGCAACCTGAACCTCCTCACTTGAGTGCACACTTTGGACTTCCTCTGAGAGGCGGTTAATATTACAACGTGCTTCGGTGAAATGGATTTGGAGATTGCTATTCTGATCTTCAACAGTTTGGTTTAAATCTTGTACCATAAGCATCTTTTGTTCGATTTCTCTGAGTTGATCGTTCAATTTATTTTTATCTTTGATTAGACTTTCTTTATCATCTTCCAGAGTTCGAATATGGCCTTGAAGTTCATCAGTTTCTGTTCTCAATCTATTTACTAGAGCAGTCTGAGATGAAACTGAAGTTTCCAAACCGATCACTTTGTTCACAAGCTCATCAATCTTCTCCGCCATTTCTGTCGCAGCAACAGACGAATTGGAGCTAGCGTCAAAGTGCACTTTAACCTTCTCCTGTAATAAGTGCAAGTCCAGTTTCTGTTGAATCGATCTACCCTCATCTTTTTCCAAGTCCTTTCTCTCTGCTATACTTTTTACATCTCTTTTGACCCTTGAGTCTTTTGATTTGCTCTGATCATATTGGAACTCATTCATGAAAGAGCCTAATTTGTCCTTGATATCTTCTATCCTTTTGGATTCAACTTTGGTTTCATCAACAGATTTTTCCTGTTTCACTTGCAATTGTTCTAATGTCTCTTGGCATGATTTAAGAGCAGCTTCTGCCATCAAACGGCGCGCTTCATCATCTTCGATAACGATACCTTCTCCTAGTTCATCTTGTAGAACAGAAACTTTCTCTTGTAATTCATTGATCTTTTCATCGGTTTCCCAATACTTAGCAATGGAGTTATCGTAAGAGCTTTTCACGTACTCCTTCACCGTTTGTAGAGATAGAATCTCTTTCTGTAGCTTGTCAACTTCTTCAAGTGCTTCCTTTCTGCTCAATCCAGATTTAGGAACTTTAGAAGCAGCAGTAGCATTGGTGATCTTTTTGTTATTAAATTTCTTTGTGGCTGCTGTTACGGCACTTTTTAAATCTTTAAGGGGAGGCTTTGGAACGTTTGTTTTGAACCCTTCAGGAATTTTTCTGTGAGTCCTCGGCGATCCATCATCATCCTCTTCATCCATAAATGGGACTCGGTCCGGAAAGACAGAAGCAATAGTGTTGTTAGCATTCTGCAACTCCGTTGATATGTGATCATATCGTTCGGCTAAAGCTCGGTAAGCCTTGTATGTTTCTTCGACAAAGCTTATTAGCTCTGGTCTCTTTTTGTAATACATTTCTGCTCTCTTTGCAAATGAGTCTCCATCTTCCTCTATGAGTTTTATAGCTTTTTGCACCTTTTCTTCCATATCTGCATTTTTTTTTCATATATATTTCAGTTTGGCATGTACCAAAGGTTCATATATAAAAAGTGCATGGTGTTAGATGTTAATCTTACATCACGTAGACATCTAGTCATAGTACAAGTAAGTTTTAATTAATATTCTGATTACAATAAGAAAATTAGTGTCCTAGTTACATACACACACAAGATAATGGTAAGCATATATTCCAAAATCCTAAAATCATAGAGATTACTTCAAATCAGTACAATTTATTTTTAAAATTAAGATGTACAACAAGATCAATGTTAATAATTAGTGAAAAGCATCATAATAATTTGAGTGGTTGAATTAAAGAACATTGAATTTCAATGTTAAAATTTATGAAGCAACAGAGAAAATGTAAAGCTTTTAGAAATTGGAGTAAGTAGAATAGCATAGTAAGAATCATAAAAAAACAATTTTTCCTTAAACCTCACCTCTAATGCAGCACTTAATTTTCAGATTGCTGATAAATATATATTTTTTATACATAAAGATTATATGTAGCACCACATCACATCTTCCTTAAACCTCTCAATAATATATTGAATTTGATGATAAAAATAAAGCATATACTATATACTATATAATATATGTTTATATACAACGTTAAGACCAAAGCATGAACTTGTAATAATTTTATAATATGATAAAGAGAGAAGATGTTATGAACCTTGAAGGTTTTGCTCCATCCATTTTGATTGCTTTGTTCTGATGTGGCTAACCCACCACCATGAATATGCATTGCTTGCTGCTCTCTGCAACATGTTTTCTTTGCTATGTATGATTTTCCCTTGGTCCTTGATTTTTATGTTTTGAATCAACCAAGGAACCAAATATATATTAAAAACTCTATAAATTGTGCAGAAACTAGAGGAAAATGAACCAAAGATATTGAGATCTTATTGTTATATTAAGTACAATATACAACGTGTTTTAGTCAAAAACATGCAAACCGTGTTTCAACTTTTATCTATGAAAAGACAGGGAAGAGAAGACATGGAATCCATGATGATGCAAAGGACCAAGAGAAGAAAATATAAAAAGAAATATCTATGAAGAAGGAAAAGAAAAAGATTCAATAGAGAAAGACATTGAGAAAGAAAGAAAGAAAAAGAAAGAAAGACAGCGAAAACGTGTAAGATGTTGTTGTGTCAATTATGAGATGATGGAGGGGAGCAAAGTTCGCATGAATTTAATGTCAAAAAATATTTCCTTTAGACAAAAGCGTCACAATTGAAAAAAAAGTCGGTTTTAACTTTTTTGTTATCATATCAAATTTTCATAGTCTTTTTATAATGATCGAATTAATCAACAATAAATTGGTTTAACTAATAAAAGTTTTCGTCTTTATAAGTATGTGGTTAGAGTGTTCGATTTCTGACTCATGTATATTGAGAAAATTCGTTAATCATCGTTAATTGCGGTGGAAACTTCCTACAAATATCATAGTAAATTGGTAATCGAAAATATAATGATCGATTTCAGTAGGAGAATTTAAGAACACAAAATATATTTTGTGGGAGAATTTTCACAATATACTTGAAATGATGTAATAGTTAGTTTGAAACATCGAGTCGTTTAGTTTAGTCTTGGAACCTTTTAAGAGCAAGAGTGAATCATAGCATTATTTCATATTAACATTATATGATATATTTCAAGGGTTGCCTCTGTTCATCAAATGATATGAATTTCTCTATAAATAGATATGCCCATGAGGTAGAAATACATCAAAAAATCATGTTTCTATAAATCAAATTCTGTCTAAAATATTTCTAAGTCCTTTTTTTTTCCCCTAATGCACGAGAGTAATCGATGGAACTTTATTCTGTCAAATATTGTTGATTGATATGTTTAATATGTGTGTGCAACTCATGTCAAGGTTTTCAATGTATCCTGAAAAAAATTTGTCGGTTAACCATTTTGCATTCGGTTTGCATAAACTGATGGAGCGAATCGAACCTAAGGTTTAATATGATATATGCTTTGAAATTTATATGCAACCATTATTTCTCATATTTTTCTTCATCTTCTTCTTGTTTATTTATTTGCAGTAGATCCCAAACAAAAGTTCTCACAATCACTCTAAGCATTTTGTGTTGTCATTGTATTTACCACCCTTTCGGGATTGATTATGTGGTTACTACTATTCGTAATAGTTTATGTGACTAATTTGATATCCTCATCATTGGATGTTGGAATTAAATGCTGGACTTGGAAAAGTCATTTTGCTTGTTGTTGCACATTGCAATGAGTTGTTGGTTCTTGGATCGGTTAATTGCTGATGATTGGTCCATTTATCAGAATGTAGAGATCTAATCAATCCATTAGAATTACTTAGAAGTTGATTGTTTGAGTCGTCCTCCACTTTTGTGTTGACGCTGACATGGATTTATGTTCCTTCAATTTTTATATATACTTTTTTTTGTTCACTTATCTATAAAATATTAGAAGAAATACATAAGGAAAATATCTTAAAAAAAGAGATAACAGCATAATAAAAAAAAGAAAAGAACGTAGTCAAAAAAAAAAAAAAAAAGAGAAGAACTTGAATAACATTAAAAGAAAAAAATTATTTGCATGACGAGCTATGACCCACGTGCTGGTGGCATTGTTCTAGCTTTGCCAGTTCACAACCCACAGAACCATGAGCACCTCCCCTTTTGCTTTTTACAGCCACCTTTTATTTTTAAGATCTCAATATCCTTGGAGTTAATTAGGGTGTTTTATTAAGGAAATCATCGTTTTAAAGAAGATGAAAGTTGATTTAAAAAAAAATTAAAGTTTAAACTTTTCAAAGATGGTTGTTACAAAAATATTCAATGCTGTAAATTTTTAGTCATATAATCAAGGAATGGTTAAAAAGTTAAAATCTAAATTTTGAAAGAAATATATTGTTGTAGTAGTAGTTTTTTCATGAATATTATTTTTTAGTTAATTATTTAAATTCGTAACAAATTAAAGAGTTTTTTTTTCTCTATTTTTAATACAAAATTCTTTCATTTTGAGGAAACTTAAAAAATGTATGGAGCAATTTTTTGGAGGCTTGAATGATTTATCCATATTTTGTTTTCTTGATAGATATTTATCCAAATCTCATCTATGATGTTATACTACTCTAAATATTAAAAATATCCTAATTAAAGGTATTTATTTATTTATCATTTTAATTGGTAAAAAGAAATATATAAACTTTTTATAATTTATTATATTACTTGTTTCTATAACCAAATTATTTCCATAACCACTTGTTTAAAGTATTAAATATATCTTATTACTTTTCCGTCAAAAAATATTTATATCTTCTTACTTTGACCACCTATCAAATATCAATCAATTTGTGTGATCTTCTTTAAGCATGTTTCCTAAATTTCATCGCACAAAAACAACTAAGCCAAGAAAAGGTTGTAATGTGAGAGGGGAAGGTGGCCGACTTTTGTTAGTAAAAAATTGTGTATTCTATTGAATTTGGCGTTTTATACTACGTCAATATCTAGGTTGATGTTCACTTTCGCCTTCAGAAAATTTTAGGTATTTTATCCCAACATTTAAATTTGAATGGACTAATATTATCTATAAACTAAAATAGCAATTTTTTTTCCCACTTTTACCTACTTCCTTAAAGAAGTGTTCCAGTGTGAGGAGAGGAAAGGAGAGAGTAAGTGGGCAAATTCTTTACCAGAACACTTCAAGTGTTCCGGTTTGAAATTAACACACCGAAACAATTGTGTTTGAAATTGGAACACTTTTGTATGAGTATTCTGGTATGAATATTCATACTGGAACACTTATACAAATGTTTCAGTATAAATATTTATATCGGAATACTCAACAAAAGTGTTTCAGTATGATTAGGGACCTGAGCCGGATTGAGTTGGATTTAGGTAAAATCAAAATCCGAATTATATAGGATATTTTATATTGGGTTGAGCAAAATAACCACCCATTTTAGTATTGGGTCGGGTTGGATAAACTCACTCATTTTCGGGTTGGGTGGGTTTTGTGGGTTATCCAATTTTTAATTTTTTTTTTTTTAATATTAAAGGCCTAAATGATTAATCAACATTTTTTTTTTATTTTCTTAAAAAGTAGTGAAAAATAGTGTACCATATTTTCGCTACTTTTTTAGCATCATAAAATAATATCATCATCATACTCATAGTTTTTTTCTTCATAAAAATAACCTATTTTCATGTATTTCAAATAATGATATTTTTTAGTAGCACTTCTTTTAAATGACAAAAAAGAAGTCGAAGAGTGGAGACTTAAGTGAGATGATCAGTGAATGCGTTAAAACTATAATATACAGAGGAGTAATGTGTTTGTCATTTGGAATAAACATGCATACAATTTATTATAGAAATTTGAGTATTGAACTTGTGGCTTTTTTCTCTTTTAATGATGGAAAATCATTGGCTTAATTCAACATTTGATCCCTTATGTTTATTTTAGGTTTCAACTTGGTCCCTTATGTTTATTTTAGGTTTCAATTTGGTCATTTCCGTCAGTTTTGTCACATGTGGCAGACAGTTTGCATACGTGGACAGACACATGGACACCAGGACAATTGGATACGTGTCCAATTGAAATGGTGGAAACATCAAAACTGACAGAAAATACCAACTTATGCAAACGGTGGAAATATAAGAGACCAAGTTGAAACCTAAAATAAACATAAGAGATCAAATGTTGAATTAAGTCAAAATATTTAATATTAGTATGAAAATTATTTTAAAAAACCATAGCATTATTGATTCAGTGGGCCAGTGGATTTTCTCAGTTTGGATTGAGTTTTGCCCGAAACCCGTTTTTTTAATGGATTTTTCATTATGAAATCCATACCTATATGACATAATAATTTAAAAATATCGGTTATAACACGGACATCGGTTATAACACGGACGCTGACACTTCGACACCGATAATAATTTAAAAATATGACATAATTCAATGTAATTATAAGTATCGTTGTTGTATCGGTGTCCGACGCTGACATGTGTCCGACATCTAAACACGTCTAATCCGATGAATGTCCGTGTGTGTTATTCTGTTTTATGTTACTCGTCGTAATAATAAATTCTATTCACTATTAATCTCTAATATCTCGGACAGTGGCTTCTCAGACAGTGGCAGAATCGGAAAAAATAGTTTGGGGAGCCACAATTTTTCTTAATATATAAATTAAATACAAAAATTATATTGCATATAAAAATATAAGTTGTAAAAAACACAATTACTATTTGGCAGTTACAAATTTTAAACTCGTAGCTTATAAATTCATATTAAGAAAAGAAAAAACTTATTTGGTAAATTCTTTTCATGAGCTTATACTTTATTTATACTAACCTATACAAGTAATTTATTTTAATAAACTAATTCAATTAACTTATAACTTATTATTTTTATTCTAGTTTTCTCCTCGCATTTAAAAAATTAAAAATTAACAAACACATTTCCTTATGTCATTCTGTTTTATGTTACTCGTCGTAATAATAAATTCTATTCACTATTAATCTCTAATATCTCGGACAGTGGCTTCTCAAACAGTGGCAGAATCAGGAAAAATAGTTTGGGGAGCCCTATTAAGATTAATATGTACTATGCCATAAGGAAATGACATAGTAAAACTTAGCATGCAGCAGTGTTAAATGATCGATCTATTATAAGGGGAAAAAATCTCAAAATGACTATTTCATGATAATTTGAGTATATATTTTTTAATTGTACTTTTTAATTAATTCTCAATTCGTTAATTAGGTGGGAATTATTGATTGACCGATCAAATGAGATATGTTTGATTGCGGTTCTTTTTGTATGGATCGAGTACGATATGTACTTCTCTTACAAATGTGGGTAGAGTATCTCTTGCACTATTTTTTTAATCAATAAAATTGTTTGCCGTTCAAAAGAAATTAATACTCGGCCATCATTCTCAATTTAATATTTGCACTTATATTACTAATACAACAATATACAATAAGAGCAATTTAATAAAATTATTTTTCTTTTTTTAATTATACATTTTCTAGATAGCAAAAAAAGTTTGGGGAGCCCTATTTTAATTCTGCCCAAACAGTGGCAGAATCAAAAGTATACATTTCGGTGATCTGAGGGTACCGAAATGCATACTTATGTATACATATTATGTCATACGTGCAAATATAAAAATATTTGCACTTACATATTAATCTTAATAGGGCCCCCCAAACTATTTTTTCTGATTCTGCCACTGTCTGAGATATTAGAGATTAATAGTGAATAGGATTTATTATTACGACGAGTAACATAAAACAAAATGACATAAGGAAATGTGTTTGTTAATTTTTAATTTTTTAAATGCGAGGAGAAAACTAGAATAAAAATAATAAGTTATAAGTTAATTGAATTAGTTTATTAAAATAAATTACTTGTATAGGTTAGTATAAATAAAGTATAAGCTCATGAAAAGAATTTACCAAATAAGTTTTTTCTTTTCTTAATATGAATTTATAAGCTACGAGTTTAAAATTTGTAACTGCCAAATAGTAATTGTGTTTTTTACAACTTATATTTTTATATGCAATATAATTTTTGTATTTAATTCATATATTAAAAAAAATTGTGGCTCGCCAAACTATTTTTTCTGATTCTGCCACTGTCTGAGAAGCCACTGTCCGAGATATTAGAGATTTATAGTGAATAGAATTTATTATTATGACGAGTAACATCAGACAGAATGACACACACAGACATTCATCGGATTAGGCGTGTTCAAGTGTCGGACACATGTCAGCGTCGGACACCAATACAACAACGATACTTATAATTACATTGAATTATGTCATATTTTTAAATTATTATCGGTGTCGATGTGTCACTGTCCGTGTCATAACCGATGTCCGTGTTTGAGTTTGTATTTGATATATGTATTTTAATTGATATCTAATTCCAATTTTAACCCTCAAATAATTAACTTACCAATAATATTAATCAAATTTTCAAAATATGTGTTAAAGGCATATTCCCTAAGATCCGGTTTATTTTGTATTGCGTACGGTGCGAGACCAATTTTCATAGCGTACGGTAGCTTTGGCCCTCTCCACTATTACTACTCCAACTGAAATGGATGTAAAAGGTTCAACTTAATAGTCATGGTGAAAGAGTAATAAATAATGAATCATTATTTGTAAATAATTTAGTTCGCTTTTTTTTATTGAACAATTCTAGATGAACATTGCTATTTAGTAAGAATTATTTTAGAGAAGAAATGTAAGAATAACACATGACATTATCTTATAGGATGATTTAATTTTAATCTCCTTTTTTAGTGGAAATCATGGGAGGTAGTTGATATATACAAGGGTGGAGATTTATTCTTGCAATTCTTCTCATAGATTTTCTTACTAAATACCATTTTTCATTCTAGATTAGATATCTTGTGATTAACTTTGAATTATTGGTGGACAAATGATATTTATACTTCTAAATTGGGATACTTTTTTAGACAACCCTTTCTCAGACTTAAATTATCTTTTTACTCTCTTCATTCTTTTCTTTATTGTTAGAGCGCTGCTATATGCAGCGAAAAGATTTATAGCGAATTTCACGAACAGAGCACATTGTTTTTGGCATATTTTATTGTATTCTCTTTCTTAAGAGCCTACACTATAACATACAGTAAAAAAACACACTATTTTGAATTACCTTTATTTTGCTTAATTAGTATTTTGGTACATTAAGAAATTTTTTAGTTTTAAATAATTTTCTCGATGATTAAATATTTCTCTTTGGTCCCATAAAAATATCTCTGTTATTTTTTATCAAATAATTTACTGGCTAGAATTTCATCCTTTTAAAGTGAATAAGTGAGAGTAGCAGGGTTCGAATCCCGATCTTTGCAATAACATGCAATGTCTTATGTTCACGGAGATCAAAATATTAATGAAGCCATTTTATTTTGATTTATAGCTGCAACAACATTGATTTATAATTAATTTTTTTATTTTTGAAATAAAATGAACTTAAATAAATCTACTTGCTCTTGTAAACACAATTTCCGGCAACAGCGCCAAAAACTTGACTACGGTCTGACAAGTGAACTAGTCAGTCGTCGAGTAATAATTCACACTCTACATGTCTAGAATAAGTTTGTATCCACGAGGATCGTGCCAAGAACTACTAGTTTAATTTAGTCTTAATTCAACATTTGGTTCTTTATGTTTATTTTAGGTTTTAATTTGGTCATTTCCGTCAGTTTTGTTACATGTGGCAGACAGTTTGCATACGTAGATTGACACTGGACACTTGGATACGTGTCTAATTCAAACGGTGGAAACATCAAAACTGACGAAAATGATCAACTTATGCAAATGATAGAAACATAAATGGACCAAATCGAAACTTTTAAAACATAAAGGACCAAGTTGAAACCTAAAATAAACATAAGAGCCAAATATTAAATTAAACTGTACCAAATAAATATATATATTTATAATAACACCAAATAATATACTTTAGTTAGCAGCTACAGAGTAGTAAATAGGAATAGGCGAAACAACTATGAATGAAGTGTAGCATATGCAAAGAAAAAAACAAAATAAATGGTATATTGAAGCTATTAAGCATTCGTGAAGGATTCGCGATATATTTTTTCGCTATATGTAGCATAATCCTTATTGTTATTGTAAGGTTAAATTATATTCAACCTAAATTTTAAAATAGTATTAGAGTCTCTTTTAAATTTTGTAGATCACATACTATCAAATTGTTATTATCAAGTTATCCCCCATTTATATCCAGAGACACGTCCTAAGCTCAAAAGTGCTAAACGTGGGGTGTTAATGATTCTCACATTAAATCAATTTTGTAAAATTGATTTAACTCCAATTCAAAATTCTAAGATTTGGCCCAAGAAAATTAATTGTAGAAAATTTCTCATCATACACAATAATTTGTGAAATTCTCCTGTTATAACTTATAACTCTTATTTACAGCAAATTTTGTATGTCGTATGTTCTAGCTCCAAATTTGGCATTGCAAATTGAGCTTTTACAATAAGAAGGGAAGTGGATTCTATGTACAAAAAATACAGTGGATGCAATATGTTTTATTTTTGCCTCCCCTACATCTAGAAGGTAGTTAGAAAGGTCCATAGTCATAAAAGATAAAACTTTGTGTGTTTGAAAACACGATAGAAATCCTTTCACCGGGAAGCCATCAAACTCATGAAGGCGCGGTGGACATCGAAGTTTACAAACACACAGGAAGTAGTTATCTACACTTCAAAATTCTGGAGTGAAGCCAACCATTGTTCCATGTAATTGTTGCCAGCTGCAAACTCAATCAGTAATCCAGAAAACAGTTAGTATGATGCACAGATATAACATTAGAGATGTATGTATCAACATATCAAATATTAATACAATGAATGTATAGAATTATAGATTTTCTTTTTCCGCTCTACCTACTTCTCGCGCGCCCTGCGTGTTTCCATTTTTACCCTTTTGCTACTTAAGTAGCGGACTTATAAAAATGGAAATTTTTGTCAATGTTGTCCACTGCTTAAGTAGCGAACGTTATAAAAATAAAATTTGGTAGCGTATCTTTGGGGGTGTATCCGCTACCTAAGTAGCAGACAGGGGTATCTTGGTAAATTCGTAGGGTGCGCGAGAAAACAAGTAGGGTGACAAAAGATCTCATAGAATTAGAACTTAAATGGGTGTCATCATCAATTACAATACAACTTTCTCTAATTTTGATTTCTACAAACAGCTCAATCAAAATGGCAAGTTGTTATTTCAAACACAATTACCCAACTTGCAGTTTGGAGTATGCTATTGCCTATTGTTACAAATTAAGTTCAATCATCTTCATATGTGTGTCAATAGTCCTATGCTATAAGATAAAGTATGAACTAAATATGTAAAAAACCAAGAATTTGTTTTCCATAAACAAGAAAGAAACATTCTGAGATTAGAAAAGATAAAAGGTTACGGTGAGTTTGACAAAATCATGATCCATGCATAAATAGTCCAATGCTATAAGATGAAGTATGAACGTCCTGTGATTTTGTTAAAACTCCTAAGTTCAACTTTTGCCAAAATCTCCAGCACACCGTGATTCTACTAAACTCACCCCCAAATCAAACATGCACTGTATTCAACAGTACTCAACACTAGAAACTAAAAATCAAGAGCAAAAAAGAACCTTTGAAATTTAGACATGAAAGCACTAAGAAAATAAAAGAGGAGCCAAAAAAACAGACAAGGCTAGAAAGCATGACTCTATAGTACCCTCCACAGTTTCATACACCAAGCATTAAAATATAAAAAATCATAAAACAACAACCTAGTAGATTGATGCATTTGAAGACAATTCCAAGAATTACAAAAAAAAAAAAAAACAGAAGCATTTGTCATGTATTATACTTTTGGATTAAGCCAGAAAAAGGCCTAATCACCATTGCACTTACACCTGAATTATTACCAAATTACCAATATAACAAAATCACAAACACAATAACTATGATGATGATGATAATGAAACATATTTCTTCATCAGGATCACAATCATCAAAAGGCCAAACAAACCAAAAAATTTACAGATTATAAAAGCACCTAAACAAAGAATATTTAATTAAGGAAACATCATAAAAAAAAGTAAATAACCTCAGAAAAAGTGAAACAGTACTAATTGAAGACAAATTACAAAATTTCAATAGCAAGTTCAAAATCTCACCAGAAGAAAATTCATTTGGTAGATTCTTAATAGCAGTCAAAAGCTGATTATTTGAGCCATCCACTTCCTTGCAACCTGGTCTATAACAAGGAACCAAAACAGCAAAACTACTATCAGATGCAGACTCATCATCACTCTGAAAATCAGAACCATGAGGTTCCAACCACCCAATAGACCAATCTGAGTCATCAGATTCAGAGCCTGATAAACAATCACCACCATCAGATGGTACTAAAACAACATCATACTCTCTATCAACTCTCCTCTCTTCCTTACTATGCCACTTCTTCTTAACCTTCCTTTGATTATTTGTTCCCTTCATCAAAGGAAACTTCAAAGACTCTCTTTCTTTCAATGAAAAACTCAATTCAGAAGATGAATTTCCATTAACAATAGACTCTTTTTCCTTACTACCACCCCATAACCAACAAGATAAACGTGTCAAAGACACAGCCATAGTTGCAATTTTTGTTTTCTAATAGCAAAATTGCAAAAAGGGTTACAACAATGATTGATGAAACTTTTTAGGAAGCTAATGAATTTGTGAAAAAATTTGAAGCCAAAAATATTGAGACACAGAATGATCAGTGGTTCCTGCTTGTTACAGTGACCACTATTTTAGGAAATATGATCCATTCATTAACAAAAAAAAATTATATAAATAAATAAATTCAACCCAATAAACATATTAATCTCAATAATCAATAGTTCAATACCAATTGAAAAACCCAAAAATTGATGAAAAGCTTTCTATTATAAATAAGTTTTATTAATTGTTTTTTGTAAAAAAAAAAAAAAAAAAACTTATGAAACTGATGCGGAAAATTTATCAAAAGACAAAGTTTCCTTAAATATCAAACCCAATTAATCAAATTGAAGAAATTAATTTATCTAGATTTTACCGTCCCATTTCCTTAAATATCAAACCCAATTAATCAAAATTGAAGAACGCTCCCAAACAAAAATAATTTATCCAATCCTACAAAAAAATGTTATGTTTATGCTCAAAAAATAGAAACCTAATATCTCATATTCTGATTCAAAATGGCACAGTCAAATTCAACTCAACGCAAAATTGAAAACAAGGAGAAACCCAGTAAACACTTTCTGAGTAAAGACCCTTTTTTTAGGAACAAAATCGGAAATTTCTCCCACACACTCAAAGAATAATCGGAAAACCCCCAAATTTCTCGCCGGAAAATCCGATCGTTACGCTACTGGAGACAAAATCGGAGAAGATTTAGAGCGAGATTTCTCCGGCGAAGTTAAAAAAACCGGGAATACAATGTATAGGAGAATCAGTGAGTTGAATTAGAAACCCTAACTCGCTAATTTTCCAATAATTCTTGTTTCTGGTTACGCTGAAGAAAACCCAAAAAATCAAAATCAAAACCCAATCACGATGAAACTCGTCTTCTTCTGCATTTATAGGGACATTTTTTCAATCTTGTTATTTTTTTTTTTTTTTGAAAGAATTTTCAATCTTGTTATATTCAACGGTTTAGATTGAATTGGTTCTTTTCATATACGGTTAGATTGAGAGTTTTACGCTATTATCATGCACTCTTAATCATGGTGTTATATTATGGATTAATTAATATATTTATTACTTAATTAAAATGAATACTCCTATATAAAAAATATTGGACGTTGATTCTGTAATAATGAAAAGGATTGAAATCGTCCAAAGTTGCTGACGTTAATCATGGTGCATGTAAGGGTCCATTTGGTTGACACGTGTCAATAATATCAGACTTTTCTTTTTTTAATAAAACTACTATCTTAGCCGATGCCATCTTTTTAATATTATTTATGTATTTGTTTTAAAATATTATTTGATTAATTTAGTTTAAATTTCTATGATAAAATTGAGATAGTTTTTGAATTATATAGGTTTAAGGATGTTACAGAAAGAGTGGGATGAAAATTATTCATTTGCTTCCCGTTCTACACTATTAGGAGATTTTTTTCTCCCATCGTCATCCCGAGACTATATAGGGGCTCTATAAATATAAAATAAGGGAAAAGTGAACACTCCGATACATATATTATGTGGCGGTGTACCGGTACATTGCTGATATGGATTATTATGATTGATTTACATAAAATACAAATTTAACACATCATTTTATACCATATTTAATATAAGTTTTCTAATTTACTTTTTAATTTATAAAAATTGCAAAATGATACATATTGAAGTCATTACAATTTATAAATTTTAAAACATGTTTTAATAATTAAAATAAAAAATTCATTCACTCAAACATTTCCCTTTCTCTCTGTTACCTAAACATTTCCCTTTCTCTACAATTTCCATCGGTGTATTCTCACTTCTTTGTTCTTCATTCACCCGCCACCGCCGCTCTCCACGTTGTCATTCTTCTTCAAACATCTTCCTCCTTCCTGAACACTTCTATTTCTCTGTCGCTATCTCTCTCTCTCTCGTGAAATTGTACAACCACTATCGTGTAGCCTCCATAACCTGAGTTCTCATTGCAATTTGATTCCTTTCTTGCCTGTTATATTCGTTTTCACAACGCCGCTACTGCCGTCGCCGACTTTGAGTAAGTATTCAAAACTTTACCTTTTCTTCTAACTGTATTCGCAATTGTGCTTATAGTTATGATAAGTAAGAACCCTTGTCACACTCTCATTATTCCTCTTCTTGTATTAAGGTTCTCCTATTGTCAAATATGTAATGTAGTTGATAGTAACATTAAGGTTCAGGAATCTATTTTGCTGTTAAATATGCTATGTATCGTTAAATATATTGTTAGTTAATGGTGAGGTGGTGCTGTCGTGGTGTTCACGCGTTAAGTATAGAATTTAGACTCTTAATTTCTGTTTGATTTCATGTGTCTTCTGTTCTAGCAGCAGCTATTGGTGAAATCATGTACATTATTATCATTTTAACTAAATTCAATACTTGTATATGCCTATTATCATGCCTAAATTCAGTACTTGTAAATTCAGCACTTGTAAATTAAGTACTTGTATATGCCTAGGACTGTTCATGGTTCAGTTCGATTAAAGAACCGAACCGAACTATAACAATGGTTCGAAAAAACTGAACCGAACCATTAAGGTATATACCCGAACCGAACTGTACTTATGGTTCAGGCCGAACTGTACTTATGGTTCGGTTAACTAGTTAACTGAACCGAACCGTTAAGCACAATTTGAACTTATGATTTATTGAATTTTTTTAAAAAAATTTCAGGATTAACTCATCACTTATTATGTTTAGGAATGTATAGCTTAAATACTTTATAAAACAAATTCAACTACTTGTACAAAAATTAATAAATTCGACTACAATATAAGAAGCATATTCCAAAAAAGTTGAGTGAAACTATCAGCAAAAATAGTTTGAATTCATTGGCATTACAATGCAAGATCACATGCAATACGAATGAGAGCAATTCATTGGCAACACAAGTTCCTGAACTAAGAGCATGTTACTATAACACAAGGTTTTGGTTTCTTAGGAGTTGATATGAAGTTTTTCATGTTAATTTTGCTGTCTTAGGAGCTGATATGAAATATGGGAAGTTGGGCTTATTGAATCTATTTTGTGGATTGTGATTATTTCTAGCTGAAATTGCTGCCTGGCCTTGTTTTATTGTGCTTATCTCTTGTTATACAGGGGCCTATAGTCTAAATGTATTTTTCTCTGGTTGTATTGGGGTCTCTGGCTTTTGTTGTCTGTTATGGTGTATCTTGAACTTATTTGTATTTCTTGTGGCATATCTTATGCCATGTTTAATACATATCTTTCTTTGCGTTTGCAAAAATAAAAACTATAACACAAGGTTAAATGATTTTTATTCAACACTTGTAAATTAAGTACTTGTATATGCCTATTGCTTAAATTCAGTACTTGCATATGCTTAAATTCCGTACTTGTAAATTCATTGCTTAAATTCAGTACTTGTAAATTCAGTACTTGTATATTTAGTACTTAAATTCAGTACTTGTATATGCCTATTATCACGTCTAAATTCAGATTTGCATATGGAGGGACACATTGACATGATAATTAGGGTGTAAAGCATGCTAGCTAGATATCTTTGATCAGTTCTTCCTAAGCTTGTGATCCAAATTATACTTTCTAAATCAAAAAGAAAAGGGGGGATTATGTTTCTTGTGTAAAAGGTTTATACATAAGAATTGTTAGTATTCAATTAATTATAGCAAGTGTTGTAGAACATTTTGAAGGCCCTCAAGGGTCCTCTATTTTACAAGTGGAATGTAGTGTGCTTATTTCATGTTATAGAAGTTTAGTGATAATTAATTTATTGTAGTGCAGAAATAAACGTAGCAGGATTAATTGTGCAGCGATGGATAATGGCGGAGATGCTAATGATGTTGAAATGAACAGTGGTAATGATATGCATAATGAGAAAGGAGAAGAGGAGTTGGATGGTTACACACCTATAGATCAATTCACAGATGATGATATAAGAGAGACTTGTTTTGAAAGAACCATATATACTTATTTTGGAGTTTATCTGTCTAGACTTGTTTTGAATTATGTTAAGTTATTGGTTTGTATCTCTACTGATAAAAGTATATTTGCTATGTACTCTTTAGCATAACTTATGCCTACACTTATACACTTATTTATAATTAATAAATTGATCTTTGGTTTTTCTTAAAAAAAAATTGCTAGGAAAAATAAAATAGATTATGCATTATGCAGGAAGTTATACTATTATATTTTTGGCCTCAATTTATTGTAGTTTTCAATTGCAGCAACAAATTCTGAATGCAGCAGGTTTTAAACAGGTATTTTTCGAGTTTAGAGCACAGCTAGACAATAAGATTATGCAGCAAGTTTCTATAGTGTCGGAATGATAACTTCCCAACGACGTTTGAAGTTAACCGATGAGCTACGGAGACTTTAGAAGACTGGGTGAAGGCCAAAGCAACAAGATTAATGAATCACAGGTCGGTCATTCAAGAGGCTGAACAGCGCTGGTGTAAGCCAAGACCAGGTACACTTAAATGCAACGTTGATGTGGCGTGTTATGCAGCATCGAATCAATTTTGTATAGGAGCATGTCTTAGAGATGCAGATGGCAGAGTGATGAAGGTGTATATGAAGTGCTTGGTTTCGTTGTTATAATAAGGATCCATTCACATTCCAAACATTAAAGTTGAAACTTAAGATGGGAAAAGCTGCAAAAAGGTAGCATTAGAATCATGTTTTTAATTGTTCTTACGTAGTCACGGTTGTAGTTACACTATGAACCTTGATATTATTTCAGTAATTTTAATTTAGAGAGGTAGTATATTTGAAGAAAATCAAAGTAGAAAGATCTTGTTGATTTTTGTTTACAAGAGAAGTATTTTTGAAGAAAATCGAAGTTGAAGATCTTGTTGATTTTTGTTTAGAAGAGTAGTATTTTTGAAGAAAATCAAGTTGAAAGATCGTGTTTTCCTATTCACTGTGCGCGACGGCGGAATTAGGCTAGGGAAGATTCAGGTGTTTACGCTCAATTTTTTTTTTAACAATATAAAACTAAAGATTAATATAAAATAATAACAAACAATTTCAATTAACAAAAGGATCGCTAGTCTTGTTGGTATGTTGTATGCTTTGCTAAAGGTCATGAGTTTAATTCTCTCATGGGTAAATTTTTATATTTTACCTTTTTTTTAAAATAAATTTTTAATATTTACAAAATGATGTTTAATGGCAAGTTTGGATTAACTTATTTTTAAACTTATAAAAAATAACTTATGCAAGTAATATGAATAAATCTCATGGGTTGATTTTTATATTTTACCTTTTTTTTAATAAATTTCTAATCTTTACACAATGATCTTTTAAGGGCATGTTTGGATTAACTTATTTTTGAACTTATAAAAAATAACTTATGCAAGTAAATAATGATTAAATATCAACTAATTGAACTAACAGTTACTGAAAAATCCTTCACGAACCAAATTCTATTTTTTTAGCTTATATTTATCTCAAACAATTAACTAATTTCTGATAATGGTAACTGAACTTTTACTTAAGAATTTTAATTCCTATGAAAGGACAATTAAGTCTCAACTACTTCTACCGGCCGTGATTTCTCAAAACAATAGTTTTGCCGATTGTGACAAAGGAAACCAAATTTTCTCTCAAACAATTCAATACCACTTAATTAGAATGACACACATACTCAAAAACGTAGTTATCAAAAACGAATTACTAAGTCTCTACCAATTCTCCCGATAAGAACCAAGGGAATAAATTGACCAAATCAAATAGAAAACACTTTACATTGTAAATGTCGACAATCTAACAGTTCAACGTCAACTAATATTAGATTAATTACGACTCAAGAAACCTAGTTCATATTAAATGACGGTTAAGTCTCAACTAATTTTCTCAATTGTGACTTTGAGAATCAATTCATCTCGGTTATTCTACTCTACTTGACCTAATTGGGATAATAAACACTTAAGAAGCTGAATTTCAACAGTCTAATGGTTCAATCTCATATTGTTGGACTAATATTGCTCAAAAAACCTAGTTATTATGAAATTATTGTTAAGTCACAACCAACTAGATTGAAATGGACTAAGAAGATCAAATATCCCCAAACTAACTATTCAACTTGACCAAATTGAAATGATAAACACTTAAGAATTCAAATTTCGACAATTAAACAGTTATTAAGCCTAAACTAGTTAGATTAAATATGAAACCAGTTCATAAGAAAACCTAGTTAAATCTCAAGTAATAACGTCGATTGTGACTAAAGAAATCAAAATTTCTAGATCAAACCCTAATAATGCTCTATACATATTTGCAAAATAATCATAAATAAACATCAACTTAAAAACATGACTAAAATTGCTGCATAAAAATTTAGTACTAATGAAAAAACTTATGAAGATGGAAAATTAAATTTAGTAATTTTGCAGAGACAAAACACTTATTTAACTCTATAAAATATTATGAATCACTAAAAATTAACAATATTATGATAAATTATATACACACATTAATTCTTTTTTTTAAAATGTACAAAAAAATAAATTTAAGGTTAAATGGTAAACAAATTTTAAACTAATAATATTTAAAAAATAAATTTGAAGGATACATAAGGATACACATTTTATTAACTTAAAAATTTAAATATTTGAAGAGTACCAAAAAAACGAAGAAAAGAATTAAAATATTTGAAGGATACATAAGGGCGAACAATTTTTTATTTTTGGTGCTATAAGGGTGAATATTTTAATTAAACGGTAAAAAAAAATTAAGGATTCACATTTTAATAATTTATGAATTAAAATATTTTTCTACCAAAAAAACTAATTGAATCTTGTTAAAAAAAAAACTAGGTTAAAAGATTTGATTGATACTTTGATTTATTGTGGAACATTATTGATGGTTATATTTATGCCAAGGATACATTTGCAAATATTAAAAAGTAGTGTTTGAAATAGAAAATCATTAAAAGAAACAAAATCTGCATTTATTACTTGCCATTTGTTAACCACGTCAACAATGTACCGGTACACCGCCACATAATATGTGTACCAAACATAAAATAATTATAACTGCATGGTCTTAAGATTTTTTTGCAGCATAATTTTCTATAAAATTAAAATATACCAAGATTCTTTGATTGCGATAAATTCCCTCAAGGATGGTTGTATACTATGTAGGGACTCCATCAAGATAAAATAATTGTAAATTATATATTATTTTTAAAATGAATATTAACAAACTTTGACCTGATCTTATTCTTACACTTTTCTTGTCATTGTAACACAAAGAAGTAGTCTTCACGCTTGAGCGTCAAATGAAAAAAATCTATGTATAAATCTCCACTCATATTAATAAATTAACATCCCTGAAAAGACTTGAATGAAAGTTTATGGAAGTTTAAAATTGGAATTATAAAAAAATTCTAAAGATTATAAAAAACTAAAATTATATTAAATTATTTTAGGTTTTCCATAGATTCATCAGCTAAAGGTAATTCTAATGAAAGTGTGACAAACACAAAATAGAGATAACTCCCGCAATTAGAATTCAAATTTAACTATTCAATGTGCATCTTTAATAGTGAGGGTGAAAAGCGACACGCGTTTTTCATTCTATACCATTGATAAAATCTCTCTCTCTCTCTCTCTCTCTCTCTCTCTCTCTCTATTTCCATATCTCTCCCATATGAAAATTTTCATTTTTTAATAATATTTATTTGTTTATGTTTCTTATTCTTTTAAAAGTTGTCTATGTCATTTTATACTATTTTGAATGTTGTCTATGTTTTTCTTTCAATTGTTCATGAGATTGATTTTATTTAATTTACTTGAGTATTAAAATATGATATATGTTTGAGGATGTTACAGGGACATAGTGGGGTGGAAAGTACGTTCTTATTCCCTATTTCTCGTTCAAAAACACTAAGAGATTCTCTCTCTCTCTCTCTCTCTCTATATATATATATATATATATATATTGTAAGTGCACCAGTTCATCCTCATGTTTTAATAATTGTCAAAACACATGAAAATAGAGTAGAACATATATTGGCAACATTACAAATGACTTGACAGCGAAAAACTATTTTTAACACTTTGAAAAAATTGTTTTTAGGTATTATGTATCGATACATAAACATGTGTATCGATACAAATGTCCTGAAATTACTTCAGACTGATTTTGTGCAATTTGTATCGATACATATATCATTTGTATCGATACAAAAGTGATCTCTCAGAGGCAGATAGTTACCTGTGTATCGAATCATGCTTGCATGTATCGATACACACCTATGCCTCTCAGAAATCCAGAAACATCATGATGTATCGAATCATGCTTGCATGATTTGATACATATCAGTCAAGATTTCAAGAAACTGATGTATGTATCGATACACACCCGTGTTTGTATCGATACATAGGTCAAATCTTTCATTTTTAACGCTGGTCAAATGGTTTGTATCGATACAAACCATCAGTTGTATCGATACATGTCTGTGAAATTTTGCCCAAATTTGCTCAATTCTATTCTCTCTTTAAATAGCAATGTGGTGTGTCATTGTAATCAGAGAGAAATCAGTGTGAAAGATCAGAAAACGCTTTGGAGTTCAAATTGAGTGAAAATT
Organism: Trifolium repens; assembly: GCA_030408175.1. Classification (NCBI taxonomy): domain Eukaryota; kingdom Viridiplantae; phylum Streptophyta; class Magnoliopsida; order Fabales; family Fabaceae; genus Trifolium; species Trifolium repens. The sequence continues at coordinate 22,246,862 of CP125844.1, read as the reverse complement.
TGGATCAAAGGTTTCATTCAACACAAGTTCATCATCTTCATCAAGTTTGCAATCAAATTGAAGTTGAGTATGGGATCAATTCAATAGAAACTGTAGATTTGTGTGATAACGTTCGGTACGGTTCGCGGTGAATCAGAATCGTGATCGGGTTGAATTGCGTTGAAGGTTTTGGTTTCTCTCAAAGGGTTCAAGATTGTGCGAATCTTGGAGGTTCAACAACAAGAAGCGAAGAACTCAGCTGGACGATCGGGTGCGGATTGGCACGGGTTTGATCGTTGGAATCAGAGGGCGAAGCTTCGTTGTGTGTTGAGGTTTATTCGCATAGTTTACTTTTGATTTGTTATAGGGTTATAAGTCTCAATTGTAAATTGTGCACTTTTGTTCATCGTTTTTAAGCAATATACTCTCAAATAACCCGTTTGGTTATTTGGGGGGAGACGTACTCGGCCAACCGCGTGGACGACGCGAAAGCCGGGGAACTCCCTAATCAAACGCTTGTGTCTTTCTCTCTTTCAATCTTTTACTTTTAGTAATTGCATTAATTTTTGAGTCAATTGAATTTTTCGTGTTCGTACGTGTTCACAAAAATTCAATTGGTATATCTTGATTGTGATTGGATTAGATTGGAAACTATTAACTTGCTTGGTCTGTTTTAATTAAAACGTTTAATTTCGAATAATTTGATTCCGATCATTTCTATTTAAACGATCCGGTGGTGCTTCCGCGCATACCATTTAAACGAAATAATTTTGAAAAACCTACATTGTTTTTTTAAGGGCACTTATTCAACCCCCCCTTCTAAGTGATAGCCAAGTAGTCTAACATATATATATATATATATATATATATATATATATATATATGCATATCCCAAGACCTTGTAGCGATTCCATCAACGAAAAATAATTGTAAATTCTATACTTTTTTTCAAATAAATATTAACATACTTTGAACGAAGGTTTATAGAAAGTTTAAATTATTAAAAAAAATTCATAGATTATATAAAATAAAAAATTACTTTAATTTATTTTAGGGTTTCCATATATTTCATCAATTGGATGTAATTACAATAATGAAAGCATGATGAACACAAAATATAACTACTTTCATAGTTAGAAATCAAATTTTAATCAGTCAAAGTGTATTTTTAATAGTGGGTGGTGCGAAGTATTTTCTACAAAAAAAAATATAATATTAAAGAAGCTCTAATTGAGTGCTTCTCCAAAAAAAAAATTGACATAAAAAAAAACTCTTTTGGTTGATAAAAATATAAACTTTTGATTGTTGATTGAAGTCATAATAGTATAAAAATTGAATTATTGTTGTCAATGAGATTCGAACACAGACCTCGTGTTAAAAGCTCCGCATAAGTAGAAGTTCTATAATAACTAGCCGCCAAACGGGCATGTTCCACGTGCCACGTGCCCGTTTGTGTTATCGATATTCTCTTTTCTTTTTTTTGTGATCGATATTCTCTATTGTGCAATTATAAATAACTACTTAATCTCCTTTTTTATTGGACTTAGTTAATTGATAACTACGTAACATCCTTTTTTGTTGTGGCTAGTTATTAAGAAGAAAAAGATATATTTTTTTTACTATAAAAAAACTGAAAACATACTTTTATGTGGAAGTTGTGCTTAGTTATTAAGAAGAAAAAAAATAGGCAGAATTACGCTAAAGGTCCTTTATCTTATTTATTTGTAACACTTTGGTCATTTATTTTTTATTTGTGTCATATAGGTCTTTTATCTTCTTTATTTGTAACATTTTAATCCTTTATCTTTTTCTTTTCCCATATAGGTCCTTTATCTTTTATAATTTGTTCATATAAACCCTTTGTCTCATTTTTTTAATTAAAAAAATGATGATATTTATTTTTTAAAATCATTTTTTAATAAAATTAAACAAATTCAGAATTTTGATGAACTTATTCATCATGTTCATCAATATCTTCATCTTCTTCCTTAAATTAAAAAATTTCAATTAAAAATTATGGATCTAAGTTTATATTCTTCATCTTTTTCCAAATTCAAAAATTAAAATCCTCTAATTTTAGATCTGGGTTTATGTTCATCAAAATGTATGAATTCATGTTCATGTGTTCATCACCATATTCATATATCATCATTTTCTTTCTTAAACCAAAATCAATTTTTATTAAAATACCTCTCCAAGTAGCTTGAATATTTTATTTATGTACTCTATAATCTCTTTTTAAACTCAAAAATCAATGTCCCCAATTTTTTTATAAACCCTAAAAATCTGTGATTGATGAAATGCTACCGGAACACATAGAAGATAACAGTGACAATCAGCTGCAGGTAGTAGTGATTCATACTCAAAACATGGCATCATGTCGAATTAGGTGACAGTAATTTAATAGATTGAGTCCCAAGTTATAATAAATCGTTATTAAGTATTATGTTTGTTATTTACTTTCTTGCACTTTAACGACGTATTCCGTATTCTGGCCGGATATGTGGGAGCGCTCATAGAATCTATATTAGGGACACCTAATATTCGTCCGGAACTAGTAGTAAATAATGCTAGGTGTATAGAGACAGTAACGTCCTGAACTAGTTGTGAACTGAGCAATTTGAGGATGAATCATGAACTAGGTGTGAACTGAGCACTTAGAAGATGAACAACCCGATACTAGGACTTAGAGGTTAATTGGTGAAGGTAATAATGCATGTGTAATAAATAATTCACTTAGTAATTAAGGTATGTGACACATCGAGGTTAGGCTCTCGTAGGTACCTTAGTTATTAGCGTAGGGAAACTTTAATATACATAGAGTAACAGTAAGGTGTTACTACAACAAAGGAAATGTAACATCCCTAAACTTTAATTAATAAAAGGATATTAATTAGAGTTAATTTTGGAAGCTTAATTGGAAATTAAGTGAAATACTTAGAAGTAAAGGATTTATTTTATTCTAGTGATCAAACCTATTAATTTATATTTAACTCTCACCAAACCAAGGGAAAAATCAAAATAATCCACTCCATTCACTAACTCCCTCCCTCTCACGAGCCTCCACCCTTTCTCCAAACACCCTCATTGTCTTACAAATTTCCAATAAATAGGCATGCAAGCAAGGGGTCAGTATCATTCCATTCATTTTTCACTTCTCACACCACAACAACATCAAGTATTAACCCTCCAACTCTCTCTTTTCTCACGCGGCTACCAACAACCAGACCAACCATGATTCTCTATGAATCAAGTTTGCATGTTGTCAAACAGAACCTCTCACCCCTCTCCTTCATTTCAGCAACAACAACAATAACTCTATCATCACTCAATTGTAGCTTCTAAACCCCAATTTCAAGCTTCTAGCAAAGGTGAGAAACATTCCAACCTTTCACTTCTATTCCATTTTCGTGCTCTCTCTCTATCACCCATAATCTTACCTCTATTCCTTTCCACTTGCATGTACATGATTAAATGTTTATGGTGCTGCTGGTGTTGTGGGTAAGCCAAGAAATAGACAAATTCATGATTTTGGAGTTTTTCACAAAAGAGTCAGTTTTTGGAGTTTCTGTTCATGGTTGTTGCAGAGCTTAAAGTCAGTATTAAAGCCTCTTTTATCAGGTGGGTTCTTAGGATCTTTAACCTTAGAATGATTGTAGAGCTTAGTTTCCCCAAATATGATTTTGCATGTAAACATAGGGCTAGGAAATCAAATTAAAGAAAGAGCAAGAATAAATCCCAATTCTTGCTCCTATATAATCCATATTACATTATAAGACATGTTTGTAACAAGTTGCATGGAGATTGTAGGTGAAAATTGGGAAAAATCACATTTTTGCAGAAATAGGGGTTTTACTGCTATGGCTCGCCATGGCAGGCATATTTCTCGCCGTGGCGAAGGTTTGTGCTCTGTATGGCTCGCCATGGCGAGAATTACAGGTCTTGACACGAATTTTCGCCATGGCGAGTGAAATTCTCGCCATGGCAAGTTGAGCAGGACACGAAATCTCACCATGGAAAGTGAAATTCTCGCCATGGCAAGATCAGCAGGTCAGAACCTGTATATTTTGAAAAATTCTCAAATCGCCCGTTTTATGTTCGAATGCAACTTGGCTTTCATGAATATGTTTAATAGTGTAAAATAGATTATATAGTCAGAGGATAATGCGTACTATTATATTGTATCAATAACATGTTTTAGGATACCCGGGTTTTGGGATATTTATGGTAGTATGAACAATATTAGTTACAGTCACTTAGGAGCGATTTTGAATTGTCGCATATGGATTTCCCAATGGGAGTATCCATCAGGTTATGTATTGTGAGCTGTATGCCGTGATCAGATCGATCGACGGACAAGGCGGGCCTCCGAGATATGCTCACCTCGGAGAATCCTTGCGGTTAAAATTAATAAGAGTTTTTATCTGTGTTACACCTTTAATTTCAGTATTATGATATGATTATGTATATGTTAGCATGTTATGACTGTTAGGATTCCCCGGTGTAGTCACCTCTAGGAGGATAGTAGGACTCACTGAGGCTTAGTAGTCTCACCCCACTCCAAACCAATTTTTTTAGGTAGACAGGTTCTCCGAAGCAGGGACCAGGATAGGACTGACAGTTGGAGCTGAGCTTGGATTTTCAGATCAGAAGATTACATTTTTCTTTCTTGCTTTAGTTATCAGTTTGTATTAGTAGCTCTTTCCGCTGTTTATTCATGTTGAATTTAGTCTTTTGTATTCGTTCAAGTTGTAAATTAAACAACAATTCTGTAAATTTTTATGTCTTGATTGAATATTCTAGATATTTTAGTTGGGGTGTTATAATTGGTATAAGAGAAGGTCGATCCAGTATCGGACCTTGCCATGAGTCAATCCAACTTTTTCCTAAGTAATACGGACCCTTTGGATCTGGACTGTTTACGCTGAAACCATCGCGTGCTGAGTCTGATCAGCTCAGTATTGCGTATGGTAGGCAGGGTATTATGGTTGAGAACTGAAGCGGACTCTGAAATTCAAGCAGTAAGTTCGCAGTGAAGGTGCAATCGCAGAGCAGACGTTGGAGAAGAAATCTCATAACTGGATGTTGGAACTGTGGCAAATGGTGCCACAGGAGTAAGGGGTAATATTGGAGAGTGTAAGGAAGCAGTTGACAAGCTCATAAGGAGCAAGCGCAGTCCGGAGTAGAACATACTAGTAGTAGGGTTGTAGCTTGAAGAAGACAATTGTAGCCATATGCTGAAATGTGTAGTGCATAACAATATTCCACTGACACTGTGTGCCAGCTAAACTTCCTGAACTAGAAGTAACTTCACCCTTGTGGGAGCCTAGTTTATCCAAGCTTGATGGACCAAGTAACACCCAGCATTAGCAGTTAGTAACCCAAAACCCTGCTCTAAAATACATAGTTGATTCAGTGCAAGCGAGGAATTCACATGCGCTAGCGAAACTTAGTTAGACCTCGTTCACGTCCCATTACCCCCTAAGGTACCAACTTGACTAGTCTATCCCAAGATTATCAAGCCTTAAGCAAGCCTTAAGCGTTCTCAATGGAATGAGTACCCTCTTTCAATTAGTAACCAGTAATTATCCTGAATCACTAGGGACTTAGCCATAATTAGAATGACTATTAGAACTCTCTTTTAACAGTACCCGTACCCGAGAAGACGCATTAAGTATTATCACTTATACGTTCCTAAAATTAGTAACTCAGTGTAGTGGACCTGATGGATATCTCTATAATAGGAATTCAAAGTCGAATCAACAATACTAAGAAAAACCATAGTAGGAACAACCACGTACCAATATTCTTCATGTGTTACTTTATTAGATTATCCTGTAGTATGCCTCACCTAAGTTAATTCGACCTTACAATTCGTAACAGTATTCCTTTCATACCATTAGGGGTTAAGTTTTATTTAGTAGAACAATTAGAACTTCCATTTAAAACAACATCAGTCTTTAGCCGGGAATCCGCAGACTTTTAGAAACCAAACATTGACTAGATTAGCAGTTAGAAATCACTTATAACACCATGAGTCATCTAAGCTAGTTTATAGAACTCTCTCACCGAATAATTAGAAGCCAATAATAGGACCTTGTCACATAAGTTTAACCTTGCCTCACACCAAACTGAATTCTCCCTTAGCAATACCGTTATCCGAATAGGTTTATTAAAGACCGTTAAATTAAGTATCCGAAAACTAGTAACTCAGCACTTCGGACCAATTAACTACCTTGATAAGAATAGTGGAATCCTAGCACCCATACCTTAACATTCGATTACCGCAAACCTAATAAGTTAAACAATTATGATACCACCTCTAGATGACAATAAATAGGATTAGTCTATTACTCAATAAACGGGAAATTGCACCGAACCATCCTAGGTTAAGCCTTGATTAAATACCAGTTAAGAATCACTGTTACCACAAGCAGTCGCCAAAGTCGATCCGTAGTTGCCTTGTCATTAGATAGTTTAGAGACCGGTAACTTAGTTCCATGTTAGATTGACCATCCAATATACGAATTCATACATTTGAACCAGTTAGTTAAGGAATCAGTAGGATTAGTTAAACCGTACATTGAGAATTACCATTTAGTCACCGTTAGACTAGTAATGCTGTATTATGGACCAATTAGCGACCCAGTTTGAAGATTAGATTTAAAAATACCATATTCTATCACTCCCCTGAGGCCAAACAAGCTATGTATTATCGCCTAAGACATTAATACTAGATGCCAATGACATAGAGTCAACGTTCCAGTGCGAAACCAACTTTAAGCCAGACAGTAGAAGACACAACTTGATAAGGTTGACAAACAAGAGACAGTATCAATAGCACCAACCACTTAGACCAACCTGTTAGATATATGTTAGCTACTCGGAAACAAGTAACTAAGTTTGACTTTAGCATCAACCAGCCACCCAACACTTCTTCTTAGTCATACCTCTCAGCCGGATACTAATTGAATCAGTTAAACCTTCCCGTAAGAGCTTGTCAGCAAGAAACCTGAGTGAAGACTTAGTTGTTCCAACCTGAGAGAACTAGAAGAAGTAGAACTGTGGAATATAAGTCTGAACCCGATAGGAAACAAATCTTCAATCGCTTTTCATTCATAATAATCCTCATTCAGCCGTTCGTCGAACCAAGCGCTGTTCAATTCGACGTTCACAAGTCTTGGAACACCAAGAACATGTGTACTGTCTAACTTGTCTAATTATGCCTCAGATGGGTAAGTCCTTTCGTATTTTAAGTACTTGTCCGTCTGGTGCCAAGCACAGATTCAATTCTTATGCAACTTTCCAAATTCAATGACGTCAGCCAGTCACATGGATGGTTAGAACGTCCCTCCTAAATAACTGTATCAAACGTCTTCAGCCTTTCAGTTATGTCGTGAGTAACTCCATCAGATTCGTGGAAGTCAGTCACTCTTGAGGACCCACGGATAGTTCAGTTCAACTTCTCGCTTGTTGGTAGATCTGTTAATCAACATCCTCAGCTGTTCTGATACAATGGCTTAGCTTAGTATCAGCAAATCAGTTTAACTTCATGCACTCGAATCTGGTAATCAGTTCTTTAATATAGATAGTTATCTACCCCTTCGTAGTCTTAGCAGCCGAGTTCAGGAGTAAGTTCGAATCATTTCCACCTCAGTAGAATTGAGCTCTACAAGTGAAATCAGAATGGAGTATCCAAACCTTCTAGCCCCGTGTTCTAAATCTTGTGATATCAGTGTGTTAATCTAGAGTATCGCTGCCGAACATTTCAATCTTCCAAATTCATTTTCTGTAATCTTCTGAGACCAAGTGGTACGCCTGAGTATTGTGATGTTAGCCCATATTTTTACTAAGTAAAAATATGTTCTAAATGGATAATTAAAATAATTATGTGTAAATATATAATTATTTTAAAAGTCATTAAATATATTTGGTTTTCAGAGCCAATGAATTTAATGATCAATCATGCATGAACATATAATAAATGTTCTATTATTGAACATTTCTCTTTAAAATTGCGTATTCTTCAGGGTCCTTTCGATTTGGTCGAAGTGTCAATAGGGTCGAAGCACCCAGTAGTGCAAGATTAAATTGTGGACTTAGCGAAATATTCAAAGAAAAGAGTTATCATTTCGACTTCGATGGATACAACGGCTAATTCAGAAGATAAGAAAGGATTCAAATTCAAAATACGTGTCAAAGACACGCGTCCTCTCTGTAGTTATTTAGGCGCTATTAGCAGTTAGGAATTAGTGTCTATAAATAGTTTAGTTCTGTGATCGAAATAGGGGTCACAATCATTATACAAAATCCTTACAAAATTCAAAGTACCCATGCTAACGAGAGAAACGAGTTCGAAAGGGAAAATGTATGTTCTGTGTACCATTTCTTTTTCTGTAAACATTTACATTTGAATGCAAATTTACAGTTCTTTTATTTCTATCCCCAATTAATCTTTATTTCGACTCTTTCTTCCATTCTGTTTATTCATTAGAATAAACATTCTTTCTTGTATTTCAAGTAACACATAAAACAAAACAATACTTTGTGAACATAAGAACAATAATGAATAACATTTACTTTGAAAATATAAACAAAAGCACTATGTCCCGAGATTTACTAGTTGGTCTCTCTTGTAATAATCAAACTAGCGTTGTTTACCAAATTTCACAGTAAACAAATTGGCACGCCCAGTGGGACTGTGTGTTTTGTGTTTAAATTTCTTCAAAGTTTGTGTAGTTAATTTGTTCTGCATTTTTTTTTGAATTGTTTCCAAAAGTTTTGTGTGTAGTGTATGCTTTTGAGGAACGGGAAATCACTCCTTGAAATGGTTAGACCACCACCCAGAAGTAACCCAAGACAAAATATGGAAAATCCAAACGGAAACAATAATAATAACGGTTCGAATGCATCAACCGCTTCGAGCGTTTCTGAGGCCATAATCTCTCCTGTAATCAGTGAGATTGTGCCCAACGCTAGTGGGGCAACAGTTTCTGCCCCAACATCGTCTGTGGTAAGTGCCACAATGACAATGCCAACATCTACAGTGGTACCTTCGACCACTACAGAACCTATCTTGACTCTTTCCCATGCTATGGAGGGAAATTTCTCTCCAAATAGGTCAAATGTTAATGGGGGTGGCGCTAGTTCCTCTACTTTCTCATTACCCTTTTCCCAATATGTGGGTCAAGGCACAAGTAGGAACTACCCATATGGTATGCCTACCAGTATGATGCAGGGTTTGCAAACAAGTGCATCATTATTTACAGAGTCAGCACCAGGCGTATTTGTCCCTAATAATCAGATAGTTTCTGGTTCTGCTACTCGAAACATTAACCCCTCTTTAACCAACAATGCCTTGAATGCTTTAAGGCAACAAATGGATGAAAGTAATCATGATATGGTCAATATGTTAACACAACAAATTGGTACAGTATTTAACCCATTAATTCAAAATACAAACCAAAGTTACCAATTGTTGGCTAATCAAATGGGAAGAATTGCTGATTTCTTTGGGGCTCCTCAAGTCCCTAATCAACAAGTTCCCCAAATTCAAAATGTGGTGCCCTTGCAAATTGCACAAGCACCAAATAATGCCATTATGCCTGCACCAAATAATGTTGTAAACCCTTTAAACCAAATCCAACAGCCAGTGCCAGTGGTAGAACCACAAGTGCAAATTCAGGCACAGCAACAGGCTTTGCCCCAGGTCGAGCAAAATCCTGGAATTGTGTAGGTAAATAGGAACCAAAATGCTGATGATGTGGTGAGAAATGTCCAGAATAATAACTTTGCTGGGCAAAATAACATAGCCAATTTGGTCGAAACCATCCTGGCACAAAATGGTTTAAACATAGGCATGCATAAGCCTCATTTTGTCTCTGCCTTGTCAGAATATGTGCTTCAAGCAGAACTACCAAGGGGTTGGAAGATCCCAAAGTTTACTAAATTTGCTGGTGATACCAGTGAATCCACTGTTGAACACATAGCAAGATACTTGACTGAGGCAGGAGATTTAGCAAATAATGAGAATTTAAGAATGAAGTATTTTCCAAATTCTCTAACAAAAAATGCTTTTACATGGTTTACTACCCTCCCTCCACATTCAATTTTCAATTGGAATCAATTGGAGAGGGTTTTCCATGAGCAATTTTACATGGGACAATCTACAATAAGTCTCAAAGAATTAGCGAGTGTTAGACGCAAAACTCCTGAGTCTGTGGATGATTATTTGAATAGATTCCGCTTACTTAAGGCTAGATGTTTTACTCAGGTGCCTGAACATGAATTGGTCGAAATGGCTGCTGGTGGCCTAGATTATTCGATCCGAAAGAAGTTAGATACTCAGCATCTAAGAGATATGGCCCAATTGGCTGATAGGGTTCAACAGGTCGAACGCTTGAAAGCAGAAAAGGCTAGAAATTCTAAGTATCATAAAAAAGAAAAAGTTGCTTATGTGGAAACACATGATAGCGACCAAGAATATGATATCTCTTATGAGGATGTTGAACAAGGGGAAGTAGACCTAGCAGAATTAAAACCTGGTCCCCCTTACACTTGTAAACTTTTAAAACCTTCAAATGGGAAAAACCCCGTTGAACCAAAAAATGATAAATATGTTTCAAAGACTTACACTTTTGATATAACAAAATGTGATGAGATTTTTGATTTGTTGGTTACTGATGGCCAAATAGTGGTTCCAAAAGGTGTTAAAATACCTCCATTAGACATGAGAAAGAAAAGAGGTTATTGTAAGTATCATAATTTTCTTGGACATAGAACCCCACAATGTGTACTTTTCAGGGACTTGGTTCAAAAAGCTTTGAACGAAGGAAGACTTAAATTTGGTGAAAAACCCAAAGCCACAAAGGCAGATCCAGAGTCTTCATTGAATGCTGATACCCTCTATGCTGAACCACAGGCTATCATGATGGTCGAAGCCATGGAGGTTACAGAGGTGCAAGTGGAGAAAATCCCTGAAGAGGAATACTTTGAAAAAATGAAGGTGGTATATCCTCGAGCTGAAGAGGATTTGATTGACTTTCTGAACATATGCAAGCTAGAGAACAAAGGAGTGATGCTTTGTGCTCGTTGCAGTGCTGTTTGTGATAAAGAGGCTACTGCAGGCCTTATGAAGTTCCAACCAATGGCAAATAGGCAGGGGGCAAACCCAAAACAGCCTCATGATAAAGGAAAGAGCATTCTAACTCGACCAAATAATAAATACCAATTGTAAATCAATCAAAATCATTCATCTCAACTAATGTACCGATACATCTCCACATAACATGTGTATATAAGAATATTAAAAGATTTTTTATGATTAAAACAATAAAACACTTTACCAAATTTACAAAACATAACCCACACCACACGCACAGAGAAAGGAAGGAAGAGAGCATACAAAACCTAGACTCATTCACTCTTCAAAGCTTGTCTCCCTCCCATGGCCATGGATGATTTTTCATTCTTGTCTCTCTAATCTTCTTCTCCCTTTATTCTTATCTCTCTTCAAGTCTTCCTCCATTATTGATCTTTTAATAGGTAAACCCTCTTGTAAACTTTAACTTTATGATATCAATCTTATGTATTTTTGTTTTGTTTATTTTTGTAATTAGATTGAAAATCTATTATTATTTTTTTGTTGAGCAATGCAATGAGTATGAATTTGTGTTAATGGTGGAAAGTGGAAACTTTATTGTTAGGGTTTGATAGTGTTTGTTTGGGATTGAGATTTTTCAACAATATTTAAACTGTGATCTTTATTTAGCAATGATTGTGTATTTGTGTGGGGTGGGGGGCTCTGTTCTTTTTCTTCTTTTAGTTTTTGTTATTCCTCCATTATTTTGATAGTGCATTAGTGCTTGTATGGGTTTGTTAGTAGCTATCATACTTTTGTCTTAGGTAAGAAAAACAAATCCCCTGTTTTGTGAACACAATTTTAATTGTTTTATTTTATTTTACCTCTAGCCATAAGCAATGGAGAAATATTTCAAAAGAAAGTTCAGTGCAGAACAATCATCAACTCCTAATCCTCAAGTACTTGATGAACGTAGAAGCAAAAAATTGGATTCATCTATGAAAAAAAGATTTTTAGAATTTGATTTGGAAATGCTTCCTAATGATCCTGGCTTGAGACCTTGAATTGCAGATTACCATCCAAGTGATAGAGATGAGATTAGAAGATATTATTTCATAAAGGGCCCTTGTCAACCAAAAGAGATTAATTTTCCACTAAAAAAATTTGGAGATGCCTCTCGTAAGTTTAATCCGGATTGGTATTCGAAATTTGGCGGTTGGTTGGAATATAGTCAAAAGGAGGATGCGGCATATTGCTTATGTTGTTATATCATGAGATCACATGTTGGAGAACAAAGAGGTAGTGGTGAAGCCTTTATAACTGAAGGTTTTTCAAATTGGAAAAAAAGTTATAGGTTCCAAGTTCATGTCGGAGGTTTAAATAGCGCTCATAATCAAGCATGGAGAAATTGTCAAGCTCTAATGAAACAAAAGCAACATATTGAAGGAGCTATGTGTAAACAATCCCATCAAATTAAAGTGGAATATCGAATTCGCTTAACTGCCATACTTGATTGCATTCGATTTTTACTTAGCCAAGGTTTAGCTTTTCGTGGAAATAATGAGTCACCAACATCAAGAAATAAGGGAAATTTTCTTGAACTTGTGGATTTTCTTGTTAACCACAATGAAACTGTTCGTGAAGTTTGGAAGAATACTCGTGGAAATCTTAAGCTAACATCTCCTCAAATTCAAAAGGAATTTGTTAGAGCTTGTGCTAGTCAAACCACAAAAGCAATTCTTGATGATCTAGGAGATTCTTTATTTGCTACTATGATTGATGAATCTCGGGATATCTCAGTTAAGGAGCAAATGGTTGTCGCTTTACGTTATGTTAATAAAAAAAGGCAAGTTATTGAGAGGTTTCTTGGTATTGTTCATGTTTCTGATACTAGTGCATCATCATTGAAATTAGCTTTGGAGTCGTTATTTGCAAAGTATAAGTTGAGTTTGTCAAGGATACGTGGACAAGGATATGATGGAGCAAGCAACATGCGAGGTGAATTCAATGGTCTCAAAAGCTTGATATTGAGAGAGAACTGTTCTGCATTCTATATTCATTGTTTTGCTCATCAACTCCAATTAGCTCTTGTGACATTAGCAAGAAAGCATTCTGATATTGCACCATTTTTTCATCAAGTAGCTAATTTGTGTAATGTTGTTGGAGCATCAGCTAAGCGTCACGATCTTCTTCAGGAAAGTCAAATTAAAAAGATGAATAAAGCATTGAAAGAAGGAGAAATATCTAGTGGACGTGGCTTGAATCAAGAAGCTACAATTAAGAGGGCGGGGGATACTCGATGGAGCTCACATTTTGGTACGTTACTTAGTATAGTTTCTTTATTCTCTTCTATGATTGATGTGCTTGAAATGATTGAGGAAGATGGAATAAGCTTAGCGCAAAAGGGAGATGCAATGCTTTTGTTGAAATATATGCAATCTTTTGAATTTATTTTTGTCTTGCACTTGATGAAAAAAGTCTTGTCAATTACTCACCAGTTATCTCAAGCATTACAAAGAAGTGATCAAGATATTGTTAATGCCATGAAATTAGTCAAAGTGTCCAAACAAAAGTTACAAACTATAAGGGACAATGGTTGGGATTCTTTACTCAATGAAGTTTCATTATTTTGTGATCGTCATGAAGTTGTCAAGCCCAATATGGATGATACCTATCAAACATATAAAAAGTCAAAGCGCAACTTGGAGAAAGTTTCCAATTTACATTACTTTCAAGTTCAATTGTTCTATGAAGTGATTGATCGACAACTACAAGAGTTGAATAATCGTTTTACAGAAGTGGGTGCTGAGTTGCTTCTTTGTGTAGCTTGTTTAAGTCCAAGAGATTCATTTTCTGCATTTGATAAGGAGAAGTTGCTCCGTTTAGCTCAATTTTATCCTTCAGAATTTTCTCCTATTCAACTATTGGCTCTCGATTCTCAACTTGAAATTTATTACATAGATGTATGCTCTGAAGATGCATTTTTAGACTTAGAGGGGATTAGTGATCTTAGTATAAAGCTAGTGGAAACAAGAAAACATATTGTTTATCCGTTGGTATATTTGCTTTTAGAGTTATCTTTGATACTACATGTGGCAACTGCAACAGCTGAAAGAGCTTTCTCTGCTATGAAGATTATCAAGAGTGAGTTGCGAAATCGCATGGGAGATAAATGGTTAAATGATTGTTTAGTTACTTATATAGAGAAAGATGTTTTTATGGAGATTGAAAATGAGAAAATCCTTCAATATTTCCAAAAGATGTCGGAACGTAGAGAACAATTGTGATGTATATTTATTCTCTCAAAACTGAAATGTAAGTTATATCTAATGCTTGTCGGAAAAAAAAAGTTATATTTAATGCCATAAATATTTAAATATATGGTGCCCCCTCTTTTTGAAATTTCTGGCTCCGTCACTGCCAACCATGATTCTCTATGAATCAAGTTTGCATGTTGTCAAACAGAACCTCTCATCCCTCTCCTTCATTTCAGCAACAACAACAATAACTCTATCATCACTCAATTGTAGCTTCTAAACCCCAATTTCAAGCTTCTAGCAAAGGTGAGAAACATTCCAACCTTTCACTTCTATTCCATTTTCATGCTCTCTCTCTATCACCCATAATCTTACCTCTATTCCTTTCCACTTGCATGTACATGATTAAATGTTTATGGTGCTGCTGGTGTTGTGGGTAAGCCAAGAAATAGACAAATTCATGATTTTGGAGTTTTTCACAAAAGAGTCAGCTTTTGGAGTTTCTGTTCATGGTTGTTGCAGAGCTTAAAGTCAGTATTAAAGCCTCTTTTATCAGGTGGGTTCTTAGGATCTTTAACCTTAGAATGATTGTAGAGCTTAGTTTCCCCAAATATGATTTTGCATGTAAACATAGGGCTAGGAAATCAAATTAAAGAAAGAGCATGAATAAATCCCAATTCTTGCTCCTATATAATCCATATTACATTATAAGACATGTTTGTAACAAGTTGCATGGAGATTGTAGGTGAAAATTGGGAAAAATCACATTTTTGCAGAAATAGGGGTTTTACTGCTATGGCTCGCCATGGCAGGCATATTTTTCGCCGTGGCGAAGGTTTGTGCTCTGTATGGCTCGCCATGCGAGTTTTTGGCTCGCCATGGCGAGAATTACAGGTCCTGACACGAATTTTCGCCATGGCGAGTGAAATTCTCGCCATGGCAAGTTGAGCAGGATACGAAATCTCACCATGGCAAGTGAAATTCTCGCCACGGCATGATCAGCAGGTCAGAACCTGTATATTTTGAAAAATTCTCAAATCGCCCGTTTTATGTCCGAATGCAACTTGGCTTTCATAAATATGTTTAATAGTGTAAAATAGATTATATAGTCAGAGGATAATGCGTACTATTATATTGTATCAATAACATGTTTTAGGATACCCGGGTTTTGGGATATTTATGGTAGTATGAACAATATTAGTTACAGTCACTTAGGAGCGATTTTGAATTGTCACATATGGATTTCCCAATGGGAGTATCCATCAGGTTATGTATTGTGAGCTGTATGCCGTGATCGGATCGATCGACGGACAAGGCGGGCCTCCGAGATATGCTCACCTCGGAGAATCCTTGCGGTTAAAATTAATAAGAGTTTTTATCTGTGTTACACCTTTAATTTCAGTATTATGATATGATTATGTATATGTTAGCATGTTATGACTGTTAGGATTCCCCGGTGTAGTCACCTCTAGGAGGGTAATAGGACTCACTGATGCTTAGTAGTCTCACCCCACTCCAAACCAATTTTTTTAGGTAGACAGGTTCTCCGAAGCAGGGACCAGGATGGGACTGACAGTTGGAGCTGAGCTTGGATTGTCAGATCAGAAGATTATATTTTTCTTTCTTGCTTTAGTTATCTGTTTGTATTAGTAGCTCTTTCCGCTATTTATTCATGTTGAATTTAGTCTTTTGTATTCGTTCAAGTTGTAAATTAAACAACAATTCTGTAAATTTTAATGTACTCAGATCCATTTATTTATGTCTTGACTGAATATTCTAGATATTTTAGTTGGGGTGTTATAATTGGTATAAGAGAAGGTCGATCCAGTATCGGACCTTGCCATGAGTCAATCCAACTTTTTCCTAAGTAATACGGACCCTTTGGATCTGGACTGTTTACGCTGAAACCATCGCGTGCTGAGTCTGATCAGCTCAGTATTGCGTATGGTAGGCAGGGTATATGTTAACATTGCCCTTCAGAGTATATGTTAAGGAAACAAATGTTTAATTTTTTTTTTTTTTGACTTAATTCAACATTTGGTCCTTATGTTTATTTAGGTTTTAACTTTGTCCTTTATGTTATAAAAGTTTCAATTTGGTCCCTTATGTTTATTTTAAGTTTCAATTTGGTCTTTTCCGTCAATTTTGTCACATGTGGCAGACACGTGGACACCTGGACACTTGGACATTTCCAATTGAAACGGTGGAAACATCAAAACTAACAGAAAATACCAACTTATGCAAACGGTGGAAACATAAGGGACCAAATTGAAACTTTCAAAACATAAAAGACCAAGTTGAAACATAAAATAAACACAAGGACCAAATGTTGAATTAATGATTTTTTTTTGGAACTTTTGTATTTTAACTTTAAGCATTAAATTTTTTATATTATTAAATAAAAATTTATATGTTAAGATACATTAAAATGTGCCCTTAGGGCATATTTTAAAATGACCTAAATTATAATAATGATGTTTATTTATATTTAAGCTTAATTGCAGTTTTGATCTCCTTATTTTTATGATTTTGTAAATTTGATCCTCCTATTTTAAAATATGGCAGTTTTGATATCTCTATCATAATTTTTAACTATTAATTGACGATTTTATGTTATATGTTTTAAACGATGTGGCATATAATTTGATGATGAACAAATATCTTTTATAAACTTAATTTAAGAAAAATCTTTTATAAAATTAATTTAATATATAATGTATTACCATATTTTAGACAAAATATGCGTTGAAGGTCCAAAATTGTTAAATTTTAAAATGAAGAAGCAATTCTTCAAAAAGATAAAAATATGAAAACTAAAACTGCAATCAATGAAAAAATCTCAACTTAGGTTTCTAAGCCTCTGTTATCTCAACTTAGGTTATAACTAAATCACCTACAAACAGAGAATAGGAATTTTCTCGGCCAGTTAATTATAGGTTACTAGCGGTCGTGTCCGTTTGTGTGATTGACATTCTCTATTGTGTTAATATAGATAACTACTTAATTTTCTTTTTTTATTGTGCTTAATTATTAAGAAAAATAAATAAAATTTTTACTAAAATAAAATTGTTAACCTCCTTTTTTGTTGTGATTAGTTGTTAAGAAATACACATATATATATATATATATATATATATATATATATATATATATATATATAAGTCAGGATCCGTTGACACCAACAAGTTTGACACCAAATGTTACACCTCTCAATAACGTTTTATCCGATATAAATTTTATAAAATCCACCGTTGGATTGAAAGTTTATATCATATAGATCATTTATGTAAAGTTTCAAAAAAATCGAAAACCATTTGATATGTTATTGAGATACATCAAAGTTAACGGTTTGCGTCTTTTTTTAAATGCCGTTGATCTTTATGTGTCTCAATAGCATATCAAATGATTTTGGATTTTCCTAAAACTTTACATAAATGATCTATATGATATAAACTTTCAATCCAACGGTGGATTTTATAAAATTTATATCGGTTAAAACGTTATTGAGAGGTGTAACATTTGATGTCAAATTAGTTGGTGTCAACGGATCCTGACTCATATATATATATGCAAAAGTGGCAATAAGAAAAGTCCACGTAAAATAGGGTATTCTCTTTATATATTGGTATAGATAACTAACTATATCAATATTTCTTACATTAATGATGTAAAGTTCTACATTAAATTTGCAAATGATAGGGTAGAAACAGGAAAGAAAAACTCTAAAAAAAAGAAAAAAGACATTTGCGTATCTTAGTTATATAAGCATGATATACACAATTGATTATTGTCAAAAAAATAAAAATAAAAGACCTTCACCTGATAAGGATTGATTCAACCGCATAGGATTCATTTAGAAAAAAGTTCATAATTATATAATTATACTTAACAACAAGTAGATGATAATTAATTGGTAACTGGTAGTTTCTGTGCGGTGCAGTGATTATATTTTTATCAAGTTGTATTAGACAAAAATTATTTTCAATTTTAAGAAGCCACCTTGGTGGAAATTGTTAAATAATTGATTATCCTAAAAGTTTGAAATATGTTACATCAATAGGTTTATCTACCTTATACTTTAATTCCATTTTTTAATTAAAAAGTGAAGGGGGTGGAGATCAAACTTTAGACCAATAGAAGCTCTAATACCATATTAAATAATTGATTATTTCAAAAGCTTAAAGTATTAAAATATGTCACATCAATAATTTTATATTATTTTTATTGATAACCAAATTGCTTAGGAAAAGATTTGAAGTCAGTCATCAATTTATCTATGGGATAAAAATTGGAGGTGTGTATCCGTGGAGTAATCAGTACTCAAAGAATATAAGATAGAAGAATATATGGCAACAAAGTAAAAATCTTTAAAATGGTATAACCTAGTCAAAATGGTGACAAGTTTGACGTACCAAATTAAAAAGAAAAATATATTTGTACTCTTACACACACACACATATATATATATATATATATATATATATATATATATATTCTACAAAATATATCATATTAATTAACTCTTTTTAACAGATAAAATGATATTAGTTATAAAAATTTCATATAAGTAGAGCTGAGATTCAAATTCTAATTGCGGTGTTTGACTTCACAATTTTAATAATATTTTTATTAGTTGAATTAAAAATTATCAATAAAAAGAAGATAATGGTAATCACAGTAATGTGTAGAAGCTACGGTGTAAATGTAACGTCTCAACAAATATTTAGGCCTCTAATTTTTATATGTGTATAAAAATAACTAGTATGTTAGCCCGTGCCGTGCACGGGATTTTTTTTTTTTAATATTATTTATATGTTTACTTTGATCTATTATTTGATTATTTTGGTTTAAAATTCTAAGGTAAAATTGAGATATGTTTTGCATGATATAGATTTAATGATGTTACAGAATAAAACGAGATTAAGAGTATTACTTCGCTTTCCATTTTACACTATAATGAGATAGATTCTTTATCTCATCTTCATCCCCGAAACTATATAGTGATACTATAAATATAAAATAATTATAAACTTCATTCTCAAAGGAAAATATGCTTTGATTTTTCATGGCCTTAAGATTTTTTGGGACCGTACCCATAAAATTAAAATATACCATGATTTTTTTATTATTTTTCATCTCGTGCCGACTCTTTATAGAAAAATTACATTAGGTTCATTGTCAAACACGGGATAATTGTTTTTCAATAATATTTATTTCCATATATTATTTTTCTTTTGAATGTTGTCTATGTCTTTTTTCATTTTATATTGTTTAGAAGGTTATCAACGTTTTTTCAATTGTCTATGAGATTGATTTCTTTTAATTTATTCGAGTATGAAAATACGATATATCTTTAACACGGGACTCTGTAAGACTTCATCAACAAAAAATAATTTAAATTTTATACTAATTTTTAAATGAATAGTAACATACTTTGACCTTGTTTCTATTCTCAAAAATTTCCTTTTCACCGTACCACAAAGAAGCAATCTTCACGCGTGAACATCAAATGGGAAAACATATGTGTGAATCTCTCCACTCACTTTAATAAATTAAGGTTCTTAAAAAAGTTACCAGTTTCCTATTATATTATACCACTTAGAGATTCTCTCTCTCTCTCTCTCTCTCCCATCTCCGTCGCAATACTCTATAGGAGCTCTATCAACAATAAAATAGTTGCTAATTCTAGTATTTTTTTAATGAATATCAATAAAATTCCCGTGTTAAGTTATCACTATCTTCTACGTACACTTTTCATCATGGAGGATCACTTTTTATCGTACTAAATAAAATTTTTAATAAATGATCCCCGTGATAAAATATTAAATATGAAAACATTGATAATTCCCGCAGTCGGAATTCAAAATTTAATTACTCAATGTGTATTTTTAATAGTCGGGTAGTGCTCCCCGTTTTCTATTCTACACCACTAAGAGATTTATCTCTCTCTCTCTCTCTCTCTCTCTATTTGTATCTCTCTTCCGTCTCCATTATATGATTCTATAGAGGCTTCATCAACAAAAAATAGTTGTTAATTCTATATTTTTTTTAATGAATATCAATTAAATTTTCGTGCTTAGTTCTCATTATGATCTACATACACTTTTCATCATGAGGATCACGTTTCTTCGTGCTAGATAAAATTTTGAATAATTTTTCCCTATGATAAAATATGAATATGAAAATAAGGATAATTCTCGCAGTTGGAATTCAAATTTTAATTCGTCAATGTGTATTTTTAATAATGAGGTGTGAATAAGGATGGCAACAATATTCATACCTGCGGATATCTGCGGATAGAATCCGCCATGGATACAGAGCGGATAACTTAATGGATATCCACGGATAAAATAAATGGATATTTCAATTATTCGCATTTAATAGCTACTATCCACGCCCGCGGATATCCATACCCGCTAAATAATTAGTAAAATTACTTAAATATCTCTACTTACATATAAATTCTAGTATTTTTATATACAAAAAAAAATGTATTTTATATTTTATCTTTTGCAGTTTGGCTATTTTATATAAATTTTAGCTTTGTTTGGCTCTTTTGCAGTTCAGTGAGGTGATTTTTGTTTGTAGATTTGGTGTTTTCATTAAAAATAGAGAGCAAAATTTATAAATGTTTTGTATTTTAAAAAAACTAATTTTTTTCAATAATTAGTTCTTTTTTTAACAAAAAAATATCATCCATGAATATCTGTTAATATCCGCGGATACTTCAATATTCGTGAATTATTCGCTTAGCGGATATCCGCACGGATATGGAGCGGACACGTATATCATATATGTATGACGGAGCGGATACGGATATCACACTATCCGCGTCCATGAATATCCATTGACATCCCTAGCTGGAAAGTACTTGCTGTTTCTCATTCTCCAACACTGAGAGTTTTTTTTTTTTTTCTCTCTCTCTCTCTCTCTCCCTTTTAAAATCTTCTATTTTGTTTTTGTCTCTAATGAACATAATATTTTCTTCAAAATAAAATAAAATAAAATAAAATGTTTTTATGTAAAAAAAGTTTACAGATATGTCATAAGCTATTTTTTGGGTTTAATTCTTCGAGTGGTCTTATCCATGAAAAAAATAGTGTACTTTCTTATTTCAATTTGTTTCAAAGTAATCTAAATATAAATGTTCCTTTATTTTACAAAATTAAAATTAAAAATGTACCAAAATGGTGTCGCACATGTGGTAGATACTTGTTGAAATTCAGGGGATTAATCTCACTAAAATATGGAGAATATGGAGAATCATTTCTTAGGAGAGGTCAATCCCTTAAATAGATCTCAGTTAAATCGAGGGGATTAGTCTCTGCAGTTGCGCACGGATGATACATTTGTTTTAAAAATAAAAATAACAAATGTGTGTGTATATATATATATATAATATTTTAGAGATTCTATAAAAAAAAATATAATATTTCTGATAGTTTCTAAAAAAAAAAAAGAGTTTCTAAAAAAAAGATAGTATATAATATTTGAGAGAGTTTTCACAAAAATAAAATAAAATTGAGAGTTTAAAAAAAAATTGAAAAAGTTTCAACATGAAAAAAACAAAAAAATATAATATTTGAAAAAGTTTTTACAAAAAAAAAATATATATTATAAAAATTCAATTATTGTTGTCAATGAGATTCGAACAACATACCTTTGTTAGTAATTATAAGATAATTTTCTCTACAAAAAAAAAGGTAGTTTTCCTTAAAATATTATAAAAATTCAATTATTGTTGCCAGTGGGATTCGAACAACATACCTTAAGCTAAAAACTCTTAATGACACCTAAGCAAAAGAAGCTCTAATTGAATGCCACATAAGCAAATGATATTGAGAATGCACGAGAAAGCTCCGTGGGAATCTCGTAATGTATATAATAAAGATTCTTTGAAAAAAATATTTTGATTTAATAACTCTAGTTAATAGGCACATTTTTTATTTTTCTTTTAAAAGGACACATTTTTTATTTTATAATTAATTAACTTTGCGTACTATAAAAAAGTAATTTTGTTGCGGAAGATTGTAAAAAAAGAAGTTAAACTACTATAGAAAAATGTAAAGAACAAATACAAATTACATGCATATGTTCATTTAGCACAAATTTTTTCCATTTAACTCAAATTCTTGAAAACTAACAACATTACTAGATGATTTTGGTGAAATTTTTTCCATCTTTTAATATTATGAAAATTAGCACAATTTTTTTTACTAAGACTATTTTCTTTATTATTTATAATTTATATAGAGAATATTTTTTAAAAAAAAATTATGTTTTTTATTAAGGTCCCATTTTATATATTAAAAGATGATTTTAGTGAAAGAGGATAAAATATGATATAAAACTTTATTATAAAAATTGATCTCCCACCATAAGTAACATACATGACTTTTCCGTACTAGCCAGTAGAGCTGTCAAAACGGGCGGCCCGACCCATTTCGGGCTACATCGGTCGGGCTAAAAAACCCGGATGAAAAATGGGCTGGGAAAAATATGGCCCGAGCCCGGCCTGTTACGGGCTTTCGGGCCGACCCATATTTTTTCCATTTTTTTTAAAAATAAAACTACTAAGTAAAACTCAATTAAACACCCTATCTTTGTTATTTTTTATGCATGCTAATTATGGATAATTAACAATTTGTGAGAACCTGACAATATGTATTATGCACAATGAATTAGTCCTCTAATGATAACATTGTTATGTTCTTTGACTCCAATGAATTTTGATATCATCAATTCAAATGGACACCAAAATAATAGAACATTTGAAAAATTTATTAAGACTGATCTAGGCACAAAATGTGCTAGAGACACCGTACTAGAATTATCTGGTACAAATACATAAACCTCTACGGACATAAACTCCTTTTAACAAAAGTCAAGCCTTAACTAGCTCAAATACAAAATCAACACCAAAAGAAATATATACTGCACCATAAGGTATCTTTCTTTTTTTATTTTAATATATTTTCCTTTTTTGCTTAAAAAAAAAAAAAAGCAAAAAGGACACATATTTATTTGTAGTCCATCCTTAAAAGAGCGCAGAGCATTGCATCAGTTTGGCTTTGAGATTATGCAGACCAGCAATAACAGGATCCCGAAGCATTGAAAAAAAACATAGTAGCAGTCCACATTAATAGCGTGATTGTAGCTAAAACTAGATCAAGAAATATATTGAGCAAACTTGCAACCACAACTGATATAAAAAGGGACTAATTATATAAAATTAATTATACAAATAGTAATTTCCATATTGCAAGAAACATACTACACAATTATATAAAATCAATTATACAAATAGTAATTTTCATCTCTTTGTTACTAAGTTACTAATTTTCATCTCTATGTTACTAATTCACATCTCTTTATTAATAATTTCCATATTTCTATCATAATGTTACTAAGTTACAATTGTGTGTGTAATGTACATGTATAGAATAGGAACTGACAAATTGAAAAATTGGTTAAACTAAAAATTTAGCCTACACAAAACAAATACAGAAATACAAAACAAAACAAAAAAGTTAGCCTACACAAAAAAAAAAACACACATCCACTACATTAAGGAAGCAGTAGAACAAACAGGAAAAAAATTATTTATAATTTATCCAGGTTGCGGGCGGCCCGTGGCCCATTCGGGCTAGCTCATATTTTTTGCGGGCTTTATCGTGCCGGACTAAAAAGTCCGGATATTTATTCGGACTAGAATTTTAAGGCCCCAAGCCCGGGAAAAAATCGGGCTATTCGGGCCGGCCCATTTTAACAGCTCTACTAGCCAGCAAAAATTGCTATTTACGCCCCTTGGGTTGCTATCAGGCCCCCCTAAAATCCCAAAATACCCCTAAATTACAGTTGGAAAATTTTCGTCACATAGGAAACGAAATTGCAAAAAACCAAAATTTCGTCTTCTAAGTGACAAAACACACAATTTCGTCTTATAGGTGACAAAATTGTGTGTTTGGTGCCCAGATGTGCACGACAAGGCAGACCTACTACGTTTAACCAAAATTTTGTCTTCAAGGTGACAAAACACACAATTTCGTCTTATAGATGACAAAATTTCAAAAAATTGGCGTTTCGGTAACTACGAGACGAAATTGCGTGTTTTGTGCCCAAATGTGCGCGGCAATGCAAGCTTACTATGTTTTAACATAATTTCGTCTTCTAGGTGACAAAATTTGTTGCTTTTGTTTCCTAGAATACAAATGCTTATAAGGACATTTTGGTTACGACGGAAGACCTGCGAGTAATACTAGGGGGCCTAAATAGCAAGCTTTCTAGCCAGCGCCATCGCAAAGTGCAATTGTTGACACAGAATTGTGGCCACTTGCATTTTTGTCCAAATATAAGATGGGATGTGGGACATACTAACACTCTGTACTTGATCCTGACTTCTTGTTAATTAACTTGCAGGTAACCCTTTTACCTTCCCCACTTGAACACTCCATGTGCCTTGGACACCAAACAACAAATTAAGATTTTACTTGTGTCTATTTTTTTTTTGTTATATTTTTTGTATATATATTTTCTTGTTACACATTCTTCTATGAGCAAAATTCTAATGAAATAAAGTGAAAGGGCACTTCAACCTGCTACACTAAAATAGATAAGTCAAAAAATTCATTAAGCAAGTTTACAAATTAGAAAACTAATTAGAGACCATCTCATACACATAGAAAAAATATGAGTGCAACGTAACTCTCTATACGTTCAAGTCAAAATATAATACACATAAGCAATTATGTGTTGAATCCACTTGTTCTGGATACACCAAAATAGCCACACATCGCTTGATACTCGAGGAAAATGTTAGTTTATATACAACACTCACACCTTTCAAATCACTGAGGCGTCTGATCTCAAGTCCACATCTCCGAGAGATTGTCTGTTTTGGGGTTAACCCGTCACGATTTTGTCCTTTGTAGAAAAGGCGCCTCGGTGGTTTGAAAGATGTGAGTGTAGTATATAAATTAATCTTTACCTCGAGTACCAAACGATATGAGACTATTTTTGTGTATCCAGAACACCACTAATCTTCAGGTCAATAATAATATCTCCCTAGATGTTAATTTGTTCTAAAGTAAGTATCAAACAAAGACCAAAACTTGAGATGGCAATATATTATAACATAATCTTTATATGTTTTTTTCATCACTACTACTAGTATCTAACATATATTGGACCGTCTAATTTAGTTCATGTGTCAATTCTGCCTTTAAGTGGTTCCAACCGCCAGTATGTTAGTATTTTCCAATTTTATTTGCATATACATGCATGTTCAATAATTTTTTATCCCTAAATTTTTTTATAATTTTATTTTTACTAAATTTTTTAAATTACTAACATTTAAACTCAAACAACTCTTTGCAAACGACAAAGAAAAGTACTATACGAGCATGCCTCATTACAAGAGGATTAATGAGAGGTTATAATGCAACCAAAAGAGGGTACTCACTCTTAAACAAAAAGGCATGCTCCCGTATAGTAGGGAACATGTACGTGTGTGGTGTTCAACGATATGTCACATTTCATTACAACTTGGCATGCAAGTCTCTCATCAAATATTCAAATTGTATACTACAAGTGAATCACTATCATCATTCATCAAGGTGATCAATTATGTGTTATTTTTTGGTACTATCAATTGTGTTTTTGTAACATCAAAATATACTTATATACTTGGCATCAAAATGTTTTCTACCAATTGTTAGTTGGTTCAGTAGTGATTGACATTGAACTTGATAGGGAGGACCACAATTCGATTCCCACAATTGCGATCGGGAGGAGGCTGGAATCACTTGATGCCAGAACTGACTTCCGAACCAGATTAAACTGGTGGTGAAAACAAAAACAAAAAATGTACTATTTTCTATCTTTTATAATTTATATTATTCAAAAAATACACAAAAATTAAGAAAATCATATTTGATCATATATCAAAACTCTTGGTGTACAAAAATTATTTTACTAATTAGATGTATAGTCGAAACATGTCATGTGGACTTTGTTTTGAAGTGCCAGAAGCACAATCATCTATCTAACAGTAGTTGTCCTTTCATTAAAATTTAAATTGATTTTGAATATTTAAATTGATTTTGAATTTTGCCTAAGAGCCAACTAAACTCTAGGGTACTGAAATGTTTACCTTCTATAAATGACATTTTGTTTAGCTTATAAATTTTAACTGAGTTCATACTTTTTGCTCTATTAAAATATGGAATATCATAATTTTGATGGCCTACAACATAAGAAAATTAATTTTGTATAGTTGTATTGTGAATAGTTTGCATAAGAAAATTATTTCAGGTTTACTACTTTTTAAGAGGGTTTACTTTGGCCTCCCTCTTGATCTTTTTGTATGCTTGTTCTTTCTGTTTAGTGATAGTTTTGTGGTTGTAGCACTTTAGCTACACCACTTTTTGGGAAGGAGAAAAAAAAAAGGAAAATTATTTATAGTAAATTATGAATATCATAATTCCTTTTTTTTTTTTGCTACTGTGAGTAGCAAATTCTAATAGGTCAGAGTTATAGAACTCGTTACAAATCAAGAATAATTATTTCTAGTACATGTTGTTCAATATTTTATTGGTTTCCATTTATATTTCCCTAGCATAAACTTAAATCACCAAGAGTCATGTCCCCGTGATGAGCTTAGCTCAGTTGATAGAAACATCGATCACATTATATGTGTAAAAGCTGGGGTTTGAACCTCAAACACTCCACTTATTCACTTTTAAAGTGGAATTTCTAACCACTAAATTACTTGACAAAAAAAAAATCACCAAAAGTCATTTGGAACACTTCTAACTCTAGTACTACGGATTCATTATTAATTTGGTTTAATGTTAAAAAACTCCATAATACTAGCTTTTGAATCTCCTCTAAAAACTAGTCATGGAAACTTCTCTATAAATGCTACTTACACCCTCTTTTTTCTATTTGTTGACTATTTGATGTTGGCTGCATTTTGGTAAAACTATGTTTAAGCAGGATGTGGTAAGAAATGTTACAACATTATTACCTGACGTGAGCGCGCCAGCTGGCGGCAGGATTTAATGCGCGCGAGTTTTATTTTTAGAGAAGATCTTTTCTCTTATATATCAGTTCTTTGTTTGTGCATCAAGGAAGTTTTATTTCCTAAACAGATCTTTTGCTCAGAGATTGTTTATGGAATTATTGTGAAGACTTATTTTATAAACATATCAAATCTCCAAAGATATGGTTTTATTTTATGTGTGAGCTGGATGTTTCTCTCGTGGACAAAGCTTCTGAAGCCCAATATTACCAGATATATATTGAAGAACGAAACCCTAATTTAGGCAGTTGTTCAAGCGTGTTATTTGAGTCTAGCCGTATTAGGATTTGCGTGTGTGCTTGTGTTTTGTGAGCCTTTCTTGTATCACTTTGATGCAAGCTTAGGACTGTGTGTTTATTGAGTTGTAAACTGTGATTGTCTCTGAAGCTTTTAAGCAAGGAGATAATTATTGTGTGTGTGTCCTCTCCAAAGCTTTTAAGCAAGGAGTTGGGATCTTGATACTTGTGTATTGCTCGAAGCCTTTAGGTAAGAGTGATCTAGTGTTTAGGAGAGTGTCTCCAACATAGTGATTGATTCAACAACAGTGCTGTTTGTACTGTTGAGCTTAAGGAGTGAGTTGAGAACTCATACCTAGGAGTTCCTAGGTAGAATGACATAAGGATAGTTGCTAGGTGATAAGTTGTAAACGAGGAGTTTGCTGTAAGACTTTGAACTAGGGCTATTAGTGGATTTCCTCCTGGATTGGTATCCCCCAGATGTAGGTTGCGGTTTGCACCGAACTGGGTTAACAAATCACTGTGTGTTTGTTTATTTCTGCACTATTTACTGTTTTTTATAATTTGTCTATTAAAGCGAGTAAAGGTGTTGTAACATCGTATACAACATCTTATACTGGTGTGCCAGAATTTTTCAATTGGTATCAGAGCGGGCACCCTAACATATTTGGGTGAGCTCCAGGGAAGTTATTTTCTGGTACTATGGACATGGAAGGAGGATCTGTCAGCAGACCACCGCTTTTGGATGGCACCAACTATGATTACTGGAAGTCGCGTATGATGGCTTTTCTAAAATCTATGGATAGCCAAACTTGGAAAGCAGTTATCAAAGGTTGGGAACACCCTGTGATGAGGGGTACAGCCAATTTAAAGCCAGAAGAGAACTGGTCTAAGAAAGAAGATGAGTTGGCTCTTGCAAACAACAAAGCCTTGAATGCTTTATTTAGTGGAGTGGACAAATACATTTTCAGGCTGATCAAGCAATGCACTGTGGCAAAAGATGCTTGGGAAATTCTCAAGACCACTCATGAAGGGACACCCAAGGTAAAGATGTCAAGGCTCCAACTTCTGACCACTAAGTTTGAGAACCTCAGAATGAAGGAAGATGAAAGTGTACATGATTTTCATATGAACGTGATTGATTTTGCCAACTCATTTGATTCACTTGGTGAAAAGATCTCTGAAGAAAAGCTTGTGAGAAAAATTCTCAGGTCTCTACCTAAGAAATTCGACATGAAAGTTACAGCCATTGAAGAAGCTCAAGATATCTCAAGCATGAAAGTGGACGAGCTTATTGGATCACTTCAAACCTTTGAATTATCTATAAATGAAAGATCTGAAATGAAGAACAAAAGCATAACGGCTATCTCCAACACTGACGATGATAATGAGATTCAATGTGACATGGAGACGAATAAAGGAATTTCGAATGCTATTATAGATCTTGGGAAGCAATTTAATAAGGTGCTGCAAAAGATGGATAGGAAACCAAGACCAAATGTTGAGAACATATCATTCAACATCAGTAAAAACAGTAATGTTCAGAGAAAAGGTGAACCTGATGATGAAACTGTTGAGCATGTTGCAGCATTCACTGGTAGATATGAATCTGATGAAGATTCTTGTGATGAAGATATAACTTTTGATGAGCTAGCTGCCACCTACAAAGAACTACTCACAAGGTATGAAGAGATGTGTAGAATTCTTGAGAAGCAGAAGAAGACCATTAACAAACTCCAAGCTGAAGTAAACAAACAGGTTGAAAAAGCGTCAGAAGCTCAGGATGAAGTTAGTCAAGTTAATGCTCAAATGGATGAGTTAAGGAAACGTGTGAGGCAGCTGAACCCAGGAACAGATTTGCTTGAACAAATCCTGGAGAGTGTACCAAGTGGTAAGGCAAGGTCAGTTGGGTACAACTACACAAGTCTTAACCAGCATCAACTGAATCCGGAAACCAAGTTTATGCCCGCTGAAGGAGTTTTTGATCTTTGCACTGGAAACGTGATGTTGAAGCATCATACTAAACATCCTAGAACCTACCCTGTTCCTAAATTTGAGTCTGATTCAAAACCCCATGTTCACCAAAGACCTACAAGTCAGAAGAGATATCGAAGGTGGGTATGTCACCATTGTGGTAAGAAGGGACATATAAGGCCTTTCTGTTTCAAGCTGTACGGGTATCCCGAGCGGTATCAGCAAGCAAAGCCTGCACCTGAAGTGATAAATGTCAAGAAGGAATGGAAACCCAAAGATGGCTCCTTTACTTTAATCACCAAGGAAACTCCCATTACTACTGTTCCAGTCATTACCGCAAATAAGAATAAAACTTCTACTGTGGAGAAAGGAACATTTATGCCTGTAAGTGAGTCTCCCTCTACGTCGATTTATGTCTCTTTTGGTACTGAAACCAGGCCACTAGTAAAGCCTAAATCTGATGAAACTCTAGGACAACCTAGTTTGAATGTTGCTATTGAATGTGCCAGTATGTCACCTACCAAGGTGGAGGGAAAATCTAATTCTGGTGTTGAAACCCTAGAAACTCAAAAAGGGGCAACTCATGAAATTCCCACGGTGTCTGAGGTTGTTGCTGATAAAGTTGTTCCTGATTCACCTGTTGCTGAAGAATCATTGAACAACAAAGGTGTGGAGGATGTACTGAACTCCTTGAAGGATACCATTCATATCCCAAATGTTGTGCCGGATGTTGGAACATCCTTGGCACAAGACAAACCAACTTCTAGTGTAGTTGGTAGTGCTACTGATGTTGATACTGTTATTGGTTCGCTCAAGGAAACTCTACATGAGTCGAATGTTGTGCCAGATGTCCCAGCAGTTGTGGCCTTGCCTTGGCTGACATCCGATTTGTTGTTACTATTCTGATTCTGTTGGGCTATGCCCTGGATATTTTTAGCACTTCTTAGTGCATTTGGTTGTAACTGTTCTTGGTACTCTGTGATCTACTCAACTACACTGTTCTGAATCTCTTTATCTTTGTCAAATTTGTGGTAAAAAGGGGGGGTAGATGTTACAACATGTGTTTCCACATTTCCACAGGTTCTCTGGTAGTAGTTGTATATGGTAGCTGGTAGTGGTAGTATAAATTTTTTCTGGTAGATGTTCTGTGCTGAAATGATCTGCTATATGCCTATTTGTTAGTGATTGATATGCATGCCCTGCTAGTATGTTAGTATACGAAGCATCATTTCAGGGGGAGTAGAGTACTATGTATGTGATGCAGGGGGAGATGTTGTATGTGATGTTGGAACATTCTGTTTGTGTCATCCATGCTTATGTTTGTGATCACTTAAGGCGAAGTAGTTTTTGTGTGTTTCCGCTGTTGCATGCCTCTGATGTGCTCTAAAGATACGACTGAATTCTGATCTAATGTTTTCCATGGAGGAGTAAGGTTGGAAATTATTTTTGAAGATGTGCTACGCTTCTCTTCTTTTGTGTGTTTATGTTGATGTGAAGAAGTGTTAGTGATGTATGTATCTTTGTAGTTTGTCTGTGTGATCCCAAGTTGTTTTAGCCAAAAATTTGCCAAAGGGGGAGTTTGTTGACTATTTGATGTTGGCTGCATTTTGGTAAAACTATGTTTAAGCAGGATGTGGTAAGAAATGTTACAACATCATTACCTGACGTGAGCGCGCCAGCTGGCGGCAGCATTTAATGCGCGCGAGTTTTATTTTTAGAGAAGATCTTTTCTCTTATATATCAGTTATTTTCTTGTGCATCAAGGAAGTTTTATTTCCTAAACAGATCTTTTGCTCAAAGATTGTTTATGGAATTATTGTGAAGACTTATTTTATAAACATATCAAATCTCCAAAGATATGGTTTTATTTTATGTGTGAGCTGGATGTTTCTCTCGTGGGCAAAGCTTCTGAAGCCCAATATTACCAGATATATATTGAAGAACGAAACCCTAATTTAGGCAGTTGTTCAAGCGTGTTATTTGAGTCTAGCTGTATTAGGATTTGCGTGTGTGCTTGTGTTTTGTGAGCCTTTCTTGTATCACTTTGATGCAAGCTTAGGACTGTGTGTTTATTGAGTTGTAAACTGTGATTGTCTCTGAAGCTTTTAAGCAAGGAGATAATTATTGTGTGTGTGTCCTCTCCAAAGCTTTTAAGCAAGGAGTTGGGATCTTGATACTTGTGTATTGCTTGAAGCCTTTAGGTAAGAGTGATCTAGTGTTTAGGAGAGTGTCTCCAACATAGTGATTGATTCAACAACAGTGTTGTTTGTATTGTTGAGCTTAAGGAGTGAGTTGGGAACTCATACCTAGGAGTTCCTAGGTAGAATGACATAAGGATAGTTGCTAGGTGATAAGTTGTAAACGAGGAATTTGCTGTAAGACTTTGAACTAGGGCTATTAGTGGATTTCCTCCTGGATTGGTATCCCCCAGATGTAGGTTGCGGTTTGCACCGAACTGGGTTAACAAATCACTGTGTGTTTGTTTATTTCTGCACTATTTACTGTTTTTTTATAATTTGTCTATTAAAGCGGGTAAAGGTGTTGTAACATCGTATACAACATCTTATACTGGTGTGCCAGAATTTTTCACTATTCACACTTCAAGTAGAGATCATAGGGGTAATTTAGGAAATCTCAAACAAATATATGGGAGTAAAGGCCATGTTATGACTTATGACAATCAAAGGATTATTTAGTGATTTTTTCTCTTTCCACCTTCATGTTTCTTTTCTACCCCCCGTTTTTCCATGTTTGCTTTGTATAAAATCTTTGGAACGCTTTCCAAAGTTTTCTGAAGTTTTTTTAGTTTAAATTTGAAAAAAATTCAAAAAAACACATTGCGAAGTGTTTTCACAAGACAAAATAAATTGGAAAATGTATTACGAAATATTTATTAAAGGGAAAAAAAAAATTGGGGATATAGAAATGGGGGGGGGGGGGGGGTACTGAGAGAATTTTTTCTACTTAGTTATCCAAAGATTTTGGGTCTTACAGGAAAATAAATAGCCCAACAAATATGAAGAAATTTTTGGGCTGGGCCAAAAAAAAACATATGGAGAATTTTTTTTAAGAAGAATCTCTCCTCCACCCTCGCTTCTACTTAGATCAAATACATCAATTATTCAATAAATATTAAAAATAATTTGTTTCTTATAAAAATGAATGAAGATGTTATTAGAGTTTAAAGGACATACACTGTCAGTGTAAATTAATTTTACATTCACACCCAATAAGAATGTTGCAACCTTCCATATCATATCAAGAAAGTGAAGTGATATTACGAAAAATATGGTTGTGATTGGTTCACAGTGTAAAATTATTCATTTTCATATAACTACGCATCTAAAAGACAAACACAAAGTATGATTAGAACAAGCACCGTTACTATGCAAATTAATTTTACCTTGACAATCAACAAGAATAATCTAATTTTATATTATCGGTGTATATTTACAACAATGATATAGTGCACAAACAATTTATTCATCACACGCGCCCGAATGTAATGGCAATTTATAGTTTATGTTGTAGTTTATTCTTAGAAAAATGCTATAGTGCACGAACAATTTATTCGTCACACACGCACGAATGTAATGGCAACTTACAATTATGATGTAGTTTTTTTTTTTATATATAAAGTAATTGTTGATAGTTTTCTTTTTGTTTTTCTATGATTCTCTCCATCAATTTTTTTTGTGTGTTTTCTAAATTCACACATTTTAAATGATTTTTAAAGTTTATTTTAGTAATTTAAGTTATTTTCTTTTCATTTTGGTTATTTAATTTTTAAACATTACACATTTTAATCTCTAGTTTTTTTTAAATGTTTTTTTTTATCGCTTAAACTTCCATTTTGGTAATTTAATTTAGGCTTAATAATATATTTTGTCCCTTATGTTTATTTTAAGTTTCAATTTGGTTTCTTAAATTTAAAAAGTTTTAAGTTAGTCCTTTACTCCTTTTTGTCAAATTTCGGTTTAAATCGTATAGCGAACAAATTTTCATACATGAACAATTTAGAATCGTGTCACATGTGAAAGTTTTAGACAAAATTAACTCAAAATTTAATAGAAAGTTAGGCCAAAAATAACTCAAATAATATACGATTTCTGTTTTAAAAAAAATTAATATACGATTTTGAGGTGGAAAAAGTTAGGCCAAGCAAATTAATGCATGCATATGATTCAACGGTTAGTTTTTCATTTCAAGAACCGTATGAGTACCTTATAAAAACAAACTTTTTGTTTTATGATTAGGAAAACGGTTAATACATGATGTTAGAATCTATTATTGGTTATATGAAACATAATATGGAATCATCATCACCTTCCCATTTCTCTTCTTCAATCTTCCTTGCACCTTCTTCAGCCAACACTTTGCTCCAACAAACTCATGCCACTTTCTGGATTTTACGTCTATCTATGGTATTTTTTTTTTTCCTTCTTTCAAGTTATTTGCTTAAATATTCTAAGCCATACAAATATTTCATTGTAAGAAATGTATATGTGATATAATGTTGAATGTAACCTAATCAAACGAAATAAAAAATTAAATCTATTGTACATGTTGTATTTTTAATCTAAAATGATATATTGTCATCAATTTGAACAAATAAAATAAGACACATAAATAAATGAATAGAAAATTTGGGTAGCATTATGATAAGTTTAAATCAATCAACCCTAAAAGTGTGGATAATTAAGATTTAATATACATTTTTGCCCTATAATGAGAGATTTATGTAGCATTGATGATATTATAATTACTAGTATATTCATTTATAATAAAACTTTGTTACCTTCTCATAAGCTCAAACCAAATCAATCAAGTAACAATATATAGGTTATGCAATTTAGAGGTGAAATATTGAAAAGTTATTTATATGAGAATATATTTCACACATGTTATTGATAATATATAGTTTGCCACTAATATTTTTCAAATATGGTGAAATTTGTGTAATATATTATCAAATTCAACTAGTTCAAATTATGTTTCATAACCTCTAACATTTGGCACTATTAGTATATATTAATTCAATTTTTGTCTCTTTATCTGCAAAATGCAATTTAACTCTATCTTTTTCTATTTAATGTGCATAGGTAATAAACAAGTTTATTGAATGTCACATTTGTAAAAGAGAAAGCAATGAATAATATATATGAAGAGCTAGATGAAGCTAAAAATGAAATTGAAACACTCAAAGTAGAACTTAGAGGCAAGACAAGTTCATTTAACAACTTGAAAAGTTCTCATGATGCACAATTCAATATAATACAAGAAGCTATTTCTAAAGTTGAGAACCTTGAACAAGAACTGCACCAAAAAGCACATGAATTCATTTACTCAAAGCAATTACATGAATATCACAACTCAAATTTGAGTCTGGGGGAGCACTGGGAGCAACAACGAACTAATGATCAGTTAAAACAGTTTAAGCCATGTACGAAGGAATGTGAGTTGGAAAAATCTACATTGCTTGATGAAATTTCATTATTGAAATCAAAGTTAGATTCTCATGTTAAAATATCACAAGATCTACAATATCAATTACAAATGTGTAAGCAATTACTTGCACATGAAGAAAGCCAGAGAAAGTCTTTGGAAGTTGAAGTTTTAGACTTGAAATTACAATTTGAATTTGTAAATTCTCAGAAAGACAAAGATGTTGAAGATCTTACACATGCATTGAAATACTCAAATGAAAAATTAGTGCAAGAAAATCATCAACTAAGGAAGTCTTTAAGAGAACTTCAGGAATCTCAAGAAGCGAGAGCTTCGTATTCTCTTTCGACGTTGAGATCAAATCTTAGAGGTTTGGAACAAACTCACAAAGATTGTGTCTCAATTTTTCAGACTAGACAAGCTGGGTGGAGTTTTAAGCTTGAACAAATGTCGGAAAATATCGAAAATTATCGGTATGCATTAGAAACTAAAGCTACAACAATAGAAAAGCTCGAGAATGAATTGGAATGTTCTGATTCTTTTAATATTGAGATGATGTTGTTGAATGAGGAGATGTATGTTATGTTGTTAGTCTTAAAAGAAGGGATTTACGAACACAATGAATTACAACAATCGATGAATAGCGAACGCAATAATCACAAGGTAATGCTTGAAGAATCAACAAAGTGTCGAACTATAATTGATTTAAAAGAACTAGATAAGGAAGTTTATGGTGGTTTAGAAAAACCAAACATTGAATTGGATGGGAGAACATGTGAATTAAGTGAAATGGAGTTCGAATTACAAATGTGGAAATCGTTGGTCGAAAGTTTGAGAAATGATCTCGAAGAAAATCGTGAAATGCGAAAAGCACTCGAAAAATCATTACTTGCACAAGTAGATTTTAGTGAAAGCCTCAAGCAAGAGAAAGATAACTTGGATCATAAGTTAGAAGTGGAAGAAAATAAAATAGATTATTTGCAACTACATGTATTTGTATTGGAGCAAGAACTAAAAGAAAGGGAAACAAAAGCTTCTAAACAAGAATCATTTAGAAGAGAGTTTGATAGTGATGTGATTGCAAAATGCAATGTGGAAAGAACAAATGAATTTGAGAAAGAGAATCATATAAAGAGAAAAAACATGGCACCAAATGAACTCGTGCAACATGTTACTTCATTGGAAAAGGAGTTCACTACTTCATTGATACCTTTCAATTCACAATTAGATGAGAAACATGCTGAAATTATTCAAGTACAAGAAATTTGTGATATGATAACAGAAGCTGAGGCTTTAGCTATTATTGAATTTGAAGAGAAGAAATTGATGATGGAAGAACTTGAGGATGATATTAATGACATGGAGGATAAACTAAAATTTCAGGAAGATAATTTGAATAAGTTGAAACAACTTGCATTGGATATTGAAATGAAAATAGATTCAAAACAATTAAGAATAAAGGAGTTGACTGATCAAATGGAAAATAAGCTAAGAGGCTCAGATGTTTTGCTACAAAGAATCAAGATGGAGAATAAAAGTTTGCTTGAAAATGGTGCAAGATTATCACTAGAAAGGGAAACTTTGTTGGATTTTGTTATGGGATTAGGTGATAAAATAAGTGATTACGCAACTGCAGATACTAATCTCGCTGATGTGTGGAGAAACTCAGTTCAATCTTTTGAGAAAGATTGTGTAGGAGGAACGAATTTTGAAAATGATGATGGATTGTTTGTAAAAGAGAATATGATAGTACATTCTCCTACAAGGTTAAATAAATCTGAAAATTTATCTGATTTGGTCATCATTTAAAGAACTCAACTATAAATTATAATAGAGGAAAAATTTGAGAGACTAAAAAAATTTAAATGTATATAGGTTATATTAGCACAAAAGTCATGGAGATAGTTTTATGTATGAACATTTCATTAGAAAGTATAATATGGAATTTATTTGTTTTAGATTTTTATCTTTTTTAGAAATTGTTTTAGATTTGTGTATTATATATTTTGTGTGTTTCAATTGAGTTATCCCTAATGGTGTGTTTGGTTGTGAGTAGAAAATGAGAAGAGAGAAATATGTGAGAAAGAGTATGAGAAGAGAGAAAATGATGAGAAATAGAGTAGAATTAATGTGTTGTTTGGTTTAAGAGAAAAAAGAAAGAAATAGAAGAGAGAGAAATGTGTTGAATTTTTGAAAAGACTAAAATATCCTTGCATTTTAATTTTAATGCAATTTAGTTATTATTTTAGTAATTAATTAATTAAAACATATCAATTAAATTATTAACATTTTTTTACTTAATAAATTAATTAAAATATTTTAATTAGTCGGTTAATTTTATGAAAACGTAAAAGTGAATTGAACCTTTTTTTTTTATGAAAAACATTGAATTAAAATAAAAATAAAAACAAAAAAATGAAAATAATTACTGTGTACCACCAGCAACACTAGGGAGAATTTGGTAAAAGAATAAAACTTGCACCCATCAGCTCCCTTTCTTCGCACTTGGGGAGAGAAACAAAATATGCGTGGGTTCCACATTATTTTTTCTCTCTCTTCAATCTCTCTTCTAAACCAAACATGAGAAAGTGGCCTTCTCTCCCCAACTTCTCTCTCCCCTCTTTCTCTCTTTCTTGTTTCTGCTCTACTAAACACAGCGTGAGTGATTTTTAAAAGTAGCC
Organism: Trifolium repens; assembly: GCA_030408175.1. Lineage (NCBI taxonomy): Eukaryota > Viridiplantae > Streptophyta > Magnoliopsida > Fabales > Fabaceae > Trifolium > Trifolium repens. The sequence goes on along the minus strand of CP125844.1, from coordinate 22,209,129 downwards.
GATATTAATCAATATTTTAATGGCTTCAAACTTAAAAGTGTGCATGATTTATACATAGTGATAACATTATTTTCGTGTACATCAATGTTTTATGCATATATTCAAGAACACACGGGTTACAAATTTGCACATGTTAAAAATTTTAAAATAGTAAATTTATATTGGAATTTGTGTATTTTATATTAAATGAATAAAGTTTGAATAAATAATTATTGTTTTTCAATAAAAAGTACCACTTTTTTTTATCAACATAAAATCATAGTATTTCATTATTTAAATAAGCGGTAATACAAAGAGGTAAATTTTCAAAGGTACAACATTTAAACCAAGAACTAGTTGCCCTAGCTAAGGTATGGGCAACCATGTTCGCTTGACGCTTAATAAACTTGACCACAAAATTTGGATTTGATAACAAATACTATTAATATTGCAAATAATAGAGCTAAACTCCGAAGCACCGCCGTGAATATTGTGAATGACATCCACTACGCTCTTAGAGTCTGTTTCAAAAATAACTTGCGTGAGGCCCTGTTGTTGAATAACTTTCAATGCTTCAAGAAGTGCATAAGCTTCACCTTATATTATTGAGTATTGCCCTTCCTTTCAAGAAGTTCATGCTATTGTAAAACTACCACCATGGTTCCGAACACACCAGCCCATCGTCGCTTAATTCAACCCTTTATGAAATTCGGCATCAACGTTACACTTATACGAACCCAAAGGAGGTTTTTGCCACACAGTTATGTGTTGTTGCTGCTGCACATGAGAACAACTTTGCTGCTGAACCGAGAACCACTGCTGCCAATCTTGCGAGGCTTTGAAACCAATATTGCGACCTGCTGTGTCGCGATCCACTTTTGCACAAATAGAAAAAATCAAGTCTGCCGCCGTATGAAAATTTTGTGCACGAGCAAAAACAAAATGCAAAGCTTGGATGCTGTCATGACAGTTAAAGAATACATGCCAATCATCATCATTATGTTGTTCGCAAAGAAGACAAATTAAAGGGCAGGGGACACACCTATCAGTGGCTAGCGGCAACTTACATGGAGTAAAGATTTGTAGGGGGCACCGGTGGTATCTCACCTTTTTGCTGACGACTGCTTCTTGTTTTGCAGGTCTAATTTAGAGGAAACTAATCATTTGATGCACATTCTTAAGACTTATGAGGCAACTTTAGGCCAAGAGATCAACTTGACAAAGTCATAGGTGTTTTATAGTAGAAACTTGAGCACGGTGACACAAGAGGATTTGTCAAGAATTATGGAAGTCAGACATGTACTTGACACTGGTAATTATCTTGGACTTCCTTCTATGATAGGCCGGAAAAAGAGAGAAATATTTGCTTACATCAAAGATAGGGTATGGAAGATGATAAACTCTTGGAGAGGAAGAGCTCTATCAAAAGCCGGAAAAGAAGTTATGATTAAATCCGTTTTGCAAGCCATCCCTTCATATGTTATGATTGTTTACCTTCTACCCAAGACGACTATTAAAGAAATTGAAAGAATGATGAATTCTTTTTGGTAAGGCGGTGGAATACATAATCAAGGGATACTGCGGTTAGCATGGGATCGAATAACCTTTCCTAAGGCCCTTGGAGGTATGGGATTTAGAGATTTACATTCTTTTAACTTGACAATGATAGCGAAGCAAGGTTGGAACATCACCAAGCCGCATATATATATATATATACTACAAGAAATTAAACACTTTGCGACACTTCTGTTGCGACCATTTGAAAATAACCGTTGCAATGTGAATTTTTTAAGACATTTGCAACGGTTTATACCACGGTTTCTACAACTGTCGCAGTATTTTGTTCAAATATGAATTTTTTAAGACATTTGCAACGGTTTATACGACGGTTTTATAACCGTTGCAATGTTTTTGTTGGAATGACCGGGAAAACTAAAATTTTAGCGCCTTGTAGTAGATGAAATATTACTTTTCTTTGCAAACAAAAAAAATCATAAATTAAAACATATATCCAAACACGTGTTTAGAAAGACTGAAACATATCCTTTTCTTCACCACCGCTTCCAATCCACATTTCACCACCACTTCCATCGACACTCGCCGCCGCTTCCAATCACAATCAACCATGACCCTAAATCTTTTGTTCATCGCATTAACCTATCACAATCCCTAAAACTGTAAATTGTTTTCCTCGTGAACCCTAATCCCTAATTTCTTTTTTCCCTGAAAACTCGTTGCTCTCATTTGTCTTGCCGAGAAGATTCTGTTGTTTATCTCAGGTTCAGGTTCGATTTTATTTCTTTTATATCTCTTCTTTGAGTTTGTTGTTCTTTCCTTGAGTAGAGCTCATTGTTTTCTATTTTTTTCCCCAAATGGTGAAATAGTTTTTGTTGTTTACTCATGTTGGTGATGTGTGTATATATTTAGTGAAGTTTTATCTTAGAAATTAGCTTATATGAATTTATGTTAATTCAATTGTTGTATTTGGGAAGGGAAGAAACTGTTGGGAACCATTTTTGAATTAGAGAAACTATTGGTTTTCTCCGTGTGTTGACAGTCTGTGTGGTTGCAGCTTTCTGGTGCCGTGTTTTTTTTCTCGCTTAGGCCGTTGGTTATTCTGCTTTTGTTTTGCTCTGCTGGATGGTGGAGTGTGCCTACAGTGGGTATTTGTGTTGCTTGCTGAATTTTTTCCTTGCTTGCTATTTCTCTGTTGTGGCCTTTTGTTGCTTTTATTGGAGCTTTATGGTGATGTTGCCTGACTGGTTCTATTTGTAATTTGTATCTTCTTTTGCCTATGTTGCACTCCTTGTGCAGTATAGTGCTTTAATAATATTTTAGCAGTTAAAAAAAAAACCACTTTTATTTAAATACAAGTTGTGTATAATTTTCTGAAACTTATAATGTTGCTCTCATTCTCTTTGTCGAGATTAGGAAATATAACTATTGACTCATTTCTAGTTACTGCTGTTGATTGTATTTATTTTCTGAAATAGAATACTTTTGTGTCCATTTAGCCTTTGATGCATATGCAGTCCTAATTAAGTTGAGGTCAAAATATTTCGGTAGATGTAGCAGTAGATCAAATTATATAACCTAGTTTATGGCCTTATTAGAAACTAATTTTCTGGAGAAGAGCTTGGTTTGTTATGGCCTTATTAGAAACTGATTTTCTTGAGTTTGGTCTGCAATATTGGAATATTAACCATTATCACAAACTCACTAAAGAGTTGTACTCCCTCCAATCATTATTTTAAGTTAACATAGATTTGACCAAGTCAAAAAGATCATATATCCACTTTTCTAGTTTATATGAATTTTGAGAGCAATCATGCAGGTTTCAAAATGATCACAGAACCATAGTAAGCTTATTTTAAATAAGTTTTCTTCCATCCACTATACTCTGTTTCAATTTATTTTAAGAAAATATAGTAAAAAAGAATTAACTTACTACTAGCTAATACATACTGATGCATGTCTTATATGGATTATTTTTCTTTACCCCATATAAAGTCTTATGTCCAAAATTTCTAAAAGAAAAACAGGGTACTATTTACTCAAAAATTTTAGTCACTAGTTATCTATTTGTTTTGATTTTACTTTTGACATTTAACTCATGTTTACTACCTTTATTGTTTCTTTAAGTGATAACTAAATAAAGTGTAATTATATAACAAGATAGTAAAAAAAGTGGGTACTTTCTAAAAATGAAAACATGATAACAGAGCGAAATTCATTCTTAACATTGAGATTTTTAATTATGATGAGTTGAAAGTCTTTTGTTTGCATAGGAAGCATAGGAAGTTATATATAATATATACGCATAGGAAGCAAATAACATACAATTTTCTAAATTTCTAGAATATCAACTTGAATTTACTTTAACTTGAATTACCAAGTTCTAATTACTTAACTTTATTGGTGTCTCTTGTTTGTTGGGTTTGGTCATTCATATGTTTCTCTATTTGTTTACTCATACAGATTGTGATAGTGATTGGATTCAACTAAAGAAAAAAGCATTTCTGATTCTGCACTACCGATTCTTAAGTTTGCTTCCGTTTTTGCAACTCCGTTGTTGATTTCGTAACTCTGCTGCTTATTTTCGTAAGTCCTTTGTCTCTTCTTTGTTTTCTGTTGCTTTTAGTTTGGGGGTTTGGTTCCAGTTGAGCTGGTTATTTGTTGTTTGTAATTGATTCGACTGCCCTGTTGTTGTTTATTTTCCTTTTGCACATTTTGTATCTCTTTATTGCTACTGCGTTTATGTTTTTTTAGCATGAGGTGTTGTTTCATTTTTGTTCTTTCTGTTTTGTATTTTGCTTCAAGACCCGTGTTGTTGTTGCCTTGTAGTGCGCTTCTATGCCGACGCACTGCTTGTGCTTGGCTCATAGGCTCTTTTTAATAAGATTTGATTGATTAAACATGTTTTACATTGTTATAAGTGAGTGGTTAAAACAGTCGCACGAAACTAAACATGAGACTAAACTCGTTCTTATTAAATGTGTAAATAATGAACTTTCACAATACTGTTATAACTAGGCTTAAGCTCTTATATATTAGTCTACACAAGGATTATGAGTTGCTAACTATCTAACTGAGCTGTAACAAACTATTTATATGTCTAAAATCTTTATCATTTGAACCTTGATTGATTAAAAATGCATTTATTATATTTGTTTGACATGTCTATGTTTAAATGCATATATTTTATAGCAATGGATAAGTCATGGATTATGAAGCCGCTAGGATCGGATGCATATGAGCAAGGTGTAATGGATTTTATTAAATTTGCCTTTAAAGATAAACCGGAAAATCGTGAAATAAGATGCCCTTGTAAACATTGTGGTTTCAAAAAACCGCAAACTAGGAGTATAATGTTCGACCACTTAACATGGTCACAATTTCCAAAGGGATACACCAATTGGCTTTATCATGGGGAAACCATAGGAAAAACTAGTAGTATTTCAAATATAGGCCAAGAAGTTGTAGTTGTTGAAGATTCTATTCAGAACATGATCAATGATGCATTTGGAGTAGATGGGGATAAGATAAATGAAGTACCTGTTGCATCAAATGTAGAGATTGACCGAGATGAAGATGTGATGCCAACTGAAACTCAAGAAAGGAATGAAGCCAAAGAGTTCTATGAATTAACTAGAGAAGGAGAACAACCCTTGTATGAAGGGTGTACGAAATATTCTAGATTGTCTTTTTTGGTAAAGTTGTATCATATTAAGTGTTTGTGTGGAATGAGTGATAAGTCAATTACAATGATTTTAGAGTTGCTAAAAGATGCATTTGAATTTGCAAAAATTCCAAGTTCGTTCTATGAAGCAAAGAAAACAATCACAAAACTTGGTTTGAATTATGTAAAGATACCCGCATGTCCGAACAATTGTATGCTTTATTGGGGAGAAGATGAAGAGAGGGAGACCTGCAAAAAGTGTAACACTTCAAAATGGAAATCAAAAGCAAATGCCTGTGATGGAAATAAACGGAAAAAAATTCCTGCAAAAGTTCTCCGTTATTTTCCATTAAAACCTCGATTACAGAGATTATTTTTGTCATCAAAGACAGCCGAGGACATGAGATGGCATGCTGTTGATACCAAGAATGATGGAATGATGAGGCATCCTAGAGATTCTAAAGCTTGGAAACAATTTGACTTGACACACCCTTGGTTTGCATCAGATCCGCGAAATGTGCGTCTTGCATTGGCTAGTGATGGTTTTAATCCATTTCGTATGATGAGTACCAATTATAGTATTTGGCCAGTTATCCTCATCCCATACAACAGTCCTCCATGGGTGTGCATGAAGTCAACATCTTTTATAATGTCAATGATAATTCCCGGTAAAAAAATGCCAAGAAATGATATTGATGTCTACTTACAACCTCTAGTCAAAGAGTTGAAGGAGTTATGGACAACGGGTGTGGTTACACATGATTCCTTTAAGAAAGAGAGTTTCACATTACATGCAACTTTAATGTGGACGATCAGTGACTTTCCGGGATTGGGTGCACTTTCTGGGTGGAACACATACACCGGACTTGCTTGCCCATCATGTAACATTGACTCTACTCCTTGCCGTCTTAATAAGAGCAAAAAATGGTGTTTTATGGGTCATCGTCGTTTCCTTGATCGGGGACACAAATTTAGATTGAACAAGGTCCGATTTGATGGTCAACAAGATATGCGCAGTCCACCGAAAACATTATCCGGAGTTGAAATTCTTGAACAAATTGAAGAAATGGAAAAAAAAAAGATGGAAAAGAAAAGAGAAGAAAAAGGAAGGATGAAAAGGAAAAGAAACACCGACTTGGAAAAAAGAACATGTGGAGGACAACCTACACGAGATGACACTAAACAATGGAAAAAGAAAAGTATATTCTTTGAACTTCCATATTGGAAGGATAATCTTTTGCGTCATAATCTTGACATGATGCATATCGAGAAAAATGTGTGCGATAATATCATATTTACTTTGCTAAATGATAGTTCAAAGAGTAAAGACCATGTTAATGCTCGAAAAGACCTTGAAGAAATGGGCATAAGACATGACCTTTGGCCCAATGAAAATGGAAGAATTTCTCATGCGTTGTTTACTTTGACTGGTAAAGGTAAAAGAGAATTTTTAACAACTTTGAAGAATATCACTGTGCCTGATGGCTATTCAAGCAACATTTCTAGATGCATTGACTTGGAAAATCTTAAGTTGAATGGGATGTTGAAGAGTCATGACAGTCATATATTGATGGAACAACTTCTGCCATTAGCCATTCGGACAACATTACCGAATGAGGTTTCAGCTGTATTGATTGAGTTATGCTCATTCTTTAGACAATTATGTGGTAAAGTGTTGAAAGTTGAAGATTTGGAAAAATTGCAAAAACAAATTGTGCTCACTTTATGCCACATGGAAATGCTATTTCCTCCTTCATTCTTCACTGTTATGGTTCACTTGATTGTTCACCTTGTTGAAGAAGTTAAGCTTGGAGGTCCCGTTCATTATCGATGGATGTATCCTGTCGAAAGGTAAAATATGTTGATTTTGTTCATTCAATAATTTAGTAGTTGACAGCTTTTCTAACTAATGTTAATTTGGTGCAATATTAATAGGTACTTAGGACAACTTAAAAAATATGTACGCAATAAAGCACGACCAGAAGGGTCTATTGCAGAAGCGTACAATCTACAAGAGATTCTTACATTTTGTTCAAGGTATCTAGAAAATATTGAGACTAGGTGGAATCAAACAAGTCGTGTAGATGATGAGCCTATTAATGATATACAAGTTGACTCACATGTAGCTGAATTATTTCCTAGAGTTGGAAAACCTATTGGTGGATCTTCATATTACACTCTGACACCAATTGAAAAGTTACAGGCTCATAGACACATTTTAACAAACTGCCCTTTAGTTGACGACTATCTAAAGTAAGTAATTTTTTTTCTACTTGAATTATCAACTACTAAGTTTTATTTTTTTCACATCTAATACGAAATAACCAAATAGGCAGTATAGAAGTATTGCTCGAAGTGAACTAAGGAGTGGTGCAAGGAGTACTTCTGAGGTAGACAAGAAGGTCCATAGAGAGTTTGCTCATTGGTTCCGCAATCGTGTTAGTGTTCATAACAATATTGGTGATTGTGTTGGATTAGTTTTTAATAAGAATGTGACTAACTGTAATTTTTATGTTGTTTAGATTTGTAACAATCTTGACACCATTGCCGGATTGGATAAAAAAGTTCTCATTAGTCTTGCTCAAGGTCCTTTTGATAAAGTTAGAAGGTTCACTGCATACAATGTCAATGGATTCAAATTTCGAACTTTGGCACGAGACACATTATTAAAAACACAAAATAGTGGAGTTTTTGGCATGTTTGGGACACAGAGTTATTCAAGCAATAGTGATGCCCAAATGAGATTTGGAGGGGTACCTTACTATGGAAGATTGATAAACATCATTGAACTTTGCTATGATGGCTTCACAGTGCCCATGTTTAAATGTGAATGGGCTAATACCACAAACCCAAGAGGCATTAAGACAGATAGCTTGGGTTTTAGGTCCATTAACTTTGCAAGATCAATAAGTACCGGAGAAAAAGAAGATGATGAGCCATTCATTAAAGCGTCAGAAGCTCAAATGGTGTTTTATGTGGATGATGAGAAGGAACATGGATGGAGCATACCTGTTCATTTGAAACCAAGAGACTTGTATGACATGGGTGGAGATGATGAAGTTATGGCACCCATTGAGCCATACCCATCACAAAATTTGGACCAAATTTTCTCTACTGACACCATAGATGATGATCCCCAAACTTCAAATGCTAATGATACTTTTGATGCTAATAATCAAGATATGGATTAGTCTAGCTTGTTGTTTGTAACCCCTATGGGATTGATTGTTAAGAAGTTTAGCTTGTTTGTAACCCCTAGGGGATTAATGATTGTTATGATTTTGTTGTTCGTCTTTAATCGATCTTTGAAATTCTTAAATTTTATTTTGATTCATCTTGAATACAATGAAGCACCAATACATGAAATTGTTATTAATATTATCCTAATTGTTTTTATAGTTTTTTCTTATGCTAATTGTTTTTCTCGGTGTAGTGAAAATGATGACGTCGCCATATGAAGAAGCACGGCGAATAAAAATTGAAGAAAATACTAAAAGGATGAAGGCTCTCAATCTGCCTTCTCTCTCTCAATCCCTGTGCAAATCATCTACTGCCACTTCAAAACCCTCGTCGGTAAGTAATAATCTATCGATATATTTGTTGTTTAGGTTTTTAGTTTGTTGTTTTAACCATCTAGGATTAGTTCTGTTTGTTGGTTTTGTTTGAGTTCAAGAATGATTAGCTAGATCATAGATGTAAATTTATATTTAAGAAGCTTTATCATTGTTATCTCATTTAGTTTGGGAAGGGTCATTCGAGGTTTGTACGACCTGGAGAACTTGAGAAAGCCAACAAGAAACGCCTACGTTCGTCTCGTTTACCACAAGCACCTCCACATGTGACAACACCACCAACACCACCTCGACAGTTGACAATACTACCAGCACCACCTTCACATGTGACTGCACCAGCATCACCACCTACAAATGTGACAACACCACCAGCTATAGACCAAGAGGCATCTCCTCATCATGAAATTCCACCGCTTGACTCTGAAGATGATGTTGTAGAAGACTTTGAAGATGATGATGTAGAAGATGTTCCTTTGCCTCAAAAAAAGAAAGCTAGATATTGGGCTGTAGATGTTATTGGTATCTAATACCTAATGTAGTGTCAAATTATTTTTAAATGATTTAATTGTTTTACAATGTTGAATTATGACATATCTCGTTTACTTTCTTATGTGTTAGATGCGGCTGGTCATATTTCAAGCACGCGTTTAATGGTTCCAGACATGTTTCAAACTAGTTCTGATGTAAAGAGGGTAATAACTACATGGAATGATTTTGCTCAACCCGTAGGAGCAGCTGCTGGTTTGTTAGCAGGTTTTTTGGGTGAAATTGCAAGGATGTTTCAAGATTTTCCCATAATATATGAAAATTGGAAAGCCATTTCAGAAAAAAAGAAAACTGAATTTTATGATCAAAAGATAAAGGTATTAATTGTGAATAAAACTGAATACTTTTTTTTGTATCTAATGTTTATTTTGTTATCTAACTATTTTGTTATGGTTATTTTGCAAGACAAAATTTGTTGTTAACGATGAAGGCCACAAAAATTATATCCTCGCTAGTATTGCAGCGAAATGGAGGACTGCCAAATCTCGATTATTTAGAAAATTTTACAAATGGGATCTCACATTGGAGGAAAATCTTCGCAATTATCCCCGTTCTATTGACCCAGATGATTGGGCTGCTTTTGTCCAATATAAGCGGAAGCCAAAGACAATGGTAATCATTCTTATATGTTTAAAGAACTATGAAAATAATTAGCATTTTTTAGATCAAACTGTTTTTAGTACACGGGGCAGTTTATACTATGGATGACTATGAATAAGAATGAGTATGATTGAAGCTAGCGTTGTAGTTTTTGATTGAAGCTAAACTATTCATTTGATTAATCATTTTTAATTTATGTCTAAGAAACTTTTGTTCTTAGCTGCTTTATGTGTTGTTTATTGCAACCTAATTGTGATTAAATAGTTTGATAGTTAACAATTTTTAAGTTGTGTGAAACTTCACATTGAGTAAAATTTGTGTTCTGTCATGTATTATTGTTTTTCTGTTATGTACATTTCTGTGATATTATGCATTTTCAGTGTTGTTAAATAGCATTTCTGTGATATTAACACATATTATTATCAATGCAGGAGATGTCAAGAAAAAATGCAGCAAATCGAGCAAAGCTAAAGATGAATCATTCACTAGGAACGAAATCAATTGCAAGGACACAACATGATTTGGTATGATTCATTCAATCTATTATTGATCGTATACTTAATTGCATAAGTGCTTATTATATGTAATTACTTGTAGGAAAAAAGAGATGGTAGAAAATATAGTAGGGGAGACATGTTCGGAGTTACTTATAAAACGCCGGATGGGTCATTTGTCAGTGACGAGGCTAAGGAAAAAAATGTAAGTACAATATTGAAACTTTCTTATTTCATATCTCACTTGAATACAATTTTAATAATACTAATCTGAATGTTGCTGAACACATTTTAGTAGTGAAGTTTCCTTTAATTGATAGATTGTTTATGATAGTACTAATTTGAATGTTGCCGAGTACCTTTCCTAGTAGTCCTTTGTAGGGGGCATGTTTGTAGGATTGTTTTAGGATTGTTGTTGCTGTATTCTGCTGGGCATGTTGTATTACTGGCTGGGCAGGTTTCGACAAATTGATTTTGCTTCTTTTTTATTTTCATAATCAGGACCAATTGCAAGCTGAAATTGCAAAGACGAATTTAGAGAATGAAGCATTTGTGAAAGTATTTGGAAAAGAACATGGAGGATTTGCTCGTAGTATGGGACTTGGGGTAACACCGTCTCAACTCACTACTACTCGATCTGCAAGTTTGACATCTTCCTCCGAGTCTAATGAGAAGATGAAGCAAATGCAAGCTGAAATTGATTCACTTAAGGACAAGGCTTCACAAGTTGATATCTTCAAGGAGCAGGTTGCATTCTTATTGCAAATGCATAATTCTAAGGAAAATCAGGTAAATTGTTTTCGACTATTGTTGACTGAAGTATGTTTGTATTGCCTAGCACTTTTATGTTTGTCGACTGCTGCTGCAACTTTTATGTTTGTTTGTCGACTGCTCCTGCAACTTTTATGAAATTGTTGTCGACTGCCGCTGCAACTTTTATGTTTGTTTGTCGACTGCTCCTGCAACTTTTATGAAATTGTTGTCGACTGCTGCTGCAACTTTTATGTTTGTTTGTATTGCCTAGCACTTTTGTTTGGCTGGGTTGTGTAATATTTCTTTACCGCGTTTTAGCATTCTAGCCTTTTAGGACTTGGCTTTTGTATTGGTCCCTTTTGACCTTTGTATTGCTTATTTCGTGCTGCTTGGCCTCAATGTACGCCTCGTACATTGTTGTGTCTCTAATAAAATTTCGTGCTGCTTATTTCGTACATTATCTCAGTCTTGAAACATATTAAGTTATTTGACATTTTAGTCAAAATTTCAAAATTCTATGGACTTGGATTTACTCTAAACCAATAATTGATAGATTTTTTTTGGAGGCATTTAATTTCGGTAGCTTTTATATATGGGCTGTATTTGTTTGGCACTATAATTTCAAATGGTATCATTATTGTTAGACAAAGATTATAGGGCCTTTTTGTTTATTCATTATTGAAGAAACCTAATATATACTTATGTTTTTTCAGGTGACTAAATAAACAAGTCAAGAGATGGTAGACATTTTGAAGCAACATCACATAGTAGGAAAAAACACTAATTAAAGACCATGATTCAACATCACATAGTATAGAAAATATTTAGATATTTTGTGAACTTGTTATTTTGATGTGATGCTCTATATATATGTTTAGCGACTCAACTAATATTTATGTTTAAACTAGTTTTTTGCTTTTCGCGTCTTTTGATGTATGAATTATATGACTGAGATTAAGTAATTTATATTTATATATTTTGTGCATTTTAATTTTCTTACTTTTGTATGAATATTGTAACGCAACATTTAATTTATAAGCCATGATAGTAAGTAAAACATATTTAAAATTAATATTAAAAAAATGTTTGCGACGGTTTTGAACCGTTGCAACTTCTGGTGAGTGTTTTTCAGGAAAAAATACAGCCACGGTTTGAAACTGTTGCAACTACAATTGCGACGGTTGTTACAACGGTTTACAAAACTGTTGCAAAGTTCTCTTGCGACACCTAAATTTGCCACGGTTTGCCAACCATCGCAGATGTACAATTGCGACAGTTTGAACCGTTGCAAATTGCGATTTTGACCGTTGCAAAGTGCTTAATTTCTTGTAGCTTTGTTGTGAAAATTTACAAAGCAAGGTATTTCTCAAACTCTTCTTTCTTTGAATCAAGTCTTGGTCACAATCCGAGCTATGCTTGGCGTGGTATTTGGAAATCACGCGGTATTATAATGATTGGTTGTAGGTGGATAATTGGAAGCGGCACTAATATAAAAGTCATGAGTGACCCTTGGTTGAGAGAGGGCAATGGCGCTTGGTTGCATTCACCGCAAATTCAAGGTGCGCATAGTATTAATGTTAATGAGCTTATGTTACCAAATGAAAAAAAATGGGATAAGAATAAAATTGAAACTTTATTTTCTCCGGATGTTGTTAACCGTATTTTAGATGTCCCGTTGTTTGATATAACTGAGGAAGATAGGCTAATTTGGAATGATAGTATGCATGGTGATCATAGTGTCAAAAATGTATATAATATGTTGCTTGATACCATAGGGAAGGGACTGAACCAAACATGTGAAGCTCAATGGAATAATATTTGGAAAATACATGCTCCGCCGAAAGTAAAACACCTTCTTTGGAGGATTTGTAAGGGGTGTATTCCAACTCGTACTCGTCTTCAAAAAGTTACCACTTTAGTTACTTTTAGTTAATTTAACATGTGCAATACCGCACATGTTTGACAAATGACGGATATTTTCGCAAGTGCACGAATTATCTCAAGTAGTAAAATAAGATCGAACCACGAGGATTGTGTAAACCTAAAACAAAACTACTAGAACTATGTTATGATTAACAATTAAAATCATACTTTGGGGGGAAATTCTTAAGATTCAAATTTAAAATGCAATTAACGGTAAAACAATTTTCGAATACGGAATTAGAAACGATTGAACCTCTATGCTTTCATGAACTCATTAAGGTGTGGTAGCTAAATTAATAAGTATTGAATCAATTTCATGCAAGATTGATTAACCTAGGTTGCAACTACAAATCTCTTTGATAGTCACACTCTCTAATTATCATCAATTACCTAATCTCTTAGCCAATTCAACATTAATATAGGATTAAGAACGGTTAATCATGCAATCACACAAATTCATACAAAATCTCTTAAGTATAAACATGTGTTCTATCAATCTAGGTACATGATCTAAATGCTATTCTCATAGAAATTCAAATCACTAACATCAAATCTTACTAGATCAAGGAAAGATAAGCATTAAACACAAAATTGAAATAGAATTGCATAAAGAAAACTGAATTCAATAGATCAAGAGTTTAGCTACAAAATTATGGAGTTCATGTCTACATAGAGATTCAATCAAGATGAGTTTAGCCAAGAATCATGGTGAATCTGAAGCAGAAATCTTCAATTCCAGTCATGATCTTCAATCCTTTCTTCAAAATCTTCTCAGATCTGAGTTCTAGAGACACAATACACTCAAACATATATTTCTTCCTTCAAAAGTTTGAACCCTTCAACAGAGCTTCAGATCAGCTTATATAGATTACTGAAAACAGGGTCGTTCGCTCCACTTTTTGTTAGATCTGCTTCGCGCACGCTGACTACGGTCTAGCAAGTGCACCAGTCTGTCGTCGAGTAATAATTCACACTCTAGGTGTCTAGAATGAGTTCGTATCCACAGGGATCGTGCCGAAGCTTCGTTAGCGTTATTTAAGTTCGTATATTTGCATTCGCTTTGGGTTTTGGAAAAAGGTTTTTATAAAAAGAAGCGTAATGCTTGCATAAATAAATAAATATATATATATAAATATAATATATTCAGAAACATAGAGGATAGGTATGGTGGTTGGACTCCCTCCCTTCTTCATATTTGGCATGATCGGTGTATAACATAGCTAATTAGATTATTGTTCGTCGGTGACTTTTCCTTGTTGTAGTAACACCTTACTGTTACACTATGTATATTAAAGTTTTCCTACGTTAATAACTAAGGTACCTATGAGAGCCTAACCTCGATGTGTCACATACCCTAATTACTAAGTGAGTTGTTTATACACATGCATTATTATCTTCACCAATTAACCTCTAGATCCTAGTATCGGGCTGTTCATCTTTTAAGTGCTCAGTTCACACCTAGTTCATGATTCCTCCTCTAACCGCTCAGTTCACGACTAGTTCAGGATGTTACCGTCTCTATACACCTAGCATTATTTACTACTAGTTCCGGACCATATTAAGTAATAACCTAATATCAATTCTAAGGGCGCTCCCGCTTATCCGGCCAGATTACGAGATACGTTATTAACGTGCAAGAAAGTAAATAACAAACATAATACTAAATAACATTTATTATAATTTAGACTCAATCACAGACTCCAAATATTCATAGGGGAGTTCATCTTCTCCACCACAACCTAAGGCATTATTACAAAAGACTACATATTTAAATTACAATAAAGAAATTATAACCTAAACATAAAAGCCTAAATAAAACATACCTTGCTGTGTTAGTTTTCCCGTAAGGGGAGAAAACTATGCCCAATAGAGCTCGATCCTATGAACCTCTCCTTATAGTAGAGAGTGTTCTATTATTTCTGAATGATTTAAACAATAACAGGGAGGCTCTATTTGTAGTTTTCGTAATGGGCCTCAGCAAGGCATCGTACTGCGATGAAGCCATCATGGTACGATGTGAAGATTCAGTTCAATTTTATAACTGATCATGTGCATTTCATCAGCTTGGGCGCCAAGTTAAGTCATCGTGCTACGATATACTCCATCGTGCTGCGATGAACAGATTTTCTTTAGATTTATTCTTCTGTTTTCTTGGCCAGCAAGCAGCTCCCATCGTGGCACGATGAGAGTCATCGTGCTGCGATGAAATGCTCAATTTCTTCACTTTTTGGGTTTTTTCTTGTCTTTTGGCATCTTGGACTCTGTCTTGATGCTTTTCTTTGCTTTTGTAGGTTTTCCTTCGTATTTGGGTCTGTCTTGGTCATTTTATTACTAATACTAACACTAAAAATACCATAGAAATTCCTGTCATCACGCGCGAACGTTAACTTCCCAGTACAAAAACTCGTGCCAGCTTCGCCTGCCTTCGCGCAGTCTTAGCCTCAGATTCGCGCACGCGAATTCACCAGGGGGTTTCTATCTTTCCAGCTCGAAGCCTCGCACACGCGAGTAATCCTTTCGCGCACGCGAATCTACTTGAGGGTCTTTGGCTTTCAAGCTTAAACTTCGCGCACGCGAATCTACAAGAATGTTTTTGGCCTTTCACTTGTTATTCCTCGCGCACGCGAGCTTATTCTCGCCTCGCGCGAACTTCAAACCTTTTTAACCAATTTTGACATGTTTTCCCTCCTTTTTTATCTTGGCTTGAGGAACAAGTTATCTCTTAAAAACCTCTATTTTCCATCACTTGTAACTTATTTCTTTACCTATAATCATGCCTTGGTTTATGATAATGATGAGGTATCATCAACAAACTCATAATCAAATAGTCACATTTTTTAACTATTTGGCACATGATAAATAACCTTTTAAAATAATCACACTTAGGGATGAAGAATATACATTTTCTTATAATTTATTTTATATAAATTGAAATTCAAAATGAATTTCGCATAAATGTTGTAGAATATATATAATTCTTTTATTTTTTTGATATTAATTTTTTTGATATTAACTTTCTAATTCTCAAAATAAAAAAAATTTAATCGCAAAATAAAAAATACTACCTCTGTCCCAAAATATAAGAACTAGTTTGACTACTGCACGTATGCCAATGCACAATTTTGATCATTAATATCTTTAATTTTATATTAGTAAAAATTATAAAAATTTCATATTTTGAAAATACTCATCAAAACAAATCAAACAAGATCCTATATGTTTATATTTATATCTATATATTATTAAAAAAGTATGGTCAAAGCAAGATAAGTGAATAGTGTCATTTTGTCAAAATAGTTCTAATAAAATGGGACGGAGGTAGTATTTAGTAAAAAAAATTGTTTTCATTTAAAATTGAACACTAATCCTCCCAAATAATGATTCCTTATAATTCTATAAACTATTAGAAGAGTATTAACATAATTTAAATATTAAATTTCATTAACAAACATAGATGAAAATTAGTTAACTTAGTAGAGTATGTATGTTTTCCAATATAATTTTCTTATCGGCATGAGCTGCTGCACAACAAAGCATCAATTGATCCAACTTTCAAATGAACTTATCTTAAAAAAAATACTGCTAACATATGATAATGATTGTATTAACCTATTCTCAAAAGAAAAGCAACAGTGTGGCATAAAAAAAGAATATGTGGAAAAAACCTTTTTTTTTTGCAGAATGTGGAAAAAACAATTGGTGTATAATAAGAAGGTGAATGTTCAAATAAGACACGTGGAAATCAAATCCATGGCTGACACAACAACAAGGAAGTTCTGGCACACGAATGAGACACTTCAGTCGGGTCCACAAGTAATAATTTTTTATTTTATTTCCTCTAATCTTTTTTATAAGAGATGATTAAATTTTTAAATATATTCAATAATGAATGTATTTAAGCAATAATATAGATCAAATACAATGAATTTAAAAAGGTGGATTGTCTTTTATAAAAAGGATCAGAGGAAGTATTTTTGTTTTTTCTTTGTTGGTTTTAAGTGAATCTAGATTAATCTAGTTCGGGTCCTGGCATCAAGTGGTTCAAGCCTCCTCCCAATCGCAGTTGCGGAGATCGAACCGTGATCCTCCGTATCAAATTCAGCGTCAATCACGGTCATTAAATAGAGGAAGTATTTTTGTTTAATAATAATAAAATCATTACTGTAAATAAAAACAAAAAAGATTATTATTATATTATTATGTTTTTTTGTTGTTCTATGCTTTTTGCATTTGCATTTCGCCTCGTAGAAGCAGATAGACAAAAATCCATTGTTGGGGTTAGAAACTCTAAGAAATAAATATTAGAGTTTTTTCTTCTTCATCTTCATCACAGGTAATTCATTAATCAATTCTATAAACTTTACCGAATTTCAATTATCTTATCATATTTTGATTTTCCCTTAAATTTTCACATTCGTTATTTCATTCAATTCATATGCTTCTCTGCCTATAACCTAAAAACATAATTTTAATGTTTAACTCATCAAATTATTCAATTTGACGGTTAACAATTTAGGGTAAGTTAGGTTTTTTAGTTGTAAAATAATTTTATGCTAAGTTAGTTTTATAAGAATTTTAATATGTATTTACCCCCCACATGTTAGAGACAATTAGAAATTTTTCAGTGTTGTCAATTGTAAAAAAGAGTAGTTTATTCAAATTTCACTATGCTACAGTGTTATCGTGCCACCATAAGGTTATAATTGTTATTTGACAACACTTTGTACTAAATAGCGTATTGCAGAACAATATCTATTTGTTCAAATTCCGCTATGCTATAACGCTTCTATAAGCGCTATTACACAACACTAGATTTATTTAGGTTTTTATTCCGTGTTGTGATGCACCGAGAGCTAGGTTTAGATATTCCGGAGTTACAGTTTTGTATGTGTGTGTAGAATTAAGGCTGAGTGAAGTTTACATGTTTGAAATCCTTAAACTTTCGTATGCTTTGCGTGATTAATATCAGTTTTGCTGCAGGAAACTGAGTTGAAAGATTGTTAAAGTCTATCTGCAATAGAGTATAGACTGTTGAGTTGAATTGTATTCAAAGTCTGCAATACTACTTGGCGATTTATCTTGATACAATAATGGCTCTTCCTGGTTCCTTGCAACTGTCTCATGGATTGGGACTTTGCAGGAACCTAAGCTCCAATAAAGATATGGTACTAAAACATATCTTCAGTTCTACATTCTTTGTGCAGGGTTTGGTTTTGCATATTTCTCTTTTTATTTTTTACCACTTTATGGTTTACAGAGGGTAAAGGGGAGATGCAAGTTACAGTTGTTCAATGCATGTCCTTCATATCCAGTTTCGGTACGTTCTTAAAAACATTGAGATTTAGTCATGTTGCTTACTTTTTATTCAATGTGTAATTGGTGTTCCGAAATATTTGTGGTCTTGTTGTGAAACTGGCTTGCAACCTTGCTCAGTTTTTTCGAATTGTTGATTTCTTAGACTATTTTTATTCGATACAAAAATGTTAGTTATGTTTGTTTTAAGGGTTTGAATCTTAGTCTTCTGGGTACTGTTGTCTTCTGTCATTTGCTTGTCTTGGCTAATCTTTTACCTATTAGATTTGATCTATAATATACACCTATCAACAAAGGGTATTATGTGTAGCTGATGGGATAATGAGTCTTGAGCACCCAACAATTGGGTTGAACAGGAATCCAAGATTCAGTATGCCGTCACTTGCATATCTTTTTCATGTTACCTTGATGAATGACCTGTTCAGCATTCTGCTAGTATCCTTAATATTGTCATTGACAATTTTTCAAGCAATAATGTTAATGTGCTAATTGTATTCCTGTATTTAATGATGGTTGAATATTGATAATTTATATATTATTAATATTAATGATTAGTAAGTAATGCCTCTTCAAAAGAAATTGCATTACTAGAAAATAACTGTTAGACAATCTTCTATTGCAGTTCATGAATCATGACTACAGGGGTCTCCAACACCTCCGTCATATAAACAGGTCAACACATAGATTGTCTTGCAAATCCCGCTCTTTTAAATGTCATTGTTTCTTAGTGCCAGGCCAACACATTAACCTTCCTGCCGTTAAGGTGGCTACTACAGTGGTGACAAGGTGAATTTTGTGATTTTGCAGCCATCAAGCGTACAAATTTAAGTGCTCTTTTTTTTTTTTTATATATATATATTAATATACACTAACATATTTTTCTGCAGGTGCTGTAATGTGTTACAAAATTGTCCAGTCGTTGTAAAGTTGATTCCTGCTGTTGGCATTATCCTTTTTGCAGTATGGGGTGTTGGTCCATTAATGTTTCAGACAAGGAAACTATTTTTTCAGGTTATTTAGCAATTGTTCTATTATTTAGCTTTGTACTAGCAGATTCAATGCTTTTGACATGTAAGTTTAATAGTATACACTGTATTCTGCAGAAAAGTGATAATAGCTGGAAAAAAAGTACCACTCATTACATAGTAACTTCATATCTTCGACCATTATTGTTATGGACTGGAGCCATACTTATTTGCAGGTTTCACTATTATAAAATAATAACTTTATCTGATGATGAATGAATTATATTATTTTCTAATTATTCACATGCTAAATTGTTTGCTAATTGCAGAGCATTTGAGCCAGTAATTCTACCTACAGAAACTAGCCAGGTTGTTAAGGAACGACTTCTGAGTTTCGTTAAATCATTGTCGACTGTAGTGGCTTTTGCCTATTGTTTATCAAGGTGTGCCTATTTCCTTACCTCCTTCAGAATATCTCTTGAAATTGTAGAATCATTTGGTCACGTATTGGAACTCGACTACTCGTAGTTAATTAATCTATTTGGGATTTTCCCTTTTCATGAGAAGACTTGTCTGATTTTCTATTATTTTGACAAGTTGTGACACCGTCATATTTTTTGTTTAACAGCTTTTTTTTGCTTAATTGAACAATTTTTCTGAATGTTTTCAAGATACATCATTATTGTAGCATGCTTGAGAACTTTCCTCAGTTCTTTGGATCCAATTTGCAGTGCTTATAAAGTCTTGCTTCATAAACTAATTGTGTTCTACTCTTATGCAGTGTAATTCCACAAGCACAGAAATTTGTAACAGAGAATGCAGATACAAGCGACACACGAAATGTTGGTACCTTTTCTATATGTAAATATATGCAAATCTCAACTAATTTCACCACATTTAATGATGTCATTCCTGAAATTCCATTCAAATAATATATATTTTATTTTTTAGTATCATTTTTATTCCATGGAACAAGTTCTCATAAAACAGCAGTTCAGAATATACTATTACTTTTTTGGTTACATTAAGAAATTTAATTGCAGTTAACTTAAAACATTAATTAGCATGACCTTAGGTATTTTTTCTTATAATCGAGACCGGATGAAGTAACAGTGGGTATTTGTTTCGGTTTCTAGATTTCCATTTCTCCCTGTCAATTTATATCACAGATAGTGACTATTAGGAATTCACTAGATTAATTTTAATTCACAGAAAGAAAAGCATGTAGAACTGGAAGGACTTGAATATAATACATGACAGCTCCAGGTATAGGAGCTAAAGTAATTCATTATGGCTGCATATGTATTTAGATGAGATATCTTTATAGAAGGTATTAGATTATGTAATTTCTGTGTGTCTTAACTCAGATCACACACACTATATTTATAAAAACTTGGCAACAACTATGTATTGAAGATAATAATTGTAAAAACTTGGCTTTCAATTAATCGCTTGATTGTTGGTTCTGGTTTAAATTTAAAATGTATAATGAATTATCTGTTTTTGTCAGATGGGATTCCAATTTGCAGGCAAAGCTGTTTATTCTGCAGTATGGGTTGCTGCCTTTTCATTGTTTATGGAATTGCTAGGCTTCTCTACCCAGAAATGGGTTACAGCAGGAGGTTTTGGGACAGTTTTGTTGACTCTTGCTGGTCGTGAGGTTTGTGATTTATCTTTGCTGATAGCCTTACCTACACTCTTGTGTTTCACTGTTTTAGTGGTAGCTATGATTTTGTGGAACTTACTAACATTCAAAATTATCTGTTTAGATATTCACAAACTTCCTTTCAAGCGTGATGATTCATGCAACTCGGCCTTTTGTGGTAAATGAATGGATTCAAACGAAGATTGAAGGATATGAGGTTTCTGGCACTGTTGAGGTGTGTGGAGTTGCACCTATTAACTATTGAATGTGGGAATTATATATTAAACACGTATCATGTTCTGTTTAAATAATAATTTAACAGAGATATTATACTATATGGTGTAGTGATTTTGAAATCTCTCTCTAAAGCATATATGTTTTCCTGCTATGCAGCATGTTGGCTGGTGGTCTCCAACAATTATACGTGGCGAAGATCGTGAAGCTGTACACATACCAAACCACAAATTTACAGTGAATGTTGTGCGGAACCTCACTCAAAAAACACACTGGAGAATCAAAACCCACCTAGCCATTAGTCATTTGGATGTAAATAAGATTAACGTAAGAAATGGTTTTGTTGTTTATATTGAATTTGTTTTTCACCAATATTGAGTGTCTTATGATATTTTTCCCCATGACAAACGGTTTAATGCTTCTACCTGCAGATCATTGTTGCTGACATGCGGAAAGTATTAGCCAAAAATCCTCAAGTTGAGCAGCAGAGGTTGCACAGGAGAGTGTTTCTGGACAATGTAAACCCTGAAAATCAGGCTCTTATGGTATGTATGAACTGGTTCGACCGTTATTTTATGCTGCAATTAATGATTCTGTGCTAGATGACTGGGATCTTAAATGAGAATAATTCCTTATTCATCTATCTAGAAGTTTAGGCTTTAGCCACAGTACATGGTTGTGCCATAAACAGCAGACGAAAAATTCCTTCTGTTTATTAGATTGAGGTAGCTCTTACAGATAAGGATAGAATCATGTATGTATTTAATCTTCTGGTTACCATCGACTTGAGTGTTTTCAGTAGTTATGTTTTGAATAATATATCCCTAGATTTCATTGGTCAGCAATTGACCTCTCTTTAGAACTTTGGCTTTCTTCCACGTGTAATGCTTTATACTTAGTTTAGTTTTAGTTTCATTCGAGGTTACATCGCAAATGGCGTGGTTAAATTCTTAAGGTACTTTTGTTGATACTGTAATCGCTCCCAAAATAGGGTAGATTTTCAACATTTTCGTTTATAAAACATAAAACAAATTATGCATACGTAAGCCAAGTAAGTTGATAATTTGTACAGTTTAGTGTCTAAAGCCTTGTTAAAGTAAAGGAGCTTGAATGAGGGAGCTTGAATAAACCTTAGCTCGCCTTAATTACCTGTTCATCTGTCTGCGCTTATGTAGATTTGCAACTCAAAAGTTGGACCTGTTCCTTTTTTTTTTGTTCTTTCATTCAAATTTGTTTACATGGCATTTGACAGCTTAGAACATTTATTGATCATGATCAAATCAAACTATTGGTCATATTATTAATATTGTGCTATCTTGTGATACTTTTGTATTTATATATACAACCTAATGTATTTCTTCTGATTTTCACAGATTCTGATTTCTTGTTTTGTCAAGACCTCACATTTTGAAGAATATTTGTGTGTTAAGGTAAGAATACTTATTTATAATTTTATATAGAATATGCCACTTTCTATAATACTTCCCTCATTCAGTCATAAGTCATAACTGTGATAACTTGCAAATTTAATTGAGAGCTGTTGGAAATTATTGTTAGACAGTAAATAATCAGATAAAACAAGTATCCTGCTAAGCTCTTGCATAAGTTTGAGAATTCCTACAAAATATATTTGAATAGAAACTCATGAATAATCAGGCGATAGGCCCTTCCGTGTGCCACTATGTTGAACCTTGCAATCAACTCTTTTAGTGTTGCATCTTGTTGCTTGCTTATTCTATTTTATAGCCACATGGTATATATCAGTAGAAGATGGATATACCATGGAATATGACTAGCTTCATTAGAGTGTTTCTAGCACTCCTCTATGTTCAATATTGGCTATTGATTTGCATTTGAACTTGGGGATTTAAGATATAATTCATTTGGCTTCTATATGTAGGGACCTGAGTTTTCAATGCCAAATTAGATAGTTGAAATCTTCGTAAATAATGTAAAACAAAAAGAAGTAAACAATGTTTTGATGTTATGATGATGTGGCTAAATTTTCCTAACTTCGGCTTACCAGTTACTGTTCTAGAAACTTGTTCTTGTTGGTTGGCTTGACATGATACTCCCAAGTATGATTCTAGTTTTGGTCAGCAGCAATTTATATTGCTCAAGGATTAAGCTGATTTTCCATCTATTGGATTTTAAAAACAGGAAACTATACTATTGGATCTTCTTAGAGTTATCAGCCATCATCGGGCCCGGCTTGCAACACCAGTCCGTACTATACAGAAAATATATAGTGATGCTGACTTGGACAACATACCGTACGCAGATTCCACATTTAATGGTGCTGGAGCAGCATCTAACCGGTTATTAGTGATTGATTCACCTTACAAGAACAGTGCAGATGATAAAACGAAAAGTCGATCACCACGTGCAACTGTTGATCAAGATAACAAGACAACTGTGAAAACCAAACTTGATACCAAGACAGAGGACAAGGTTGGACCCATAGGAGCACCAGATACCAAGGTTAGAGGAACACAAGATGACTCTGAGGTGGATGCCAAAGTCATGGCATCTAACTCTGATGCAAATGGAAACTCTAAACTTGATTCTGAAGTGAGTGAAAACAAGCCACTAAAATCAAATGTAAATAAGGTATTAGTGGAGGTTCCAACCATGTCTTCTAATTCTACCTCCAAAGTAACTGGTTCCGAAGTAGATAACTCAACCCAGAAGGACATCCATGTCAAACAATTCAAGGGTCAAACCATTAAAAACATCAAACCGAACATCGACTCTGACAATCTAGTTTCCTCATCAACAAACAACACTGACAAAGGCAATGGAAATACACCAACAAAACAGCAAGGAGAAAGGAAACCTGCTGCATCCAGGCCTATTCTTGAAGAGAATATAGTACTAGGTGTTGCATTAGAGGGATCAAAGAGGACACTTCCTATTGATGAGGGGATTGACGCCGTGACAACTCAAGAGACAAAGGAAATGGCATCACACCAGGGTGGAAATGGATCTCCAAAGCCTTCAGATGGGAATGTGAAGTAAGATTGTAGTTGCTCATAGATGAATATTTAGTTATCAGCACTTTTAAGCACACACTATTGATAGTTTGAACTACATTCCCATCCATGAGAAGCTGTATATATTATCACCTCATGTAATTCAGACACCCCTCAAAGGTCTTGAGCTATATTGTAATATTAATTCACTATTTTTGCTATTTCAGCAATGCATTATGATTCTATTATATTGTCAATTGACTACCCATGGATTTATCTTACCAGAAGATAACCCATGATGAGGAATGAGAAAAAAGAATAAAAGAAGTATGATCTCTTTTTTTCAATAACATGACACTGACTTGTCATGAAAATATAAAAAATTTCTTTACAAGTATTCTTCCATAATTTTTCGATGTGCAATATTTTTTTATTAGAAAGAATGATAATAACATTCACATTTACAGTGTTCAAATTTGAAGAACGAATTATTTATATAGTTGACTGGGTCTTTACAATTCAAATGATTTCTTAAGTTGAGGCAGAATATCATTTCCAGTAGATGTCTTCATGATCTTTAAAGTTTTTCTTAGCTTCCAATGATTAAATGTAACTACGGCGCAGCTAGAGGTTGTCTTGAATCACATCTTGTGGTATTCTTAGAGACAAAAGTGCCTTGTTTTCAGTTGTTTTTCTTTATCTCTAATGCTTTTCATGCATAACTCACTGAAGCTATACAGCTATTGAAAGTGCTTTTAACAGAGGTTGTCGTGAACTCTTAATTGGAATGTGATTCTCAGTTGGTTTTTCAAGTCTTCTAATACAAATTTTGTGCCTTGGCTCCAACTCATTAGATGATCTTTATTTATTCTAATT
The DNA here is from genome assembly GCA_030408175.1 of Trifolium repens. NCBI lineage: Eukaryota > Viridiplantae > Streptophyta > Magnoliopsida > Fabales > Fabaceae > Trifolium > Trifolium repens. Next base: position 22,184,078 of record CP125844.1, on the reverse strand, counting down.
CTTGTGCTGATAGATTAGTCAATTATAGTCTCTCTTCTGGTGGATTTGTTTGGTTGGTATCTTATTCCAGATTCTATTTCTGTCTTAATTTTTATTCAATAATACTTTTGGTTGTCTATTTTTTGGGGGAGTTTCTTTTGACGCCCCATGAGTTTCTCATGTTGGATATTTTATATTATAATTTATTTTAAAGTTAATTATTATTATATAATGATTAAATTAATTAATTAATTTTTGACCAAGTCATAAATATTGCCTTGCACGTTTATCTTTTATTTCCTATTAAAGTGGTTTTCAATCCTAATTACTAGGAGATGCTTTATGCTTGCAACGGTTAATGAGCTTGGTTAATATATATAACACATGTTTGTGGGAGTGGAAAAAGTATGAGATATTGCTATATGACGGTATTCATATATGATAAAAACCCACAACTAAAATTGAGAAATTATTTTTCTGTTCCTCATAGAATAATTGAGTGTTTATTTTCTTGGATTACATCACCGGTGTTTATTAATTTCTTGCTAGTTATGTCACCTCGAATATGATTCATATCCGAGAAGGACCTGTTGAATCCTGGGGGATTTGCGCTTATAAGGCGGATAAATCCTTAAGGACAGTGCCATCAGCACGCCTCAGGTATTTTATCACGGTTCGATATTTGCAGGTCATTCATGATTTGTTTAATACGCAGTAATGCCGACATCAAATTATTGTACTCGCTAAAGATAAGTTCCTGTGAACTCTATTTCAATTTATTCTCTATAATATCTATTGAGTTACTTAAACTTATATGTTGTTTATGATTATGAATAGGTCCACTTTTTACGACAATCTTAAGGATTTATGTTATGTTATTGACAAAATTGGAAATGATAGAGAAATAGAAAGTGGTCGGTGGAATTCATCAAAACTAAGACTCGTTGTCTGTAATGTTGCTTCTTCTATAATTGCCAAAACAGTTATTTCCTTCCGTTCAAAACATGAACTTGGTATTGCTTATAATTTTATAAATATGATTCTATGTAGTTTGGAATGGGCTACATAATTCTTTTTTTTCCATGACACACCTTGACAAATTTGATTTATTTCCTGTGACCGATTTTTTGGCACTGAATAGGGATTTATTTTAAAATTATAATTTATTTGTCCTTATGAAGAATCTGTGATCAATTTTGTCAAGATGTGAAATCAATTAATGGCTCTAATACTATTACTTGTGTATTGATAATGAAAATCATGATGAGAATGTTTATTCTATATATGCAAATTACATGATTTAAGGAAAATTTGGAGATACTATGTTTTGAATTTGCAGTCGGTAGTGATATATTATTGTGAGTTTGTGTTTTGATTTGTTAAAATGCTACTTATTGTGAATTATAGATAAAACTTGTGTTTATCGTGTCAAATATAATTTTTACTTGAGACAATAAGTAGAATGTAATTGAATTTTACAATTTGATTCTTGAAAGAGGACAATGTGATAATATTTTACATATGCACCGATGTTTATCAACTTGAGTTTAATTAGATGTTGTTCTTTAAAATGGAGAGTGGGGACTATTAAAGTGATCCTAAATAAATTTGATGCTTATGAGAATAAATTTATTTTGTTTATAAGTCACTTAAAATCATTTAAATAGACATGTTTGTATATGATTAGTGTCTCATGATAAAAGTGGTTCTATGACACTTAAAAATGATTTTGGAAATTATAACATTGTATGAGTGGATATCCATTGTATTGAAATAATACAATGATGTATAATGAATTTTATTTATGAGAAAACATATTTATATGGAGACTTATAAATTATATTTAATATGGAGGTATTGTCGCTTGAAATCATTTCAAGCAGACCTGAAATGTGGATTTATAAATTGTTCTCATTGTGAGGATATTGTCGCTTGAAATTATTCAAGTAGACCTGAATATGGAAAAAGGAAAAAATCTATGTTATAAAATGTGGGGGTGTTGTCGCTTGAAAGTTTTTCAAGTAGACCTGTTAATAAATCTAATCATAGATTTACTTTTTCCTTTTTTGTAAAGATGTTGTCGCTTAGAATCTATCTAAGTTGACCTGATGAAATACATTATGAAAGTCAGTTTGACAATATGAGATATCGAGGAACCATTATATTATATTAAAATAGTATAATGATGTTAATTGGAATTTAATTCCAATGAGAATAAAGTTATATGAGTTATTTTACTCATCGCGTGTATGTTGTTGCTTAATAGTCATATAAGCAGATGTGTATAAATATGAGTGGAGATATCAAGTTCATTGTTGTAAACTTGGATAAATATATGAGATTAATTGACTTAGAGACGTCTTAGTCAATATTATATTGATGAAAGAAAATTGTCTTCATCATTTGTGTAAAGTACGTACTAAACTAAGCCCCTGGGAAGAATTAATATTGTGACGCATCGAGGGAAATTGGACTTAAGCCAATTGAAATCAACAAGTGATAGGAACCCAACCTTTGTGATTGGAGATACCATGAATAAGGTTCATATGGGTAAGAACAAGTTACTTGTTAGATCTGCTAGCACCAAAAATTAAATAATTAATTTTTGTTTTAGTCCTTTTTCTATGGTGTGAGTGAGAAAGTGCTAGATACTGCATTATTGAGAGGGCAAGCTACAAACTTTTAATGATTTTCATATCCCTTATGGGTGGTGTATGATTTGCAGCATGCACTTGATGAAATCACCTATTTGAGTGTCAAGTGGGGCCGCTTGTATGAGATCTTGGCGAAATCTCTAGAGCACTCAAGAAAGAATCCAGGCACGCGCACGGCCTATTAGCGCAACACAGCGGCAACAGCAAGAACTGTGGGGGTGTAATGCGATTGGTAGACCGCTAACATACGCTAAGTTTCATTGGTTCATATAGCTTCCTACACCAATGTTACTGTGTGTTAAGTACTATCAGTCTAGCATTGGTTCATATAGTTTGCTACACCAGTTTGATGCATTATATCAATGATGTTAATCCAGGAAATGTTTTGAGTAATCTTTAAACTTTAAAATAAATTGTGGGGGATTGTTGGATATTTTATATTATAATTTATTTTAAAGTTAATTATTATTATATAATAATTAAATTAATTAATATTATATAATAATTAAATTAATTAATTAATTTTTGACCAAGTCATAAATATTGCCTTGCACGTTTATCTTTTATTTCCTATTAAAGTGGTTTTCAATCCTAATTACTAGGAGATGCTTTATGCTTGCAACGGTTACTGAGCTTGGTTAATATATATAACACATGTTTGTGGGAGTGGAAAAAGTATGAGATATTGCTATATGACGGTATTCATATATGATAAAAACCCACAACTAAAATTGAGAAATTATTTTTCTGTTCCTCATAGAATAATTGAGTGTTTATCTTCTTGGATTACATCACCGGTGTTTATTAATTTCTTGCTAGTTATGTCACCTCGGATATGATTCATATCCGAGAAGGACCTGTTGAATCCTGGGGGATTTGCGCTTATAAGGCGGATAAATCCTTAAGGACAGTGCCATCAGCACGCCTCAGGTATTATATCACGGTTCGATATTTGCAGGTCATTCATGATTTGTTTACTACGCAGTAATGCCGACATCAAATTACTGTACTCGCTAAAGATAAGTTCATGTGAACTCTATTTCAATTTATTCTCTATAATATCTATTGAGTTACTTAAACTTATATGTTGTTTATGATTATGAATAGGTCCACTTTTTACAACATCTTAAACACCATCCACTACTTAAATAGTTGACGGTGTTTTCTTCTCAAATTTTTCATTTTATAAAATCCACTATTTAAGTAGGAGATGGATAAAAATAGGACACATGTGAAACTCATAAGGCGGCAAAAGAAACTCACAATTTTGGTTTGTGCTAGCCCCTTTTCATTTCTTGATTCAGATGACCTTACATTTTTCTGGTTAAAAAAACAAGAAACATAACCCAAAATGTAAACATTTTCTTTAGTAAAAAAAATTGATCATAAAAATTGTTGAGACCATGTCACTTGTGAAAACTACCTTAAAACTTGATTCAAGCAATAAAAAAATAAGAATGATAAACAATAATATGGCTCCTGTTATTGAATTATAAATAGTATTGCTCCTGCTAAGAATGCCATCATCTCATACATACATCTCTCACACAAGACAACTACTACTATACTATTATATCAAGCACTCTTACCAAGAACTTCATGAACAAACCCCTCATGAATAGGATATTAGTGATAATGCTTTTATTAATCATATGCAAATCTCAAATAATAAGACACTGAACTATATAAAATATAGTGGCTACTAATCTATAAGCAATCTATTAAGCTTGGCACATGCAATCAGGAGCAGGATATGTGTATATGGATTGTTTAGGCTTTCTAAGCCTGAGTTGACCTTGTCTACTTTCATGACCTTCAACCACTGCATGCTCAAACTCTGACCACTCCATGGTTTTATTCAAGAAAAGCTGACCCATCAATTGCATGTTTGGCCTTATAGTCTTTAGGTTCAAGTAACTTCTGTGTCCAACCTATCATAAACAAAGCATTTATTATCATTAATTCAATCCAACTGTTTAACAACCTTGTTGTACTTCATAAATATATGCTACTACGGTACTACCTCTGTCTTTTAATATAAGACTTTGCTAACTAGATCATAAAAAATAAGAAAGTTGATAGTAATATTAAATTTGGTAATAATTGATATTGTTATACAAATTCACCCTTCAACGGTGAGAATTAGTATATGTTGAAAAGAGGTAAAATAGTTAGGGGTACGTTGTCAGTAAAGAAATAATTAATACAGTTGAAAATTGAAAATGGATCCTATAAAAAGGAAAGAAAAGAACTTCTAAAAGCGTCTTATATTTTTATCAATGCAGATGGTACTTGTTAAATGACAAACTCATTAATGTCCCTAGTTTACAGAAATTTTTTTTGCCGGGCCAAAAGCATCTCATAATGAAATTTACTGACCTAAACAATGGTTAAGTCATCATCATTATAGACTAGTTAGTATTACTAATATTGGCAATGCATTGGAGTCATCTATAAGGTTAAGGTGTAGCTAGGGGAGAACTCACCAATGCATTGTGCATATTTCCTGGGGAAGCAGAAATGAAGATGTCACTATGCATACTAATGTAGTAGTCAAGTGCGGCTAATAGAGAAGCTTTTCCCTTTATCAGAGTACGCTCAAAAGGCGAAGTAAGGCTCTTTTTGTCCTCCATCAGAGGAAACAATTGCTTCAAAGTAGATATCCTGGCTCCTCCACCATACACCTGGAAAAGGAAGACATTTTAGAGAAACATAATCATTTTAAAACAAGCACCGATGATTAAAATGAGTGAGTCTCTACTGTGTCAAACTACGCAATAACATGATACCTTATGAGAGGCAAGATATAAACGAGTGCTGTTGTCAAATCCTAATGCTGCTAGCAACAACCCAACCTCCTCGGGAGTCATTGGACAACGGCCCTGACTCCTCAACTCTTCATCCGTGAATTGGGAATTAAGAACCCTTCCCTGCCAAATCACCTGTCTATACTTGGCAAGGGCCAATTTTTCAGCTTTTCCACCGCCAAAATCACATGCTGAATGGGCTGCCATATCCTGCCATAGAACATTACACAAACATACTCAATTTACAGCCAAATATATGTAACAATAGGGCAAAGACTGAATGTTGAACCAAATGAAAGGAATAATGAAGATGTGAAGCAAATAATCCCACCCCCACCGGTGTAGTTTCCATTAATATCTTACATGCTATATCATTATCTAAAAATAATTCTGATTCATGCATGAATGTGCCAATTTACATGTTGAGACGACACTAATGTGTAGGCAGTTCGTGTTCATATGCATGGTCTGCCAAATGGATGCAACAAGCAATCTCATAATGTACAGATAGTTGCATTGAAATAAGAGAAACAAGAAACACAAGTTATATGACAATAATAAATGGAATTTTTTTCTCGAGAAATACCTTATCAAATCGGAGGTGCAAAACAACAAATTTCCCTGCATTTTTATTATCATCTGCATCTGTGACCTCTTGAAGGTAGCTGGAGCCCATTTCTTCAGTAAAGCGTTGAGGATTGCGAAGGCGGCTGACAAGGGCATCTCCAAGTGCTCTGATATGGGGAACAAAGACTAAAGCTTTAAAGTTGACTTTACAGCGCAGGTGTTGGATATCCATAGGCAAGTTGTCAAAACTCAGGCGGTGAGAAAATGGAGAGATTGCAGCAATACCATAACTGCAACAAACAGAACGGACCAAGATATTAGAAGTTCACAATTTAAACAGAATATATGGCATCCAGGTAATATACACCTTAATCGGTCATATCTTCATTTAGAACCAATAGAAAGATCATTTAAAGAACAAAGAAATAATAATCTTCAGAAAAATGTTCGGCACAGGTTCTGTATTTGATAGCAATATATAAATGCTAAAGCATGCACTAGCATTTAAAGTAACAGATTCAGGTAACCACCAACCTTTGTAGGACAGGCAAAACATTCTCAATATACCAGTTGGCTGTTGCATGTACAGGTGCAGCCTTGATTCTGGTATCTCGAATAGCCAACGCATAATACTCCCTTGAACTCCACGAGTACTCTTCAGGAAGCTCTTTAACTATAGACACATCATCCTTCAATACATCAATGAAATGATCCACATCAAATATATCCTCGAATGAGCTGCAGAGAAACATAAGCAAACCTCGATCAGTACATTACATCGCACACAATCCAACGAACAAAATCATGCAACAAATTTTAATACTACTTTCTGCAATTACCTTGAATCCTTCCACACAGGATTTAATTCAAGGTATGGGATCACAAGAGTTGCATTCAGTATCTTTGCAACAGCAACTGCATCACATATCTAAAAAAATAATTAAACACCGAATACAAATTATAAATCTTTCGCATACACGAAAGAAAAGTTAGATCTAATTGAAAGGCTTTAAATACATACCCCCATCCTTTGCTGGTTCAGACCTCCATCAAGAAAAACCTGGATGTATCCTTCAGACTTCTCTGGTAATGCTGCTTCGATTCAAGTTCAGTCAGAATAAGATTAAATGAAGCAATGTACAGAACCAAACACCACATGTTCTCAAAGGTAAAACAAAATAAAGTAAATAATATTACTTTCACTCACTTGGCTTATTTATCGACTCATCACACGGTTTCCAACCTTGGTTTTCCAGAGGCGTCCATATTTCAGAAAGCTGTGATGTTGGCTTTACAAGGAGAAAAAAAATTAAAAAAAATTATAATACATAATAAAATGAACAACCGCTACCAACATAAACCAAAATAAAAGGCATTCAAAGAAAGCATTCGCTGCTCAATTAACTCTTACAGTTTCACGTTGAACAGCGCTCCTGAGAAGGCGTGAGTGTCTAGGTTTTATAGGATTCAATTCCTACATGAAGCAAGCTAAAAGTTATAAGGCACCGGAAGCCAATAAACAAAAAGCATAACAAGATGTAAAAGCGCCAATAAAAAATCTAGGAATTGAACAACATGAACATGAATCATGATGTTATGGATTGTAATAAATAGATATTGAGCCTGTTTGGATTGACTTATTTGAACTTATCTACTAACATAAGTACTTGTTAGACTATTTGGAAGAGCTTATAGAAATAGCTTATGACATGTCCATATAATCTTATTTTCACCTTATTTCCATAAACTCTCCAAGATGGCCTATGATAACAGCTTATAGCTTATATAAAAACAGCTCGACTTTAATTTATATTTAGTAACAGAATAACTTATATATAAGAACTTATATGATACAAGTTTAATTATATTTACACAAACAAGAATTAAGTGATTTTTACAAGGCAATGGAACTATGACAACGAGGAAAAAAAACCGCAATAAATCCACCCTATTAATGACTTAATTGTAAAAGAAGCTTTCCAAGAGCAAAGTACAATATTGATTCCCACACAAGGACCAAAAGCCAGCCAAGCATTATGAAATTTTTTCACCATCATAAGAAAGCCTTCTATCAGACCATTTTTTTTTCCGCCAAGTAGCCTAATGACCAGAATTTCACCCCTTAAACTAAATAAGTGGAGAATCACAGGTTTGAATCCCGACCCCTGCCTGTATAATGCAATGTCCCTACCAGCTCACAGGGACCGATCATACAAAATTTTATTATACAATCCTAACTGAGATATTAATTTACCAAATCATTTTTATTAATTTAAATTTGCTAAAATTCATAACAAGTAACAACAAATTAACCTCAACCACCACACCAAAATAAGTAAAAGAGTGTCCTAAACCATGTGATCTACAATTAATAGTCTGTTAAATTAGTTACACAAATTTAGCCAACCTAGCTAACCCAACTAAATTCATTATACCTTTGTGTGCCTATTTTCAAGCTGTCAAATTCAATATGTTCAAAATAAATAACAAATCTAAACACTAACATCATTTTTAATAAAAATACATAAACCCCAAAAACACAAATTTTGATCATACAAACTTCAATTTCTAATTTCTTCTAAAATAAACTTTTTATATACAACTCAAAAAATTTCTGATAATAAAATAAAACCAACTTACAAATAAAAAAATGAGCTTTCAGTATAACAAAACATAAAAAATAGTGCAAGAAAATTTGCACTATTTTTTATGAAGAATTTTTTTTTACTGAAGATGAAATAAAAACATAACGGTATAATTACTGTTACACCAAAATTAGAAAAAGGAAAAACCCAAATAAAAATAAATAAAACTTTTCAATAACAAAATAAAAAGAATCTAAAAATATAAAAATGAAGCTTTGTCACAAGAGAGAATGAATAAACTCACCGAGTACATAGAAGATGAAGAAACATTAATGAAACAAATGAATAAGGAAAGAAAAACAACAAGTGTTGTTGTTGTTGTTCCTCTGCAAAGGAAGCCAAGCTCCATGGTCATGACAAAAGGAGCTTAACCTCGGATCTAGAAAATGACCGTTATGATGAATCAGGAATGTGAATTGAAGCAATGTAGAAGATGAAGATGAAGAGAATAGAGCAAAATCACAACATAATGATAATAATTGTATCTTTATTTTTATATATATAGTATGTTATGTAATTTGGAACTTTGTGAGGGAATTTTTTTATTGATTTTATTGAGAAGTGAATTTTGTGAAGGTGTAAAGAGAATTCACATGGACACCTGGCATTAGTCACCGAATTGAATAATAATGATGGGAGGTTGGAGTCTTTATCATGTGGACCTCACTATGGTAGTAATAAAGAGCACAAACTTAGGATTTGTTTTAATCATTTTTATATATTAAAATATTACGATTTGGAATACATAGATTTATTAGAATCAAAATAGATCTCAAGACTTAGAAAATGTTAATAGAAAATTCGTTAATGTTAGCATATAAATTGAGTCATACTCTTGAGAATATAAGTCAACTTCTTATTTACTTAATCAACACTTGTTAGCATAATTTATACTTGTTCGCTTAACAGAGTATTTAATATTGATGTTATTTCTGCTAACCCTAAATTTCAAAAACAAAAAAAACAATAATAAATTGATAAAGGTTGATGTATTTGATATATATGATCAAACTCAACCAAAAAATATTAATATTGTAAGGTTATAATAAAGATGTAGTGTATTTTTTTAAGTTTTAGGGTTTAGTTAAACCTTGTCAGAATACTCTACCTCCAACACGTACATATCAAAATTATTCTCGAAACAACGGTTAAGGAAATAAAAAAAATTAAATATAGATTATTTTTAAAATTTCAAAATATTTAAAAAAATTATATTACTATTTTGATTTTCTTAATCATTACTCCAAAAATACTATTTAATATTTTTCTTATCTATTTGATTAAAATTTTAAATAAAAAATATCAATTTTTATTTACTCAATTAACTTTTATATTTAAAGGTAAGTATTAGGTTGAGAATGATGAAGAGAGTCACAGGTGTTGAATGGTGATGCACTTGTTTTAGGGGCAGTGGTAGATTAGACCGTTGTGTGTGGATGTGGAAGTGCCATTTTTTTAATTTCACTCACTCACTCACGAGTTTACAACAATTCAAGTCTTTTGTTGTTTTGTGTGACCACCGACACATCCAAGGTGGTAAAATTGAGCACTATCTTTCTACCTTCAACAACCAAAAATGAGAATCTACCCTTTCACTATGATTAATCACTGTTTATGTAGTTATGTAGATGGAGCCATTGGATGGTTAGTTAGTGGTTGAATTTTAATGAGGTACTAGTACTAGCTTTCCCTTTCTTTCTTTTTTTTAGCATAATATAATTAGGATATTTTTTGATATAATTGTAATTAGGATATTTTAGTACACACAATAGACACTTATTATAAACTTGATATTTTGGATATGTTAGGAGACTATGATATTTAGCACTAGACAGTGCCGACATCAATATTTTTTATACCAAAAATATTATTTTTGACAACTTTTTGGTTATATAATGTATATTATTTTATTTTGTCAAAAAAATGTATATTATTTAATTTTTATTTATTATTTTTCCCACTTCAAATTATAACAATAATTATAGATGGTATATTTTTATATAATATCGGATACAATTATCAATTTTTAATTATATAAATAACATTATTCTTTTTATACGCGGACATATCAAATATTTTCTTTTTTTACACAACGAATTAAATATGTCAATGAAAGATTATAACAACTAAATGAATTTTTCTTTGTGGTTTGTTCTAATACCTTAGTTATTTTAAGGATAATATATCTGTATTGTTCAGGAGCGTCTCCGACTTTTTCAAGGCCCTGTGAGATTATTAAAAATAGGTCATAGTAAAATAAAAATCGTAAAACAATTCAAAAAATTTGTTATCGATTTAAATTACAAATAATATCAATATTATAAAAAAAAAATTGGTAAAAAAGAAATCTCTATCACAAGCATTTCCATTTGATAAAACTGCAATATAATAATTAACTTTAAAATGTCTAGAAAATTTAAGAGAACAATCTCTTTTAGGATCTTTATTAACTAATAAATCCTTCATTTTAGAATAAAGAGTATCTCAAATATTTGAACTCCGCAATCCCTTATTTGGAAGTCTACAATCTCTCGTTTTATACCCCTCATTTATTAATATTACTACCCTATAATATTTTGAGACTCCAATTTTTTAGAGGTCCTATGCCGTAGCACATGTGTCACATGTATGAAAGACGTCTCTGGTATTGTTGTTGATTGTCAAAACATGCTTGGAAAAAAAAAATTACAGTAAAAGTTGTTTGTAAATTTAGAAAATGTTTTATATAAAGAAAATTTACTTTTATTATGATAATATTCTAGGAAATACGGGCACCTTTAATTATGCGTGTCGCAGTGTTCATTTAAAATATAAAAAAATTAAAATTACATAAAATGAGAGTTTCCCAAAAACTCTCCGTTTAACTGTGGATCTAACAATCTACACGAGTTTCCCAAAAAACTTTATTTAAAAGAAACATCCTTTATATTTTTGTTTTCCAACGTACCAACACGAGAAATTGTGTAACTTGTACACTTTTGATTGGATTATTGATTTCAAGAAAAGTTCGGTGTATCTTAGTAGTATGATAAGAGTAATCCAAATTTATTTTTATTTTAAGAGTACACTTTAACATATTTCAATAAGGGTAATCGAATATATCGTTACGGGACAAACTGTACTTTTTATTAGTACTAGCCGCCAAGCCCATTTGTGTGATCGATATTTTTTTTTTTTTTATGTGATCAATATTCTCTATTGTGCAAATATAAATAACTACTTAATCTCTTTTTTTATTGGACTTATTTAATTATAACTACTTAACCTACTTTTTTTTGTGGCCAGTTATTAAGAATAAAAATATATATTTGTTTTTTACTATAAAAAAACTGAAAACTGGAAGTTGTGCTTTTTTTTTTGGTTGTTTTTTTTAAGGTTAAAATAGGAATAATGAAAAAGTCATCCCAAAAATTTGTATCCCCTTTATATATTAGTATAGATAAACAAAAAGAAGTATATGCAGAATATTGAGTTGGGAAAAAATGTGTTTTGCACCGCTTAAAACTAATCTTTTGAAATATAATTAATTTATAAGAGTTTACAAATGATAATATGCGGATGAGAAAAATTCAATTGAATCGACAATCCAAATCAATTGAACTAAACCAATTGAAAACTGATGTGGTTTGGTTCGGTTCTTGGATTCAATTTTCAAAAATCGATGAAAACCGAACCAAACCAATAGATATATATATATATATATATATATATATATATATATATTATGTTAATAGTTTTTTTATAGGCGAATGTACATTAAAAATTAAAATTAGTCCAACTTGAACTACTTTTAAAAAAATTATAGTCACACAACAAACCTTAATTTAGAAACACGCTCTCAGACAGACTTCCTCATTTCACAGCCGCAAACAACGTTGTGTTTGAGTAGTGGTTGGAGTATTATACCGCACAAGAATAATGACGAGAAAGAGAAGTTAAAGAGCATATCGTCTGCAAATAAACAAATAATTTCTCTTACCATCGATTGTTGGACATCAATACAAATATGAATTATATTGTAACTTGTCATTATATTGACGAGGGTGGATGTTGAATAAAAAATATCGAGTTTAAATCTGATTTTGGATCAAAAGCGAAAACAATTGGTAAGAATTTAGAGACATGCTTGAAAGAATGAAGGATTAAAAAAATTTGTTGTATAACCATTGATAATGCAAGTGTTAATAATGTTGTATTCACATATCTAATTAGAGGAATGAGTGATATCGAGAAAAAAATAATAGCATGAAATACATCGGAAAAAAACTGATTAAAGTATCCAAACCAAACTGATTAGTTTGATTCGAATTAATTTTTAAAAAACACCAAAAACCAAACCAATTGAGAGTTCATTAGTTCGGATATTGGATTGACCAAAAATGATCCAAACCGATCCAATTACACCCCTACCCGCAAGCAAAGGAAAAAAATTATAATAATACTATACCATGTCTATTTATTGTAAGTAAATTTTAATTATATATTTAATTTAGCCCCATAAAAATTAAGTCCATTAACGCACAATTTAATTACATTTATACAAATTTCAATTTTTCATAATCTTGATTATAATAAAATAAATTCATATCTCAATTTTTTTTCTATATTTGTGTGTATATTCTCTCGGTCTCCGGTCAAATTATCCGTACATCATCTATTTCTCTTTTAACTTTATTCTCATACTGTCATATACAACCCTTCCTACCAAATAGAGCAACATAAACCATTTTTTTATCTCTTCTTTCTTTGCAATTACCTCTCATGCAATATTTAAAGTTTTAATTAGCTTAACATCAAACTAAATTTTGTTTGTGCTGCATTCTCTCAACAAATATTTAAAGGCTATAATTTTACCTTAATCAAATATATTTTTGTCGATCTATTTCTCTTGAACAATCACAAATTTGTAGAAATGATTTTTATTTTTTTGTGTTTTATTATAATTAGTCAAGTAACATCTTAAAAAAATAATTAGTATTAGTTATAATATTTTCTAGTCCCACCAAAGAAAATTCTCGGATCCGCCACTGCATGCACTTAACCGGTATCCCGGAGCACTAGTTAAGGAAAAAAAATTGATTGAAAATAATATTTTTTAGATTTTAGATGAGTTAACTGTATACGTTTCAACGTCATATTATTATATTTGCTTCCTTAACCAATGTTCCGGAGACACTTTTGTTTATTCGGAACAATGAACAATCATAAAGTGAATTACACATTATATATTTGTCTAAAATTTTAAGCCATTATTAAGTTTATGAGTCTGTTATTTATAGTATTTAAATTTTTAATATTCTTAAATTTGTTGAGTAAAAATAAAACATAAATTTTTTTGATTAAAATAAAACTTAAATTTTAAGATACCTCGATAGGGTAAAATGAATAGTTTAGCAATTATTTATGTTTTCCTTCTTTTTGTGTGAACCCTCTAATTTTGACAGAAAGAGATTTTGATAATCTAGAGTTCGAAGGTAAGATAAGTAAAGCTTAGTCGAAAATTATTTTCATCAGAAATCAAACTCGAATTCTTTCAAACAATTAGTTCACTCTTAAAGGAGAAGAGTAATTATTTAGGTTTAATTTCTTGATTTTATTTATTCTTTCCTTTGCTCCAAATAAGAGTCCAAGTTCAATATTTTATAATAATAGAGTCCAAGTTCAATTTCAACAAAATCTGAATCAGATCCTGTATTATTTTCGGTATTTATTGCATTAAAAATCAAAACAAGGTCAAGATCTTTTCCATGTACAAAGAATAATGTAATACTATATTTAATTCATTTATTTAATAATATGAAAATACACAATATATCATGTTAGATTGCTAGTGAAGTTCCACGAAGGTCCATAATTGTCAACCCTATTAATTGATACCAGTACTAATGTTTTTGAATATGATCTGTTACTTTGTGTTAGTATAGTAAGTTGGCACATTAATGGTTACATATAGTAAGTTGGCACTTTAATGGTTACATATATTTTATATGGTTAGAGACTTTAGAGTAAGATGCAAAAAAACTGCATGTGGTGACCAATTGACAAATGTCTTTGCAAGTGAGTGTGAAACTGTAACAGTTAAGCAATGAATTAATGGGTTTCTTTTTCTTTCTTTCTTTATTTGATTGATTGAATAATGAATTAATGAGTTGTCATCCTTTCAGTTTTATGTTGAGCATAATAATAACCAAGTAACGGGATTTAGTTACCTTTCTTACTCTTTTAGCAACATTTGCGGCTTTGCGCTGCCTTTTCTTTATGTAAATTTGTAAAAGTAAATTTGTCCATACCTTTGGTCATTTTTCTTCTTATATCAGACAATAATAATAATAATAATAATAATAATAATAATAATAATAATAATAATAATAATAATAATTGTTTTAGCTTTTAAGCAAGGTTGCAGCTTGCAAGTTTAATATGTCTTTATGTCAGTGTTTTAAAAATCGAACCGAACCGGTCGGTCGGACCGGTCAGACCGCGAACCGGAAGCTGGCCGGTATGGTTCAATAGTTAGATCGGACATGCAATCAAACCGCTCGGAACCGGTCAAAACCGGTGAACCGGCAATTTACTCAAACCGGCGGTTTGATTGCAACTCTGTTTTTTTTATAAAAAAAATACCAAAAACGACGTGGTTTTGCTTTAATTATTTATTTATTTTTAAAAAAAAATGATTAATAGAATAAACAAAAAAATAAAAACAGAAAAAGAAAATAGAAAGTTATTTTGGAATTAGATTATTTTGGGTTTATATTGCAATTAGATTATGTTGGAATTAGACTTTATGTAAAACTTATTTTGGGTTTGTATTTTGTACTATTTTACTATGTGTGATGACGATGTTTAGGTTTTGAACTTAACGAATGAACTTGGTGGAAATTATGATTTATGACATTTTCAAATTTTCATATTTTTTAGGTGTCGGGATTATTTTTAGAGTTCGATTCATCCGATTCTACAGGTTTAATAACTATAGAGTATTGTTATAGTGACCGGTTTATCCGGTTTGATCCGGTTTAATCATGCGGTTCGACCAGTGATCCAGTGGTTCGACCAATGAACCAGTGAACCAGGACCTCGCCGGTTGGCGATGAACCGGTCCGGTTTTTAAAACATTTTATGCTTTTATGCTTAATTTAGTGTTTTTATGCTTAATTTTTTTTTCTTGGAAAAATATGTCTTTTTATTTACATATCATCCCTTGAAGTTACGATAAGTAACTGTTTTGAGGTAATGAACTAATTGAGGAGTATTGTAACTTCTTTAAGAACAAGGTGAGTGGGGTATGTCTAAAAAAAAAGTGGGTGTTATGAACCTGTGGCTTAATATAAATAATCCATCTAGATCTAGATAATGTATTTTTATATAATTAACTCACATTTTGTTTTGTAATCCAAATTTTGAGGTTAAGTTTATTAAGCGGCAAGCAAATATAGTAGCTCACACATTTGTTAGGGCGGTCATTTCTTGGTCTCATCGCTGTATCTTTGAATCATTACCTCTTTGTATTTCGACTTTGATGAATAATGAAATGAGTTAAGCTTTTGTTTGTCAAAAAAATACTCACATTTTTATACTATAATTTGCCAAATATAACATGAACTGATAAATAATTGAATTCCTTAACGATTTGGTCCAGAGTTCATCATATCGGCGAGTAGGGGTGATCATAACCGAACCAATCCAAAAGTAAAACCGCAAACCGAACCAATCCAAACCGAAAACCGCAAAAACCGCATTTGGTTTGGATGTATTTGGATAACCTTTCTATTGAACCGCAAACCGCAAAACCGCGAACCGTAAAAACCGCTAAAACCGCGGTTAACCGCTAAAACCGCATTAAGCTTCTATTATATTCCAATACCACTAAAACCACATTAAGATTTTATTATATTCCAATATACATAGCTCAATTACCAAGTCAGTCCACCAAATTAATGGAACTTTAAGTTATTCTTATTTTTTGTATTGTAATGTTACTTTTTTGTTGTAACAACATTTTAGATCAACAACTTTTATCTGTACTATGATGTTGTTTTGAAACTTTAAATTTATTTTCTTGGATATTTAAAATTGTAAGGTATTATGATGTTATTTTGGATAAACAACTTTTATTGGTACTGTAATGTTATTTAGGAAATTCAAGTTTTTTTTTTTGGATGTTTAAAATTGTTTGGTACTGAAATGTTATGGAGTAAACCGCAACAACCGAACCGATCCTAACCGCATTGGTTTGGTTTGGTTTGGTTTGGATGACCTTTTAAAAACCAACCGAACCAAACCGAACCGCATGCATTTTTATCTTGCGGTTAGGATGACTTTTATGCTCAAAACCGAACCAAACCGCACCACGATCACCCCTATCGGCGAGTATGAAAAAAATATTTGTTAAAATATAGCAACGCTTTAAATATACATAAGTTATTTCGAGAAATTTGTTTTAAAAAAAAAACACAATGAGAATAATTTTAAATAAATTCATTTAAAGTTTGTTTGATTTGCAAAAACTAGATACTAGATATAACAAGACAAACTTTTAAAGTATCGTACAATTTTTATCTTATATTTTATAGGCTTAAATGCACTTTTGGTCCCCATATTTAGATATTTGTGAACTTTTGGTCTCCCTATTTCTAAATTTAACTTTTTAATCCCCCTATTTTGAAAGTTAACATAATTTTTTAGTCTCCCTTCCAATATAATGACGTGGCACTTTTATTGCTGATGTGGCACTGACATGGTTAGGTGGTGTTGTTAAAACCCATTTTCCATGTCATTTTTTTTTCTTCATATCATTTATAAAATAGACAAAATTTCAAATACAAAGATAAGGGGTTTGAACAAAACACAGCCCAGCCATGTCAGTGTCACATCAGCAATAAAAGTGCCATATCATTATATTGGAAGGGGGACTAAAAAATTATGTTGATTTTTAAAATAGAGGGATTAAAAAATTGAATTTAGAAATAGGGGGAGACCAAAAAGTTCACAAATATCTAAATAGGGAGACCAAAAGTACATTTAAGCCTATTTTATATGATGTTTGATGCATAAAATGTTATTTTTTCTATTTTAAATAATTTATATTTGGGACAAAAAATTGTCATTTGATTTAAAAAGAGTTACAAAATCAGTTTTTGCATAGTCCTTTACCCACCCCCAACACACGCACGCGTGGGGTCTGGTTATGGTGCATAAGCCTTGGGCTTATGCACCATGCATAAATTGCTATGCGCGCCCCCCAGTTTGCTACGCGCGCCCCCCAACTGCTCACCCCCCAAATTGTTACGCGCGCCCCCAGGAATTTCTCGCGCGCCCCCCAGCCCCCCCAAATTGCTACGCGCGCCCCCCATTTTCTAGCACACCCCCCAGTTTACTTTTTTTTTTTAGATTTCTAGCACACCCCCCATTTTCAATTAAATAATTACTTTTGTTCCTTTGAAGTACATACTATAAGAGCCCATTTTTCAATTAATTGTGTTAGATGATTATAATATATAGCCATATTTTAATTTAAAATTACATACTAAAACATGTACTATAATTATGGAAACCATAAGAGATCTACTTTGGTTTCACATACAACACTACTGAAACTATTAAGTCACACTTATGGTTTCAGTTAAAATATTTATTTTAAATTAAATATGGATATTTTATTAAAAACCATAAGAGGGCTATTTTGGTTTCAGATACAAAACTAGTGAAACCATTAAGTCACACTTATGGTTTCAATTATAATATTAATTTTAAATTAAATATTAATATTTTATTTGAAACCATAAGAGAGCTACTTTGGTTTTTAGATACAACACTAGTGAAACCATTAAGTTATACTTATGGTTTCGGTTAAAATCATTTTAAATTAAAATGAATTTTGACATAATTAAGTACATTAAATAGTTTTGAGTACAGGTCTCTGAAACCACTCCACAGCACAAATGGTTTTGGAGTACACATATTTGAAACAATTCTACAGCAGAAATGGTTTTGGCGCATGTAGTAATGGGGGGGCGTAGCAATGGGGGGCGCGCGGAGTAAATGGGGGGCTGGGGGGTACTTATAGTATGTACTTCAAAGGAACAAAAGTAATTATTTAATTGAAAATGAGGGGGTGTGCTAGAAATCTAAAAAAAAAAAAAAGTAAACTGGGGGTGTGCTAGAAAATGGGGGGCGCGCGTAGCAATTCGTGGGGGGCGCGCGGAGTAAATGGGGGGCGCGCGTAGCAATGGGGGGCGTGCAATGGGGGGCACGCGGAGCAATTGGGGGGGGCGAGCCGTTGGGGTGCGCGCGAAGTAAAGAGGATCCAATGGCTGAAAATGCCTTATGCACCATGCATAAGGATGGCCTTATGCATAATAACTTTGGCCGCACGCGTGTACACACCAATACGATGTTGGGGTTGTTTGCAATGTAAGTCCCACATTGTTAAGGAAGAAAAAAAGGTCAAGAAAATTTTAGTAGAGAAGTCTCACATCGCTTAGAGAAGTGAAGAGTGGAGGAGCTTCATGCTATATATAGAGACCTCAAGTTCCTTGTTTCAACACATCAAAAAGTAGCACTTGTAAACACTTTAAGTTTATATTTGTGTTTGTTTCTTTTTCTCTTTTGTTCTTGTTTTAGAGTATTTGAGATGTAGTTCAAATATTTACTTTGGAGAGTGTGGGTGTACTGGGGTGGTTGAGAGTGAAGTCTATATGTTGTAACTTTTTCATATAGTGTTTATTCTCTGGTTGTCGGTTTAAACAACGGCCGTGGTTTTTTCTCCGGTTTTGGAGTTTCCACGTTATATTCTTGTGTTGTTGATTGTGTTCTTTTATTTTCTCTATGCCGATTTTTTCCCAACATATAGGGTTGGGAATAGGCTAGGCCGAGCAAGGTTTTGCCAAGCCTGAGCCTGGCCTGCCAAAAAATTGAAGGCCTAAGCCTGGCCTGTGGTCTGTCATAGGCTTATTTTTTAGGCCTAGGTCTGGCCTTTCGAAAGCCTGACATGGCCTATTAGCCTGTTTAAAAGCCTATTTAACATGAATATATTTAAATAAATAATTATATTTACTTTTAAATATACTAATGAACTAGCAAATCAATGATATTAAACTTCATTTTGATATTTAACATGATATTTTAGAGAATTTGACTATATATGGCGTCGTATTTCAATTTTAGTTTATAATAATACATTTATATATGGGAAAAGTTAATGTAGATTAATAAAGTTAAACTACTGAAAAATTTAATAGATTTATAATTTAATCAAAGTACAAAATTTAATATATAATAATAATAAATGTAAAAATATTATTCATATTTACTTAAATAGGCCGGCCTAGTAGGCCTAAAAGGCTTTTTTCATGGCCTGAGCCTGCCCTTTTTAGCTAAATAGGCTTATTACAAAGCCTTAGCCTGCTCTATTTAAATAAATAGGCCGGCCTGGCCTGAGCCTATGTAGGCTAGGCCGTAGGCCCCTGTAGGCTAGGCCGTAGGCCCCTGTAGGCCGGCCTGGCCTATTCCCAACCCTACCAACATACAATACAATTGGAGTTATCATGTTTAATCCTTAGAATGGTTTTTAATTTATGAGAAGTGATATTTTGACACACTTTTCCTTACATAATACATAAGCAGCAGAGAGAAACCAAAAGAAAAAGAAGAGATGAAAAGAAAAAATATTACGAAATTGTACTTCTGTATATATTGTGTTAGAAAAAGTGTGTCAAACTATATTTTTCTTAATTTATTATCTTTTACACAATATTAATAAGTGATAATGACTAGAATGGTTTTATTTTATTTTATTTTATTTTATTTTATTCCATACATATTGCACGAGTACTACTACTATCCTAGTTGAATTTGTACTTAAGTTATGGAAGATATGAGATACGCACTATTGACATAGAAATGGAATGTTGTGTGTTCTCTTTTTGTTTATGCAATATCTTCATAGCATGATATAGATTTCTCTTGTCGACATGTTGGTCCTCTTTGTAGGGTCGAGAAAGTTCCAATCACACACTAAATATGCATGTAACCCAAAAGATTGATTGAAGATCAGAGGTTGATGGGTCAATTTGTTGCAAGCTAGCTAGTGGTGTTATTGATCACGTCGGCTATATAGGGAATGGGTGATATGGGTCCTATTTTTATCATATTCATTCACTCATCAAGACATCATTTTTTAGACACTTACTAGTAGTTTTGACCAATTCAAAAACTATATGCTATAACATATATTTTAGATTTGTATGTGGATAGTTTAGAAAAAACCATTTTAGATACTTTGTTGCATTTGTTATACTATAATATAATATATTTACTTTTATAGTATTACAAAATATTTACATGATAAAATGAATTTGAAAATTTTGTTGCATTAATTGTACATTATAATTTTCTTTAAAATAATGTTACACTTTAACATAATCATGGGAGAATTTTCTCACGTTTTTGTTATTGAGTTTTTTTTTTTTTTTGACAAGTTTTGTTATTGAGTTAAATTTGTTATTTATATTCATAATGGAAATTGATAAATTCCATTCCAATTTATGTTGGTTTGAACCAGGTCAATTATTAATTTATCAAACCCGAAGGATAGCACAGATTGTATAGATTTGGAATTGGAACTACATAAGTGCGCTCATTTATTTTGTCAAAAAAAAAGTGTGCTCATTTATAGATTTCAAATTAAAATTTTCTGGCGACAATTATTTATTCGTTCAGTTCATACAAAACTTAGTTCTTACATCAATTAGATTCTCTACTAGTAGACGCCGAAATCCCTCGAATTAGTCGATTTGAATTGAATACTATAGATTTTTTTTTAAAAATAAATTATTAATTTGTGAAAACAACATATGAATTCATAAATTGAACAAAATATGTGAAGGGAGGCTAGCACAAGCTATAGGCGGTGTTGCCTCCTTGATAAAGCTTACAAGCTACAATTTTTCTGTTGCCTCTTATTTTATTTCATCGTTATTAATTAATTCCTGAACAAAATAATTCAACTCGAGGAAGATCCATAAAACAAATATGAATTAATCTTGGATCAAGGATATATGGACAAAAATACTATGAAGAAAGCAATATGTGAGGTGAGTTTAATTAATGATCACAAAAGTTTGGTATTAAAAGATAATTGTTCTGTTTATATATATATATATATATCCGTTGTTTTTCCATCAGATAATTGTCCTTTTCCAATTCCACTTAATCTGTGGACTGCATGTTATTATTTCTCATAATTGCCAATTTGATATTTGCTTCGTCGTTTAGTGATTTTAGTCATAGTCATCAGGTTTGCAATTTGCTTCGGTATGTGGTATGAATTGCGTACGCAATTTGTGACCTTTAAAGAATTCAGTAGTGATGGATATACATAATCGGTACGCTATTCGGTGGTACATTCTAATATATAAATCGATACACTATAAATAAATAAATAAAGAACGAGAAACATAAATAATGAAAAATATCAATTATCATACAATTAAAATCAACTTCTATGTGGTAATTTGTTATCAACAAAAATAAATGCTCAATTCTTATTTTTATACAGAAACTCTTCTATTAGTTAAATAACTAGATTTTAATATAATAATATAACATAGTGACGGGTAATTTAAAAAAATTGAGTTTTAGAAATAATCTGTTATACTCTTATTAGTAAAATGATTGGGAAAAAAATAAATATACTGTGTAGGCTATATGATACTTGTCAATATAGAGAGAAATTAGAAGTCCCACATCGGTGGGTTTGGAAACATTGGTTTCTAGTATTGCGAATTCGGTACTTGGTTTTTTTGCAAATTCTACGTGAATTTGCGTGAACCAATTCGAAAAAAGTACCGTGAACTGGTACTTGTGAATAGGTTCGCGCTTCTCCACTAAACCAGCGAATTATGTGACTATGTTTTTGGTTCAGCTAATTGTTTTTGCAGTCCTTCTTTCTGCTCAAGTCTATTCTCTTTCTCCATTCTCTCTTCCAATTTTTGAAACCTTCTGCTTACAGCTTGTTTGGTCCTCTCCTTTGCATTTGGCAATTCCTTTAAATCTTTGATAATGTCATCTACCAATGTTGATACCTGGATAACATGCTTCATGATAATGTCATTTTGTTCTATGGTCCATTTCGGTAGCTGTAGTACCCAAATGGTTGGCTAACATGATTCCGGTTAACAAAGTTCCTTGTTATATGTTGTTTAACAAGTGCTCCAGCCTGTCGTCGAATAATAATATTTATAAAATATTCTTCTCCACAGGGATCGTGCCAAAGTAACTAATGTTATTTAAGAATTTGGATAGTTTTGCGTTCGCTTTCTAAATTGGATAAGTTGCATTAAAATAAATGGCAGATTAACAAAGTAGTGAAGTGTGCTCTCGCATACTAAGATCACTCTATTGCATTTGATTAAACTAAGACTAACTAAACAATGAGAACTCATGTTGTCACGTTTTGATACCTGCACATGCGCTCACATTACTCATAATTTATTGAATAGTTTTAGACATGCAGAAATTAATTATGTGAACATTAATCTTATTAGCCTTTAATAACTAGGGTTCATGATATTATCTCTCTCATTCTTGTTAAACCAATTACCACATGTTTAAGTATTAAGAGTCGTTTAAGATCATCCCTAATTCTTATGAGCAATTCATAAATACGTCTACTTATAAATTGTATTAAAGCAAGATAGTAAAATTAGAGATAATAAAGTAATTGCAAATAATATAAGCTTTCTCAAATATTCCTTAGGGACGTCATCTATTTGACCTAACTAAAGGATTTTAGCTATTCATAATAATAATTATCATAACAAAGAGTTCCGAAAATTATATTGAAAATTAACTTTAGTCTGGCTAGTGAAGGTACCCCTATGGTTGGAGGTTGACCTTCCCTTGAGAGTTCTTGCTCTTCTTGCTCCTTTCGAATGTTCCTTTTTGAGTTGTATTCAATTAATTCTAAGATGTGTAAAATGTGGTGGAGAAATGCTTTATTTATAGTTTTTCGGGCTTGTACTTCACGCACCATTGTTGTAAAATGTACTTGAATCCCAAAATACATGGTTCGATTCCCACAAAAGGCAAAAACTCTACTAGAGAGGGGGGTGGAGAAGATCGTGAGGTGGCAGTGCCAGGATCACCTAAGATGGGGGCACATGCTGTTACAAAAAAAAAAACCAAGTACACTGAGGCTCAAATACATGTTCAATTCATTTCCACTACCAATTGAGCTACTTGTAACAGCTTGGGCCCCATCTTAGGTGATCTCAGCACTGCCAACTCACGATCTTCTCCACCCCCTATCTAGTGGAATTTTTGCCTTCCGTGAGAATCAAACCATGTATCCTGGGGTTCAAATACTACAAGAAATTTGACTTAGTGGCAGCATGAGAGTGTATGTAAAAGTCCATTTACCGTATGTATAGGTCAAAATAGTTATTCCAACGAGACTTTTTTCGTACCCTATAATTTGTTGTACCTGCGGAAATTTTCCGTCACTATAGCCTGTAGTTACGGATTTTCAACCGTTGGTACAAAACATTTAGTTATACCTACAGAAGTTTGCCGTCATTATAGCCTGTAGTTAAGGATTTTCAATCGTTGGTACAAAATATTTAGTTATACCTACAGTCTTTATCGTGGGTATATACATACAATCCGCCTATACCTACGGCTGTTGTGCCTGTCACTAAAAACTTTCGTTGGTAATTGTAACGCTCCTAATCGATTCGCATGCAATAATTAATTTAAATCATTCAACATACAAATCATCAAGGCATTACTTAATACAAAATAACCAATAGCATGCATAGATCAACTTAACCACAACGGAAGCATATGAAATCCTTATCAAATCATTCATAATAATTAAATTCAAGCATGCAAGTCATAAATCATATTACAACTCCAACTAGGTACTTCCGTAAATGAAGCCCCATAACATAATCCACAATAATCCAACAAGTAATTAAAGATAAGATAAATAAGTAGCAAGGTCATATATAAAATCTCAAACAAACGAAGAACCTAACACTAGACTAAGCAAGGTGACAAGTATCAGAGCATATCCTAAAACTCTAAGCTCCTAGGATCCTCTTATCCTTCACCTTACCAAGCTATGCTAGTCCTCACGAGCTAAACTCCAAAGCAACGGGATCACTCCTCAAGTGGAGAACCTGGACCCAAACCATTACACATACACAAAAATAGAGAGTTAGTTACAATTCAAGTTCATAATAATAAGCATAGTATACACTTACATTATGTAAACAATTATATCATAAACAAATCATACTCATATCATATCGAGCTAACAATATATATATATAACATCATGGTTCATCATGCTCAACAACAAAAGCCAAGATATCCAAGTAAAACTCACATAACTCAAATATTCACAAGATTACATTGGAAGACAACACAATTACCAAATACCAAGTATAGTGCACAATCTCCTAATGCAAGCTAATGAAAACACATAATGTATGTCACCTAGACATCTCTAATGCATGTGGTACCCGCATCAAATTAGGATAAACATATATCCATCGCATCAAGTCAGCTTTAAGTCATGGGGGACATCGCATCAAGTTGACTCATGAATGCATGAATGTACACATACCATATAATGATGATACCCTACACAACTATTCATGAATAATAGGCCGCTCAACCCTATTACTCCTTCTCAATTCACATCAAATCCACATCATCATATCATCATTAAGGTATACATTCAAGCAAGATACAACACACCTAACATCTTATCTAATCATAGCTCATCATCTCAATTCCAATCAATTACATACATAAAAGCATTTCATCATCATACTAACTCAAGGTTGAATCAATCCAAATCAATAACATGTTATAGGACCAAATCTAAACATGTTATACACTCATAATCATCATGCAACATCAAGAAATTTCTCAAAATCAGGTCATGGTCGCTGAGCGACTACCAGCGATGAAACAGGCTAGAAAAGGCAGACAGTTTATCGCTCAGAGCGAAGCCTGGCGACGTCTGGTCGCTGGGCGACCACATGAAATTCTGGGTTCGCGAAGAACACATGAATCCTCGCTTGGAGCGATGGATTGATGGCTTAGCGACCAAACCCAGATTTTCATGCTCTGCTCTCGGGTTCACATAGAAATCTCATAAAAATCACGAATTTCATGTTATAAACTTGTAAAGCTATCACATTTAAGCATACATATCATATATAGACTTAAAAGTACAAGTTCTAACATCATCAAACATCATTTCAAGTAGAAAGTAGAGATTTTTCCTCATTTTTCTTAAAACCCATTTTCAAATATCAACATCAACAATTCTTCATATAACACATGAAATTGATGATTGAAACAACAATTAGGATCATGTAATAACATAGTAACATCATGCAATAACACAGAAATTCATTAAATCACATTCCCTTGATCCCATAACCCACCAAAGAGATGAGAGGGTTTGGGTGTGGAGAATAGGCATCTCCCCCCTCTTTGATCATCTCACATGAATTGTAAACTACTCTCTAACCTTAGAATTGATGAAATTCTGATTCTTCTCCTCCTCTTGAGCTTTCTCTAATCTTCCCCTCTACTTCCTTCTCTTCAAAGTTTTCTCTTTCTACCTCTTTTCTATTTCTTAAGTTATGAGCATTATCTCTCCATTCTCTTAACCCTATCTAAACTTAGCTTAATTAAAGACCATAATGTCCCTCCTATTAACTTAGGCCCAATAACACTCAAGCCCAACTCTTATCATTATAACTCTAATAAAACTTATCTTATTCAAAGCACTACTCTTTCCCAAAATAACCACGATTCTTAATTAATTACTAACTCACTACAAAATACTATTAAAAGGCTAATTAACTCTAATTAAAATAAAATAAATAAATACGGGTGTTACAACTCTACCCCCCTTAAAGAATTTTCGTCCTCGAAAATTTACCTGAAAATAACTCCGGGTAAGAACTCCTCATCTTGCTTTCTAGCTCCCAAGTAGCATTCTCTCCCGCGGATCCTCCCCAAATGACCTTAACGGACGCTATCTCCTTGTTTCTCAACTTCTTCACTTCTCTTCCTTCAATCCTCAAAGGTCTAGCTTCGATGGTCATATTATCCTTTACTTGCACCTCATCCGATACAATGACATGTGAGGGATCCGAGACATATTTCCTCAATTGCGACACATGAAACACATCATGAAGATTAGACAACGATGGTGGCAAAGCAATCTTGTAAGCCACATTCCCCACTTTCTTCAAGATTTGATAAGGTCCAATAAACTTTGATGTCAACTTCTTAGATTTCAAAGCACGACCAACACCGGTGGTTGAATTAACCCTCAAAAATACATGATCTCCCTCTTGGAATTCCACATCTTTCCTCTTCTTGTCATGGTAACTCTTTTGTCTACTTTGAGTCGCTTTCATTTTCTCTTGAATCATCTTAATCTTTTCCGCAGTTTGTTGTACCAATTCTGGTCCCAACACAACTCTTTCTCCATCCTCATACCAACACAAAGGAGTACGACACTTCCTACCATACAAAGCTTCAAAAGGTGCCATCCCAATACTCGCATGATAGCTATTGTTGTAGGTGAACTCTATCAAAGGTAGATACTTATCCCAACTCCCTCCATCTTCCAAAACACAAGCTCTCAACAAATCTTCAAGTGATTGAATAGTTCTTTCCGATTGTCCATCCGTTTGAGGATGATAAGCCGAACTCATTCTTAGCCTAGTCCCCAAAGCCTCTTGCAAACTTTCCCAAAACCTCGAAGTGAATCTTGGATCTCGATCTGACACAATACTAGATGGAATACCATGCAATCTCACAATTTGCTCAACATAAATCTCCGCCAACCTTGGTATTAAAGTTCCGGTCTTAAAAGCAATAAAATGTGCCGACTTAGTCAACCTATCAACAATCACCCAAATCGAATCATTCCCTTTTGTAGTCCTCGGCAAACCACTCACAAAATCCATAGCAATACTATCCCACTTCCATTCCGGAATAAACATGGGTTGTAATAATCCGGACGGTCTTTGATGTTCAACCTTGGACTTTTGACAAGTCAAACAAGCATAAACAAACTCGGCAACTTCCTTTTTCATACTTGGCCACCAAAACAACTTCTTAAGATCTTGGTACATCTTAGTAGCTCCAGGATGAATACTCAAACCACTTATATGTCCTTCCTCTAGAATCTTTCTCTTCAACTCGGGTATGTTAGGAACACAAACTCTCTCTCGAAATCTTATAACTCCATTCTCATCAACTTTGAAATCGGTCTCTTTTCCTTGATCAATCAATGCTAGATGATTCACCAAATCCAAATCTCCCTTTTGACCATTCTTTACTTCATCAAGAAAATCATTAGTCAACTTCAACATTCCTAATTTCACACTTCTTAGAGTTGTTTCACAAACCAAACTCAAATCTCTAAATCCTTCAATTAAATCCAACTCTCTCATCATAAGTGAAGACATATGCAAGGACTTTCTACTCAAAGCATCGGCTACAACATTGGCCTTTCCCGGATGGTAACTCAACTCAAAATCATAGTCCTTCAAAAATTCTAACCAACGCCTTTGCCTCATATTCAATTCTTTTTGATCAAACAAATACTTCAAACTCTTATGATCACTAAAGACTTCAAATCTAGAACCAAATAGATAATGTCTCCATATCTTCAAAGCAAACACAACGGCCGCCAACTCAAGATCATGTGTTGGATAGTTCTTCTCATGCACTTTCAATTGCCTAGAAGCATAAGCAACCACTTGTCTATTTTGCATAAGAACACCACCCAATCCCATCAAGGATGCATCACAATACACAACAAACGGCTCATCCGGTTTCGGTAGAATCAAAATTGGTGCCGACGTCAACCGCTTCTTCAACTCTTGGAAACTCTTCTCACACAAACTATCTCAAACAAAGGGTTGATCTTTCCTAGTCAATCGGGTCAACGGTAAAGCCAACTTTGAAAAACCTTCAATAAACCTCCGATAGTAACCGGCCAATCCGAGGAAACTTCTAATCTCAAACACTGATTCTGGAGTTCCCCACTTCATCACCGCATCTGCTTTAGAAGGATCCACCGCAATACCTCCACTAGATATCACGTGACCTAGGAAACTCACTTCCTTCAACCAAAACTCGCACTTAGACAACTTCGCATAAAGCTTCTTCTCTTGTAAGGTTCTCAACACTATCCTCAGATGTTCAGCATGTTCCTCCTCGGTCTTAGAGTACACTAGAATGTCATCAATGAAAACCACTACGAACTTATCCAAATATGAATGAAAAATCTGATTCATGTACTCCATAAACACTCCTGGTGCATTAGTTACTCCAAAAGGCATGACTGAATACTCGTAGTGACCATATCTTGTCCTAAAAGCAGTCTTTTGAATATCTTCCGCCTTGACTCGAATTTGATGATATCCGGACCTCAAATCAATCTTGCTAAACACACAAGCACCCACCAACTGATCCATTAAATCATCAATCATTGGCAACGGATACTTGTTCTTGATTGTCACTTGATTCAAACGACGATAATCAATACACAACCTCATACTCCCGTCCTTCTTCTTCACCAAAAGCATAGGTGCTCCCCACGGCGATACACTCGGACGAATAAACTTCTTCTTTAGTAACTCTTCTAGTTGCTTCTTTAATTCACTTAACTCAGATGCCGACATTCTATAAGGTGCCATAGATATTGGACTTGTACCAGGTACCAAATCAATAGTAAACTCCACTTCTCTTTCTAGAGGCATATCTGACACATCCTCCGGAAACACATCGGGAAATTCTTGCACCACGGGTAGTTCCTTAATTCCAACTTCATTCTCAATCTTCAAAGATGCAAACATAGCAAACAATTCACCATGTTCCAATAAGGATTCTCTTACTTCTTTCCCACTCATCAACTTTGACTCTTCTTCCAACTTCGGGAATGTAATCACTTTCTCACAACAATTAATGTGAACTCTATTAAAGATTAACCAGTTCATACCAAAAATCACATCTATACCGCTAAGTGGAATACACACTAGATCCATATCAAAAGATTTACCAAACACGGTCACAGGGCATTTACGACAAACAAGTTGAGTAGTTACAGAACCACTAGCAGGAGTTTCTATTTCCATACAACCGAGCATTTCAGACACAGGAATATTAAGACGCTTCATGCATTCAAAAGATATAAAAGAATGTGTTGCCCCAGTATCAACAATTGCGCAATTAAAGGAGTGTCATAGATGAAACACGTACCTCTAATGAGATTGTCCACTTGTTCCGCTCCATCTCCACTTAAAGCAAACACCTTTCCGGTCGTTTTCTTTGGCTTCTTACATTCCGGACTCTTGTGACCTTCCTCACCACAATTGAAACAAGTAACCTTCTTCTTACATGCATGAACCTTGTGTCCAAACTCCCCACACCTAAAGCATCTATCTCCTTTTAGGCAATCATAGGAACGATGGCTCAAAACACCACACTTATAGCACTTGTCATTAGCATTCTTTCCCTTCTCTCCACTACCTCCAACTTTGCCCTTGTTCCTCTTGTCATAAGGCTTACCACGGTCTTGACCTTTTCCTCTCTTATCATTCATCTCCTTATAGTAGCTTGTCTTAGCTTTCCCATCCAAGTCACAAATGTTGCTTTTGTTCACCAAGTTAGCAAAATTCCTTATCTCCAAGATACCAACCAATTGCTTAAGATCGGGACGTAAACCACTTTCGAACTTCACACACTTATCCCCTTCCGCCTCTACGGTGTTGTAATGTGGGCAAAAACGGCATAAGTCCTCAAACTTGGTTGCATACTCCGCAACCGATAGATTTCCTTGCTTGAGCTCCATGAACTCCACTACCTTTCGGTTTCTCATGTCCGTTGGAAAGTACTTAGTCAAGAACTCTCTCTTAAAGATATCCCAAGTAATGATAGCTCCTCCTTGGCCCAACCTTTGACATGTATTCCTCCACCAATAGCTCGCATCCTCATGCAACATATAGCTTCCCAAAGTCACTTTTTGAACTTCCGAACACCTCATTGCTCCGAAAATTCTTTCCATAGCTTCTAACCATTTTTGAGCTCCTTCGGGATCATGACCTCCCTTGAATTCCTTTGGATTGTTCCTAAGAAATCTTTCCAACCTCATTTCATCCTCATTCCCCATACGATTCTCTTGTGCAACCCTTTCGGCCATCCTAGCTGCCGCTTCTTGTGTTAAAGCATTAGCCATAAAGGTTATCGCATCCGCCATAGCTCTTTGCGCCATCACCTAAACAACCAACCAAAAGAAATCCAACCTTACATTAGACTAAGGGTACTAAAAGTGTTCACTATACTCAAGCACCTATGGGTATACTAACCTACTTGATCCGATATGGACCGACCTTGCTCTGATACCAAAATGTAACGCTCTTAATCGATTCGCATGCAATAATTAATTTAAATCATTCAACATACAAATCATCAAGGCATTACTTAATACAAAATAACCAATAGCATGCATAGATCAACTTAACCACAACGGAAGCATATGAAATCCTTATCAAATCATTCATAATAATTAAATCCAAGCATGCAAGTCATAAATCATATTACAACTCCAACTAGGTACTTCCGTAAATGAAGCCCCATAACATAATCCACAATAATCCAACAAGTAATTAAAGATAAGATAAATAAGTAGCAAGGTCATATATAAAATCTCAAACAAACGAAGAACCTAACACTAGACTAAGCAAGGTGACAAGTATCAGAGCATATCCTAAAACTCTAAGCTCCTAGGATCCTCCTATCCTTCACCTTACAAAGCTATGTTAGTCCTCACGAGCTAAACTCCAAAGCAACGGGATCACTCCTCAAGTGGAGAATCTGGACCCTAACCATTACACATACACAAAAATAGAGAGTTAGTTACAATTCAAGTTCATAATAATAAGCATAGTATACACTTACATTATGTAAACAATTATATCATAAACAAATCATACTCATATCATATCGAGCTAACAATATATATATATAACATCATGGTTCATCATGCTCAACAACAAAAGCCAAGATATCCAAGTAAAACTCACATAACTCAAATATTCACAAGATTATATTGGAAGACAACACAATTACCAAATACCAAGTATAGTGCACAATCTCCTAATGCAAGCTAATGAAAACACATAATGTATGTCACCTAGACATCTCTAATGCATGTGGTACCCGCATCAAATTAGGATAAACATATATCCATCGCATCAAGTCAGTTTTAAGTCATGGGGGACATCGCATCAAGTTGACTCATGAATGCATGAATGTACACATACCATATAATGATGATACCCTACACAACTATTCATGAATAATAGGCCGCTCAACCCTATTACTCCTTCTCAATTCACATCAAATCCACATCATCATATCATCATTAAGGTATACATTCAAGCAAGATACAACACACCTAACATCTTAGCTAATCATAGCTCATCATCTCAATTACAATCAATTACATACATAAAAGCATTTCATCATCATACTAACTCAAGGTTGAATCAATCCAAATCAATAACATGTTATAGGACCAAATCTAAACATGTTATACACTCATAATCATCATGCAACATCAAGAAATTTCTCAAAATCAGGTCATGGTCGCTGAGCGACTACCAGCGATGAAACAGGCTAGAAAAGGCAGACAGTTCATCGCTCAGAGCGAAGCCTGGCGACGTCTGGTCGCTGGCGGTCGCTACTGGTCGCTGGGCGACCACATGAAATTCTGGGTTCGCGAAGAACACATGAATCCTCGCTTGGAGCGATGGATTGGTGGCTTAGCGACCAAACCCAGATTTTCATGCTCTGCTCTCGGGTTCACATAGAAATCTCATTAAAATCACGAATTTCATGTTATAAACTTGTAAAGCTATCATATTTAAGCATACATATCATATATAGACTTAAAAGTACAAGTTCTAACATCATCAAACATCATTTCAAGTAGAAAGTAGAGATTTTTCCTCATTTTTCTTAAAACCCATTTTCAAATATCAACATCAACAATTCTTCATATAACACATGAAATTGATGATTGAAACAGCAATTAGGATCATGTAATAACATAGTAACATCATGCAATAACACAGAAATTCATTAAATCACATTCCCTTGATCCCATAACCCACCAAAGAGATGAGAGGGTTTGGGTGTGGAGAATAGGCATCTCCCCCCTCTTTGATCATCTCACATGAATTGTAAACTACTATTTAACCTTAGAATTGATGAAATTCTGATTCTTCTCCTCCTCTTGAGCTTTCTCTAATCTTCCCCTCTACTTCCTTCTCTTCAAAGTTTTCTCTTTATACCTCTTTTCTATTTCTTAAGTTATGAGCATTATCTCTCCATTCTCTTAACTCTATCTAAACCTAGCTTAATTAAAGACCATAATGTCCCTCCTATTAACTTAGGCCCAATAACACTCAAGCCCAACTCTTATCATTATAACTCTAATAAAACTTATCTTATTCAAAGCACTACTCTTTCCCAAAATAGCCACGATTCTTAATTAATTACTAACTCACTACAAAATACTATTAAAAGGCTAATTAACTCTAATTAAAATAAAATAAATAAATACGGGTGTTACAGTAATTGTCAATTTTCTTGTATATATACTTGTTCAATCTATTCCTAGTCAATTTTCACATTCATTTAAGCGAGACTGCAAGATTATACTTGTTAGAATCGATGATTTGCAAAAATGTCTATCACCTCCTAATATTGGTCTTTATGATATTAGAACGTTACTGATCATATATAATCGTAATGATCATATATAACGGTCGATTTCCATTTTTTCATTGAGAAATTAAACAATGAGTTATAGAAAAATCAATATTGTTTTGTTTAATAGGTCCACCATAACTTAAGAAACCATTAAAGACCTTAAACACATACATGGATATATAATTGTTACTCTACAAAATTATAGGTAAAGTTAACATATGAAATTAAACAAAATTATTCTGCAAAGAATTTTAGTAAAACATGACTTAAAATTATTTTTAAACAAATTTGTTTTTTTAAACCAATAATAAAAAAATTAAAATGAAAAGGAAAAAATTGATTTAAAATTAGTTCAAGTAAGTAACCAAATTATTATTACGAATCGGTTATTAATTGGTTTTAAACCGGTTATAAACCATATCCAAATTAGTTTTATATAATAACCAATTTTTATTAAAATGGTTTTGGATCTTAAACCAGATCACCATAAATTTGGAGTGGTGTGGTGTGGTTTTTAAACCATGCACACCCCTAACCTTGGGAACGCATTGGCCTAAGCATATGCTTGATGCGATTAATAGGCTTGCTTCCAAAGATCATAAAATTTTTGAATACGTGGAATCATGTGAGGTTTTTCACCTACGTTTGAGCGAGACTGCAAGATTAATTATACCTGATAGAGTTAATGATTTGCAAAAAAAATCATCGCCTGTTAACGTTGATCTTTATGATATTAGAACATTTTAAGATGATGAGACCCTTTCTTCATAATAGAGACAAATGTGATGTGTACTCTATTGTAAAAGGAAAGTGGCTTATAAGCTATGATCTTAGTGTTAAAACAAAACCCTTCATAAAAAACCTCATTGAAAAGTTTAGCAAGATGAGCAAGGCATGGTATGTGTATACATTGACTGACAAACAACAATTTTTCTTGGAGGGGGAAGACTCTTCGAAGCTTCACATGTAATCCAAGAAGAGCTTGATGTGCACTCTTGCTTCTTTGCGCAACATCAACCTTGATAAAATTTTTAGAAGAATGGAACACAAAAAGTGAAAAAAATTGTAGCTAGAAAGACCTTTACTTCCTTGTATTTGGATTTAACAAATTGTAGCAAAAGTGAAGAGTTTAAACAATGTTGAGATTTTCACGAATGCACGATAGAACCCTTCATAAAAACCCCATTGAAAAGTTTAGCAAGATGAGCAAGGCATGGTATGTGTATGCATTGACTGACAAACAACAATTTTCCTTGGAGGGGGAAGACTCTTCGAAGCTTCATATGTAATCCAAGAAGAGCTTGATGCGCACTCTTGCTTCTTTGCGCAACATCAACCTTGATAAAATTCTTAGAAGAATGGAACACAAAAAGTGAAAAAAAAAAAATTGTAGCTAGAAAGACCTTTACTTCCTTGTATTTGGATTTAACAAATTGTAGCAAAAGTGAAGAGTTTAAACAATGTTGAGATTTTCACGAATGCATGATAGAAAGCATGCAATATCATCGATTATTGAATAACATTCCCTCTGAGTCTTGAACAAAGTAGCAACGTTATAATATATGGCCCGCAAGGTGGAGCGCATGTCGTACTGCAGCAACTTATGGATGGTCTCAATCACATATACAGTGTTTGTAGCTCTACATGAATTGGCAATTGAGGAGAGTCTCATCGCCATGTTATTCTTGAGAAGATAACGATTCAGATTAGAATCGTACAATAGGTACTGTTTGACGCGAGAAGGAATTGAAAATGTGAATGGCTGGTCATCATTAATTTTTTCCGATATAGGAACTCAGTAAGCTTGCGTAGCACATATGCGGAAGGACAATCCTCAACCTATAGGATGTTCGAGTTCGAGGGGATGACTTGCTTATCCAAAATATCATTCTTAAATCTCAACTTGTAGTAATTGGAGTAGAAATTCATATTTGTTATTGGCCACCTCAAAATTCGACACATTTCCTTCTATCATCATGGTTTGGGTTTGGGGAAGAACTGTGTAACAATAGCAGGTTTGTCACATTTTTATTTTCCCTTAATACATTCCTTAAAGCATACATGAAAAGGGTGGAAGTACATTTTCATTCCGGAATATAAAGACTATGAGTAAACTTAGAAGTTGAGGCAAATATAATTCCATGATCAGCATTTCCAGTAACAATTCTCTGTGAGTACTGCCTAGTGGCCCCTGTCTGGTCAATGTTGACAGATGAATGACAACACACGATGAATGATGTCATCACAGCACCCGCATGAGTTGTACTTAAGACTTTCTTCAAATCTTCACCTGTATAACAACAGATACATTCAGATAATATTAAAGTTGAAACATAATTAAACATATTTTACTTCAACATATAAACTATAGTACATGTTAACTTTATTGAATGTTTGGACATATAAATCAATTTTTTCTTTTGATGAAAAACAAATTCAACTTTTTAGTTACAGTAAAAATAATGGCGAACATATCAATTATAATTTCTCCAACAAATCATACATACAAAATAGTATACAATAGAAAACTTACTAAAACAATATTTAAACTCTCAGAACATATTTACATGATGTAAATAAATATTTTAACCATCAATAACCTTTTTTTATTAACTTCTCATATAAAAGTAAAAACAATTTAACTTTTCATATAGAATTAAATCTTATAGATACTAGTATATTTCAATCTGGCACAAGCTAAACTTGAACGTTTAGAGGGGCCAAAGTTTAAAACATGAATCAAAATGTATCTCAACGCATGGGACACATGTGAAGCATATACTATCACCAACACCAAGACACCATTATTCATAGCTTCATAATTGTTTTAATATTCGTGATCAAATAGATACCTTTCAACAACTAAACTTGAAAAGTTGTTAATTTGTTATCCAACACATGAAAAAAATAATCAACAAAACTTAAAAACATAATTAGGGGAGTCAGTCCCCAACAACACATGTAGTTGTCCTTTTTTTGTTGTCTTAAAATGAAGTGTTAAGGACTACTAAAATTCACAACTACAAAACTTTAAATTTAAATTTGAATAAAAATGTTCAGTTTAGTAATATTGAGACTATCACACAATTTAGACTTTACGAATAATCGTTCCTATTTTTAATGGTAGCAAAAAAAAATTATTTTTGGGTTCTAAGGGAATATCTACTCAAACTGGTGGCATTTAATAAAAGGAAAATGTTATTTAGTAAGAATTTTTTTATGTAAGAAAGAGAAGAATCTTGGCTGGCAATATTTAATTGGTCAACTTATAATCACTTTTTCCCTTGTATGATTAGTCAAGTTTTAATTGGTTAAATTTTCTAATTTTATGGATTCTTCTCTTTCTTGCATCAATATTTCTTGCTAAATAGCATTGCTCTTTTGTGGGCGATTACATTCATAAGAACAAGTATTATTCTATTTTTTCAATGTTGAACTACATATATCATTCTTGTGTTTCGTGGAATATTTGTAAGAATAAACCTTATTCGTATATTGCTGAGCACCAATTTCGTTCTTACAAGGATCTTGGTGTGGTATATATTAACAAACTAAAGGTAAATTAAGAAAAACTATAATATTAAGAATACGAAATTGAAATTTATGGTAATGTATAATATGATATCCATATACTTCATGAGTGTAAGATATATGTACTTTATTTAATTAATTTTAGTTTAATTTTAATTACAGTTTTTGCCCCCCTATTTTTAGTTATTCGTGAAATTAGTCCCTCTATTTTAAATCGCACAGTTTTGGTCCATTAATTAGATTTTTATGCTTGAAAATAGTGACTTAACATATTTTAAATAATGTGACATACAATATGATGATATTCAATGATCAACATACATGAAATTACAATAAAAATCATTAAAAACTTTAGTTTTAATTTAAAAAGTTAGTCATTATTTTGCAATTAATTAATGAAATATAAATAAATAATTCACTTGGGTGAATCTACGTTATCATATTGAATGTCATGTCATTTAAAATATGTTAAATCATCATTCTTAAGTAAAACATTTTAATAGAGTCCAAAATTGTGTGATTTTAAAATAGAGAGACTAATTTTGTAAATGAGTTAAAATAGAGTGACCAAAACCGTAATTAGACCTTATATTTTTATTAACAATAATGCTTATTCTTACAAATGTAGCCGCCATGCACGAAACACAAGAATGATATATATGTAGTCCAACGTGGAAAAAATATTTTCACTCTATTCCTCTCTTTTTTTTCTTTTGTAACGATTTGAAGAAAGCATAATTGAAAACAAGAGAAATGATTCACTCAAAGCATTGCCATCCATCATCACATCTCTCTCAACGACGCTCAATTTTCAATTGTTGCAGAGAATTGGAATTGATTCTTTTCATGCAGGTGTTCTAAGATGCTCTTCAATTTTTAGCTTTCATCAATCAATATTCTTAACAAAATTTTACACCTAGAGTTCAATGCCAACTTCATCACCGTTGTTGCCATATACACCGGCAACAACTGTAACAGATTTAAACAAAGATTCAATAGGCCATTGTACGACGAAGTTGACCCTCCGCGACGTGTGCAATTTGACAATGAGCTCCGGTCTCAACGAATTTTCAAAATAATTAAATTGAATTGAGTTTATTAGTAAGAATCTTCTTATTGCAGAGGTGGCTGACATAGAGAATTACATGGTGGAAGTGGAACAGCCACAAGGGAACTGTACATTTCTAGGCACGTCGCTTCTTAGATGGAGTTTTTCTTTTTAAAATAAAAAATTACTATGAACCTGTAAATATATTGGGGATTAGTAAGCGTGTGAGATACACATTCCACTCATTCTTGCCTTTCGTATACTAACTCTGTCGTAAAGAATAGCAGCGCTCATAATAATTGTAAGGGAAAAGTTTTTTCTTAAAAAAATTTAAAGAGAAGAATTGCAAGAATAAATTTTCACCTTTATTTACATCCACTACCTGTCATGATTTCCACAAAAGAAGGAGATTAAAGTGATATCATCTTTTAAGATATTGTCGTGCGCAAGCTTCTTTTGGAAATAGAACAATTACATTACCATACTTTTGCTAGAGTTGTGGTTTGACATATAATTCATAAACACAGATCAGTTCACGTGCAATGCGCATATAAACAAACCTAGTATACATAGCTATTCAAAATTTGATGATAGGCTTCAAAAATTTAATTTAATACTATAACAAATTAAGAATCTATCTGTATTTGTTAGTTATTTTGGCAGCTCAGGTATATTTTACCACAAAAAAATGTGTGCTGACTGCTGAGAGAAATGTCGGCTTCATCAGCACTCTATTCGAACAGCGCCACTCTCCGACTTAATAAACTTAGGCTTCCTAACTGCTTGTTCTAAGCACTGGATAACATCACCAATCTGAGAGAAGTGTCGGCTTCATCAGCACTCTATTCGAACAGCGCCACTCTCCGACTTAATAAACTTAGGCTTCCTAACTACTTGTTCTAAGCACTGGATAACATCGCCAATTTGAAAATCATGACAGTTACTGATTACTAGTCCACACTCAGTTCCCTTCTTCACAGAATCCACATCCTGCTTCTCCCTCTTAAGAGATGAACAAGGTCCTTCAAACACCACTTCACCGCTCCGTAGAAGCCTCATGATTGCTGTCCTGTTCACAAGACCTTCAACAACCTTACAACCAGCTATTTTCACATCTGGTCCCTTAGATTTGCTCCCTTTCACTTCAAATATATTCAGCACTTCTGCTTGCCCAGCTACCTGAGTCTCAGAAGTACCTGGGGCCTTGTCTATTATCAAATTGGCTATGTCTTCCAATAAGTGGTAAATCACTCGATGCACAATTACCTACAACCAAACAAACAGATATATCTAATGTGAATGAAAATTTTCAAATTTAGGGATCATTTGAAATTTCATTAATTATTTTCAGAGACTAAGCTGACCACTTATAATTTTAGGGAGTAAAGTAGTGATTACTCAGTTAAATATTGGAATAAGCTTGAAAATACCTTGATACTAGCGCGAGTTGCTGCCTGGCTAAGAGAAATAGGTGGACTCTTGACATTGAATCCAACTATACATGCACCGCAAGCTTGTGCTAAGTCCACGTCGGATTGAGAAATAGGCCCCACGCCAACATGGACAATATTCACAGAAACCTGGCAACAAAATTATAGACTGATTATTGTACAGAAACAAATAGTAAATAATAGAAAAACAACACTAAACTTTTGAACTCATGTGAATGGTGTCAGTTTATATCTCTAAACATTTGGACAAAGCACAAACCATGTAACTATGACACATTTATGAGATAGAAAACAGCAAAAGTTGAACACCTGAGGCTAATAACTTGATCAAGGATGCTTCAACACAAAAACGGAAAAAAAATTAAGCTCTTGTGTTCATACTGATCAATGCGTTTTTTGTTAAACATCACAAACACTTATGTTCAAAATCTATTCTTTTATTTTTACTTGCAACTGACATACTGATTTCCAATTAATACAAAATATGTTGAGAAGGCCTTCCACGCCCTTGCTCTTTGAGCATGTACGTGTATGCAAAACGAAAAGTTTACCGTGCTATTATAATTATAATAATCATCGCATACCTGAGGACTATTTAAAGTTGTCAATGCATCTGCAACGGCTTGAACAGTTCCCTGAACATCTGCTTTTACAATTACTGGCATTTCAACCCTCGGCGGAACCTCCTCAGTATCATCTGAAGTAGTTGGGATATTCTGCACCATCTTGCCCCTAAGCCTGTCTTCTTCAGATTTCTTTTTCCTACCAGAACTAAGCATTCTAGCTCGCTCCTCAGAATGAACAACAATGACATCATCACCAGCCATTGGCAACCCCCGAAGCCCTTCAATCTCAACAGGCATTGCCGGAGTTGCTCGTTGAGTTGACCTCCCTGCTGCATCTTTAATAGCCCTGATTCTTCCCCACTGTGAGCCAACAACCACATGCTGTCCACAAACTAAAGTCCCAGCCTTCACTATAGTAGTCACCAATGGACCCCGTCCTTTGTCAAGTCTTGCTTCAACCACATATGCTTGAGCAGGCCCATCAAATCGTGCTTTAAGATCCATCATATCAGCCTGAAGGAGTAAAGCTACCTCTAGGTTATCCAGTCCCATCTTTTTAATCGCTGAGACTTCAACAACCTGAATATCCCCACCCATCTCCTCCAGCAGCAAGCCCTCGGAAGCAAGCTGTAGTTTTACTTTTTCAGGATTTGCACCTGGTTTATCACATTTATTGATTGCAACTACAATGGGTACATTTGCTGATTTTGCATGTGACACAGCTTCAAGTGTTTGGGGCATTACACCATCATCTGCAGCAACAACTAGCACTACTATATCTGTGACTGCTGCACCTCTTGCACGCATTGCACTAAATGCAGCATGACCCGGAGTATCAAGAAATGTGATTGATGCTCCTGATGACATGCCCACCACAAAGGCACCAAGATGCTGAGTAATGCCACCAGCCTCCCTGGCTGCCACTGATGTTTGACGCAAGGCATCAAGAAGAGAAGTTTTGCCGTGATCAACATGGCCCATCACTGTTACAACTGCAGGACGTGGTAAAATTTCTGAACCTTCAGTTGAATGTAACCTCTTAACATTGACGCCGACCTCCTGCAACAGCCAACAACAATGAACTAATTAAGGCATACTGAAACCCAAATATGCACCATGAAGCAAATTAAGGAAAACAAAAGGGATTGGAGACTGGTGGAGAGGCTTTTGAGTCAATGATCCAGAAATAAGGCAAACAAAAAAGTTATAAGAATACCAAAGTATAACAATGCTTCAATGATGGATTGAAACTAAAATATTTACCCAAACCAACCTACCAAGACTTTAGGCCTAGTCTTGTCCATTACTCATTTTCCCTTTATTTCCTATCCATATTGTGCATTTAAACAGATGGAGAGATGCACAAAATTTAACAATGCCAACTAATAATTACAGGAAAAGTATATCTCAAACACCGTCGATTTCCATGAAAACTTTGCTTGTAGATTTTATCCCAAGTAACTAAAAATATTTATTAAAGATAAATTTGAATTTTATAAAATATAAGTAAAATATAAGCAAAATATTTTTTCCAAGCAAGTTGTTATTTACAAATGGGAAAAGACTGACAATTGACAAACAAGCATTGGAATCAAAAGAAGGTACTAGTTTCCTATATTCATTGATTTAACATCATCAGTGACTAAGAAGAATATACCATTGCAGCAAGCTCGGCAATATCCATATTGAGAGGATCAAACTCGGATTCAATCTTTTCACCAACATTTGTGAGAATATCTTGCAAAGAAGATAATGATTTTCCAGTACGCTTTGCAAGTTCAACAAGGGTCATGCCTTCAAATATTTCTATTGTTTTATCAGGATTAGATTTGGTTGCTGCAACGTTACGAGGGACGTATCTAGCTTCAACGGGAGGCTGGTTTCTACTGTCTCTTCTCACATACTTCTCCTTCTTTGGGGTCTTCAAACCGTATGCCGCATCACTTCTTGCCCAGACTTGTGAGCTTGCATGGAAGCACCTGCCAAAGTAAACAAAACTAATTACCTCTATCTTTTGTTTTTACAATTAACCAGTTTCTAACAAATAAATACTAAATCTTCATGCATTCCAAAATTTCAACTAATGTCCACTTTTTTCTTCAATGTGCAATCACACAAATTTTAGTGTTGCCTTTTCATCTACAGCCAAAAGATGTTGAAAAATTCAGGACCATTTATAACTAAACCCAGCAAAATCTTCCAACAAGGATTGTTAACACCGATGTAGTACAACCTATCAACTCACAGAGCAGTACATAATTAAGGCCTCTTAAAAATTCCTCATCCCTCTGTGTAGAATCTTATGCATATCTTTAAAAGTGAACTCATTCCTAGCTCTGTTCAACATGCATAGGCCAAATGATGCTACCATCCTTAAAGAACCTAAACTGTAAAGTTATCAATGATTCCTTTAAAACTTAAAATTTGGGTACTGTCTTACCGTATTCCACATTCTTTAGTCCCACTACAAAAACCAGCCGCACACAGATATGAGCGATTGATGAAATCTGAATCAGATAATTTAATGTAGAAGTATAAGTATATAACAAGTGCATGAAATTAAACATTATAAGCATAAAAGCGGTCAATTACCAGGCATGCGTCTTGCTGAAGCATAAACAGATTGTTCAGCAAATATAGAAGTAAAATTTGACCCTACCACATGCCTATGTGACGTTGTAGCCAAAGCTCTGGTAAAATTCATATATATTTTCTGCACTCAGGTAATGA
Source organism: Trifolium repens (assembly GCA_030408175.1). Lineage (NCBI taxonomy): Eukaryota > Viridiplantae > Streptophyta > Magnoliopsida > Fabales > Fabaceae > Trifolium > Trifolium repens. Next base: position 22,141,275 of record CP125844.1, on the reverse strand, counting down.
AAAGGACATCATTAGAAATTGAATGAGATATATGACACTAATTATGACAGGAAATATTAAACAATCTGCAACCTGAATAATTGTTGTATTTGACACAATTCATAATGAAAGGAAGATGTGCTTATTATAAAAGTTAATTCACTTTCTTTCCTGCTTCAAATAAAAATAAATAAAAATAAAAATAAAACTCACCTTTCCAAGCTCCAGCCACGCCATTCATAAGCTTGTAACTCTGCAGATTTAGGTCATATGAAAATTATTTACAAAAAAGATGGAGGGAAAGTGATGGAAATAGTAAACAAATCATTAATGGTGGAATTATTTATCAATTAGGGCCAAGCCAACAACAACAAAATCCACTCTAATATTTCAGATTGTGTTGAAAATATCTCATGGTCTCTTAAGTTCCCACCCACAATGGAGTTACGATGAAAAACAAGGAATGCCCAATCATAATACTATATATAAAAAAGAGGACCAAAAACAACCGTACATTGTTGATTTTTCATGTAACTGACACTTTCCCTGGTTGGACAATTTCGGAAATTAAGAAATTGATGAGTGCATTCGTGGAAACCAAAATCACTACGAAACTTCGAAATAACGATAATTGCCACAGCGAGAAACTGTGAAATTGCATTTAGCCAAATATATCAACAAAAAGTCCCACGTTGAATGAGATATGGTCTGAACATATGTTTATAAGTGCGGAAAATATTCACCTTACAAGCTGGTTTTGTAAGGTTGAGTTAGGCCCAACCTAAAACTCTAAGAAATGCTCAAGAATCGAATAGTGAATAAGGTTCAACGGTTGTTCTAAAGTATCTAGACTTCATTTTGCTTTGGAATTCAACAATTTTGCAGTTATCAATTGCAGCAATGGTTTTTCTAAATTCCACAAATCCTTTGAGTCTTTAAAAGGAAAACCCCTAACTAACATCACACAAAAAATGACTACACCAGACCAAACATCTGCAATTTGTTGCTAACTTGTACTATGGTGTACAAGGTTGAAACTAGTGGCCGAGCTAGACTAAAGTATTGGGGTGGGCCGCCAAAACAAACTTTAATTTATAAATCAAATATACTACCAAAAATCTAAGTTGTAATAAGTACATACTTGATCTTCGAAAAATGAAACTACATGACTTAAAATGATACATTATGTGATGAGCGCGACTTAAAATCATCAATAATAGTCTCTAAACTGACATACTATCTCCTAAAAAACCAGCTTTCATCTTATTTCTCAACTTACTCTTGATAATTAATCGACAAACAATAACAAAAAATAAATCCTCGTGAGCATAGCTTACCAAAAAAAATCAACAATAAATCAATATATAACTTTTGGGCAACTTATGGAAAATCATTCCCCACCTCATCAAATCAATAAATCAACTCAATTTCATACATGTTCGTTCCCAACCTCATTTATGCACAATTACAGTAACTTCATCAACATTTCTTTTCAATAACAACATAGCCTATGCCCAAATCAGCAGCTCAACCATAACAATAGTAGAATCAGCTTCATATCAATACAGCTTTTCAATAACACCGAAAATAGCATAGATGAATCAACTTCATCAACATAGCTTTTCGATAACTTAATAACAATAACAACAACTTACAGCAATAAATCAACATTCAATAACAAATCAGCAACTCAACACATTCAATACCAACAACATTCAACAATAGAGTTATAGAGAGAACCATAAATCAATAAAAAGTCGACAAAAAAAACAGAAATCAGAGAGTGAGGAAGAAAGGGCTTTTTGAGGAAGAGAAAGAGACCTGCGAGAGAGGACAAAAATCAGAGAGATGAGAGAATGATGGTCGACGGTGGAAAGGCGGTGCGGTATGGTTGGTTGCGCAGGCTGGCAAGCGGTGGCGTGGATATGTGTTGCCGTTCAATGATTTGTTAATCTTGCTTAAATACTGCCCCTAATTTGTTAATCTTGTTTCCCCACGTATACAAAAGAATAGCACTCAATGATTGTTTGCTTACCAAATCATGCAGTTCACTATATTGATGTGATAGGTTATCAAGATCAGTAGCATCAACTATAAAAAATTTAATTGCTAAATTTCTTATTAGGAGAACTGGCAATTTTCCATATAACAGTTGACTATGACACTAACATAAGAAATAAAAGAAAAGGCTTCAATCGTGTAGCTTTCTGAACCCAGAGCTTAATTAAAGTAACAACTGATCCTAATTAGTTCACCCATTAGAAGATATTTATAAGCCGCTGACTCCGTCGTGTAGCTTTCTGAACCCAGAGCTTAATTAAAGTAACAACGATAACAATAACAGAAAAACGGAACAAGAACAAAACAACAATCAACACACAAAATCACTCAATTTCGATTGGAACAAAATCAACAATCAACAAAACAATCCCAAAAAAATTGAAGCTTTCAATAATAAGATCAAGCAAGTGAACAAACCATTACCGGTCCACGTCGTGTTTTAGAGAGGAAGAGGAGAATTACTGGGTTTGATCACGCAAGAGAGAGAAAGCGGGCGAGGGAGAAAGCTACGGCAGCAGTGAGACACGCGGGAATGGGAGGAGAAGAGGAAGACGAGGGTGTACTGTGTAGTGGTAGGGTTTCACAAACTGAGGAGGAGGATGATGGAATAAACATGTAATTTCATTAAAATACTAGGGGTATTCTAGTAGTTGCACATATAAAATTGGAGGTGGTATAACACTATGAAACCTCTCAACATGTAAGTTATTTTGCCTCAATTCCCTTTTTATTTGCTTGCAATATGCCTTTTTAATATGACTTATTTCAAACAATATGAGGTTTTCGGCTTCCGTTATTTGCCTGCAACACTATCTGGTATCTGCTATTTGACATGTAACTCATGCCTACAAATATAATCTGAGTGAAAAGGATGGAGACATTACATGGCAGTGAAACCATCTCATAGTAAGAAAAAATGTAAAAGAAAACTGATTTAGCATGGTGGAGCATCGTTCCACCACATAAGAACATACAATACATAAAAAATGTTAAATCCATATAGCAAGTGAAGTACTGTAACAACCCCTTAACCTAGTGGTGAACGATTGAGACCTAAACCCTAGAGAGTATTAATGTGTCTTCAATTGAACCTCCACCATTGGGCGATGGGATCGGTCCTCGGAATTAGTCGGTCCCTAAATCGGATACTAAGTCTAAAAAAAAAAAAAGTGGAATACTGTAACTGGTACTGGTGTATATGTTTTTACTACTAATATAGTTTCCTGATACAAATCTCGTAATCTACATTTTATACCGTTTAAACATGCAACTAGTGTATCAAATGAAAAACCATAGCCATAAGATAGTACAATACAAAAATGTAAAATTTTAATTTCAATCCTATCTACCTCGGCGCACATAGGCAGCGCCAGCTACCACCGTCCACCGCGATTGCGCCGCCGTGAGGCGCTATTGGAAACATGTAACTAATTTGAATTATTTGGAGTTTGAGCAAAGCATTGAGAGATGGTGGTATAAAAGATACATTGGGCGAAGGAGATTTAATTGATGATTACCTGTTGAAGCTCAAATCAAAAGTGTGTGTTGTTGAAAATTGAAGTCATGTCTTGTTTGTGGGAACTCATACGAAACGCTCGCAGCAGACAGTAGGGTTGTGTTTTCTCGCGAAAGGGGAAGGAATGGATAATCAAACAAGTTGAGAAACAGGTGGGCGGTGCACGTGCACTAACAATGGTCATTCCACGATCTGATTTCCTTGTAGTGCAAGCACAAATTTGGACATTGTTAAATGCTAACCGTTCGATCAATATCTAACATCATATATATATAGTTTGATATTTTTAATGAGTTTTTTTTTATTGTTTCCAAATTTGTGCGTGTTAAGAAATTTAAAATAGTAATGTATTGTTTAACTTTAACATGATTTTATTACGTTTTAAAAGTTAACAGAAAGCTAAAAGTGGAAAGAAAAAAAAAACTTTTGAAAAAAAGTTAAAACTGATTGGTAATTATTTTATTTTTTTAACTTCAAAAGTTTTTATTTTACTCATAAAAATTACGTAACTTTTTTCAATCGAGAACTTATTGTAAATTTGTTTGGCATATCTTCTCTTTTTAAACATATTTTAAATAATGTGGAATGTTTCTAATTTGTTATCCCGTATTTTAATTTATTAAATTTGTTATTTATAATTGAAATTTTTTTTTTTTGAAAGGATAATTGAAATAATATTAAATATTGGTTTTTGTGATTTTTTTATGAAAAATCTTCAAATTTTTCAAATCAATAGTGTAAATATGGTTCAGAGAGTATCCCTAATAAAAGTTGCTTAACTAATTTTTTGTTGGCTAAAATTGTCGCGTAGTATTTACGCAATTCTTAAGCAATCCAACTAAATTTTACTTCAATGGTAATAAAAATAAGAAGGCTAAATTGGACATTTGGTCCCTTATATTTATTTTAGGTTTTAATTAGGTCTTTTACGTTTTAAAAATTTTAATTTGGTCCCTCACATTATCAATGTTTATATTAGTTAGTCTCTTCTGTCAAAATTTTGACTAACGCCGTTTGAATCTTACACGTGGCTGACAGCTTAGACACATGTGATTTATCTACACCAATCAAGAAACATGTTCAACAAATAAATGAGACCCTGAATCTTGAAGTTCTACCAAAAACCCCTCCTGATCAATCACAACATCTCAAACACCTTATGCAGAATCTATCTATGGACTGCATATTTTTCCCTCCTCACCTACCTTCCAGAATAGCCAATGAACCTCTTGACCAAACTCAGGATGATATCACTAGTCTGCTGAAAGCTGTTGACAAGAATCTTAGGAGAATGTCCAGTGCTATTCCACACAGGTCTATTGACACAGCACACATTGACAAAGAGTGTGACCTTATGGAACAACATCTGGTACTCATGCTTCATTCTGTCAGAAAGGCTTATACTACAGACCTGAATTTGAGGAATGAGTTAGCAAGGAAGGAAGAGGAAGAGAGGCGTGAAAGGGAAAGATTAGAAGCTGAGGAGAGGGAAAGAAAAAGATTGGAGGATGAGCGTATAGAAAGGGAAAGGCAAGCAGCTGAGCAAGCTAGGCTAGCAGAGGAAGCTAGAAGAGCTGCTGAACAGGCAAGGCTTGAACAGATTGCCAGGAATGCACCAGAGTATGCTCAACATATAAGGGAAAATCAAGATAATTTTCAGAGAAGACTTGATGAGCATTCTTCTATGTTGGCTGCTATAATGACTACTCTTCAGAGCATCAATGCAAGATTGCCTCAGCAACCTGATCAACCTTAACCCTTAGGATTCTATGCACATGTTCTGTTTTCTTGTTTATTTATTTATCATGTTCTGTTGCTTGTTTTGTAACTTGTTGAATATTATATTTTCTTAAGTACTTGGTTAATTATCTTCTTGTGTTCACTATTTATTTCTGTGTTTATTATTGGTTTGATTTTTTTATGCTTTCATAAATGTTTTTGAGACAAATATCAAATCAAATATTTCAAAGCTAAATAATGAGTTTATTCAATTGAAAATTGTTGATTACATAAGTTTCTATCCAACTTTTCACTTGGATTCTACATAAAAAAAAAACAGCTAGTCCTAAATCTAGCTTATTTGAATCTAAGGGAAATGGAAGAGTTCACGACATTCTCTTCACTTCCTTATTGGGAGATCAATGAGAAATGATCTCATTGATTATGAGGAAAGGAATTCTTCACTGGGAGGAACATATGTACTCAAGAATTCCTTCCAATCAGAATCCCATTCAGATTCTGACTCGGAAAAGGACTCTTGTTGTTTAGTCTTGGATCTTGTTTGATATTTGACTCTGACAGGAGCAGAAGTTGATGTCTTCATCTTCTGTGGTTTCTTCTTAGACTCTGAGTCTTGTTGAATCTTCACTTTCTTCTTCTTCTCCTGCACCCTCTTACTTTTGATCACTTTTCTATCCTTCTCCATTGTTGATTATTCACAATGAAATGGAAGTGTTGAGTGAAATGACAAAGTTTATGGTTCCTATATAGTGGTTTCAAAATAGACAAGTTCATGGTTTTACGACAAACCATTTAATTGTGGTAGTTGTAACCACCTTGACTGCATTGAAACTTTCGTCTTTGACCATTTTTTTAAAAAGGTGTCATTTATTTTTGTCAGTTTTTTCTTTTTGTTTAATGACAAAAGGGGGAGTAAGAGTTGTTATTAATTTATGAAATGCTAAACTGAAACCAAAATTCCAAATTTAATTCGTTTTCATTTATGTCTTCATATGATATGATTTTAAGGAAAATATTAGTTGAAATCTGAACTTCTGATACATGGTACGTATGAAGGAAAAGTGTAATTTTCTTTCATGGGTATCAGACTTAGGGGGAGAGCTTGCAAACCTAGCCTCTGAAAGTCTAGTGTATTAGTTTAAGTTCAAAATTCAAATAATTATTTTTAAACTGATTTAATTAATCATTGCTGAACTTAGGGGGAGCTTGCAAAACTCATCAACCTAAGAGATGCTTGATAAATTTTATCAACAACCATTGTAAATTAATACTTGGTTTGTCATCAATCAAAAAGGGGGAGATTGTTGGAACAAAAGAGGTTCTGACATAACCCAATTAAGTTTTGATGATAACAAAAGTATTAATGTACAATAGGGTATACTAATTATTTAATCCAAGTGTGCAGATATTCAAGTTAATTTTTATATTCATTAAAAGCACATTGGAAGCTCTGATATGGCAAAGCAAACTCTGATCAGAACTTGAAGACATCAGAAGATGCATATGTGTTTCATCAGAGGATGCAAATTTTATTCATCAGAAGATGCATATCAGACTCTGATAAGAGCAGTGAGAGCCGTTTTGTCAGAAGAACATTCTCTGCATCAATGATTATACTCTGACATTCCAAAAGCTGATGAAATCAATCTTATCCACAGAATAGTGACGTTTGTACTATTGTACGAACTCTTTACCTGATTTGGATAAAACGTTTTCTCCAAGATTGATCGCATACAAGGTTACCTGATTTGGATATCAAAGGTACTATCTACAGCTGGCGCAATCTCACCGCATCAAATTCGAATCAAACACGCTTCACCTTCATCTATAAATTGGAGCAAGTTTGAAGCTTTGGGATACGACACTTGAACAATTTGAAAAGAGCTGTTACTCTGCAAAAATCATCCTAAAGCACAAAACTGCAAATACAACTTGAACTAATATTCAAAATCCAAGACTCCAGTTTCAGCTTCTGTTAATTCATTAGTTGAACCTTAGAATTTTGTATTAAGATTCTAAGTTAAGTCTTGTTTCAAAAGTTGTATTTATTTTGTAACTGAACATTGATCTTTATATCAATTGTTCAGACTCTGTTTTTCTAAACTTGTGTTTTGAAGTCTCTTGCCTGCGTGCTTGAGCATTAGGAAGTCTCTTGTTTGGATACTTGAGCATTGGAAGTCTCTTGCTTGTGTGCTTGAGCAATTGTAATCTTTGGTGATTATAGTGAACTCTCTTGGAAGTACAAGAGGACTGGACGTACTCTCGGTTTGTGAGAGGAACCAGTATAAAAATCTCTGTCTCTATCTTTCTCTCTTTCTCTCTACCTTCAAAGTTACTCTTGATTGTGTTTTGTTTTCTAAACCGCTGCAAACTCTGATAAGTTTTCCATAACTTAGAAGAAAATTTTAAATTACCCAAAACACAATTCAACCCCCCCCTTCTTGTGTTTTTCACACCTTCAATTGGCATCAAGAGCCTGGTTCTGTTTTTTTAATCACCTAACAGTGAGGCAGTTTCCTGTTGAAAAACATTATGACTGAAACTCCAAGTGGTAGCTTGAAAACAGTTCCTTATGACTATGATGTTGAGGATAAGTCAAGCAACAAGGCACCAAAGTTCAATGGAGATGCTTCTACCTTTTCCTGGTGAAAAGATAGAATCTATAGTCATCTTATTGGTTTAGATGATGAGCTTTGGGACTTAGTTGAAGAAGGGGTAACTTTTCAAGGACTAGATGAAAAGGGAAGGCTATCTGTTGAAGAAAGAAAGAAGTTCACTCTTACAGACAAGAAGCTTTACAAGAAACATCACAAGGTTAAGGATCTTCTCATTGGGTGTATAACTCATGATGAGTACCTCAATATCACAGACAAATCCACTGCCAAGAGCATCTATGACTCCTTGTGTTCCACATATGAAGGGAACAAACAGGTTCAAGAGGCAAAGGCTACTCTTTTGATCCAACAGTATGAACTCTTTAGAATGAAGGATGATGAGAATATTGAATCAATGTATTCTAGATTCAAAATTCTTGTGGCTGGTCTCCAAGTTCTAAAGAGAAGTTATACAACCTCTGATCATGTAAGGAAGATTTTGAGAAGCTTACCTTCAAGGTGGAGGCCTAAGGTAACAGCTATCCAAGAAGCTAAAGATTTGGACAAACTTAGCTTGGAAGAATTGATAAGTTCACTCATGAGTCATGAGATTGAACTATCTTCTGATGAGCCTCAGAAGAAGCTAAAATCTGTGGCTTTGCCATCTATTTCAGCTTCATCTAAGGCTCTGAAAGCCAAAGTTGTAGAATCTGAAGCAGAGGAATCTTTCATAGATAATCAAGAGGAAGGATCAGATGATGATTTCTATGCACTCTTGTCCAAGAACTTTCAAAAGTGGTCACTAAGAAAGGGCAAAAAATTTCAAGGCAGAGGATCTGGATCAAGAAACAACACCAGCAAAGAGAAGAAGGATGACACAAAAAATTGTTTCAATTGTCATAAGCCAGGACACTTCATGACTGATTGTCCTGAACTCAACTCCAAGGGTAAAGGAAGAAAGAGTATGATCAAGAACAAAGCCAAGAAGAGTCTGATGGCAACATGGGAGGATATTAATGAACTATCTGAGGATGAAGACTCTGAGGAAGCAAACCTAGCGCTTATGGCCATTGGTGAGTCAGACAATGAAAATGATTCAGAGTCTGATACTGACGACATTGATGAGGTAATATCTAAAATGTCTAATACTCAAATGACCAAAGCTTTGAAAGATGTAATGGTGAAGTACATGGAAAAGTTGAGTGAGTTAGATTTTTGCAAACAAAAAATGAAGCTCCTCAATGAAAATCTCACCCAGACTCAAGCAAGCTATCAAAAATCTCTTAAAACAATTAAGGTGCTTGAGACTGGATGCAGAACATGTCACAAACCTTATGACGAGTATGAAATCTCTCTACAAGAGTTTGTGCACCATAACATAGATAAAACTAGGGTAACTTCCGTAATTCATGGTGGACTTAGCAACTATTACAAAAGACAAGGACTTGGTTCTCTTACATGTCCTGATGTAGGAAAATTAAGTAAACCTGTCTTGTTGAGCAAGTCACCATCAGAATCTTATTCAAACTTTACTAAGGGTACATCAGAACCTCTGACTGTGTCTGGTACTCTTGTGAGCTTGGAACCACAAGATAAGGTATCGGAAGATGACTCATCTTCTGAACCTAAGTCTTCTAAAACCCAGGTTCCCCTCACATCAGTACCCATGTCTACTCAAGTTAAAGCTGTCAAAGTACCAAAGCCTGTTGATAAGCGGGGCACTAGTACTTCTAAAGCAAACTTGGTAACTGGCTCTCTGACACACTCAAGAAGAAAGTCTCAGAGACAACATAAGCCTAAACATTTTTCAAAAGGCTCTGTTGACTCCAGATCTTCTGAGTATTCTAACAAGAAGAATAAGACTCTCAAAACTAACCAAAAAGGACCCATCAGAGTATGGGTACCAAAATCTGAAATAGTGTATGCTGCAGGTATGCACCCAAAGAAGAAAAGAAAGCTCATGGTATCTGGACTCTGGCTGCTCACGTCACATGACAGGAGACAAGCTCTTATTCCACACCCTGAATCAGCAAGAGGGAGGAACAGTAGGGTTTGGTGGCAACCAGAAGGGAAAGATCATTGGTATAGGTACGGTAGGTAATTCTTCTTTGTCAATTTCTGATGTTTGGTTAGTAGATGGACTACATCATAATTTACTTAGCATAAGTCAATTGTGTGATAGTAATTATGATGTTATGTTTAATAAGGATTCATGTACTGTAATTAGAAACTCTGATCAATCCATCGTCTTTAAGGGAAATAGAAAAGGCAATGTGTACAAAGTCAATTTTTCCGATTTAAAGGAACAACAAGTGCTTTGTCTTTTGACACTGAGTGATGAAAAATGGATCTGGCATAAAAGATTGGGTCATGCTAACTGGAGATTAATTTCTAAACTTAGCAAGGACAATCTTGTCAGAGGCCTTCCAAAAATAAAATATCACTCAGACTCACTTTGTGGTTCCTGTTAAAAAGGAAAAATTGTCAAAAGTTCTTTTAAGAACAAGAACATTGTCTCTACTACTAGACCTTTGGAACTCTTACACATTGATCTTTTTGGACCAGTTAGTACTGCTTCAATCAATGGTAAGAGATATGGATTAGTCATTGTGGATGATTATAGTAGATGGACTTGGGTTAAATTTCTGAGAAATAAAGATGATACATATGAAGTGTTTAGCATCTTCTGTACCCAAATTCAAAATGAAAAAGATTCCAAAATTTTGAAAGTAAGAAGTGATCATGGTGGTGAATTTGAAAATGAACCTTTTGAAAAATTTTGTGAAAAACATGGAATTCTCCATGAATTCTCTTCTCCTAGAACTCCACAACAAAATGGAGTTGTAGAGAGAAAGAATAGATCTTTACAAGAAATGGCACGCACCATGATGCATGAAAATAATTTAGCAAAATTCTTTTGGGCAGAAGCTGTTAACACTGCTTGTTATATTCAAAATAGAATCTATATAAGACCTATTTTGAACAAAACAACATATGAAATCTTTAAGGGAAGAAAACCCAATATTTCTTATTTTCATCAATTTGGTTGTACATGTTACATTTTGAATAACAAAGTCCATCGTAAGAAATTTGACTCTAAAGCCTGTAAGGGTATCTTCATTAGATACTCTGAACGCTCTAAGTCATACAGGGTGTATAATTCTGAAACTAATATAGTTGAAGAATCAATGCACGTAAAGTTTGATGATAAAGAGCCTGGTGATAAAAAGTCAGAGCCTGTTAAAGATTTGTCAGGATCTGATGAGTCAGAAGATGAAGCTCCAGAGTATGATAACAACATAGAATCTGTAGAAGACTCTGAAGCTCAAGAAGATGCACCTTCTGATGCTGCTCAAGAACATCAAACTATTGATGATAACTCTGAAGAATCTGATATTTCAATGAACACATTCAAATACAAATCATCACATCCTGAAGAGCTCATTCTAGGAAACAAGAACAGTCCAAGAAAAACAAGGTCAAACTTCAGAGTTGAAGAATCATTGTTTGGATTAGTTTCCTTGATTGAACCCAAGACAACAAATGAAGCTCTCTCAGATGATGCTTGGATAGTTGCAATGGAAGAAGAGCTAAATCAATTCAAGAGAAATGATGTGTGGGATCTGGTACCCAAACCAAAACATAAGAACATTATTGGAACAAAATGGGTATACAGAAACAAATTGAATGAACAAGGTGAAGTTACTAGGAACAAAGCCAGACTTGTTGCACAAGGATACAGTCAACAAGAAGGAATTGACTTCACTGAAATATATGCTCCAGTAGCAAGACTGGAAGCAATCAGGTTACTTTTATCTTATGCAGTCAATAATGGTATTACTCTATATCAAATGGATGTGAAAAGTGCATTTCTAAATGGTGTCATATCTGAAGAAGTGTATGTCAAACAACCTCCTGGTTTTGAAGATTTAACAAATCCTGATCATGTGTTTAGACTAAAGAAATCACTCTATGGACTCAAACAAGCTCCCAGAGCTTGGTATGAGAGATTGAGTACTTTTTTGGTTGACAATGGTTTTGAAAAAGGACAAGTTGACAATACACTTTTCAAAAAGACCCTTAAGAAAGACATTTTAATCATTCAAATATATGTTGATGATATCATTTTTGGATCAACTAATGCCACTCTTTGCAAGAACTTTTCTAAGCTTATGCAGGATGAGTTTGAAATGAGTATGATGGGAGAATTGAAGTTCTTTCTTGGTATTCAAATAAATCAAACAGAGAAAGGAACATTCATTCATCAATCCAAATATATAAAGGATCTTCTGAAGAATTTCAACTTAGAAGATTGCAAACCCATGAATACTCCAATGCATCCTACATCAAGTCTGAGCAAAGAAGAATCTGAAGGCAAGGTTGATCAGAAGCTGTATAGAGGTATGATTGGATCTCTTCTTTATCTAACTGCCTCAAGACCTGACATTTTATTCAGTGTATGTTTGTGTGCAAGATTTCAATCAGATCCTAGAGAATCTCATCTCACTGCTGTGAAGAGAATCTTTAGGTATTTGAAAGCTACTTGTAACATTGGATTATTGTATCAGAAATCCAATGACTACAAGCTGATTGGATTCTGTGATGATGACTATGCTGGTGATAGAATTGAATGAAAATCCACCAGTGGTAACTGCCAGTTTATTGGTGAGAATTTAATTTCATGGGCTAGTAAAAGGCAAACCACCATAGCTATGTCAACAGCAGAAGCTGAATACATATCAGCAGCTAAATGTTGTACACAACTACTTTGGATGAAATATCAATTGGAAGATTATCAAATCAGCAGTAACAATATTCCTTTATATTGTGACAATACTGCAGCTATTCACCTTTCTAAAAACCCTATTTTACATTCAAGAGCTAAGCATATTGAGATTAAACATCATTTTATCAGAGACTATGTTCAAAAAGGTGTAATTGATCTCAAGTTCATTGAAACTGAAAATCAATGGGCTGATATCTTTACAAAACCTTTAGCTGTTGAACGTTTTGATTTTATCAAAAAGAATATGAATATGATGGAAATCTCTGATTAACTTAGACTCTGATGAAAAATTGAGTTTGTGAGAATCTAATAGTAATCAGAAGATGAAGTCATCAGAACCTTCTGTATCAGAAGTTGTGATGAGAGTATCTTCTGACACACTATCAGAATCTGATTAGAAGGTAAATGGTTCTGGCGCGTAAGTAAAAATCCTTTGTAAAAACCCTTTCGTTTTCTCAAACTTACGTGTCAGTTATTTAATAATCTTCTAATACACATGTCTTGTTGCAAGAGGATAAAGAAGTTGGTTAATGATGATTAGCATTACATATTCCCAATTGTGGTAAAATACTCTACTACCCTTATGTATGTGTACTTGTTTTTGCGCGTAAGTTTCTATTTAAACACACTAACTGTCCACATTCACACTTTTGCACTCTCACAACCTACACTTTCATTCTTCTAAAACACAGAGCAATTTCTTTCTCCCTCTTTAGAAACCCTAACTTCCAAATATCATCCATGGCATCATCATCATCATTCCTGAATAGAACATGCATGATCTTACCAAATGAATCCAACCCTACTGAGTTCGCAAAGGATCAACGACCATATAAGTATGATGAACTAAATGTTGCGATTGAGAATCCCGTTGATCTTGAGAGCATTAGAGTAAACGGTTTTGCTGAAGTCGTTCATCTCTACAAAAGACAAGGTTTGGAATACTACTTTGATCTTCTTAATGGACCAACTTATACTGAGATGGTAAAGGAATTCTGGATGAAAGCCTCTGTTATTACAAGGGATGTTTATAACAAGAAGGTCAGGGAAAAGATTGAAGAAAACCCTGAATTGCAAGATAGAACCCCAGAGGAAATGGGATTGAGATCTTTTGTCTCTACAGAGATTGAATCCTTCGTGGCTGGATTCAGAATCTCTATCAGACTCTGTCACATTCTTGAGGCTCTGAAGCTCAAGCGTGATGGTGTGATAATCAAACATTCTGACGAAGCAGGTCCTGATGTGGATGAATATCTATTCAAACCTAAGGCTAACCCTAAGGACAAGTTTGAATGGACAAACAATTGCAAGATCATTTACAGGATCTTAATTGACAGTGTTCTGCCCAAATTGGGAGGCACTGATCAAATATTCAGTCTTCAGAAGTTGTTCACGTTTCATGTTGCTAAAGGAAATATTGTGGATATTGGAAGGCTTATTTTTGATCATATGTGTCTGTTTATTATCTCTAGCAAAGCTATTGTTAGACATTCAAGACTACTGAGACACATGTTTGCACAGTGTGGTTTGTTGGATGCTATCACACCTTATCTCCCAGGCTTAGGTACTTTTCTGCTTAGTTCTAAGATTGTAAATAGTACTACCTTAAGGTACTTAAAGCTGGTAAAGAATAATGAGATGGTTCATCCAACACATCCTGTGTTACTCAGAGACTCTGAGAAAGGCATTGGTGAAAGTTGGCTTGTACATGTCAGGGATAGTGAAGCCAAGAGGGTGATAGAAGCACATGCTGAGTTCATGAAAAAGCTAGGTGCTGATGTAGGAGATGGAGAACCTACAAAGCTAACGGTAAGACAATCAAGGCTTTTGGAACAACCTCTTAGACTTGAACCAGTCAAGAGAAAAGCTGCCAAAAGTCCTACTGGCAAGAAAGCTGCTAAGATTCCAAGGATTACAGCTCCAAGATCCTCAAAGAAACCAAGGGCAAAGAAAGTTATACTGGAGGATCTTACAGAGGAAGAAAAGGAAGAAGCTGTGGTACAGGCAACATTGGCAAAGGTTGCAGAGTTTAATAAGAAGCAAGAGGCTCTGAAGGACGGCTATGATTGTGGTATTGAAGAGTCTGCATTTGATGATATGCACAAGAAGCTTCCAAAAAGGAATGATCCTCATAACCTGCTGGAGAAACAGACTCTGTATGGAAATGAAACTGGTAAGTTTTCTAATTTTCTTGGAGGCGGCAAATGATTTAGTGATTATTTCAGAAGGCTTCAATTTCCTTCTGAAATTAGAGTTAAACATGCTTTTGATAAGATTTTAAAAGGAGTTAATTCTGAGAAAGTTAATGATCTTTCTGAGAATCAACCATCATCAGAGCAGTTTAACCTCATCCTATCTAACCCATCAGAATCCCAGGCTAATTTTATATGCAATGATGCAGCACAAGCTTCTACAAGCACTGCACCTACTATTCAACCTTCAATTGATGAAGATTCTGATAAAACACCATCACCACCTCCTCAAAAATCCCCCAACCATCAAGAAATTCCTACCTTAACACCACAACCAGAAGAACCAGAAAATGACCCCCAACCAAACTCTGAGAATGTTCAACCTGTGAACACTCAAGAACAACCAACAACACCTCAACCAGAAAATACCCAACCAGAAAATGAAATCCCACCAGAACATACTCCATCAGAACCTGACCACCAAAAATCACCAGAACCTGATCAAGATCAAGTCTCTGAAACTCTTCACTCTGATGAACATGTCCATGAGAAATCCCCACATCATGTGGTTGTGGACAACTCATGTGATTTATCTACACCAATCAAGAAACATGTTCAACAAATAAATGAGACCCTGAATCTTGAAGTTCTACCAAAAACCCCTCCTGATCAATCACAACATCTCAAACACCTTATGCAGAATCTATCTATGGACTGCATATTTTTCCCTGCTCACCTACCTTCCAGAATAGCCAATGAACCTCTTGACCAAACTCAGGATGATATCACTAGTCTGCTGAAAGCTGTTGACAAGAATCTTAGGAGAATGTCCAGTGCTATTCCACACAGGTCTATTGACACAGCACACATTGACAAAGAGTGTGACCTTATGGAACAACATCTGGTACTCATGCTTCATTCTGTCAGAAAGGCTTATACTACAGACCTGAATTTGAGGAATGAGTTAGCAAGGAAGGAAGAGGAAGAGAGGCGTGAAAGGGAAAGATTAGAAGCTGAGGAGAGGGAAAGAAAAAGATTGGAGGATGAGCGTATAGAAAGGGAAAGGCAAGCAGCTGAGCAAGCTAGGCTAGCAGAGGAAGCTAGAAGAGCTGCTGAACAGGCAAGGCTTGAACAGATTGCCAGGAATGCACCAGAGTATGCTCAACATATAAGGGAAAATCAAGATAATTTTCAGAGAAGACTTGATGAGCATTCTTCTATGTTGGCTGCTATAATGACTACTCTTCAGAGCATCAATGCAAGATTGCCTCAGCAACCTGATCAACCTTAACCCTTAGGATTCTATGCACATGTTCTGTTTTCTTGTTTATTTATTTATCATGTTCTGTTGCTTGTTTTGTAACTTGTTGAATATTATATTTTCTTAAGTACTTGGTTAATTATCTTCTTGTGTTCACTATTTATTTCTGTGTTTATTATTGGTTTGATTTTTTTATGCTTTCATAAATGTTTTTGAGACAAATATCAAATCAAATATTTCAAAGCTAAATAATGAGTTTATTCAATTGAAAATTGTTGATTACATAAGTTTCTATCCAACTTTTCACTTGGATTCTACATAAAAAAAAAACAGCTAGTCCTAAATCTAGCTTATTTGAATCTAAGGGAAATGGAAGAGTTCACGACATTCTCTTCACTTCCTTATTGGGAGATCAATGAGAAATGATCTCATTGATTATGAGGAAAGGAATTCTTCACTGGGAGGAACATATGTACTCAAGAATTCCTTCCAATCAGAATCCCATTCAGATTCTGACTCGGATAAGGACTCTTGTTGTTTAGTCTTGGATCTTGTTTGATATTTGACTCTGACAGGAGCAGAAGTTGATGTCTTCATCTTCTGTGGTTTTTTCTTAGACTCTGAGTCTTGTTGAATCTTCACTTTCTTCTTCTTCTCCTGCACCCTCTTACTTTTGATCACTTTTCTATCCTTCTCCATTGTTGATTATTCACAATGAAATGGAAGTGTTGAGTGAAATGACAAAGTTTATGGTTCTTATATAGTGGTTTCAAAATAGACAAGTTCATGGTTTTACGACAAACCATTTAATTGTGGTAGTTGTAACCACCTTGACTGCATTGAAACTTTCGTCTTTGACCATTTTTTTAAAAAGGTGTCATTTATTTTTGTCAGTTTTTTCTTTTTGTTTAATGACAAAAGGGGTAGTAAGAGTTGTTATTAATTTATGAAATGCTAAACTGAAACCAAAATTTCAAATTTAATTCGTTTTCATTTATGTCTTCATATGATATGATTTTAAGGAAAATATTAGTTGAAATCTAAACTTCTGATACATGGTACGTATGAAGGAAAAGTGCAATTTTCTTTCATGGGTATCAGACTTAGGGGGAGAGCTTGCAAACCTAGCCTCTGAAAGTCTAGTGTATTAGTTTAAGTTCAAAATTCAAATAATTATTTTTAAACTGATTTAATTAATCATTGCTGAACTTAGGGGGAGCTTGCAAAACTCATCAACCTAAGAGATGCTTGATAAATTTTATCAACAACCATTGTAAATTAATACTTGGTTTGTCATCAATCAAAAAGGGGGAGATTGTTGGAACAAAAGAGGTTCTGACATGACCCAATTAAGTTTTGATGATAACAAAAGTATTAATGTACAATAGGGTATACTAATTATTTAATCCAAGTGTGCAGATATTCAAGTTAATTTTTATATTCATTAAAAGCACATTGGAAGCTCTGATATGGCAAAACAAACTCTGATCAGAACTTGAAGACATCAGAAGATGCATATGTGTTTCATCAGAGGATGCAAATTTTATTCATCAGAAGATGCATATCAGACTCTGATAAGAGCAGTGAGAGCCGTTTTGTCAGAAGAACATTCTCTGCATCAATGATTATACTCTGACATTCCAAAAGCTGATGAAATCAATCTTATCCACAGAATAGTGACGTTTGTACTATTGTACGAACTCTTTACCTGATTTGGATAAAACGTTTTCTCCAAGATTGATCGCATACAAGGTTACCTGATTTGGATATCAAAGGTACTATCTACAGCTGGCGCAATCTCACCGCATCAAATTCGAATCAAACACGCTCCACCTTCATCTATAAATTGGAGCAAGTTTGAAGCTTTGGGATACGACACTTGAACAATTTGAAAAGAGCTGTTACTCTGCAAAAATTATCCTAAAGCACAAAACTGCAAATACAACTTGAACTAATATTCAAAATCCAAGACTCCAGTTTCAGCTTCTGTTAATTCATTAGTTGAACCTTAGAATTTTGTATTAAGATTCTAAGTTAAGTCTTGTTTCAAAAGTTGTATTTATTTTGTAACTGAACATTGATCTTTATATCAATTGTTCAGACTTTGTTTTTCTAAACTTGTGTTTTGAAGTCTCTTGCCTGCGTGCTTGAGCATTAGGAAGTCTCTTGTTTGGATACTTGAGCATTGGAAGTCTCTTGCTTGTGTGCTTGAGCAATTGTAATATTTGGTGATTATAGTGAACTCTCTTGGAAGTACAAGAGGACTGGACGTACTCTCGGTTTGTGAAGGGAACCAGTATAAAAATCTCTGTCTCTATCTTTCTCTCTTTCTCTCTACCTTCAAAGTTACTCTTGATTGTGTTTTGTTTTCTAAACCGCTGCAAACTCTGATAAGTTTTCCATAACTTAGAAGAAAATTTTAAATTACCCAAAACACAATTCAACCCCCCCCCTCTTGTGTTTTTCACACCTTCAGAACACTATTTTTTCCTTCTTTACTATTTTTATGGAGAAGAAAAAAAGTAGAAAATAAGTCGGGTCAAACGGGGTATTAGCCTAAGATTCGAAAAGAAACAAATGGATTATGAGCCAAATGGTTTTGGCCAAAAAAGTTCAAGTTAGGCCAAAGGTTTGAACGCGCCAGAAAGGAGGCTTTGGAGTTGAGAACGTGGGTTTCGAAGGCGCAATCTGGAGCGTCAAGATCATCTGGAGCGGTTGCGTTGTTTCGAAGTATAAATAGAGACTCCTTAGAAGGAATCGAGGTCGCAAAATCGTTTTACATAGTTTTTCTCTGAGAATTCCAAGTATTCAACGTTCGAAAGAAAGGAGTTAGAAGAGAGAACATGTATGTTTTGTGAACCACACTTTCTTGTATTCACTTTTACAATTAATGCAAGTTTATTTCCAGCAATTTACTGCAATTCATTTTGTACTTTTACATGAAGTTTGTTGATTTGAGGCGATTCAAATTAACTTGCTTTTATTTCTTCTTTTACGAAAATCACAACTGCAAATGTTTATGAAACTTTAATGAACATTGACACACTTTTCTTATAAAAAACAAGCATAAAATTGTCCTGAGATTTCTAGTTTGTCTCGCAAGTTTAAATACTAAAACTAGCGCTTGTTTACTAAAATTCACTGTAAACAAGAACACACCATGGTTAAGAAGTGAAAATGATCCAATGTGTTGTTAGGTTAGTTCTTTAATTGATACAAACTTAGGTTGTTGAATTAAAAGACAAGTGAGTGAGTATTTTTGTGATAAAGATGTGAATGAAATTTTAAAAATTCCACTTGTTAAACTCGATAAGAAAGATGATATTATTTGGAGGTTTGACAAAAAGGGTTTGGTTTAATTACCCATTTGGTGCTTTATCTTTAATTTAGTTATCAATTTGGCCCCTTATCTTTTAAACGTCTCAATTGGGTCCCTTATCTTTTAAAAGTCTCAATTTGGTCCCTTATCTTTTCTGCGGGTCTCAATTTGGTCCCTTATCTTTTCTGCAGTTCTCAATTTGGTCTCTTGTCTTTTCAAATTTTGGACACGTGGCACACATGGACAGATGACACGCGTACAAATTTAATGGTAATAGTGAAAATTTGACGGGAGGGATCAAATTGAGAACTTCAGAAAAAATAAGGGACCAAATTGAGACGTTTAAAAGATAATGGACTAAATTGAGAACTAAATTAAAGATAAGGGACCAAATTTGTAATTAAGCCAAAAGGGTTTATATTATGTTAAGAGTGTTTATCACATTTGTGTGAATGTGATGATTAATAGAGATGAGTGGAAGATAGAAAGTGATTGGCAGTAATCGTGGGATCCACCCATTCCTCCTAAGGTGAAACATTTTATGCGGAGGATATGGGGGAATTGTCTTCCTAATAGACAACGGTTGATGAGTAAAGAAATTGAAGGTGATTCAAATTGTGTTGTTTGTCATAAATACAATAATATAATTGGCACATTTTTCTTGATTGTGAGGACATTATAGCATGTTGACAACAAATAAATATGTGGACTGTTCTACAAAACTTAATAGCCAAGCTGAGAGTTTTTTTTGATGTCTTTCGTCGTATGTGGCTCACAACAATTAGTTATGTTTGTGATGACTGCATTAAGTATATGGAAAAAACGTAATTTACAACTATGAGAAAACATAACAGAGACTATTATATAGAGGTGCTAGGCCGCGCACGAGGCACAATGTAATTTCTAATTGTATTGCTAATATTATTATGAATGAAATGTCATAAGTTTACTTTGCATGAATAAAAAGTTTTATAACAAATAAAATAAAATAAAAAAAATTATTTTATAGAATTTTTGTTTGACATAAATTTGTAATAGAATTTGTTAAAAATAAAAAATACATTTAAACTTATTTTTGCTAAAAAAAATGTATTTAACACGAGTTATAGAGAAAAAAAATGAAAATAAGTAACCCTAAAAACAAATAAAAAAAGTCAGTCACTTAAGAGTTTAGGTCAAATAATGCAGATGCATCCCCCAAAAAAAAAATAATATAATAAAAAATTGCAAAACGCTAAAAAAAACAATAACAGTCCAATAAAATGAATCTGTGACGAAAATGTACCCACGTGGCAGGTAAGATTATGAAACCCTACTCGAAGAATCTTCATCGATAGGTTGCTTGGAAAGGAGGAAAACAGTGTGAATGACTTCCCACGAAATCGCCACCAATAAAAACCCCACCGCCTTAATCCCTTCTCCCTCAGGCGCCGTCTTTCTCAATCCTTTTCTCCGCCGCCTCATACACCTAGGGTTTCTCGTTCCTCATTCCTATTCATAAACCTCATCTTGAAATTCTAATTGATGAGAATAAACCTATAATAACAAAAATTCGAGAGGAATAGGTGAATAATCAGTTTCGTCGTTTTTGTTTTCATTATTTTGGATTCAGATTTGAATAATTGTTCGTTATTGTATGAATTTATTGCTTTATCGAGTTTTGGAATTTTTGTTTCTGTTGACTTTGACGTTGGAGCTTGGATTTTTGTAGATCGGCGTTGTTTTCGATTGTTCTGAGTTTTTGTATCGATTTTTGTGTTTTCTATAAATTTTTGGGATTAGTTTGTGGATGCAAGTGAATTAATAGTTTTTTTTTTGTTTTGTTGATTTATTGATCTCTTTGGATTTGGTTGTTGATAGATATGTTGATTTGCTATTTTAATTTTGTAAAATATGTTTAGCTTAATTTTGTAATATATGTTTAGCTTTGTCTGATTTATATTTTTGTTTTGTTTCCTGATTTCATGATCAGGATTATAGGTGTTTCAGAGAAAAGAATGTACAGTATGAACGGTAACTGCAGTGCTTGGTATGCATAATTTTTTTTAATATGCTTTTAGTTAATTTTGTGGTTTTTTTTAAATTTTTTTTGATTGATGTATGAATTTCTTGTTGTTTTAACTTGGTTGTTATGCTTTACTCTTTTGGATTTGAGCACTAATACTTGTTGGAAACTTGGATGATTTTTTGACTTAATACTAAAAGAATTCCTCAAGACCGCCTTCTATGCCAATTTTTAAAGGGAAATGCTAAAAGAGTTCCTTTAGCTCACTTGTTAAGTGAGCAAATATAGAAATTTTTACTTGAAAATGGTGTATTCAACCCTTTTAAAAGTTTTAAATTTTTTATATACTTAACTAGTCCCCTCATGGCACTTGTTAACATAACCCTTTCTGAATTTGGTTTTTCTCGGTAACTTGAGTTTGGAGAGGATAGGTTAAGATATATTCATTATACATTCCCTTTATGTGGTTTATTTTTAGATTTGTCGGAGGAATAGAAAATGTTGGTTTTGTTAATTTCCTTTCGTGTCAAATTTGGAGGGAATAGGCTAAGATCTATTCATCATACATTCTCTTTATGCGGTTTATTTTAAGATTTATTGGACGAGTAGAAAGTGTTAGTTTTGATAGTTTCCTTTCACCCCTCTCTTTGATCTTATTTTATGTTTATTGTATACATTTAAAATTATTTGATTCTTCGTCAAAAATTTTAAAATGAACATATTGTAAGTTTTTTAAAAGTATCAGTAAATGTTGATTGTAAAATCAGATAACGATAAATTTTAAGTTTACATGAACTTTTGCGTGTTTGATCACTAATATGATAATAATCAACGGTTCATCATTAATTGATTTCAAATAAACATAAACATGTAGCCAGTACATTATTTTGCTTATTTATTCCTTATTTTCTTTTCTGGGCTTTTGAGAAGTGTGATAGTAGTTATTGCGCTGAAAAATACATTCTTAGAATGAGGGAATCCATTACCTTATGTGAAGGGTAGGTCCGGTGATTAATATATTCTTAGAATGAGGGGAATCCTCACCTTATTTGGAGGGAAGGTCTTGCGATTATTTTTTTTTTTTTTGGTTTATAAAGAGAGAAATTATTTGAGTTTGTTTTCAAATCCTTCCAAAGTGTATTTTTTAAGTTCGCCTTATTTTGGAGTGGTTTAGTTCTATCTGCATGCAAGGTGGGAGATTATCCTTCCTTCCCCTTTGCTCATACCTTTCTCCTCAAAGCACTCCCCTCCATTTCCCTTCCAAATCCCAAACAAATCCTAAGGTTATAGATAGGCTTTGAAAGATTGAGGTGGGCTATGTTATATGTTAGTAACCCCTGAATAAATTGTATTACAGTGTATCACCTTTTATAGTGGCACACACGGTGCTTGAAGCTCAAGAAAGCATGGGTCTTTCTCCTTACTATTTATATAAGCAATACTGACCAGATGCCTTATTAAAGACTTTGGTGCTATACTATTAATCTATGGACAAAAATGGAAATAAATGGATAGGTTTTCTTTGCCTTCAATATTTTTCTTAGCTTCTTGGAGATAGTATTTTTGCAAATTTCACCTGAAATCCGCAGTGTTTTAGATTGATTATTTTGTCATACATGGAATAGTTCAATTGATTAAGTTATTATTTATCATGTCAACTTTATAATGATGATGTGTACATGATCCTATACATTAATTCCACATTCTAATTTTTTTTTATATATCTAGGGAGTTCCAAATATTTTCGATGTCATCGTCTTCACCGTCACTGGCTCACTTTATTTAAATCCGGCCAAGGCCTAGAATTCTATCTGACTGCTGCGTCCGAGATTTTATATTTGAACGTGTTTAAAGATATTGATCTAGTAGATAAAAATGGAAACAAACAACGAAAAGGTATTGGGTAGGGCTGTGTTCAATCTGAAGCGGAAACGTGCTTCTCGATATAATACATGTCCAAATGGAGCTCTGCGATCAGTGTTACCTCAATGGACATCATTAATATCACAAAGAAACAAGGTTGTCAAAAGGATGAGATTGAACAGGGATAAAAGCAAGCCGACAAACTCAGAGATTTGTTTTGGGCAGTCATTGGTTAGGTATTATATGAATTATAAGAAGAGCGGACGCCCAGAACGTTTGATGGTCTATCAAAATGGTGGATGGAAGGATTTTCCCCAGGTCATTGTTGACTTGGTTAGGAAAGATTTTGATGTAAAGAAAGCAGCTGCAGAGGTGGAGTTAAATGGCGATCATCTTGTGCTGAATTTTTTGCACATGTATCAGATGAATTTGAAAACTGGTCTGCAGCAACCTATTGCTTGGATTGACGAGACAGGGTGCTGCTTTTTCCCCGAAATTTATGCCCCTTCTAATGAAGGGCCTTATGATCTCTGCAATCAGGACAGGGGAAAATGTCATGAACCATTGTTCCAAGATCCTAATGAATCTAATGAAATTAAATTACATTTAGAAATTGAAATAAATGGAGTGAATGAATCCAAGTTGGGGGAGTGCAGTGGCGAGTCCAATGTTATAGTTAAGCATATTCAAATTGATGCTAAACAAGCCGGCAGTCAAAATGATTTAGAAATTGAAGATAGCAGTAATAAAATGGGAAATGTTGGTGAGGCCATTGAGCAAAATAATAATAATATAGGTTTTAATGCTTATAATGAAGCTGTATATGGGAAGTTAGATTTGGATACTGTACAGAACATGTTTCTTAAGGGAATTAGTAGTTTTGTTAGTGCTGACATAGTTGAGATTTACCCCTTCTCAAGTACATTAATGCAATCACGATTTGAGCTGTTTGAGAAGCAAGCCGAAATTACGAAAAATAGCCGCGGGGATGCTAATGTTCGATATGCTTGGCTTGCTTCTTCTAAAGGAGAACTATCTACTATGATGAAGTGTGGGCTTGGTCATTGTGGACTATCTGCATCTAAATGCACACATGGCACAGGTGTTCATCTTGCAGCTGCTACTTGTCCCTTTGCCAGGTTGAATTTCTAATCATCATATTTTAACAATAAACTCTTTTAAATACTAATAATATTGATGAAGTTGTCCTAGGATTGTATAGAAATAATTTGTCTAGATAAAATCTTTTAAATACTAATAATATTGGTGAAGTTATTCAAATAATTTGTCTAGTTAAACCAAAATAAATAGAAAAGAAGCTTTGGTTTTTAGATCAAATATTTTGTTTAAGGATGGAGTTTTAAGAATACATCTCTTTGTGGTAATTTTTTAGTCACTATTTTATTACTGTCTTGTTAATGTTTTTCCTTGAAAATATTATAAATTTGATATTTTTGTTGCATGCTAAGAACTCCCCCATATTTACTTATAAATTAACATTTTCTTTGCTGTTTACTTTATTATTTTATCATATATGTATCTTTATACTAGATTTCTAGATTATTCTGTTGTAATGGTTAGAGAAGGATTCAAGTTTGGCTTATTTACAGTGCTAGTTACTGTGATGTTGACGAAAATGGGGTTCGGCACTTGGTCTTTTGTCGTGTAATTATGGGGAATATGGAGCTTCTCCGTCTTGGCACTAGACAGTTTCGTCCCAGTAGTAGTGACTTTGATAGTGGGGTGGATGACATCCACAATCCAAGATACTATATAGTATGGAATATGAATATGAACACCCACATCTATCCAGAATTTGTTGTTAGTTTCAAGGTCTCTTCTAATGCTGAAGGTGAAACATTGTTCCTTTAGTTCTTTTATGTCTTCTATTTCTTTACATTTTCCTAATAAAAAACCATTCTATCCATTTCGTATTTATAATATTTTTATATGCTACTTAATGAGTTGATCAGAGGAACTAGTTGATATATGGTTTCCATTTGGATGGACGGTCATCCCTGTTGATATCTCCTTCTGGTTGGGCACTTGAGCTCCCTCATAGTCAATGGATAACTTCGTGTCTGGTCAATGACATAGTCTTCTGTTTCCGCTGCTAAGTTGTATGAGTGCCCTTCCTTTTGGAAACATGTTTCTTTCTTGATCACTGATTTTTTGTGCATTTTTACAGGCCTTCTTTTGGGAAGTGAGAATAAGAAAAATACTTTGGGGGTTAATTCAGCTAGCCAAGGTCCTAAAATCTTGTCACGCTCTGAGTCTTCGACAGTAGACTCCGTAAGTTCTTTGGTATTTTGAGCATATATATTTCCATGACAAGCAATGTATTTTTTATATCTAACTACCAATTTTACTTATTTTATATATTTTTACTTAGTTTCAATTTAACTCTTGATCAGTTTAACTTTTGTAAAAGAAGCAAATCAGTTTAACTTGCATTTGATGCTTTTGTTTGTGCAAGAAATTATGCCTGGTTCTGAAAAATGGGTTGCCTATCTGTAAAAGGATTAAATCCAGAATATAGAGGAATTTAGAATTCAATGAGGGCCCGTTTGGTGCGCATGATATGATAGTGTCAGGATAGGATATAAAACAGGATAAGGATAGGATATGATATAAGCAGGATAATAGTTATCCACAATTATCCTATCATATGTTTGGTGCAGACAGGATAACAAACATGATAACAATCGTATAATAAGATATATATATATATATATATATATATATATATATATATATATATATCATATTCTAATTACAAAATTAATATTGTAAAAAAATTATTTTAAAAAAATTATTTTGTAATACTTTGAATTTTATAAATAAAAAATTTAAATAAGCAATCAAATATATATTTTCGTATAAATTTAAATAAAATAATGAGCAAATAAACATGTTAAATTTTTATATGAATATGATCAAATAAATAACTTAATTATATATGTTAGGTACATAAGGTAAATAAATATATCATATATTTTATATGTAAATAATAAAACTACCATTGCAAGAGAATTATATTTAATTTGTTATAAAATTTAAATTAATATCCCTATTTTGCAATTTTTAATAATTATTTTACTTTAAAATATTGTAATTACAAATAATTTTGATTTTTCAAATTATGTAAATTACAAAATTACCTTCTGCGAAAATTGTGTATATATTTAAAAATTATTATTTTTTAAATATTTACTATCAAATTATTTTATTATTAATATTTTATTAATTCTCATTTTTTATTTTTAAAATATATTTTATCAAATAAATGGGTAAATTATTTTCTTATCCTATCCTGCCCGTAACCCAGCTTAAACTCAGGATAAGAATTTTAACTAGAGAGACAGGATATGATAAGTTGCAGGATTAACTTATCATATCCTGTTGGTTCACCAAACACTGGATTAAGACAGGATATGATACAGTTATTCTATCCGGTCTCTTATCCTGCGCACCAAACGGACCCTGAAGGTTTTCCTTATCTAAAGTTGTCTGCTAGTTATAGTATAGTGATTAAGGGTAAAAGCATGTTGCTTTCAGTGCTAAGAAAAGTTGCTGAAAAAAATAGTTTTTGAACTCATATCTCTGGAGCTACGGCGTAAATTAGAAGGAAAAAAATTACTTAGACAAGACAGGAGATTAATTTAATTTCCGTATAGTTGCATTGGTAAAAGGAATGGTGGTGATAATGAAGTGATACCAATGCATCACATGACTTTCTGGGGAAATATTCCTGTTTGTAGTCTGAAATCATATTACCTGTTGAAAGGGAAAAAGAATACAAGAGGCATATGGCGAAAACCGTGTGTCAATGAGCATCACGGACGTTTCATTATATAATATTAAGAGCATTAATTACAAAGGAATATTACTATGGAATATGCTACTCTAGAATATATTTACAATAATAATAATAATAAATATCAACACTCCCCCTCAAGCTGGAGCATATAAGTCAAATGCACCAAGCTTGTCACATATGTAGTTGATTCTAGGACCTCGCAGTGATTTTGTAAAGACATCTGCCAATTGATCATTAGAGTTGACAAAGTTTGTGACAATGTCGCCTGATTCGATCTTTTCTCTGACAAAATGACAGTCTATCTCAATATGTTTGGTCCTCTCATGAAAAACTGGGTTTGAGGCAATGTGCAGTGCAGCCTGGTTATCACAGATAAGTGTCATTGGTCTAGTATCTTCAAATTGAAGTTCTTTGAGTAACTGCTTCAACCAAATCAGCTCACATGTTACTAGTGCCATGGCTCTATATTCTGCCTCAGCGCTTGATCTTGCTACTACATTTTGTTTCTTACTCTTCCAAGATATCAAGTTTCCTCCAACAAGTACACAATACCCAGAAGTGGATCGTCTATCAATGGGTGAGCCTGCCCAATCAGCATCTGAGTAACCAACTATCTGAGTATGACCTCTATCTTTATAAATGAGACCTGTTCCTGGTGCACCTTTAATGTATTTCAAAATTCGAATTACAGCATCCATGTGTTCTTGGCATGGAGAATTTAAGAATTGGCTTACAACACTGACTGCAAATGAAATGTCAGGACGAGTTACTGTCAGATAATTCAATTTTCCAACCAGTCTCCTATATCTCCCTGAATCTGATAGAGGCTCCCCCTGATTAGGTAGAAGCTTGACATTTGGATCCATAGGAGTATCAACAGGCTTTGCATTCAATAAACCTGTTTCTTCAAGAATATCCATAGCATATTTTCGTTGTGAAATCACAATACCATCCTTAGATTGAGCTACCTCAATGCCCAAAAAGTAACGAAGTTTACCAAGATCTTTAGTCTGAAACTGATTTGAGAGATATTGTTTTAACTGAAGTATTCCCTGCTGATCACTACCAGTTATGACAATATCATCTACATAAACTATCAGATAAATGCACCCTTGGACAGAATGGCGATAAAAAACAGAGTGGTCAGCTTCACTGCGAATCAAGCCAAATTGTTGGACTGCAGTACTGAATCGGCCAAACCAAGCTCGAGGAGACTGTTTAAGACCATAAAGAGACCTGTGTAACCGACATACCATATTAGATAACTCCCCCTGAGCAACAAACCCAGGTGGTTGCTCCATATACACTTCCTCTTCAAGATCACCATGTAAAAAGGCATTTTTAATGTCAAGCTGATGGAGAGGCCAATGTTGAATGGCTGCAATGGAGAGGAGAAGCCGAATAGATGCCATTTTGGCTACAGGCGAGAAAGTGTCACTATAATCCAACCCAAAAATCTGAGTGTAGCCTTTGGCCACCAAGCGAGCCTTAAACCGATCAATTTTACCATCCGGACCAACCTTCACTGTATACAGCCAACGACAACCTACTAAAGACTTCCCAGGGGGTAGAGGAACCAGTTCCCAAGTACCACTGCTTTGTAGAGCACACATCTCGTCAATCATTGCTTGCCTCCACTCAGGGTGGGATAACGCTTCACCTGGAGATTTAGGAATAGAGACAGACGACAAAGATGACAAGCAAGTGTAATGTAAAGGGGAAAGACGACTGTAAGATAAATCAATATAATGTGGAGATGGATTACGTGTTGAACGTGTACCTTTACGAATTTCATTGGGAAGATTAGGCTCAGATTGCGGGACCGGATCCGGTGATGGAGATGGCGTTGGCGGAGAGTCCTCAATGGCCTCTGGTACAGGTGTAAGAGCAGAGGGTTTTGGACGGCGTTGATATGTTTGTAGTGGTTTTGATGTTGGAGGATCAACTGGAGGTGTATCAGGTGGGACAGACTGACAAGGTTCAAGAGGAACAATAGTAACTTCTTGAATCGGTTCATGATTAGTGTCTTGAAGGGGTTCAGAAGTCATATTATTCGGCTCAAAGTATGGGACGGATTCAAAGAAGGTAACATCAGCTGAGACAAGGTATCTGCGTAATGTAGGAGAATAGCAACGATAACCTTTTTGTGACCGATGATAACCAAGAAAGACGCATTTTAGTGATCGGGCTGACAGTTTGTCGAGACCAGGAGAGAGATTGTGAACAAAACATGTGGACCCGAAGACACGAGGAGGCACCGGGTGAAGAGGGGAATGGGGAAAAAGAATAGAATGAGGGATTTTGCCATCAAGGACAGAAGATGGCATCCGGTTTATAAGATAACATGCCGTTAAGGCAGCATCCCCCCAAAAACGAAATGGAACATTCCCATGGAGAAGCAGGGTCCGTGTGGTTTCAATGAGATGCCGATTTTTGCGTTCGGCTACTCCATTTTGTTGAGGTGTATGAGGACATGATGTTTGGTGGAGAATACCATTCAAGGCCATAAAATTTTGAAATTGATGTGATAAGTATTCGCGCGCATTATCACTTCGTAAACTACGAATAGACACACCAAATTGTGTTTTGATTTCTTGATAAAATTGCTGAAAGATCGAAAATAACTCAGATCTGTTTTTCATTAAAAATATCCACGTACAACGAGAAAAATCATCAATAAAAGTAACAAAATACTTTGACTCTAAAGTAGACATAGTACGAGATGGACCCCAAACATCGGAGTGAACTAAAGCAAAAGGGGACGAAGCCCGTTTATTGACTCGATCGGGAAAGTGACTACGAGTGTGTTTCCCTAACTGACACGACTCACAATTTAAACTAGACAACTTAGATAACTTTGGCACCAACTTCTGAAGTTTGGGAAGACTTGGATGACCCAACTGAGCATGGATAGTAAGTGAGGAATCTGTGGCAGAGCATGTCTTGGATGTCAAAGATAGATAGTAAAGGCCTTGAGACTCACATCCAACGCCAATCGTCCTTCCCGAACTCCGATCCTGCAGGGTGACATTACTATTAGTGAAAGTAACAATACAATCAAGAGAGCGAGTCAAACGATTAACTGAAAGTAAATTAAATGGACAACCAGGTACATAAAGAACAGAATCAACTGATAATGAAGGAAGAATTTGGACAGTGCCAATCCCTTGGGATTGAGTTTGAGAACCATTTGCAGACGTTATACTGGGTAATAAACCAGATGTAGAGAGAGAAGAGAAAAGACCTTTATTACTGGTAACATGATCAGACGCACCAGAATCAAGAACCCAAGGACCAAGAGATGATTGAGAGAGGCAAACAGATGAGTTACCAGTGTGTGCAACCGAAGCAGTAGAACCAGAGTTCTGATTATTCTGACACCACCTGAGAAAGTCTTCGTAGCTTGCCGAAGAGCCTTGGGGAGAAGGCTTGGTCTGATTGTTGTGAGACCGATCAACTTGAGTCATATTAGCCCTACGAGGAGGTCTTCCATGCAACTCCCAGCAATTGTCAATATCATGATTGGAACGATGACAATACTTACACTTGGTATTGGAATTGGAACGAGGCTTAGAGTTTGATGGTCCTCCTTGAGAACGATTCTTATTATTTCCAAATGACGCAAGGGCAGCAGTGTCACCTGGTGCAGGGGTGACAGTAGGCTCATGTGAATGTTTTGCTGGTACTCGAAGAAGGATAGCAGATGCAGTAGACATATCTGGAACAGTGGGAGAACCCAAAATCTGATCACGAATTGCAGAGTACTCTTCTGGCAAACCATAAAGAGCAAGGAGCATGAAGAAGGTGCTACGTTGTTCGCGTTCTTTTTCCTGTTCAGCTGTAGTGCTTGCGGCAGGAGGGAGAAGCTCATTAAAATCATGAAGTGCAGAATGAACATTGCCAAGGTATGTTGAAATAGAACCTTCTATCTTTTTCGGTGTAATGATATTCATTAATTTGTGACAAACGCCATAAAGTCGCTGAGTGTCATTGGTGTAGAGTTTCTTAGCCTGACTCCAAACTGACTCACACGTGACATGAGGGCGGAAGATTGGTTTAATATCAGTGTGAAGTGTCGATTTGATAACACTACACAATTGTGCATCGATCTGTTCCCATTTTGGTTTCTCATCTTTATCCACTGTATCAGATTTCTGAGTCAGATGGTCCTTGTAACCTTGACCAGTAACCCATAATTTGATATCAGCAGCCCAACTATCGTAATTAGAACCATTTAGTTTCTCTGTAGAGAGGGGAGAGGTGACGTAGTTGGTAAAAATACTCTTGGATGTATCAGAGGTACCAGCACCAGCCATTGTAATAAAAAGAGATAAACAGACGCGTACGCCGATGTAAATAAGGGCTGTTTGTGAAGGAACACGTGTTTCCGTCAATCGAAACAGAGAACTAAGGGCGGATATAGAACCAGCACTGAGAGGCGAGTCCGGCGAAGCAAACGGAGGCCAGAACGGCGGCCGGACGCGCTGTCACGCGCGGCAAAGGCGGAGGCGCGTGGTGGGAATCGCCGGAGATACAGGCGGCGTGTGAGGGCGCGTGAGGGAGTATTTTCTGATGAGATTTTGGGGATAGGCTGGATCGGGTGTGGCGATTCTGATGGTGGGCTCGGTGTCCTGAAACGACGCCGGAATAAGCGGCGGCGGCGGCGGCAGTGTTAGGGTCTATGAAAGAAAACGGAACAGTGTCTGACAGCAGCAAATAATAGGTAAACTGGAGGTAACTCACAGTTAGTCAGAAAAAAATAAAAAAAAATTCACCGGAGGACAGTGGGTCGACCGGGTAAGCACGGTGTAGAGTTGCCTCTTAATAGGCTCTAGATACCATGTTGAAAGGGAAAAAGAATACAAGAGGCATATGGCGAAAACCGTGTGTCAATGAGCATCACGGACGTTTCATTATATAATATTAAGAGCATTAATTACAAAGGAATATTACTATGGAATATGCTACTCTAGAATATATTTACAATAATAATAATAATAAATATCAACATTACCTACTGCATAAAAATTTACAATTGATATAGATTTTTCTTTTAAAATTCTGAGAAGGATATTTTATAGATTTCTGTTACATCAAGGCTTTGAAATTTCAATTTGTACTATCAACATCAAGCAATTCAGTCAGATCAAAATGCACTAGTCCACAATCAAATGTGTGCATGTAGTAGTGTGTTAATGCTAAAGGCACAACACTTTTAGGTTCTTCTTTATCTTATTGTTAAGATTTGTTGTTGATAAAGGAAACTGTCCAACCAATTTTTGAATTGTGGATACCTCAGGGAACGGCAACTAGTTTACCTAAAGCTCCAACATCCCCTTGGATGGCTTTTCCTATGCTTTTTGATGCTATTAGAGACAAGGTTCCTGCCAAGGCTATGGAAGTTATGAATATGCATTATCTGCTCTTCAAGGTATGTAATGAGTTTTGCTGGATGCCCCTTTCTGTCTTGATTGATATCTCTAATATAAATTGTTATTGTTTTCTGGTAATCACCAGTCAAAAAAGATGACTCGTGCTGATTTAGTG
Organism: Trifolium repens; assembly: GCA_030408175.1. Classification (NCBI taxonomy): domain Eukaryota; kingdom Viridiplantae; phylum Streptophyta; class Magnoliopsida; order Fabales; family Fabaceae; genus Trifolium; species Trifolium repens. Next base: position 22,108,592 of record CP125844.1, on the reverse strand, counting down.
ATGAAGTTGAGGGCGATTGTGGGAGATGCTCTCTTGCGAGATACATTAACCGGTCTTAAACGCAAGGTACTTTTCTCATGACTTTATTTTTTCTGCATGGTCATCTGCTGCGGCCACTAATGCCTTCTTAAGGCTATGCTTCGGAAGGAAAACTAATGTCTAAAATAATATAGTAAATGAATAAGCTCAAGAATTGGTTAAAGAGAATTGTCATTACTCTGAATTTTGGAAATAAATAGAAGAATGGTAAAATGAAGATGAAATTGGATGTTGGCACCTTTTGCAGTACCTAAATACCCTTTGGTAATAAAAATTGAACTTTGGCACCCTCTGCAGCACCTAAAAATAAAATACAAAAAAAATGCCACAATTTAATATAGCTTCAGTTGACTCTAGTGAGTGGTGGTGTATCTGCTATGTTATACTTATAGTACCTCCTAATTTTAATTGCTTCTTGCAGATACCATCCCAACCATCTAGTGTGATCAAAATGGAATCCTGAGGCTACCTTATTATGTACGGGGAGGTCAACTTTACACTTCAAACTTTGCCGACTTAACTTGGAACACTCTGCACCAGCCAAAATGAACATGTGAATATTGTTAAGTTTTTGGGATTACTGTCTGCTTTTAAATTTTCTTTTGACCGCATCCTCTTTTGGACATGGAACATGCTTGCTTTTAGAACTTCATTTGAGTTTACTTTGAACAATCTTTGATCAGATGCACCGTCAAGCCCAATATTAGTTGAAACCTAAAAGTTGGATTTCATTTTACGATGATAAAACTGTATTTGGATAGTCCTTGTTTATTGCACTTCAAATGAACTGTCATTTCTATTCGTTTTAGTTTAAACATAGTTAATGAGTGGTTTGACGAATTTTAGAGAGATTTTGTCTCTGCTGCGTCAATTTGGTCGCCACAGATTTTCATATGATTTGGTCGGATGTTTATGTACTCACTTTTTTGGTGGCACGGTGCTTTCCTGGTGCCTTCACATTTTCTTTATACTGTTTCTATTTATCATTCGTAACAGTCTGATATACTATGCTTTTGTTTCGTATTTGTCGTGAAAGTGGCAGTATTATTAATTCTACTAATAATAGTGTGTTGGATATTCATATAGGATGTGAAAATATATTTCAAGAACAATTGCTATTGTATTTTCATTTTTTTTGTTGGTTTAATAATTAAGTTGTCGCTTGATTTTGTCTTGAATTCTCAATCTTAAGGACATTTATCGAGTAGAGTTTTATTTATCCCATTAGCTCGATATGGTTCCGTTGAAATATTTCATTACTTCTCACACACTCTGAAATTATGTTTTCATTATTTGTATTGTGAATTATTTTCTGTTCCTTCTATTGAAGATTTATTCATATTTTTGCTTGACTAACATAAAGATCATACTTTTTATTTGACTAGTTAAATTTTGTGAATTTTATATTTGATTAATTAAATTTCGAGGGTTTTTTTTTTACTGAAATTGAGAGAATTTTTATACAAAAAGTAATATTGCAAAAAATCATTTATATGGAAGTTTGTGTAATAGCGTCCTAGATTTCAGATGCGTTTTTTTAATCGATTTCTTTTAGAAAAAAAATTATTTTTTCATAAAATAAATCACTTTTATCTTTTCAATAATTTGTTTTAGATTTTTTAGAAAAATATTTTATTAAAAAAATAACCTTGAAATGAAAAGTTAAAATCTTTTTTGTTAAGTATATGCATGAGCTTCATATTTTTTTAAAAAATAATAGAAAATAGCTTCAAAAATGATTTTTTTAAAAGCAGTCATGAATGAAATCTTACAGATTAGGTTGATCAATGATCATTGCAGATTTTGAAACAAAATGTGGGAAAAAATATTGTTTTATTTTTATTTTTACTAATATAAAGACTGGTTTATGAGAGTTATAGATTTAACTTCATTCTCAAATTATGTGAGAATAGTTGTTTTGACAAATAAAAGACCGAATAAAACAATTAAAAATTGTGGTGTAAAATAAAATAAAATATAGATATTAAAAAATTCCTATGAGAATTATGGACTAACTGTATATATCAAGTCCATTTGTTTTATTTAAACTTATATTATGATTCTTTTAGTGTGATTTTCACATGTTTGAATAGTTAATACTATTTTACTATTGGATTTGAATTCTCTCCAATATTTTCTTTCAAATCAATATTTGAACCTAATAATAATGAAAATTTCTTTCCCCACCCCCTGTCTCTTTTTAACTCCCTCAAAATCCAAATTTACCCTTGAAATTTCAAAAATTTTGAACACCAAAGCTCGGTAAATGCGAACCGATAATCCTAAAATATCGGTTTACGAAACCTGAGCGCTAAGAAGTTCCTAAAGTTCGGTAAACGAAACCCGATGTTCATTGTTATATACCAGCAGATAGAGTTGTCAAAACGGGCGGCCCGGCCCGTTTCGGGCCGGCCCATTCGGGCTTCGGGCTTCGTTGGGCCGGGCTTAAAAAGCCCGGATAAAAAACGGGCCGCATAATCAAGGCCTGAGCCCGGCCCGGTACGGGCTCTCGGGCCGGCCCGGTTTTTTTAAAAAAAAAACATTTTTAGAGCAATAGTTGAAGGGTAATGAAAAAAGAAGAAATTTAAATGCCCAATAAATTTGACAAAAAGATCACTAACATTAACTAATTACAAATAGGTTGAAATTTGTTAGAATTAGTGTAAAGTTATTTAAGCTAGTTACAGTTTACGAGTAATTACGTAGAAAAATAATTCACGACCGTGGTTTTATATTTTTAGCTTATTTATTTATTTTAATGACACGATAAGTTATTTTTACTTTTAGCTTATTTTCATTTTTTTATGTATATAATTTGCGTTACTAGTGCATGTATATAATTTGCGTTACTAGTCCATATTTATTCTCTTAAATGCGTGTTTGATGGAATTGGAAGGTGTGTGTGACGTGTGTGTTGTGTTAATGCCGTGTTGTTAACTTATTATGTTTGTGTGGACTTTTAGATTGGTGACCCAAGTAAAAATATTATAAACATCCTTCCTTATTTACTCATATTTTTTAATTTTATTTTTTTATTATAATTTAATCGGGCTTGCGGGCGGCCCGCGGCCCATTCGGGCCGGCCCATATTTTTTGCGGGTTTTATCGGGCCGGGCTAAAAAGCCCGGATGCTAATTCGGGCTAGATTTTTAAGGCCCAAGCCCGGGAAAAAAATCGGGCTTTCGGGCCGGCCCATTCGGGCCGGCCCATTTTGACAGCTCTACCAGCAGACCTGTCTTTCCCTCTTCATATTTTCATCTTCTCAAATACACTAACAAAAGTTCCACACGTTTTTCTTGCGCGATTCCGTCCACCGGAGGCTTGAAATCAAGATTGGAACCTTGGCTAACTGTCTCGACACGCATTGAAGCTAAAAAATAAGGTAAATTTCAATCTCTACCGTGTAGTTTACGCACACCTACTTTCTAGCTTACTAGGTTTCATACACATGATCGCTCAGTTTTTGTGTACCGAAATATTTTGAAAAACTTCGGTAAACGCGTATCGAAGTTGTATGTGTTTGAAATTTCTTGCATAACTCACTGCATTGGCAGGTCTTTGGTTTGTATTGGCATAGTTATGGTTTGCAATAGCTTAGAAATGAAGTTAGCTTATGACTCAACATGTTTTGTTTTAATTTGCTTCATTTGTTTAGTAATCATGGTTTGCATTGGCTTATGACCTAACATGACTTAGCATGATTAAGATAAGTGTAAATGAATAATTGTTGGTAAGTTAAATCTTATTATTGATTTGTTGTGTTATTTTGTAGTTATGGCCAACGAATCTAAACCTCCAGACGAGTGCAAAGCCATTGTAGTCAAAGCTTCGGCAATAAATATTGATGTATCTTCTCATTTTGTGACGAATCAAGTTTTTGAAACAAAAGAGATGTTGCTTAAGTGGGCACGCGACAGAGCAACCGCTTTACGGTTTTCAATTGTAGTTTTGAGATCCGACAACGGTACCGCTAAGAGAAAGGCGTTTATTGTGTTGGGTTGTGAAAGGGGCGGTGCATACAAACCGACGGGGAAAAAGTTAAAGAAAGATGGGCTGGGATCGAGGAAATGTGGTTGTCTGTAACATCCCAATTTTCGTAACTCGATATATTTTACTTTACTTAAAATCTCGATATTTTACTTCTTTATAATTTGGTCGTTTTTGCCGTGATTAATATATTTTTGATTTTGAAAGTTTTTCATTTAAATTTTTAAAGGGCTTGAAAAGGGATAATTATTTAAAAAAAAATCATAATAGTTATTTTATCTAAAATTATGAAAAAAATATTTATATTATTTTATGAGATCAATATCTTAAATTAATCGAGGTCTATATTTATTTTGAGATACAAAATATTTATTATTATATTTTCATATAAAATTGGTAGTTCTATATGTATATATACACGCTAGTTCTTGTGTGAATATATCTATGTAATTGTAAACTAACTTATTAATTTATATACTGATAGTATAGTATATAAATAATTGAAAATCACATATTTACATATACATGTATAGATAGAGCAAAACGTAACATATTTTAATATACCTATATATGCATGCATGTTACCAGGTTAACAATGATATTGAAATTGATCTTAAGTTACTTGATACTATCTATATGAAAGGTGATACACCCTGTACGATATTATCTTCTATATCACAAGTGTAAATATTAATTATGGAAAAATTAGTAAGTATGAATAATAGGTCTAGTAGCCTACATATTCTTTTATATTGGACCAATCAAATTTAACCACACTTACATTTATTTGAGTCATAACCCTATAATCAATTTTTCATATTAACTAGTGAAAACCGATACACACAGAAGACCTCAAAATTCAGTTTATTTTTCTAACACAATGTGATGAATAATCATTAAAAAAAGCCACATCTTGTAGTTCTATAAGTTTCTTACTTTCCAACACATAAACCTATGTCTAGAATTGGTGTGTTGTTACATCTAAAATTATCTTAGTAATCATACCATATGCTTGTTCAACAAGGAAATTTTTCAAGTATAAATAGATGAGTGATGCTCTCATTTTTCTTAAAACCATAACTTAGCCGTGTTCATGCACTGGAGAAATTTTCTCAACTTTAGTTTGGGAGTGAAATTATAGTGGAGCTTTGTCACTTTTGTTCCACTTCAATCAAGTTTGAGAGCAAATGTATTCTCTACTTCATTTCAAATATTTTTCTCAATATTATTAGGATGCTAGTATTATGTCCAAATTAACTTATCTTCATCTAATCATATATTTTTCATGTAATATAGTAAAGATTTTCATAATAAAAATTGAAATGTTGTTGTTAGGTTCTACCATAACTGATAAGCTATTAAAATATATGGATAGTCACTATAATTTTACAAGTCATTCTAAAATTTATTTACTCTAAATCACATATTTTAACTACAAGCAAATTATCGGCTATTACGCTATTAGCAGGATTATCCTCGGAGGTGCCGGTTTTCGAGACTTTTATCAAAAACTAAGGTAGGGGCAAGATTCTGTACACGTTGGGACGGTTAGCGTAAAATAGCTTAATATATATGTGTAGTGGTGTACCCACAGCCACTACATCCGATAAATGACTAAGGAGAGCTTATTCTCTTTTAGTGATTTTTCTGGAATTACTAAATGAGGTTACGCCAGCCTTAATTATTTATCATAAAATGATCTATGATAATATGTGTTTGTATTGTGTTTGCATTACTTGATTAATTGTCTAAATGTTTACTTGATTATTTGAATGATTGTGATTGTTAGACTAAGAATGAGATATACTCTTTAAGGTTAGAAACAATAACATCGTTAGTGTAAGATTCCCAATAACATAAAGGCAGTTTGTAACTTTGACTAGTTGTATTCGGTTGGGTTCTGGCGAAGGAAAGACTTGGTATACTATGCCTCTTACGGTTACCTCTCTTTCCTGGGAAGTCAACCATACACTATTCATTGTAAGAATTGAACTTTTGTGTAGAAGGGAAGTTTGTGTGAGCAAAGGATGATAAGAGATACTTTGAGGTTGTTGGTTTGTGTGAGGAAATAATGATAAGAGATACTTTGAGGTTGTTGATGGTAATTGGCACTCAACTTATGTGATTAGAGTATGTTATAACTAGATGAATTGATGTGATGAATTCTCGAGGATTGTATTAGTACATAGGGTTTGAGTTGCCATGATCTTATTGAGAGTGCATATAGAATTGCATTCAGGAATGTGTAAGTCCACTGCCGTGTGTATGGGCGCACGAGGTTGATCAGCTGCCTGAATCCTGACGAGGATTTTTCTGCACGCTTGGCAAGATAGTGAGATCTTGGCCTGTTTTCTTAGGGGCGATCGACTTATAACACTTGGACTCCACGTGAAGTCAAGTGGCGTAGCTCTTGGTAAATGGGAGTACGTTGGTGTCAAGTGGTCTCGTGATATCAGATCTCGTTAATTGGGAGGATATTCTTGATAGCGTCTTGAGGCCTGAGTCGACATGTAGTTTAGGAATGCATTTGGATAGATAGAGGCTATTTTGGGAGAAAAATAATAGAGGATAAATAGAGTATATTTTTGGAGATAAACACGAGACGATAGGACACCTGATTGATTACTTGTGTTTGACATATATATTCCTATTTTACACCCCATTCCCACTTTCTAAACTTGTACGTATGTCTTAGCCCTGTGTTTGTTTTGTCTTGTATTTTTATCTATGTATTTAGATTCCATTGAAGATGAGCTTAAGACTGAAGATAGGGCAGTTCTTTCTACTCTTTATACGGTTGGCGATATAGATGTCAGTATCGCACAGTGATAATCGAGGTCTTGTTTGGACAGCCAGCGTGTCTTTTGTAGTCTTGTCTTTTGGGTCTCTTTAAATATGATGTATTCTTTATTTCACATGTAATACGCGATATTAGATAGATCCGCAGACACCGTTGTCTTTATGATATAAATAAAATAAGTTTTGATTTTTATCTGTTATTTATTTCTTATCTATTTAAATTTTAACTTCTCTGTATTTCCGCGTTAGAAACTGATTAGAATAGTACTTCGGTCTCACCAAGAAGTTGGGGCGTCTCATTGTCTGTTTCGAATTCGAGGCTACTTTCATGCAACAAGGGAATGGCATGTTAGTGTTACCAATGGCACACACAACCATGATCTTGACAAAGCGCTACAAGGTCATCTAATTGCGGGGTGTTTGAAACCGGACGAGAAGGAGTTACTAGAAGAATTGACAAGGAATTTGGTTGCGCCTAAGAATATTATTTTCGTGATGAAAGAGAGGGATCCGGATAATGTCACGGATGCCAAGTGGACTGGATTGAGGCCCAAAAATAAATGGCATAGGCTCAATAGCAAGATGGCCCAATCATCCAACCCATGAAATTCAAAAGAATAAACTTGGCGGGAAAGTCATTCAACGGCGACGCGTCATGAAGACGGCGCCCTCGCCCCAACTGTAATTAACAATCATGAAGACTCAGGATATACATTAATACGTGGAGAGAGGTAACCACCGCCTACCACCATGATCACCACCGAAATCAGAGAATAACCGTCCACCACCACCACGTGGGAGCGGCGGAATTGAGAAGAAACCACCAAGGTCATGGGGTATCCTTGATCGTGGTCCTTGACAATCGCTACTTGTAAAAATCTATAAACATGCGCTTATGCTTCATTGTAAAAGGGTCACAATTTATATAATCAAGGAATTATACATTTCTTAAATACGATCCAATTATTTATCATCCCCCTTATTTGTTCACTAGAACACCAAGCAAATTTACAATGCGCGGTGGAGATTAAAACAAAGAAGTAGGGCTACAATGAATGAAATGCAACACTTGATGAAGTGCCTTGATGACAACAACTACTTTTTTAAGGCTCGAACTAATGGTGAGTCCGAATTTGTGCACGATATCTTCTTTGCACATCCTAAATCCGTTCGTTTGTTCAACACATTTCCAACCGTTTTGTTGATGGATTCAACTTATAAAACGAACAAATACGGTATGCCATTGTTCGAAATTGTTGGCGAAACCTCGTGTGAAGAAACATATAGCGTGGGGTTTGCATTTATGAGTAGTGAAAACAAAGAAAACTTCACTTGGGTGTTGCAACAATGTATGGCTCTTTTGAGGAGTAAAGAGGTGAAACCAAAGGTTGTGGTAACTGACAGGGATGTTGCATTAATGAATGTCGTTGCCACGGTTTTTCCGGAGTCGGCCCATTTAGTTTGTTATTTTCATGTGAAGAAAAATCTGACACAGATGATGAAGCCACATTGCAAGATCAGAGATGGTGAAAATGTTACGGAAAAACAAGTGTGGGCTCAAATTGAGAAGGATTTTGATGACATATTGTTCTCGCGTGAAGAAGATGATTATGTTGAATCTGTTTTAGAGTTTAGGAAACTATGTCGTAGGTTTCCATGGTTCCTCAGATATGTTGAAGAAACTATTTTGGATACCGATAAGGAGAGGTGTGTAAGTGCTTGGACAGATAGAGTTATGCATCTCAGCAATACTACTACCAACATAGTCGAAGGTGCACATGGTAGGTTGAAGGGTTATTTGACATCTCGACAATTCAAAATTTATAATTTTACCAAAACCTAAATATAATCAAAATTCACATTGAAACTAACATGCATTCATCCTAAGAACCACTAATAAACTATTTAAACTACATAATCTACAATAAATCGCAAATCAGAGATGATGATTGAGATGAAGATTGAGATGAAGAAATAAAAATTCATTTGCACTGAGATGAAGTAAGAGAAACACAAATTAGGAACTGTTGGAACAAAATAGGTTCTGACATGATCCAATTGAGTTTTGATGATAACAAAGGTATTAATATACAATAGGGTATACTAATTATTTAATCCAAGTGTGCAGATATACAAGTTAATTCCTTAAATTTACTAGAAGCACATTGGAAGCTCTGATATGTCAAAGCAAATTCTGACCAGATTCTCAAGGCATCAGAAGATGCAAATTATGTTCGTCAGAAGCTAGTATCAGACTCTGATAAGAGCAGTGAGAGCCGTTTTGTCAGAAGAACATTCTCTGCAACAATGATTGGAAATCATCATCATCCTCTGACATTCCAAAAGCTGATGGAATCAATCTTATCCACAAGATAGTGACGTTAGTACTATTGTACGAACTCATTACCTGATTTGGCTAAAACGTTATCCCCAAGATTGATCGTATACAAGGTTACCTGATTTGGTTAAAAATGGTACTATCTACAGCTGGCGCTATCTCACCGCATCAAATTCAAATCAAACACGCTCCACCCTCGTCTATAAATTGGAGCAAGTTTGAAGTTCTAGGATATGACACTTGAACAATTTTGAAAGAGCTGTTATTCTGTAAAAATCATCCTAGAGCACTAAGAACTTCAAATTCAACTTGAACTCATATTCATATCCAAGACTCCAGTTTCAGCTTCTGTTAATTCATTAGTTGAACCTTAGAATTTTTGTATTAAGATTCTAAGTTAAGTCTTGTATCAAAAGTTGTATTTATTTGTAACTGAACATTGATCTTCATATCAATTGTTCAGACTCTGTTTTCTTATATTTATTTTGGAAGTCTCTTGCCTGCGTGCTTGAGCATTAGGAAGTCTCTTGTTTGTATACTTGAGCATTGGAAGTCTCTTGCAAGGTTGCTTGAGCATTTGTAATCTTTGGTGATTATAGTGAACTCTCTTGGTAGTACAAGAGGACTGGACGTACCCTTGGTTTGTAAGGGGAACCAGTATAAAATCTCTGTCTCTATCTTTCTCTCTTTCTCTCTATCTTCAACGTTCTGATCAAATTGTGTTTTGACTTTTCTAAACCGCTGCAAACTCTGATAAGTTTTTCATAACTTAGAAGAATTTTTAAACTACCCAAAACACAATTCAACACCCCCCCCCCCTTCTTGTGTTTTTCACACCTTCAATTGGTATCAAGAGCCCGGTTCTGTTTTTAATCACCTAATAGTGAGACAGTTTTCCTGTTGAAAAACACTATGACTGAAACTCCAAGTGGTAGCATGAAAGCAGTTTCTCATGACTATAATGTTGAAGAAAATAAGACAAGCAACAAAGCACCGAAGTTCAATGGAGATGCATCTAACTTTTCCTGGTGGAAAGATAGAATCTACAGTCATCTTATTGGTTTAGATGATGAGCTTTGGGACTTAGTTGAAGAAGGGGTAACCTTCCAAGGACTTGATGAAAAGGGAAGGTTATCTATTGAAGAAAGAAAGAAGTTCACTCCTACAGACAAGAAGCTTTACAGGAAACATCACAAGGTCAAGGATCTTGTCATTGAATGTATAACTCATGATGAATATCTCAAGATCACAGACAAATCTACTGCCAAGAGCATCTATGATTCCTTGTGTTCCACATATGAAGGAAATAAACAGGTTCAAGAGGCAAAGGCTACTCTTCTGATCCAACAGTACGAACTCTTTAGAATGAAGGATGATGAGAATATTGAATCCATGTATTCGAGGTTCAAAATTCTAGTGGCTGGTCTCCAAGTTCTAAAGAGAAGCTACACAACTTCTGATCATGTAAGAAAGATTTTGAGAAGCTTACCTTCAAGGTGGAGGCCTAAGGTAACAGCTATTCAAGAAGCTAAGGATTTGGACAAACTTGGCTTGGAGGAATTGATAAGTTCACTCATGAGTCATGAGATTGAACTATCTTCTGATGAGCCTCAGAAGAAACTAAAATCTTTGGCCTTGCCATCTATTTCAGTTTCATCTAAGGCTCTGAAAGCCAAAGTAGTAGAATCTGAAGCAGAGGAATCTTTCGTAGATAATCAAGAAGAAGGATCAGACGATGATTTCTTTGCACTCTTGTCCAAAAATTTTCAAAAGTGGTCACTAAGGAAGGGCAAAAATTTTCAAGGCAGAGGATCTGGATCAAGAAACAACACCAGCAAAGAGAAGAAGGATGACACAAAAAATTGTTTCAATTATCATAAGCCTGGACACTTCATGGCTGATTGTCCTGAACTCAACTCCAAAGGTAAAGGAAGAAAGAGTACAATCAAGAACAAAGCCAAGAAGAGTCTAATGGCAACATGGGAGGATATCAATGAACTATCTGAGGATGAAGACTCTGAGGAAGCAAACCTAGCGCTTATGGCCACTGGTGAATCAGACCATGACAGTGATTCAGAGTCTGACACGGATGATATTGATGAGGTAATATCTAAAATGTCTAGTACTCAAATGACCAAAGCTTTGAAAGATGTAATGGTGAAGTACATGGAAAAGTTGAGTGAGCTAGATTTTTGCAAACAAAAAATGAAGGTACTCAATGAAAATCTCACCCAGACTCAAGCAAACTATCAAAAATCTCTTAAAACAATTAAGGTGCTTGAGATTGGATGTAGAACATGTCACAAACCTTATGACAAGTATGAAATCTCTCTTCAAGAGTTTGTTCACCATAACATAGATAAAACTAGGGTAACTTTCGTAATTCATGGTCGGCTCAGCAATTATTATAAAAGACAAGGACTTGGTTCTCTTACATCTCCTAATGTGGGAAAATCAAACAAACCTGTCCTGCTTAGCAAGTCACCATCAGAATCTTATTCAAACTTTACTAAGGGTACATCAGAACCTCTGATTGTGTCTGGTACTCTTGTGAGCTTGGAACCACAAGATAAGGTATCAGAAGATGACTCATCTTCTGAACCTAAGTCTTCTAAAACCCAGGTTCCCCTCACATCAGTACCCATGTCTACTCAAGTTAAAGCTGTCAGAGTACCAAAGCCTGTTGATAAGCGGGGAACTAGTACTTCTAAAACAAACTTGGTAACTGGTTCTCTGACACACTCAAGAGAAAAGTCTCAGAGACAACATAAGCCTAAACATTTTTCTAAAGGCTCTGTTGACTCCAGATCTTCTGAGTATTCTAACAAGCAGAATAAGATTCTCAAAACTAACCAAAAAGGACCCATCAGAGTGTGGGTACCAAAATCTGAAATAGTGTATGCTGCAGGTATGCACCCAAAGAAGAAAAGAAAGCTCATGGTATCTGGACTCTGGCTGCTCACGTCACATGACAGGAGACAAGATCTTATTCCACACCCTGAATCAGCAAGAGGGAGGAACAGTAGGGTTTGGTGGCAACCAGAAGGGAAAGATCATTGGTATAGGTACAGTTGGTAATTCTTCTTTGTCAATTTCTGATGTTTGGTTAGTAGATGGACTACATCATAACCTACTTAGCATAAGTCAATTGTGTGATAGTAATTATGATGTTATGTTTAATAAGGATTCATGTACTGTAATCAGAAACTCTGATCAATCTGTTGTCTTTAAGGGAAATAGAAAAGGCAATGTGTACAAAGTCAATTTTTCTGATTTAAAGGAACTACAAGTGCTTTGTCTTTTGACACTGAGTGATGAAAAATGGGTCTGGCACAAAAGATTGGGTCATGCTAACTGGAGATTAATCTCTAAGCTAAGCAAGGATAATCTTGTCAGAGGCCTTCCAAAAATAAAATATCACTCAGACTCACTTTGTGGTTCCTGTCAAAAAGGAAAAATTGTCAAAAGTTCTTTCAAAAACGAGAACATTGTCTCTTCTACAAGACCCTTAGAACTCTTACACATTGATTTATTTGGACCAGTTAGCACTGCCTCAATCAATGGTAAGAAATATGGATTAGTCATTGTAGATGATTATAGTAGATGGACTTGGGTTAAATTTCTGAGAACTAAAGACGACACATATGAAGTGTTTAGCATCTTCTGTACCCAAATTCAAAATGAAAAGGATTCCAAGATTTTAAAAGTAAGAAGTGATCATGGTGGTGAATTTGAAAACGAACCTTTTGAAAAAATTTGTGAAGAACATGGAATTCTCCATGAATTCTCTTCTCCTAGAACTCCACAACAAAATGGAGTTGTAGAAAGAAAGAATAGATCTTTACAAGAAATGGCACGCACCATGATGCATGAAAATAATTTAGCAAAATTCTTTTGGGCAGAAGCTGTTAACACTGCTTGTTATATTCAGAATAGAATCTATATAAGACCTATTTTGAACAAAACAACATATGAACTCTTTAAGGGAAGAAAACCCAATATTTCTTATTTTCATCAATTTGGTTGTACATGTTACATTCTGAATAACAAAGTCCATCTCAAGAAATTTGACTCTAAAGCCTGTAAGGGTATCTTCATTGGATACTCTGAACGCTCTAAGTCATACAGAGTGTATAATTCTGAAACTAATACAGTGGAAGAATCAATGCACGTAAAGTTTGATGATAAGGAGCCTGATGATAAAAAGTCAGAGCCTGTTAAAGATTTGTCAGGATCTGATGAATCAGAAGATGAAGCTCCAGAGTATGACAACTACATAGAACCTGTAGAAGACTCTGAAACTCGAGAAGTTACATCTTCTGATGCTGTTCAAGAACATCAAACAAATGATGATAATTCTGAAGCAACAGAGATTCCAAGAAATACTTTCAAGTACAAATCATCACATCCTGAAGAGCTTATCCTAGGAAACAAGAACAGTCCAAGAAAAACAAGGTCAAACTTCAGAGATGAAGAATCATTGTTTGGATTAGTATCCTTGATTGAACCAAAGACAACAAATGAAGCTCTCTCAGATGATGCTTGGATAGTTGCTATGGAAGAAGAGTTAAATCAATTCAAGAGAAATGATGTATGGGATCTGGTACCCAAACCTGAGCACAAGAACATTATTGGAACAAAATGGGTATACAGAAACAAATTGAATGAGCAAGGTGAAGTTACAAGAAATAAAGCAAGACTTGTTGCACAAGGATATAGTCAACAAGAAGGAATTGACTTCACTGAAACCTATGCTCTAGTAGCAAGACTGGAAGCAATCAGGTTACTTTTATCTTATGCAGTTAATAATGATATCACTCTTTATCAAATGGATGTTAAAAGTGCATTTCTTAATGGTGTTATTTCTGAAGAAGTATATGTCAAACAACCTCCTGGATTTGAGAATTTAGCAAATCCAGATCATGTGTTTAGACTAAAGAAATCACTATATGGACTCAAACAAGCTCCCAGAGCTTGGTATGAGAGACTGAGTACTTTCTTAGTCAACAATGGTTTTGAAAAAGGGCAAGTTGACAATACATTATTTAGAAAAACACTAAAGAAAGACATTTTGATCATTCAAATTTATGTTGATGATATCATTTTTGGATCAACTAATGCCACTCTGTGCAAGAATTTTTCTAAGCTTATGCAGGATGAATTCGAGATGAGCATGATGGGAGAATTGAAGTTCTTTCTTGGAATTCAGATAAATCAAACAAAGAAAGGAACATTCATTCATCAATCAAAATATATAAAAGATCTTCTGAAGAAATTCAATTTGGAAGATTGCAAACCCATGAACACTCCAATGCATCCTACGTCAAGCTTAAGCAAAGAAGAATCTGAAGGCAAAGTTGATCAGAAGCTCTACCGAGGTATGATTGGATCTCTTCTTTATCTAACTGCATCAAGACCTGATATTCTATTCAGCGTATGCTTGTGTGCAAGATTTCAATCAGATCCTAGAGAATCCCACTTCACAGCAGTGAAAAGGATTTTCAGGTATTTGAAAGCTACTTGTAACATTGGATTACTGTATCAGAAATCCAATGATTACAAACTAATTGGATTCTGTGATGCTGACTATGCTGGTGATAGAATTGAAAGAAAATCCACCAGTGGTAACTGTCAGTTCATTGGTGAGAATTTAATTTCATGGGCCAGTAAAAGGCAAACCACCATAGCTATGTCAACAGCAGAAGCTGAATACATATCAGCAGCTAAATGTTGTACACAACTACTTTGGATGAAATATCAATTGGAAGATTATCAAATAAGCACTAACAATATTCCTTTATATTGTGATAATACTGCAGCTATTCACCTCTCTAAAAACCCTATTTTACATTCTAGAGCTAAGCATATTGAGATTAAACATCATTTTATCAGAGACTATGTTAAAAAAGGAGTAATTGATCTCAAGTTCATTGAAACTGAAAATCAATGGGCTGATATCTTTACAAAACCTTTAGCTGTTGAACGTTTTGATTTTATCAAAAAGAATCTGAACATGATGGAAATCTCTGATTAACTTAGACTCTGATGAAAAATTTGAGTTTGTAAGAATCTAATAGTAATCAGAAGCTGAAGTCATCAGAACCTTCTGTATCAGAAGTTGTGATGAGGACATCTTCTGACAAACTATCAGAATCTGATTAAAAGGTAAATAGTTCTGGCGCGTAAGTTAAAATTTTTTATAAAAAACCTTTCGTTTCCCTCACTTACGTGTCAGTTATTTAAATAATCTTTTGATACACGTGTCTTAGTGCAAGAGGATAAAGAAGTTGGTTAATGATGATTAGCATTTCTAATTCCCATTTGTGGTAAAAATACTCTACTACCCCTATGTGTTTGTACTTGTTATTGCGCGAAACTTTCTATTTAAACACACTAATTGTTCACATTCACACTTTTGCACTCTCACAACCTACACTTTCATCTTCTAAAACTCAGAGCGATTTCTTTCTCCCTCATTAGAAACCCTAACCCCCAAACTCCATCAATGGCTTCAATAATTCCAAGGGATTGTATCATCGACATTGCAAACTCCAAACCTACTAAGTTTGCTAAAGATCAACGACCGTACAAGTATGATGACCTAAACCTTGCGATTGAAAATCCGGTTGATCTAGATGGGTTAAGAGTAAACGGATTCGCTAATGTAGTCAATTTGTTCAAAAGACAAGGTTTGGAATACTATTTTGATCTACTGAATGGTCCAACTTATACTGAGATGGTGAAAGAATTCTGGATGAAAGCAACGATTATCAACAAAGACGTGTACGTTCAGAGAATCAAGAATATGGTTGAAGAGAATCCTGAACTTCAAGGTAAAACTCCAGAACAAATGGGTTTGAAACCTTTTACATCTACAGAGATTGAATCGTTTGTGGCTGGATTCAGAATCTCCATCAGAGTATGTAACATTTGTGAGGCTCTGAAGATAGACCGTGGTGGTCTTGAACTCAGAAACTCTGATGAGGTTGGTCCTGATGTTGAGGAGTTCATATTCAAACCTAAGGCTGATCCCAATGAAAAGTTTGAATGGACCAACACCTGCAAAGTTATCTACAACATTCTGATTGACAGTATTTTGTCTAAGTTGGGAGGCACTGATCAAATCTCAAATCTTCAGAAGCTGTTTACATTTCATGTTGGTAAAGGAAACTTTGTAGATATGGGTAAGCTTATCTTTGATCATCTTGCCACTTCTATTCTCTCTTCCAAATCTATTGTGCGACACTCAAGACTACTTAGTCATATGTTTGCACAGTGTGGTTTATTGGATACAATCACTCCGTTTCTCCCAGGATATGGTTCCTTTCTGCTTAGTTCTAAATTCGTAAATAGCACTACGCTAAGGTACATGAAACTGGTGAAAAACAATCAGATTGTTCATCCAACACACCCACTGCTGATCAGAGATTCTGAGAAAGACATTGATGAGTGTAGACTTGTGCATGTCAGTGATAGTGCTGCTAAGAGAGTTATAGAGGCACATGCTGATCTATTGAAAAAGCTAGGCGCTGATGTAGGAGATGGACAACCTACAAAATTGACTGTAAGACAATCTAGGATTCTGGAGCAACCAACCAGAGTCCAACCTATCAAAAGAAAAGCTGTTAAGAGTCCTGCAGAGAAGAAGGTTGCTAAGAATCAGAAGACTACAGCTCCTAGATCTCAAAAGAAACCAAGGGCAAGGAAAGTTATACTGGAGGATCTCACTGAAGAAGAGAAAGAAAAAGCTGATTTGGAAGCAGCTCTGGAAAAGATAAATAAGTTTACCAAGAAGCAAGCAGAACTGAAGGATGGATATGAGTGTGGTATTGATGAATCAGCATTTGATGAGATGCATAAGAAGCTTCCTAAAAGGAATAATCCTCATAATCTGCTGGAACAACAGACTCTGTATCGAAATGAAACTGGTAAATTTTCTAATTTTGTTGGAGGCAGCAAAGCATTTAGTGATTATTTCAGAAGACTTCAATTCCCTTCTGAAATCAAAGTTAAACACACTCTGAATAAGATTTTAAAAGGAGTTAATTCTGAGAAAGACAACACTCTTTCTGAGAATCAACCTACTTCAGAGCAGTTTAACCCCATCCTAACTAAACCATCAGAATCTCATGCTAATCCTATATGTAATGATGCAACACAAGCTTCCACAAGTACTGCACCTCTCATTCAAAATCTGAATGAAGATTCTGACCGCACACCCTCACCACCGCCTGAAAATTCCCCTACACACCATGATAACCAAATTCTCAAACCTACCCCAAACTCTGAGAATGTTGAACCAGAGTCAACCCAAGAAAAATCATCACCTCCACCAGAAAATGAACCACACCCACATTCACCTCCACCAGAACATACACAGCCAGAAAATGAAAAACCAAAATCACCAGAACCTACAATGACAGAAGTGGTTAACCCTGAAGAACATGCTGTTGATCAATCCCCACATCATGTGGATATGGACAACTCATGTACTCTACCCACACCAATCAAGCAAAAATTCAAACAAATTGATGAGTCTCTGAATCAAGAAGGACTTCAGAAAACCCCTCCTCACCAAACCAATCATCTCAAGACCCTAATGCAGGATCTATCTATGGACTGCATCTATGTTCCACCTCACTTACCTTCCAGAATTATGAATGAACCCCTAGACCAAACCCAGGATGATATCACTAACTTTCTGCAAGCTGTTGACAAGAACATTAGAAGACTGTCCAGCGCCATTCCTAACAGGTCTATTGAAACAGCACATATCAATAAAGAGTGTGACCTTATGGAACAGAATCTGGTGTATATGATCCGATCAGTGAGAGAAGCTTACACCAGGGATTTGGACGTCAGGAATGAGATTGCTAGAAAGGAAGAGGAAGATAGGTTGGAAAAAGAGAGATTAGAAGCTGAGGAAAGGGAAAGGAAGAGGTTGGAAGATGAGCGCATTGAGAAGGAAAGGCAAGAAGCTCAAGCTAGAGAGGAAGCTAGACTAGCAGAAGAGGCTAGAAGAGCTGCTGAACAAGCAAGACTTGAGAACATTGCCAGAAATGCACCAGAATATGCTCAACACATCAGAGAAAATCAAGAGAATATTCATATAAGGATTGATGAGCATTCATCTATGCTGGCTGCAATTATGACTACTCTCCAGAGCATCAATGCCAGATTACCACCTCAACCTTAAAACCTAGGATTCTATGCCCTTGTTACTTTTAATTCATTATCATGTTATGTCTTTTTGTTTGTAACTGGCTGAATTCTATTCGTTTAAATACTATGTTTGTTGATTATTTATTGTGTTTGGTTATAATTTATTTACTTTTTGAATCTATTTTATGCTTTTATAAATTTTTTTTTTTGAGACAAATATCAACACAAAGATTTCAAAGCTAAATAAAGAGTTTATTCAATTGAAAATTGTTGATTACATAAGTTTTTATCCAACTTTTCACTTGGATTCTACATAAAAAAACAGCTAGTTCTAAATCTAGCTTATTAGAATCTAAGGGAAATGGAAGAATTCGCTACATTCTCTTTGCTTCCTTATTGGGAGATCAATGAGACGTGATCTCATTGATTATGAAGAGGGGTATTCTTCCCTAGGAGGAACATATGTACTCAAGAATTCCTTCCAATCAGAATCCCATTCAGATTCTGACTCGGATAAGGACTCTTGTTGTTTGGTCTTGGATCTTGTTTGATAATTGGCTCTGACAGGAGCAGAAGTTGATTCCTTCATCTTCTGAAGGTTCTTCTTAGACTCTGAGTCTTGTTGAATCTTCACTTTCTTCTTCTTCTTCTCCTGTGATTTCTTACTTTTGATCACTCTTCTATCCTTATCCATTGTTATGTTCTACAATGAAATGGAAGTGTTGAGTGAAATGACAAAGTGATGGTCCTTATATAGTGGATTCAAACCAGACATGTTCATGGTTTTACGACAAATCATTTAATTGGTATAGTCGTAACCACCTTGACTGCATTGAAACTCTACTCTTGACCATTTTTTTTCAAACTTGTCATTTAATTTCCTTTGTCAGTTTCATCTTTTTGCTTAATGACAAAAGGGGGAGTAAGAGTCGTAATTAATTTATGCAATGCTAAACTGAAACCAAATTCCATTTTTCTATTTATTAAAATTGTGTCTTCGTATGATATGATTTTGAGGAAAATATTAGTTGAAATTTGAACTTCTGATACATGGTACGCATAAAAGAAAAGTGCAATTTTCTTTCATGGGTATCAGACTTAGGGGGAGAGCTTGCAAACCTAGCCTCTGAGAGTCTAGTGTATTAGTTTAGTTCAAAATTCAAATAATTATTTTTAAACTGATTTAATTAATCATTGCTGAACTTAGGGGGAGCTTGCAAAACTCATCAACCTAAGAGATGCTTGATAAATTTTATCAACAACCATTGTAAATTAATACTTAGTTTGTCATCAATCAAAAAGGGGGAGATTGTTGGAACAAAATAGGTTCTGACATGATCCAATTGAGTTTTGATGATAACAAATGTATTAATATACAATAGGGTATACTAATTATTTAATCCAAGTGTGCAGATATACAAGTTAATTCCTTAAATTTACTAGAAGCACATTGGAAGCTCTGATATGTCAAAGCAAATTCTGACCAGATTCTCAAGGCATCAGAAGATGCAAATTATGTTCGTCAGAAGCTAGTATCAGACTCTGATAAGAGCAGTGAGAGCCGTTTTGTCAGAAGAACATTCTCTGCAACAATGATTGGAAATCATCATCATCCTCTGACATTCCAAAAGCTGATGGAATCAATCTTATCCACAAGATAGTGACGTTAGTACTATTGTACGAACTCATTACCTGATTTGGCTAAAACGTTATCCCCAAGATTGATCGTATACAAGGTTACCTGATTTGGTTAAAAATGGTACTATCTACAGCTGGCGCTATCTCACCGCATCAAATTCAAATCAAACACGCTCCACCCTCGTCTATAAATTGGAGCAAGTTTGAAGTTCTAGGATATGACACTTAAACAATTTTGAAAGAGCTGTTATTCTGTCAAAATCATCCTAGAGCACTAAGAACTTCAAATACAACTTGAACTCATATTCATATCCAAGACTCCAGTTTCAGCTTCTGTTAATTCATTAGTTGAACCTTAGAATTTTTGTATTAAGATTCTAAGTTAAGTCTTGTATCAAAAGTTGTATTTATTTGTAACTGAACATTGATCTTCATATCTATTGTTCAGACTCTGTTTTCTTATATTTATTTTGGAAGTCTCTTGCCTGCGTGCTTGAGCATTAGGAAGTCTCTTGTTTGTATACTTGAGCATTGGAAGTCTCTTGCAAGGTTGCTTGAGCATTTGTAATCTTTGGTGATTATAGTGAACTCTCTTGGTAGTACAAGAGGACTGGACGTACCCTTGGTTTGTAAGGGGAACCAGTATAAAATCTCTGTCTCTATCTTTCTCTCTTTCTCTCTATCTTCAACGTTCTGATCAAATTGTGTTTTGACTTTTCTAAACCGCTGCAAACTCTGATAAGTTTTTCATAACTTAGAAGAATTTTTAAACTACCCAAAACACAATTCAACCCCCCCTTCTTGTGTTTTTCACACCTTCAGGAACTTTGTGGATTCCGGCCTCAAAACGAGTTGTTGATGAACAATGGTGAAGATTTTTCCCCTAGGGTTCTTTTCTTTTCAAAAACGCAGAATGTTTAAATGAGAGGAGAGAGTTACGTTCTGTTTCTATATACATCCACTTCGGTACACCTTTACCGAAGTTTTTAAAAAGTTCGGTACGCGTTCACCGAATTAATTTCCATTATAAGGGGTGTAAATGGTGAGTAAATGAACAAAATATTCGGTACGCATTTACCGAAGTTTTTTTATAGGGATAAAAAGGGAAACCCAGTAGGTGGAAAAGAGTTATGGGGGGTCGAGAAAGAAAACTTCAATAATAATACATTGTTTTACTAATGAACTTAACAGATAATTCTTTCTTCTTCCTTTTTATCTTTTTTTTTTTTTTGGACACATTCTTCCTTTTTATCTTGTGTTTGGCTTGTTGGGTACTATGATAAGGGTCTAACAACGCTATCGAAAATGGTTTTGTCAAACATTACAGATAGAAATTAATATGAGGTGCAATACATGTCTCAAATTTAAGATTTATTTTTATCATTCTATTAATTATTCGCGAGTTCAAAAAGAAAAAACCAAAATCACAAATCAACTACAACATGTAAAACAAAAATATAATTTATTATCAAGCAATGGACTAAGAAATATAAAGTTAAATAGTATTTTTTTTTTTAAATTTTTCAACATCCTACATGTCGAGCTAAGTGTGCATTGTCCAACTTATTCTATCTAGTTTAAAACATATAAAAATTTGGCAAATAGTATGTGAAATTTGCAGAATATTAGTGGCAGCAAAGTAATTATTCCTCTTTCCGCCACATCGTTCATCTTCCTATTCTCTCTCTCGTGCTTCTTTCCCTCTCTATGCTCACCATTTGGATCCATCCAACCAAAAAACCGTTAAAATGTCTTCAATTTCATGCACAAAACTAATACTATTCACCATATCATCACTCATCATACAGTTCATTGGTCTCTCGCTTTTCGTCTTCGCTTTCTTCCCTGTCAAACCACTTCTCTCCGGCTACAGGTATTAACCACTTCAACTTCATCACATCGATTTTCTCTCCACACGCTCATTTGATTTTCTTTTCGTTTTTAGTGGCTCTGAGAGTTTCCAACGCCCAAATTGCAATGACGGTGTCGATTCAAATCCGAATGAAGCGTCTCTGCCTCCAGATCGCCGGAGATTTTTGTATCAGGTTCTGCTGCTGAATTGCAAATTCCATTGGTTTTTGTGGTTTTAGACATACACGTAGTAATTCATATTATTAATTTAGCTTAGTTTGATACTAATAGATTATTACATATACGGTAGATTTGTTTAATTTCTATTTGTTACACATTGGAGATTTGTAAGGATTATTATGTTGTGTTGTTTTAGATTTTTAGATGTAATAATTAAATTTTAGTACCAAAACTATGCTAACTCACTCTCATTAATATAGTGGATCCATTATTCGATTGCTTATTAATGGTTGAAGATAGACTAGACTGGAAAAATGAAGTTGTTTGTTGTAGTTGGAACTTTGAACTAGGACTATATTTGAAAATGAAAAGCAAATATTTACTCAATGATTAGGAATGAAGTACTGACACAAACACGGACACCAGACAGGACAGTGACACATGGACACAGTTAATAATCTGAAAACGAAAGTGATTGAATGTAATCACATCTGTTGGATATGGACACGGTTACACGCCTTTTATCTGAAGTGTCGGTTGGATACTTGGATCATATATGTTAAGTGTTCATGAACGTGGGTGGTATGGTAGGATCATATGCTGCTATACAATAATTTTTTATGTGGAAAAAATTCTTAAAGACTTTGGTTTGCTCATAATGAATGGTGATTATATGATTTAATCTGATTTCATTTCTGCTTCTACTTTTATTGTTACTGAAATGTTTGGAAAAATGTTCTCTGTGTAGGAAGTATCTGAGATGCCTCCTTCTTATGATCGACTCATCTTAATGGTATACACAGCTGCCATAATTTCATATTTTCTGAGGTCTATGATTTGATCATTTTATTTGTTTTTGGTTGTTCATGGTCTAAGGAAATCATTGAAGATATTAATTTCTCTCACACAAGCAATTTACTATAGGTCATTGATGGTCTTCCAGCAGAATTTGTGCTTGGTAGGAAGGGTCAGCCGCCAAGCAAGGCTTTTATGGAAGCTATGCCATACACCCAGTCATTGCTAGCAAATGGAATGGGTGTTGGATATCATGCAATAGCTGCAGCGCCAACAGTTACCATGCCTCGTTTGAAAGTTAGTGTCAATTCCAGTTTCAAATGTGGAAGTGTGTCTCGAGAGCATATTGGTTTGAGTTTACTTTTTCTTTTTCTAACTTATTATTATCTTTTGTGTTTGTTGTTCCAGGCCATGGTTTCTGGAGCAATAGGGGGCTTCCTGGATGTAGCTTCCAACTTTAACTCACAAGCTTATTCAGATGACAATCTTATTGGTTAGTTGAGCATGTTGAAAAATTGAACTCATTTGAATTTTCTTGGATCAGTATTGATGCCCTCAGTACTTGTTGCAGCACAATTCTTTAAGATTGGATGGAAAATGGTTATGCATGGCGATAATACATGGCTGAAGTTATTTCCTGGTTTCTTTGCACGGCATGACGGAGTTAGCAGTTTTTTTGTAAGTTTTCAATATACATGTCAGCATATAGACTTTGTCTTGTGCCCCCAAATCGGCTGTAATACTCATTTAGTTATCAGTAATCACTAAAATTTGCTGTACATGTTTTTTTCTTCTTAAATACAGTTTTATTTGACCTCTCAGATCCCTTTCTCATTGATCCCTATATATATATATATATATATATATATATATATATATATATATATATATATATATATATTAAAAAAATCTTTTACAATGTTATTCTGAAGTTACTTGTCACGATAGGTTAAAGATACTGTACAAGTGGATCGTAATGTGTCTCGACATCTTGGTGATGAACTTAGCAGAGATGACTGGAATTTACTCGTAAGTAATTACACAGCCACTTCATAATTCTGTTCCTACCTAATCTTATTTTGAAGTCCCATTTTGTAATGGTTTTGCACTATTCAGACATTTACGCCGCTGCTTTTCTGGTTTAAAATATGCTCTTTGCTTTATGCCTTTGTTTATTTATTTTTGATGTCTATAGAACCTACTGTTTTACTTTTTTTTCCCTCCTTATATTCATGTTCTTCTTTATTCTGTGGTATATTTCTGAGTTTTAGATATAAGAATAACTTTCTCTGGTTTATGCATTTTTAAAATTTATTTTTATCGCCTGCGTTTTTTCTTTAAGAAAACTCTTTCCATACATATAGGTTTCTTGAATGAGATTTCAATAAGAATTAGTTGAAATATGTTAGTAATTTTTGACTGCTTGTAAACATTTTTCCTTCAATCCTAACTATATATATATATATCACTAGACCTTTTCTATGGATTCACATGATGAGATGTTGGTTCTATCATATCAAAAAGCACCATTGTTTTTTATCTGCTATAAAATTTTGTTTGGTTCTACTTTTATATATAAAATTGTTTTTTCCCTCCAACTGTGCTGCTATGGATGGTTCTACCTATATGATTACACCAAATAGGAAATAGATTTTTTTGGCTTTACGTTTTAATATTTACTCCAAACACTAATCAATTTGCTTATAGCTAGATAGTACACTATTTTTTTTTATCTCATATCATCAGAGTTCTTTCAACTCCTGGCTTCTGAGAAGATATTAATGTTGGTTTCACTTTACATGAAATTAAGATTTAAGATTAAGATCCATCTGTTACATAGTTTGACCATACATGCCGCCAAATGTGGAGTTTTTCAGTCTACTTCAGAATTGCATGATGCTTTTCAATGAAGATTTAATGTCATATGTACACATTTACTGAGTTTATTTTAGATACTTCATTATCTAGGCTTGGATCACGTTGGTCATATCGGTGGACGAAGCAGGTATTATCACTAACTTTCTGCTCTATGCATGTAATTTCATTCTGTTCTCTAAGCTTCACTGAGACATTTCCTGTTTCAGTGCATTAATGGCTTCAAAACTTTCCGAAATGGATGAAGTAGTGAGGATGATTCATACTAATATCTTGCAAAATCTTGAAAATGATCAAGGGCAGACACTTCTGGTTTGTGACTATCTTTTGTTGCTTTTTTGAATTGCGCAATACATAATTCACGTGATTTGTTTATTGTGTGGTGTGTAGAGTGTAGACATTTGTTAGCGGCCAACACTCGGTGGAATTTAGTCCCACATCGGATAGATAGGATTCTTGATAAGAGTTTATAAAGAGGAGGCACTCCTCACCTTACAAGCCGGTTTTGTAAGGATGGGTTAGGTCTTGATATTCATGACATGGTATCAGAGCCTATCGGGTCTATCGTTGGGCTTCCTACATCGTTCACACTTCAGGCCCATTGGGCCGGGCTGAAGCGTGAGGGGGTGTGTTAGCGGCCAACACTCGGTGGAATTTAGTCCCACATCGGATAGATAGGATTCTTGATAAGAGTTTATAAAGAGGAGGCACTCCTCACCTTACAAGCCGGTTTTGTAAGGATGAGTTAGGTCTTGATATTCATGACAACATTAATAAGGACTGAAGAGTTCCTCTGTTGAATTTTATATATTTATCTTGCAATGTAGATGACTTGTAAAATTTCATTTAGGATGTATTTGAATGTGTGAGTCTGCACACATGCTTGTATAAGAAAACAAATCATATGTCGGAGTTCTACTTATATGCTTGCTTTTAATTTTTGAGTTAATGATGAATGGCCCTTGGCTTTGTCATGCATCCATGGTATATTCTCATGGCTTTTCAAGTCACAACTTTTAGTATGAGCAATAAGACCTTTCATTTGTGATCATATACCTTTGGTGTTATGTGCTTTGAAGTGTAAATTGTAATTTAAGTTTTCTAATTTTCTTTATGGGTAGTTTTCAATTAATTATTGTAAAGACAAAGTCCATTCAAATATTTATAGTTTTAAATAGTATCTGCTGTAAATTTCTATCCAGGTTGTAGTCAGTGATCATGGAATGACAGAAAATGGTAATCATGGAGGTTCATCGTACGAGGAAACAGACTCTCTCTAGCTCTTTTTATTGGACCAAAGAACCATGCTTCTGACCACACATTATCCAATCATGACACGATTTTTCAGGTAATGAATCTATACTTCATGCTGGTAGGTTGCATCGCAAGAAATACCCACATCTTCTCTTGAACCTGAACGTGTTGCCAAAACAGTTAGCAAACCATCAGAAAATCTTTTTGCATCAAGTGTATTAGCTGATTTTTGTTTGTATGCTTCCTAACGCGGGGAACCTTTTAAGTTTTAAATGACTTTGTAACAAACATCCCTGTTTTCTTGTTTTTCAATCTTGAACTTAACATGAGCTATCCATTTAACTAAATATCCTGGGCAGTCGGTGGTTAACTATGTATGCAATTTACATCGTATTGTACAACAGGTTGACATTGCGCCAACATTAGCTTTACTTTTTGGCGTGCCTATTCCCAAAAACAATATTGGTGTTTTGATCTTTCAAATGGTTGAGTCTCTGACAGGTTAGTCTCTCTCTCTCTCTCTCTCTCTCTCTCTCTCTCTCTCTCTCTCTCTCTCTCTCTCTCTCTCTCTCTCTCTCTCTCCATTTATCAAATAAATTAAACCGAATGTGATGTGGCAATTTCCCCCATCCGTTTCCAATGTTCTTTGAAGGACATACATGAAACTAGACACGTCACACACAAATTTATCAACAGTCAATGCCACTTATGTCGAAAATATGACACCAACACGGATATATAGTATAATATAATTACAAAAATAAATGAGCTTAATTTATAGAAGATATAAATCAAGAGTCAAGATGACCACTAAATGACCCACCAAAACAGAATGAAGATGATGACCATGTCTAATTTAAAATCTATTATATTAATTTCGAAAGCTTTTTGTTTCTGGTCTTTTTTGCTCAAAAACATAAATGTGTTCATTGTCACTCTAGCTTTATTCAAGGAGTGTCGATAGGAAGAAGGGCAAAAAATATTAAATGGGCCAATTGTCTGAGGTGTTTGATGTGTCATCTGGGTGTCAGTGTCCAACACGTGTCGGACATGCTGACTCACACAAACCCAAAAGTTTCGGTGCTTCATACTTATATTTCTTTGAGCAATGTTATATGTTGTAGCAGCAAAGTTATGTAACTGTCTTCTTCTTTTTTTCCTTCTTTGGTGATTTAGATGATCAAAAGTTGAGGGCACTGCAGTTGAACTCATGGCAGTTATTCAGATTACTTCAAGCACAATTGCCTGATTTGTCTTGTAGAAATTTTCCATGTGATTCTTTCATTACTGATAGTAGACCCACAATTAGTGAATGCAAAGGTAGCAAGGAGAAGTTGTTTTGTTGCTTATATTTAAACGCCGCTGCTCTTCATGATGCCTGGAGGGCTGAAGTAGTAATTAAGTATGCGACAATTTTATTGTTTCATATTTTTACTAAATTCTACAAGAAATATTTGCCAACATCTTTTCATCTGTCATTTGTTTTTTAGGTCTAATAATACAGAAGGGTTTGACACCACTGTTGCAGCATATCATGAGTTTCTAAGCAGAGCAAGTGAGTGGCTATCACACAAAGCAACTGATGTATGTATGGTCTTCTGTGTTTAGAGTTTCTCTTGAGATATATGTCCTGTTATTTTGATTCATGACACATTTGTTCAGAGACCAATTAGCTCACTTGCTTTTGGAGTTGCTGCTTTGATCACATCTTGCTTGATACTGCTAAAACTTCTATTTGTTATCCACAAAGAAGTTCCGGCTCAGGAAATTCAAGATGTTGAGAAGTATATGAAGCCACGGAAGTTGGATGAAGTGTTCATTTTGTTAGGCATCCTGATTCTTGTTATTAGTATGGGATCAAGTTCAATGATTGAGGAAGAGCATTACATTTGGCATTTCCTAACATCCACAATTAGCTTGTTATTTTTCCGGAAAGCAATACAATCGTTTGACCTTAACAAAGCAGTTGGTGATCTCATTTCAATAGAGAAAAAAAACTACACATCAGGATGCCAAATTAGTTTGTTATTCCTTGTTCTTTTTTGTGGAAGAATTTTGAAAGGCTGGCATCAAGGTGGGGTAAATTGGACTAACCTTCCTGACATTTCTTCCTGGCTTGAGCAGGCTGGAAGTCAATATATAAACCTGATACAGATAGCATCATGTATCATAATCTTCATGGTGGGCATATTTGTATTATTCCTATTACAGTCCAAAACAAAAGTTGTAATGGTCATTGGGTTGAGCCTTTTAATGTCTGGTTTGTTGGTATTGCAACATTTTATGAAACACCAGAACATGTCTGCCTCAAACAATAAGGATGCCACCTTATCGGTTCAAGTTTTCTATGCCATTCTGGGAATTACTACTGTTACAGTTGTATTGGTATTGCCATGGGTTATGCCTAAGAAAACCCATAAAAAGTGCTCAAAATGGAACCTCTACATGTCTGCTTCTGTTCCTACAGAAATCCAGAATATGACACCAATATTTGTTTTAAAAGATTCTTTGTATGTTATAGGGTGCATGTACATAACATTCTGGTGCCTTCTGCAGTTGTTGCTTCAACGACCGATTAATGCAATGCCTTTGTTATTGCTCAATGTTCAAATTTTGGCTTACATGCTTGCTTTCTCTTGTGGGTCACATCATAATAAGCAGTGGGTCGAGGTAAGTTATAAACTTCATGAATAAATATCAGTTTTTATTTTATTTTTTATAGCAGATTAGTTTGGGGTTCGAGAGTGCAGTGCTAATTCATGAATAAGGGTTCTTTTAGTTCTCTTTATGGAGTTTTGATTACTGTGTAATTTTCAAACTATAATGGGTTAGGGTTTACAGTTATAATTACATTTTTCAAGCATTATTTCCTTTTAAATCGGAATTTTCATACAATTTCAACCATATATTGAGTATTTCAACCATATATAGAGTACAAACTACTGACTAATCAATGGAAGTTATGTGCTTCATGCATTTGAATAGGCAATTGTATATTGTCTCAAAAATTGACGAATATGAAGATTTATTTCCTGAATTGCTTGAGCTAAAGTTTGAATACAGTCTCGGAAGTAGTTTCTTGTTTAATATTGTGTTAATATTCCAACATCCCAACATTTCATTTTTACATAAACTAAAACTCCTATTGTATGTATGGCTTACAAATTATGATTCATATGAAGAAGAGCTAAAGATATTTATTTTATTGTCTGGTGCAAATTGTCTCCGTAGCAACGTGTATTGATTGTAACTGTTAGGACAGTTAGGAGTTAGTTGTAATGCTGACCTTCTTCTCTATATATAAAGGGAATGAGTTAGCCTTAGGGGTTTTCTTTTGATCCTTTGTAGTTTGAACTGGAGCAAGTCCAGTGGAAGATAGAAGTGTCTCAAGTAATATCTTTCTTTTGTGATCAATAAAGCTGAAGATACGCATGTGTCAAAAAAAAAACACTGCAGATACGCATAACCTCCTTTTTCCTTCATTGATCCAACCAAGAAAACTAACACTACATTTTACAAAAGTTGAATGGTTGTAAACTTGTAATATTGTGAATTGTTTTGAGTTGATAACTTAGCGAACTGCACTATGACTATGTTAATTACATGTACTTGTTTCTGGCATCATGTAATTTCTTTTTGATACATAAGGAGTATTTAAATATGTACTGATACTGTGCGTTTGTCAGATTACTGCTCTGTATAATCTTGGAATGGCAGGCCATTTTGCTCTTGGGAACAGTAACACGCTAGCAACCATTGATGTGGCTGGAGCTTTTATTGTAATGTCTCCTATTTTTCTTTTGCAATTATATCCAAAAGAGCACACTATTTTCGTCACAGCTTTTCAGATTTAATATCTCCACAAATATCTATTTTCTTAGCAAGGTATTACCTTTTGTTGGCAGGGAATTTCAAGTCATTCAACCTTCCTTTCAGGTGTTCTGATGTTCATCATTACATATGCATCCCCAATGTTATTCTTTCTTTCTTTGGTGATGTACATCTCTATCAAGATCACAATCTGTCCACTAGTTACCGACGGTGGAAATTCTGGAGAAATTCTCAAGTCTCTTCTTGGTTTTCCTTGCTTAGTACCACTGAGCATAAACTCTATTCTCTTGTCGGCATACACGATTGTCCTAGTGTTGATGAGGAACCATTTATTTATTTGGAGCGTCTTCTCTCCCAAGTGAGTCTTCATAGAAGTTGATGAATGATTGAGACAATTATTCAGTGATTTATTGAAGTAATTACTAATTATGATTTTCTGGCATTATGTTTATAGATACCATTTAACACACGAACACTGATATTTGTTTTGCAGGTATCTTTATGTCTGTGCAGCAACTGCATGTGTCTATATTGGGGTGTTCCTTGTTGTCACAACTGTGATTTATACATATATAGTGCTTTTCTGGCTGAGAAAGAGTTTTTCCATGACTAGCAAGGAAAATGGTACATGATCATCTATGTTAACGAAAATTTATTATTACACTGTCACAAACCAATTTTGACTCTTTTAAGTGCTTTGTTAGTAAGTGAATAGTGTTTTTTTTTATTCATTTAATTTTCCGGGTGCATGACAAAGTGTAAAATATGGAGATGCTTTAGGAGAAAATTAGAACAGAATGAAACCTGTCTGCAAAGAACTATACTGTTGATGTCAATTTGTGAACTGAACTGGGGAAAATACACAGTTCATGAACTAACCTTTAGACTAAGTACATTTAATGTATGTTTGTTAACTGTGTTTTATGTTTTCAAACAGATGAAATTTGAAAGCAATGTTTTGCGTAAACTGTTAAAGAAAACAACTGTTTTTCAGCTTTAAAAACAGAAATTGGAGAACAAGTTATGGTTGTTCTTGTTTTGTATTCTGTTTTCAATAACAAATTGAATGCATCTTCTTCAACCCTCTATCCGGTCCACTGTTCACATTCACCTAGAAGTCTATATTCATATTCAATCCATCCTAAACTGACTTCGGAACAGGTTCGAGAGCTTCTCGAAAGCCTTTCCTATCTAGTGTCAGCTGATCCTTCAGCGTCTGCACCAACAAAATCGGAAGCTTAATTCGAAAGACGATAGTAGGCTCGAGGGGGATCAAAAGAAGGATTCTCGGTCCCCTAAAATAAGAAAGTTGAACCATCAAATGACATCAACTAAACCACGACTTATGGGGTTTTCATTATTATATTATTATATAATAAAGGATGAAGGAGAGTGAGATGAAATTGAGTTGTATTTTTTACTTGAATCACGGGTTATTTTAACACAATTTCTGAAATTTTATGTATTATTTTGCAAAGGTATACATATATGTTTACCTATGAAGCCCAAATACGCGATACGATACCGATACGGCAATACGAGAAAATTTTCAAAATTTCTGATATGATACAATTGCAACGTTATTTAAAAAAATATATAATATAAATAAGATCGATAATGATAGTAAATTAACATTCAAATTACTCAAAATATGCAAACAAATGACAATTAGTAATTACATATCTTAAGTTAAGTACTACCCAAAAAAGACATAATTAGTATTATCCAAAAAAAACATCTTAATACTATCCAAAAAAGACATCATAGTTGATTATCCACAAAGAACATCATACTTTAACATTTACTACTTAAGAGGAAACACGAATTGTATCAGTCTCTTCTCCTTCATTTCCATCATCAAAGAACATTAATTGTCTGATGCTTCTCTAATACGCGTATCAGAGAAGTGTCTGACACATATCAGTCATTTATTTTTTTTAAAAATAATATGAATTGTCCGATACTTTTCTGATACGGGTATCGGAAGGTATATGAGAATATCAGTATCGGATATTATACTTGACCATGTTTGGAGTATCAGGGCTTCATAAATGTTTACTCTAGTCTTAGGGGCATCTCTAATGGGGGGAACTTAGATGGATGACTTAAATTATTTTTTGTGGATCCAAATTAACATGTAGGATCTAAGCAATTGATAAGCAACTTTAACCAATTTTACTTCAATGACATCAAAATAAGCAACTCATATCATTTGGAGTTCAGATCCTCTCCATTTTGACACAAAATGGCCATCTCCATTTCTATCTATGAATGGTCAGCACGTGGCATACAAACAAATGAACGCCTATGATTAAAAATATTAAATATTTGTCATTTAAAAATTAAAATAAAAAACCGTGAAACTTATCATCTTCCTCAAAATCTCATTCCTGTATGTTCTCCAAAACTTCTTAGACTCCCAACCGCCCCACCACCGTGACTTTTCACCAAGATTTCATTTTTTTTTAAACTATTGGAAATTTGGAATTACTTTGATACATCGTGCCTTTGGCTATCAGTATTTTGAAACAAAAGTCACAAAAACATTCAACCTTCAATTTTGGTTTTGAAAATTCCTCTTCTAATTTTGCTAAATCATGTGCTGGGTTTCTTCTCATATTATTAATGTTATGAAAGTTCTTATTTGTTTTAAATAATACAAGTTATATCTATGTGTTTGATTACTTTAATGAATTAATGTTAAGCAAAACTATTGAGCTCATACAACTTGAAAAAAATACGAGAACAGAGTTAATTCCCTCTCACTGAACTAATTGAATTGATACTCACTGAACTAATTGAACCCAAAATGAAAGGAAGTAGTTGCCGTTTCAAAAATGAGTTTTATCCCCATAGAATGATAGATTGCCCCTTGCTATCCTGGACTCGAAGAGACAAGATCGATTGAATGAGTTTCATTATGGTAAGTTGTAACCTTCTCTGCTTGTCTCGCCCAAACAAACCAATAGTCTTAGGTGGTGGTGGTGGACCGGTGGTGGTGGTTACCGCTTCAAAGGAGAAAGAAGATGTAGATGTGGGGAGACGAACCAAAAAGAACATCAGGAAGGGTGAAAGAAAAAAACTCGACTCTCTACCCAAAAAAAAGAAAAACTCGACTAATCCATTTTTGGGAACAATTAGATCTAAACCATTCCTTTGTTTCAATCCACGTGTCAAATATGTATAAGTTAAACTGGAGATCTCCATTTCTAATGGAAATGGAGAGGATCCGGACTCCTCATATTTGACCTCATCAATTTATATATTTTTTTTTTTATTTTCACGTAATTTTGATTTAAGTTTAAAGATTAATTCAATTATTATGATATTATGATAAGTACGGGCTACACTATTCTTTATTAAAATATTGAATTTTATTGCTAAGATACTATTTGCAAGAGTTGCTCCATGAAGTTTCATTGCCTATTTTTAAGCCACATTGTGTGCCATGTCACTCAATTCCAATGATAAATTAAAATAAGATTTGGTTGCTTAGTTTTAAGATCTCATTAAGCCACTTGCATTGGAGATACCACTTTGAGTATCATACATTGCTAACAAGTGGTCCCTACAATGTTATGTAATAATTATGCAACTCGTACATAATTTGCTCTAATGGTGATACCACTTTAAGTATCATACATTATTAACAAGTAGTCCCTTCAAGCTTTTTGCTTTCTCTATTCCACAGCCGCCACAACTATTCTAAACCCTAATTTCTCTTTTGCTTTTTTCTTGGTTCATCATTAGAGAGGGGTGATTTAGGATCAATTTTGATCCGGAATTAACCCTCTTGATTGTTTTTTATTTCTTTTTCAATTAAATAAGTGATTTACATATAAGTTTAGGTTTCATTTGAGTTCTGTTGTGATTTTGTCTGGTGTTGTTTTATTCCCGTCTTGGTGCGAAGTTGTTTGTTATCTTGTCTTTGTACGGTGTTTGTTGTGATTTCCTGTCTTTGTACGGCGTTTGTTGTGATTTCTCGTCTTTGTACGGTGTTTGTTTTGTTCAGTTTTGCAGATTTACTCCGATCAATTTCAGTGCAGATTCAATGATTTTAGAGTCATCAACGTTGCATATCTGGAGGCATGATTACTCTGGACACTTTAATTTTGTTATATCATTTATAGGTTTTGTCATATTCATAGACATTAGGCCGTTTTATGCTATTAACTCGGATGATGTGAGCTTGTTCGCAGATTCATTCTTTTTAGTTTTTAGCGAATTTGAATATGTAATGATTTCGATCGATGTACTCTATCAATTTGAATGAATATCGTTTTTTTTAGTAAAAAAAAAAGGTCCCTTTTATATTTAATTAATTATTTAACTTTGTCTAAATAAAATTAAGATTTTATTTAATTTAATAAATTTGTAGATAAATAAATTAATAATTAAATATAATGAGATATAGAAGACAATAAATAAAAAATGGTGGAAAATACATAAATATGACGGAAAATATATAATAATTATTTTTGATTATTCTCTTGTTCGAAATACTTTGAAATGTGATCTCTTGTGTCGAGAAAGGAACACGATTTTTTTCTGGGAAGTATGTGCTTCTTCATCAAGCCTACTAATATTTTCTAAACCACTTTTAGTTGATAATTGAGGCACTTGAGGAGCATCAACCAAATGAGTATTGAGTGGTGGTGATGAATAAATAAAATAATGATGATTTTGAAAGTTTTACCCGTAAGAGATTATACATATAAGGATTCCATTTGATAGAAAACAAATAAAATACGATTCGAGAACAAAACAAATAGAAATTGTATAATATATAAAATTATAAAATATGATTAAATGTTCGTAAAAAATAGCACAAATTAAATAGCCATTTAATGATTAAACAAAAAAATGTAACATTAAATTGATGATACGATACCAGCATATCATCACTTTTGATATTCTCTATACCACGTCAAGGAACTCCTATGATAAAAAAAAAAGGTACGGTATCATTAACGTATGAAACTCTTTTGGATATCCTTATTGGAGATGCTCTAAGGAGTGTCTGATTTGCAATAAAATGAGGTATTAAAAAGCCACTATGTTTGGTCTAGTGGTGAGAGATTTGAGTAGTATGTAAGATATTTTGGGTTCAATCCTCTGCTCCATTGTAAACGAGGTATTAAATATGACACAAATATATTGTCAAAAATAAAAAAATAAAAATAAAAAATAGGACACAAATATTCTCTCTCCTTAATTCTTATGTAGCATCTCTCTCTCTACTTTACTCTCCGGTCCTTAATTCTTATGTAGCATCTCTTAGAGCATCAACAATGGAGAACTCCACTTTTGAGTACTTAGATGGGTCCCGCATGTACACATCACTAATTAATTATTTTTTAATAATAGTACCTAATAGGTACTCAACCCCTCCAATGAAGCACTTCTTAAAAAGTTTTAAAATTGGTCCCATCAATAACTCTACATCATTATAATAATTTATTATTTAATTATCTATTTTATAATATAAATAGATTGAATGATAAAATTATAAAATTAGTATGTACTATTTTTTTATAATTCGAAAAAATAATTAAAATACGAAATTTAATTTAAAATAATATTGCCAAATTTTAAGAATGACATAATTTAAAATAACATTACATAATTCTAAGGGTTAAATATGTGTTTGGTCCTCTAAATATGTACAATTTCATTTTTAGTCCCTATAAAAAATTTCTTCGAACTTTAATCCCTCTAAATTTTTAATTTTTATTTTTAGTCCGGCTATTTTTCAAAAGTTTGCATATCACATACTAAATGCCTTTTTTTGAAAACATATCATTATTAAGAGTTTAAGACCATAAAATATTAAAATCCAATTAATTTAATAATTTAACTCTTTAGTCTTTAATTTTTGTTAATTTATCTATAACTTCAAATTAAAGATTAAATTGTTAAACTATTGATTAATAGTTACATAATCAAACTAATAATATTTTTATATTTTAATAATGATATAGTTTGAAAAAATGTCATTTAGAACATCATACACGAACTTTTAAAAAGAAGTAGGGACTAAGATTGAAAACTGAAATTTTAGAGGGACCAAAATTGGAAGAAATATTTTTGAGGGACTAAAAATGAAATTTGTTATATTTAGAGGGACTAAAAACTTATTTAACCCTAATTTTAAAAACAATTAATTTTGTTGATCATCATGCCCAAAACGTTGCCAAATTTTGTTGGATCCATTGTGAAATATAAATTAAATGATAATTTTGATAGAATGAGTAGAATCCTTCAAAGAGAACACATTGATTTATATGATATTTTCTCTAACGGTAAACGGAGTACAACATCTATATATGGTTGACATTAAATTTTTTTTATAGAAAAATTGTACAAGAGGAGAGATTTGAATAAAAATAATATTTTAATGAAAAATAATGTAGATTTAAGAGGAAAGAGAAGGTTCTTATTTTAGAAGTAGTACCTAATAGGTACTCAAATTGATGTTACTCCAATGGTAGTACCTAATAAGTACCATGAGTACTTAATAAGTACTACACCATTGGAGATGGTCTTAGAGGTGCCACATCAACCCCTTTGTTATTTGAATTTTTTTAGCGGAGACTTCACGTTAGAGACCAAAAATGAAAGAATATGACTTTGCAAGATGGAAATAAAAAATATTTTACATGGATTAATACCAATTTCTCTATAGTTATAAAGATTAAACATATACTAGTATTTTTTTTGGTAGTAAAACAAATACAGGATTTACCTCTTGTTAATTATAAAGGTGCACTTGATACAAGCTACTATTGATTAATTTTGCCTTTCAATTATTTTTTTCACCAATATATATAAATATTATTGATTATATAAATCAGATTTACATTATTTATTAGTCGAGTTGATGGGATTTGCACCGGATAAAATACACATTGTGACTAATTGAATTGACGAACCGATTGAATTGGTCTAGCCATCCCAAGTCTAGCAACATAGATACGATAATTTGTTAGGCTTTCTAGTTGTGTGTTTTCTTTTAGTTTATCAATAAAAAATGAGTCACAATGAAAATCAAACTAAGTCGATATTCTCATATAAGGGTGGCAAGGCCAGCCAACCTGCTTAAAACGGGTAGGACATACTCAGAGTGAAAGAAGCCCAAAAAAATTGATTGCTTTTTGAACCAATTTTCTTCTTTCTTTTATCACTTAGGAGCCGTGCGAGATGAAACTCTCATGCACGGTTTTAAATGAGAGCAAGAATTGAGGAATCCTCTTTTCGACTCTAACTCTCCCACTCCAGTCGTTGCTTTTCTTTCCGTTACTTCAAAAGTAGCTGCTTCAGCTTCGGCAAGTTGGCTCATGAAGGAAAAGTCGATATTATCATATAATGAGGATATTTAATGAGTTAACTAAAATTTATTTTAATGGTCGAAATTGTGACATTTAATATTCATTGGGGAAATACTATTTTAGTTCCTGAATGTGCAACTTGCTAGCCCTTGACTCATATGAAAACATAAAATAGTCTCCGACTTTTCAATTTGTTAACTATATTAGTTTCTCGTGTTAATTTATACGAGTTACTCTACAAAAAATAAAAAGTTGACATGCCCATTTTCTTTTTCTTTTTTTATTAAAAAGAAAAACTCATCTTCAACATTTTGTTCATCAATTTTTATCAACATATTCATCAATCTTCGTTGAAACCCCAAAAAAATTTAAATATTCTCCCCCTCTCTCACCCACACAGAGAAACAACAACCCAACAAATTCATCGTCCCCTCACAACCCTTTTCAACAGAGAGAAATAAATGGGGAAACATTTTGTTTGTGCTTTTAGTTCCTAAAAAATGACAACTACCCACAATATTGGCATGATCTCCTCTTTGTCCTCACAACAAGGTTCTTCCCCTCAAAATCACAATCGTCAATATTGAATACCTTAGTTTTCTAAAGTCTCTTAACAAAAACACAATCTCCATTAGATTTATCA
Organism: Trifolium repens; assembly: GCA_030408175.1. Taxonomy (NCBI): domain Eukaryota; kingdom Viridiplantae; phylum Streptophyta; class Magnoliopsida; order Fabales; family Fabaceae; genus Trifolium; species Trifolium repens. The sequence continues at coordinate 22,070,872 of CP125844.1, read as the reverse complement.
ATTCCAACATACTTATAACCAAATTGTCCATGCTCCAACAATTTTCCAAGAGAAAATCCCTTATCAAAATCTTTCTCGTATTCAAAATCTGTTCTTTTCCACACGGAATACACAAACCAACTTTATCTTTGAGCATTGATTGATGGGTATTGTTTTGGACCTCTATTTGGTTGCCACCGTCGATGTTGTTACTAGAACATTTTCCTTCTTCGTTCTTCGTTGTTGATGTTGAATTCGTTTACGGTTTTCATTGTTTGTTATATTGTTGTTAGAGCTACTAACAACCATTGTAGAATAGAGAGAGAAAATCTTTTAATTTTCTGAGTTTCTAATTAACATGATGATGGCTAACGATCGAAGAGTCAGAGACTATTTTGTGTTTTCATATGAGTCAGGGACTAATATGACAACGAGGTGCATAGTTTTTCCAATATTTATTGTAAGTTATGAGGTAGAATAACTCTATGCAGAGTTACTCCACGGGTAAGCTGATGTGAGAGAGAGAGAGAGAGAGGTGATCATGAGCGGTTAATTCTAAATAATCTAAATCTAATGACTAAATTAATTATCCTCCCCAAATTGGTATGCTATTTGATTGTGGTATTCTAACCCATCATGTCTCATTCGACGGGTTAAGAGACCTTGTCTTTTGGTACAACCTTATTTGCCATCCATACTCATTTCATGGTGGTTCTTTGGTTGCTAAGCAAATTTCTTTAGAAGATAAAACAAAACCCGTCTTTTTGACACTTATGGCTAAAGAAGGAAAGTAATGGAATGCAAAAACAATTTTTTTTAACCAAGAACAAAATGATAATTGAAATATGTATTTCTCATCGTTTGAATATCTTTAAACTTGTATAGAAATAGGAAAAATAGATATGAGAGAGAGAATCTTTATTGTTTATTGGAAAAATAAGTAGACAAGAGATATATAAAAATTAACATAAATTTTATTAAAACTCAACGAATGAAAACCACTAGATTTGTTAAACAAAGTTAATTTTTTTTCCCAAAAATATTTGTATTTACGATGAAAATTATTAACAAAACACATGAATAAATCATAGTCATCAATTTCTAAACTGTGACCAATATGTTTTCTGTCAAATACGGAATTTTAGTAATTTCAACTCGTAAAACATATAAGCATTTGTGTGTTTTATATGTTACGTCTATCGTAATACTCTCTCTAATTCTATATATGTATATATAAGTTGACTTTTTAGATTTATTGTAAAGTTAATATATTTAGGTCCCGTTTGGCCCGATTTATTTTTCTCTTTTTTTCTCCTCCTTAAAAATAGTAAAGAAGAAAAAAATTGTGTTTGACTTAATTTGTTTTTTATTTTTTACTTCTTTACTTTATTTCTCTAATACTTTTAAGGAGAAATAATGTAAATATAATTTTATACTTCTTTATTTCGTTTAAGCTAAAATAAAAAGTAAAAAATAAGTCGGGCCAAACGAGACCTTAAACTATATTATTGTCTAAATACATCAACTTTACAATAAATCTAAAAAATAAAATTTTTAAACGCGGAACCAGAGGGTAACTAGCATTGCTCTTTTTTCCCTTTTATTACAATGGTCAAAAAGAGTTACTTGAGCATGCTAAATGAAGTGGTTATAGAAGGGAATCTTTTATAGGCATTGACCATCCATGATTGATATGCATGCTACCATCCATGATATTAACGATAATCGCTTATCATTAATTCATCACTAGTCACTAGTAATAGTATAAAAACCGAAACATAATCAAATCAGAAACATCAAAAACATACACATCGCTTAAAATGACCAAACCACCCTTCTTCACCCTCTCTATCATTTCGCGTTTCAATTCTCTTTAACCCTTTCTTTCTAGTTTCTTCTCACACACACACACACACCAATCCAAATGGATCCTTTCAGAGGATCCGAATCCGAACCCGAACCCGAAAACCCGATCGCATCATGCATCACCATGCTTTCCCTCCGCAACTTCACCGCCTGCAGCGACTTCGCCCGCCGTTTACCTCTCTCCGATTCAATCGGCCGTATTCTGACAATCGCCGACGTCCTCTCCGCCCCCGACCACTACTCAGTCCTCCGTCTCCGCCGTTCCGAAGCCGTTAACCGTGACCTAGTTCGTCAACATTACGCTAAGTTCGCGATCCTTCTAGACCCTACAAGCACTGAGAAATTCCCCTTTCAAGATGAAGCCCTAGCACGTGTTCGTGAAGCTTGGCACGTGCTTTCTGACCCTGATCGCCGCGCCGTTTACGACCGTGGTGTTGTCGACATCGCCGCTACGTTTTGGACTGCGTGTCCTTATTGCTGGAATTTGTATCAGTATGAGAAGAAGTATGAAGGTTTTTCTCTCATGTGTCAGAGTTGTTCCAGAACCTTTCACGGTGTTGCTGTTAAACCTCCGGTGAAAGTTGGTGCTACGGTGGTCGAAGGGGAAGAACGGCGGCAGTATTATAAATGTCGTGCTAGAGTGCCATTGAAGTTTTATGAAGTGAAGGGAAGTGGTAATGAGAACATAATGGATGAAAATTCTGCTGAATTTGTGTATGTTTCTGATGATGATGGTGATTGGGAGAAAGAATGGGGGAATGTCGGTGGTGGTGGTGGTGTGGGAAATGAAGGTTTTGAGAAGGTGATTCAAGATGATCATCAAATGCAAGGGAACGAGAAACGGAAGACGAGGATGAAGACTGTGGCAAGGAAGAGTGTTGTGAACAGAGTGACAAGATTTGATTTTGATAATAACTTGAATGTGGGTTTGGATGCTAAGGATTGTGAATTGGAGTTTACAGAAGGAGCTGATGATGTCTTCGTCGGGGTACGGTTCAATGGATGATATGGTTTTGTTTTTTTTAATTGTTCTTTGGCTAGGTCTAGTTCTAGCAGCATGATAGTGTGTAGTGTTATGAGAAAGTGTTTTGCATAGGTTTTATTTTGGGAGAAGAAAAAATGACTGAGAATTGGAATTTGATACAATAGTTTTTGAATTCATGATTACTTGCATTGTTATGTTAGTGGGGAGGCATTGCATTGTTGATATCACCATTTTTGTAATGCACATTTCCCTTGACCTTTCTGAAACTGAAAAGAAAAAATTTGGTCTTCTTTTAGATTGTATGATTCATTTGTTTTAGTTTTACATGTTCATGCTTCCGATGAATTGGTTTGTGTGTATGTGTGCTGCGCGCGCAATTGTTTTGGTCTTTATGTACCTTCTCTTTTCATCTTCCACAGCGGCGGTCATGGTTGTTATATTCGCGGGAAAAGAAAAAAATTGGTCTTCTTTTAGATTGTATGATTCAATTGTTTTAGTTTTTACATGTTCGTGCTTCTTGTGAATTGGTTTTTGTGTGTGTGTGTGTGTGTGTGTGTGTGATAGTTTTGGTTTTTATGCACCTTCTCTTTTCATCTTCCATTGCGGCGGTCATGGTTGTTATATTCGCGGGAAAAGAAAAAAATTGGTCTTCTTTTAGATTGTGTGATTCAATTGTTTTAGTTTTTACATCTTCATGCTTAATGTGGATTGGCTTGTGTGTGTGCGCGCGGGTGTGATAGTTTTGGTCTTTATGCGCCTCTTTTGATCTTCCACAGTGGCGGTCATGGTTGTTAAACTCGCGCGTAATTTGAAAAACGGTTTTTTTTCTTTTTTCCATCTCGGTTTTCATACTTTGTTCAGTTTCTTCGTTGTTTAGTTTGATTTTGTTCATGTTATAAGTTAAAAATTTATATTATTGGTGCTTTTATTGTATTACATAGTATATATGTGGTGCATATATTATTTTTAATGAGGTAAATTTGTACGAGTCTAAGAGTTTACAAGTCGATTTTACATAGGGCAGCGAAGTCCCCTTCGCCTCTTCTTCATCTCCAGCCTTACCATTATTCACCAAACTTTGATCCCTGGTAGCTGTTTCTTCAACACCAATATATACATTCTTGTTTTAACTTCTAAGAGAAAACTCAATAATGTCAAACATCAAGATCAAAGACTCATACACAATCAATTACGATTCATTACATAGCAACAACAAAAATACCAATCTGCATTAATGAAAGTTTGTGTAAAATGAATCGATGAATGGAAAGTAAGGGTGGTGAGTTTCAGCGAAATGAATTTCTTGTCGCCATGAAAGATGAACAGAGAAGTTGTTAAAACTTTTGAGAAGGGAAAGGATGAAGAAAAGGAATGGGAAAAGACATGGTTGGTGGGTGAAGTGTCACATAGGCGCTAAACATGTCTGTTCATGCACTATAACAGAAGCATTTTAATAGAAAGACCAAATTGATTGACGTTTTATAATTTCGAAGGTGTTTTTGTCTATTCGTAAAAAGAGAAACCAAACAGAGTTAAAATGAAGTTAGTGTATAAACAAGGAGACTTCAAAGTAATAATATTCATATTCCTTCTTGAGTTAATGAAGATAAATAAAGGATGTAACTGCAAATCCAAAATATATTTTTGCATATCAATAAGATTACAAAATTTTGTCTTAGAAAAATGGTATATCATAAGACAATAATATCATTATGAACATTTAAAATAGGCATGATCCTATACTTAATTTCAAAATCCTATCATAAATTCCTTGATTTTCATATCCCTTTTATAAAGTGACTAAAGAGTTGCCAAACATCTCCAATCTTCCTTGCTTTTGCTGTAATTGCATTTCACTTACCTCTTTTAGCAGAGGTTTCTATTGGAAGCAAAATGGTTTTAATTCGACAGGTAAGTAAGATTATCAAAAGTTTTTTTGTTTGAAAGGTTAAATGCAAACTTGTTACCTTTCTTGTGTTTTACTAACATTGTTTGAACAGGGAATGCAACATGTTCGAAATTACTATAACTCAGAAGCTCAAATGATTAGAAACAACTTTCCACGGTTGACATTCATCTCACAAACATACAAAAGCAGTTTCTTGAAGCAAAGATCAAAGGCAGAGAACAAATTACTAGCAGCCAAGAAACACAGTGAAGCAGAAAGGAGACGTAGAATGCGAATCAATGGTCAATATGACACCCTCCGCGATATCCTCCCCAACTTGATCAAAGTTAGTGTCATTCTCAAAAAATTAACCAACTTTGTGAAAACTTTTTCCGTTATTTTTGCGTCAATTGCAAGGAACATCGGTTAAATATGATTGATGTGGCCGTAATTATGCAGCCTAAATCATGTTTCTTAATTTTCGCAGCCGTGAAGTCAAGTTTCTGGTTTTTCCCTTCGTGTATTTATAAGTTGCGATTTTTCTAAACATGCTTGCTAAAATTAGAAATTTTTATTTATTAACAGAAGGACAAGGCATCAATACTAGTGGAGACTATCAAGCAAGTGAAGGAGTTGAAGAAAAAAGCATCAAAACTAGAAGAAGATAATCATGGTACCTCAAAAGAGGTCAAGTTTCCAAGTGGAGTAGACAAATTGAATTTGGAAAAATGTAATGATGTGGAGGGCTTAGTGAAGGCTACATTAAGTTGTGAGGATAGACCAGGATTAATGTCTTCTATAGCAAGAGCATTAGGGTCAATGAAAGCCAAAGTTGTAAAAGCTGAGATGGTGATAGTAGGTGGAAGAAACAGAAGTGTGTTGTGGGTGCAAGGTATTGAAAATGAAGGTTTAGGGATGCTTAAGAGTACTTTAAAAGTTGTCATGCATAAGCCAAACTTTAAGATGAGGAGGTTTACTCAATAAGTGTTTTTGTTGTAGGATTCACTTAATTCTGACTTCTTATGTGGTAAAGTGTTGACTTAAGAACTATAACATGTAAAGCTGCTAATTACATGTTTTTTCTTTATAGGTTTGAGGAATACATAATAATAACTTTAGGGGTCTTTGTAGAACTGAGGCTCCACCCTAAGGCTTGGTTTTACTAAAAGCAAGAAACATTCAGCTCTTAGTTTGTACATGAATATCATATTCAACTCTTTAAATAAAGTGTAACATTACATGACAGATTAACATGTAATTTGTGTTTGAGACAGGATTGTAAGCAGTAAGTAACCTTCAAGACAATTTAAGAATTATCACCAAGGAATTATCACTCAATTTTATTCTATTTCTTACTTTGCAAATTAATAAATTTAATCTTGAATAGAGGATGAACAATCAAACAGGTAATTAAGCACTTAATGATATTCACTGTACCAAAAATTATTGATGATTGCTGTCTCAACTCAAACTCAACAAAATGTTTGAGCTGTTGCATCTCAATTTGTTATTCATTCTTACTTGTACACAAGAATTCTTGAGCTAAGACTGAACATCAAAACAAGAATCCCCCATTCTACTTATATTAGCGAAATATTGATTTTCACTGTACCAAAAATATCCCAGATGATTGATTCTATCTCAACTCAAACTCAATAAAATGTTTGAGCTGATGCATCTCTACTTGTTTTTCTCACATGTACAACAGAATTTTTGTCATGATGCTTAGCAGTGACAAATCTTTTAAGGTCAATTCCCCACCTACCACTATGACTTTTGTTTTTGTTAGCATTCGAAATTGCTTTATCTTCCGAGTCCTGCTGGATCCTCCTATTAGCATCATTGTCCACTGAAAAATCTGTATGTAAGTTATCATACGAAGAAGATGCCGCTGCGTTAGACGAAATTCCATAGTGACCATGCCAACTGGATCCTGCCTCACCAAATATGTAATCCGAAAAGTCCACATTACTGGCTGAGTCCTTGGTACTTGCAGTACTGCAAGAACTTGCATCAGAAGAGCTGAAAAGTGAGCTTTCGCTTGAAGAATCCACCAGAGTATTTCTTCCGCGATAGTTGAATCTCCATTCTTCTGTATATGCAGATTCATTGCTAAAGGAATCATTGACAGCATTCCAGTGAGAGTGTTGTCCCTGCTTCTGCTGTACGGAAGGAGAATCGGCACTTGTAGCCATGGAATTTGACCGCGTCTTAGAAACAGCAGGAATGGCTTCCAAGTTCCTCCTCTTGAACTTTCCAGCTGAAAAGGTTGCATTGCTACTTACTGAACTCAGAGGCTTTGGAGAGTGCCTGAAGAATTTTCAATTTAGCATAAAAAATGTTAAAATTTCTGCAGAGACACCATAAATAAAATTAGGAGAATGTTAACATGTGCCCTTAAGGCACATGTTAAGAATATCCACCCAAAAATTATACATCAACCTCTGCAACATTATTACCTTGCATAAAGAAGCATATATGCCCTTTCTGATAAGACTCTCGACAATTCAACCGGTTCTACCTGAAGAGAAAGCACAAATTCAATCCTCTATTTACATACAGAAATAAATATCATACAATGAAGTATGTATTTTCAACATTGTCGGTGCTTTTCAGGTGTCATAAAAATTAATGACGCGAATTACTAGAAAGAAACTTATAATAATAATACATTGTAATTTTTTAAAAAGACTTTGATATTCCTTTAAATTTGAAAAAAGAAAAGAAAAAAAGGCACATTCAAACCATCTCTACTATGTCAGATTATAAAATATACTAGATGTAAATTTTAAACTCTTGCTTGTTAATAAGTAGAATTGTAGAAGGCGCTGACAACAGTACTTGTTTTTCGTATTTATACAAACTTAAATGAGGACTCGACCCGGGGTCATTTTCCTATTCAAATCACAAACTTCTAAGAATCCCCCACACACCACAGATTGATTATCGATGAATGGCAGTTTAGTTCATATGTTAAGGATAATAAGAGGACACTTTTTAAGTCAATTAAAAGGCAATTAAACATGAAAACCAAAACCAAATGAGTAAAAGAACAGCATCAATTCTAAAATCTCATTTTTCGTGGGGAGGAGGGGAGGGAAACAGACAATCAGACACAAAAAGGAAATGCGGGAAAAAGCTCTCACACTGCTGTCATCAGTCCTGAACCATTCTCCTCGGATGTTTTTCACATAACAAACATAATGGCCTGAAAATGCAGCATTCATGATATCCAAATGGACAACAACTGCATAAAGATTGTATACTGGAGATTTATCCTTTGTTCCGCTCATATATGGAGTCATATTCAGGACTTCAGGAAACTGAACTGACTTATTCAACTTCTCAAAGTTACCAGACTGCCAAAATAAACAACAGAACATGCATGAGAAAACCTAATATAAAAGCAAAATTACAAATCAACGAACAATGTACATAGAGAAGAAAAACATCAACATTAATATTGGACATGCACCTGAAATCGTTTTAATACAATTGTAAGAATATTCGGTGCCTCCAATACTGTCAGCTTCTTCTTGGCTTTCTCGTATGATTTACATCTACATAGCAAGAAAAAACAAATAAAACGATTTCATAAATACAGCGTGTCTCATTGAAAAGGAAAGTCAAACATAAAAATTTAGGAATTTAAATCACAAGCTCATCAATACTCCCTCTAGTCCTATTTATAAGAGATAATTAGTTTTTTTTTATTACAATTAAATTTTTTCTTTGTCCTAAATATAAACATAGTACACTTTTAAGTGTACTCCCTCCGGCCTTAATTATAAGCAAATGTTGCTTTTTGGATACATTGAATAATTAATGTATCTAGTCCACTTTTTAGACTAGATACATTGATTATTCAATGTATCTAAAAAGTGACATTTGCTTATAATTAAGGCCGGAGGGAGTATTAATTATTGAAATCCCTTTTATACTCTTATTCTCTTATTTTATTGTGAGTTTTATAGAAGTCCATCTTCGCTATACATGTGGGTTTTCATTAAATAAGTGTTGACGGTATTTTTGGGAAAAAAGTTAGCATTGAATGTGCTTCCTTGGTCTTTGCGATTAGTCTTTTGCTTCCATATAAATAGGACCATAGGGAATAATAATGTAATATAGAACCATTTGTGCCCCTCTAAACATTTGTAGCACTACCCCCTCATTGTTCATAAATCAGAATAAACAAAGTCAACTTAAAGTCATAAAATCCGTGGGACAGAATCGGCATTGCGCTTAGTACCTATAGCTCTAATATCTAGTACAATATTAAAGCATGGAACTACGATCGTGGTTACATACAGTTTAATGTAATTTCATTAGATGAACCGCCCAAGAGCAATCAATTGTGAAGGAAGTCAAGTAGTCAACAGTTGTTCATTTTCTAATCTGAAGTAATAGAGTCTGATTCATCAAACACTGTTCGGTCCAATCACAAGGTCCCACAGAATTCTGTCCCAAACTCTACAAAATATTTTGTTCAAACTTCTCATTTGTCTAACAGCAGTAGCATATTAGTGCTACTTCAAAGAGAATCCGGAAAACCGTTAAAAGATGACTATTTAAATCAACTTGACAGGATTTTATCAAAGCCCAAAGTGTGTACTTGTTGGAAATTCCTCCTTCATTGCAGTCCGCCCCGCCGCCTAATAGTAATAGCGGCATTCAAGGTAGTTAAAATTGGGATTTTACACATAATCGAAACGGTGAAGTAAAATCGTAAATCGTCGTAACATTAATCGTAAGATTATACGATATTCATAAATCACACACACGCGTGCGCGCACACACACAATTTCGTATGAAAAATCCTTAATTTCTAAATGGGCCTTCTGCTGACGCACAACAAAATCAAACGGGTCATCTTCTAACCCGAGTTTATGTGCCGTTATTCTTCTAACCCTAGTTCTGAAACGGGTCTTCACTGACCCGCTCAAGTTTTAACTGCAAAACGTAAATTGAATACATGGCAACAACCAAGCATTTTCCAACTAGGTGGAGTCGGCTATGTGCAAGCAATGACTCGTGTCAAATATTAGGTCCAAAGACAATATTTACATCTAGATCAGCCAACTTTGAAAATAGGATATCGGGATAATGTGATGGATGCTATTTGAACTAATTATAATTACTACAATATACACATACTAGATGTTAATTTTGAGAGCTTTACACACACAGCCCTCGTCAATGAGTTTTTTAATTTAAGTGTTTTTTCCCAATCCAGATGGGTAAATCCGGACGGAAGCGGTTTTTAGAATCATGTGATGTGGGGGAGGGGGGCGAAGCTCCCTATTTTTTCTGCAGTGGGCCTTAAGGGCCCAAAAGTTCTCCTTTACTCTCTAAACCTAGATTGAAAACATGAAACAGCAACATCCGCACACAAGCAGCCACAAAAATGAAGAAAACGCACGCAACAACCTGCTCCTGCTGCTGTACACAACATAGCCGCCGCACACAACAAGCAGATCTGGCCGAAAAACAAAGATATTTCTTGCAGTAAACTTCAGATCTGGCCATAACAGGTGAGAAATCCTTTCTTCAACTTTTCATCCCCTCCCCTGGTGTGTGCCACAACGGGAGCGAACTGCACCGCGCTGTTCCTGCTGTGAAACCTGGTGTAGCAATCACTCTTAATGCGAGCCACCTCTGGCTTCACCGTAGCAGCCAGCCACTGTTCTGTGCGCAACGGTGCGATCGCGGCGCTATTGACTACCTAGATCCCAATTTTTCTCTAATAAATGCACCCTAAATCCTATCTTGTCTTGAATAACAGTTTAAAATCTACAGATAATTTCCATAAACCATTTGAAAAAAGGAAAAACATTCAATTACTGCATAACATGACTACTATAACAGCAATGTATTATAACTTAAAATTAATAGGAAAAACTTAAATAAATGTGACATGGACCGAAGAGCGACAAACCTGCCACAATTATATTTATTATCTTTATCCAAGATTTCAGGCGCTGTAAACTGTCCAAGAGCCTCCTCCAATGTATCAATATCTCCATCAATCTCAACAGTAAGATCCATCATTCTCTCGTACATCTCAGATTTCCCTAGGCACCTTAAGCACTTTATCTGCATTTTGCAGCAAAAAAAATAAATCAATATGTATGTAAGCTATTATTTTCCACCCCTTTCCAGAATCACCATACAATAGATTGTTAGATTGAAAACTACCTTAGATCGTAGATAACCTCCAAAAGTATACCCAATGAGAGTTGTTTCTTCTGTCAAAGGACTCGAAACACCGGCTTCTTTGAGGCAAATAGATTGCATTGTATCAACTGCACCCCTGTCAATAGACCAATTTCTCATATATACAATGCACGGAATATATTTTTTTACAGCTGAAGGAATAGCATTGACAAAGAATCAGCATTGGCAATTATTTGGCTCACCTCAAAAATTCATGTGCATCTTCCTCTCTCCCATGTCCAAGATGACTTCCAATCTTGTGTATCTTAGATAATATCCCAATTGGAGAAAGTGGAGAACTCCCTTCTTTTGCCTTCTGAATTAGATATTCAAACTCGCAGAAAAAACACCATCCCTTCTTCTGACCTAGTAACAACATTGTGAAGATTCAATTAATTAAAGATCCTACTAGTTGAACAAGTTAAATCACGAAGATGTTATTCAGAGGTACTTGCATCGTTTCGAATGGAACCCTTGCAAAAGATACGATGTTAGAGGCCGAGTGTACGCCAAACACTGGAGTACTGCATTAGCATAACAGCTGCAGTAGAGGCATTTCATTTGTAAGAGGGTATGTAATTACGAATCAAAGAAACAAAATACTACGTAGACAAATATTTCATGAAGGCCTACCCGATTCACAAATATTTCATTCATCACGGGTATTATATTCTAATCCTATAATAACTTTAGGACTATGCAATGCAATAGAGTACTAAAAAAATAAACATAAATCTTCAAAAAAAAGTATCAGACTCCTCATTGTCTCCTTCCTAATCTCTCATCCCTCTCACTAGAGCAGTTGTATCACATAAAACAAATTATACCAATCGATGTAAAGTAAAAAGAAGTTTAAGTACCTGTTCCCACAGTTTGTAAGGCCAAACGGAAATAGTTTCACCTTGTCATAACAATAAAGCTCCACAAAAAGTTCATAAGGAAATCCCAACTGCCAAAACATACAAGCTTTAAATCACAAGTGACAAAAATTATAATGATAACAACAATAATAGTCAATTTCTATATAAATAAGTCCAATATATTCACAACCTTATTTTCAACAGATATTTGATTGGATCTTGACTCTTTTGAGCTTCTAAACTGCTGCACAACTTTTTGCATTGATGTTTTCAAACCACTACGAACATTTTGTGGAGGATTTGGAGCAACGCTAACTTTTGAAGGCAATGCATGATAATTGTCAGTTTTTGTAGACATGGAATGTGAAATCAAATCCCCTTTAGCAGTTGATAATAGTCTATCACGAGAACTAGATGATGATCTTCTTCCTTCTTTGTACCTGGACAAATATGATTCTTCCGCATAATCAGCTGCAACATCTTTATTTGAACTACTCGGGGAAGGTATTGCCCTGCCCTTAGAGGTATCTGCTACTGATTTTTCAACTGAAGCAACTTTTCGATTGTGTTCATGGCCACCCAAATGTGATGCCACATCATGAGATGTGTCAAATTTAACTTTTGGAACTTTTGATTTAAATCCAGACTCATCACTAGTGTTACTAGACTTTTTCTTGCTTCTTTTACTTGAACTCCTAACCTCAACATTAACAGGATTTTTAGATTCCAAGGGAAACGAGGTGGGTAACACGGTTTCGTCGCTGTCGGTGGAAGCTACACATGTGTCATTAGCAGTATTATCATGAACAGGTTTCGTAAATGTGTCATGAGTCTCGAAACGGTTATCATCAAATGATTTTCTTACAGCAACAGAAGGATTAAGGTTGGAATGCAAGTCATTGTAAGATCCAGCACCAACATGTTTTCCTTTGATTTCTGCATAGAACCTAACCAAATTATATACCATATATGATGATACGACTCTTGAAACAACATAATGAAATTTCTAATTGAAGACATTACCATGAAAATCAAACTGTGGTTCTGATACTAACGCTCTAGAAGCAATATTTCCGTCTTCGACCTTCGTAGTAGCTGTAACCATAGGACAACATTCGTCCTTGTGGCCTTGCCTCCAGTGACTAATTTGACACTTACCCGAACTACAAGAAAGCATGCTTGTGTAAATGAATAACAACTAGAGATGTCTGGAGATATTTAACTGAAGAGAGAACAAACATGGGCACACAAAAAACTAGAAATATTCAGGTATGCAGCAATGTCAAACAAATCATTCTAAAACTACACACTACAATAAAAATAAAAAATCGAAGCTCGACATAATCAGAAAAATTTCAACAACAAACACACACTCACAGAATACTAAGGCTACATTTGGATTGAGATATTTTTAGGAGAGAGTAGGACTTGCCTAAATTAAGAAAGCTATGAAGTGTGATTGAAATGTTATATAGTTATCTATCAAGTTATTCTTTCAATTTTGTTAGTGGTGATTGGCACCGGAATTGGTAGGGAGGACCACCATTCGATCCCCACAACTGCGATCGGGAGGGGGCTTAAACCACCTGATGTCAGAACTGACCCGCGTATCAGATTAGGGGTCCAGTGGGCCAGATATGGGTAGTGAAAACAAAAAAAAATATACAAAATATAGACTTTAGACTCTAAAACCCTCAAAAATGTTCAATCCAAAAATACCCTAAAAGGCTAAAAGATTAAAATTGTTTCCCCTAAAAATGTTTCAAAAAATTTATGTTCCTAACTAAATAGTACCACACACATTTATCAATTTCAAACAAACACATGCAGAGCATTAAAAAAAAACTATTTTTTCAATTAAAAAAACAAACTTTGAGAAAGGAAACAAAAAACAAACCAGTATCTAACAGCTTTGCAACGAGAACATCTCATGGTGGTAGGAGAATAACAAACAGCACACTGATACAACTCTGAAACAGGAACTGAATTTGAATTTGAAATTGAATTCAAATTTGAATCATCATAAGTAGCTGAAAATGAAGGTGAATCAGCATAAGCTTCCATTTCAGCAGCAGTATCTTGAACAAGCATCATAACATCTTCCTTTTTCGTTTCCGCATTCTTCCAAACATAACGAATCACCACAAATCCCAAAAGCAAGAACAAATAAACAAAACCTTGTAACCCTAAAATCTCAAAAATCAGCATTTTTTTGTTAAATCTTATCCTGGTTTCCAACACAGGATCCACGGAAGAGACAGTTTACAACGCATAGAGAAAAGAGGGTTTCCGATAAGGGTAAAATGGGAAAGTTGCGTCGGTGAGAAGAAAGTAACACAGTAGAAAGAACCGTCACTATTTTTTGTGAGTGTGTTGTTTTTGTTTCTTCTCTGTTTTTTTTTTTTTGTGTTGACGAATTGAGAAAATGGTGGGACACAGCGATCTATTTGTCCTTTCTATTGTCTTTTTCTTCCAGGATTGCCGTTTACACATCTTAATCTTGTTAAACTAACGTTTTAAGTCTCTGTTTTAATTTAACTAGCATCCAGACCCGTGCCAAGCACGGGTAGAAATATGTTTGTAGATTTATTGACTTATAAATAATATATTTTAATATATTTTACTTTAAATTGAAAATTGAAAATTTTAATTGCTAATAGAAGAAAATTAACAACATTCTGTGATAAAAATAAAAATAACATTATGTGACAAAAACTAATTGTAAAATTTATGTAGTATCATAGATTTTCTTTGGGAATATTTCTATTGTTCGTATTTGTTTTTATCAAATTGAAAACGTATCATAGTTGTTGTTTCTATTATTCTCCACTAAAAGAATTATTAAGTTGATGGAAAATAATTTCTCTATGGGATGTATGGAAGAGACTTTGAGGTGGTTATGAATTACAGAAGAAAAAGACATTGTATCAATCTATCAATAGAAATATAGACTACAATATAAATAACAAAAAAAAAATCGATTCCCCTATTAACATTTAAGCATAAATATAGGCTCCCGTTGAAATTAAAAAAGTCTCCGTATTAATATATGAATAATAATATAGATTATATAAAAATTATAAAATGAATAGGTCTTCGTATCAATATATGAGTAAAAATATAGATCTAAGTATAAATTATTAAAAAAAAAGAGTCGTCCTAGCCTTATTAATGCATAAGTAGAAATATATGTTCCCGTAAAATTACAATAAAAAATAGGTCCGGGTATTGTTGTATGAGTTGAAATATAGGCACGTAGAAATTAAAAAATAATAGGCTTTCATATTAATATATGAGTAGAAATATAAACTACAGTAGAAATTACATAAATAAAATAGATCCCGTATTATTAATATATGAAAAAAAAATATAAGTTTATGTAGTAATTAAAAAAAAATAGTCCTCGTAAAATAGGTCTTCTACTAACATGAGTAGAAATATAAAGTACAATATAAATTACAAAACTAAAATAGATCCCTTATTAATGTAGGAATAGAAATATAGGTCCTCATTTAAATAAAAAATAATCATTGTCCCCACATAAATTGCAAAAAAACTACAAAAAATAAATAAAAGGATAGTCTCCGTATTAAGATATGGGTACAAAATACGTCCCCACATAAATTGCAATAAAAAATAGATATCCATATTAATATATAAATATAAGTCACCTAAAAAAACAAAAATATGGTTTCATATTAATATAGATTCCTGCATAATATTTTTAAAAATAATTATCTGAATTAATACAGTGACCAAACTTAACAAACAATAATTTTATGTGAGTGTTAAATGGTTTATAATGATCAATGATATTCAATGTGTAATATAATGATGTCTATAACTGAATTATTGATCAAAAGCGCACTACACATTTTTAGTGTTATTTCTATTTTTTTCACATGATAGAGTACAACATAATTTTTTTAAATAAGTACCAAATATTTAAATGAATCTACAATCATGATCATTGATTATGAAATTCAAATTAAAACCCACATACCAAAATAAGAAATATGATAATCTTCATCTCCCATCTCAAATAGATGAACAAATCTTTCTCCCTCGAAAATAAAATCAATAATTGTGAAATACTTAAATTTGGTAACAATTTTAGTGACAAAGAGTTTGAAATGGAGAATCAACTATACTTATTGAAAAATTATAACATAGTCGGCAACAATACATACAAATGCTTCTATGCTCTTCAAGAAACCACCAATTGTATGAGAATATAAGAAATAAGAAGAGAATATCATTGACCAGTCAAGTTCAGTTGCAACCATCTTGGTCTTAATTTGTTCCTTTCATAGTCTTGCTACACATTTGCAAATAAAATGAAATGTAACATAAAAAAGTAAGCAACATATAAGTTACATATAAATATAGTCCCGTATAAATTTTAAAAGTAAGTCTCGTATAAGTTACATAAAAAATAATATAGTTTCCGTAAAAATGTAACAAAAAAAAGTTCATGTATTAATATATCAGTTATGTATAAATGTTTTAAAATAAAGGCTCCAAAGCAAAAAAAAATTGATATTTGATATATTTTTTTTGTGTGGAGGACATTTCATATTTCTATCTTTGAATAAATATACATAAATTAAAAGGTAGAACAAATCAATAAAATTTAGTCAATAGGAGGAAAAAGAAGAATCGAGAATAAAAAGAGAGGTAAAGACACATGGAAAACTATATTTTTAGAAGAATTGAAGTGTATATGTAATATTTTAATGAATAGAAAAATGTATACGTAATATTTTTAAAAATAGAAATGGGATGAGACTTTATTTATAAGCATGATAGTATCTCAATTTCTTTGTTGTCATAATTAATGCATATTAATTTATTTTTTTGGGTTACAATGCATATTTAAATATCAAGTATTATTGAAGACTAATAACTAATTAGTATTACCAATATTATTACCAGTATTAGTTTAAAGAATGAGGATTTGGAAGCACAACTTTTAAAAGCTGAGCACATTTTTTTGGACTCGTTATTTTTTTTTGTTAAAAAAATATGTGTTTTTTTTTTTACCAATTTTGTGTTGTAGTAAAATTAATACAATATATATTATTTCTATATCTGGCTTGAGAAATTGAGTGCCAATGCAATTTCTAAATAAAATTACGCATACCAAAAAAAAATATACACACACAAAATATACACATATCAACATATATAATTATTTTTTTCCTTTTTTTTCTTCTTCATGTTTTCCTTATATAAACTTTAATTTTATTGAATTGATTACTTTCATGTTTTCCTTAACTAACCAAATAAAAAAAAGAATGAAGGAAAAAATTCATGAACAAATGCGGTGGACTTACCAATGAAAAAGAGAATGACCAAATGAAGCATAAGTATAAAAACTCACTCCAGACATTTGCAAGGAGAAAGAACCCAAAATACTAAAAAACTTTAGTCTTTAAATAGTATATATATATATATATAAATATAAATTTACTCTTTGTTCCTTATTCATATGCACTTTCGATCTAATGAAAAAATATATACATAAAATACAACAAATAACACAAATTGCATCTCATTCACTTAATAAACGTTTATGAAATTCCATGACTCTACATGAACAATTTTGACCAATACATTCCATGTTTCTTTCCATGTTGTGTCTACATGAACAACTTTGACCAATACGTTTATGAGTATTTCAAGCTGGTGTAGAATGTTTGTCAAGTCTTCACCTTTATATAGAGTTTTGAATCAGACTTGAAAGCTCCAACTTAATTGTGATTTGTCTATTATTTAGGATCTGTGTCTGCCTCATAATGTTGATATGATTCTGCAATGGTATAAATGGGGTTACAATGAAACTTGTGAGATTCTCTAGCCATAATTTAAGCAAAAAGTCAAACTGTGTCTTTGTATCTATAATATTTATTTCAGATACTACCAGTCTTTTGTTTAGCCATAATTTTAGCAAATATATTAGGCATAAATACGGAATGTTATGTTTAATTCTTTTGTTTATCATTTCTTGATTCATTTTTTTTTTTTGAGACAAGAAAGTTGTATTATTTAATTGGTTGCAATGTTTACATATTATACATATAAAATATAAATATAATATAGAAGATATATTCGTTTAAAAAAGAAACAAAAGAAGATAGATATTTTATAATTAGCAATTAGTGAATAATTAGCAATTGTATAGAAATAATTAGCAATTAATGGAATTTGGGAACAATATCAATTAGTGAATAGAAATACATTTATTTTATAAAAAAAAAAAAGAAATACATTTACATTGATATAAAATAAATAACAAAAAAATAAAAATAAAATTATATGTTAGATCTAATATAAAAAATAAAAAATATTTGTAGCAGTATCATTTAAATATATTATAATTTACAAATTTTTCTTTTCACGATCCATTGATTTTGTTATTCACTTTTGTTCAAAAAAATAAACTTTTTATTTAATATGTAAAAGTCAAATATATCATCACCATTAACAAAAAAATCATGCCTTTAATTTTGTATGATTTTATTTCCACTTTCAATTTCAAAGTCAAAATGCATAATCAAAGGTGATCATGATGGCATTTAATAAAAATACATTCTAATGCAAAAATCTTTACTACCTCCACGTTCAACATGGTCCCTAATTTGGTGAAACTTTTTTGCATATTTGCTATGTGCGTCAACCATTTGTTTGAGTTCTTCGACTAAAATCACGTCTAATGTCTTTGATGGTTCAGTAGAACTGGAAAATACACAAATCAAATTAAACAAATTGAATATTTATTTAACTGTGATAAAAAATAATAATAATGTAGAGAGAAATATGTTGACGAACATAATCAAAGGCGATCATTATGGCATTTAATAAAAATACATTCTTAATAATAATGATGATAATAAGAATAAGAAAACGGTGTGAGAGCAAAGTAGTAGTAATAATAATAAATATAATTAAATACTTGACAAAAATACATTATAATCAAAAATACATTATGACATTTAATGCTAAATTGCTGTGAGAGCAGAGTTGCCGTGAGGATGCCACGTGGCAAGAGAGGAAAATGAAATCGTCCTCGCGTATTACATATAATAGATTTAATGATTTAATTACTATTTTTTTATCATCCAATATCAGTTTAATCTGGTTCGATAGTCAGGTCTGCCAGTTTCAATCTCTTCCGATCATAGTTGCGGGGATCGAACCGTGAACATTCTTACTAAGTGCAGCGTCAATTACCGAAACACCACTGAAATAACTAACGATTGGTAATTATATTTTATTTTTTGTTTTTTGTTTTCACTGTCTGTATCTGGTCTATTAAACCTTCTAATCCCTTTAATCTGATTTGGAATTCAGTTTTAGATTCAAATAATTACGATCTTTTTAAGTTTAATCGCAGTTACGAAAATTGAACTATGATTTTTCCTACCAAATTCAGCGTTTAATATCATTTAATTATGTTTTAGTTTATTGTTTAAAATGTTAGGTGAATTTAATATTTACCTACTTTTTGGGTTTTGGGTTTTTTTGTGTAACTACTTACTACGTACTGTTGTTGAAGTTCATATTAATGGCTTTGAAGATTTGAGATGGGAATAGTAGAAAATAATCTTTGTATATTTTGAGAAAGAAACTGCGGAATCTTGAATGCGTTAATGTGCTTTTTGATCATTTACGCGTAACAACACACTTGAATTGGATAATAATTTAATAACTACTACCTCCGTCCCATTTTATTAGAGCTATTTTGATTAAATGGTACT
The DNA here is from genome assembly GCA_030408175.1 of Trifolium repens. NCBI lineage: Eukaryota > Viridiplantae > Streptophyta > Magnoliopsida > Fabales > Fabaceae > Trifolium > Trifolium repens. The sequence continues at coordinate 22,051,321 of CP125844.1, read as the reverse complement.
ATTCACTTATCATGCTTTGACCATATTTTTTTAATAATATATACATATAAATATAAGCATATAAGATCTTGTTTGATTTGTTTTGATGAGTATTTTCAAAATATCCAATTTTTATAATTTTTACTAATAAAAAATTAAAGATATTAGTGATAAAAATCGTGCATTGGCATACGTGCAGTAGTCAAACTAGTTCTTATATTTTGGGACGGAGGTAGTATTATTATTACTGTGTATGGCAGATGAGTTTTTCCTTTAATAAAAAAGTTGGACAATGACAATGATGTGTTTTATCCTGCATTGTGTTTGTTTTATATCACTAATAAACTAGTAGATAACAATAGGGTTATGCTAACTACTAATGTCTTAAGGGTCTTAAGTGTAGGGGTGATTGTGAGTCGGTTTGGTTTGGTTTTGAGTGAATTTATTGTCAAATTGATAAACAATATATAAATTAGTTTGGGTTGAGTTTAAACGTTTTTAGGATAAAGCTCAAATTAATAAAGGCTTAAACATCATTTTCGTCACTGTAAGTTTATAAATTTTTTGTTCTAGTCCATGTATTTCTTTTTGTTGCAAATTAGTCCCTGTAAGTGCAAATCTTTTATTTTAGTCCCTAAAGCTAAAATCCGCAGGAAAATCTTTAGGAAAATTCGCTGATTTCATGCAGATTTACCTGCGGATTTTAGTTTTAAGGGACTAAAATCAAAAGATTTGAATATACAGAGACTAATTTGCAAGAAAAAAAGATACAGGGACTAAAACTAAAAAATCGCGAACTTACAGGGACGGAAATGATGATTAAACCATTAATAAATGACGTGTTGATTTGGCTCGGATTCATCGGATATATAGGCTTTGTTCGACAAAAATAATACATAACTGATAAGCTGGCTTATGGCTGGTGTTTGATGGCTGATAGCTTATATCTTATAATTGATAAGCTAATTGAAATGTTTGATAAAATTAACGTTGGAAATTTTAGTTAATAATAAAATGACATAATGGATTTTTCTATCAAATGGATGTTGGACATCACATGCTGAGTATGCTTGAATAGCTTATAGTTGAATGAATTTATGATAGGTGGAATCATTCAACTATTCGTGAAAGGGTATGGTTTGATACATTGTGACTATTCATAAAAGAATTGGTAGAACAATTGCAACCCTACATGAAAGGGTATGTCTGCTCTCTACTTTCTCTATAAATATACGTCTCAGGACATATGGACAATCACTTGAAGAATTGACTAGAGTGACTGGATAATGATTCTAATAACATTAGTAACTCTTCTTATGAGAGAATTCATTGTATGCTTACCCATTGAGGCTTGAGAAAGAAGGGGAGGAAGATCTTATCTTGTTATAATTATTGACGAAGAACATTATATGGCATAAAAGCAATCTAAAGAGGATGACTTCAAGAGATAAATCTTTTCACTCTTTTCTTCTTATTATAGTATATTGCTTCATGATTAATTAGCCTTGGATCTAGTTGCATGAATTTAGGACACCATATACAATAATAAGAAGAAAGGGTAAAAAAATTTATCTTTTGAAGTCATCATCTTTAGATTGCTTTTATGTCATATAATGTCTCTCGTCAATAATTATAAGATAGGATCTTTCTCCCATTCTTTCTCAAGCCTCAATGGGTAGGCATACAATGACTTCTCTCATAACAAGAGTTACTCATGTTATTAGGATCATTATCCAATCACTCTAGTCAATTCTTCAACTCATTGTCCATATGTTCCAAAACATATATTTATATAGAGAAAGTGGAGAGGGGACCTATGTAGGGTTGCAATGGTTCTACCAATTTTTATATGAATAGTCACAAGGTATCAAACCATACCCTTTCACGAAGAGTTGAATGGTTCCATCCATCATGGATCCATTCAACTATAGACTACACTATTCAAACACGCTCACCATGTGATGTCCAACATCTATTGATCATGATCACGTCAAAATATATATATCATATTCATCGAATTAATATTTAATAAATCAATAGAAGACCAAAAACATAAAAATAAAATTTCTTACAAATCAAATTTATACATGTTAAGAAATTTAAAATAATAAATTTGTATTGAAACTTATACATTTTATATTAAATATATAACTTTTTATTAAATAATAATAGTTTTCAATAAATAGTTACTTTAATTTATCAAAACCATATACTTATTTACCTCAATTTAGTGACACATTTTAAAGTTCTTATCACCTACATTTTGGACTCTTTAACTTGGTAGTCATTTAGCTTACTTGAAAATAGGTTGAATGACAAGCCTTTAAACAACCCGATATACTAAATTGAGCTTCAAGAAAGCTATGTCATGCCTAGACATAAGTTTTCTTTAGTTACATGTCAAACTTACACCTCAAATTTTTATACCAGGTCCCACATGTTTAACCAAAGTCTTGTGAGGTCTAGCATATTTCAATTTCCTCTGTAAAAAACAAAAGAAATTGCCTTGATCAGTAACAAAGTAAAATTGGGTGTTTTTAAATTTTTTGGTTTACACCACCAGTTTAGTCTGGTTCGGAGGTCAGTTCTGGCATCAAGTAGTTTCAGCCTCCTCCCGATTGCAGTTGCGGGAAATCGAACTGTGGTCCTCCCTAGTCCCTACCAAGTTCAGCGCCAATCAACCACTGAACCAACTAACGATTGGTAAAATGGAGTGTTTTTGTTGTTCACCATTTTTATTTTTTTTGGTATTAGAAGAAGTGGTAATCCACTGAAATTAAACTCACACACAACTGTAAGGTATCGGGTTCGAATCCGGGTCATGACGTCCGGACTAGCAATTTCGGCATTTGTACTCGTCATTCAAAAGAAAAGTAAAATGTTTGATTAGTACTTAAAATAACATAGTGAATATGGCAAAAGTTTGGTAGTGGAAAAAAAATTCAAACAAATTAGAGTTTGAATTGTGTTTAATCAAAATTAAAACCAACTAGCTGTCACCGTGTCCGTTTGTGTGATCGATATTCCTTTTTTTGTTTTTGTGATCGATATTTTCTATTGTGCAAATATAAATAACTACTTAATCTCCTTTTTTATTGGACTTAGTTAATTGATAACTATGTAACCTTTTTTTTTGTGGTTAGTTATTAAGAAGAAATTTTTATTTTTCTTTACTATAAAAAAAAACTGAAAATCTATTATTATGTGGAAGTTATTTTTTAAGGGTAAAATAGGAATAATGAAAAAGTCATCCCAAAAATTTGTATCTTTTTTATATATAGTAATAGATAAAGAGAAAAACAGTTAGTTTGGCTTTGGCTTGACTCAATTTTTGCAATATTTTCTCATAAAATTTGAACTAACCCAAACTCTTAAAGAACAAATTGATTTGATTATAGTTCAATCAGGTTGATTTTTTAAAATACTATAAAAATTGTATACTACTAGCCGCCACTTCCGTGCCCGTTTGTGTGATCGATATTTTTTTTTATGATCGATATTCTCTATTGTGCAAATATAAATAACTACTTAATCTCCTTTTTTATTGGACTTAGTTAATTGATAACTACGTAACATCCTTTTTTGTTGTGGCTAGTTATTAAGAAGAAAGAAATATATATTTTTTTTTTACTATAAAAAAATTGAAAACCAACCTACTTTTATGTGGAAGTTGTGCTTAGTTATTAAGAAGAAAAAAAAATTATTTACTAAAAAAACTGAAAATCTATTTTTATGTGGAAGTTATTTTTTAAAGGTAAAATAGGAATAATGAAAAAGTCATCCCAAAAAATTGTATCATTTTTATATACATAGTAATAGATTAAAATAGGTACATAAGTTAAATGAGAAAAATAATATATAATAATTAAAAAGTACGTATGTGAACACAGCATATATTTTAAGAATGTACCAAAACAAACATATATTTTAAGATATCAAGAGAAACACTTAAGTAAGTGTTATTTGGGCACACATACATAATTTTAAAAAATTTAAATATAAAAGAAAATTGATTAATGACAGTTGATGTGACTTAATCATTAATTTTTAAATTTTCTTCTTTGATGTGTGTGGCCATATATTTTAGATTTGGGGTTGTGCCTATGATAGAATTGCTGAGATATCAATACTAATACAGTGTGAAATAAAATAATAAAAAGGCTTAAATATCATTTTCATCCCTGTAAATTCGCGATTTTTTAGTTTTAGTCCTTGTATCTTTTTTTGTTGCAAATTAGTCTTTGTATGTTCAAATCTTTTGGTTTTAGTCATTTAATACTAAAATCTGCAGGAAACCAGCGAATTTTCCAGCAGATTTTCATGCGGATTTTAGCTTTCGGACTAAAATAAAAAAAATTGCACATGCAGGGACTAATTTGCAACAAAAAAAATACAAGGACTAAAACCAAAAATTTATGAACTTACAGGGACGAAAATGATATTTAAACCTAATAAATAATACTATAATTGTTTGATTCGTATTTTTTGTGGTTGATTTTCAATTACATAAATCAGATACCTAAACCAATAGAGTTCAGATTTGATTGATTTGGTTTGAATACGAACATGAAAAACCTAAACCAAATTAATTGGTTTGAATTGAACTTTTTAGTTTATCATACATTAGTTTGGTTCTTGAATCCCGAAAGAACAATGTTAAGAATATATTCTTTAACACTATAGTATATACATTCAAATATTTGAATGTGTGTATACCACACACATATGAAGTCATATACACATTCTAATATACTCTCTTATATTGATTGAAATTTATTTAAATTCCACCAACTTATTCGGGTCTCTCGTGTAAAATAATGGGACTCATGAATTGTAACAGATGACAAATAGAAGATATAGTACCGAGTACCGACAAAAAAAAGAAGATAATAGCATCAATAGATCTCGTGTTTAATTAAATTGTAGTATTTGAGAGTGGAGTGTACGTAGGTCGGATTGATTTGAGTTTAGCCAAAACCAAAACTCAAACTACAAAAGGCTTTTCGGATTGGGTTCAATAAAATTACCACCCATTATAATATTAGACCGGGTTGGATAGTGGGTTATCCAAATTTTTTATTTATTTTTTAATCAATTTGTTAAATGACAAATTATCATATTTTTTCATAAAAATAACTTAACTACTGTATTTTTTTAAAAGTAGTGTAACTTATTTGAACTATTAAAAAGAACCGCTCATTTTGATCGGATATACCCACTAATTTTTTTATTTGATATTGAGTTATCCGAATAATTTTTGTTTTTTTAATATTAAGTGACTAAACAATGAATCACCATATTTGTTTTATAAAAATTACTTAATCTTTTTTGTTTTTTTTAAATATGGTGTAATATCCTTACTAAAACAAAAACATGGTGTAACATATTTTTATTATGAAAAATATTTAATATCAAATGGCAAAATTTTTAGGACTTTTATAAAAAATATTTCAAAAAACTATAATACTATTACATTAGTGGATTTTTTGGATTGTGTCCGTTTTAACTGAAATCCTTTTTTGTATAGATTTTCATTTTTGAAACTTATATCTGACCCAATTATTTTCAAATGGATTGAGCAGATTTAGTTGAATCGACCGAGTTTGTCCAATCCATATTCATCTCTATCAGAGTGTGTTGTTATTCTTCTCATCTATATATTGTTAAATTGGTGCTAACATCAACAAACTGGGGAAAGTATATTAAATTGAATTCCCGATGAGATCAACTCAATGAATGGTCATAGTTTACTACTACTAGAAATTTTGAATTCAGATGGCAAACACGTTAGAAAACGCTTTAAGTTGTGTTCATGTTGGTTGTCAAAAGAAAACAAAAAAGTTGTGCTCATGTTGGGCCTCTAACTATAGGCTTAATATCATGAAATGTTGGGCTCACAACGGTATCTCATATGAGAATTTTCTCCCCCCCCCCCCCCCCCCCTAGAACTCTTTTCCCCCCTGATTGTTCATTCTTGTCCTTTAACCAAAAGTTTGGGATCTATTTTCCGAACTTTTCCTAGTGTAAATTTGGTAAATTTTTTGGAAAACATGTTCCGAAGTTCGTATTCAGGGTAAAAAAAAATTCGGAAAATAGATCCCGAACTTTTCAACCAAGGGTAAAATCGGAATATTGAGGGGAAAAGGGAAAAAGAGTCCCCGGGGAGAGAAAGCTTCTTTCATATGTATATGCTTTACAAATAAAAATAGGAGACTAAAATTGTAATTAAGCCAAAATTAAATTGTCGTTTCGTAGTCGTAGCTCATTTGATAGAGACATTATATTATACTAGCCGCCATTGTGTGATCAATATTCTCTATTGTGCAAATATAAATAACTACTTAATCTATTTTTATGTGGAAGTTATTTTTCAACATATACAAATATTTAAATAGAGTAAAGGACAAAAATGACAATAAAAGTTCATGTGAAAGTGGGTATTCTCTTTATATATTGGTATAGATAATAGATAACAAATCATCTATATTAATTTAGTGATTTTATTCATCAATTGTGCTAATAATTTGGAATTGTGGTTACTTTTTTTTGTTGGTAGTTTTTTTTAAGGGTAAAATAAGCATAATGAAAAAGCCATCCAAAAAATTTGTATCCTTTTTATATATAGTAATAGATATGTATGGACATGATTCGAGTATGGTATTTCCCACTTATTCATCTCAATGAGTAAGTTTTTAACTACTAGACTATCTGATAGGAAGAAAAATGTGTCTCGCTAAAAAAATCAAACTAAATATTAGAATATAGGAAGTGTATTCTTCTTAGTTTACCATGTTACAGGCTCAAAATTTTGAAACTTTCTCTTTTGACCAAATTTTTTTTGCGCATGAGTCGGAGATTAAACTCCAAATTCCTTATTAATTGGATCAAATTATTATTGGTATAAGAAGTGTATACTATTAGTACTATTATTGGCATACTTGTTTAAATTATGAAAACATTATAAAAAGAAAATAATAATTTCATAAAATTAAACTTTTGTTCTTTTGTTACTATGATATAGCTATGAAGTTTTTATTGTCGTTTAACCCTACATCTTTTCTATAGGAAGAACTGTGAGACACACACAATGAGTCTTTCCTTCAAACTGAATTTTTTTCATATGTAGTAAGTAAAGATTGAATCTCTGACCACTTGTTTAAAAGGTTCATATTTTTCACCATTTAAAACAATTTGTTGTTGGTTTATCAAATTAACTTTGTCATGGTACGAAATTTAAAATAGGGGTTGTCTAACTTGTGCAATTTTTGATACAAATTTACTATTTTGAATTTCTTAATATGTGCAAATTTACATTTGATAGAAAAACTCATTAAACTATCCTTACAAAATATTAGTATGTTACCGTTATAGTAACTACAAAGTAAAATATAATGATTTGGAAGTCGGGAATGACGCCCATTTAATTTAAGTTAGGGGTGCCATTGAAAAGTTAAAGAAACATATCAGACTCAAATAACATACACAATTTTATTTGAATGGAATTAATTTTCTTATCATTTGGCCTTAAAAAAAGTCTTTACCATTTAAACAAATAATAAAATAGAGTATTAGATGTTCTTGTGAGCATACTGCAATTGGAGGCATCATATTAATATTTATATGTAAAAATGAGATTTGAATGTAGGACTTGTAATTTTGAGGAATAAATTTTTAGTCACCAAATTATTTGACCCTGTTCCTGCTAAGAATCTAGGGGGTATGCAAAGTATAGAACTGACATTAGCTTTTTTCTGTATTTTGTAGAAGAAGGAACCTCATTTTCATAATGGTTGTGATGCCTTATTTATAGGAGTTTCATAGGAGATAATGGAGGGAGTAGTTGAGAGATTAAGTGGAGTAGTGGGGTGATGATGGAGTAGTGGGTTAGTTTTATGTCATACTCTTTTTGGGTCTCCTCTGACTTAGGTGGGTGGCCCAATTGGACGTGTTGGACTTAGGTGAATAGCACCCCAGTATTTTGTCCGGTACACAACCCCTCAAGCATGAGGCATGTAAGGGCGAAATGCTTAAGATAATAACCATGGTTGACACATTTGCATTCATCTTATCTTCATAGGTGAGGTAATTTCACTCTTATTGGCGAGACGACGTTTTAATGTAACTCTAGATCGCCTGACTGAATAATATCATTATACTTATAAGAATAACTTTTGGCGAGACGAATTTAATTTTAATATTCAGAGTTGGGTATTTGTTTAAAATTTCACCAAGTAATAAGCGATGGCAATGTCACCTTAACTTATAATAGTCATCACGCAATCAGAGTTGTAGTGATTCTTAGTTTTAGGACCCTTTTTTGAGTCGTTGATGGGGCTTTGTCTTTTGACATCTTCTCTCAATTGTCACTTTATCAATTGCAGCTTTATCGATGAGTTTATTAAGTCGTACCTTTCATTAGGCCGCCATCACATTCCATAAGCGTTTACTAGCTTCTGACCTTTCATTAGGTCATCATCACATTCCATAAACGTTTATTGGCTTCTGACCTTTTAGATCGCCACAACATTTCATAAGCGTTTATTGGCTTCTGCCTTCTGATCTTTCATTAGGTCGCCACAACATTCCATTTGCGTTTAGTTACGTTCCTTAGCTATATTGGCTTCTGACCTTTCAATAGGTCGCCATACATTCCATAAGCGTTTATTGGCTTATGACCTTTCATTAGGTCGCCATCACATTCCATAGCATTTAGTTACGTTCCTTAGCTTTATTGGCTTCTGACCTAGGTCGCCACAACATTCCTTTAGCATTTATTAGCTCGTACCTACAATAAAAATGAAGAGATTCTTTTGAGAATAATAAAAATGAAAAGATGTAAAACGTAACCTTGGTGAATGGATATAATTGTACTGTTAGCATGTTTGTTATGAGTGCTTGACCGACTGAATAAATAATCATAATAAATAAATTACGAAATAAATAGAAGTTTTAGGATTGAAAAACCATTGGGAGAAATTATTTACTCGGGCAGTTTTAGCACTGTTAATTTGTTAAATCGTGGCTCCTAGAATTATGGTCATGCGGTTAAACGAAGAACGAAGTTTCTTTCGAAGAATATGGCACCACTTTTAAATAGTTGAATTATCATTGTCATTATTTTAATTTATTATTTATTACTATTTTGTAGTCTTTAATTTGTCCAAAGCTAAATTGAACCGTACGATGTACTTAACTTATTTGATGTCCCAAATATGCATATTTGTTTAGATGTTTAAATTGGCTTCCGAATTCCACCGATTATGGCGGCTAAACTAGAAAAATAGGAACTGTTTTATAACAAACACTTTTTCATTTTATTGTCTAACATCTAATTATTAAAGCCTTTAGATTTACCAATTTTTATTGGTCTATCATGTTGCCCTGTGATTTAAGGGCGAGTAAGTGCTCTCTATCAAATAAATTCAGTTAACTAATTTCTTAACTCACAGAGGTCTAGTAAATATGAATATAGTCAAAATCATAAAATATCAGTCTCCTACTGAATGATAAAGCTATTGATTTTCCATGGGTCAGTTTGCAATTGATAGTTCAATCCATGTCAAGCATAATTCTTGCTATGTAGCCTGTACAAACGTTTTTAGCAGTTGCAAAACAAGCATATATATATATAGACACTAACAATGCAGCTTTTCATGTGTTTTACTTTGTTTATGAAATTTGAATATCACACTTAAAATCATTACTGTGAGCAATTAACAATGACTGGACATAGCATTTGAATCAACTGTGTTATATGATTAAAAGGCAGAATAAAGGAAAAGGTTACATCAACACCTGGATTGTAAGTCGCCTAGCAACAAAAAGATTGACGGCGAGACTAAAATGTTGGACGGTCAGCCAACGACGACAGTTTGACAAGTCGGAGAATTTAGATCCACAACAAGTAGTAACTATGTCGACCTCATTTTGATTCAAATGTGATGGTTGATGACGGTCATCTCGCTCTTCTTCTTTTTACAACTGCTTGATTACACAGAAACTGACACAAAATTGGTTTTCATTTCTTGTTGTGGCTTTCTTGGTCAGTGCTTTAAATTTTGACAGCAGTGCCAGACCGTGGCAACATGATAAGCGTGCTTCTGATATTGACTTTAACCTTCCATTATTTGATGTCACAATCAACTCACGAAAATAAACACGGTGAGACAAAGATAAAATATATATGATAAACTTTTTTGGAGCAAAATCCAAATGTAAAAATCATATGATATTGAATGTTAAAAACTTGGAATACTTATCTTCTTCAAAAGCAAGGAAAACAGTTGCGTTCCATAAGGCTATGACATGCGCCCATTGATTGTTCCAAAATTGGCCATTTGGTATAGATTCCCACAAGTCTAATATTTTGTAATCCAATCGCTTCAAATTAAACTAAATTAATGGGGATTTACATCTTTCTGCAATTTTCTAGTTTTCAACCAGAACTGAGCATATCTTCAATTGTGGTTCACGTCATTAGAAACCAAGATTGGCATATGCGAAGTAATCTTCACAGTGGCTCTCTCATACCTGATATGAAATCCTTTTGCAACGCAACCATTGAGAACACTTCCAACGACCTGATTTTGATCCCATCCGTGAGTATAGCAAAGGGTATGATACAAACAAGACTAAGGATTATACTTCCTATGAATGCATTGATCAGTAGTCTAACCATTCACTTTGCTACAACAAACACATACTAAACAGTCATTCTATTTCTAGTTACATGTTAAAATTTCCAACAAGTACACAACGAATCAGTTTCTATGAATGCATTCTATAATACCTAAATTGCAACATGATTACCATATATTGTAAAAATGAGATATAAAGGGGCAAACACAATTTGGTATTGATAATCAAACACTGAAAATAGATTGTACTTTTCATTACCTTCCAATGACCTAAAATATGAGCAAAGCAAGGGTGTGGTACCTGAGACATCCTCCCTCAAACAGATCATCACAATTTGCATAATCAAATGGAAAAGATTAAGCATCAAATTATATATCACAATTGCAAAAGAGATAAGAAACGAAGGAAGTTCATACCCATTGGCATTGCCTTACCTTACGAATATGTAACGGTTACCCTTTTCACAATTTCATAATAAGAAAATAACAATTGAAAGAAGAAAATTCTTACCCATTTCCTTACCTATTTCTATATAGAAAGCATCTATATGTATATCTGAAAAGGTAAAGAAATTGTGAATTAACTATTATCATCGAAGTGACATCAAAATGTGGATTTTTCTTTTTCTCTCGGCTTCGATCACTTCAGTGGTGTTCTCATTCCTTAGATACTTTTTGGATGCACGAGGAGGAGGTGACAGAGTTACCGCCGGGGAGGATGAAAACGGAATACGTGAAAGCGGAGTAAGAGGTGTACTCGGTTAAATGGGAGTACGACAAATGGTGGATGATGAACTCAGAGTACACGGTGAATCCATGAAGCGGTTGAGAACGATGGAAAGTGAAAGTGAGAGCTTTGGAAAAAGAATCAGCGAAATCGTCTTTGAGATGTGTGGCCAGGAAATCATCTTTACCGCGGCCCCACGGTGGGCGCCAAATGTTCCTGCTAAGAATTTAGTGGGTATGCAAAGTATAGAACTGACATTAGCTTTTCTCTGTATTTTGTAGAAGAAGGAACCTCATTTTCATAATGGTTGTGATGTCTTATTTATAGGAGTGTCATAGGAGATAATGGAGGGAGTAGTTGAGAGATTAAGTGGAGTAGTGGGATGATGATGGAGTAGTGGGTTAGTTTTATGACATACTCTTTTTGGGTCTCCTCTAACTTAGGTAGGTGGCCCAATTGAACGTGTTGGGCTTAGGTGAATAGCACTCAAGTATTTTGTCTGGTACATACCCCAAACAAAAAGTATTGGATGCTTGAAAATTTAATAAAAATATTCACATTAAAAAGTTAAATATCGGTATATTATAGAAATGTTCAACAATGACGCTTTGGCCGAGTGGTTAAGGCGTGTGCCTGCTAAGTACATGGGGTTTCCTCGCGAGAGTTCGAATCTCTCAGGCGTCGTTTTATCATTTTTTTGCTATTTTTGAAGAAAATATAAAAGTGGGGTCCACAGCGAGTGAGAGTTGTAACTGGGGAAGGTTTTGTCTGCGGGTTGTTTGGTTGTCGCCTTCTGCTTGCCTGCCCCAGACACTGCCTCTAACTTAATTAATAAATGCCCCTCGTATTCCTCATTTCTATTAGGACTTCTTCAACTACATAAATGATGCAAATAATTAAGTTATAGGATGACATGGTTATAAAAAGTGTAACTATTGTGTTTGGATTTGGACCATTAGTTAAAAATATTAGTAAAAGGAAAATGATAAATATCTGGCCAATGTTACGGTGATCTGATCGGTGGTCCACTATGGATAAATAATCAATGTTATTATAACGAATATAAATTTTATAAAATTTACAGTTGGATTGAAAATTTATATTATATAGATTATCTATAAATTTTTTTAGAAAAGTTGAAAATAATTTGATATGTTATTGAGACCCATTAATATTAACGGTATTTAATAAAAATTCATAAACCGTTAATATTAATGGGTCTCAATAACGTATCAAATTATTTTTAATTTTTCTAACAAATGTTATGGGTGATCTATATGATATAAACTTTTAATCCAATAATAAATTTTGTGAAATTTTTATTCGTTATAATGTGACTGCTCCACCATAAACCACTTGAAGAAATGATCAATATTAGAATTTAATTAATTTATCATGTTATAAAAAATTTAGTCTTTTGCTTCAAAAATAAATTTAGTGTTTTCGCTGGATGCAACTTCTAATTTATCCATGTAAAATCAATCATAAAAAATATATATCAAAATTCTTTTACAAAATAACCAATTTTCTATAAAAGTGTGTTTATGGACTTTTCTGCGTTTAATTAAAAAAGTCATCATAAAAAACATTTTATTATTATCCTAAATAAAATATTGGTTGCCACTACTAATTCACTTGGTCAAGTTGGTCACTATCCTAATCAGCCATTCCCAGAATCAAGGACATATGAAGGAGATGCACATGTTATGCTTCTGGATGACAATTTTAGTAAAGTCAAGAAGAACCGAATAGAATATGATACTTTCCCAACAAAATGTTTTTAACCATTCAACTTTTCTCCATAGTGCTTCAATTTTTCAATTACTTCTTCTTACTGCTTCTCTTTGTCAAAGTAGAACTTTAATTAGTAGGTTATATTTGTGGTGATTGGTTCTCTTTCAGATCAAGTTGAATTTATTTAGGTGATTTACGAATTTTTCATCTTTGTGAATTCCTCTATCCCCGGCCAAACATTAATAATGATGGACGGAAATGCAAGCATTGATTCGTATGGAAATTAGATGTATGTGGAAAATATTGACCAAGAAGTACTCCATCCAGTTTTATATATAAGCAACAAAATACAAAAATTTAAAAGTTTTAAATATAAACAAAAGTAACATCTAATCATTATAATATATGTCACTTTTCTAAATATATCCCAACTTTTTTCACATTTCCATGTTTTTAACAATTTCCAAATCAAAAAATAGGGGTAAAATTAGAAAAGTGTATGACTTAAATACATTTAGACATATTTTTTAAAGGAATAATATTTTTTGTAAATTTACTTATATATGAGATCAGAGAGTACTTACGAAGGATTAAGAAAATTCAAACACATGCATGATGTAACATTTTGATATAAAAATTCTGTAAAAAAATAAAATTTTGATATAAAAATAAAATTAAGCAATTTTATTCACTAATCCTGCACACTTAAATAACAATCAAGATAACCAACTTTTAATATTTTGTTATTATAAAAAATATTAAAGAGATTAACAAATCAATTTTATTCCGGTAGAATTTATAAGGACTAATATTATATTTAACCTTTTGTTAAAAGAAATATCTAAACTTTATTTTTTTGGAGTTGATCGTTTTTTCAATAGAATGATAATTAATTAGTACTCGTAATTGTTATGTTTAATGATTTATTGAAAATGTTTATAATATAGTCCAAAAAAAAGTTTATAAAACTCACTTTTGCTTTGTCTCTTCACTCTCTTGCTTCTTTTTTGTTTTCCTTTTTTTAATTATGGGTTTGACTTATGTTCCCATTTTTGTTTCATCTCTTTATTTTATTTTAATATGCTTTTAGGTTAAATTGAAACTTTTTTATAAGAAAAAGTTGAACATAAATAACACCAATAAAATATGATGCCTGACTTTATTAATTGACACTAATTTTATTTGTTCATAAAATATCTACACATACTTCCTCCGATCTTATTTATAAATAAAAGTTGTTTTTTAGATACATTCAACCGCTAATGTATCTAGCATATATTTAAGTTAGATACATCAATTGTTCAATGAATCTAAAAAGAAAATTTTGCTTATAAATAAGACCGAAGGGAGTATTAGTAAAGAAGAAATGATATTTGTACAGCCTATTTGGGACAACTTTGTGGACAACTCTATATTTCATTCTCATATGTTTTTATTCTCTCTTCACTACTCTTTTTTTATTATTTTTTTTCTCAAAAGAAGTGGAAACAAAAAAGTTGTTCCAAGGTTGTCAAATATTTAGTTGTACAAATAACACTACTCATAATAAAGTGATACATGTGTTTCTTTTTTGAAATGGAGATATATGTATTGCGAAAAATCAAATATAAATTGTTCTAAATAGTAAAAGAGAAAAAAGAAATATGCACCGATGATATAAAATAATTTTAGATTGTCAACCAATTATAATTATGATTTTCGCTACGTCATTTTATTTAATCCTATTTTCTTGATATGACATGGTAGATTGAACCACTCTTATAAATTATTAGTCTAAAATTAATTTATACTGACAGCGCATGCCTTTTAAACTAATAGTAAAATAATTATGTGTTATGAATCACAGACACGTACACGGCTAATTTGACAAGTGTCCGTGCTTTATAGGTTTTGTGTCTCTTAAACAAGTGATCAGAAATTCAATTGCTCTTGCGTACAAGAAAATTCAATTTTATTTTATTTTAATTCAAAGTCAAATCAAATCATTAATTATTATTATTTTTATGTAGAAATTATTAAAATTTTTTATAAACAAAATATTGACAAAAACGTTTATAATCATTTTCGACATTCTGAAGAAAAAAATCCATATATTTGCTATATATATTTTTCTGATATAAATATTTTCTATATCTTCTAAAAAAATAAAGAAATGAAAAATTAAATTATTACCTTTCAAAAGAAAGACCTTTCTCACAAACGCGTTATTTAATTATCAGAAATGTTATTTTGACTCCATACATACATACACCAGCTTACACCAATACGGTACTGTTCCTAAATACACTAGTTTTAATTTAATTTTATTTTGTTTTTCTCTCAGCTCTCACTCTTCTCTCACGCTCTCACTCTTTCTTCTCTCACCAACATACTCACGCGATCACTCTCTTCTCTCACAAACCCACCGCCGCTCACTCACTACCGGCCGCTCACTCACTACCGCCGCTCACTCTTCTCTCACGCTCTCACTCACTCTGTCATCTCTCTCCCTCTCATCGTTTCAATTTCTTCTTCACAGTATCTCAGGTAAGCATTCTTCACAGTTTCAATTGGGGCTTTTGTGATTTTTGTGTCTTTATTTATGTTTTGTTTCAAAATCAATTTAGCAAATCTGTTTTGGTATTGTGTCTGAAATTGCAATTGTTGTTTCCAATTGTAGAAAATCAAATTGGGGGAAAACTCTCAAAATCTAGGTTTAAGAAAATCTGTAAGCATTATTAACATTTCTTTGATGACTTTGATTTTATTAACATTTCTTTAAGATAAATGAGTTTTTATGAAGAATAATGTTATAAGTTGAAAAAAAAAATGACATGATAATATAGGAAATATATGTGGTTAGTTGTGTTTTAATAAGTGTGGAGTTGGTTCAAATATTTGGTTAACCTGAAAGTTTTAAAAAAATTGGAAAGTTGACAAGTTATTTGTGGTGAAATCATGAATATGCTCCTTTTTTTGTTTAATTTCACAATGATTTCAAATTCCAAACCTAATTATTTGAATCGATTAAGTGATTAAAGTATGGTTAGTTTAAATGAGCATGAAAATCTTTGAACATGATTTGGGGTTGATTAGGTTAGGTTAATTTGTGGTAGACTTTATTTCATTGTTATTGTGATTTGTGAGATGAAGAATTACATATTTTTTTTTTTGATATCTATGAAGGATTACATTTGATGCATTAATTTTCATTGGCAATAATTTTTTTTTGGCATCCAACTAAAATGCATTAAATTTGATCCTAAATTTAAAACTAACAAAAAAGTTTCATTTTTTAAATAACTTAATTATTGGGTATACTTTGAATTTATTGTTGATTCAATTCAGTGAGTTTTCATGGCAATGCCAATTGGAAATGCATTAATGCTATCAACTCTTCTTCCTTTATGTTTTGATGGTTCATAATTTCAGAGCTGTTAATTTTGTTGGCTGCTTTGGTTCAGTACAATTTTGGTTTGTTGTTTGTTTTGCAGGGAGGTTTTGGTGTCTGTGTGACTGTCTCGGGACAGTGTTTTGTTGGCTGCAATTTTGGAGTCGACTCAGTGTTTGATTATGAGTATTTTTGCTGATATTTCCTGTTGATAACCTTAATATTTTTGTTAATCTGGGCCGTGGTGTTTTGAGGAGCAGGGAAGATGTTTTTGCCTTGCTTTGTAGGCTAGTTGCAGGTTTTATGTTTGGTTTCTAGTATTATAGATTGGTTCTTATAGTAATTGTTTAGCTCTTGTTTTCCTCCATTGGAGCTTTGGATATTGTTTTCATCAAATTAATGTACTTTTTGTACAATAATAGAAAAGTATTGAAGACTTGAAGCTTACCTGTTGTTTTTATGAGCCATGGTGATTTTTCTTGCTTGTCAGTAATTTTGATTTTGTTTGCAGGTCAAAATTTGTATGGCTTTTTTCCCGCTATATCCTACTGCTATTGTGCTTTAAGGGGATGGTCTAAATTAGGGAAAGATTTGAAATTCATATGCTTTTCACTAATTTATGGCAGCCTCATTCTTATTTGATTTAGTGCAACAAATTTAAAGTGATACATGATATAAATGAGGAAGTTTGCGTTTTGTTTTATGGTTTTAATTTTATTTTTATTTTTGTTGATATAGATGATGCAAAGAGAATTGAGATGCATATGATCATTGGTCTATACATACATGTTCACTTTATGAATATTTACTTATTTTTGGAAATGCATGTTTCTACAAGTCCTGAGTGGTTCAGTGCATATAGGTTACTACTACTTTTGACCTTTAAAGAATTTATTTGTCACTTTAATGCTTGTTTGTTGTATAATTCCCTCCTCTATTCTTGGATGTGTATTCAAATCATTTCTTTGTTTTAGTGAGTACTGCACCAGGTTCAAAACTATTCCAATTGATAGGGATTATACATCAATCATTTAAAGCGAAATCACTACCTGATGGAATGGTTTGTCATTTCAGAATGAGTTTTTGTGCTGAAAATCTAAGGTTTCTATTTTAACTACATTTCATTTCAATTGGATTTGTTTAATCGAAATTTCACTTGATATTGTGCCTTGTTGGAAAATATAAATTCTATTACTATTTGATAGGAGAGTGATTTACACACCAAGAGATAGCACAAACTGAAGGTGAAAATCTAAATTCTATTACTAATAGAATATTATTCTATTTGGGTTTTCAAATTTGATGTTGCATTTTTTGGTTTATTAGGTTTGGTATTATCCCAAAACCATTGAAGTCAAAGTGAACCATTTGATCTCTTTGATATAAATTATTGCTGCATAGCTTACATGCATAATCCTGTTAAATTTTTAATCCAGGATAGATTTAATGGGCACTTGCAATTATGTGAACATGGAAAATTATTATGTCTTTGTAGGTACTGAAGATCGAAGTTTTAGACCATCCCATAGGGCTGTATCTACCATTTGAGTTACTTCCAACTGCACAAAGCTTAGACACCATGAGTTATTATGTCTTTTTGTTCTATGATTATAATTGGTCATGAGTTATATGTTTCAAATATTATTATTTTGTCTCCTTTTCATTGTGGCATGCTTTAAGTTTAGAGCAATTAGATACATGTGTTAAAAAATTGACTAGTTCTAATATCACAATATATAGTTTGATAGTGCTTTCTACGGTTGAATATCTTTTCTAGGATTTTTGTGTCTTAGTTGTTACACATTGCTTGTTGGACCATAGTTTTAATGATCATTTCAAAGTTTCAATGCATTTACTAAGTAAACATATCCATATTTGAACCTCTGCATCCTTTCAAAGTGTTATTTATTTACTTCATCTTAATTTGGCTTCAGATATATATATATATATATACATATTCTCAAAGGCATGTGACTCAGGTTCATTCATGTCAAATAGGCTATTTGTTATATTGACAATCATTTGCAGATCCTAGGATCATTTGCCTCAATCCTATGTTTTATTGTACAGGTAGTATGAGGCCTTTCTTTTTAAATGAAGTGGGTGCATGGTTCTCAACAAGTGACAGATCGCAGAAGAAAGTAGGGATGGAGTTTGACAATCTTTTTTGTAATGGTCTTTGTGTTAGAACTAAAATTTGTCATTGATTCTCTCATAAGTATGGCCAAAGTTTGACAATCTCTTTTGCAATGGTCTTTGTGTTTGTACTATTCAATTCAGATTGATTTTGTTTATGAAATGAATGTATTACAAGAATTTTTGAAAGTCTATATATATATATATATATATATATATATATATATTGGTTCTATTTTAAAAGTTGTCAAACAAAAAAAAATGTAATTCATTGTAAAACAAGAGCAATTTTTAAAAGGGACATGATTAACTGGGGAGTCAGGTGTTATTAACTGGGGAGTTGTTCATATAATTTGGTTAACGTACCCAAATCCTCAAAAAATGAAACAACCATTCACCTTGAACTTTGTTTTAACTTTTTCACCTTAAAATAAAGCAGAAATGTGTCATATATACATTTCAACGCGTGAGCAAATAGTAACATTCATTGAAATTCATAGTAATACAGAACTGGGGAGTCAGGTGTTATTAACTGGGGAGTTGTGCATATAATTTGGTTAACGTACCCAAATCCTCAAAAAATGAAACAATCATTCACCTTGACCTTGGTTTTAACTTTTTCACCTTAGAATAAAGCATAAATGTGTCATATTTACAGTTCCATGCGTGAGCAAATAGTAACATTCATTGAAATTCATAGTAATACATAACTGGGGAGTCAGGTGTTATTTACTGGGGAGTTGTTCATATAATTTGGTTAACGTACCCAAACTCCCCAAAAAATGAAACAATCATTCAGCTTGAACTTTGTTTTAACTTTTTCACCTTAGAATAAAGGAGAAATATGTCATATATACAGTTCCACGCGTGAGCAAATAGTGAGATTACTTGAAATTATTACCGATCTTGATGTGGGGAGTCATGTGTAGATAACTGTGGAGTTGGGTAACATATTTGGTTAACGGGTTTTAAATCTTCCAAACTTGTAAAAATTTTCCACCTATAACTTTTTTTTTAACTTTATTCTCTTCAAACAATTATAACGGTGTCTCATATACAACGTCACTCGTGAACAAATAGTGAGATTGCTTGAAATTATTACCGATCTTGACGTGGGGAGTCATGTGTAGATAACTGTGGAGTTGGGTAACATATTTGGTTAACGGGTTTTAAATCTTCCAAACTTGTAAAACTTTTCCACCTATAACTTTTTTTTTAACTTTATTCTCTTCAAACAATTATAACGGTGTCTCATATACAACGTCACTCGTGAACAAATAGTGAGATTGCTTGAAATTATTACCGATGTTGATGTGGGGAGTCATGTGTAGATAACTGTGGAGTTGGGTGACATATTTTGTTAACTGGTTTTAAATCTTCCAAACTTGTAAAAATTATACACCTATAACTCTTTTTTTTAACTTTATTCTCTTCAAACAATTATAACGGTGTCTCATATACAACGTCACTGGTGAACAACTAGTGAAATTGCTTGAAATTATTACCGATCTTGATGTGGGGAGTCATGTGTAGATAACTGTGGAGTTGAGTAACATTTTTTGTTAACTGGTTTTAAATCTTCCAAACTTGTAAAAATTATCCACCTTTAATTATAGCTAAATCATGTCAATCCTAAACTACTTTTCTAGCTTAAATAACTTATAACTTTCATCTTCAAGCACGTAATTCGAATCAATTGACTTCACATTGCAAAATTTTTTTAAACGGCAAAAGAAAAATTCATTAAAGGTGTTCAAGGCACAAGGTGTGCTTGAAACACAAGAAGAAGTCTGGTACAAATAGCATAACAGGGGATAAAAGAGACCACCTCTTCACAAACTCCTAAACAATGAGTACCCCCAAACAAAGAACTTCTCCAATACAACCAATGACTAAATACTAAAAAGAATCGGACAAGGTAGAGGTTTGCATCACAGCACATATTGACAGCCAAAACAATGAAAAATTACACCCCTGACAAGCACTAAAACACAGCCATTCTGCACAATAATTTGCAGGCATTACAGCTGCATGATTATAGAAGCAGAGATCCAAACCACGAAACAACGCAGCATATAAAATAGCAGCCAGACCTCCTAATGACTAATCCTGTCCCTTTTAAAAATTGCTCTTGTTTTACAATGAATTACATTTTTTTTGTTTGACAACTTTTAAAATAGAACCAATATATATATATATATATATATATATAGACTTTCAAAAATTCTTGTAATACATTCATTTCATAAACAAAATCAATCTGAATTGAATAGTACAAACACAAAGACCATTGCAAAAGAGATTGTCAAACTTTGGCCATACTTATGAGAGAATCAATGACAAATTTTAGTTCTAACACAAAGACCATTACAAAAGAGATTGTCAAACTTTGGCCATACTTATGCATCTCAATTATCTTTGCATCATTTATATCAACAAAAATAAAAATAAAATTAAAACCATAAAACAAAACGCAAACTTCCTCATTTATATCATGTATCACTTTAAATTTGTCGCACTAAATCAAATAAGAATGAGGCTGCCATAAATTAGTGAAAAGCATATGAATTTCAAATCTTTCCCTAATTTAGACCATCCCCTTAAAGCACAATAGCAGTAGGATATAGCGGGAAAAAAGCCATACAAATTTTGACCTGCAAACAAAATCAAAATTACTGACAAGCAAGAAAAATCACCATGGCTCATAAAAACAACAGGTAAGCTTCAAGTCTTCAATACCTTTCTATTATTGTACAAAAAGTACATTAATTTGATGAAAACAATATCCAAAGCTCCAATGGAGGAAAACAAGAGCTAAACAATTACTATAAGAACCAATCTATAATACTAGAAACCAAACATAAAACCTGCAACTAGCCTACAAAGCAAGGCAAAAACATCTTCCCTGCTCCTCAAAACACCACGGCCCATATTAACAAAAATATTAAGGTTATCAACAGGAAATATCAGCAAAAATACTCATAATAAAACACTGAGTCGACTCCAAAATTGCAGCCAACGGAACAGTGTCCCGAGACAGTCACACAGACACCAAAACCTCCCTGCAAAACAAACAACAAACCAAAATTGTACTGAACCAAAGCAGCCAACAAAATTAACAGCTCTGAAATTATGAACCATCAAAACATAAAGGAAGAAGAGTTGATAGCATTAATGCATTTCCAATTGGCATTGCCATGAAAACTCACTGAATTGAATCAACAATAAATTCAAAGTATACCCAATAATTAAGTTATTTAAAAAATGAAACTTTTTTGTTAGTTTTAAATTTAGGATCAAATTTAATGCATTTTAGTTGGATGCCAAAAAAAAATTATTGCCAATGAAAATTAATGCATCAAATGTAATCCTTCATAGATATCATAAAAAAAAATGTAATTCTTCATCTCACAAATCACAATAACAATGAAATAAAGTCTTCCACAAATTAACCTAACCTAATCAACCCCAAATCATGTTCAAGGATTTTCATGCTCATTTAAACTAACCATACTTTAATCACTTAATCGATTCAAATAATTAGGTTTGGAATTTGAAATCATTGTGAAATTAAACAAAAAAAGGAGCATATTCATGATTTCACCACAAATAACTTGTCAACTTTCCAATTTTTTTAAAACTTTCAGGTTAACCAAATATTTGAACCAACTCCACACTTATTAAAACACAACTAACCACATATATTTCCTATATTATCATGTCATTTTTTTTTTCAACTTATAACATTATTCTTCATAAAAACTCATTTATCTTAAAGAAATGTTAATAAAATCAAAGTCATCAAAGAAATGTTAATAATGCTTACAGATTTTCTTAAACCTAGATTTTGAGAGTTTTCCCCCAATTTGATTTTCTACAATTGGAAACAACAATTGCAATTTCAGATACAAACTTGATAACAGATTTGATAAATTGATTTTGAAACAAAGGAACAATGCTTACCGTGAAAGAATGCTTACCGTGAGTGAAGAAGAAACCGTGAGTGAGCGGCGGTCGTGAGTGAGCGTGAGAGAGAGGCAGAGAACGATGGAGCAGAGCGATGGAGAAGGAGAAGAGCGATGGAGAAGCGATGGAGAAGCAGAGCGTGAATTTTTCAGAAAAGTGAGAGAGAGCGTGAGTGAGAGGAGATCGTGAGAGAAGAGTGAGTGAGCGTGAATGGTAAGAGTGTGAGAGAGAGAGAAGCGTCTGAACATGGAAAGAGAAATAAATAAAAATTAAATTTTTATAGAAATGTATTTGTGAACAGTGTATTGGTGTATGGTGTATATACCTTTTGGTGTTACAATAACATTTCTGTTTAATTATTATTACGCGATTTTTTTGACTAGTAACTCTGTATCATCTCCTGTAATCGCGTAGAAGCACCACCCAAGATGCTTCCAAAAAAAACAAAAAATCAACTGCTATAAATTCTCTCTTTCATCTCTTATTTTCTTCACACCAAAAACAAAACAACAAACGTTATTTCCCTTTAGCATATGTCTCAAAGGCCTTCTGTTCCTCACTCTTCTTCCATAGCCTGTGGCCTTCATTCCCATCTCCTGGTTTCCAGTGAGATGAGCTCTAACTCCAATTGGTCCTTTTCCTTTTCCCACTAGAACCAAATTCTTTTTTATTCATTATTATTGATTAATTAATCCTCATTCTTATACACAATTTCAAACACTTTACTCTTTTTTAACCTAAAAAAACATCATGGGTGTTAAAGGTTTTGTTGAAGGTGGTATTGCTTCGATTATCGCAGGATGTTCTACACATCCCTTGGATCTTATTAAGGTTCGGATGCAGCTTCAGGGCGAAAACGCTGCTCCTAAACCGAACCCGGTTCAGGTTCTTAGACCGGCACTTGCTTTTGGTCAAACCGGAACAGCAACCTCGATCCACGTGGCTGCTGCGCAAACTGCTGTTCCACAGGCTCGTGTGGGTTTGGTTTCAGTCGGAGTCCGTCTTGTTCAACAAGAGGGCGTTAAGGCTTTGTTTTCCGGCGTCTCTGCTACCATGCTCCGGCAGACACTGTATTCTACTACCAGGATGGGTCTATATGATATCTTGAAGAACAAGTGGACAGATAGTGAAGCCGGCGGGACGATGCCGCTGATTCGTAAGATCGAGGCTGGACTTATTGCTGGAGGAGTTGGTGCTGCGATCGGAAACCCGGCTGATGTTGCTATGGTCAGAATGCAAGCCGACGGGAGACTCCCGGCGGCTCAGAGAAGAAACTACAAATCTGTTGTTGATGCCATTACAAGAATGGCTAAGCAGGAAGGCGTGACCAGTCTCTGGCGCGGGTCTTCACTTACTGTTAACCGCGCCATGCTGGTCACGGCTTCCCAGCTTGCATCTTATGATCAGTTTAAGGAGATGATTTTAGAGAAAGGTGTGATGAAAGATGGACTTGGGACTCATGTGACGGCGAGTTTTGCGGCTGGATTTGTGGCTGCAGTTGCATCGAATCCGGTGGATGTTATTAAAACTAGAGTTATGAACATGAAAGTGGAGGCTGGTAAGGAACCACCTTATGCTGGTGCATTGGATTGTGCTATGAAAACAGTTCGTGCTGAGGGTCCTCTGGCTCTTTACAAAGGATTTATTCCTACAATTTCGAGGCAGGGTCCTTTCACTGTTGTTCTGTTTGTTACTCTGGAGCAGGTTCGGAAGGTGATGAAGGATTTCTAAGTTAGAAGATCGATGATGATGGCGAAGAAGTTTAGTTTTTAATTCGATTCCAATAAACTGTTTTAATATTTTAACTAGTGTTGTTCACCAATGTTCTATGTTACTGATTAATGAAAACCATGGATTTTAAATTGCTATGCAAATCTTGTTCTAAGATGATTATTTTGATGATGTTATTGATTAATCAAAAACCGTGTTTTTTAATTGTTATGCAAATCTTGTTCTAAGACAAAAGATCGAACAAGATTAGACCGTCCATATTGTCTTGACTTAGAATTTTTGCTGATGGCAGAGAATCCGAGTTACAATAACAGCTGTGATGTGCTATTAAAAAAAAAAAAAACTGTGATGCGTTGGAACATTTTAAAATCTTTACGTTATGCAATTAGTAGTAAAATAATTTAAACTATATAGGAAAACATTAAACATGTTAAATGTTTTTACAAGTTGGGGCTTTGACAAATTGAGAGAACAAATCAGCATTTTTTTTACAAAAAATTCTTTTATGAAATGGAAAAGGAATTACGTGTACGTAACTATAAGTTAGGTGAAAGTTCCGAATTTGTTTTTCATATCCTTTTTTGAAGGAAACTGCAACCAGTTTTGGAGCTTACTTTGGCAATTTGTTTCGGCCTATGTTTGATATCACGACGAGAATAGAATCACGGCAACTCACTCGACGCTAGAAAGTGTAATTTTTGGAAAATTTGTAATTTTTATAAAATCACAGTAAATCGCAGTGATTCTGGCATATCGACCACGATGACTCAATGTAATTTTACAGAAATTTTAGAGTGTAATTTTTTAAAAATTTGTAATTTTTGTAAAATCACGATAAATCATGTAATTTTGACATATCTACTGTGATATCAATCACACATTCTCAATCGGTAAGTTGACATATTCATAAAAAAAAAGTTTTGTTGCGCAATAACATAGGTGCAGTTTGGTGGCGCTGAAGCATTCCCCCTCACACAACTTACATTGATGTTGTCACCATTCAGCGTATTCATTCATTATTGGCGGAATCATTCATTCCTGATCTCCAAATCTCTAGCAATAATTTTAGGACATTGGGACCCAAACAAATGACGCCAAAAACATCTCCTATCTGCGTGTTATAAAACTACTGGATCCGTGTTATTGTCACAATACAATTATTAGTTATTGGAAACTATAGAGAGACATTATAACAAACTGAATTGTAGGGTTGTACATGGATTGGGCAAACCCACTTGATCCGGTCAAATCCATTCAATCCAACCCAAAAAAGTGGGTTGGGTCGGGCAAGTGAGTGTATATGGATTTCAAAAATGAAAAAATCATAAAAAAAATTGGATTTCGGGTAAAATCGGACCCAACCCAAAAAACCCACTAACCCACTAGTGTTATGTTTTTTGAAATATTTTTATGAAAATACTAAAGATTTTGTCATTTAATCAATAAATATTTTTATATTGAAAATAAGTTATACTATTTTTTAGGAAAATAAAAAGATTGAATAATTTTTATAAACAAATATGATAATTCATCGCACTATTTTAAAAATAAAAATATTGAATAATTTTCATAAACAAATATTATGATTTTTCGTTTAGTCATTTGATATTATAAAAAAGGAAAAAAAATCATTTGGATAACACACTATCCAATTCCAACCCATAAATTAGTGGGTATACATAAAAAATAGGTGATTATTTTTTATAGTGAAAAAAGTAACACTATTTTTCAAAAAAATACAATGGTTGAGTTATTTTTATGAAAAAATATGATGATTCGATATTTATATTTTTAATATAAAAAAATAGAAAAATAGTTCGGGTAACCCACTACCCAACCCAATCCAACCCGGAAATTAGTGGGTTTACCCAACCCGGCCCAATGTTATAACGGGTGGTTATTTTACTAAACCCAACCCATAGTACCTTATGTGGTTCGGGTTTAGGTTTTGACCAAACCCAACACAATCCGGCCCACGTACACCCCTACTGAGTTGGATTACATATTGTTGGAGAGTGGAGACCTAAAATAATTAAGGCAAATGCTAGTATGAGACTATGAGTAGTACTTTTTAAGGATTTTAATTTGGAAAGCATAAAAAAAATTGAAAAATTCTTTTTGAAAATTGTAGTCAATACAATAAAAGTCTAAATTTTGGTATTTTCAATGCATAGTTTCTTAACTAGTGCCGCCGCCCCAGATATATTAGTTAGCAAGACCCAATAGTTAATAAACTTCTTTTAAGATTAAATTATTCTAGAAAATCCGAGTTTAATTTTTTATGGAAACAATTTTAACTAAAATCAACTTACGGCCAAACTACTATAAATTATTGTATCTCTTTCTCCTAAAAACTAGACAATTGCTTAATACAAAAAAAAAATCCAATATACATAGTAAAACAGATGATTGACCAATATAAAAATTTATGCTAAAATATTTTATCTTTAGCAATATTTTAAAATATACATTCTAATTATTATTACTTTAGGTGAAGTTATTATGCATAAAGATAATCCTCATGCATGGTACATAAGTCAATAACACACATTAGATTGAGCATCCACATGTAATAATCCTAGCCAATCTCAACTCACACACTCACACCTAATCTCACACCCCCAAATTTCTCGCGCACCCCTCAAATTTCTCTTGCACCCCACAAATTTCTTGCGCACCCCCCAAATTTCTAATTCACCCCCCAAATTTTTCGTGCACCCCCCAAATTTTTCGTGCACCCCCCAAATTTCTCACGCACCCCCCGGATGACTTGTGCCCCCAAATTTTTTTTGTCCCCACACTTTTCTAGCCTAAACCATTTTGCTGTGGGAATGGTTTCACATATATACACATACACTCCAAAATTATTAAGTGCATAAGATGGTTTTGAAGTACAACATATAATTAGAATTATTGTTTTTTATTTTTTTTTGGTACAATTATAATCATTATTTAAAATCATTTAACAATAATTTTGGTTTCTTATATAAGACAATCTAAACCATTAAATCACAATTATTGTTTTTATTTTAATTATAGGGTTGTACTCCAAAACCATTTTATGCATCTAATGATTTTTCATTACAATCATCTGAAACCATTCCCACAACAAAATGGTTTAATGGTTTTTTATTATAATCATTATTTTTTAGTTTTTTTGGTACAATTATTATCATTATTTAAAACCATTTAACAATAATTTTGGTTTCTCATATAAGACAATCGACACCATTAAATCACAATTATTGTTTCTATTTTAATTATAAGGTTGTACTCCAAAACAATATTACGCACCTAATGATTTTTGAGTGCATATCTCTGAAACCATTCCCACAGCAAAATGGTTTAGGATAGAAATGTGGAGGGGACAAAAAAAAAATTGGGTGACAAAAGTCATATGGGGGTGTGCGAGAAATTTGAGGGGTGCATGAGAAATTTGGGGAGTGCATGAGAAATTTTGGGGGTGTGTGAGAAATTTGGCGGGTGCACAAGTAATTTGGGGGGTGCACGACTAATTTGGGGATGCACTAAGTAACTTATGCGTGGTGCATAAGAATGACTTATGCATAATAACCAATCCCCATATGACCACCAAATAAATTATCGATACTTTTTAATGTCAATAAAGTAAAAGTCACATTATTCTTAAAAAAATATAAATTAAAAGTCACATTATCTCTAATTATCATATTTTTGGTAAAAACATTCATGAGTCCTTTAAGTTTAAGTTACAAATAATTCTTTAAGTTTTATGTTTATAATATATATGCCCTTTAATTTTTTTAAATAATAAATAAGTCCTTTAAATTTTACATTTGTTAGTTGTTATAGATAGGTTCTTTTAAATTTTATATTTGTAATAGATATAGGTCCTTAAGAAATAGTAGGACCTAAGTGTTACAAATTAGTACAATTTTAAATGATCTGTTTGTTACAAATTATAGACGTAAAAGAACTATTTGTTACTTAAAAAACATAAAAGATTTATCTGTTATAAACGTAAAATTTAAAGGACTTATTTGTAACTTAAAAAATTTAAAAGATCTATCTATTACAAACATAAAATTTAAAGGACCCATAGATAAATTTTGTCTATATTTTTAATAAACAGTATAAAATAATCAATTAGGTCATTTAAAATGAAACGAAAAGAGTAATTGGAATGACACAATTTTTCTTAACTTAACTAAAATCTTGGATTTCAGCATAATCTTAAATACTACACCATAGTGTTAAAGTTTTAGTGTGAAACAAATAGTGTCAATTTTTTTTTAATGTGTTTATCGTTAATTTAAATCTTATAAGCCTGAAGAGATTAGTTTTGCATTTATACACATAAAATATTCTAGTTATTCAAAACAAAGATGACATTGTTGGAGGGGATAAATTTCCACAAATGACTAACCGGTGTTCAAATCAAATAAGATGTCTCCAAATGAAGGAACTTGTGGAATAAAAAAAATTAGAAACATTATTTTCAATTTCAATTCATTAATATGTTTGATATTTAAAAATGTTAAATATAAAAATTCAAAAAATATGGTAGAATGACTTAGAAGTGAATTATTTGAATTTTAGGATAATTACTATTCACTAGTAAAATAAATAAATGATATTCATAGGAAAATGTACGATTTTCATAAAATAGAGAAAATAGATAATTCTAATGTGTTTTTTATAACAATTTCTAATGTCTTTCTAGAATTTATTTACTCCAAGATTCGAACATTATATTTTGAAATTCTTTTTTTAGAAATATTTTGAAAATATACGATTTTCATAAAATAGAGAAAATAGATAATTCTAATGTGTTTTTAATAACAATTTCTTATGTCTTTCTAGAATTTATTTACTCCAAAATACGAATATTATATTCTGAAATTCACTTTTTTGAAATATTTTGACATACCAATCAGACAATTAATTAGACTATTCTGTACCATATGCTCAATATATACCATTTAGGCAATTCTTCACCATAGGGTCTCTATCTTCTGCCAAGAATAATTTGATTTTCTCGTTTAACTTCTCTCTCTTTTTTTTTGGACAGAATTTGCTTGTTTAACTTTGTAACACCACAATGCTCATTTTGTAAGGATATGAGTTGTTTCTCTCACGAATGTACATCGCAAAATCGTGCTCTTCTTCATTATGTGAAAAGAAAAAACAAAGAATAAAAACTTTTGAATTTGTCTTATAGGGAAAGAATATTTCATTTTGTTTAAATAGAGAAAACAAGAGAAAGATTATGTTTTGTGTTGAGTTTAACTCACTCCCTAAGATTAGTTGAAAAGAAAAAGTTAGGGAACGTTTCAAATGGTTTATTATGTAAATAAATTAGTTTTTATATACTATTATAACTTTGTTAAGGTAGTTTATGAAAAAATAGCTTATAAAATTATAGCTTTTGTTAATGAAAACTTATAAATTAATATAAAATCTCATTTATATGCATAAGCTATTTTGTATAAGCTCAAAAATAAGTTATTTCAAACGGACCCTTAATCCAACAAAATTAATCTGTAAAATGAATGATGTTTCCCACTTCTTCTTTTTTGTCAATGTGATGTCTTCCCACATAAAAAGTTATCTGTTTATTTTATATTATTTAGGGTTGCTTTGATTGGATTATTTTTTGGTTTATGCAAAATAACTTATACTAATAAATAAATCTATATGTATTATTCATAAGCTCGTCGAGGTAGTTTATAAATAAATTTCTCAATGTCTCATTCATTCAATATTCAATGTAAATTTGTCACCTTTTTTTGGAAAATACTTTTGTAAAGAATGATAATCGAATTAAAGAAATTTTATATTATGAAGAAAAGTAAACTCCTAACCTCCTCTCCTCTTGCGTCAAAAAATAAATAAAAAATTCCACTCCTCTAAGAGTTTTTTTTTTACTGATCTCTAATAGTTTTTTATTCATTTTGCTTTATATTATGAAGAAAAGTAAACTCCTACCATCCTCTCCTCCAGGAGTTGTTTATTCATTTTATTTTTCTTTTTAAAGTGCTCTCAAACATACTCTTAATAAAATTTACGTAGACCACTTGCATATTAACCTATGAAAATTAGGATCATTGACACACTACAAGGAAAAGAGTAAACAGCGGCAGTTGGTTTTGACAAGCGGCGGCGGTTTGGAACTGCCGCTATTGTGTTTGCGGCGGTTTTTCAAGCGTCTCAGTTTTCGGCGTCGCTAGGTCATTTAGCGGCGGTTTTGGGAACTGCTGGAACAACCGTCGCTACGGTAATTTGCGGCGGTTTTGTATGCTTTGCGGCGGTTTTTGTAAAAAAAATTTAAAAAAATATTGAGATAATAGTGGCGGTTTGAAACCGCCGCAAACCTTTAAAATGTTTTAAAAAAAAATCCCAATAATAAATTGGGTATTTAGTCAATTTTTTTTTTCTTTTTTATATTTATTTCATTAGCTTTTTATTCTGTTAACCATTTTTAATACCTCAATTAAAAGTCACTTTTCATAATGTAATCATTTAATTACTATCTAACAGTACATTTGAAAGAATGTAAACTATTATGCAAGTAGATCAATCCAATCAAAGTAGATCGATCCAAGTTATGTGTCAATACAAAATGTAGTGCAATGATGAATATCCAGAACCTCAAGTGAAGTGAGGTGTCACATACTTTCTAGCAAGCCTCTCAATCCTTTAAAGCAACGGTTCCCAAATTCACTCTTGAAAAGACAAATCATTGCAGTCAAAGATAGCCAGATGCTCCAAAGCTCAGGTGAAGGGTTCATTTTGTAACTCCTTCAATGGGACATTACTTACACTCAGATCTTGAATTCAAGTAAGATATGGAAGTCCAAGTTTAGTGGAATGGAAGATTGCAAACTAGCAAGACAGAGAAATATATCCATTTTATCCACTTTAAAAAACAGCTCTAAGTTTTAATATGAGTACCATCTCCAGAGATTAGAAAACCCTCACCTCCATACACCGTGAGTACTGCAAGTGATTGGATCAAATGCACCTTCAAACTACCATCTGCAATAACGATGCTAATTGTCATCCCATTTTGAAGCTTCACAGTCACAGCCATTACAAAAATAATGAAATGAATAAATTGAAGTCGTCAAAGGAAAATAAATTGTAGCTGTCATATTTGAAGAATTACTCACCTCTACATCATCACCTCCACCAAGCTTAGCAGTGCTGGTTGCTTTCTGGGACTCTTCTGTGGTGGAGGTAAGAAAAATTCAGTAAACATTGATAGAAAAGGACCACAAAAAATGCATAACTACCACAATTAATGTTCATCATTAAACCTCACTATCTAGGTGCCTTCATACATAGTTAAGCATCCTATAGTACCAGTTTCATGAAATTTTTTTAGCTAGACATAATCTAGAGAAAGGTGCATTTATATTTTGTGCTTCAATCCATTGAACATGTTGGACAATCCAGGGGTTTATGATAGACTGTGGCTAGGAAATAATCAAGCTTCAAACCCAATAGTTATCATCTATTTGTACATGTACACATATGACCGATTGACCTTGTCACATCCTCTGGAACTATCCATAATTCTTGTTAAACATCTCAAAAGAAATATATTTGTAACACATTTATTGATAATTACCTCCATCTTATGTGATGTCAGAAGTCTAGAAAGTCAGATTGTCCCTCAGAAGTTGAATGATCAACGTACTATCTTTGAAGAACTCCTCATTAAGGTGTCACACTCTGAAATTTCTTCATCAAAACCCTGCTTTGCAAGAGTCTCTGGAAAAAGGAAAACATATTCTCTCTCAGCAAGTACACCACCAATTTCAATTAAAATTCTAGTTAAAAATTAAATAGACAAACCTTTATGGTGAGTTCAAGATCTCATAATAGAAAACTGAGAAATTCAAAGCCAGACCCAATCGAATGGGATGGGTGGGAGATATTTCAGCCTCTCCCGCAGTGGTAGCAGACTGCAATATAGTTAACAAGTTTGAGGTAGTGTCATAAAAGGATAAAATAAAGTATTCTGAATGGGAGGTACAAAAAAAAAGTATTCTAAATAGGATACTCCTTTGCTTAGTAGCTATTTCAAACTGAATGTAGTTAAATGTAATGCTGATGTAAAAAGGTAAGCAGCCTGGCAAGAATGCTGATGTAAATGCTCACTAAAACTTGCCAAAAGTTTAATAAATATGAAAGTTTTGATATAAGGACAATAGTAATTAATATTTTCAAAGAGGCAAAACAGTAGACTCATTACCTTTTCTTGTAGCTCACTAAATCACATCAACATGAACCTGTAATGACTTAAAACCTCTTCCATTAGCATCAATGATATTGATTCAGCACTTTAATGCCTTCAAGGCACTCTAAAGATACAATTAATCAAGAGGTCAATCAACAATGTATATTTCAAAGCAATAAAAAAAGGAAAACCAAATCTATCTATGTATGAACAAATTATAATAACCAAAACCATAATTGACTCGTGCTGTGCAATTGGTGCTCCGGCAGGGTCAAGTTCATTCCAAGCTTTAAATCTAGGTTCAGCTGCATCTGCATTCTTCAAACTATCAAAATAAGGATCAACCATGGTTGCAAAAAGAGGGGGAAATACCCTGCAAAAGTATATTTAAGGCTGTCCAAACCATGACAAATGTTAGATGGATATTGATTTGGAACAAGACATCACTAACCTTTGATTTCATGGCAGATTCAAGATAAAAATCATTCGCAGAACTGCATTGATTCAAAACCAATTAATAATCACGTAAAAACACACTCCAAGCATTAAAATCTAAAAATAAGATTTTGTAAACAACTTACCTTATAGGAATCCCTTAACCAAAAGTCTTATTTCTAGTAATGTTTAATCCTTACTGCAATTGACAATATTTCGCGACCAAGACTATCTAATTTAAATACTAATCTGCAGTAAGAAGAAACAAAGGAAAAACCAAAGAGGAAGTAGTTATTGGATATTGCAAATGAAGGCTTAATAATAAACAATTTTCATGTAAGTGTGCATAAGGACACAAGGCAACCACTCTATAACACTCGTACTGAGTTGAACAATTAACTACATTTGGAAGATTCTTGGCAGTTCTGTAATATATAAGAATATCATGAAAATGAAAAAGAAACATTGAATATCACATGAATCCAAAAAGGATTAAACAGATAAATTTCACATAATTTGATCTGGTTTATTATACAAAAATTGAAACAAGAAATAAGTACACCATAAGGCCAAGTAATTGAATTAGTTAGCTGGCCAAGTATGATGAATTCAGGACCAGCTGCTTCCACTATAACCTAATCACCCAAACATCAAAGACCTAGTTCATTATGATTCAGTGTAACTCAAATGCTAAAACAATTCAACTACACTACTAGCATAAGTAGATCAAATGCCAACATGAAAAACTAAGTTAACTTGCCCGATTTAATGCTTAAATGCTCTGAATCTTAAGTAACCGCTAATAAGGACCATACCTGAATTGAATTATTCACCGAATTTATTGATAGAAATTCAACAAAGACAAAAATATTATTCCTGCTACAAAGCCAAAAAAGTATTCCTGCTACTGCAAAGACAAACACAAATAGTTTCCAAAAAAGAAAAACTTAATTAGGAATGAAGAAACAGCATAAATAATACTTTAAAGGTTTTATTTAAGGGAAAATTTGGAATGTAAATGGATTATCCTCTCAACTATTAAGGATAGGACACATTAACTAGAGATGAAATATAAACACGCGGCGGATATAGGGAACACGACACAAAATGATTACGCACAACCAATCACTACACGGCTGCGGGGCTGTGGCTGGGTAGATTAAGCAACTCTCAACATGGAGTAAGGTATCAATCATAAATTAAATAGATTTTTATAGAGAATTTGCAATCTGAGGGAAATGTAAACAAATTTAACATAGATATACAAAGACTTTCACACTTTACATGACATTTTCTTATTAATTAGAACTGCAAAAACCTTGTTTCTACCTAAGAACGAAAGCGTTTCCTGCAACTTACTAGTACATACACACAAAGAGGGAGGGAGAGAAAGAGGGGGTGAAATAACAGGTATAAATGAATTTTATCATAAAATGAAAGCTTTTCTCTCCCCCTCCTTTTTGGCAGATATTTTAGTGATCAGTAACAGTAATAACACTCATTATTATATTAACTATACATACCAGACTTCGTGTGAATAGCCACAAAAAGATTAAGTTCATGGTGGTGGTCAAAGCAGAAAACATTGTTGCGGAGATGACTCATGTTATTACAAATGTACTTAGGAAAGGTGGTGATACCTTGTCCATAACTGATCTCAATTTGTTGAAGTGAACCATCTGATGTAATGACAATGAACCTACACCTCAAACAAATGCCAAACTTCAAATGTATACTATCTTTCCGTTTAAGAAGTAGTTCCTAACAATATTTTAAGCCGTGTAAGTAAGTTTACCAAATTATGACAGCAATAACACATTTTCAAGATCACTAACAAACTAATCACGTCTCAAATATTCGATATAGCATACCAAAAACATAAGAGGCAGAGAAAGGAAAATTACTTACGGGTAAGACTCGTGCATATCAGAGTCCTATCAGCAAGCTCCCACATGTGATGAACAACTTCCGACTTCTTCGGCATTATCAGAATATAAACCAACAATTGGCAAAGATATTTTCAAATGCTCAGACTCCCTTTCATAGTTGTTGTAACGTCCCCCCATCACCACAGTCAAACTGTCCATAATCAATAACCAAGCTCTACCATCACCCTTATCTTATTCAACCAGCAGTAAAACCATGCATTACCATGATGTATACAGTTTGTCTTGGAGCTGAAGATGAAGAGAAACCAAGACTCTTAAAAAATATTCAAAATATCAGAAGTAGTGGATTGCAAAGGTAGTCTCTCCCACCTTTCAATTATTTTTCTGCAAAAAGTTGACTAAGTGGATCTCTTCTAAAACAATCTATCTTGGCTACACAATCAACACTGCAACAATTATCGCTATCGCAAAATGCAAAGAGAATTCCAAAAGAACAGCGGTAAGAAAATATGGGCCAAAAAAACTGAACATTATTGCAAAATTAAACACTAGATACTTGCAAATCATGTTTTACAGCTAGCAAAAGGACACCTACCAAAAAAAAAAAATTCAACGCCTTGCTTTTTTCTATATTTAATTACTCAAATTCATGGTAAACAAATACAAATATACATCTAAACATTGTAGAAACTAAAAACTGAGATCTCTGGAATAATTCTCTGATATAATTTAAAGCTAATAGAAAAGAAACAAATATAACCTAATAATTACAAATTCACAGCTAATAATGCCATAAATGCGATACTAGTCCAATCCCTTAATCCTTTGGATTATAATAAGAGTCCAACACACTCTTCATTACTCAATACACCTCAAGTGTAATTCAATCCTCCTTTAGAGTATCATTTATGCTTTGTATTATGTCCATGCTCTTTTTTGTGTGACTGAATTGATAATAACTATGATCCATTCAACAAAATAGTAATAACAACAACAATAATATAACTTAATGTAGTAAAGTGAACAACAATCTAAGATCCATTCAACAAAATACTACAAAAGCTGTAAGTATATATCTATATAGTTCTATACTCTATCTATTAATCCATTACTCCATCCTAAAAGAAGAACAACAACTTACAACACAACAAGAAAACCAATTTGAATCAAACTATAAACAACCCCCAAATTATAAATACTCAATTTCATACTCTTTGTGAAGAATTAAAAGATCAAGCATCATAAAAAACCAAACTTTAACCTGAAATGTTTGGCTTTCAGCCCTATTGTCTATATTTATTCAATCAATCAAAGAAACAAATAAAAAATTTCCAAAAACCTAAAACCTAGAAAATTATAGAAATTTGTCTCAGTTCATATCAAAATTTCATCACCTGAAATTGAAAACAAGAGGTTGATCAAGTTTCATCACCTGAAATTGAAAACAAGGGGTTGGTCAAGTTTCATCACCTGAAATTGAAAACCACAACCTGAGATTGAAAACTAGGGGTCGAAGAAGAGAATCAGAGAAGAGAAGTGTCGTGTGGTGGTGATGAAGTGATGTGAAGCAGAGAATAAGAGAAGAGAAGTGTCGTGTACTCGTGTGTTGGTGATGAAGTGATGCATCTCGTGACAGAGAATAAGAAAGAGGGAGAATGGATGAAGTGATGCGATGGATGAAATTTTAATTTCCATCCTTCCTAATCCGCCGCGGACCACAGTGAAACCGCCGAGGATGCCTGTCGGTACTTGCTTATAAGCGGCGGCGGTTGAAATCGCCGCAATAACTGTCGGCATATTCAAGAGCGCTGGCGGTTCACACTATACCGCCTCTTTGTGTCTGTCGCTATACGCTCTTTTTCTTGTAGTGACATTGGGGTTGTATACATCAAATGGCTATTTAGATTGAATGACATCTCCTAGTGGCAATTTAAGAGACTAATTCAAATTTGTTGGTTGATTTTCCACAATTCATTAATTATTATCTTGATCGATCATTTTCAACAACTTGAAATTGTACGTAGGCCAAGCAAACTACACTATCATGGAGTATCAAGTGGATTCCATATAGCTATTCCAAAATTGTTACGGGAATTTTATACCAATGGTTCAACCTGTAATAAATTACCAAGAAAAAGTAACAAACAATATTTTTAACTTTTTTTTTTAATAAAAGTAACAAACAATATTTTTTCCTTTTTTTTAATAAAAGTAACAAGCAATAATAAACCAAAATATAATATACTAGTATGTTAGCCCGTGCCGTGCACGGGATAATTTTCTTTTTTAATATTATTTATATGTTTATTTTGTAATATTATTTGAGTAATTTGGTTTAAAATTCTACGATAAAAATGAGATAATTTTTGAATTATACAGGTTTAAGGATGTTATAAAATAGAGCGAGATGAAGAATATTATTACGCTTCCTGTTTTACACTGTTGATAGATAGATTCTTTCTCTCATTTTCGTCCACGGGACTATATAGTGACTCTTTAAATATAAAATAATTATAAACTTTGTTCTCACATGAAAATTTAATTAGTTTATAGGTACATTTTTAATAGTCGGGTCGATAGTGTTCCATGTTTCTCATTCTAC
Organism: Trifolium repens; assembly: GCA_030408175.1. Lineage (NCBI taxonomy): Eukaryota > Viridiplantae > Streptophyta > Magnoliopsida > Fabales > Fabaceae > Trifolium > Trifolium repens. The sequence continues at coordinate 22,013,891 of CP125844.1, read as the reverse complement.
ACCCGTGAGAGTTCTATCTCTCTCTCTCTCTCTCACTATTTCTACATCTCTCCCACTGGATAATTTTCATTTTTTAATAATATTTAATTGCTTATGTTCTTTTTTTTCTTTTGCATGTTGTCTATGTCATTTTTCATTTTATATTATTTTGAATGTTGCCTATATGTTTAATTTAAAGATGTTACAGGGGCATAGTGAGGTGGGAAATACTCTCTCATTCCCCGTTCAACAACACTATGAGATTCTCTCTTCCTCCCTGTCTCACATCTCTACAGGGACTCCGTCAACAAAAAATAATTATAAATTTTATATTATTTTTCAAATGAATATTAACATATATTGATCATGTTCCCATTCTCAAACTTTTTTTTATCATTGTCCACAAAGAAACAATTTTCAAGTGTGAGCGTAAAATGGAAAAATCTATATATGAATCTCCACTCACATTGATAAATTAACATCCTAAAAAAATAATTAACGAAGGTTTATGGAAAGCTTAAAATTGGAGTTATAAAAAAAATCCATTGATTATAAAAAAAATTAAAATTATATTAATTTATTTTTGGTTTCAATTCCCATAGATTTTTTCAGTTGGATGTAATATAGTGAAAGTCTGATAAACACAAAATATATAAAAAAAACTCCCATAGTCGGAATTTAAATTTTAATTAGTCAATGTATATTTTTAATAGTAGAAATGGGAAGTGTTTTCCATTTCCCATTGTTTATTTCTATCTCTCTCTCATCTCCGTTACACGACTCTATAGGGGCTTCATTAACAACAAATAGTTGTTAATTCTATATTATTTTATAATGAATATCAATAAAATTTTCGTGCTCATTAATTTATCACTATCTTCTACATACAATTTTCTTCATGGCGAACCAATTTTCATCGTGCTAAATAAAATTTCGAGTAAGGAATTCTTGTGATAAAATATGAAAATATGGATATGCCCCGCAATCAGAATTCAAATTTTAATTAGTCAATGTGTATTTTTAATAGTCGGGTGGGAAGTGTTCCCCATTTTTCATTCTACACAACTGAGAGTTCCTCTCTCTCTCTCTCTCTATATATATATATATATATATATATTTTCTCTCTCTATATCACCTTTATTACAGATCTATAGGGTCCTATCAACAAAAAAAGTTGTTAATACTATTTTTTTTAATAAATATCAATAAAATTCTCGTGTTTAGTTCTCACTATCATATACATTCACTTTTCATCATGAGGATCATGTTTCATTGTGCTAGATAAAGTTTTGAGTAAGTAATCTCCATGATAAAATATAAAAATAAGGATATATATATATATATATATATATATATATATATATATATAACTCCTACCGTTGAAATTCAAATTTTAATTTGTCAATGTGTATTTTTAAAAGTGGGGGTTAGAAGTTTTTCCTGTTTCTTGTTTCTCCAACACTAATAGATTTTTCTCTCTCTCACACACACACTCTCTCTCTCTCTCTCTCTATATATATATATATATATATATATATATATATATATATATATATATATATATATATTAATTTTTAACGAATATTAATAAAAATTTTATGCTCAGTTTTCATTATCATATACATAAATTTTTCATCATGAGAATCACTTTCATCGTGCTAGATAAATATTAGAATTTCTGAAATAAAAAAATACCAATTCCTGCAAAAAAAAAAGATTTCTACATAAAAAATATATAATATCGAAGATTCTACAAAAAAAATTTAGAGTTTTTACAATAAATAAATATTAGAGAAATCTCTAATTGAATGACAAAAAATAATTAAAACTCGATAAAAAAAAGATACAAAAAAAAAGGTAGAATTCCTCCCCTTTTCTTTGGCAAAAAAAAGAAGGTAGAATTCCATATAATATTATAAAAATTGAATTATTGTTGTCAATGGGATTCGAACCACAGACCTCGTGCTAAAAGCTCTACTTAAGTAGAATCTCTATTAAATTGCCACGTAGGATTTTTTTCTTGAGAATGCACGAGAGAGCTTCGTGGAAATCTCGTAATGTATATAATAGAGATATCCATGCACCTGGGAGGCTGGGACCATGGGTAATCCGATCCCTTTAAGGTGGGTAATCAAATATTGTTAAATAAAGTGGCCACTTAATAACCCAATCAACATCAAAAGATTAATTGGAGGTGGGTGTGCATAAGGTTATTCCACTTTTTTTTTAAGCAATACTGTGTTAGGCTAATCATATCAAAAAGTTCTCCATTTGACAAAGTTTTCTTTTGCATGATAATGACACCAGACGCCACACTTTTTGGAGTATATTGTATAGAATAGTAATCTATATCTTATAGTTTTAGAGAAAGATGTGATGTCAATTTTTATTTTTTTCCTTATTGTTTTATGTCTAATGTGAAGACACTAAACTCCCGTATAACTCAACAAACACTATTCAAACCACTCGCAGATTTTTAGGGGTTGGCAACAAAACCAAAAAATCAAACCGAACCGCTAAATTGAACTGAACCAAAAAAAATCAAATCATAACTAATAGTTTTAAAACTAAATTAAGACAGTTTGGTTCATAATTATCAGTTTGGTTCTCTTTAACGGTTCAGTTCGCTTTAGTGAAAAGTTAGTCATAGTTTGATTTATAACCATAAAACCGAACCACTTTAATAGTTCAGTTTGGTTCGAAAGACAAATAGATCAATTCAGTTATTATGAATTTTAAAAACAATTTGGTTCAGTTCAATTCGGTTTTCTTCTAAATCCAAACTATGCCCACCCCTGCAAATTCCAGCATACTATTCATACTATCTGATTTTCCATAAACAATATTCCATTAACTCATTCATGAGTATAAAGTCCTCAATCCTCAAAATAGAGAGTAAGATAAAAAGCATAAACTGCGGAAGCAAATGTCATTCTAAATTAAGGGGCAACTTTTTACTTAAAGTATAGATAAAAAAAATACCAAAATACTCTATTTTTCAGCATAAAAAATATTCATATATAACATGCAATTTGCTTTTCAAAAACATATTCAGTAAACTTGCAAGTTGTAACCACAATTGGTATAAAAAGGGACTACCTCATGTTTTAACTATGGACCAAAATCAAACTTTTAGAAAGAAATGAAGATAAAAATAGAGTATAATCATATACTCTCCTTTCTTCTGTTAATAAGAGATTCAATATACAGCACATCCTATTGAAGCCTAAGAGCAATTAAATTCTTAAACTTAAAAGGGATTATTTATGAAGCTATAGGTATGGCCTATGGCTACTGCAGAGACCAAAAACACCAAAGATTAATATCAAGTTATTTCATCTCTGTTGCCAGTTACCACTGTCACTAAAGAACCAGTTAATACAGTGATAGTTAATTTCGGTTCAGTTTTAAAGAACCAGTTAACCAAACCATTAATTCAGTTCAGTTCGGATGAAACAAATAACAGTTCAGTTCAGTTCTTTTTAACTATTTTTATGGTTCGGTTCAGTTCAGTTTTCTTACTAAACTGAACCATGAACAGTCCTAGTCAACAGCACAGAGGATAATCAATGTGAAGCACAGTGGCAAGGTACACAGTTGAAATGGAAAAAACATTGTTCTGTAACTGTGACATTGAATTTTTCAAGTGCTACATTTCATCAAGATAATCTGAGAACAAAACTACATATGCAGCAGAGGAGGGGAAGGGAGCTGTGAGGGACGGAAGCAAATCAACAAATTCCATTAACTAAACCAAATGTAACTGTACATACATTCATACATACTTTTTAAGCATTGTATATTTCATCTTTTCATAACAACTAATTATCTTCTGAACCAAGAACTTGTTGCTTCAGTTCCTCTATTTTAGCTGATAGCTCATCTCTGTTTCGCTGCAGTTTTAACGAATTGAATTAAAAATTGTTGGTAACCAACACACAAATATCAGTAATAACTAACTATAACTTGGCAAATACCTTGAAAAGCAAATATCGGTAAGTGAACCATAATGAGTATCCAAGCCCTACAACTTCAAACAATTTGGGAATCTGGCATAAGAATGAACCAAAAACAAGTTAGCTTTCCAATATTTGAATTTTGGTTTAGAAATCTTTATCAATATAACAAAAGATACATACCACTGGGATAGCATCAATAGCACCAACGACAGCTGAGGTTAGCCACAGGGCCACTATAGCACCACCACCATAAATGGCAAGAGAAGTGGTGTCATTTGCATCAAACTGTAAAGATAGAAAAACGAGTTAAAGACTAAATCAATAGGCTAAAATACATTATTTTTTAAAACTGGTGTAACATTTATGTTTTGTTATTTTAGGTTAACCGAAGTGCATTCCATAACACTTCACTAAAACACTTTGAAAAAATGCATACAGGTTAAGTTATAAGAAATGGTCCACATAAATTGATTTTTCAAGCAACAGTGCAGTTTAATTCAGTCATATTAGGTTAGGTTCTGCATTTTGAATGTATGTTATAAAGTAAAAGATATGAAGAACATCAAATACAAAGACCGAAGTTTAAGAGCTAGAAGCATGAGAAAAGTAACTGCTCAAAAATATATTTTTTGGTTTTGAGAAGGCTTGAGTATTATCTTCACAAAAAGAAAGAATTAAAGAGTGATGAATAAAAAGTTGCTTGGGTAACCACTCAGGTTCGACAAGAATGCCAAAGTATCATCAAGCACCCAATGAATGTCATCAATAAACTGAATTTCATCATAGCAAACACAACATGGAAATACAAAACAGTTTAAAACAGTGGAAAGACAAAAAACAAAGAAACACAAGCATCTTCATACCACAATCAAACACAAAAATTAAAACAATGTAGAGTTGCTCAGCTAACCGCTCAGATTTGACATGAATGCCAAAGTATCATCAAGCACTCAATGAATGCCATCAATAAACTGAGTTTCATCATAGCAAACACAAGAAATATAAAACAATCCAAAACAGTGGAAAAACAAACACAAGCATCTTCACCAGATAATCAGACATGAAAATCAAAACAATGTAGAGATGTAGAGTTGCTCAGCTAACCGCTCAGTTTCAACATGAATGCCGAAGTATCATCAAGCACTCGATGAATGCCATCAATAAACTGAGTTTCATCATAGCAAACACAACATGGAAATACAAAACAATCTTAAACAGTGGATAAACAAACAAACACGAGTATCTTCACCAATACACCAAACACACGAAAATTAAATATAATGAAGAATTGCTCAGCTAACCGCTCAGTTTCGACGTGAATGCCGAAGTATCATCAAGCACTCTATGAATGCCATCAATTAACTGAGTTTCATCATAGCAACACAGAAATACAAACCAATCCAAAACAGAAGAAAAACAAACAAACACAAGAATCCTCATCAATCATCAAATTTACAATCACTACACTAGTGTGCATAGAACTAAACAAATTACAAGCACTACACAATGGAGTTATCCAGCAAAAATTATCATCATCATCATCACTGTGAAGTTGGTTTTCACAATATCATGTATGAACCAATATCATTAAGTTAATCATAACATCATATCACTCATTAATAAATACCGCATAGTACAGGGGAAGGCTCAAGTAAAATTTTCACAACTAACAATCCATAACTACAACCACTTTACAGGAGAAATGAAAAATAAAAATTGGAACAATGATGAGTTGCTCAGCTAACCGCTCAGTTTCGACATGAATGCCGAAGTATCACAAAGCATTCTATGAATACCATCAATAAACTGTAGTATCATCATAGCAACTCAACATGGCAATAAAAACAACATTAAAAATACATGAATCAAAATCAAACACACAAACAATCACTTAACTAGTATGTATATACACTACTCTACTCTAATTACAAATACTAAAAGGGAAATGCAAAGCAACCTTTAAATCAAGCTTATCCAGCAAATCCGACGTCAGACCGTCTACATCAGAAAGCAACTCTTTCTTTGGGTCTTCATTTCCCACAGTTTCATTGTATCCATTCTTATCAGCCTCTAAGGTTACAACACCATCACGTTTCTCATTGAAAAACTTTCCTGAACCACTTGATGTTTCCTCAGAAGCTGTTACCCTTACATTTCTAAGGAAAACTGATCCTGAAATAACATCAAACACAAAAATTAAAATTCAACACTTACTCTTCATTTTAATTAAGATAAAAATTCAATTTTGACAACAAATACAACAACCCATTTGCTAAAAAAAAGCTTAATTAACAAGAGTAAGAATCAAACAAACAATTGCATCAACTTTTCCATACCGTAACACGTGAATTATATTAAAAATGATGGAGAAACTCAAAACAAAAAAGAAAACCCTAGTTTTTGGTTAAGATTGGAAAACATACGAGATAAGAGTACACGTTTTGGAGAAGAGGAAGAGGGTTTATGGTGAAAAACGAAGGAATTGGGAAGTTTGGAAAGAGTGAGAGGCTGAACTGTACAATGCCCCATTTTGAATTGTGAATAAGCCGAGGAAGGGTTTTGGTGAGATGAAGAGAAAGGGATTTCTAGCCATACACAAAGGGTGGCTTCTAGGGTTTTCAAGGTTTTTTTCATTTCTTTTTTGTTACTATGCCTACAAATTTTGCAGTAATTATTTTTCGTATGAGATTTCTATTAACTTAACTTAATTGGCAGAGATGTATTACACATTTTACTCATTTATTTATAGATAGATGAAATTTTTATTTACTAGTACTAAACTTCTTTACAAAAATCATTTTTTGTATGAGAATATGTGGATCATATAAATTGGGCTTACTCTTCTCAATAGATTTTTTTCTTTCATATGCAACAAGAGTGAGCAAGGGAACTCTTAAAAAAATTAAAGAGAAAAGAAATAAAGTGGTACAGCATTAGTTTATGTGACAAATTTATTTTTCATTTAATTTTTTTAATTTTTGTGTGTGTGCCTAAATTGGGATTGGTTATTATGCATAAGCCATCCTTATGCACCATGCATAAGTTTACTTAGTGCACCTCACAAATTACTCGTGCACCCCCAAATTACTTGTATACCCCCAAATTACTTGTGCACCCCCAAATTTCTCGCGCACCCCCAAATTTCTCATACACCCCCAAAAATTCTCATACACCCCCAAAAATTCTCGCACACCCCCATATGACTTTTGCCCCCCCCAATTTTTTTTTTGTCCCCTCCATATTTCTATGCTAAAAAAATAATCGAATCCAATATCTCATGCATACTATCCCAATTTTTCTCAACTAAACTAACCTTAATTGCTTTATATGATTTTTTGTTTTATGTAGCATGGTTTTGTAAAATGGTTATGTGATGTTTTACTTAATAACAATGGTTTCAGTGTATAACATCTTGACACTAATGCCCACATGAAACCATTTATCCAAAATAATGGTTTCAGTGTATAACGCTATGAAACTATTTAACTAGACTAATGATTTCAGTGTATAACATCTTGAAACCAAATAACAAGACTAATGGTTTCAGTGTATAACACTATGAAACCATTTAACTAGAATAGTGGTTTCAGTGTATAACGCTATGAAACCATTTAACTAGACTAATGGTTTCAGTATATAACATCTTGAAACCAAATAAAAAGACTAATGGTTTCAGTGTATAACGCTATGAAACCATTTAACTAGTTTCAGTGTATAACGCTATGAAACCTTTTAACTAGACTAATGGTTTCAGTGTATAACTCTATGAAACCATTTAACTAGACAAATGGTTTCAGTGTATAACATCTAGGAACTAATGCTCATTTAACTATAATAATGGTCATAAATTTAAATTCTTAAGACGATATAAAACCAGAGAGAGTGAGGTATCCCCAACCGTTCCAAATAATTCAAAATACCCTAAATAAAAATTTGAGAAAATTTTATTAATACCTGATATTTATAAAAGCATATTTACCTCATTTAATTAACTAAAAATAGTTCCAGGTCTCAGAAAAATACCTAACTGGTCCCAAAATTCCCAGAAAATTATTTCCTATTTTTTTTTACAAGAATGATGGAAGTAAAAAAATTTGGAGTCTCCTTGGCACCGCACGCGCCCCCACGCGCCACCAGCGAGAGTGGGTGTGGAGGCGCGTCACTGTTCATCATCTTCCTCACCCATTTTCTGCAGAACCGGGTCGTGACGATCCGGTTCGTCGACCCGGTTCGTTCTCCCTCAATAATCAACGAAACTCGACGTTCTTTATACCGTTTTGATCGTCGTTCGATTTTATGAATGTTTTAGGTATTAGTTTTCGAAATCGGTGATCGAATCGCATATAAAATGTGGCCGAAATTGAGCAAGCAAAAATACAAAGTTATTCAGTCATGGATTATTACACGTATTGTTTGGATCTGAGGGTGGATATTGACTTATGCACGGTGCATAAAAATTGCCTTATGCATAATAACTTAGGCCATTGAATCATGTGCCTATATATATGTGCCTATGTAAGACTTGCTCACTCTTAATCATTTGCCTGAGAGGTTCAATATTTTTACTATTTAAATCGATTTATTATTTTCTGACATCATTTTCTTCAAAATAATTTCTTCTACTATATACTTATCATTAGTTTACATCATTCTTCTACCTGAAATTACTTCCAACCAATAACAAGTTTATAATTTATCGTCAATAATTCACTTTTTTTTATAAGTAATAATTCACATGTTTGTGTCACTAGTTTAAATTTTAGAATATGCACCGAAAATTGATAGTGTGGTTTAAAATTTGTTTCAAATTGGATTCCTATAGTAAAGTAGCGAGTATCTTTTAAACCATGAATGTTGTACTCCCTGTAGTTTGTAGTATAAGAAAAAAAAAAATTTAGATTCATTAAAATATCATTCTATCTAATCAATAATATATTTTAGATACATCAATGTTTTAATTAATGTAAAAAGTAAAAAAAAATGTAAAAAGGACTCGAGTGAATAATATTTTAAGGATAAAAAGATAAATTTTTTCTAAATTTAAATAATTTATATTTGTGCCTATGAAAGTTTTCCTCGTAATTAAATCAAATGTTTATTTAATTAAAATTTTCATCATTCCACTCCCCTAGTCCTTCTCCTTTTTTGAACCATAGATATGTTAATCAAAATAAATTTTTGACTAAGTGTTTGCACATTATTAAGCAAGCATTATCATTCGGTGGACAAAAACCCGCAAATTGATTCAAATCGAAGAATCCAAACCGAAACATGGTCAAGCGAGTTGGTCGATGTGGATCATCGGATTGTCAGTCACACATTTTTAGTTTTAAGCGGGTTGAAATGGACGAATTCGGTTTTCTAAAGTCAACCCTGTAACACCCAAACCCTTTATTTAATAGAAATACTATTCTTAATAAAATTTGATTCAAAATGCGCAACGGAAATAGATTATATTATATAAAAATTGATGGTTCAAGTATTACATTCTTCATCAAAATAATTACTAATAACTTAATTAGCAAAATATCGTTTATTACAAAAGTATGCCTAAAAAGATACATCATTAAATAAATTAAAATAAGGGACAAAGACTTTATTTACATATATACATATATAAACCCTTTTTCCACGTGTCATGATCAAAGCGGATCCGTCAACCTGAGAACCTGAACCCCAAAGTTCATAAATTAACACAAAATAAGAGAGTTAGATCACATAATCCATAAAATCATAAGCATAAGGTACACTTACTACTCCAATTAAATTATAAACATAATTCAACTCTAACTCATCAACATAATCTTAACACATATACAAGTATCCAAGATTCACCACACAAGCACCATTAATCACTTAACACATAAATGCACATTCTCCTAATGCATCTATTATCACAACACATATACAAGTATTTAAGATTCACCACACAAGCACAATCAATCACTTAACACATAAATGCACATTCTCCTAATGCATCTAATGTCATGTCACCCTAGACACAACTAATGCATGTGGTACAATTCGTCTTTATTAGAGTACCTCACCTCTAATATTCTCTATTATCAGTTACATATAACCCGATAATTCTCCATTTTTAGAATATATAATTCTAACTCCATATACAATTCATGAATACATGTATGCTCATAAATACTCACACATAGTCAATACACTAGATATTAGACATCTCTATAAATTAAGTAGAACACAATCCACTTACTCCATCATCAAGATAATTTGCAATCCAGATACACATACTCAATACTCCAATTAAACATCAATACCAACAATTAATCATTGCAAAAGAATACCAATGAAACATGTTATCATACTTCAATCACATGTAAAACTTAAAGAAAATGAAATAAGTGTCAGGGATGGTCACTAATGGTCGCTCAGCGAGCACTGGCGAAGAAAAGTCAAACAGAAATGCTAACTGGCGAAGATTGGCGCCAAAATGTTTTGGTGAACAAATAAAGAGGGTGATAAATAGTTGGATCGTATCTAAGAAATGAGTAATTTCATAATGATAAAAAAGTTGTGAACCTTTTACAATGAAGCATAAGCTCCTATTTATAGATTTCTATGGGTGACAGTTATGAAGTACCACGATCATGGATACCCCATGATCATGGTGGTTTCCTCTTCCTCCTCCGTCTCCACGTGGTGATTATGGGCGGTTATCCACTAGCTTCGGTGGTGATCATGGTGGTAGGGGGCGGTTATCTCTTCCCACGTACTGGTTTGCATGCTGAGTCTTCATAAGAGCAGTTATATCTGGGGCGAGGGCGCCATCTATGTGACGTGTCGCCTCTGCCTTGCTTTCCCGCCAAGTTATCTGTTTGAATTTAATGGGTTGTATAATTGGGTCATTTGATCATTGGGCCTCTACCTTTTATTTTTGGGCCTTAGCCAGTCCACAGCCCCCCAAGCACGAGGCTCAAAGAGGCAAGTGGTGATAGTGGTGGTCGCGATGATCGGGACAATCGTGGGTGATAACTGCCCACTTGCTTTTCCTTAGTGCACGTCGCCACTCCTTTATAAATAACCTTCACAATGATATTAAGTTTCGTTCATACCTTCCATATCCTTTTAACTTCCTTACGTTTGCCATTTTCGAAGTTATGGATAACACTATCCCTGTGTTAGAATCACCTGTTATGCCTGCTATTAGGCGAGTGAGAGACAAAGTCGAAGAGAATATTGAGGAACTCTTAGACAGTGTGGGGGAGTTCCAGACCTATGTTGAGGAACTTAATGATTACAAGTGGCGTCTGACTGATGAACATAAAGTCTTTTTGGAATTGGCTTTGGAGTTGTCCAGGAGATTGGAGAAGGATGTTGCTTTTATTGAAACTACCACTGCAGTTTTTGATTGCTACACCGCACTTGAAGATACGCTGGATAAGAAAATATCTGTCACTAAGGATGGCATTGATCTGCAGGACGAGTCGTTGTACCTCAACCTGTCTGCTGAAGAGGCCGTCGAGAACCGTATCGAAATATTGGAGAAGGAACTTCGTCCCTTGATGAAGAGGAAAAGGAACCTTCAACTTGATATTGAGTATGACGTTGCTAGGCTCATCAGGACTCGTTCTTCTCTTGCTCGCCTCAAGGAGAAAATGGTCAGGTTGCATGATGATCAAGACAAAATTAGCCCTGACCTTGAAGTTGCCAAAAAGTATAAAGACGAGATTGAAGAATTGCAGGCCGACACTGTTGCGGCGGCATATTTCGTTGCTTAAGTAGTTTCCTTTCCAGTACTTAAGATTTCCTGTTTTCTTACTTGTATTGTGCTTTGGTATCTTTGTATTCGGCGTTTTTCATTTCCTTCATGTTGTACTTCCATTTCGTAATTAATAAGCTTTTACCTCGCCTTTGGCGTGGCCTCATGCGCGGTCGAGATTACGACTCGCCTCAGGACACGCGTAAGTATCGTATTACTTTGCTTTTTCGAAACGATTCAAGTCTTCAAACTTTCTTTTCAATCGATGCTTTAGTCTTATATATACGTTGCTTATTCAGTTCTTATTCCTTTATTCTGATCAATCTTCAAATCCGAAATTTTTCCTTTATCTCTTGAGCAAATTGTTCTCCTTTGAGAAGACTTTGATTTTTAGTAACCGCTATCCACTTCCTTCGCGAGTTTCCCGCCAACCACGTTCTCCAGTATCTCAAGTGTTAACCGCTCTTCTTAATCAGGTATAAACCGTTTTTTCTCTCTTCCTTTTGCTACTTTCAATTTCGCGAATAGTTCTTCTAGGGTTTCTGGAAAAATGGTTGTTTTGAGAGATCTTAGTGACGTCAACGATGAGGGTTCCATTTATAACTCCCGTGTTGGTACTCCTTACCAACGACAAGTTCGTGCTCACTTCACTAGAACTGATGGTTCTTTGAATCACCAGGGATACTTTTCTGAGATTTTAGGGTTTTTCCTTAGTAGCGATTCGGACAGTGATAGTGGTGATGCCGTTAGTAATAATAGTAGCGAACACAGTAGCGATTGTGTAATAATATCTCCTTCGTCTTTAACAGGAAAACGAAGAGACGAGTCGCTTGCCCAAGTTGCTGTAGGATCAAAGGTTATGACAATGAAGGTTTCTTCAACTTATCAGAGTGTTGAGGGCGTGGCGAAGTTCAGAGCGTTGTACGATGTCTCTGGGACTTTCAATGAAAGTGATGTCATACTAGAGCCGGTGGAGACGGGCGAGTATGTGACTTGTGTGCCTAGTTCTGAGCCAGCTTTCTTCTACATGTACACTAGGTTTATCGAAGATTTTCACCTATACTTTCCTTTCAAAGATTCACCTACATGGACGACCAGCCCCTGATTGATTAGGGGCGCCATATATGAGAGGCTGAGTGAGTTTGAGAGGGATACTATGACTTATCTGGAATCTCTTAATCAAATGAGCCCTAGGGATCTTCTAGACGCCGAGAGTGCTCCTGCTGTTCTAGAAAATTACCTCAGTAAGTTATTTTATAAATTTCTTTGGCTCCCCTTCAACATTCGTCTTTTATTGCTTCCCGTTAATTCTCTGTGGCTAACTTTCTCTTTTTCTTTGTAGAAGACATGTCGACACTTACTCCCGCTCAAAGACTGCAATTTCTGGAGAAGGCGAGGGCGAGGAAAGCCCAAGCCAGGAACAAAGTGGACGTCCTTGCCCAGTTGGAGGTTGGCGAGGGCGACAAGAAGAAAAGAAAAGGTAGTGATGCTCGGATTAACATCCCAGTGAAGACGTCTGGTCCTAACCCTACCGTGGTTGACCAAGATACTAATGCTGAAGGGGAAGTCAAGTCCCCATCTAAGAAGAAGTCGAGGACCCTGTCTCGGAAGACTAAGAGGGATAAGGATGTAGCGGAGGCGGACAAAGAGTTGTATGAGGTTGAGGATCCGGTGGTAAAGGCTTCTCCTGCAGCTGGGAAGACAATTGCTGAGGCGAGCCAGACTGGAGGGGATTTGCCTTAGGATCCTCTCTTTGACCCCGAGGTGTTCCTGGCGAAGATGGTGGATATGGCGGGAAATTCTTCTCGTTTCAACACTACGGGTTCAGATGAATTGCTGAGGATGGCTCTTGGTTATGAGTTCAAGGGTCTTCTACTGAATTATGCCTTGGCGTCCCGCCAAAGGGCTGAACTTGCCACTGCCAAGGAGAGAGAGGCTTTAGTGGAGAAGAACTTGATCACCCTTGAGGATGACGTGAATGCCGCTAAGGAGAAGTTGGAGGGCGATGTGAAGGCCCTGAAGAAACAGAGTGAGGAGGAGGTCGCCAAGCTGGTCAAGGATCATGAGGAGGAGTTGGCGAAGGCGAAGAGGGATCGCGAATCTGCGATCAAAACTATGAACACCGTTCAGGGTAGCCTTAACGCCAAGGATGAGCGCATCAAAACTCTGGCCAAGGATAATGAGGCGGCTCTTGCTGAATTGGCCGTCTTGATGCAGGAGAAAGCAAAATGAGAGTCCGAGAAGGACAGTTTGGAGGCCGCCAATGGGGAACAATATGAAGAAGGCTTCCAGTTTGCGCTGGATCAGGTGAATGTCCTCTTCCCTGATATTGATCAAGACCTTCTTGGTAAGGCTGATGCTATGTTGACTATTGAGGGCGACAAACTGTTGCCTCACGCTCCTGCCGAGATGACCCAGAATTCGCCGGCCAAGGAATCACCAACCAAGGAACCACCAGCCAAAGACTTGCCCGCCAAAGAATAGCCTTCCTTCTTCTTTTCCTTTGTATTGATTTTGTTATTTTGTTGTCGTGTTTTGATGATCGCCCCTGCGTGGGCTTGATATTTTTTGTAATGACAATATTCTGGTGCCCTTCTGAGGCTTTTGTACTTTGATGAATATTCTCTTTATTTTCGTTTCTTCTGATTCGTCTTAACTTGATATTGATTGCTATATTCTGTCGTCTCGATTGCATGTATGTTTTTCCTGGATTTCGCTGTGTGGCGAGATTAGGTGACGTCGTAGCTCTAGGGTGTCATATGTGGTCACGCCCAGATTTACTTGGCGTGAATTCCTATGCTTCGGATACTTTTGACCGGTCAAATTTTTCTGTTGAGTCGTCCTTGGTTTTCGCAACCGCCTGAGAACTGGCCAATCCCTTTTATTGCGGTAGTTGTAACTGCCTCCTCATTTATTTGCGGATTGCAGTTATTCATGCTAGGGTTTTCATAACTTCTGCTTATAAATACCAATCCTCTTTTCCTTCTGTTCTCATGTCTTCTTTTCGTAACTACCACCTCTACATCGTGACTTCTTTTCTTCTTTGTTTAACACTTTGAGATGGATAGAAAAGATACCAAGAAAAACGCTGTTGAGAGGACCAAATCCCATAAGGGAAAGAAGAAGCTAGATGCGTCTGCTTCCAAATCTCAACGTACCAACGCCTCCCGAAAGGTTAAGGCGAAAAGCATCCCCGTTTCGCCAAGTTCTTCAAGTTCTGATGATATTGATGAAGATTAAGCTGAGTTCTTGAAGACTTACGTTCCTGAGGAGTTTTATGCTTGTGGATCTCCTCTTAGAGAAGAAGAAGGTTCCCAAATTACTGTGGAATCCGCGGCGAAGACGCTGAAATCTTCGAAGGTGAAAACCTCCAAGTGACACGTCTTCTGGATGAGGATGATGGATCAGGATCCCCTGGCTTGACCGGACAAAAGTGGAAATATAATGCCAGGAACTGTGGGACCC
Source organism: Trifolium repens (assembly GCA_030408175.1). Lineage (NCBI taxonomy): Eukaryota > Viridiplantae > Streptophyta > Magnoliopsida > Fabales > Fabaceae > Trifolium > Trifolium repens. The sequence goes on along the minus strand of CP125844.1, from coordinate 21,998,759 downwards.
TTTTGAATAACGCGAGTGTTGATGCTTATTGTAATAGTTGTAGGACTTTATTGTATTAACATTTCGCACACCCTTTTGAATTTGATGTAGTTTTCTTTGAATTTGTATTCAGATTTGATGTAGTTTTCTTTGAATTTGTATTCAATTTGATGTAGTTTTCTTTGAATTTGTATCATATCTTCAATGAATGAAACTTCAGATTCTGAATGAATTTGTTACTGCTTTTGTCGCCTTTGAGTATTTTTGTATTGCGAGCCTCCTTTGTGATTTCTTGGGTGATAACCCTACCTGTCTTTAAGATGAATTAATTAATAATAAGAGTAATATATTGAATTACTTTTACTTGTATTCTGCAATGTTTCTTTAGGGCGTCTCTCATTCAATAGGTTGCGCCTTGCTCTTTTAATCTGTATTTCTTCTTCTTTTCTTCGTTTCCAACTCGTAAGATTTACGGATAACGTTTTGGACTTTCAACCGTGCTTTGATTTTCTGGACGTTCCCCACTTGTAAGTTTAAAGGGTAACGCCTTGGACTTTCAACCCAATTTTAATTTTTTGGACGTCCCCCACTTATAAGTTTAAAGGGTAACGCCTTGGACTTTCAACCCAATTTTAATTTTTTGGACGTCCCCCACTTATAAGTTTAAAGGGTAACGCCTCGGATTTTCAACCTTATTTTAAGTTTTTGGACGCCCCCCACTTGTAAGTTTAAAGGGTAACGCCTCGGATTTTCAACCTTATTTTAATTTTTTGGACGCCCCCCACTTGTAAGTTTAAAGGGTAACGCCTCAGATTTTCAACCTTATTTTAATTTTTTGGACGCCCCCCACTTGTAAGTTTAAAGGGTAACGCCTCGGATTTTTAACCTTATTTTAATTTTTTGGACGCCCCCCACTTGTAAGTTTAAAGGGTAACGCCTTGGTGTTTCAACCCATATTTCTTTTTCTGTCATGTCATGTGCATATGTATCAGTTCTCCATAAAACCAAAAACTTTTAAAACAGTGGGCCTCAATAAAACTCCTATTTTCATAGGAGAAAAGAGTGTCCCCCCGCTATTTGTTAATTGGAATGAAAAATTTCAGTACATTTGATCATAAACATGCAGTAACTTAATCATAAAATAACTTTAAAATGCGCATGCCTAGGCGTTGCTTTTCTTGCTTTACGTGGCAGTTAACTGTAGTAAAACCTGAGATTGGCCACGTTCCATGTCATGTGTAGGACTTCTCCTTCTATCGTTTCAAGTCTGTAAGTTCCTCCTTCGAATGCTTCGTTGTATCTGAAGGGGCCTTCCTAGTTCGCCGCTAACTTTCCTCCCTTATCCTTTCCCATAGGTCCTATCCCCATGGCCTTTTTTTGAGAACTAAGTCTCCTTCTCTGAATCTCCTTGCTATAACTCTGGTGTTGTATCTTCTAGCCGCTCGCTGCTTTGAGACGAATTCTCTAAAGTGGGCTTTGTCCCTTAACTCTTGAACCAAATCTAGATTATCTTCCAGTGCTTATGAATTTTCCTCAAGTGTGAGAGTGCCTCTACGCCAGCTTGGAGGGTTTATCTCTGCTGGGATCATTGCGTCTGTTCCATATACCAAAGTGAAAGGTGCTTCGCCCGTTGAAGACTGAGGCGTGGTGTGATATGACCAAAGGATTGGTAAAAGGTGGGCGACCCAGCCCTCACCTTTGCTTGTAATTCTTCTTTTGATTGCTCTTAAGATTACCTTGTTGGCGGACTCTGCTTGTCCGTTGGCCTGTGGGTGTTCTACGGATATGAAGGTGTTTTGAATACCTTTTTCTTTGCAGAATTGAACTACTTTTTCACTTGCAAATTGAGTTCCGTTGTCTGAAACAATATATTTAGGCAACCCAAATTTGCAGATGATTTTCTCCAATAAAACTTCTTGACTTGATCTGCTGATATGTTTGAGAGGGTTTCTGCTTCTATCCATTTGGTGAAGTAATCAATTGCTACTGTGATCCATTTCGCCTGTCCTGTCGAGGCGGGGAAGGGTCCCAAGATGTCTGTGCCCCACATAAAGAAAGGCCATGGGGATAGGATTGATTTCAGTGTTTCCCCTGGGGTGTAGTGTAAATTTGCGAACCTTTGATATTTGTCAAATGTTTTCACAAATCTGGCTGCATCATTGTGTAGTTCTGGCGAATAGAAACCTGCTCTGAGTATTTTCCCGGCCAGGGATCTCGCCCCTATGTGACTTCCACAAGATCCTTCATGGATCTCCTCCAAAATTCCTTTCGCCTCTTCTTGACTCACACATAGCATGAGGGGTGTCCTGAGAATCCCCTTTTGTAAAGCTTGTCTCCTAGCATGGAATACCAGGCTGCTGCTCTTTTTAACTTGTACGCTTCCTCTCTCGCTGATGGTATCTTTTTGGAGTTATCTTATGATTGGTGCTCTCCAGTCTTCTGCTTCTATGATCATCATGACTGTCTCTTCAGTGATGCTAGGACTTGCAATGGTTTCTTGAATGAAGGTTCTGTTGCTTCTAGGCTTTTTGGTGCTTGCTAACTTTGATAGCAAGTCTGCTCTTGCGTTCTTCTCTCGTGGTACGTAAACCAATTCGAATGATTTGAAATGGCTGGCCAAGTTGCGTACTTTCTCCAGGTATTTGACTAACTGGGGATCTTTTGCCTGAAACTCTCCTGACACTTGATTTGTTACCAACTGCGAATCACTCTTTGCCTTGAGATCTGTTATATCCATTTCTTTTTCTAACTTCATTCCGGCGAGCAAAGCTTCATACTCTGCCTGGTTATTGCTCGCATTGAAAGCGAACCTCAATGATTATTCAATGAGGACTCCATCTGGTCCTTCTAACACTACTCCAGCTCCACTTCTTCTGATGTTGGAGGCTCCGTCAACTGATAAGGTCCAAGGTTGTTCACTATTCTCCTCTGCAGGCGTCGTAAGTTCCAGCAAAAAGTCTTCTAGTATATGTGACTTGATTGCACCTCTTGGAGAGAAAGTTATGTCAAATTCTGACAATTCTACTAACCATGCTACCATCCTCCCTGCTAGGTCTGGTTTCCTCAACACGTTCTTGATGGGATAATCAGTTTTTACCACGATTTTGTGGCTTTGGAAGTACTGTCTTAGTTTCCTCGCCGTTATTACTGCTAATGAGAGTTTTTCGATTTTTTGGTACTTAGCCTCTGCTCTTTTGAATGTCCTGCTAACATAGTAGATGGGCTTCTCTTCTCCCTTTATCTCTTGTACCAATGCAGAACTGAGGGCCTTGTCTGAAACAGCGAGATACAGATATAGGGTGTTACCTTTCTCGGGGCGAGTCAGGATCGGAGGCGAGGCGAAGAATGTTTTTAAATTTTGGAAAGCCTCCTCGCACTGAGTGCTCCATACGAACCTTTCATTCTTCTTGAGTGTGGAGAAGAAGTGAAATGCTTTCTCCCCTGCACAAGATAAAAACCTTGACAATACTGCGATCCTTCCTGTCAACTGTTGTACTTCTTTGACTAATGTAGGGCTTCTCATGTCAATGATCGCCTGACACTTGTCTGGGTTCGCCTCTATTCCTCTGTTAGTTAGCATGAACCCAAGGAATTTTCCTGACTGTACTCCAAATGAACACTTGGTAGGATTTAACCTCATGTTGTATTTTCTTACTGAGGCGAGAATGTCGCTTAGATCTTGATCGTGCTCCCCTTCCTCGGTGGTCTTTACCACCATGTCATCTATATAGACCTCTAAATTCTTCCCAGTTTGTTCTGCAAATACTCTATCCGTCAACCTTTGATATGTGGCTCCTTCGTTCTTCAAACCGAATGACATGACGTTATAGAAATAGTTGCAGGTGTTGGTCATAAACGTTGTGTGGGGAGCGTCGGCGGGATTCATCTTGGTCTGATTGTACCCTGAATATGCATCCATGAAGCTGAGCATCTTGTATCCTGATGCTCCATCTATCAGTCTATCAATGTTTGGCAAAGGATAGGGGTCCTTTGGGCATGCTTTGTTCAGGTCTGTAAAATCCACACACATTCTCCACTTTCTGTTCGCCTTCTTCACCATTACGACGTTTGCTAACCAAGATGGGTACTTGATCTCTTCTATGAACCCTGCTTCCTTTAACTTTGTTACTTCTTCAATGATTGCTGCTCTTCTTTCTTCGCCGACTTTCCTTTTCTTTTGCGAGATGGGTTTTGTCTCGGGGGAGATGGATAATTTGTGTGTGATGATTGTCTCGTCTATCCCTGGCATGTCTGAGGGGTGCCATGCGAATATATCTATGTTTTTTTCAGTGTCGCCAGGATCTTTTGTCTCTCTTCTGGCTGCAGAGACGTGCCAATGTTGGTTGTTTGGTGTGCTTCTTTCCCAATTTGGACCTTCTCTAATTCCTCTATGGGGCTTACCCTTCTGTCTTGAAATTCTTCCCTTGGGTCCAGATCCAGCGGACTGATCATATTGACTCCGCCCTTTTGAGGAACGAGGCGAGTCGAGCCTGGGGCGTTGAAGGCTCTGTGCCTTATCTTCAGACTTGACTCATAGCAACGTCTCGTCAGTGCTTGGTCTCCTTTTATGGTTCCTAGTCTTCCATCATCTAGTGGATTCTTTATAGATAGATACAGTGTTGGCATGGCTGCCTCTACAATATTGAAACCTGGTCTTCCTATGATGATGTTGTATGATGTGAAGGGGGTCTTTACCACCAAATATCGGACTTTGATCGTTTTGGCTTGGAATTTTTCTCCAAATGTCGTAAGCAACGTGGTGTAGCCCATGACCTCTACCTGTTCGCCCGCAAAGCCTACTAGCGTGCCGTTGTAAGGCAGTAAGTGCTCGTTGGATAGCTGCATGGCTTTGAAGGCTTCCCAGTACATTATGTCTGCTGAACTCCCTGAGTCGATAAGTACTCTCGTCACATCGCAATTTAGGATTAAGACTTGATTTGCCTCCTCCAGCGAAACCTCCTACAATAGTGTTGACCGCTATCCTTACCTTTTCTCCTTCTGGATTTTCTCCTTGATCCCTTTGTGGGTCTCTTCGTACTTTTGGAACCACGACTTTCCCATTGGCGGCATCATCCAAAAACTTCCTTAGATGGCCACTCTTTATCAGCTCTTCGATGAGATCTCTTAACCTGAAACATTTTTCAGTGTCATGTCCCCTGCACCTATGATATGCGCACCATGCATTTACGTTTTGTCCTAATTGGTGCTTGACTAGGGTCTGGCAAGTGCACCAGTCTATCGTCGAGTAATAATTCACACTCTAGTGTATAGAATGAGTTCGTATCCACAGGGATCGTGCCGAAGCTTCACTAGCGTTATTTAAGTTTGTGATAGTTTGCATTCGCTTTGGGTTTTTGAAAAGGTTTTTATAAAAATAGCGTAATGCTTGACAGAAATATAAAAGCAGAATGTGTAAATAAATAGATTCAAGAAATATAGAGGCTAGGTGTGGTGGTTGGACTCCCTCCCTTCTTCATATTTGGCATGACAGGTATATAACATAGTTATTTAGATTATGTTCGGCGGTGAATTATCCTTGTTGTAATAATACCTTACTATTACACTATGTCTATTAAAGTTTCCCTACATTAACAACTAAGGTACCTACGAGAGCCTAACCTCGATGTGTCACATACCCTAATTACTAAGTGAGTTGTTTATAAACATGCATTATAACCTTCACCAATTAACCTCTAGGTCCTAGTATCGGGCTGTTCATCTTCTAAGTGCTCAGATCACACCTAGTGCATGATTCCTCCTCTAACCGCTCAGTTCACGACTAGTTCAGGATGTTACCGTCTCTATACACCTAGCATTATTTACTACGAGTTCCGGACCATACCAAGTCGAAACCTGATATCAATTCTATGGGGTCTCTCGCTTATCCGGCCAGATTACGAGAATACGTTATTAAAGTGCACGAAAGTAAATAACAAACATAATACTTTAAATATCATTTATTATAACTTAGACTCAATCACAGACTCCAAATATTCATAGGGGAGTTCATCTTCTCCACCACAACCTAAGGCAGCTATTACAAAAGACTACATATTTAAATTACAATAAAGAAATTATAACCTAAACATAAAAGCCTAAAGAAAACATACCTTGCTGAGTTAGTTTTCCCATAAGGGGAGAAAACTATGCCCAATAGAGCTCCTCTGAACCTCTCCTTATAGTAGAGAGTGTTCTACTATTTCTGAATGAATAAAACAATGAAAGGGAGGCTCTATTTATAATTTTCGTAATGGGCCTCAGCACGGCATCACAACACAATAAGGCCATCGTACTGCGATGTGAAGATTCAGTTCAATTTTATAACTGATCCTGTGCATTTCATCAGCTTGGGCGCCAAGTAACATCATCGTACTGCGATGGAGGGCATCGTACTGCGATGGAAGATTTTCTCAAGATTTATTTCTTCTGATTGCTTGGCGTGCAAGGAGCTTTCATCGTGGCACGATGGCACACATCGTGCTGCGATGGAATGCTATATTTCTTCACTTTTTGGGCTTTTTCTTGTCTTTTTGCATCTTGGACTCTGTCTTGATGCTTTTTCTTGCTTTTGTAGGTTTTCCTTCGTATTTGGGCATGTCTTGGTCATTTTACTACTAATAATAATACTAAAAATACCGTAGAAATTCCTGTCAACACAACCCCAAACTTAAACTGTTACTTGTCCTCAAGTAACACGCTGTCAGACAAGATCGTTAGAAAAACAAGAGATAAATAAAGATGATAGGAATTTCACAACCTTTTTGTATTTAAGCAATGGTACCGCTGATTTCTTACCGCCGCGATCATGCTCAGTCCTGCTAGGCTTAGGAGACGTCAATAGTAGCAAATCAGACAGATGCCCGCAAGAGTCCATGTCCAACTTTTCTCTCTCTCACATTTGTGTTTTTCGCTCATTAATTGAAAGGGATATCTCTCAATCATCGTGCAACCTGCCATTTTACCATAGGCTTGCAAGAACTATAAGCAACCAGTCAAAATTCAATACACATGCATTATTTAGAGGTCTTTTCAAGGTTATAACGTGGCTTAAGTCAGGGTAGGACATTTTTTGGAATAGTAGGATAAACATTGGAGTTAAGTTCTACTTTGTTGTTCCTTTTTGTGTACGCAACCTGTGTTCCTTTGGGTGCCTTTTTGTGTTTAGAATCGGAAAATAAGAACCGGATGTGTCTTTGTGTGGTTCTTTTCTATCACTTTCTTTGCCCTTTGACTCTTTCTTTTGCCCTTTGGCTCTTTCTTTTTCATTTATTTTTTTGAAGAGACTATTTTTTTAGGGAATTTTTTATGTTTTCCCGTCTCTTTTTCTTTTATTTTTTTCTTTTTGTAGTGATAGTTCTCCGTATACTCACCCCAAACTTAAACGTTGCTAGTTCCATGAGCAACCCCAAACTTATTTTGTTGCCAAGACTTTGAGAACTATTACCTTAACTCCAAAGAGGGTAATTTCATTGTTTTTCTGGTCTATAGGCTTGTATCGTGGTTTGTCACCGAAACAAAATGGATAATTTCTTTTTACGGCTCAAATTTGGCTAGCAAAGGATATAATAATAATAAGGGTGGCTTGAAAAAGGCTCTGGGTTATAACAAACAATTGCCTAAATGCATATAATATCAAACTAACCAGTCAGTAGAGAATTAGAGCAAGTTCTAGAAAATAAACAAGTGCACGGTACTCTCATAGACATTCGAAAGAAAGTGGTAATACCGTTTGGAAATATTTGGCTCAAATCCTCACATGGCTTAGGTATCTGAAGTTGAACACTTGTCTCACAGACACCAGCTTCATCACTCGTCTCTCTGTCTCCCGAACTTCGCACTTCGGAGCAATCACCTTTGGTTTTCTGTATGAAGGTGTGAAACTCATCTCATCAGTTTTTATAACTCATTTCGCCGCAATCTTACCTACAACAGTGTATCATGCACTAGATAATAAAAAGCAAGCAGTTATTTAATTTTTTATAAGTTTGAATAAGGGCTGTTGACAGATGAAGATGACATGCGAAATTCTAGGCATACATTTATTGAATTGAAAAACTGAATTGAAATTACCGAATTGAAAATACTTAATACTTATCCTTGGGTTGCCTCCCAAGCAGCGCTTGTTTAGCCTCTCATTAGCTTGAGGCATTTCCTCCATTACAGAGGATAGGTTCGCATGTCTCTCTCTTCTATAGGAGTTTTCGCCTTAGCTCTTCCCTCTTTCTTGTTGCTTCTTTCATACTTCTCTGGGTTCTGTTTTTCTTGGAAAGTGGCAAAACAGAGTTGTCCATCATCTTCTGAAGGTATTGTTTTTATGATGGACTTCCCTTTGCCTTTTGGTGGATGTTCCTTCTTTTGTTCTTTTGGTGCATTAACCCAGCTTTTCTTTTCTCTTTTCTCTCAGCAGCAGGCTTCTTCAGAGGTGGCGTATTCACCCTAAACTTAGATTTTCTGGCCACCTTTCGGTTTCTACCCCATGCTTTGACCCATGTTGCTCGGATGTCCACTTCGATGGTTAGCCTCTTCAATTTTTCAGTGAGTTCTTCGGGTACCTCCTCTTCCTGAGATGTTTCTATCTCTAGCTGCGCCATTTCATTCTCCAGTTCTGTTATCTCTACCTTTACCTGTACTTCTTGATCTGGAGTCGGTGGTGTAGCTTCCTTGTCTTTCCACTCTAGCATGAAGCATTTCTCCTTTCCTGCATTGAAAGTTTTTACGGTTGTAGACTTACCTCCACTCCTTAGTGTTATCTCTCCAAGGTTCATATCAATGAGTGCCTTGCAGGTAGCTAGGAATGGCCTTCCAAGAATGACGGGATGCTCTTCATCTTCTCTGATGTCTAGGATCATGAAGTCTACTAGAAATTCTAGGTCTTTGACTTTCACCAAGACGTCTCTAACTGTGCCTACTGAGTGGATAGATGACTGATTAGCTAGTACGAGTTCCCGAGATGTGCCTGCAATAGGTAATGTGAGCTTGAACTTATCTGCCAAAGATAATGGTATTACGTTCACACTTGATCCTACATCACATGGTGCATTAACTCCTGCTTTCCCAATCTGACGGATGATGGTGACGCTTCCAGGATCCTCCTTCTTGGGTGGTGATGACATGAATTTCTATGGTATTTTTAGTGTTATTATTAGTAGTAAAATGACCTAGACAGACCCAAATACGAAGGAAAACCTACAAAAGCATGAAAAAGCATCAAGACAGAGTCCAAGATGCAAAAAGACAAGAAAAAGCCCAAAGAGTGAAGAAAATCAGCATTCCATCGCAGCATGATGGCTCCCATCGTGCCACGATGGGAGCTGCTTATTCGCCAAGAAATCAAGAGCAATAAATCTAAAGAAAATCTCTTCATCGCAGCACGATGCATCATATCGCAGCACGATGGAGTAACTTGGCGCCCAAGCTGATGAAATGCACAGGATCAGTTATAAAACTGAACTAAATCTTCACATCGCAGCACGATGGCTTCATCGTACTGCGATGCCTTGCTGAGGCACATTATGAAAACTATAAATAGAGTCTCCCTTTCATTGTTAAAATTATTCAGAAATAGTATAACACTCTCTACTATAAGGAGAGGTTCAGAGAAGCTCTATTGGACATAGTTTTCTCCCCTTACGGGAAAACTAACTCAGCAAGGTATGTTTCCTTTAGGCTTTTGTATTTAGGTTATAATTTATTGTAATTTAAATATGTAGTCTTTTGTAATTTATGCCTTAGGTTGTGGTGGAGAAGATGAACTCCCCAATGAATATTTGGAGTCTGTGGTTGAGTCTAAGTTATAATAAATGATATTTAGTAATTGTGTTTGTTATTTAATTTCTTGTACTTAATAACGTATCTCGTAATCTGGCCGGATAAGCGGGAGCGCCCTTAGAATTGATATCAGGTTTGGACTTGGTATGGTCCGAAACTAGTAGTAAATAATGCTATGTAAATAGAGACGGTAACATCTTGAACTAGTCGTGAACTGAGCGGTTAGAGGAAGAATCATGCACTAGGTGTGATCTGAGCACTTAGAAGATGAACAGCCCGATACTAGGACCTAGAGGTTAATTGGTGAAGGTTATAATGCATGTTTATAAACAACTCACTTAGTAATTAGGGTATGTGACACATCGAGGTTAGGCTCTCGTAGGTACCTTAGTTGTTAATGTAGGGGAACTTTAAGAGACATAGTGTAATAGTAAGGTATTACTACAACAAGGATAATTCACCGCCGAACATAATGTAGGCACTAGTATTATCACAGAGAATTTTAATATTTGTGTACCTTAATGAAAAATCTTCAAGTTGGTTTTTGATCCATATCACTTGAGAACAACAATTTGCAGCTGGCACATATTCTGCTTCTGTTGTTGATAGTGCTATGGTATTTTGCTTTCTGCAACACCAACTTACAAGAGCTTCACCAAGAAATTGACATGCTCCACTTGTGCTTTTTCTTTCAAGTTTATCACCAGCATAGTCAGCATCACAGTAGGCCTTAAGATCAAAATGCGATCCCTTTTTGTACCAGAGACCAACATCAGGAGTACCTACCAGGTACCTAAAAATTCTTTTGACTGCTGTGAGATGTGATTCTCTTGGAGAAGTTTGAAATCTTGCACAAAGACCAACTGAGAAAACAATGTCTGGTCTACTAGCAGTTAAATAGAGGAGTGATCCAATCATCCCTCTATATTCCTTTTCAAACACATGTTTTCCATTTTCATCTTTGTCTAAATTTGTTGATGGATGCATAGGAGTAGTCATGATTTTTGCTTCACTCATTTTATATTTTTTGAGTAGATCTTTGATGTATTTTTCTTGAAAGATAAAAATACCATCATCTTGTTGCTTGATTTGCAACCCAAGGAAAAATTTGAGTTCTCCCATAATGCTCATCTCCAATTCACTTTGCATAAGATTTGAAAATTCTTCACACATTTTTTCATTAGTAGCACCAAATATAATATCATCAACATAAACTTGCACAATTAACAAATCTTGTTTATTGGTTTTTATAAAAAGAGTAGTGTCAATTTTACCTCTAGAAAATCCATTATCTAGTAGAAAAGTACTTAGTCTTTCATACCATGCTCTTGGTGCTTGTTTAAATCCATAAAGAGCTTTGGTTAATTTAAAAACATGATTAGGTTTATGTTCATCTTTGAACCCAGGAGGTTGATGTACATAAACTTCTTCATTTAAAAATCCATTTAAGAATGCACTTTTCACATCCATTTGAAAAAGTTTGAAACATTTATGAGATGCATATGCTAGTAATATTCTGATAGCTTCTAACCTTGCTACAGGTGCAAATGTTTCATCATAGTATATACCTTCTTGTTGATTGTAACCTTGAGCAACAAGTCTTGCCTTGTTTCTGATTACCTTACCATTTTCATCAAGTTTATTTCTGAAAACCCATCTAGTGCCAATGGTTGAATGATTTGGAGGAGTAGGTACCAGGTTCCAAACTTCATTTCTTTCAAATTGCATTAACTCTTCCTTCATGGCTTCAATCCATGATTCATCAACAATTGCTTCATCAATTGTCTTAGGTTCAATTTGAGAGATCATGGCTAGATTGGTTTCATTAACTTGAAAAGATCTTCTTGTTCTTACTTTGTCACCGATATCTCCTATAATCTGTTCTTGTGGATGGTTTACCACTACCTTCCAAGTTTTAGGTGTTTCTTTTGGAGAAGCTTCTACAGGAGTTTCTTTTGGTTGAGTTTGATCTTCTTCTTCATCATTTTTAATTTGAACAGATTGTTCTTCAAATTCATCAAACTTAACATGCATACTTTCTTCAAGAGTTTTAGTAGTTAAATTAAAAACTCTATAAGCTATAGATGTTAGAGAATAACCTAGGAATAACCCTTTGTCTGATTTAGCATCAAACTTTCCTAAATTATCCTTGATGTTCAAGATATAGCAGTAGCATCCAAAGATATGAAAATATGAAATGTTTGGTTTTCTGTCTTTCCAAAGTTCATAAGGAGTTTTGTTTAAAACTTTTCTTATTGAAACTCTATTTAAAATGTAACATGCAGTGTTGATGGCTTCTGCCCAAAAATATTTTTCAACATTTGATTCATCAATCATGGTTCTAGCCATTTCTTGTAAAGTTCTATTTTTCCTTTCAACAACTCCATTTTGTTGAGGAGTTCTTGGACAAGAAAAATTATGAGAGATTCCATTATCATTTAAGAATGATTCAAAGTGAGAGTTTTCAAATTCTCCACCATGATCACTTCTTATAGAAATGATATTGGATTCTTTTTCATTTTGAACCTTTTTGCAAAAGTTTTTAAAGTATTCAAGAGATTCATCTTTATGTTTTAAAAACAAAACCCATGTAAACCTTGAGTAATCATCTACAATAACAAAGCCATAATTTTTACCTCCTAGACTTGTAGTTTTGACAGGTCCAAATAAATCTATGTGAAGTAGTTCAAGAGGTTTCTTGGTTGATATAAAATCTTTTGGTTTAAAACTGCTTTTAGCTTGTTTTCCCTTTGTACAGCTTTTACACAATTTATCTTTGTCAAAACTTATCTTAGGTAATCCTCTTACTAGATCAAGTTGAGAAATTTTAGCTAATGTTCTCATACTTACATGTCCTGCTCTTTTGTGCCAAATCCATTTGTCTTTTTCAAGAGTCACAAAACATGATTCAGCAGGTAATTCATCTAAGTATAGAACATACACATTTTTCATTCTTGATCCTTTGAAAAGAGTTTTTCCAGAAGATAATTGTTTGATTTCACAAGTATCAGTTTTGAATACAACTTCAAGACCATTGTCACACAATTGACTAATGCTTATTAAGTTATGTTCAAGACCTTCAACATAGTGAACATTTTCAATTTTAGCTGAGTTAATCTTACCAATCATACCTTTACCTTTGATGCTAGCTTTTTCATTATTTTCAAAGGTAATTGATCCACCTTCTTTTCTTTCAAAAGATAGAAAGCTTTGCCTGTCTCCAGTCATATGCCTTGAGCATCCACTGTCCAAGTACCAAGGCTTTTTCTTGACTGTTAGAAGACATTCCTGCATTTGAAGTTAGTAAGGCTTTTGGTACCCATACTGATTTGGGTCCTTGAGAGTTAGTTTTTGTGTTAAAAGGTTTTTGAAAATTATGTCTTCCAGTTTTAAAAACTTGTTTTTGAGGTTTGTGCTTTTCAGTCTTTCTTTGGAGATTGTTTAAAGAATGATCTTTCTTTTCCTATAAAACCTTTTTATGACAGAAAAATCTTTTGTGACCTTGTGTAAGACAGTAAGAACAAAATAACTTTCTTACTTTCTTTTCCTTCTTAGGTCCAAAGAAATCTTTGTATAAATTTTGTTTAGAACCTAAACCAGCTTTGTTAAGACATCTTATTTGTGATCCCATGATGTTTTCCAAAGTTTTAGTATATGTTACAAATTTTGATAGATCTTTTTCTAAAGCAAACATATTTAGTTTTAAATTAATGTTTTCCTTTTGAAGGTTAATATCAGCTTTTGGTTTGGGTGATTCTTCATGATTGGTTTTCAAATTTATTATAGTTTCTTTTAAGGTTTGAATCTTATTTTTAAAAGAATCTCTTTCCTTGGTTAATCTATCAATTTCATTTTTAAGTTCACTATTTTTTTTATTTGTAATTTGACAGTCATATAGAAGATTATCAAAGAGATGTTCAGTTTTAACACAAGATGAGCAAGGTTCAAGTGTTACCTCTTCACTGTCTGATTTTGTCATTAGACAGATGTTGGCTTCTTCTTCTTCTGTATCTCCTAGATCATCCAAATCATCCCATGTAGCCATCATTGACTTCTTTTTGAAGAAAGGTTTGCTTTGCTTCAGCTTTGGACAGTCAGTTTTGAAGTGACCAAGTTGATTGCAGCCATAGCATCTTATCTGACTCATGTCAGTTTCTGGTTTGGATGGATTTCTTCTAGGTGGGAATGATTTTTTGATGTGATTTCTTCTCTGCATGAGCTTTTGAATTCTTCTTGATAGAAAGGCTAGTTCTTCTTCATTATCATCTTGAAGAAAATCATCACCTTCTATTTCTTCATTTTTTTATTGTTCTTCTGTTTGAGATTCTAGTGCAATCATCTTTTTCTTTTGAGGTTTTTCTTCTTGAAGAATGGCTTCATGAGCTTTTAATGAGCCAATAAGATCCTCAAGTTTCATCTCAGATAAAACTTTGGATTCAGTGATTGCAGTTACTATATGTCTCCAATGCTTTGGCAAACATCTCAGCAACTTTCTAATTCTTTCATGTATGGAATAGCTTTTCCCAAGGGAATTTAGCTCATTTATGATTACTGTGAATCTTCCATACATTTGATCTACAGTCTCATCTTCCTGCATTTCAAACAGTTCAAATTTTCTTACCCCAATATCAATTCTGGTTTCTTTTATACGGCTGGTTCCTTCATGATGAGTTTGAAGTGTGTTCCACATTTCTTGTGCAGTTTTACATTCCATGATCCTGTCATATTCTTCCCTGCACAAAGCACATTTAATAAAAAAATTAGCTTTAGTATTTAGAAGTACCCTATCAGCTTCAGTTGTAGTCCATTCAGCTTGAGGTTTTGGAGTGTTGGTGTCTTTGGTTAGTGGTATGTATTCTCCAATTTCTATAACAGACCACATGTTGTTGTCTTGTGATCTCAGAAACAGTTCCATTTTATCTTTCCAATAGTAATAGTCATCTCCTTCAAATAGAGGTGATCTATTTGAAGATCCTCCTTCTGAAATGAATTTTGCAGCTTTTGCCATTACTTCCTTCCTGAATCTTTTCCTCTAGCACTTGTTAGATGCTTAGTTTTAGAGGCAGTGCTCTGATGCCAATTGAAGTAACAATATTTGTCACAAGAAATGGGGGGTTTGAATTGTGACCTTTTAAAATTTTTGCTGCAATACTAAATCAAAGGTAAGTAACAAAATGAAATCACACAATTTGTTGGAGATCAATCTTCTAAGATGTATAAGCCGAAATAAAAGTGATATGTGTTATTAGTGTTTGCTTAAAGTAAAGAGTAGGGAAAGAAGAAAACAAACACAAGGAATTTATCCTGGTTCACCCCTTAATGATATGGGCTACTTCCAGTCCCCACTTTGAGTGAGATTATCCACTATAATCTAGACCAAGATTACAACAAGTTCTTCCCTTAACCTTAACCAAGGCCAAGTAACAAAATCAGTTATCACCAACTGATTTTCCACTCAATCAATTCTCAACTAATTGACTTGAGTTAGATCTCTCAAAGATATAAAATGATTTTGGATCTTACAAGCTTATACCAACCTAAACTAGTTGTATATGCTCAAAATAAATTACACTCAAGATACTCAATGAATTCAGATCCTAAATGCTAGAAAGCTTTGGAGTATGAGTGAAAAAGGAGAGCTTTAAGATTGCTTAGTGAAATGTGAATCAATGCTTTTGATTGCTTGAAAACTCTTGCTCTTCCTTGTAGCCAACCTTGCTATTTATAGATGAAGAAGTTCCTCTGATTTGAACTTCAATTATTGCTGTTGGGAGTGTGAAATAGCCGTTGCCAAATGGGCAAAACTGTCCATTCAAAACTGTCCTTTTTTAAGTAAGCCTGGAGACCATTCTTCCTATGGTCTCTGCTAAATGGATTGGAAGGAATATTAAGCATATTCTGTTTGCCAACTGTAATGAGCTGTTTCTGATGTTATAACCGTTGTAGAACAATAGCTCATGTGTGGAAATAGCTTGTGGATAAGAATGTAGCTTGTAGCCAAAATTTGGGAGACCATTCTCCTGTCTGCTGGAGACCATTCTCCTGTCTGCTGGAGACCATAGCTTCTTGTGTGAGAAAAGAAGCAAACGAATTTGCTGAGTTGTTGCAAGCTGTTTGACAGTTGTAGAAGACTTTAACAAGGCCTAGCATAGCCACTATTCATGAGTCCTTGCAAGGACAAGTGAATAGTAAAGTTTGAACACTTGTGTGACAAAGTGGAGCTTCTCTTTCATAGGCTTGTACTTGCAAATAGTGAATCAGTCCTTTGCTGAGTTCTTTGTCTAATTCTCATTGGTCTAGAATTTTCTTTAATGATGATATTGGAGAACATAAGACCTTGTCAATAACTTGTGAGCTTTTACTTCCTTAAAAGCACTTAAATGAGTAAGCTCAAGGATCAAAATTATTCCTTGCCTTAAAAGACTTATTCCAAACTGTTGTGATACTATATTTAAGTCTTGTATAAAGTTCATCCTTGTCCCATATGAAGTTGACTTAAATAAGTGCTTATCCAATGAATACGTGAGTCTGGGAGACCATTCAGAGACCGTTCTCCAGACAAAAACTTGCTTATTTGTTTCTTGTGATTAAGACATAATGATATTAACTCTTTGCATCTGTCTTATATTAAATCACTCAAAAGCACTTGTTAGATCACATAATAATCAGAATATAATTAAAACTTAATTAAGGATGTTTTGTTATCTTTAAAACATCAAAATAGGATTTTGTCTCAACAATGAGTTCGTATCCACATGGATCGTGCCGAAGCTTCACTAGCGTTATTTAAGTTTGTGATAGTTTGCATTCGCTTTGGGTTTTTGAAAAGGTTTTTATAAAAATAGCGTAATGCTTGACAGAAATATAAAAGTAGAATATATAAATAAATAGATTCAACAAATATAGAGGCTAGGTGTGGTGGTTGGAGTCCCTCCCTTCTTCATATTTGGCATGACAGGTATATAACATAGTTATTTAGATTATGTTCGGCGGTGAATTATCCTTGTTGTAGTAATACCTTACTATTACACTATGTCTATTAAAGTTTCCCTACATTAACAACTAAGGTACCTACGAGAGCCTAACCTCGATGTGTCACATACCCTAATTACTAAGTGAGTTGTTTATAAACATGCATTATAACCTTCACCAATTAACCTCTAGGTCCTAGTATCAGGCTGTTCATCTTCTAAGTGCTCAGATCACACCTAGTGCATGATTCCTCCTCTAACCGCTCAGTTCACGACTAGTTCAGGATGTTACCATCTCTATACACCTAGCATTATTTACTACGAGTTCCGGACCATACCAAGTCAAAACCTGATATCAATTCTATGGGCGCTCCCGCTTATCCGGCCAGATTACGAGAATACGTTATTAAAGTGCACGAAAGTAAATAACAAACATAATACTTTAAATATCATTTATTATAACTTAGACTCAATCACAGACTCCAAATATTCATAGGGGAATTCATCTTCTCCACCACAACCTATGGCAGCTATTACAAAAGACTACATATTTAAATTACAATAAAGAAATTATAACCTAAACATAAAAGCCTAAAGAAAACATACCTTGCTGAGTTAGTTTTCTCGTAAGGGGAGAAAACTATGCCCATTAGAGCTCCTCTGAACCTCTCCTTATAGTAGAGAGTGTTCTACTATTTCTGAATGAATAAAACAATGAAAGGGAGGCTCTATTTATAGTTTTCGTAATGGGCCTCAGCAAGGCATCGCAGCACGATAAGGCCATCGTACTGCGATGTGAAGATTCAGTTCAATTTTATAACTGATCCTGTGCATTTCATCATCTTGGGCGCCAAGTAACATCATTGTACTGCGATGGTGTTTACTGTGAAATTTGGTAAACAACGCTAGTTTGATTATTACAAGAGAGATCAACTAGTAAATCTCGGGACATAGTGCTTTTGTTTATATTTTCAAAGAGAATGGTTGTAAGACCCAAGATTTCATTGTATAGTTGGTTTAAGGAATATTAGGGTTTCGATGTGTTCGTGTGATGAAACATCGTGTAATTATTAGCTTTTGCTGTAATTGAGCCGGTTTTGTGCTCATGCACTGTAATTGTACAGACTTTGGTTCTGTGATCCTGTTTCTTGTATAAGAAGTTATATGTGGTTTTAGAATAATAAGTTTTGGATTATTCTTGTTTTTGGAAAAACGAGTAGGATTTTACCCGTTGTTGTAAAATCTTATTGCGTCTGTTTTGAGTGAGGTTTCGGATGGAAGTTTTATATATCTGCGCGAGTTAAGATATATTCTGAGATTAATTTTCTGAGGTATGGAAGAAAATTACAGTCGCGGAAAAAGATTCGGCGATAAGTTTTGGAAATGTGAAACGTTAGACGTCCTTTCCGTAGGTTTTATGTTTTTGTGATTTACGTTCGTCGCGGCGTGCGAGAGCTGAACGTGTGAGCGTTTCTATGAGGTATTGAGTTTTATCTCAAGTGGATTTGGTTTGGTTTGATCCAATGGCTAGGGTTTTGTCTTGGCATTTTGTCTTTTGATCCAATGGCCATGAGTGAGCAAGAGCTATGGCATAGTAAGGAGGTTTGGTCACTTGGTCACTTAGAAAAACATCACCAAATCATCTCATTCTTTCTCTCTTTCACGTAGACTCCATTACTTTCATTTCCAACCTTCACAAATTTTCCATTCTTCACCATTTCACTCCATTTCAAGCTTTGGAGCTTTGAGGAAAGTTGTAGAGAATCACTTTCTAAAGGTAACCCTCTCTTCTCATCTCTTAGGTTGGTAGACTTATAGAGTTTAAGAGTGTTTGGGTCTATGTTCTCATGAGGGTTTGTTAGAAAATGTTACTTTACATGGTTTTGTTCCATGAATGTTGTTCATGAGGTCTAGAAAAGCATGTTTAGGCTTTGTTGTTTGTTTTCCATGAGTTGGTGAAAAATCTCATGAGAAAAGTTAGGGTTTTGGTTAGTTTATGTATTGATCAATTACATGAGGTTATGTTGTAAGGTTTTGAAAAGAAAAGTTGTCTTTGAACCTTTGGGCGAAAGGGAAATGCGTTGTATGGTTTTGTTTTGGAAAATCCGATGAAAAATATTTTGAGGTTTATGAAAATATTTCCTAAGTGTTTTTGGGTAGTGTTTTGGGGTCAAAATGGTTTAAAACTATTGTGACATGTGGTGTCGCTTTGTACTTTGAAAACATGTTTGAAAATGATTACCGGACGGTTAAGGCCCGTAATAAAACTTGTGCTTGGGTTTGGTTTTGATTTTGGAAATGAAAATCAAATAACTTGCACTCGAAGCAACCAACATGCTTTCGGAAATGTGTTGCTTGCTTATGAAAATGGGTTGCTTTTATGCCTTGAAAAGATGTTGGGAACTAATAGAATCAAACTAGGCTTGGGGTGGAAAAGGTGGTGTGAGTTGCTGTCTTGTGCTGTCATGACAGGTGCAACTCGCTGAGCGAGTTGTTACTCGCCAGGGCGAGTGTCACAGGTCCTGACAACACGCCAGGGCGTGCTCCAGAGCGAGTAAGACCAGTACTCTCTGCCTTCACTCGCCACCAACTCGCCAGGGCGAGCTCTGGGAGTTGAAATTTTGGATTCTGATTTCTAAACTTGGTTTTTATCTTTCTAATCCCTTTTTATTAATTTATGGAAGTGGTTGGGATTGGAAACGAGTTTTTCGGGTACTCGGAAAGTACGAAGCTTATAACGCAAGAAAACGGCCATTTTACATTTCAAATTATTTAAGACTTTGGCCTATTGTTTTGGGTCCTAAAAATAGTACAAATAACTCATGGTGGTTGATCAATACGATAGATTTTGGTATGGTATCCGAAAGAGTGAATTTTCCTTAGAAACCTTTAGGTTTTTGGGGTTTTGGTGTAGTTTCAATACTATTGGTTAGAGAACAAGGTATTGATTGTTACGCTGCTTGTTTTAGGAAGCGCGTTGTGTTGTTTGAGCGTGTGTTGTTGACGGAAGCTTGCCGAGGTAAGGGCTCCACTTTATTTCTGTCTTTTAAAACGGTTGACATGTTTGGAATTCGCTGCGACGCAATTGTTGTGTGTTGACATGTTTGTGTTATGTATGCTCGTTGATGAGAACGTGTTTACATTACTTGTGCAATTTACATATGATTTGGAAAATATATGTATGAATTGCTATGTTTTAGTTACATATGCTTGAGAGGTATGTATGTGTGGCATTAGCATATGTAGGGAATCGTATGCTCATGCATTCATTGTGCGTAGTTGCGTGGGTGGACTACGGGGTGTTGGTTGCGTGAGTGGACCCACCCAAAATCCTACGGGATCTTATTGAGTACAATAAGTGGTTGCGTGAGTGGACCACGGGGTGTGATTGCGTGAGTGGATCCACCTTAACCCTTTGCGGTTTTATTGGTTATGATTAGTAATTCCGGAATTCATTTGCATGTGGTAGCTCTGGCAGTACCACACTCATTGTAGAAGTCTGCATTAGGCTTGGTGTGCATCATATATATAAGCCCGTTGGTGGGAATTGCTTTTGTGTTAAAGAGCTTTCTCTTGTGTATGTGGAAATTTGTTATGTGTACATCTTTCGCACCGGTTATATATATATATACTTGTATTTTGTGGTGACCCTTTCTTTCATTTGCGGGCTCATCCCACCCAGATGATGGGTTAGGTCGTGGCGACGACGGTGGCTGTTCCAGACCCCAGTGAGCGGTTGGAGTTGTAGCCTAGAATAGTTAGACTATGCGCCGGTGTGTTTTGTGCACCGTGCTTTTTGGTTAGCATAGGATTTCTAACTTGTTTTGGTACTTAGACTTGGATTGTAATTATTCAGGAAATACACTTTGCTTGTCGAAGCACCTTTTGGTAATGAGTTCTTTGTATATTTGAATGCCGGTTCATTTATAAAACTATTATGCGCACTTTGAGTGTTAGTTGAAAAAGAAAAAAAAAATAATGCCCTTTTTGGCTTTTGAAAAACGGGGTGTTACAATTTGGTATCAGAGCCCGGCTTTAAATCTTCAAAGGGAAAGTGTATACTTGAGTCGTTAGTTCAGAGTCGGTTAGAACGTAACTAGTGTTGAGTTAGTTCTAGTGGTTGTTCTGTGTCGGTTATGGGTTAGTAATCCGTTGAGTGAGGTTTTCTGTTGGAATTCAGAAATGTTTGGATAAGGATCTAATCGAAGAGAATTGGTATGTGCAGGAAACGATGCCTCCAAGAAGGGCCCCTGCTAGAGATGATGATGAGGTGGACATCCATCAGATGGCTTATGCCATGAATACAATGGCAGCAGCGGTGACTGTGCAAACTCATGCTAAGGCGCAGAGAGACCTTGAAAAGCGCGACAGGGAGATCCTGGCCGCTGGGTCTAGGGTTCTCGCAAGTTTTAATCAGCAGGCCCCTCCAAAGTTTAATGGGGAGGGAGGTCCAGAAACAGCGGATTTATGGCTCCATGCTATGGAGAGGATATTTGGGGCAATTCATTGTCCGGAGGGGGAGAAGGTAGTTCTAGCTACCTATCAGCTGCTTGGGGGTTCCGAATTTTGGTGGAGGAACACCCGTCTGATTATGGAGAATGCATATGAGGTGATTAACTGGGAGAACTTCAAGAGGAGGTTCCTGGCTAAGTATTTCCCTGAGACTGCAAGGGAAAGGTATGGTGAGGAGTTTCTGAGACTACGTCAGGGGAGTATGAATGTGGAGGCGTATTCCAAGAAGTTTGAATCATTATCCCGTTTCTTCCGCTTCTTTAGGGATGGGATAGATGAGGTTTATATGTGTCGTCGCTTCCAAGATGGGCTGAGGTACGAACTGCAGGATGCGGTTGTGCCGTTGGGTATTCGGCAATTTCAAGTCTTGGTTGAAAAGTGCCAAGAGGTTGAAGATATGAGAAACAAAAGGGTGAACCGTCAGGGTGGTTTTAGTGCTGGGGGACCAAGTCGTTCTGGTGGTCCGAATCAAAGTCAGAACCGTGGAAAACAAGGCAGTAAGCCATATGACCGTCCACAGTATAACAAGGGACAGGGTCGATCGGTGAATCAGGGCAGTCAGAATACCGGGAAGCAGGGCTGTTTTAAGTGTGGTGAAGTGGGCCACTATGCGAATGAATGCCGGAATCAGGGGCATGTTTGTTTTAATTGCAAGAAGCCGGGACACTTTGCTAGAGATTGCAAAGCCCCGAAGGCCGGGCCGTCGGCTAATGTGGCACAAGGCTCACAAGGTACCAGACCTGCGGCAAAGGCACGTGCTTACTGTATGGGCACAGAAGTGAGTGGGCAGGCTAGCAATGCCATTCACGAGAGCTGTCACATTGCAGGTAATTCTTTAACTGCTTTGATTGACACGGGGGCAACCCACTCATTCATTTCTTTGGCTTGTGCAAATCGGTTGAGTTTGAATGTTTCTGTTCTTCCTTTTGATTTGAATGTTTTGACTCCTGCTAAGGATTTAGTAGTGAATACTGCATGTTTGCATTGTTTGGTAGTAATCCAGAATAGGGATTTTCTGGTCAATTTGGTTTGTCTACCGCTTTTATCTCTCGAGATCATCCTCGGGATGGATTGGTTGTCTTATCATTATGTGATTCTAGACTGTGCTCGGAAATTGGTTTTCTTTCCCGAGCCAGGTGTGCGAAGGTACTTGTCTGCAAATCGGCTTTCTGTGGTTATGTGTAACGGAGAACCGGAGATAGTCTCACTTGCTAGGTTAGGAGTGACGTCGGAGATCCGAATTGGGGAAATTCGAGTGGTTCAGGATTTCCAAGATGTGTTTCCATCGGAGATTCCAGCTTTTCCTCCGTGTAGAGAGGTGGAATTCTTTATTGATTTGCAACCGGGTACGGGTCCGATTTCGGAATCAGCTTATCGGATGGCTCCAACTGAGTTGGTAGAGTTGAAAAGTCAGATTGAGGACTTGTTAGGTAAAGGTTTCATAAGGCCTAGTGTGTCGCCTTGGGGAGCACCGGTCTTATTGGTTAAAAAGAAGGATGGTAAGTCTCGTTTGTGTGTGGATTATCGGAAGCTTAATAAGGTGACTATCAAGAACCGATATCCATTGCCACGAATCGATGATTTGATGGATCAGTTGAGGGGAGCCTCAGTGTTTTCAAAGATTGACTTGAAGTCTGGTTATCACCAGATAAGGGTACGAGATGAGGATATTCAGAAAACGGCGTTTAGGACGCGGTATGGGCATTATGAGTTTTTGGTGATGCCGTTTGGAGTGACGAATGCACCTGCTATCTTTATGGCTTACATGAATCGGATATTCAATTCATTTTTGGACAAGTTTGTAGTGGTGTTCATTGATGACATTTTGGTGTATTCGAAAAGTGAAGAGGAGCATGAAGAGCATCTTCGCTTGGTTTTGCAAGTTTTGCGGGAGAAAAGGTTGTATGCTAACCCGTTAAAGTGTGATTTTTGGTTGGAAGAGGTGAATTTCCTTGGCCATGTTATATCAAAAGAGGGAATAGCCGTGGATCCAGCCAAGATTGATACGGTACTTTCATGGAAGCAGCCTCAAACAGTGACTGATGTAAGGAGTTTTGTCGGTTTGGCCGGTTATTACCGAAGGTTCATTGAAGGTTTCGCTAAGATTGTGGCACCGATGACACAACTTACGCGAAAAGATCAACCTTTTGCGTGGACGGAGAAGTGTGAGTTGAGTTTCCAGTTGTTGAAAGAACGGTTGACGACTTCACCAGTTTTGATGTTACCACAGTCGGAGGAACCGTATGAGGTTTATTGTGACGCTTCTCATCAGGGGTTGGGTTGTGTGTTGATGCAACACAAGAGAGCAGTGGCTTATGCGTCAAGACAGTTGAAAGTGCATGAAAAGAATTATCCTACGCACGATCTAGAGCTTGCGGCTGTTGTTTTCGCATTGAAGATTTGGAGACATCATCTTTATGGTTGCACTTTTGTCGTGTTTAGTGACCATAAAAGCCTTAAGTATCTGTTCGATCAGAAGGAGCTTAATATGAGGCAACGGAGGTGGATGGAAACTTTGAAAGATTTTGATTTCACTTTAGAATACCATCCTGGAAAGGCTAATGTGGTAGCCGATGCTTTGAGTAGGAAGAGTGTGTCGGTTTGTTCGGCACAAATGGCTAGTCAACAAGAGCTGTTGAGAGAGTTTCGTGACTTGCACCTAGAGGTAGAGTTTGCTTTAGGGAATATGAGACTGGGTATGATTACCATCTCGAACGGTTTGTTGGAGGACATTGCTAATTGTCAAGATAACAAGTTTCTCATGGAGAAAAGAGCTTTGATTGTTCGAGGAACCAACCGAGATTTCAAGGTGGGGTCGGACAATATCTTGAGGTGTCAAGGGAGAGTGTGTGTACCCGAAGCTATGGACTTGAGGAACATCATTCTAGGGGAGGCACACAAGAGTAAACTTAGTATACATCCCGGAGCAACAAAGATGTATCAAGACCTGAGGCATGAATTCTGGTGGCCGGGTATGAAAAAGGATGTGGCCGAGTATGTGGCGTCGTGTCTGACTTGTCAGAAGGCGAAGATTGAACATCAGAGACCAGCAGGGATGCTGCAGTCGTTAGATATCCCCGAGTGGAAGTGGGATAGCATTTCTATGGATTTCATCACTGGTTTACCTAAGACCAGGAGGAAGCATGATTCCATTTGGGTGATAGTGGATCGTTTGACTAAGTCCGCTCATTTTCTACCGGTAAGGATTACGGATACAGCAGCAAAGTTGACCGATATTTACATTGCTGAGATTGTGAGGTTACATGGGATTCCGTCAAGTATAGTGTCGGATCGAGACCCAAAGTTTACTTCACACTTTTGGAAGACTTTGCATGAGGCGTTGGGGACGAAACTGAGATTGAGTTCCGCCTACCATCCTCAGACAGATGGGCAGACTGAGAGAACAAATCAATCGTTGGAAGATTTGTTGAGAGCATGTGTGTTGGATGATCGTGGAAGTTGGGATGATGTATTACCTTTGATAGAATTCACATACAACAACAGTTTCCACGCGAGTATTGGAATGGCACCATACGAGGCTTTGTATGGGAGGAGATGTCAGACTCCTTTGTGTTGGTACCAAGATGGGGAGAGTATGATAGTAGGGCCGGAAATGGTACAACAGACGACGGACAAGGTCCGAAAGATAAGGGCAATGATGAAAGTTGCTCAAGATCGACAAAAGAGTTATGCGGATAGGCGTCGGAGGCCTTTAGAGTTTGAGGAGGGAGATCACGTATTTCTCCGTGTTACCCCAACAACTGGTGTTGGAAGGGCTTTGAAAGCGAAAAAGTTGACTCCGAGGTTTATAGGGCCTTATCAGATTACGGAGCGGATTGAGAAGGTAGCATATCGGATCGCGTTGCCACCGGTACTATCTTTGATTCATGACGTGTTCCATGTGTCGCAATTGCGGAAATATACACCGGATCCATCGCATGTGATCACACCAGATGACATCCAGTTGAGGGATAATTTGTCATTCGAGGTTCCGCCGATCAAGATTGCGGATAGGAAGATGAAACGTCTGAGGACGAAAGAGATACCTTTGGTGAAGGTAATATGGAACGAAGCTACAGGAGATACTACCTGGGAGCTCGAGAGTAAGATGAAGGAATTATACCCCAGATTGTTCGACGATGTCTAAGTTTCGAGGACGAAACTTCTTTTAGGGGGGTAGTATTGTAAGACCCAAGATTTCATTGTATAGTTGGTTTAAGGAATATTAGGGTTTCGATGTGTTCGTGTGATGAAACATCGTGTAATTATTAGCTTTTGCTGTAATTGAGCCGGTTTTGTGCTCATGCACTGTAATTGTACAGACTTTGGTTCTGTGATCCTGTTTCTTGTATAAGAAGTTATATGTGGTTTTAGAATAATAAGTTTTGGATTATTCTTGTTTTTGGAAAAACGAGTAGGATTTTACCCGTTGTTGTAAAATCTTATTGCGTCTGTTTTGAGTGAGGTTTCGGATGGAAGTTTTATATATCTGCGCGAGTTAAGATATATTCTGAGATTAATTTTCTGAGGTATGGAAGAAAATTACAGTCGCGGAAAAAGATTCGGCGATAAGTTTTGGAAATGTGAAACGTTAGACGTCCTTTCCGTAGGTTTTATGTTTTTGTGATTTACGTTCGTCGCGGCGTGCGAGAGCTGAACGTGTGAGCGTTTCTATGAGGTATTGAGTTTTATCTCAAGTGGATTTGGTTTGGTTTGATCCAATGGCTAGGGTTTTGTCTTGGCATTTTGTCTTTTGATCCAATGGCCATGAGTGAGCAAGAGCTATGGCATAGTAAGGAGGTTTGGTCACTTGGTCACTTAGAAAAACATCACCAAATCATCTCATTCTTTCTCTCTTTCACGTAGACTCCATTACTTTCATTTCCAACCTTCACAAATTTTCCATTCTTCACCATTTCACTCCATTTCAAGCTTTGGAGCTTTGAGGAAAGTTGTAGAGAATCACTTTCTAAAGGTAACCCTCTCTTCTCATCTCTTAGGTTGGTAGACTTATAGAGTTTAAGAGTGTTTGGGTCTATGTTCTCATGAGGGTTTGTTAGAAAATGTTACTTTACATGGTTTTGTTCCATGAATGTTGTTCATGAGGTCTAGAGAAGCATGTTTAGGCTTTGTTGTTTGTTTTCCATGAGTTGGTGAAAAATCTCATGAGAAAAGTTAGGGTTTTGGTTAGTTTATGTATTGATCAATTACATGAGGTTATGTTGTAAGGTTTTGAAAAGAAAAGTTGTCTTTGAACCTTTGGGCGAAAGGGAAATGCGTTGTATGGTTTTGTTTTGAAAAATCCGATGAAAAATATTTTGAGGTTTATGAAAATATTTCCTAAGTGTTTTTGGGTAGTGTTTTTGGGTCAAAATGGTTTAAAACTATTGTGACATGTGGTGTCGCTTTGTACTTTGAAAACATGTTTGAAAATGATTACCGGACGGTTAAGGCCCGTAATAAAACTTGTGCTTGGGTTTGGTTTTGATTTTGGAAATGAAAATCAAATAACTTGCACTCGAAGCAACCAACATGCTTTCGGAAATGTGTTGCTTGCTTATGAAAATGGGTTGCTTTTATGCCTTGAAAAGATGTTGGGAACTAATAGAATCAAACTAGGCTTGGGGTGGAAAAGGTGGTGTGAGTTGCTGTCTTGTGCTGTCATGACAGGTGCAACTCGCTGAGCGAGTTGTTACTCGCCAGGGCGAGTGTCACAGGTCCTGACAACACGCCAGGGCGTGCTCCAAAGCGAGTAAGACCAGTACTCTCTGCCTTCACTCGCCACCAACTCGCCAGGGCGAGCTCTGGGAGTTGAAATTTTGGATTCTGATTTCTAAACTTGGTTTTTATCTTTCTAATCCCTTTTTATTAATTTATGGAAGTGGTTGGGATTGGAAACGAGTTTTTCGGGTACTCGGAAAGTACGAAGCTTATAACGCAAGAAAACGGCCATTTTGCATTTCAAATTATTTAAGACTTTGGCCTATTGTTTTGGGTCCTAAAAATAGTACAAATAACTCATGGTGGTTGATCAATACGATAGATTTTGGTATGGTATCCGAAAGAGTGAATTTTCCTTAGAAACCTTTAGGTTTTTGGGGTTTTGGTGTAGTTTCAATACTATTGGTTAGAGAACAAGGTATTGATTGTTACGCTGCTTGTTTTAGGAAGCGCGTTGTGTTGTTTGAGCGCGTGTTGTTGACGGAAGCTTGCCGAGGTAAGGGCTCCACTTTATTTCTGTCTTTTAAAACGGTTGACATGTTTGGAATTCGCTGCGACGCAATTGTTGTGTGTTGACATGTTTGTGTTATGTATGCTCGTTGATGAGAACGTGTTTACATTACTTGTGCAATTTACATATGATTTGGAAAATATATGTATGAATTGCTATGTTTTAGTTACATATGCTTGAGAGGTATGTATGTGTGGCATTAGCATATGTAGGGAATCGTATGCTCATGCATTCATTGTGCGTAGTTGCGTGGGTGGACTACGGGGTGTTGGTTGCGTGAGTGGACCCACCCAAAATCCTACGGGATCTTATTGAGTACAATAAGTGGTTGCGTGAGTGGACCACGGGGTGTGATTGCGTGAGTGGATCCACCTTAACCCTTTGCGGTTTTATTGGTTATGATTAGTAATTCCGGAATTCATTTGCATGTGGTAGCTCTGGCAGTACCACACTCATTGTAGAAGTCTGCATTAGGCTTGGTGTGCATCATATATATAAGCCCGTTGGTGGGAATTGCTTTTGTATTAAAGAGCTTTCTCTTGTGTATGTGGAAATTTGTTATGTGTACATCTTTCGCACCGGTTATATATATATATATACTTGTATTTTGTGGTGACCCTTTCTTTCATTTGCGGGCTCATCCCACCCAGATGATGGGTTAGGTCGTGGTGACGACGGTGGCTGTTCCAGACCCCAGTGAGCGATTGGAGTTGTAGCCTAGAATAGTTAGACTATGCGCCGGTGTGTTTTGTGCACCGTGCTTTTTGGTTAGCATAGGATTTCTAACTTGTTTTGGTACTTAGACTTGGATTGTAATTATTCAGGAAATACACTTTGCTTGTCGAAGCACCTTTTGGTAATGAGTTCTTTGTATATTTGAATGCCGGTTCATTTATAAAACTATTATGCGCACTTTGAGTGTTAGTTGAAAAAGAAAAAAAAAATAATGCCCTTTTTGGCTTTTGAAAAACGGGGTGTTACAATGGTATTCATTATTGTTCTTGTGTTCATAAAGTGTTGTTTTTATGTTTTTTATGTAACTTGAAATGCAAGAAAGAATGTTTACTCAATTGAATAAACAGAAGGAGAGATTGAGTCGAAAGTAAAAGGTAATTGGAATAAATGAAAGGACTGTAAATTGCATTCAAATGTAAATGATTACAGAATGAAAAGTGGTTCACATTACATACATTCTCCTTCGAGCACTCGTTTCTCGCTTTGACATGGGTACTTTGAGTTTTCTGTGGATTTTGTATAATGATTGTGACCCCTATTTCGATCACAGAACTAAACTATTTATAGACACTAATTCCTAACTGCTAATAACGCCTAAATAATTACAGAGAGGACGCGTGTCTTTGACACGTATTTTGAATTTGAATCCCTTCTTATCTTATGATTTAGCCGTTGTATCCATCGAAGTCGAAGTAGTAGCGCTTTCCTTGAATATTTCTCTAAGTCCACATTTTGATCTTGCACTGCTAGATACTTCGACCCTACTGAAGCTTCGACCAAATCGAAAGGACCCTGAAGAATACGCAGTTTTAAAGAGAAATGTTCAATAATAAAACATTTATTACATGTTCATGCATGATTGATCATTAAATTCATTGGCCCTGAAAACCAAACGTATTTAATGACTTTTCAAAATAATCATATAATTAAACACAATTATTTTAATCATTTATTTAGAACATATTTTTACTTAGTAAAAATGTGGGCTAACAAATTGCCCCCAAATGCCTGTTTCGATCGAGTGGTCGAACGAGAAAGGAAAAGGCATTTTTGAATCCCACGTGCTTGACACTGTTACCAATGACGGCGCTTATGTCACGTACAGGAGTAACTGTCACCTTGATCCCCACAATCCATCATTATTCCTAGGTTTTAGCATAGTGGGTGACGTGGCACACGTAGAAGTTGAAGAGAAATTATTTGAATTTCTTTTTAATTTATTTTTTAGGGACAGACACGTTTCCTTATAAATAGCAACCAAGAGCCAAAGAAACACTTTTCACCAACTTACAACTCAGAGTTTTCTTTACGAAGAACACTGTTCATCTTCTAATTCTTGTAAAATCAAACTCTGATTTTTAACCCATTTGCGATTCCGAACCGTTCAAGTGAATCTGAACTATAATCCGCGTTGATTCATCACTGATTCAACCCCAAATACACAATTTTTCAAATTTCCCAACAAAAAACCCATTTTTACTTTTAAGTTTGTACAACTGTTCAACAATGGCTTCAAACCAAGATTACGAAGTTCCAATTGCTGGGAAATGGAAAGACTTAATGGTGCTCGAAGACGGTGAAGAAGTGATTCCTGAACCTACTGACACTGAGGCTGAGAGGAAGGTCTGGAATGCACAACTCATGATTCCTTTTTCTGTGAAGAAGGTAGATTACGCCTTCTGTGGACCATATCCACCACACTCTGAGACTATCTCAAAAGAGGTAAATGCTATTTTCCCTTTGCATGTCACCTATGGCCCTAGGGTCTTTGAATCTGATCCTTATAATTTTGGGTATTTGAAAAACTCCCTTAAGTTATTTAGAGCTGCTCCCTATACTGCCCACAAAGATTATATCCCATGGTTAGATAGGGTCGAAAAGGATTTCAAGGATACTTGGAAAAGTTATGGGATTTATCCTTTGATTCAATTCAGTCGAACTGGTCCTAAGTACAAACCAGAACTGTTAATAGCTGCCCTTCACTTTTATGAAAAGTCCACAAACACTTTCCAATTTAAATGTGGCATGTTAACCCCTACACCCTTTTAGATGTAGCTGCTATCACAGGCCTTAGGCCTAATGGTGACCATTTCGACCCCACTAAAACTCGAGATAAGGTCGAATTGAATTACAAGGAAAATACCTTCTCCAAGTACATAGCAGAAAACATGGGCAAGGAGGGTGAAGAAGTGTCCATAGAGGAACATGTGGCCTTCTTAACATTATGGTTATGCCATTTTGTTTTCTGCTCGAAATCTCTTCAAGTAGCTAGGATGTTTATCCCCATAGCGCAGCAGATAAATGAGGGTAGATTTTTCAGCTTGGGGCGTTTGCTGCTGGCACATCTCTATGAAGCAATGGGTAATGCTAGTGATGCGATCAAAGCATGCAAGGATGGGTCAAAATTTTCTGTTGCTGGACCCTTATGGTTATTACAACTTTGGCTGAATGCCACATTTGAGACAGAGTTAGGGTTGATAGTGTCTTCTGACTATCAACAAGAAGTGGATTCAAGAGAGGTCGAAGGTCAAAGGTTGGTTAGGTTGGCCCCTCGATCTCTAGATCAAGATACTAGGAGACTCTTCTTAAAGCACATGAAGATGTTTCTTAACTTTGATAAGTTTCTTCCACGTCATGCTCCTTTTGTTGAGTGCAAGTATGGGGCTGCGTGGTTTACTGAAGATTTCCCTGCATTCGACCCAGATAATGAGGACGAAGTGAATGAGGTTTGGAGAGCGTATTTAGAGCAAACAGTGCTCTCTTGCAGGATTGGGGCAAATGCCAATCAGTATGGGTTAGTTGGTTATCAACCCAACTGTGTTGCTAGGCAATTTGACATGTCCCAAATGAGGCCTAAAAGTTTCTTTGAGAAACTGGATCGATTAGTGCTGGGTACAGGTATCACTGAGAAGACTTATAGAAAATATCTGAAGATGATAGATACCTATGAGCTTGCCCTCAAACCTTTCGAGTTCAAACCCTCTTTCTTCTGTACTGATGGCTTCAGCAAGTGGTGGAATGATTACTACTCGAGCCATTCGATTGGCACTGTAGAGCATGTATTGGGAATGATAGACAGTGGCTTTATTATGCCAACATTAGGAAAGCAAGTTGCTGCCTCGGGTCGAGGTAATGAATTTCACCTTACACATTTCACATAATTTGCATATGTTTAAATGCTCTTTGCCCTTTGTAACACTTAACGTAATATTTTTCAGGCAAAGGTGTGAAAAAAGATGATGGATCTTCCAAAACTTCAGTCGAAGTGAAGAGACCCACAGGCATCAAGATCAAATCAGAGGTCGAAACCTCTAAGCCAAAGGTAACTTAATCTTTAATTTTGCATATTTTTTCCATTTCTTTTGAACATATGTTTTTAACTTGATCATTTGAATTCTCAGAGTGAAAAGGAAGAGCAGCACTGAAACTGCATCTGCTGGCTCAAAACGATCGAAAGAGACGATTATTGTGGATGTAGAGGTAAAATTTCGACACTTCTACATAAGTTTTCTTTCAGCTCTTTCATATTTCAGCCAAATTATAACATCCTTCATTATTCACAATGTTATTTCAGGATGAGGAGGAAAAGGAAAAAGAGGTTCCTCTGGTTAGAAAAAGACAGCAACCTTCTGCTTCGATTTCTCAACCAAGTGAAGGAGGACCCTCAATTGACGAAGCTATGGAGGATAAGGCTGAACCAGCCTTAAAGAAAAATGAGGAAAAGAGGAAGAAGAAAAAGAATGAGGAATCCAGGCCAAAGGCCAATGTGAGGGAAAAGTCTGCTGCCAAAAGGCCTAAAGTGCACAAGGCACTTAAAATTTCCAGCAATAGTGGTGAAAAACCAAATTCTCAAGATGATGCAGCAAAGGGAGATGTGGTCGAAAAGAACCAACATATGGAGGCTGCAGAAGAGCACATTGCTGGGACCAAGGATGATCCTAAACCACAATCAAAGTCATTGACCAAAGATCAAGACATTACCGCTGAAATGAAGCAGGATGGTGTGCAAGAGGGTGGAGATGCCCCCAATGCTGAAAAAGAAAAAGACTCCCTCACTAATCCTGAGGTCGAAGCTGAAGAGGTATACTTTGCTCTATTGTCTAACTTTAAATTTTCATATTATTCTTTAAACTTAATTGATTTCTCTTTGTACTTACAGGATAAATCGAAGGAAAATCCTATTGAAGAGGATAAGCAACCAATCTCCAACGAGGCGCCCACTGAAAATAAAGGTGATAACAATCAAGACCCTTTGGATGATGGCAAGGTCGACTTAGGGCAATTCAATGAAGGCAATATGGGAGGAGGACTCGAAGCTAATGTTGAAGGAGATGGCACCAAAGTTCTGCCCACTACTTCAAGCATCAAATATACAATGCCCAGTATCTCTACAAGATCAGGCCAAGCTAGTTCGACTCATGAATCTCAACATGATTCTGACACTATGCCTGAAGCTGAAGCTGGTGGCCCAGATCTAGCGTTTGTCTCTTCGACCTCAAGGCTCTCTGCAAGTCTTGGCTTGCAAGAAGAAGAATTTGCCAATATGCACAAGTCTGACCCTGTAGGGACTCTTCGACTGCTGCTTTCCAAAAGACAGAGCCAGACCAATACTTCAAGCGAGCACACCACTAGTGACTCTGCTCCTTCCAACGCTGATATCAACTCAAGGGTGCGCCAGGACTCTTTGCTTCTGCGTCTCACTACTGACTTTGCCAACAAGGACATATTGAAGGAGCTCGAAGAAGAGCCTACTCGTGCTTATAGCTACCTGGCCTTTTTAAAGAAGTTGCACAATCCTCTAACCAATGAAACCACTTTGGGTAAGGTTATTCAATTGAGTTCGATCATTAATCAATTCGCCAAAGCTGTAGAGAAACACAATGAAAATGATAGAAGGCTAGTTACTCAGCAACAGGCTCAGACTATGTTTTATGAGAAGGCTCAGAAAGCACAAGCTGAGGTTGACAGGCTAACTTCCCAATTGAATGAAGGCAACCCAGGGATCGAAAGCTGTGACAAGAATATTGCTTATTATAAGCAACAAATCAAAGTACTGGAGGAGCAAATTGTGGGCTATAGACGCCAAATCATTGAGGAGGAAGCTAAGAAAGCTCGACTCGAACAAGAGGCCAAGGCTACCACCCAAGAGCAAATTGATGCATATGGCAGGGAGGGAATTCAAGCCTTCAGTTCAGCAGAAGTGGTTGCTGAGGAAATTAAATCTCTGGAGAATTCTAATTTGGTGGTCGAAAAAGAGCTTGCAACCTTGAAGAAGATTTACTCAGATTGCACCAAAGACTTGTAGTTTAATTTGTTTCATTTGTCTTCTCGAACCATTTTTGGTGTGTAAACCAGTTGGATCTTTATTTGTAACTTCTTGAACAAAGTCCATATTTTGTGGCAACTCTTAATTTTTATTGCCATTTTACTTTTATGTTTAAGTATTATTCTGCACTTATCTTTACTTCGAGTAATGTAGGTTTATATTTCTTCAAATATTTTCCATTTATACCCAAAGTACGTTTTTCAGGAGTTAACTCATCAATCTCATAAGCGCCATTAGAATAAACTTGAACAATTTTAAATGGTCCTTCCCAATTTGGGGACCATTTGCCTAAGATTCTATCTTTTTTGTCCATAGGCAAAATAACTTTTTAAACTAATTCTCCTATGTTAAAAGACTTAGACTTAACCTTTTTGTTATATGCTTTAGCAACTCTTTCTTTTTGCTTTGTTAAAATTTCTAAAGCACTAAGCCTTTCCTCATCCAAATCAACTAACTCATCTGACATCATTTGGTAATACTGGTCTAGAGGTATTTCCATTTGTCTTTGTACCCTTGCTGATTGCAAATGTATTTCGACTGGTAACATAGCATCATGACCATAAGTTAGTCGAAACGGAGTTGTGTTAGTTGATTCCTTAGGAGAATTTCTGCAAGCCCATAACACTTGGTCTAAGGTTTTATGCCAATTTCTTGGTTTTGGGGCTATATGTTTCTTTATCAAATTAATAATAATTTTATTAGCTGCTTCGACTTGACCATTTGCTTGTGCATAATATGACGTTGAAGTTAGAAGTCTAAAGCCAATTTCTTGGGCAAATTCCTGCATTTTTCGTCCAGTAAAAACTGAACCTTGATCAGTAGTGATTGTTTCAGGAATTCCAAACCTATAGATTATATAATTTTGTATGAAATTGATTACTGCCTCTTGATCAACATTTGGTAAGGGAATTGCTTCTATCCATTTTGTGAAATAATCTATTCCAACTAAAATGTAACGTTGATTCTTTGATGAAGCAGGTTTAATTTCACCAATCAGGTCTAGAGCCCAACCCCTAAAGGGCCATGGTTTTACTATTGAATGGAGTTCACTTGCAGGTACATGTTGAATTCCTGAATGCCTTTGGCATTCTTGGCAACCCTTGGCATATTCTATGCAATCTTTTAGCATAGAAGGCCAATATAGACCTTGTCGAAACAAAAGCCATTTCATTTTATGTCCTGCTTGATGGGACCCACAGGTGCCACTATGAACATCAGAGTTTGCCATATATGCTTCTGCTTCATTAAGGCATTTTAACAAAATTCCTTCAGAAGTCTTTTTGAAAAGATCATTTTCAAAAACTATATAGCTTAGAGCCCTATATTTTATCTTTCGATCCACATTTCCTGTTGGATTCTTAAGATAATCCACTATAGGCTTTCTCCAATCATTATCTGACAAGTTGTCAATGGCAAAAATTTGAAAATTTTCAAGGGAGTTTTCCATTTCACCATTTATTTGTGGTATAGTATCTGCCCCCACAAGTTTTGGCATTGACAATTGTTCAGAAATTGATTCCTGTAAAACCATTTTTTCTTTAATTTCGATCAATTGTGTCAATTTCTCTTTTGACATTTTATATCCTGAAGCAATTTGAGCTAAGTCATTTGCTTCTTGATTTTCTAATCGAGGTACATGTTCAATATCTACATGGTCGAAACAATCTAACAAAGAACTAGCTATAGCAAAGTATTTTGTTAAGTGCTCTTTAACACATTTATATTCTTGTGTTAATTGTTTCAATACTAATTCAGAATCACCTCTTATTTTAATGTTCTTTGCCCCCAAGTCTTTTAGTATTTCTAGGCCTGTGATTAAAGCTTCATACTCAGCTTCATTATTAGAGCAAAGTCCATTTATTTTATACTTGAATTTAGTTGGAACCTGAGTGGGTGATATAATCAATATTCCAATTCCTGTTCCATATTTATGTTTGGATCCATCAAAATAGAGAATCCATGGTTGAATATCCACATATTCCTGTGGCATTTCGACCAAAGAATGATCTACTATAAAATCAGCCACAATTTGGCCTTTAACGGCCTTCAAAGGTTTATAAGTTATTGAATATTCAGTTAATGCTAATGCCCATTTTCCAATTCTACTATGCAATATAGGTTTAATTAGCATATGTTTAATAACATCAAAATGGGAATAGACATAAACATCAACAGGCTTTATATAATGCTTAAGTTTTGTACAAGAGAAATATAAACAAAGACAAAGTTTTTCTATGGTAGTATATCTAGTTTCTGCATCATTTAAAACTCTACTAAGGTAATAAACTGCATTCTCTATGCCATTATCATCTTCTTGAGCCAACATGCTTCATATTGTCTTATCAGACGTAGCAATATACAACTTCATAGCTTTATTCCTACTAGGAGGCATTAAAACTGGAGGCTTTATTAAATAATCTTTAATATCATCAAAAGCCTTTTGATGCTCTTCACTCCATTTAAAAGGATCATCTTTCTTGAGTCTAAGTAGTGGTGAAAAGGCTTGAGCTTTTCCACTTAGATTCGAAATGAATCTCCTCAAGAAATTGATTTTTCCCAGCAGAGATTGAAGTTGTTTTTTGGTCGAAGGAGGCTTTGTCTCTAAGATAGCCTTTGTCTTGTTTTGGTTTATTTCAATGCATTTTTTATGCACCACAAAACCAAGGAAATCTCCTGCATGCACACAAAAAGCACATTTTAATGGATTCATTTTTAATCCATGTTTCCTCATTCTTTCAAAAGATTGCCTAAGATATAGCAAATGGCTATCTTCAGAAGAGGATTTAATGATGATGTCATCAATCAATATAAACCTGCATGAATGTATCTATAAAATCATGAAACATAGAATTCATTGCCCTTTGATAAGTGGCACCAGCATTCTTTAAACCAAAAGGCATAACCACCCATTCATAAGTGCCTAAAGCACCAGGGCATCTGAATGCTGTTTTAGATACATCTTCTTCAGCAATAAATATTTGGTTATAACCAGAATAACCATCTAACATGCTCAAGAACTCGAAGCCTGCTGCTGAATCTACTAACATTTCTGCCACAGGCATGGCATATTCATCTTTTGGTGTAGCATTATTTAAGTCCCTAAAATCTATGCATACTCTAAGTGTACCATTCTTTTTAATAACAAGAACTATATTTGCTAACCATTCTACATACCTGGCAGCTCTGATGAATTTACTCTTCAGCAGCCTTTCGATCTCTTCTTTGATCTTGGACATGATTTCTGGTGCAAACCTTCTTGGCAATTGTTTCACTGGTTTTTTACCTGCCTTGATTGGTAGCTTTAGTTCGACCATTTCTCTACTGATTCCAGGCATTTCATTATAATCCCAAGCAAAACAATCACTAAATTCCTTGAGAAGTAGTACCAATTTTCCTTTTAACTCAGGACCAATATTGGCACTAATGTAAGTTGGCCTTTTTACTGAGCCATTTCCAATGTCAATTTCCTCCAAAGGGTCTTGAGCTTGTATCTTAGGAGTTTCATTAAGTGGTTCCCTTTCGAATCCCAGGGGTTCTTCATCATAGATGCAATCGAGCCTTTGGGCTTGTGGCACAGAAGCGCCATTACTTTCGACCTTGGCCTCTAAAGCCATATTTTGATGCACATCAGCTTCCAAAGCCGTATTTAATCTAGTTTCGGCCATATAAGCCGTAATTCTGGCCCAAACATTGGACTCAGTCATAGTAATCTTCATAAACATTCCACCCAGATGGTGGTATAACTCCATCTTCTGAGGACACATCATCTATTTCCTCTCTTTCCCATATAAAGCCTTGGGTTGGGTGGAGTTTCACAGAATGAATCACATTATCAGAGGGTGTGAAAGCATTCTCTCTATCATAGCATGGCGCAATATTCGCCAAATTCTTGTCAAAGGTTTGCTTAGTTATGGTGTCTACCTCTGACATATAGAAACTCTGATCAGCTTCTATATTTTCAACGCAGCCATCCTCCCTCCAAAGTATCAACTTCTGGTGAAGGGTCGAAGGAACAGCTCATACTCCATGAATCCACTCTCTTCCTAACAGCAAGTTGAAATTTGCCTTAGATTCAACCACTAGGAACAGAGTTGGTCGAACTATGCTGCCCACAGCAACATCAACTTGGATTGCCCCCCTAGAATGTCCTGTTTTGCCTTCATAATTTGACAAAACAATGATATGGGCTGACAAATCACAGTCATATTTGCCAATCTTGGGTAACATAGATAGAGGCATTAGATTCACAGCAGCTCCTCCATCTATCAGCACTTTGTTAACTCTAAATCCTTCAACTTTTGCTCTGATGAAGAGGGGTTTGAGATGGTTTTTCATGCCTAAGTCTGGCCTTTCGAATGTAGCCTGTTGCTATTCGATACAGCCATTGTTCATGACATAATAGCATATTGGCTTAGGATCAGCCATTTCTAACTGGTCGAAATCAGTTTCGAGCTCAGTTACTTCTGATTGAACATCATATTCTGATGGTAATATGGAAACCACACATATTACATCAAAATCTGGCTCAGAGTCCAGCAAATCATCATCTTCCATTTTGTTTTCATCTATAGGGGGGAGGATCCTTTCTTTTGCTGGCCTTCTAGCCACTTCTTTGTATTGGCTTGTTTGAGAATTAGTTGTAGCCAATTTCTTTTGGCGTTGGAATCTACGCCATTGAGTCTTTGTCATTGAATGTTTACCCTTATAATTGTTCCTGTAAGAGTATTTGTTAACATCCTCTGAGTAGCATAGTTTGGTGCCACTGGAGCCACCAACTTCCATTGCACCTTTGTTGAATTTTATGGTTCCTTGGTGCATCCAACGTTCCACAGGGATTGAACCAGAGGGACGAAAAGTAGGCCTTCGATCAATTTGGACCATGTTATTTGGTCGAGTCAGAATGCCCTTTCCTTTGTCCTGATGCTGCTTTGGGTTTGCCCCCTGTCTGTTTGCCACAGGTTGGAACTTCATAAGGCCTGCAGTAGCCTCTTTATCACAAACAGCGTTGCAACGGGCACAAAGCATTACTCCTTTGTTTTCTAGTTTGCATCTGTTCAGGAAGTCAATCAAATCCTCTTCAGCACGAGGATACACCACCTTCATCTTCTCGAAGTATTCCTCTTCAGGGATTTTTTCTACCTGCACCTCTGTAACCTCCATGGCCTCGACCATCATTATAGCTTGTGGCTCAGCATAGAGAGTATCAGCACTCTGTGAAGGCTCGGGATCTGCCTTCGTGGCTTTAGGTTTCTCACCAAATTTGAGCCTTCCCTCGTTCAAAGCCTTTTGAACCAAGTCCCTGAAAAGTACACACTGTGAGGTTCTATGTCCAAGAAAATTATGGTATTTACAATAACCTCTTTTCTTTCTCATGTCTAATGGAGGTATTTTAACACCTTTTGGAACCACTATTTGGCCATCAGTAACCAACAAATCAAAAATCTCATCACATTTTGTTATATCAAAAGTGTAAGTTTTTGAAACATATTTATCATTTTTTGGTTCAACAGGATTTTTTCCATTTGAAGGTTTTAAAAGTTTACAAGTATAAGGGGGACCAGGTTTTAATTCTGCTAGGTCTACTTCCCCTTGTTCAACATCCTCATAAGAGATATCATATTCTTGGTCGCTATCATGTGTTTCCACATAAGCAACTTTTTCTTTTTTATGATACTTTGAATTTCTAGCCTTTTCTGCTTTCAAGCGTTCGACCTGTCGAACCCTATCAGCCAATTGGGCCATATCTCTTAGATGTTGGGTATCTAACTTCTTTCTGATCGAATAGTCTAGGCCACCTGCAGCCATTTCGACCAATTCATGTTCAGGCACCTGAGTAAAACATCTAGCCTTAAGTAAGCGGAATCTATTCAAATAATCATCCACAGACTCAGGAGTTTTGCGCCTAACACTTGCTAATTCTTTGAGACTTATTTTAATTGTCCCATGTAAAATTGCTCATGGAAAACCCTCTCCAATTGATTCCAATTGAAAATTGAATGTGGAGGGAGAGTAGTAAACCATGTAAAAGCATTTTTTGTTAGAGAATTTGGAAAATACTTCATTCTTAAATTCTCATTATTTGCTAAATCTCCTGCCTCAGTTAAGTATCTTGCTATGTGTTCAACAGTGGATTCACTAGTATCACCAGCAAATTTAGTAAACTTTGGGATCTTCCAACCCCTTGGTAGTTCTGTTTGAAGCACATATTCTGACAAGGCAGAGACAAAATGAGGCCTATGCATGCCTATATTTGAACCATTTTGTGCCAGGATGGTTTCGACCAGATTGGCTATGTTGTTTTGCCCAGCAAAGTTATTGTTCTGGACATTTCTAACTACATCACCAGCGTTCTGATTCCTATTAACCAACACAATTCCAGGATTTTGTTCGACCTGGGGCAAAGCCTGTTGCTGTGCCTGAACTTGCACTTGTGGTTCGACCACTGGCACTGGTTGTTGGATTTGGTTTATGGGGTTCACCATATTATTATTTGGTGCAGGCATGATGGCATTATTTGGTGCTTGTGCAATTTGCAAAGGCACCACATTTTGAATTTGGGGGACTTGTTGATTAGGGACTTGAGGGGCCCCAAAGAAATCAGCAATTCTCCCCATTTGATTGGCCAACAATTGGTAACTTTGGTTTATATTTTGAATTAATGGGTTAAATATTGTACCAATTTGTTGTGTTAACATATTGACCATATCATGATTACTTTCATCCATTTGTTGCCTCAAAGCATTTAAGGCAGCATTGGTTAATGAAGGGTTAACGTTTCGAGTAGCAGAACCAGAAACTATCTGATTATTAGGAACAAATACGCCTGGTGCCGACTCTGTGAATAATGATGCACTTGTTTGCAAACCCTGCATCATACTGGTAGGCATACCATATGGGTAGTTCCTACTTGTGCCTTGACCCACATATTGGGAAAAGGGTAATGAGAACGTAGAAGAACTAGCACCACCCCCATTAACATTTGACCTACTTGGAGAGAAATTTCCCTCCATAGCATGGGAGAAAGTCAAGATGGCTTCTGTAGTGATCGAAGGTACCACTGTAGACGTTGGCATTGTCATTGTGGCACTTACCACAAAAGATGTTGGGGCAGAAACTGTTTCCCCAATAGCGTTGGGCACAATCTCACTGATTACAGGAGAGACTATGGCCTCTGAAACGCTCGAAGCGGTTGTAGGATTTGAACCGCTGTTACTATTGTTTCCGTTTGTAACATCCATGTTTTGTCTTGGGTTATTTCTGGGTGGTGGTCTAACCATTTCAGGGAGTGATTTCCCGTTTCTCAGAAGCATACACTACACACAAGACCTTTTGGAAACAATTTAAAATGCAGAACAAATTAAATACACAAACTTTAAAGAAATTTAAACACAAAACACACAGTCCCACTGGGCGTGCCAATTTGTTTACTGTGAAATTTGGTAAACAACGCTAGTTTGATTATTACAAGAGAGATCAACTAGTAAATCTCGGGACATAGTGCTTTTGTTTATATTTTCAAAGAGAATGGTATTCATTATTGTTCTTGTGTTCATAAAGTGTTGTTTTTATGTTTTTTATGTAACTTGAAATGCAAGAAAGAATGTTTACTCAATTGAATAAACAGAAGGAGAGATTGAGTCGAAAGTAAAAGGTAATTGGAATAAATGAAAGGACTGTAAATTGCATTCAAATGTAAATGATTACAGAATGAAAAGTGGTTCACATTACATACATTCTCCTTTGAGCACTCGTTTCTCGCTTTGACATGGGTACTTTGAGTTTTCTGTGGATTTTGTATAATGATTGTGACCCCTATTTCGATCACAGAACTAAACTATTTATAGACACTAATTCCTAACTGCTAATAACGCCTAAATAATTACAGAGAGGACGCGTGTCTTTGACACGTATTTTGAATTTGAATCCCTTCTTATCTTATGATTTAGCCGTTGTATCCATCGAAGTCGAAGTAGTAGCGCTTTCCTTGAATATTTCTCTAAGTCCACATTTTGATCTTGCACTGCTAGATACTTCGACCCTACTGAAGCTTCGACCAAATCGAAAGGACCCTGAAGAATACGCAGTTTTAAAGAGAAATGTTCAATAATAGAACATTTATTACATGTTCATGCATGATTGATCATTAAATTCATTGGCCCTGAAAACCAAACGTATTTAATGACTTTTCAAAATAATCATATAATTAAACACAATTATTTTAATCATATATTTAGAACATATTTTTACTTAGTAAAAATGTGGGCTAACAATTATACATATAAGAAAAGGATGACATGTATTTATCGAACTAAAAACGAGACATGCACATATTTTGAAATTAAAATTTGATACATTTATAAGAGCTAAATATATATATTTAAACCTAAAAGTAATAAATGAAAATGTGATATTTTTGCAAAAGCAAAAGTGACACACTAATTTGATTTTTTAAATTGTTTTGATATAAGTGTATATAGTTCCTCTTTGGTTATCTAATGGTTTCAGTAGAAAATAAAAAGATCGAGATATACAATAAATAAAATAATTTTATTTTAAATATTATCATTAATCTTATGTGCTTCTCTTTTACTGAAATATTCAATAGATGTAGCTAGAATTCAACTAGAACGACTCTCAAATCAATAGAAAGAAAATTGAAATATTGCAAGAAATTAAAGTATGATCTCTTTTTATAAATTTAAAAAATTTAAGTGGAACTTGGGGTGAAACGTAAAAGTTGTGAGTGGGCCAATTTTCATTTTTTATTTTAGGCGAAGAATAGGCTCCCACAACTTTATAAGACGCCGTCTTTGTAGTCAATTGTTTGATGATGCATGATTGATCATTAAATTCATTGGCCCTGAAAACCAAACGTATTTAATGACTTTTCAAAATAATCATATAATTAAACACAATTATTTTAATCATATATTTAGAACATATTTTTACTTAGTAAAAATGTAGGCTAACAGATGGAAGATTTTCTCAAGATTTATTTCTTCTGATTGATTGGCGTGCGAGAAGCTTTCATCGTGGCACGATGGCACACATCGTGCTGCGATGAAATGCTGTATTTCTTCACTTATTGGGCTTTTTCTGGTCTTTTTGCATCTTGGACTCTGTCTTGATGCTTTTTCTTGCTTTTGTAGATTTTCCTTCGTATTTGGGCATGTCTTGGTCATTTTCCTACTAATAATAATACTAAAAATACCGTAGATATTCCTGTCATCACTATGTTATTTGGGCATGTTATACACCGGTCATCACTATTTTATAACTGATCATGTGCATTTCATATTTGGCATGACCGGTGTATAACATAGTGATGACAGGAATTTCTACGGTATTTTTAGTATTATTATTAGTAGTAAAATGACCAAGACAGACCCAAATACGAAGGAAAACCTACAAAAGCAAGAAAAAGCATCAAGACAGAGTCCAAGATGCAAAAAGACAAGAAAAAGCCCCAAAAGTGAATAAAATCAGCATTCCATCGCAGCACGATGACTCCCATCGTGCCACGATGGGAGCTGCTTGTTCGCCAAGAAATCAGAAGCAATAAATCTGAAGAAAATCTTTGCATCGCAGCACGATGGAGTATATCGCAGCACGATGTAGTAACTTGGTGCCCAAGCTGATGAAATGCACATGATCAGTTATAAAACTGAACTAAATCTTCACATCGCAGCACGATGGCTTCATCGTACTGCGATGCCTTGCTGAGGCCAATTACGAAAACTATAAATAGAGCCTCACTTTCATTGTTTAAATCATTCAGAAATTGTAGAACACTCTTTACTATAAGGAGAGGTTCAGAGGAGCTCTATTGGGCATAGTTTTCTCCCCTTACGGGAAAACTAACTCAGCAAGGTATGTTTCTTTAGACTTTTGTATAAGTTATAATTTCTTTATTGTAATTTAAATATGTAGTCTTTATATTTATGCCTTAGGTTGTGGTAGAGAAGATGAATTCCCCTATGAATATT
Source organism: Trifolium repens (assembly GCA_030408175.1). Taxonomy (NCBI): domain Eukaryota; kingdom Viridiplantae; phylum Streptophyta; class Magnoliopsida; order Fabales; family Fabaceae; genus Trifolium; species Trifolium repens. The sequence goes on along the minus strand of CP125844.1, from coordinate 21,955,250 downwards.
TGGAGTCTGTGATTGAGTCTAAGTTATAATAAATGAAATTTAGTAGTTATGCTTGTTATTTACTTTCGTGCACTTTAATAACATATTCTCGTAATCTGGCCGGATAAGCGGGAGCGCCCATAGAATTGATATCAGGTTTTGACTTGATATGGTCTGGAACTCGTAGTAAATAATGCTAGGTGTATAGAGACGGTAACATCCTGAACTAGTCGTGAACTGAGCGGTTAGAGGAGTAATCATGCACTAGGTGTGATCTGAGCACTTAGAAGATGAACAGCCCGATACTAGGACCTAGAGGTTAATTGGTGAAGGTTACAATGCATGTTTATAAACAACTCACTTAGTAATTAGGGTATGTGACACATCGAGGTTAGGCTCTCGTAGGTACCTTAGTTGTTAATGTAGGGAAACTTTAATAAACATAGTGTAATGTATTACTACAACAAGGATAATTCACCGCCGAACATAATCTAAGTAACTATGTTATACACCGGTCATGCCAAATATGAAGAAGGGAGGGAGTACAACCACCATACATAGCCTCAATATTTCTTGAATCTATATTTATACATTCTGTCATTTATATTTCTGCAAAGCATTACGCTATTTTTATAAAAATCTTTTCCAAAAACCAAAGTGAATGCAAACTATCACAAACTTAAATAGCGCAAGTGAAGCTTCGGCACGATCCCTGTGGATACGAATTCATTCTAAACACTAGAGTGTGAATTATTACACGACGAAAGAATGGTGCACTTGCCAGACCCTAGTCACATAGTTACTTAGATTATGTTCGGCGGTGAATTATCGTTGTTGTAGTAATACCTTACTATTACACTATGTTTATTAAAGTTTCCCTACATTAACAACTAAGGTACCTACGAGAGCCTAACCTCGATGTGTCACATACCTTAATTACTAAGTGAGTTGTTTATAAACATGCATTATGTTCTTCACCAATTAACCTCTAGGTCCTAGTATCGGGCTGGTCATCTTCTAAGTGCTCAGATAACACCTAGTGCATGATTCCTCCTCTAACCGCCCAGTTCACGACTAGTTCAGGATTTTACCGTCTCTATACACCTATCATTATTTACTACGAGTTTCAGACCATATCAAGTCAAAACCTGATATCAATTCTATGGGCGCTCCCGCTTATCCGGCCAGATTACGAGAATACGTTATTAAAGTGCACGAAAGTAAATAACAAACATAACTACTAAATATCATTTATTATAACTTAGACTCAATCACAGACTCCAAATATTCATAGGGGAATTCATCTTCTCCACCACAACCTAAGGCATAAATATAAAGACTACATATTTAAATTACAATAAATAAATCATAACCTAAATACAAAAGCCTAAAGAAACATACCTTGCTGAATTAGTTTTCCCGTAAGGGGAGAAAACTATGCCCAATAGAGCTCCTCTGAACCTCTCCTTATAGTAGAGAGTGTTCTACTATTTCTGAATGAATTTAACAATGAATGGGAGGCTCTATTTATAGTTTTCGTAATGGTCCTCAGCAAGGCATCGCATTGCGATGAGCACATCGTACTACGATGTGAAGATTTAGTTCAGTTTTATAACTGATCCTGTGCATTTCATCAGCTTGGTCGCCAAGTTACTCCATCGTGCTGCGTTGTGAGGCATCGTGCTGCGATGGGTAGATTTTCTTCAGATTTATTCCTTCTGATTTCTTGGCAAGCAAGCAGCTCCCATCGTGATCGTGCTGCGATGGAATGCTTAATTTCTTTACTTTTTTGGCTTTTTCTATTCTTTTTGCATCTTGGACTTTGTCTTGATGCTTTTTCATGCTTTTGTAGGTTTTCCTTCGTATTTGGGCTTGTCTTGATCATTTTACTACTAATAATAATACTAAAAATACCGTAGAAATTCCTGTCATCAGCACCCCCGGATGGTCTCATTTAACCCCTGAAATAACCATAGTACCCTTCCGAGTTCACTCTCTAAGTAGCTAACTATGTTTTAGTTCGCACTCTCTAAGTAGCGAGTTTCAATTTTTTATACTCAAACTGGACGCCGACACCCCCCATGGATAAAAAAAATCATGAAAAAATTGAGTTCGCATCCTAGGGAGCGAGCATTGTTCGCATCCTAGGGTTCAAACTCTTTATTTCACAATTTTTTCATCCATGGGAGTGCCCGCGTCCAATTTGAGTATAAAATATTGACACTAGCTACTTAGGGAGCGAATTAAAACATTGTTCGATACGTAGAATGGGAACTCAGTGTAACTAGTAAACCTTATACATTAATGTTAATTATTATATTCGTAATATAAACCGATATGTAATAAATTGTATTTATGTGCATGATATGTCGCATTCATTGTAAATATTGTTTGTATAATTGTCATTCATTAGACAATATTATTACCTTATATACATGATCTCATGATGCAATTATGAGCATGATATCTTGATTTGCTCCATAATTATTATAAAAAAAATTGATTTTTATAAAGTTCGCTACGTAGGAAGCGAACTGTGGTGTTCCTATTTTTGCACTTTACACACTCGCTCCCTAAGTAGGGAGGGGGCAAAATGGAAACGTCAAGGGGTGAAAAATAGTGCTGGAGGGTGCGAAAAGAAATTCTCAAAAGAAAAACATTACCGTTGTAATTGTAAAGTTGTTTGAAACACAAAAAAATTATATTTTGTTGGAAAAAATATTGTAGTGTAAACAAGAAAAAGGGGGTCTAACTAGCAAAAGTCATCAAATAGTTTTAACATATACGAAACTTTGCTTAAAAAAAACATGTACAAAACTTAATTCAAATATCAAGATTAACACAAACTTAATTCACATCATATGTGAATTTTGAATTCAAAGTCGAAGAAGAAGAATAAGAAGAAGAAGTCATTTATGTTGATTTATTCAGTTGGTTCAAAGATGAGCTACATTTTGGAAAGGAAGGAGTTCTCTTTTTCATGTTATACAACGATTTTAAAAGGAATTACAAAAATTGACCTTCAATATTAATCTTACGTTTTTTCCAAATCAATTTTAATTCTACGTTTTTCCAAATCTCTACTCATAACCGAAAGACTCAATAATTTAGAATATTCAAGGTGAACTCAATGATCCTTTGCTCAGACCTAGTGTTGTACCAAGAGAAAACCCTCTTAGTTCTATGTATAAAAGTCTAATTTTTGTTGGCTACAATCCTAGTTGAATTCCTTGTTTTTCTTTCCGTTTTACATGGTCTATATGTAGAAAAATATAAAGCTTAATAAAAATTAGAACAAATTTGTTTAATATAGCAGAATCCCACAAAGATTTGGTAGAATTCGCTCGGTGACTTTAGCATAACATGTAATACTGATTTTTAAGTTAATATTCACTATTTGTTAATTCATTTATTCCTTATACGTACGTACTAACCTCTCTTTATTTTACTTTTCTTATATGTGATATTAAATTCAAGTATTGCTTATCATTTCTTCCTTATACTCTACCATTCTCCACCCCACTCTCCACAAAATCAAACCACCTAAACAAACACTCCTACCATCCAAGACTAATAAGCACCAAGGGCAAATCAAAGAAGAAAGACAAGATGTGAGACTTGTAAAATACTTGTTGCATTCAAAGAAAAATTAAGATTTCCAAGTTCTGAAATTTTAACCAAGTGAGAGTACCTAATCCCTTCTCTTTTATTCATCCGAAAAGATGGTTGATCCCCAAACAACTAAAAAAAATGTGTGTATGAAAAAGAAAAAATGAATGAATAAAAGACAACCAAATGCATCTAAAAAGGAGAAAAATCTCGAAATGGTTGAACCTTAGGAATGTAATGTGTAAATTGCTCATGAATCTATCCTATAAGCAAAGAAGGAGGGCCAAATCTATATAAAGTGTGCCCTTAGGTTCATTTATGATGTCATAATAAGAGGGGTGGATAACTAGGTTTAAGAAGACATGGTTTTTGGAAGGTTCGAACATAAAAAGGAAAAGTGAATGAGCTCAAACTTTTTGAAAAGATTGTAAAAGGTAGGATATGAAAGAAACCCTAAGCCTGTAACTTGGATCCTCCTTAAGTCTTTTATCAACTTTGACTATGACCCAAACTCCATTCTTGTGCATGTTTTACTTGTTCATTGGACTCGGTTTTCTAAACTTCAAACTTGTCCTAATATTTTCTATTTTAGCTTAATTGCTTGAGGACAAGCAATAGTTCAAGCATGGGGGTATTTGATATCTCTAAAATATGCATAGTTTTAGTAGCTATTTTATTTAATAAACTTTGCTTATTGTTTTAGTTATTTGAACTATCTCACTACAATTCTCTTATTTTATATTTTGTAGGTCCAAGAGCTTGAATGGATGGAAATAAGCATGTCTTGAGCCCAAATTGGTAATTATCCAAGCATGACATCATATGAGCTCTTAAGGAACACTTCCTATATGAAGGAATAGTTGCAAATGAAACAAGGATCATAATTTCGTGCATTAAGGCAAAAGGAGTCGTTACACTTTGCCTCGTGGAAGGAAAAAATCAAAGATCATAAGTTTGAAGTCTGTCACGGTCATGTCAATCCTCGCATGGCCGTGAAAGTCCCAAAAATTGAGAGTTTCTTGTCTGAAGCAACTGTCACGGCCGTGACAAGCTTCACACAGCCATGACAAATCCTGAACTCAAATTTTGTCCGTTTTGACTTCTTGTATTCCTCCACTTATGGCAATTATTGGGACTTATGTTGGCCTTAACACCCTAGGCTACATTTTTAGTCAGGTTATGGGCTATATATAGACTTTTGTGGCCTTTGTAAAAGCATCAAGCAAGTTTTCTATCATTTGCAATCATCAAATAAAAGTTCTTAGTATTTTTTTAGTCATAGTTCTTGTAGTTTTTCATATATTCATAGTGTAGTGTTTCTGATGAATATATTCATAGTGTAGTGTTACTGATGGATTATTTTAGCAAGTGCACTAATATTATCAAGTAGTATATAAGATTGTCGATTCCACGAGGATTGTGATCAACTTACCAAAACAATTGATTTTATACTTAGGTAAAAAGTAACACAAATTGGGGGAGTTTTCATGAGAAAATCATTTGAGAAATAAAACTAAGCTTGAGTAAAAACGATTGATTCAAACAATGGCTAAGAAGCGGTTAGATCCATTTCGATTCATTTGATTGCATGTAACTTGGTAATTAAGTGACTTCTAACTAAGTATCTCATCAATGCTATGTAGAACAGTAAAATAACTCCGTCCAATTTCTTGGTACCTAATCCTCTCAATTAACCATAAATCCCTAATTTTTTAGTAAGAATTGTAATCAAATGAGATTTTGAAAACATTATTCCAAGAATCACATTGAAAAACTCATTATCTCTAAAGAAATTGAACATTGAACAATTAATCTAGATCTAATTTCAACAACCATTTTCATAGCTAATTGAAAATATAAATCAACTCATGTGATCAAAATATGAATAGCATTAAGTAAAATATTAATTTAATAACAACAAATCCATACATTCATTAGAAAGTCAATTCACAATCACATGGTTCAAATTACATGGATCCAACCTTTTGAGATTTAGTTACACATGATGATGGTGAAACTTGCAAGGTCCATTTGGAGTGAGATCATGGTGAAGGAACTTGTAAGGATGAAGAACTTCTTCAAAGATGGTGGATCAAGAGCTTGGAGCCTCAAATATGGAGAATATACTCAATCTTCTAGCCAAAATTTCTTTTATAGAGTTTCAAATCAGAGCTCATAACCACAGTTTTGCCCTAAGCACAAGTTTTTTCGCCCCAAGCGCAACTCATTAAATGATTGATTCAAACAATGGCTAAGTTTGATTCAAATTGAGTGATTTTCACCCCAGGCACAAGCTTGTTTACCCCAAGCACAAGCACAATCATCTTTAGCAAAACAGAATACGGGCTATCGTCCCAAGCATAAGCATTTCGTGTGGAAGCTATCTTCACTTCCCGACTTCAACTTTTTGCCCCGAGCACAAGGACTTTCGCCCAAGGCAAAACGCCTAGAAGCTTCACTTCTTTCATATCTCAGATTTTCGCCCCAAGCTTAACCTTCTTAACTTGGGGCGAAATTTTCAGATAATTCCTCCAAATTTTGTCTACCTTCTTCTCTTGCAAGTAAACTCATTTTCTCATGTATTTTCTTCACAACTAAGATTCAAAACACCTAAACCTACTTGTATTTGGTAGCTTTTTATATGTAATAACCGAGAGTTATCAATTACCATGTCAAGGTATGAGTAGTCCACACACACCTTGAGGTCATGGAGATTAATTCATAGAGTGTGTTTGTGATTCTTTTCTCTATATGGTTGCTGGTTGTGATTACTAGTAAATGTATCATAAGAGATGGATGTGTGTCTTGGAAATCACAATGTATTGGTGATAATTGAGAGATTGAACCAATACCCCGATCCTATATTTTCTATGACCATCCATAGTGTGATATCGTATGCTTGGGGTGTGTAGATGTCGAATTCGAGCACATGGGACGATTAACAACCGTTGTGACAACTGGAGGAGATGTCTTCAAGATCTGCAACTTACTTTAAAATGGGCAAGGCAAGGATAAGATGTATGGCAGTCAATTCCAAGCACTTAGGGCGATTAACAACCGTTGTGACAAAGAGTAGCATGGAAGGGGGTTCTGCACAACTTATATCTTGTCTTCAAGGAGGTTCTCGCACAACAAATGTATGTTTATAGAAGAATTAGAAATACATGTTATTGAATGAAATTCATGATCTCAGGGTCTAAAAATTATAAGAACAATTCATTATTTATCTGTTTGCTTTGATCATAATCCTAAAACCAATATAATCATCATCATCATCATTCCAATCATTATAACCATCTTAATTCTTATATATATTTTGCATAGAAATTTCCTTGAAAACAAATTGTACCTTGTTACTCATTAGTCCCTATGGATTCGATACTCTTTTCATTACGATAATATACCCGTGCACTTGCGAGCGTATCAGTAGGGAAATGAGATACAACATACATTTATATACATCTAATTTTTTTTGCAAGCTTTCCCAACCATTAACTTGCGTCCCTCATTTACATTTCTATTGTCGCCCCATTTTCCATTGGCTGGAAACTTAACGACGTTTCCACCTCCACCCCTTTTATCATCATTGGGAAACGTTATGACGTTACCACTACTACCTTCGAATGTGTTTCCATTAGAAGTTTCCCAAATTACATATCCGACTGGCATCCATGTTACAAAGCCATCACTCTCAATCTTTGTCTTTGATTTTTCTGTTGTTTCACCAACTGCAAATAAATAAAAGCTTTTGTTAAAAATAAAAGAAAGCAATCGTGCATACACGGAAACACAGACACGCGGACCCACGTGTTAGCCAGGGGGTTCAACTACACCCCCTCAATTTTATACTTTATATTGATATATAACATGGTATTTACAAATGAACCCCCTAAAATTTACATTTTGCACCCGTTTTTTTATCTTTCTCTCTCTGTTTTTAATGTTGTACATGCATTTTGTCTGTTGTACTTAATATATAGCACGCGCACCATAGCTTACACACATGAAGTCAAATTAAAATCAAAATAATTCTGCACAAAAGCATGCAGAGGGTATCGAACCCTTGTCTTTCTTGAAAAGGTTTGGAGCTGAAGCCACAAAGCTAAAGAGATTTACTTGATATATTTTGCTAATAGGTTTACTATATTTATATATACATTCTATAAAAGATTTTTCAATTGAGAAATTGTATGGAATGTAATCTTTTTTTTTGTTAAGTATACGTAAATATTTTTTAAGAGCAAAAATGTATGTAAATATATAATATATATATATATATATATATAAAATTATATTTTTATCTCCACATATATTATATTAATAAATAATAAAAAATATTTTCTATTATTGAAATTTTTTATACTTCTACAAAAAAAAAAAAATTGCACCCCCTGGCCCTGGGTTCTGGCTCCGCTACTGCACGCACGTGCGCACATACACACACCTTGTTTTTCATCTTTGAAAGACTCAATTGTCACAACTGAGATAAGAAGCAATGCAAAAAAGCACACGATGATAGAGAGCTTAATTTTCATATTTGCTACAATTAAAGTTTAATGTCAAGTATGAATATACAATGAAAAACTTGGTTTTATAGCAAAACTTAGGACAAGTTAAGTGTAATTAAATATAAAAAATAACAATGAAAATTAAATTATTCAATAAACCAACGAAAATTATTATTTTACAACTAAAAAAAGTTAAATATAATGTTTGGTTAGCTTATTGCAACGATAATAGGTCATTAACACTTGTTGAACCTTTTTTTTTTTTTTTTTTTTTAAAGGTTACTTTAGGGTATGTTCGTCAACGTAGTTATCATGATTTCCAAAGTATATGGTTGAAGTGACTAAGATGTTTGAGAATTTATTTAATCAAAATCACAATTCTCTTCTTTTAAGAAAATTATAATTATACATTGTAGAGAAAAATTTCAATTGTAATTGTAGCGAAAAACTAAATTTAGGTTTAAATACATTTTTAGTCCCTATAAATATTTTATATTTTGTGTTTAGTCCAAATAATAGTTTCATAAACTTTTAGTCCCTAAAACATTTTGGTCCCTATTTTCAATCAAACTCGTTTACTTCAACATTTTAAAATGATTTTTTGTATTCATGTTTATAATATTATAATAACCTTTCCCATAAAAATTTAGAATTCTCTATCAAAATAATAATAATAATGATTTAGAATTTTTTATCATACAATGAATTATTTTTTATGCGCAAAAAAACTAAATAAATTCATATTTAATTCATCTCTTGTTAAAAAATTGAAACTTTTGCAAGAGAGATCTATATAATGTACTTAACATGACCGATGAAAAAATTTAAAATTTAAAATGATATACACAAGTTAACTGAAAAATATGGACTAAAAATGATGAAAGAAAATATTTGAGGGACCAAAACTTGTTAAAAATAATTTAAAAAGACTAAAAACAAAATTTAAGATTTTTTTTTGAAAATTTCAGATATTTATAAGGACCAACAAAATATTTAGCCCTAAAATTTATATTCTATATCATTTGTAACATTTCATATTATTAAGAATTTAATAAAAAAAATATGTACCCATTTATTATCTTAAATTTAAAATCATAGAATACAAACAACCGTCAAACAAGTAAATTGACCATCTTCAATCAAATCTTTAAAAAGTCTTTTTTTATTAAACCTTTGCCTCTTTTAGATTGGGAGAAAATAGAAAAATGAGTCGATTCATTGTGACATGCATGGTTTTATACTGCATTCGTGAATGCAATCACAATCGCTGCAAATGTATGCATTGTGGTCGTTGTGGCATACAAATTTAATTTATTAGCGTACAATATTATAATTTTGTATTTAATTTATGTGTCATCCTTCTCCTCTAAAATCATATGTCTATCTCATTATCAAGTCTCCATCACTTTAAAATATTTGCTACTCCTTAAATCTATGATAAAAAGAATAATGAAGTTGGAGAAATAATTTTTGTGAGCACTATATAGTCATAGTATATTGAAGACTGATGCGGCTCAATTTTTTTTACAACAAAAAAGTATTATATTATAGGGAAAAAAGCACAACTGATACTATATTCACAAATTGAAATTAAATACAAAGGGTACTTAATCCAAAAAAAAAAATCAAAAATAACAAACAACCCCAAACTATGAATCAAAAGTTTATCTAAACATATATTTTGAGGGATATAAAGTAGATTCCCTCCCTTTCTCTCCGATAACCACTTCCAATACATCATTCTAATGTTATCGAACACCTCCTCAATTACCGGCACTTTGAAAGAGAAAATAAATTTATTTCTTAATTTCCATATCGACCACACAACCGCGTGCCTAATGCCACACTAATTAATAAAAGCCCCTTCAGCTTTTTTTCATTTCCATTTCCAACAACGCAAATGGATCACTAGGCACGATCAAACTCAACGCAAACCAATTGAAGACCTTATTCCATAGGGAGGAAGCAAAAGATCACGGTGTGTCCACTATGTTGTGGTTGTTGTTGCATTACAACGAAATTTTTACTATATTGTTGCAATGTTATGGTCAATTCAATTGATGTAGTGTGCAATTTGAAACAAGACTGACATGGTATATATGAGACTACAATGATATTCTACTCACATGTTAACTCATGGGAATTTACATTATTTTATGATGTGGCAACACTAATATGGGCATTTAAGTTCACCATGCTATTTAGTTTTCTAATGTGTACTCTTAATATCTTAATCTTAATCTTATATTATCTTATATTAATCTTATCTTAATCTTAATCTTAATCTTAATCTTATCTTAATCTTAATCTTAATCTTAATATTAATATCTTAATCATATCTTAATCTTATCTTAATCTTAATCTTAATCTTAATATCTTAATCTTAATCTTAATCTTATCTTATCTTAATCTTAATCTTAATCTTAATCTTAATATCTTAATCTTTATCTTAATCTTAATCTTAATCTTAATCTTATCTTAATCTTATCTTAATCTTAATCTTAATCTTAATCTTAATCTTAATCTTAATATCTTATCTTAATCTTAATATCTTAATCTTAATCTTAATCTTAATCTTATCTTAATCTTAATCTTAATCTTAATCTTATCTTAATCTTAATCTTATCTTAATCTTAATCTTATCTTATCTTAATCTTAATCTTAATCTTATCTTATCTTAATATCTTAATATCTTAATCTTAATCTTATCTTATCTTAATCTTAATCTTAATCTTAATCTTAATCTTAATCTTAATCTTATCTTAATCTTAATCTTAATCTTAATCTTAATCTTAATCTTAATCTTAATCTTAATCTTAATCTTATCTTATCTTAATCTTAATCTTAATCTTATCTTAATCTTATCTTAATCTTAATCTTAATCTTAATCTTAATCTTATCTTATCTTAATCTTAATCTTAATCTTATCTTAATCTTAATCTTAATCTTAATATCTTAATCTTAATCTTAATCTTATCTTAATCTTATCTTAATCTTAATCTTAATCTTATCTTAATCTTAATAATTATAAAAGTTAAGTAGTGACACCTTTTAAGCAACTACTTAACCCTAATTTTTTCCCTCCTAATCCCTTAATCATCTCAACCACTAATTTGACCTCATTATTTCTTTCACCTAATTTGCAAGCACTATGTACACTTTTTTTATATTTTTACTGTTCAAGACAATTTTTGTTCCCCATAAGTGTCTAGAATATACAAAAAGCTTCTCTCTCACACACAAAGCAACACTTTTTTTTTTATTCAATTCTCTCTCCCAATAAGATTTTATTTTTCCAAAATTTACTCCTATTCCCTCTCTCTCTTTCACGCGTGAAGCATGAAAAAACAAGGAAAACAGGGCTCTAGAATCTCCATCTCCATTGTTCTAACTTTTCTTCTTTAGGTAGGTTCTTCAACCATTGATTTTTCTTTCTTTCTCTTTCTCTACGTTCTATTTTTTTTTCTTCTCTCTATGTTTTTCTCTTAACCTCCTTCTCCTTTCTCATTTTCTTTGTTTATTCATTCCATATTTATCATCCTTTCTCTGAGAAGAATTGTTCCTTAAAGTTCTTATCTATATCTTTAATGTTCAAACCAATTATTGATTTGCAGTAACTCACACACCCTCTCTCTTGGACAAAGTGGTACCATGAAGAAGAGGACACTACAAGAAATATGATTTTTTGCAACAACTTCTTTTGTTAAAAGTTGTTACAAGTCGCTGGCATTTTTGCAACAACTTCTTTTGTTAAAAGTTGTTACAAGTCGCTGGCAAGTTTTGCCAGCGACCTGTAACAAAAAAAGTTGTTGCCAAAAATCATATTTCTTGTAGTGGAAAAAAGCACCGATTTTTATTATTGGCAAAGAAGATGAGTATATCAATCTATATTTAAAAGTGATGACTTTTCAGATCTATAATCGTTTCCTAAGTTTGATTTTCAATTTTTTTTCTTGGTTTATTGTGTTACAGCGGGTTGATGCTAATCTAGGGATTTTGTCAATGTTGATGTGGCTTCCTTAATTTCAATTGTGTAAGTTATTTAGCTTTAATTACTTTATATTCAAACCTATAGTTGTTCTTCTCAACAAATTTTATTTCTCAAACTTGAAATTTCTGTTGTTGGTGGGTATTGAAAGGTCACAAGCTGTAAACAGTGGGTGAGAGCTCAATTGCAACTTTCGTCGCCGCACCGCCTATGGTTGCCGCCATATTATCCATTTACTTAGGTTTGTAAGTTGTTTCTCCTTCCTCTTCATTTTTGTTTAATGTGTTTGATTAAAAATCAATTTGATAATTTATTTGGAAAATTTCATACAAAGGAAATTAGTGTTTTTTATTTCTTAGTTTGTTCATATCTATGGTATTTCTTTTCTTTTCCTCTTCTTTTTCTTCCTTTTTTCTTTCAATTTTTTTTTTTGATGAATATATAGATTCTAACGCGACATTACAGTTTGGATGAAGCGCACATAGATGTTTTTTATGATGGCTGGAGTTCATAGAGGACTATTCAACCAATTGAAGTATGTGTATTTGCAATAAAGTTTTAGTGTTTTTTATTTCGTAGTTTGTTTATATATATCTAATTTGATTTTTAGATTTTTAGTTCAGATTTTTTGATTTGCAGATTAGATCTTATTGGCTACTGATTTAATTTACAGATATAATTGAAATCCATGTCTTTTATAAAGATTCCCTTTACGACTGCAACTTCCATATTGTACTTGGTGGTCTTTTTCTTTGTAAGTGTGGTAATGAGCTTTTGTGATAAGATATTTTGGTTTGTTGTTTTGTTTTATGGTTGGGTCATGATATCTACAAATGTGCATTTTTTATCGTTTTCAAAAGAAATGCTTGAATGAATACTATTTTCATTTAATTTTCACCTTGCTATTGCTTTATATTAACATTAAGATCTATGTTATAGTAATTATTAGGATTAAGATATGCAATTAATCTATGCACATTAAATTCAGCAATTGAATAGCAACTTGCTAAGCTCCATTCAGTGATATTTATGTAGGTAGCTTAGCTGTATATCTTCATCAATGAACCAACATAATTTTGATCTCTTTCAAAATATTAAGCCTTGGTGCAATATGCTTTTTTGTAATCCATAGCTATCTATCAATGGCATACCATTGAAATTGTCAATTTAGGTAGTGCTATGTTTCCAAAATCAAATCCGTGTGTGCTGTTTTGTTTTGGGTTTGTGCAGTAGTTGGTCAATTCAATATCAAAACAGAACTTTTGTAGTGTTTTTTTAAGGGTTTGATTTGTGGTATCTCTTTGATGTCAATACTCCCAATTTCTTACTCACCGTGTTTCTTTTGCAGGGTCTATGCACACCTTTAAAGTTGCTTAAATACTTGCAAAGGTGGATAATATTGATAGGTTCTTAATATTAGTTTTATATCATGTTGAACAAAGTAGCATAAAAAGCATACCATTGAAATTGTCAGTTTAGGTAGTGCTATGTTTCCAAAATCAAATCCGTGTGTGCTGTTTTGTTTTGGGTTTGTGCAGTAGTTGGTCAATTCAATATTAAAACAAAACTTTTGTATTGTTTTTTTTTTAAGGGTTTGATTTGTGGTATCTCTTTGATGTCAATACTCCCAATTTCTTACTCACCGTGTTTCTTTTGCAGGGTTTATGCACACCTTTAAAGTTGCTTAAATACTTGCAAAGGTGGATAATATTGATAGGTTCTTAATATTAGTTTTATATCATGTTGAACAAAGTAGCATAAAAAGCATACCATTGAAATTGTCAGTTTAGGTAGTGCTATGTTTCCAAAATCAAATTCGTGTGTGCTGTTTTGTTTTGGGTTTGTGCAGTAGTTGGTCAATTCAATATTAAAACAAAACTTTTGTATTGTTTTTTTTTTTAAGGGTTTGATTTGTGGTATCTCTTTGATGTCAATACTCCCAATTTCTTACTCACCGTGTTTCTTTTGCAGGGTCTATGCACACCTTTAAAGTTGCTTAAATACTTGCAAAGGTGGATAATATTGATAGGTTCTTAATATTAGTTTTATATCATGTTGAACAAAGTAGCATAAAAAGCATACCATTGAAATTGTCAGTTTAGGTAGTGCTATGTTTCCAAAATCAAATCCGTGTGTGCTGTTTTGTTTTGGGTTTGTGCAGTAGTTGGTCAATTCAATATTAAAACAAAACTTTTGTATTGTTTTTTTTTTAAGTGTTTTATTTGTGGTATCTCTTTGATGTCAATACTCCCAATTTCTTACTCACCGTGTTTCTTTTGCAGGGTCTATGCACACCTTTAAAGTTGCTTAAATACTTGCAAAGGTGGATAATATTGATAGGTTCTTAATATTAGTTTTATATCATGTTGAACAAAGTAGCATAAAAAGCATACCATTGAAATTGTCAGTTTAGGTAGTGCTATGTTTCCAAAATCAAATCTGTGTGTGCTGTTTTGTTTTGGGTTTGTGCAGTAGTTGGTCAATTCAATATTAAAACAAAACTTTTGTATTGTTTTTTTTTTAAGGGTTTGATTTGTGGTATCTCTTTGATGTCAATACTCCCAATTTCTTACTCACCGTGTTTCTTTTGCAGGGTCTATGCACACCTTTAAAGTTGCTTAAATACTTGCAAAGGTGGATAATATTGATAGGTTCTTAATATTAGTTTTATATCATGTTGAACAAAGTAGCATAAAAAGCATACCATTGAAATTGTCAGTTTAGGTAGTGCTATGTTTCCAAAATCAAATCCGTGTGTGCTGTTTTGTTTTGGGTTTGTGCAGTAGTTGGTCAATTCAATATTAAAACAAAACTTTTGTATTGTTTTTTTTTTAAGGGTTTGATTTGTGGTATCTCTTTGATGTCAATACTCCCAATTTCTTACTCACCGTGTTTCTTTTGCAGGGTCTATGCACACCTTTAAAGTTGCTTAAATACTTGCAAAGGTGGATAATATTGACAGGTTCTTAATATTAGTTTTATATCATGTTGAACAAAGTAGCATAAAAAGTATATGATTTATTTATTCAGGTATAACAAAGTAGCATAAGATGTATTGCTCTCCAGCTTTATTACTCAATATTTTCTAAGCTTTATGACTTTTATCAAGTTAGTTTATTTAGAGGTGTTTGTCATTAGATCATAAGATTGCTTATACTAAGGACTAAGGTGTAGCCATTTAAATTGCACAATCCAGTTTATATACGTAAGGAATTTCAATCAAGGACCAAGTCTTTTAGGCAAAACTGCATTTTTGTGGATGTTGTGGTTAAGATTTTAAGTATGCAAGTTTAGTTTGTTTTAGGGTGTAATTTATTGATTAAATTGTATAGTGCCTACTAATGTGTGTTGTGTATTTTGTTTTTGTGGTGTTGTGTTGTGTGTTCTAGCCTTTGTTGTGTGGATTTTATATATTGTCTGCTATATTATGCAAATTTTGTAGTTCTATCCTCTCAGTGAGTATTTCTTATGTTTATGGTTGAATTATTAATAAATTTTCTGTTTTAAAAAAAGATAGTAAATATATCGATTTGTTTGAGTTGTAAGCAAAAATTATTTTTTGATAATGTTGACATAAGTAAATTAGTTCATAGCCTTTTGTGAAGGTATTGTGCCATCAAGTTTTCCTTTGTCTTAGCATTGTAAATTCATTTACCATTGTTTGTTTTTGTTAAAATAATCACTCTCTACTTTTTAACCTTTTCATTGAATAATTAACAGGTCAAGCAAATGTTTGGTTAATTGATTGATTTTGCGGAAAGATGATGAGACCATCAATCACAGGAGAGCTTAACTTAGCCTCTTTGCAGCATATAGTCTTTGAATATGTCCTTCGCTTCCTAGAATAGAGTGGACAAATTTTGGATTGTTTGTGTTGCATGAATAGATGTCTATTGTTATGGGTGTTTTTTTATTTATTTATAATACCTATTGTTATATATTTTGTACAGTTCAATTGTTTTTGAATTTTTATACTCCATATAATTTTTTAGCAGCATTTAAAATATTGTATAAATTAGTTTAGTTAAGAGAAAGTTTAGCAACGATTTAAATTTGAAAAATAGTAAAAATGGATGGCATAAAAAACGAATAAGAAACCTTCTCTTTATATCATGAGACAATTCTAAAAAAAAAAAGGACAAGCATTTTATGACATTTTAATTTTGACTATAGTATACAATATGAATTCAAACTATATATATTATATAGGTGTGCCTTATAAATTACCACATCGTGTTTGCATTGATAATATGGCTCATCAAAATTTTGAAACTCAACTTGCTTTACGTTGTTTGAGAGCTTTTTGTTGTTTTATATTGTTTTTTATATATACTTTAACCATTCATTCACACTTTTTATATCTACTGACTTTATTTTGTTTATTTTAACAAATCATTGGGTTCAAATCCAATATGTATACCTAATTACCTATTATGTCAACAAGAGTTGGGGTCAGACAATCAGTCACTTAAACATGTTGGCCTATATCTTTCATAGTTAATTTTTTTTATTGGCAACTATATGTTACAATGTCAATAGTAATTTTAAGGAAAGAGTTGATGTTATTGATAATCGGTGAAAAAAGAGAAATATAGTTTATAAAAAAGTGCTCCATAATGTTTAGTACTGAATTTGTAAACTATTTATCTAAACCCATCTTTATATTGAATATTTTCATTTTATTATCACTATATTTTGAATTCATTTTTTTTAAAATTTTTTTTTTAAATTATTATTATATCTTATACTACATTTAATATCTTATATAATATTCTTATATAATATTCAACCAAACACGTGCGATAGCACGGGTCGGTGTCTAGTTATAATAAAAGTTAAGTAGTGCCACCTTTTTTCCTTACGACTTAACCCTAATTTTTTCCTCCTAATAACATCCTTATTTCTCACCTAATTTTTTCCTAGAGCCTCTAAAAAAAAAGGTAGTTGTCAAAAACAAAAAGAGAACCACACATAGGAAATTAAACACCACGCTTCTTCTCTCTCAACTCAACCTAATTTCATCTCTCACTTTCTCTCTCAATCCCGTCACTCTCATCTAATTAATTCTCTCTGTATGTTTTTTCCTCTTTTCTCTTCAATCACATGCTTTCTCAAATAGAACTTCTACGGTTTCATCTCTTATGTTTTGAATTTTTTTCCTTGTTTTTCTCTATTTCTTATTATGTTGCAACACCAAGAGAACACAGGTTATGGTTTCTTTATTTCTTATTCGTTTGTTTTCTTGCTCGCAGAGAGGAAGATCGGGAAAAGCAAGAAAACTCAATCAAATTTAATTTAATTTTCCAGTTTTTGTTTTCTTTGCATATGGTTGTTACTGTATACCTGATTCATATAAAAAGGTGTAATTTATTGGATTTATTGCAGTGTTCTGTATTAAAATAATGGAGGTTTAGATATGATCGACTACGAGTAACGGAGCGGCAAGACGACGGAGAACCATAGAAAAGCACTACTATTATGAAAGCACTACTATCATATATAATGATTATTGATGCTACATGCTTTTTGCTATCCAAGAAAAAAAAGTAAAATTAAACAACATGGAAAATCAGCATTCATCTTTAATGATTTTCTGATATGCATTTTAAACTATAAAATTTGATAAGCGTGTCTTAATTAAATATATGTTGTTCACCAGAATTTTTTGGAACAATTTCATATTTTGTTATTAACTTCAATAAAAAAATAAATAAATAACCAATTGCGTGTTTACTAAAATTCTAATTCTAATTCATCAAGTTCTCTTCGTAATATATGTATATTATCACACACTGCATTTTATTTGATTTTCCTAATAAAATGCAATCATCTAATAAAAGAATTTCAAATTTTAATGCAAACAATTTTCACTAATGGTTTCATTTTCTATGACTATAAACAAGAGTCAAAGTCAGTAATTAAACATGTTGGAGTATATCTTCTTCAGTCCATTTTCTCTGATGGACAACTATATGTTGCATTATCAAGGGTTACCTCAAAGAAAGGGTTAAAGATATTGATTGTTGATGATGAAGGTGCAGATACAAATACAACTGAAAACGTGGTTTACAAAGAAATTTTCCATAATCTTTAGTAGTTGCTTGGTAAATCAATTTTTATACTATTATATGTGATTTATATGTAACCCTTGAAATTTATTTATTATGCAATGATATTATCACTGCTTATTTTGAATGCCGAAAACCATTGGTTATCTCTAGCAATTGGCTTCGTTTATATTGCAATTATTTGACTGTAATTTGCACATACTTATAGTTTCACTATATATATAGAGAGAGAGAGATATTTATGAATTTCCTTTTATAGTTCATTTTCTACTCTATCAATTCGAATTGTATATTTTTTTTTGTTTGGTTTGCACCACCAGTTTAATCTGGTTCGGGGGTCAGTTCTGGCATCAAGTGGTTCCAGTCCAGCCCCCTCCCAATCGCAGCTGCAGGAGATCGAACCGTATTCGAATTGTATATTTGATACTCTATAAATCTCGTGCAATGCACTGGTTGGAGTCTAGTTGGTTGAATAATAATTAAGTTTGTTATGGAACTATTTCTTAAGAGAGAAGAAGATAAAGGGAGAAGAGAAAAGAATAAACTCCTTTAGTTTTAGGACACTTGTCCGACATATGTTGTATTAGTGTTTAATAGGTGTCGGACACGATCCATGGAGAGTCGGAGTAAAGAAAAAAAATCTTTTTTTTTGGACATCCATCTAAACATCCGACACGTGTTGTACGGATATCATACGGGTGTCGGACACTAACACGTGTTGGGTATCATGACACGTCTAACTATAGATGTGTTTGTGTTTCATAGCTTGTTGGCTCTATTGTAACTAGAAAAAGAAGTATAAATATTACTAAATACTAGTAATAATCTTTACTTATATATGATATGATATGATATCAGACCATGTACTTAGTTGATAAAATTGAAAAATAATAACAATTAATATTATATTAAGAATTAAAGTCGTGATAAAAGGTACTTCCAAAACATCAGGAAACAAAATCAAAAGTTTTAAATATAAAAAGTTCATTTTTAAAATTTCAAGACATTTTTGTTTTCTTAGTCATGGTTTAAGAGGTACAATTTAACATTTCCCTAATAATTAATTAAAGAGTAGATCAATTATTTTGAGTAAATTTTAAAAAAAAATCATTTATTCGTAGTAGTAAGTACTTTTCTGTTCCAATATATAATTTTTTTACAAAAGCACAAAATTTATAAAAATTAATTTTTGCATTAAATTTTTCAATAATATATATTTTCTTTTCAAATTTATCCTTTAATTAGTAAGAGAAGGAAAATAATAATTTTTTATTTTTTCATTTAATTAAAAATATTTTTGTGAGAATTTAATTATTCTACTTTAAACTTTAAAAATGATATAATAAAATGGAACAATCAAATTTTACAAAAAATTAAGACGGGGGCAATAGTAACAATGACATGATTGGCTAAGGAAAATACAGTAGTAATTTGTAATCAGACACTCTTCTCTTCTCCCTGAGTACGAGTAGTAGAAGGCTAGAAGCAAAGCTCTAAAGAGAGAGCCAGCCAAATGATGAAGTCCATCTCATCTCATCTCATCTCATCTCATCTCATGTCCAATCCAATGTCTAATCTTAGCAATAATAGTATAATAAGATGGTAGTACATGTCTGATTAAAGTACCGAAAAATAAGGAGTAAAGATTTCAGACACAGAACCCATGTTCTTGACAATAACAAAATGAACATATTTTTGCTTGGACTGTACCATTGTCTATTTGACTTACACCTGCTAAGTGCTAATGCTAGTACTATCTCTCTAGTACCCTAGGCCGTATTTATAGCTACAACTAGAGTCTATAATAGAACTAGAACTAACTATTGTGGCAGATTCATTCGATAAAAACGAGTGAGTGAGTGAGTAGGAGTAACTTTTTATATTTGGAGTGTTCTCTAATTTACTACTACTAAAAAAATTACGGAGTGTACTGTATAATTTTTAGTATCAAATGAGTAAAAACCATCCTTCATCACTTATATAAGTACCAACTACCAAGGGATTAGACCACTAAAAAATTAAATTGAAAACTAACACCTTTCTTTTTTACTCCCTCCGTCCCAAAATAAGTGATCTAATTTTGACTTAGTGTACTATTCATTTGACCTATTTTGACCTTATTTTTCTACTTATATATACTTGTAAATATTAGCATATGAGATCTTGTTTGATTTGTCTCAACGAGTATTTTCAAAATATACAATTTTTATAATTTTTAATAATAGATAATTAAAGATATTAGCGATCAAAGTTTGACATTAATAAGCGTAAACGAAATCAAACAGATCATTTATTTTGGGACGGAGGGAGTAGTTTTCAACTACTATCAAGAAAAAAAATCCCACTTTATTCATTAGCATTTTTGTCGAGAATTGTATTTGCAATTTTTTAAATTAAATTAAAATTAACTCATTTTTTAAATATTTGTAAGTTGTTAATATAAAAATTTATCGTCATCTCACACATTCAAGAGTTAGTACGATAATTACTTAATTTATTATTATTATTTTTTATTTTTACCCTATGGTTTCTAGGGAAGAGATCCTAGTAGTCCAAAGTTTGGGGTCGGTGACTGCATTCTGGCAAGTGCACCAGTCTGTCGTCGAGTAATAATTCACACTTTATGTGTCTAGAATGAGTTCGTATTCACAGGGATCGTGCCGAAACGTTGCTAGCGTTATTTAAGTTTTAGTTTTGCATTCGCTTTGGTTTTAAAAAGGTTTTTATAAAATAGTGATGTGCTTTGCAGAAAATAAAGATAAATGATTCAGAAACATAGAGGATAGGTATGGTGGTTGGACTCACTCCCTTCTTCATATTTGGCATGATCGGTGTATAACATAGTTAATCAGACTATTATTCGGCGGTGACTTTATTCTTGTTATGGTAATACCTTATTATTACCCTATGTATAAGAAGTTTCCCTACGTTAATAACTAAGGTACCTACGAGAGTCTAACCTCGATGTGTCAAATACCCCAAAAAAATTTTGAAGAAGCCAATCACATACCCTAATTACTAGGTGATTTGTTCATTACACACTACAAGAAATATGATTTTTGCCAGCAACTTGTAACAACTTTAAATAAAAAAAGTTGTTGTAAAAAATCATATTTCTTGCAGTGACACATGCATTATACCCTTCACCCATCCAATGCCTCTAGGTCCTAGTATCGGGCTATTCAGCTTCTAAGTGTTCAGTTCACACCTAGTTCCTGATTCCTCCTCTAATTGCTTCGTTCACAACTAGTTAAAGATGTTACCGTCTCTATTCACCTAGCATATTTACTACTAGTTTCGGACAAATATTAAAGTAAACCCTAATATTTATTCTATAGGCGCTTCCGCTTATCCGGCCAGATTATGAGAATGCGTTGTTAAAGTGCGAGAAAGTAAATAACAAATATAATACTGAATAACATTTATTATAACTTTGACTCAATCGCAGACTCCAAATATTCATCTGGGAGTTCATCTTCTCCACCACAACCTAAGGCATCTATTACAAAAGACTTACATTATTTAAATTACAAAAATAATATAAATACAAAATCCTAAAGAAAACATACTTTGCTGAGATAACTTTTCCGTAAGGGTCTCAGCTATGCCCTTATAGCTCCTCTGAACACCTCTATTATAGTAGAGAATGTTCAACTATTTCCGAATGAAAAATAATAAGGAATTAGAGCTCTATTTATAGTTTTCGTAATGGGCCTCAGCAAGCTATCGTGCTGCGATGGGTCCATCGTAGCACGATGGGAAGATTCAGTTCAGAATTATAACTAATCCTGTGTGTTACATCAGCTTGGTCGCCAAGTAACGTCATCGTACCACGATGAGGTCCATCGTAGCATGATGAGCAGATTTTCTTCAGATTTTCTCTGTTGATGTCTTGGCCAACAAACAGCTTCCATGGTGGCACGATGGAAGTCATCGTGCTACAATGAACAACACAAATCTTCACATTTTTGGCTTTTTCTTGTCTTTTTGTATTCTTTGCTTTGTATTTATGTTTTTCTTCGTATCTGTAGGTTATTCTTCGTATTTTGGTATGTCTTGGTCAATTTATTACTAATATAACTACCTAAAATACTGCAGAAATTCATGTCATCAGCGGGTTATGACATTAAATTGTTCTAGTTCTCTCTCAAATGAAGTTGTGGGGGATCGAATCGTGGTCCTCCCTACCAAATCCAGGTCAATCATCAATGGACCAATTAACATTTGCTAATTTACATAAATTTTTGTTACAGAGTAAATCCATTAGTATCTCTTCATAGCCCATCTCTTTTTTCTTTTGTTTGATTTATATTCATTCACATCCTTTGAACTTTGTGGCCTCTCATAAGCTTATTTTTTAGACCTAAGTCTGACTTTTTGAAAGTCTAATATGATATGTTAGTCTATTTAAAAGCCTATTTCACATGAATATATTTAAATAAATAATTATATTTATTTTTAAATATATTAATGAACTAATAAATCAATGATATTAAACTTCATTTTAATTTAACATGATACTTTAGAGAATTTGACTATATATGACATTATATTTCAATTGTAGTTAATAATCATACATTTATATATGTGAAAAATTAATATAGATTAATAAACTTAAACTATTGAAAAAGTTAATAAATTTATAATTTAATCAAAGTACAAATTTTTTTTTGGTCATGAATCAAAGTACAAATTGTATTTGTTGGATATTTGGTTGTTGACATCATTTTTGCAAAAGACAAATATACAAGCAAGATGTGCGATGTCATGTTCCAACATCTGGATACCTGTCCAGGTGATGTGTTTCGCGCTGACTTGACGCCACTTCTATTTATGGAATCCACGCCTTTATTCTTGGAGTCCAAAGAATATATTTTTGTTCAGAATTATCTCGCATTGATTACTTACCTGATCACGTTCGTTTGCTAAAGGAAAGCTGATATACGATTCTGAAATATGTAAACTGGATTTGTTGGTGAATGAAGCTCATGCATGGAATGCAAGCCCATGCAAGCTCACCTTATTTAAGCAAGGACGAGAAACTTACTTTCTTCACTGAAGTCGTCATTATTCATAGAATATTATTAGGGTTTTGAGTCTTGTTATTTGTGAGCCTTTCTTGTATCTCCTTGATGCAAGTTTAGGACTTTGTTTTTTAGTTGTAATTTTGTTAACTTCTCCAAAGCTTTGAAGCACGGAGGTAGTTTTAGTTTTTGAAAGTGTTTTCAATCTTATTTATAAAAATATCAACACAGGGTCTGTGATTGAATGGAAGTGAGATGAGATATCTGCTCTAGGAGGTTCCTGGGGTGAAGTCAAACGGTAGTGTCTAGGCGATAGGTTTTAAACGGTGGAGTTTAGCTTTGAACTAGAACTATTATAGTGGATTTCCTTTAGTATCCCACAGATGTAGGTTGTGTTACACACCGAACTGGGTTAACAAACCACCTGTGTTCTTTATTACTTTCCGTCATTTTTAGTATCTTTATGTCACTACAAGAAATATGATTTTTGCCAACAACTTTTTTTGTTACAGGTCGCTGGCAAAACTATCTTGAGTAGTTTTGCCAGCGACTTGTAACAACTTTTAACAAAAAAAATTGTTGCAAAAAATCATATTTCTTGTAGTGTGTTTATATTAACTGTCAGTATAATGCTTCAACATTGATCTCAACATCTCAAGTGTTGAAACATTATATAGCACATCCTTGGAGACGCGCCAGGAATGTCATTATTATATAATAATAATATAGTAAAAATATTATCTATATTGACTTAAATAGGCCGGCTAGTATGCCTAATAAGCTTTTTTAATGGCCTAAAAACTGACTTTTTAACAAATAGGATTTATAAAAAAGTTTTGACATACTCTATTTAAAGAAATAAACTAACCTAACCTGAACCTATATAGACTAGACCATAAGGTAATGTAGGCCGGTCTGCCCTATTTCAAACCCTAACAAAGTGTCACAAGATAATGGATTGTTAATAGGGGTGAGCATCAGTCGGGTTCGGTCGGATTCGGGCCGAAAATCGTAAAATCGATAAAAACTGTGGTCTCTTAATTTGGACTCAATTCCGACCGTCTACATCTACGGTTAATTTGTTCGGGTTAGGGTCATATGGGTGACGGGTATAGCGGGTCGGTTTTAACGGGTTACATTGAAACTTTGTTGTTACATCTAAAATTTATTGATCAAAAAAATATTATTCTTCAAATAGTTCAATATTTCATACACACTGCAACAAATGATACAATAAAAATGATGAGATGCAATTATTTTGTTTCAAATTTGTTAATCCAACGACAATAATAGATAGTATATGAGAAGTAAAAATTAATATAAATCTAGAATATTATCTTTCACATCTCCTTTATCAACCTATTACAAGCATAAACTTGTAAAATATAACATTTTTCTTCTCTATCAAAGATAGACAAAATTAACAAAGCGAAGAGTATAAGGGATTAAGAGGTGCTAAAAACTGGAAAAAAAAATAAAAAATTAATTTATATGTTAGTAATTGTTCGGTCGGTTTCGGTTATGAAGAGATAAATTTTATAGACCCGCACCCGCCCGTATACAACCGTTCATGACCGTTTTTTCACAATTGTTGACCCGAGACCCGACCCGCACCCGACAGAGTGCTTCCATATGTTGGCGGTTATGTCGGTTTCGAGTCGGATTACGGGTTCGTGCTCACCCCTAATTGTTAATAGTTATCACATTTATAAAAAATATTTGTTCTACAAAAATTTTCAATATTACTTTAATTAACTTTTCTCAATCCCACACTCAAACTGATTTAATTTACATCAGTTTTATATATATATATGATGAATATTATTAGTGGATGTCCATATAAGTTATCGGCCCATCTAATTGGTCCGTTATGTTTAACTATATATAGATACTATGTATCAGTGTAATGTAACCATAATCCTAATAATGAATATTACGGACTATTCTTTGTTTCTTCTCTCACTTCTTCTTTATATTATTGCTCTTATTTACATCAGTTTATAACACGTTATCAGCACGATACTCTACCAAATTATTGTTGCAAAGGTATGAACACATAAATTTTTTTATTTCATTTTTGTGTCATAGCCTTGCTTTGCTGTTTTGTTATGATATATGTACACAAATACACAACAAACTGAACATACCAAATCTCTTTATTAAGGTATGTGTACCAAATCTCTTTTCATTTTATTTTGTCTCATATATGGCAATGGTGTTCTGTTACGACGTTTCAATATGCTACACGATGCACTTTGATTTTTTTTGAATTACAAATGTTGTAAAAAAAAACTTGTAATTACGTTTTTTTTATTTCTGTAATTTATTTATTCCTTTCCAAAAGATATTATTATATAGTTCCCGAAGAACTAATAAATTTAATCTATGAATTCCTGAAGAATTCAACAAACTTAGTTCCTGAAGAACTAATAAATTTAATCTATGAATTCCTGAAGAATTCAAGAAACTTAGTTCCTGAAGAACTAATAAATTCAATTTATGAATTCCCGAAGAATTCAACAAATGATCTAGTTCCTGAAGAACTTAGAAAAATATCAATTTTTATGAATTCCAGATGAATTCAATATTGCTACATCCTTGAAGGATTATAAATTGATAGTGATTTTTATATAGTTCATGAAGAACTTAGAATCAATTTTATTCTCCATGAATTCCTGAAGAATTCAGTACGTATATGAAGGATGTACAATTAGATATATTTTCGAAGAACTTAAAAATCCAAAATTTTGTTCTCCATGAATTCTTGAAGAATTCAATGGTGTGATACATCCCTGAAGGAGGTATAAATAATTGATAAGAACTATTATAGATTTCTTGAAGAATATTGATTCACAATTTATGGTCCAGAAGCACCATAGTAAATTTTTTGAAATATGAATCCAAAAGATTCATAGGATCCGATCCAAAAGCATCGTGGTGAAATTTTAAATTATGAATCCTGAAGATTCATAAACCTATGTTTTTAGAAGTATGTAGAATGTCTTTTAAAATATGAATCTTGAAGATTCAAAGCTATCCGTTTGTTTTGTAACAGATATAATATTGAAACAAGAAAATAAGAGATGTCAAATATCTCTATATATTACGAAACATATTTTGGATAAAATAAGTGTAATGAAAAAGTTATAAACCAGAAGTTTATACTACACTTATAAATATAATGGTGCAATTGAAGCACAAATTATTGTAAACCAGAAGTTTACAAATCATATTAAATTTATGGTTGACAATACCGGTTGGGTTATCCCGGATTATTATGATGCGAAAAAAATTATATAGATATGTATTGAAGGGCCCGAAGTTCCTTCATTCAAATAATTTTTATGTGTTAAGTTTTGTTCCCAAAGGAAGTTGATAAATTAAGTAAATGAGCATACTTTATTGATATATCATGTGAACCAATTATATTTTTAATTGATGAATGGTCACATGTACGTTTGTTATCGACTTACAACCAGAAGTTTGTGAAGTACTCATTCAGTTAAGAGCTCATTTTTATATAAAGCATTTGATAAGTATCGTATGTCAAATCAAAATTGATATTGAACATCTTGAAGTATATGTTCATAAAAAAAAATGGACTTGAAGATCCATTCTTTAGACGTCTAAAGTTAATTACATGACTGATACTTATAAGATCATAAATCCTATTTTACATGTTAGGAACACTCAAACATGTATGTTGAGATATTGATTCGCATCAAGCCAACAAGTTATTATTTGTAAAATCCCCCGTAATTTACAATTTGAATATTAATTTTTAAACATGAATCCCATATAAGAATTTTTGGATGTGTTGTATATGTTCAATTGCTCCAATACAATGCACTTAAATGGGTAGAGAAATAATATTGGGAAAATAAATTTATAGCCCAGAAGGCCAATTATCAAGTGATGAACTAATATTCCCAATATTAAGGGGAGAGAATAAGCAGCTGAAATTATGAACCAGCAGTTCAAATGAATCACTTGAAAAAAATTATTATTATCTCATCTTGATCCTCTTAGAAATAAGTATGAACCAGAAGTTCATAAGATAAATCATTTGCAAAGTTTATGAAATAAACTACCTGCTGCTAATGCTCCAATCAAAATGGATGTCCATGTTGGACAGTCTTATATTGCAAATGAGTTTTAACCACCCTGAAGTGTGGTAGGTCAATCGTTTCCAATGATAAAAATTCTCAAATAAGAAAAGGAGCTAAAATCAAAGATGACCCAAGTGAGGATATGAAAAGAATATTTGACATTATTAATTTTCAGTTCCAAAAGAACTTATCAAGTACTTTAAAGTTATGAAAATAATGAGATCTCGACGAATTATGTCATGAATAAAATACGATGGAATCGAAAGAAAGTCGACATTGACGATATTTTTATATAATATAGTGCTATTTGTGATAAGAGATAATGAGGATCATGAACTAAAGTCTATTGAAAATTATAGACAAGACATTGAGTGTCTAAATAAAATGATGCAATTGCTACGTAATTAAAGTCAGTTTGCAAAGTGAAAGATTTTTGGACCAGCAGTCCATACACTGGAAGATGTAAAAATGATGAGATACGAATCAATTTCCGTGTGAATAGAAAATTTTGAAATACAAATATTAAAAGTTTGACCAGAACTCCTGAAGAGTTTCTGAAATCTATTGATTAAAGAAAAATTTGAAATGTAATAGGTTTCATGATAAAAGTTTATTTGGAATTGCATACTTTGTATTTCAACAAGATTTTGTGTACCAAGAAACTTATATATGAAAGGTACTAAATCGGTTTGATATTAACAAATATAATTTGTTGTCACTTGATGTGAACAAAGATCTTTTCGTGTCTCAAGAAAATGATCAGTTACTTGAATTGGTCTTTAAGTACCATATTTTAGTTCTGTTGAAAACACTATTGCATTTTTTTAATTATGCATGTGATGATATCAATAAACTCAAAGATATTGGAACAAATTCAAGTACATAATTTGTATCTTGGAGATACAACAATATCATCAAATTATGCGGAATTTTAGCACTACATCAAAGATGTTCATAATGTGGTTTTGTTGAGGTTTGTTATTCTACACATACAAGAAACTTGAAGAAGATAGTATCGCATCCATGGCTAATTCAGAGAAGAGTATATTAAAGGAGAAGAATCAGAACTTTCTACAAATCAGTCATCGCCAAGTAAAACTATTTATCAACTACATTGAAGATTAATTGTGGTTCTTCGTCTCAGATATAAATGTCTTTATGAGGGGGAGATAAAATTGAGTTATGCACTCTTTTTCCCTTAACCATGGTTTTATCCCATTGGGTTTTCCTGGTAAGGTTTTTAATGAGGCAGTTTAAACACAAAGGATGTTGTACTCTTTTCCCTTCACTAGAATTTTTTCCCACTGGGTTTTGTCTAGTAAGGTTTTAACGAGGCACATTCTCGATGGACATCCAAGGGGGAGTGTTATGAATATTATTAGTGGATGTCCATATAAGTCATCGGCCCATCTAATTGGCCCGTTATGTTTAACTATATATAGATACTACGTATTAGTGTAATGTAACCCTAATGCTAATAGTGAATATTACGGACTATTCTTTCTCTCTTCTCTCACTTCATCTCTATATTATTGCTCTTATTTACATCAGTTTATAACAATATATATATATATATATACACTAGCCGCCGTGCCCGTTTGTGTGATCGATATTTTTTTTTGTGATCGATATTCTCTATTGTGAAAATATAAATAACTACTTAATCTCATTTTTTTATTGGACTTAGTTAATTGATAACTACGTAACATCCTTTTTTGTTGTGGCTAGTTATTAAGAAGAAAAATATATATATTTTTTACTATAAAAAAACTGAAAACCTACTTTTATGTGGAAGTTGTGCTTAGTTATTAAGAAGAAAAAAAATATTATTTACTAAAAAAAAACTGAAAATCTATTTTTATGCGGAACTTATTTTTTAAGGGTAAAATAGGAATAATGAAATAGGCATCCCAAAAATTTATATCCTTTTTATATATAGTTATATATATATACACATATATATATTATTTGGCATTTACCATAACGAGAATATCCCATCCGTCAGACGTTCACACAAGAGAAATGTCATTGGAACATAAATACAATACCAAACACAATATTTTTATTTCAATCAACCATAATTTTATGAATGAAAAAATATTTGGAACACTAAAATTATGGTCAATTAAAATGACAAATATTGTCCTTGGTGTTGTATTTTGTTCCAAAAAATTTGTTTCATCACACTACTAACCAGTAATTTGTTCAACACAACTATCCAGCTAATTTAATGAAGGAGTTGCCAATATAGATGTATGTCATAGAATTAAATATAAAGTTTCAAATATTAATTACAATTTTAAAGCAATTAGAAGTTCGCCGAAGAATGAAACCATTATTGTTGAAGCTAATTTAAAACGATCAAATATTACTACACCAAAAAGATTAAAGGCTGCTGACTTAAGACAAAAATTACCAGAAGAATGGATATTACAGGATATAATGCCTCCCCCAAAATTAGAATCAAGACAACCTAGACAATTTATATTAGAAAATGATGGTAGCATTAGGATCAGAATGAATAGAAGTCAATCCATGAGGATTGAAGAACCTATTAGTAGTAGAACTAGTACAAGCTCTAGAAGATCTATAGATTCTACCATTAATATTAATTTAGCAGGAGTTGATTTTACTCCCAATATTCCCCAACCCATTTATGAGACTGAGGGGAGAAATGATTCTCCTCCTATGTCTCCTACTGCCTCACAAATTCTTAATGTTATAGAATTAGAAGAAGAATTTGAAATAGATAAAGATTGGATTAGAGAAGATTTTGAAGCGGATTATAATAAAGAAAAAAGAGATTGGTACTTTGGTACTTTTGAGAAAATACAAACTGCTTATTATCTTAAAAGATTTTATGGCTATATTAGAAATAAAAGAATTAATGTCTATTTCTTCAATTGGTTTGAAGAATATTGTACAGAACAAAAAATAATTAATCCTTTCATACAAATAAATTATTTGAATGTTACTACAAAAACTGCTAAAAAATGGACAACATTAACAAATAAAACTGTTGAATCTGTTCACCCTCCATTAGAAGCCATTAAGATAGAAAGTCATAATGTACCATTAGAGGCTTACCCCTTTAAATCACCAGAAAATGCTGATATAGGAAAAGTTCAGTCTCAGCTGAATTTTTCAAATACCATATTAAGCACCATAGCAGATCAGTTAGATAGAGTAGAGACTCAGATGTCTCATACTCCTCTTACAAATAAGAAAATAGAGTCTTACAAGGATTTTCCTTTAGATCCACAAAGACCTATATATAAATTAATTAATGTCCCTGAGAAGGATTTAAGTGAAGTAAAATTAGGGCCTAGAAAAGATGAATTAGTAGATAATCTTATGAAGAAATTATCTGATTTATCTATTAATGGGAAAGCAAAAGCCCAAGTAAATATATTAAAAAAGAATGAGGATAATTCTGAGGTTAATAGAATTAGAAAACACATGGGTTACCAAGGAAGAACTAGAAACTATTATCCTAGACCTAGTTTTCCGGATCTTCAATTTGAAGAAGCTAGAGACATGGTTGCCAGCTCTTACACTGGTAATTCAATTATAGAATGGAACATAGATGGACATAGTGAACAAAATATATTAAATACCATTCAAGAAATGACCATAGCAGCTACAGCTTTTAAGTCAATAGGTGAAAATTCAGATAAAAAGGCTGCTATACTAATAATTACTGGTTTTACTGGACAATTAAAAGGATGGTGGGATAATATAATTAGTCCTGAGGAAAAACATGCTATCTTAGAAGCTAAGAAATTAGATCCAACAACAGGCGTCTTAGGAGATGAAGATGCTGTAAATACCTTATTATATACAATTACCAAACACTTTATAGGAGATCCAGCTCAAATACAGGATAGAGCTGCAGATCAATTAGCAAACCTTTATTGTCCTACAATGAGTGATTATCGATGGTATAAAGATATGTTTTTATCAAAATTATGCAATAGACCGGATGGTGGTGCTGATTATTGGAAAGAACGATTTATAGCAGGATTACCTAGATTATTAGCAGAAAAGGTTAGGATGGCCATTAAAGCTAAGAGTAATGGAGTCATTCCTTACTCTATATTAACTTTTGGACAAATATCTAGCCAAATTATAGAAACTGGAATAAGAATTTGTACAGATTTTAAAATTCAGAATAAAATTAAATCTGAGGTAACTCAAAGTAAAAAAGAATTAGGTTCATTTTGTGAACAATTTGGAATAGAACCCATTAGAGCCCCTAGTAAAAAGGCTAGAAAAAATTACATGAAAACCTCTAGCAATTATAAACCTCATAAAAAACGAAAAAATCATTACAGAAAAAATAAAGAACCCTCTGAAGACAAATCTTATAAAAAATCTAAAGGAAAGAAGAAGACATTTCAGAATGATAAATCTGATATTAAATGTTTTAAGTGTGGACGTTTTGGTCATTATGCAAAAACTTGTCGTGTTAAACAAAAAATAAACGAAATTCATAAATTAGACGTCAGTGATCAGTTAAAGGAAAATCTTATTAATATATTAAGAGATATTATGTTGAATGATACTTCATCCATTAGTTCTGAAGAATCTTCTTATGAAGAAGATGACATTAATCAAATATTAACTAGTTCCGAATCAGAAATTAGTTCTGAAGAAGATTGTTGTTTAGGAGCTGAATTATGTACTTGCGATAAATGTATTAAAAGAATAAATGTAATTACTAGTGATCAAGCTACTACCTTAATAAGTATATTAAGTGAAATGCCTGAATCATCACAAAAGGAAGAATTCATGTTACAAATTAAAAACATGATAGATCGTGAAGAAAAGAACAAAAATACGGTTCAAAAAATAGAATTTAAAGAAATCATGAATAGATTTAAACCTATTATTACTCCCCCAATAACTATTAAAGACTTACAAAATGAAATCTCTCTCATGAAACAAGAAATAGATTTATTAAAAGCAAAAGATTTAGAACTCGAAGTTAAATACTTAGAATTAAAAGGAAAACAGATCATAAATAATGAAGCTGGAACTTCGAATATTAGGCAAGACATAGATGATCCCCCCTATATTGCCACTCTAAATAGAATGATTACACATAAATGGCTTTGTCCAATTACTTTGCTTGTTAAAGATCAACGATTTGATCTAGTAGCGTTAATAGATTCTGGTGCAGACATGAACTGTATTCAAGAATGATTAATACCTACAAAATTTTATGAAAAAACTTTACAAGGATTAAGTGGTGCAGGAGGTCATAAATTACAAGTTCAGTATAAATTAACAGATGCTAAGATCTGTAAAGAGCATGTTTGCTATAAAACTCATTTTTTATTAGTAAAAAATATACATCAACATATTATCTTAGGTACACCTTTTCTTTCATTATTATACCCTTTTACAGTTTCTCATGAAGCTATCACTTCAAACGCCCTGGGAAGGGAAGTTATATTTAGATTTTTCGAAGCACCCAGAATTAAAGATCTAAATACTGTACAAAACATTTCTACATCTACAATAAATTTAATTTCTCAAAAGAAAAAATATATTAATATGCTAAATAAAGAAATTCAATATAAAAGGATAGAAAGTCAATTAGAATCTAAAAATATAAAAGACAAAATTATTCTATTACAACAACGTTTCGAAAAAGAAATATGCTCCGAACATCCCAATGCCTTTTGGGATAGAAAAAAGCATATTGTATCATTACCTTATGAACCTAATTTTAATGAAAGGTCTATACCCACAAAGGCAAGACCAATTCAAATGAATCAGCAATATTTAGAATATTGTAAAAAGGAAATTAAAGATTATTTAGATAAAAAACTAATTCGGCCCAGTAAATCTCCTTGGAGTTGTACAGGATTTTATGTCAATAATCCGGGAGAATTAGAGAGAGGTGCTCCCAGATTAGTTATTAATTATAAACCCTTAAATAAAGTACTTCAATGGATTAGATATCCCATTCCTAATAAAAAGGATTTAATAGGACGATTATCTAATTCAATTATATTTTCTAAATTTGATTTAAAGTCAGGATATTATCAAATTCAATTAGAAGAAAAAGATAAATATAAAACTGCTTTTGTAGTCCCCTTCGGACATTATGAATGGAATGTAATGCCTCTAGGATTAAAAAATGCTCCTAGTGAATTCCAGCACATTATGAATGATATATTAAACGATTATCAAGAGTATTCTATTGTCTATTTAGATGACATATTAGTATTTTCCAAATCTCTAAATGAACATTTTGACCACTTAGAGAAATTCTTTAAAATCATTAAAAACAATGGATTAGTTTTATCAGCCAAAAAAATGAAATTATTCCAAGTTAATGTGAGATTTTTAGGATTTAACATATATCAAGGAACCATTACTCCCATTAGCAGAGCTATAGAATTTGGAGATAAATTCCCAGATGAATTAAAAGATAAAACTCAATTACAAAGATTTTTAGGATGTGTAAATTATGTGGCTGACTTTATTCCCAACATTAGGATCATTTGTTTACCTTTGTTCAAAAGACTTAAGAAGAATCCTCCCCCATGGGATGATACCATGAGTCAAAGTATTAGACAAATTAAGCAACTAATTAAAAGACTACCCTGCTTAGGAATCCCAGATCCCCAAGCTTTTCTTGTTGTAGAAACTGATTCCTCTGATTTAGGATTTGGAGGAATATTAAAACAAAGATTACCTGAGTCATCCTTAGAGCAAGTGGTTAGATATTATTCTGGAACCTGGAATCCGGCACAACTAAATTACAGTACTATTAAAAAAGAAGTTTTAGCTATTGTTTTATGCATTACTAAATTTCAAGATGATTTATTTTCAAAGAAATTTTTATTAAGATCTGATTGCAAGGCTGCAAAAGAAGTTTTACAAAAAGATGTTAAAAATTTAGTTTCCAAACATATTTTTGCCAGATGGCAAGCCTTATTATCATGTTTTGATTTTGATATAGAACATATTAAAGGAGAAAAGAATTCATTACCAGATTTTCTTACCAGAGAATTTTTACAGGGAAAATGAGTAAAAAAGACAGTTATGGCCCTCCTCTTGAGGAGTCCAAAAAAGTTATTACAGCAAAGCAAGTATTACAGAATTCATCTGCTTCTACTTCATTATCAACTCAAAATAAATTCACCCCATTAACCCCTTTGGCCTTACCAGCCTTCTATCCCTCTTCATCACCTAGAGGTATTAGGCCATCATTAAATTCAAAATTAGTTTCGCCATTAACTTTTGCTTTAAACACTCCGTCCTCATTAAATACCCCTTCAAAAATCCCAGATAAATTACCTTTCTACACCCCCCCAGATTCATTATCTTGTCCTTTCATGGAAAAAGATTACAAGAAGATTCTTTTTCTATTAGAACCAGAATTTAATTCCGATGGATCATTACTACAAATTACTTCCAAATTTTTCCCTCAAGGTTTTCATTATTTACCCTCTCATCCAGAAAAGTCCAGATTATTTTATGAGTTTATTTTAGTGGATACTGAGTCCATTGATATAACTCATACTTTTGATAAGAATGATAAAAATAAAATTATTTTCTCAAAATTTAAAATTTTAAAAATATTATCACCTTCTGATTGGAAGGCTCATCCTTCTCATACCAGAAGTTTCACTAGGCGCTTTACTCCACAAAATTACTCATATTATGACTACATGGAGGCCTGGTCCAATATGTTATATTATCAACCCTTTGATCATTCTTGGTTCATCTGGTTTAAGAAAGACTTCCCTCTTAAGTTCCCATTATGGTTTATTAAATGGTTCCATGAATGGGGCCCAGAAATCAATATTTATCCAGATTATGCAGCTACAACTTTTGAATTGTTTAGCTCAAGAATTAATGTGTCAGATCATTTAAAGGTATTAGCGTTTCATGCTACTTTCGGAATTTCATGGATTACTTCATGGACTTTCAAAAAAGAATTATCAGTTCCAAATACCAACATCTTCGGGATCGTTCGGAGCATAAGGATTAAATGGTGGAACAAATTTAACCCAGACTTAATTAAATCACAAGTATTACAAGATTGGTTCAATAAAAACCCCAAGTGTTTCATTACCAAAGAAGCCACAGAGAAGGAAGGAGAATTCTTAGCCGAAAAATCAAAATTTTTGGCCGATTTATCTTCTTCTACCAGCAAAAAGGAATTACTAAAGAAATTACAAGCAGCAATTTCGGAGTCAGACATCAACAACGATGAGGACTCGGGAGATTCATCTCAAAGCTTAACTCGAGATAATGGAGATGATTGTTTTGGGATTATAGATCTACAAGATTAAAGATATTATTGGTTCAAACAACATTATTGTCATTATGGCCGACATAATTATTGGGAATCTTTGATTTTCAAAAAAGACAGATTCGTGGCAGACATCATTATTATTTCTTTTGACTATTTTGTAAAAGTTATTTGTTTGTATTAGAAATAATTATCATGTAATTATTGTGTTTTAACTGGCAGTTGTCAGTCTAGGGTCTTCCTTCCCCTCTATAAAAGGAAGTCTAGTTTTCATTATGGATCATCGAAAAATTCTCTGAGTACAACCATCTGAGGAATTCTCGAGATCTTTTGTAAGTATTTTCCAATATAAATAAAATGTTTTCGCAATATAATCTCTTCTT
Organism: Trifolium repens; assembly: GCA_030408175.1. Lineage (NCBI taxonomy): Eukaryota > Viridiplantae > Streptophyta > Magnoliopsida > Fabales > Fabaceae > Trifolium > Trifolium repens. The sequence goes on along the minus strand of CP125844.1, from coordinate 21,919,307 downwards.
TCATATATTAACTTTTCAAGTTATATTTTTATTAACTACTGAATTAGATTTATTTCTTGATATCCTTCCATTATTCTCTCATCATATTTTATGGATTATGTTCTGTTTTTACGAAATTATCATCAATTACAACGATCCAGCTGATTATGGTATCAGCTGATTATGGAGTCTTGTAAAAATATATATATATATAAATTGGAGAGGATTTTTAAAATTAAGTTCGATGTCAATTATTATATCTATTATGTGAGTGGTAAAATTTCGAATTTTCAAATAAAGGGGGTAAAATTCTGATTTATTTAAAATAGGGGGTAAAACTGCATTTAAACTTTAATTTTAGTTCTTCAAGTATTATAATATTGCAGTTTTTAAGAATGATCCATATTTTGAATTTTTCTTCGTACAAAAATGAATATTTTCATTCTCTCAAATTTGTCCTGAAAAAGAATAATTTTTTTGAATGAATAAACTTAAAAGCTTTGTTGTAAAAGTCATAAAACTCTTCTTTCATTATTCACACACAAGCTTTTCTTTGTCATTCATCTTTACTTATGATATATTAAGTGTTTTTTATTTGCTCTTCAAACAAACTTTTGAGTTTCTAAAAACAAATATCTCAAGAAACTACTTTTCAACACAATCAACTTTTATGTGGTTTTATATTTGTCTTTTTCACAAATTAATTACACTTTTTAATCTGTATACTCAAAATGACTTTTAATTTAGAACAGAGAATAATTTATAAAATTGTTTTTCATTAATAAAATTTAAAAATTAAATTTAAAAAGTGAATGAACAAATAATAATAAAGGTCTGTTTGGTACGTTAGAAAGATAGAAGAAGGAAAGAAAATTACGGTAACTAATGAATGAATTTGGCCTGGCCTAAAGTTCATTCATCGGTTTTCATTGCTTCTATGAATAAATTTAGACTAAAGTTCATTCATCAATTTTCATAATTTTATTTTCTTCCAATTTCTTTCCATCATATCAAATAGATCATAAATAATTTTTTTTCCCCAAAATGACTTAATTACCGCAAATGAATGAACAGATGATACTAAATAATTTTTTAATACCGAGTAGAGAGTATAATCTAGCAACATGTGGGAGAGTAGCAAGACAGACACAATGACAATGGTTGCCTTACCATAAAGAGGTCTACTTTTTCCACACTTCCACACACACTTCTCTATCTCTCTCTTTTCATTATTTGTGGCTTTGATCAAAGAAGAAAAGACTAGGGGTGGGTAATGGGCGGGTATGGGCGGGTTCGGGCTCAAAGTCGTCACCCGATCTAAACCGCAGAGTCAAAAAGTAAGGCCCAATTCACCCGAAAATGAAGAGCGGTTTCCACGGGTTCGGGCTTGCGGTTTAAGCGGGTTATTGGGCGGTTTGAAGCGGTTAAACATAAAATAAAAAAAAGAATAAATCCAAAATTTGGAGTTTAGATCAAGAAAATATGCAACCAGAGATGAGAGAATCATAAATCAAACACAAAAGGAAAGTCTTCGAAAGACTAAATTGACATAAAAAGTAAGAAAAAATTTAAATCTCAAATAAAATTAAAAATATATCATTTGATTTCAACGAAGTTAGATAAATAAGATGAAGAATGACCAAGTTTTGCGTTTTAAAATGTTTCATGATTGTTTCAGTTTACATGAGTTTGAGGTGAAGTGAAAAAGTATGAAATGAGACGTGGGAAGAATTTAGATTCAGCGTTTTAATTTACTCGTGCGGGCGGGTTCGGGCACCGTCAGTCCAATTTCCTCTATCCGGACTTATCCGTACCAACCCATCTCAAACCGAGTTTTTCAACCCGCTAACCCGCGACCCATTATAAACCGCCCAAATCTCTAATTTTTGAGCGGGTTTTATTGGGTTCAGACGGGCTTCGATTTTTTACCCACCCCTAGAAAAGACGACACAAGGCACCAAAACCAACGTTTTCCTTTTTTCATTCCAAATACCAACGCTTTTCCTCTCAAAAAGGAAAGTAAAATCCTCAAAGTACAATTCACCCTTTCAAAAAACCCTCACAACCCATCACCACAATACACAATTCCAATATTAATTTCCTAACAAATCACCCAATTGTTCACCAGTTTCTTAGTTTCATCTCCTGCAGGATCTGAAAGAGGAAAGAACAATCAATTTTCTCATCACTTCAGATACTACAAATTCTTAACTAAACTAAAATTAGCTAAATGCCTGCATCATTTTTCTTCTTCTCCTATCACATGTCCATCTCATACTAGAAAAAAAAAACTTTGTTTTTCCTTTAACCAAAAAAAAAAACCATAAATAGTCAACTATACACATCTTCATTTCTTTCTCTTGCTTTTGTCTCATCTTTTTTTAGGTTAGTTTTCTTTCTTTCAATTGTATTCTAGTTCATTCTCTTTGTCATATTATTATTACTATTTTTTTTTGTATAGTATAAACAATTTTTTTTTATTGATAAAAGAAATACAAGAGATACTCAAACCCTTACAACAAGATCGATCCAGACCCAACATCATAAAAGAAGTACTCTATGTTATATTATTATTATTATTATTATTATTATTATTCATATATATATATAGCTAAAAAAAAGGCTAAAAAGGTATTAACTTTCTTTTTTTTATATTTTGTTTTTTTATCTAAAAGAGGATAAATTAAGGTGAAAGGAAGAAAAGGGACATGGCTCGTGAGAAGATTCAGATAAAGAAGATCGAGAATACAACGGCAAGGCAAGTGACTTTTTCAAAGAGAAGAAGAGGGTTGGTGAAAAAAGCTGAAGAACTCTCGGTTCTTTGTGATGCTGATGTTGCTCTTATCATTTTCTCTTCTACTGGGAAACTCTTTGAATACTCCAACTTAAGGTCTTTCTTTCTCTCTCTAACTGCTATGTGTGAAAATAATTCATTATTATATATACAAAATAAATTATTCCAACCTGTATTTGTTAGTAGAATATTGTGTTTTAGTACTTTTACTTTTGGTAGTGTTAAAGTTTATGTGTATATATATATATGTGTTAGGTTTTAAGAGTGATTTATTAATTAAGTTTTAAGTTGACTATGAATGAATAAAATCTTAAATATATAAGAGAGGTTATAAATATACTTAATGTCTTAAAGTTTTGAGTGAAATGCGACTTATGTCTCTCTTTTTTTGGTTTGACTTGGAGGAAGAGTGAAAGTAGATTTTTGTATTAGATCAACTATCTTCTGGCGATCCCCGGACTCTCCATCAATATCTATATCTATGGTTTACATAAGAACTAAAATAATCTATGTTTGCTTGATTAGCTTATGTTTTTTTGTTAAAGGGATATTGTTGTTTTGTGTAAGTGCGAGTTAAACGTTTTGCGTGGATGGAAAAATGAATTTTTATGAACTTGTTAGACGACTTATATATCTGATGCCTTAAATTTTTAGGAAAAGATGTGGTGTCAAATTTTCTTTATTTGATTTGTTTTAGCCCAATATGAGGATCTCGAGCTCCCATCATAACTCATGTCGTCTCAACAAATACTAGTACGAGTCTGACACTGAATATTCTTTCGATCTAACGTGTTCGTGTTTCATTTGTTTCTAACTATTGTTGTAGATGTGAATCAGTTCAGATTTTTCATTATTTGTTTCCTGATGGACCGTTAATAGCGTGTTTGGTTTGGCATTTGCAATGAACGAGGCTTGTTTGGTTTGCCATGAATTTATGAAACCAAAAAATGTTTAAAGGTGGATTGTTACCATTTTTATTAAAAATTGAACTTAATATTTTTTTTTACACACTGATTAGGTATTTGGCTCCCTAATAAGGATTTGGATCCACTCCAGTTAATTAAAAAAACATAGAGTTACGTGCATTAGTCGATCTCAGCTATATTCATTTGATGAGATCAGTTGGAGTTCACATTACACCTTCACAAAATCATCGTTAAATTACTTCCGCCCTTGATTTTAGTTCGGATGGCCAAGACCAGTAACTATGTGACGCAGTCACCGCTTCTATAAGTTCTAATCTAAATCCCTCTCTAAAAGTGTGTTTTGTGTGAATTGAATCTTGACATTTCTATCGACTTATAAAGCACATTGTGCCTTGTCAATTACAGAAAATAAGTATATAAACCTAAAGTCCTAAACAGTGTTAGTCAGTAGTATAAATTAACTGTTGTCATGTTAATTGACATCAATCTTGTGTTATTATTATTGTTATTTATTTCTTATAATTTGAGTTTGATATTTGTAGCATGAGGGAAATACTGGAAAGACATCATTTACACTCAAAGAACCTTGCAAAGCTGGAAGAACCGTCTCTCGAGTTACAGGTTAATTGGTTGAATTTGTAGATTTAGAACAGAATCACTTATAACATTTGATTATCACTAGAAAAAGAAAATCACACAAGTTTATTGTTAAAATAAATTTTCAATTCATTCAAATTTTATACTGCAGCTAGTTGAAAACAGTAACTGCTCAAGATTGAGCAAGGAAATTGCAGAGAAGAGCCATCAACTAAGGCAGATGAGGGGTGAGGATCTTGAAGGTTTGAATGTTGAACAATTACAACAATTGGAGAGGTCTCTTGAAATTGGGTTGGGCCGTGTAATAGAAAACAAGGTATTGTCTCTGGCCACAATTATAAATCAGATGCATAAGTTATTTAATAAATCTGGGTGCGTTTGTTTTGACATTTTTTGAAAATAGATTTTATAGTGTTATATAATTTTGTGTGAAAAAAATTTACAAAGAAACTTTCTATAAAAGTTTCAAATCAAAATTTGGTTTCAATAGTTATTCTTAAAATGTCATTTTAGGCATTTTATCATTTTATTGAAAAAAAATTTGGATATCAAAATTTCAAAAAAATCATTTAATTTGAAGCTATTTCAAATAGATTTTCATAAAAATCATTTTTGAAATACAACTTTTTCAAAAAATTGTGATTTTGACTATGTTTGGCTCTTCAATAATGTATGTTTATGTTATATGATGTCAAAATTAGTGTTTCAATTTAGAAAAAATGAATATAAAAAAACTTGTAATATTTTAAAAAACGATTTTACAAAATCAATTTTCAAATACAAAGAAAAAAATCCATTTTTTTAAAGCCAAAACAAACGCACCCATAGTTTTACTTATATATAATTGTGGTATAGTAGGTCTTTATTTATTTATTTTTTAATAATTTGTTTCATGATTAATTACATTTAATATTCATCTAAAATATCTTTCTATTTTTCAGGGAGAGAAGATCATGATGGAGATCAATGATCTCCAAAGAAAGGTTAGAAAAGTGGTTGGGGTTACTATTAACATAATGATTAATAATTGAAGTGTAATTCTTTTAAAGTGGCTGGAATACAATGTTGGATCATTTGTAGGTCCGTGTTGCTCCCCTGGCAAAATCTCTATATATAAATATTAATCTAACCTTCAAGCAGGGCCGGCCCAAGGGTAAGGCAGCCTAAGCCCTAGCTTGAGGCCTCACAAAAAAATAATTTTTTGAAAGCCCATTAGGCCTCAAAATAATTTTGAGTTTGATATATATAGGCTTCATATCCGAAACTAAATAGAATTGTGAAGTAGCTGAACTGGTGCGCATGCGTGTTTTTGATGCAGAGGTCCCGTGTTCAATACCTATAGCCAGCATATTTGGTTAATTTTTTACCTTTTTTTTTTCTTTTTATATGTTGTGGAGGCCTATAAACATATAATTTGTTTTTTTTTCTTATTTTTGTCCTATTTAACATATATAAAATAACATGCAATCATGTTTGTCTATTTGTTAGTTCATATTATAGTAATATTTTTATCATCTAAAATTTATATATAAAAAATAATTTAATTTATTTGAATACATAAAATAAATAGCATACTTTTTGCCAAAAAAATATATGTTAATTTATTTATTTTTTGAATAAAATTTTTATTTTATATTTTTAAAAGTAAAAAGCCTCATATTAATGTTTGCTTTAAGCCACACAATCTATTGGGCCGGCCCTGCCTTCAAGAGTCCAAGACACTATTATAGTGACATTATTTTAACATATAAAATTTAATATCATATTATGTACCCTAAAAAATAATTTAATATCATAGGAGTATTCTTTTTTTTCCTACATAATTTAATATCATATTCTAACATTCTTTAAAAAAAAAAAATCATCATATTCTAACATAATATAAAAAATACACAATTTATGTTAATTGATGTGATTGAAAGAAAGAAAAAAACATAACAAAAGATAAAACTATCCCAACCGTATACACATTTTTAGTCCCTAAATTAAATAAAAGTAATATATGTATGATGTTAATTAAAGGCTAAAAATAAATAAAATCTGCAACCTATAATAGATTGATTGTAAAGACATTCTATGTGGAGTTCCATATGGATCACCACATTTTCCTCTCCATGTGTGTTTATTTAAGCATGTATTGGCCATTAGGCCACTAGAAAAAAGCAACTACAGATTGTATGATAATTATTATGTATATTTAATGAATTATTTATATTTAATCCTATAATTTATGTGATCTCATGAGGTTGAGTTGAAAATATTATTCAGACAACAAAATTATATCGTTTCAATTAACAATTTGGTTATTGCGTTGGTATACCTTTTATTTAATATGTACTGGTATATTTGGTATATTTGCTGATATGGAGAATTGTGATAGGTTTACAAATGATGCCTGTCAATTTTTTTATATTAAATATTATTTGTGGACCTATTAGAATTGTACACATCAGCAATATACTAGTACATTTCCAAATAAGATGTGTACTGGAGTGTTAACCACGTTTACAATATTATTAAATTACTATATTTGTTTATCTTTTTTATTTCTTTTTTGCATAGAGTAATCAAAATACTATGTCTTTGTTTTGTATATCCAGATTCCATGGACGAAATAATGAAGAAAAATAATTGTATTATTTTCAATATTTTAGTAATTTTTAACAAAAGAAATGACAAATTGTGTTACATTTTGAGTTGGTAACGAAGAACAATTCATCAAATATCATAATCACTTGCTAATATAATTGAGATTATCATTATTAGTCTTTATTTAAATTTCTTCTTTTCTTCAACTAACAACTTTTTATTTTCATTAACAAACTCTTAATAAACTTGCAGGGAAGACAACTGATGGAAGAGAACGACCGACTAAAGCGACATGTATGATATTTTTCTTTTTTGTGATTATTTTTCCTAGCCTTGAGAAAACTTGTTTTTATTTTATATCTTATTATTCTAAGATAAGTTTTTTTTTTCTTTCCTTAGAAGTTCTAACACATGCAAAAACTTCATACATTTATTTTCTATTATTCATTGAGGTGAATAATTCTGATAGATTTATAAATAATATTTAATAATTTTTGCACCTATCAGAATTATTCATCTCAACAGTAAACTAGTACAGTATATATTAAAATTTGATGTGTATTGAAATGTTCACCTTTCTTCTTCGTATATAATATTGACTAGTTTTAGATTAAACTTCTACATTTGCTAATTAATCACTTCTCTGTTGTGGCATATTAGGTTGCAGGCATAGTGGTTAATGGTAAAATGGTTGGAGGAGTTGAATCTGAAAATGTGGTTACTGAAGAAGGCCAATCCTCAGGATCTGTCACCAATGTTTACAACTCTACTGGTCCTCCCCAGGACTATGAGAGCTCAGACACATCGCTCAAATTGGGGTTAGTTCTTTAAATTATTTAGCACAAAAATTAAACCATTTTATTACTGATTTACTTGTTTGTTTAATATGATCAAACTCTAAAATATGGTTTAAAAGGTCTATTTGTTGGATAGGGTGCATCATTCTACATTCGTCATCTCACACATGCACACATGCGCTTGCGCACACACGTGTGTCTAATATGCAAGGATTGATTGAGTCTGCACTTGATAATTTTATTTAGTTAGTGAGATCAACTCGTTTGATAAAAATCAGAAGATACAAAATCCAAAAGAATAACTTGTATATTTTGAAAAAAATCAAAATTGATTAAAATTTAAGCCTTCAGAATTTGATCAAACGACTAAAATCTACTGACTACAGCTTAACCGTACAAAGATTGATTTGCACTTATCTATATCCATAATGTGAGTGGAAAAATAAATCCTCTTTTGTTTTTGCTCTCTTCATTTCTTTAGCATTATAGTTTTTGAAGGTGACACTGATATTTGGTGGAGTCTAAATGGTATCTTGGAGATATCCAAAACTCTAGTAATGAAAAAGAAGAAAGGAAGATTATCTATTCTCATAATTTGGTAAAAGTCTAAAAATTTATGTATAAATGGGGTTGGCAAATTGATTTATACTCCGTCCTTTGAGCTTATGCATTATATATGCAGGGATTGAGGTTCGAACCCCCGTCATCTCACTCATCCACCTTAATAGTAGAATTTATATAGTCATTAAGCAACGTGGGAATTTTTTTTTATTTACACCCACTTATTTTATGGTTTGTGCAAATTAGAAAGTTAAACCGTAAAATCTATTTAACAATTTTGAATAAACCATCAATTTGGTCCATAAACTAACAAATTATACCAAATAGTCCTTAAACTATCATTAATAAATCAATTTAGTCTCTCAATTTTTTAAAAAACATAAAACAAAATGATTGTTCTGGGGCCAAATTGATGGATTATTAATAGTTCAGGAACCATTTAACATATTTCTATAGTTTAGGGACCAAATTGGAGAGTTTGATAGTTTTGAGATTAAATTGAAGATTTATTCAATAATTTTTTAGTTATATATTGTTTTTGGTCACGATATTTTAGTTATAATTTACTAATGGTTTTAGTCCCACTAAATAAAAAATGAACAAGTGCAAGTTAGCAAATAATATAGATTTGCTAACTTGCACTAATTAATTAATTTTTCAGTTGGTCTAACTTAGTAAACTTAAGGTGTATTTAACAACTATAATTTGCTAATTTATTCTCATTTAAAAATGAGTAAAGCTTTGAAACTAAATGCATTTTTATAATCTTGTAATGAACGCTCTCTTGTATATAACTATATTTCATATACTATTTGCAGGCTTCCATATGCCGGCTGAAGGTAGGGTTGTGCGAGGGATCAACCTTACAGGCTTATTGCAAGATTAATGAACAAAGGTTCTTATTTCCTAAATTTCGTAGATGATTGTGGCTTTAATCTTTTGCCATAAAGTAGCTTGTGCGAGGGATCAACCTTACAGGCTTATTTCGTAGATGTATGTATATGTATTAGTAATTTGTATATGTATTAGTAATTTTGGGGGTATTCTAGATTATCCTCCTTTCGGATATTGTTTAAAAAAAAAAAAAGACTTTGCCTATGTTTGCATGATGATATTAAATGTAACGTAGTTTGTTCAAAAGTCTTTGATATAAGGTTTCTGATGATAATTCAAAGTTCAGCCGCGAGTTAAATAAAATTTTGCATAAATTATTGTTATCAGGAATCGTTCTCGGATTTTCTCGAATGATTCGTGCAGGGCCGGGAAATACTCACTTACTGCATTATTTATTTTAGCATTAAGTAAACCAAAGTCTGGCACACTATTTTCTTTTGACCTATGTGAATATTTTGTTTGGTACATGATGCTAGAGCCATAAAAATGGGACAGCAGTGGAATAGCCCAATCTAAAATAGCAGGTTAGTATTGTGGACTATGGGTAATCCATTTAATTTGGCCGCATAACACGTCCATCTTTTTGGATTATAAATGAATTTTTCTTTTGCCACCCTATGGGTTACCAACATGCTCTATGAAATAACTAAAATATTCATTCGTAGCTTAAATCACGGATGTAGAAAAAATGAGTAATTTTGAAAAATAGCGTCCGCTATTTAAGTCACAGATTTTATAATTGGTAGGATGTTTTGGAGGGTGTCTGTAGCACAAGTTACAGACAAGAGTATTTTAGTCATTTCCACTACAAAAAAATTGTCACTTTGCGACAGTTACACTGCGACCTTTGAAAAAAACTGTTGCAATGTGCTTTTTCTTATGAATTTTGCAAAGGTTTATGCGACAATTTTATAACCGTCGCAGTTTTAGTTGTAAATCACATGGGCTCTTTTTCCCCTTAGCGCCTGATGAAATATTTGGCACTGATATCCTCTCTTGGTAAAAAATAACTCACTTAGTAAAAAAAATTATCTCATCTCTCTCACACAGTCGCGAACCCTAGAATCCTTTCCCTATCTCATCTCAGCTCTCACCATCATCATTGAGCTCTCGTTCTCTCACGATCGACTCACCTCTAACTCACTATCGGTGAACTCGTCGTTTCTCTCACTCGTCATCTCTCTCACTGATGAATCGTGAGCCGCCTCGGTGAACTCCCACCTCTCTCGTCTCTCTCATCAAATTCCAATCACTGAACCACAAATTCCAATCCCTTTCACTGAATCACAAATTACAATCCCTAATTGCAGAATCAAGGCTCACTGAACCCTAAACTTAAACTTAGTGAAACGCAAATATCGTTTATTGAAGCTCTCTCGTCACGAATCGAAGCTCTCTCTCGTTTATCTCCCTCCGACTAAAAACGCAAATAGGTATTGATTCTATTTCTCAGTTTTATTCTTAAAATTATGTTCTTAGTTTGGCACTCTGTCAGATATGTTTATGTTTTCTTAGTTTTCATTTAGATTCAGTGATTTTTGGGCTGATAAATATGTTCCAGAATCGTTTATTGATCTTCTAGTGGTGGAGAAATTGTTAATTTAAACAAATGGTGCAGCAGACAAAGAGAGTTCTCAATTAGCATACAAAAGAAAAGCATGATACCAAGATATTGGCCCATGTCTTTCTGGTGTAAGATTCAACTTATTTCCCAAAATAGAGTGTTTTTTATCCCGTATGAATTAGTTGCTGCAGTTTTCTGTCTTGTTTAAGTGGCAAGGATAAGCTCTTGATGTCTTGTTTGTATGAATTATTTTTGCACGTTTTCATTTTATTCATTTTTTTTTCCTTTTATGTGTTAAGTAGGTTTGGGTCCTCATTTTGATAATAAACCTTTAATTTGTTGTAGTTCCATTTGAGCTCTGATTCTTTTATGTGTAAAGTAGGTAATAATGAAGTTTTGATTTGATGGTTAGGGTGTGGGTGACATGGAAGGTGTGGGTGGGATGAAGAAGGATATGATACAAATTAGTAGAGAAGACTCAAATAAGACTATAACATGTTTTTCTTTTCATGCTTTTGCTATTGACTTTGACAAGAAATATACAAGCTAAATAACGTGTGAATTTGAACCAACTCAAGCATCCATTTTTTTGGAATCAGTTCATTGATTCAACTCATTCATAGTTTGATAGGGTAGAGGTGTAACTTTAAACCAGTTTTTCCATTTCATGTAAGCATGTATATTTATTTATTTATTGACATTTTTTTCCTTCAGGTTTTCTTCATCAAGATTGGGGAGAATATAATAATCTTACAAGTACTTACACATTTTTTATTTGGTGCTACATTTACTAGTAGTTGAACGTATGAATCCCATAAGCTTCAGTTGTCATTTGATTATTACAATTGTTTTGTTGTTATTTTAGTTCACTGTTTTAATATTTGGTATACATTTTGTATTATCTAACTTTATGTTGTTGTCCATTGAAATTGATTCATGTATGGATGAAGCTCTACGTGTGAGATGTTGTCTTTAATTGTCACAAGATCAAGATATGCAGAGTAGTGTGGAAGTTCAAACTGATGCATTAGTAGTAGCAGAATGCATAATGGAAAAAAGGACTATTGCAACTATAGAACCTATTCAAGGTATGTATGTAGCACATAGGTTGGTTGGATTTGCAAATCATTAGGGTCAAGAACATGGTTGGGGCATGTCATGGACTTTTCTAGTACCTCATGTTTATGTAAATCATATTCTTTTAATTTAATACAAGAGGTTTTTATTTAATAAAAAATACTTTGTTGTCAAATATGCCAAGTTAGCCACTGCATTGGTAGATATCTACAAAATGTGTCTAATGTTAGTATTGTTATGATTATCATGGAATTGGTATTGTTTACTAATAACTAATTTTTCCCATTAACTTTGTTTTCTGCAGGTTTATTTTGAAGTGTGCTTGTAAGGATTTGGTCAAATTATGGGGTGGGTTATTGGGTTGGTAATGAAACTCATGGTGTGAACAATTCGAGTAAGTGTCACTCTCTAGAGTATGCAATGATTTTGTATGAGAAAAACAATAAGTAACCATTAGACTTTGTTTTAATATTTTTTTGGTACAAAAGAGGGCCGAAGGCCCACCAACAGACTTTATTTAATTGTCAACTTTATTATCAAAATATATTCTTCCTTTAGCTATTGATTATATTTATCTTTTATCAATACCTATAATCTTTAAATGTAGTTCTTCTGTCTTTTTTATGTCCACAAGTAAATTTCCTTTGTGTTGATAGCTGCCATCTTTGCCGTCGACTTATTCTTCTGACCTCTCTTCCTCTCCTATCAATCCAGTAAGTAATTCCATGTTACTCAATCATGGCTTTAGTTTGTCTAGTCATTCACATATTCTTTGTGATACTTGCAAAAAAAAATTGGGCTAAAAGTTTACTAAAAGTGAGACAATAGGGCTAGAAGTGAATAACTATGTTTAGGTGACATAATCATGTTTTGATTTTGAGTAATTGATCTTCTGCAAGTTTAATTAGCTTGATATTAAAATATATTAAAGTCTTGAGTTAGTATGAAAAAGTGGGGTGAATTTGAGTTTAATACGCACATTTGTTTGTAGAAAAAAAGGAGATAGATGGACTGGTGCTTAAAATTCTAAAGGGCCTAGTTGTCAATTGCTTACTATTTTGGGAATGTGATATCAAATCCTATAGCTTAGATTGTGGTTTTGTGACACAGATTGTGTGATACACTGATACTGATTGATTTATTTCATTATGAGGATCTTAAGTAGAAAATTTATAAGCCATTAGTTCATAGTTTGAGTTATTTAACACAATGACAATGTGGTATATATGTGGGTCTCAGGTGGTTATGGGAATCATCAACCCAATGACAATGTGGTATATATGTGGGAATTGTCTAGAGGATCCATGTTGTTACTTTGAACCATATTCAAGGTATGTATGTTTCACTTCATGTTTGTCACATTAGACTAACCGTTAATGCAGAAGCCATGATGATCTCGATATTTTTTATAGACAAATGTTAGTTGTAAGTAAAGTAGTGATTATGTTAGTTTTTTAGTGTTTGAATCAAAGACCTCTTGGTTGAATTTTTTTTGGTGTTCCTCAAACCTCAACTCACTTTTTAGGCTTAATGTTGTAAATTCTTTATACTACTAGCTATCATCTATGAATTGAGATTTTTCTAAGCTCTATGATGTATAGTCAGATATACATAGGGTAATGTTTTGAATTTTTATTTTTTTATTGTTTTGAGGTAATGTTTTGAATTGAATTCTTGTATAATCATATTATGGACAAAAAGTGCATCATAAATTTAGATATTTGCGATAGATAGAAACAATGACATAAAGGGATAGAAATATAGAGATGATTTATGCATGACTTTTGGTAAGTCCAATAAACTATAAGTTTGTTTGGACTAGTTTATAAGTTTGTTTGAAAAAAAGTGTAGAAGTTAGATTCTATGTATTTTGTATTCTATTCAAATCCTTGTGGTTGGACTCCAATTTTGATAAATAACACTGTATTTGTAGGAAGAGTTACAAAAAGAAAGGCAGACATCATCTGATAATGAGGTTTTTGTGACCGTGTTTGGGAAAGAACATCATGATTATGTTCGAGGAATGAGACTTGGTCCAACACCATCTCAAATTAATGGTTCTAGTTCTCGTCCTTCAGTATCAACTTCTTCATCGACTGCTGATGCCAAAATAGCTAAGATGCAAAGCGAAATTGATGTGCTAACTAAAGAAGTTACTGAAGTTAATGAGCTTAAAGCTAAAGTTGCTGAATTTGATGCAATGAAGGAACAATTTGCTCTTATTATGGCTAATATGCAAAATCAAGTAAGACAATATTTGTGTGCCTTACATATATATATAATGTGAAGATAATGACATTGACTTGTTGTTATTGTTATATTATAGTTTTTTTAATAAGTTTTTTTTTTAAATTTATTTCATGTTCAAAGTCACATGATATTAATTTGAAGTGCGTTTTTTATGAATGATATATATAAATATGTTGCTACTACAATACTTTTGTTTTTAACTATACTTTAAATTTTGTTTTCAGGGGTCTAACATAGGATCACCGTTTGAAGTGCGACGCTCTTCTGAGTCTAGTCATAATGTTGAGGGTGATCAAGCAACTCCGGATGATTAAACTTAGATATATAATTTTTGTTTAGGCGTGTTGAACTTTTGATGTCACGCTTTTCCATTTGTTTTAATTTTGACGTACTAGGCGCATGTGTTGTGACCTTCGTTTTTATTTTTTGTTATGTACTATTTAGGTTGCATGTGTCAATGCAAATTTGGATGTATTGCGCATGTATTGTGACCTTTAGTTCCATGTGTCGTTGCGAACACCTTATTTTTGAATCAAATGGATGATATTTTGTTTATGAATTTGTTTATATTGCATGAATTATTATAGTAGTTCAATATTTAAAAATACTACGTTTGAATATTAATTGATGAATAAAAAAACAGGGTAAAAAACTGTCCTACAAAAATGGACCTCAAAGAAACCAGAAAATAAATTAAAAAAAAAAATTATATAGCGGCGGTTTCCAACCGCTGCTAAAACTTAAAAACAAAAAAATTTAAAACAAATAGCGACGGTTTCAAACCGTTGCTAAAACTTAAATACTAAAAAATAGCGGCCGTTTCAAACCGTTGCTAAAACTTAAATACTAAAAAATTAAAAAAAAATATAGCGGCGGTTTCAAACCGCTGCAAAACTGGCTGAAAATTTTGTTTTTTCGTTTCATCTATTGCAACGGTTTCAAACCGCCGCAACACATATTGTGGCCATTTGTGTAACGGTTTTCCAAACCGCCGCTATTTGAGCTACAAACGCTCAAATCTGCAACGGTTTGGCAACCGCCGATAAAGATGCTGCAACAGTTAAAAACCGTTGCTAAACCGTCCTATAACCGTTGCTAAACACCTTTTTTCTTGTAGTGTTCATAGAGCGCACCACAAAAATCATAGAGTGGCAAAAATAATAATCTTATAAATTTCATTTGATCCATTTGGATTACTCAATTAATATATCCATTTTTATTTAGTTTTAATGGTGTAGTTTCAAAGAGTTTTAAAGAGGTTGAGTAGTAAATTGGGAGTATGGGGATATAATATTAAACGCATGGAAGATACCAATTACCAACAGAATAAAAAGTTAATTTCCTAGGGTTAACCGCCACCCATTTCTCTTCAACTTTTTTCTCTTTTCATTCTTCCATCTTAGGGGGTGGTTTTTGGCCATTTTTGACCTGAAATCACCTCTCAACACCATTTTTGTCTCTATTTTTATTTAAATAAGTGGTTATCCACATTTCTTTGTTTTAGTAAAAAAAAATATTAAATGCATGGAAGAGTAGATAGAGGATCATAAAGTAAACATTCACATAATATATATAATTTTTTTTATTGCAAATAGGTAATTCGGATAAATGGAATTGATAAAAAAATGGTTTATATGCACTTTTAAGTTTCAAGTTTCACAATTGCGTGATTTTGACTCTCAAGTTTCAATTGTTTGATTTTAATCTCCTAAGTTTTACAATTTCTCGATTTCACTTTTTGGGTTAAAATTGGTTTTGAAGCATTTTAAAATTAAATAAATATTTTAAAAAAATATAAATTACAAATAGTTTTTTTTTTAAAAATAACTTATAATTTTATTTTATTTTATATGGTTTTTAAAATAATTTTTTTATAAAAAAGTAAAAAAAAATTATATTTTTTTAAAAATTTGATAAACTATTTTTAAAAACAATTAATGGTTAAACCTTTTATTAAAAAAACAATTTTTAATACATTTTTATAAAAGCAAACATTATTATTTTATAACATTTTTTAATTTGAAACATTTTTTATTTTATTTTAAAAAATAAAAAATACAGCATAAGCAATTGTTAGTCAAAATAGTCAACGGGGGATAGCAAAGGCAAAAGAGGTAAATTTTGGAAGCTAAAATCGAGCAATTGAAACTTGGGAGATGGGGGGGGGGGGGGGGGGGGTGTTAGCCCATATTTTTACTAAGTAAAAATATGTTCTAAATGGATAATTAAAGTAATTATGTTTAAATATATAATTATTTTAAAAGTCATTAAATATATTTAGTTTTCAGAGCCAATGAATTTAATGATCAATCATGCGTGAACATATAATAAATGTTCTATTATTGAACATTTCTCTTTAAAATTGCGTATTCTTCAGGGTCCTTTCGACTTGGTCGAAGCGTCAGTAGGGTCGAAGCACCCAGTAGTGCAAGATTAAATTGTGGACTTAGCGAAATATTCAAAGAGAAGAGTTATCATTTCGACTTCGATGGATGCAATGGCTAATTCAGAAGATAAGAAAGGATTCAAATTCAAAATACGTGTCAAAGACACGCGTCCTCTCTGTAGTTATTTAGGCGTTATTAGTAGTTAGGAATTAGTGTCAATAAATAGTTTAGTTCTGTGATCGAAATAGGGGTCACAATCATTATACACAATCCTTACAAAACTCAAAGTACCCATGCTAACGAGAGAAACGAGTTCGAAAGGGAAAATGTATGTTCTGTGTACCATTTCTTTTTCTGTAAACATTTACATTTGAATGCAAATTTACAGTTCTTTTACTTCTATCCCAATTAATCTTTATTTCGACTCTTTCTTCCATTCTGTTTATTCATTAGAATAAACATTCTTTCTTGTATTTCAAGTAACACATAAAACAAAACAATACTTTGTGAACATAAGAACAATAATGATTATCATTTACTTTAAAAATATAAACAAAAGCACTATGTCCCGAGATTTACTAGTTGGTCTCTCTTGTAATAATCAAACTAGCGTTGTTTACCAAATTTCACAGTAAACAAATTGGCACGCCCAGTGGGACTGTGTGTTTTGTGTTTAAATTTCTTCAAAGTTTGTGTAGTTAATTTGTTCTGCATTTTTTGAATTGTTTCCAAAAGTTTTGTTTGTAGTGTATGCTTTTGAGGAACGGGAAATCACTCCCTGAAATGGTTAGACCACCACCCAGAAGTAACACAAGACAAAATATGGAAAATCCAAACGGAAACAATAATAATAACGGTTCGAATGCATCAACCGCTTCGAGCGTTTCTGAGGCCATAATCTCTCCTGTAATCAGTGAGATTGTGCCCAACGCTAGTGGGGCAACAGTTTCTGCCCCAAAATTGTCTGTGGTAAGTGCCACAATGACAATGCCAACGTCTACAGTGGTACCTTCCACCACTACAGAACCTATCTTGACTCTTTCCCATGCCATGGAGGGAAATTTCTCTCCAAATAGGTCAAATGTTAATGGGGGTGGCACTAGTTCCTCTACTTTCTCATTACCCTTTTCCCAATATGTGGGTCAAGGCACGAGTAGGAACTACCCATATGGTATGTCTACCAGTATGATGCAGGGTTTGCAAACAAGTGCATCATTGTTTACAGAGTCAGCACCAGGCGTGTTTGTCCCTAATAATCAGATAGTTTCTGGTTCTGCTACTCGAAACATTAACCCCTCTTTAACCAACAATGCCTTGAATGCTTTAAGGCAACAAATGGATGAAAGTAATCATGATATGGTCAATATGTTAACACAACAAATTGGTACAGTATTTAACCCATTAATTCAAAATACAAACCAAAGTTACCAATTGTTGGCTAATCAAATGGGAAGAATTGCTGATTTCTTTGGGGCTCCTCAAGTCCCTAATCAACAAGTTCTCCAAATTCAAAATGTGGTGCCCTTGCAGATTGCACAAGCACCAAATAATGCCATTATGCCTGCACCAAATAATGTTGTAAACCCTTTAAACCAAATCCAACAGCCAGTGTCAGTGGTCGAACCACAAGTGCAAATTCAGGCACAGCAACAGGCTTTGCCCCAGGTCAAGCAAAATCCTGGAATTGTGTTGGTAAATATGAACCAAAATGCTGATAATGTAGTGAGAAATGTCCAGAATAATAACTTCGCTGGGCAAAATAACATAGCCAATTTGGTCGAAACCATCCTGGCACAAAATGGTTTAAACATAGGCATGCATATGCCTCATTTTGTCTCTGCCTTGTCAGCATATGTGTTTCAAGCAGAACTACCAAGGGGTTGGAAGATCCCAAAGTTTACTAAATTTGCTGGTGATACTAGTGAATCCACTGTTGAACACATAGCAAGATACTTAACTGAGGCAGGAGATTTAGCAAATAATGAGAATTTAAGAATGAAGTATTTTCCAAATTCTCTAACAAAAAATGCTTTTACATGGTTTACTACCCTCCCTCCACATTCAATTTTCAATTGGAATCAATTGGAGAGGGTTTTCCATGAGCAATTTTACATGGGACAATCTAAAATAAGTCTCAAAGAATTAGCAAGTGTTAGGCGCAAAACTCCTGAGTCTGTGGATGATTATTTGAATAGATTCCGCTTACTTAAGGCTAGATGTTTTACCCAGGTGCCTGAACATGAATTGGTCGAAATGGCTGCTGGTGGCCTAGATTATTCGATCCGAAAGAAGTTAGATACTCAGCATCTAAGAGATATGGCCCAATTGGCTGATAGGGTTCGACAGGTCGAACGCTTGAAAGCAGAAAAGGCTAGAAATTCTAAGTATCATAAAAAAGAAAAAGTTGCTTATGTGGAAACACATGATAGCGACCAAGAATATGATATCTCTTATGAGGATGTTGAACAAGGGGAAGTAGACCTAGCAGAATTAAAACCTGGTCCCCCTTACACTTGTAAACTTTTAAAACCTTCAAATGGGAAAAACCCTGTTGAACCAAAAAATGATAAATATGTTTCAAAGACTTACACTTTTGATATAACAAAATGTGATGAGATTTTTGATTTGTTGGTTACTGATGGCCAAATAGTGGTTCCAAAAGGTGTTAAAGTACCTCCATTAGACATGAGAAAGAAAAGAGGTTATTGTAAATATCATAATTTTCTTGGACATAGAACCTCACAATGTGTACTTTTCAGGGACTTGGTTCAAAAAGCTTTGAACGAAGGAAGACTTAAATTTGGTGAAAAACCAAAAGCCACAAAGGCAGATCCAGAGTCTTCACAGAATGCTGATACCCTCTATGCTGAACCACAGGCTATCATGATGGTCGAAGCCATGGAGGTTACAGAGGTGCAAGTGGAGAAAATCCCTGAAGAGGAATACTTTGAAAAAATGAAGGTGGTATATCCTCGAGCTGAAGAGGATTTGATTGACTTTCTGAACAGATGCAAGCTAGAGAACAAAGGAGTGATGCTTTGCGCTCGTTGCAGTGCTGTTTGTGATAAAGAGACTACTGCAGGCCTTATGAAGTTCCAACCAATGGCAAATAGGCAGGGGGCAAACCCAAAACAGCCTCATGATAAAGGAAAGGGCATTCTAGCTCGACCAAATAATAGAGTCCAAGCTGATCGAAAGCCCACTTTCCTTCCTTCTGGTTCGATCCCTGTGGAATGCTGGATGCACCAAGGAACCATAAAATTCAACAAAGGTGCAATGGAAGTTGGTGGCTCTAGTGGCACCAAACCAAGCTACTCAGAGGATGTTAACAGATACTCTTACAGGAATAATTATAAGGGTAAACATCCAATGACAAGGACTCAATGGCGTAGATTCCAACACCAGAAGAAATTGGCTGCAACTAATCTTCAAACAGGCCAATATAAAGAGGTGGCTAGAAGGCCAGCAAAAGAAAGGATCCTTCCTCCTATAGAAGAAAACAAAATGGAAGATGATGATCTGCTGGACTCTGAGCCAGATTTTGATGTAATATGTGTGGTTTCCATATTACCATCAAAATATGATGTTCAATCAGAAGTAACTGAGCTCGAAACTGATTTCGACCAGTTAGAAATGCTGATCCTAAGCCAATATGCTATTATGTCATGAACAATGGCTGTATCGAAGATCAACAGGCTACATTCGAAAGGCCAGACTTAGGCATGAAAAATCATCTCAAACCCCTCTTCATCAGAGCAAAAGTTGAAGGAGTTGGAGTTAACAAAGTGCTAATAGATGGAGGAGCTGCTGTGAATCTAATGCCTCTATCTATGTTACCCAAGATTGGCAAATATGACTGTGATTTGTCAGCCCATAACATTGTTTTGTCCAATTATGAAGGCAAAACAGGACATTCAAGGGGGGCAATTCAAGTGGATGTTGCTGTGGGCAGCATAGTTCGACCAACTCTGTTCCTAGTGGTTGAATCTAAGGCAAATTTCAACTTGCTGTTAAGGAAAGAGTGGATTTATGGAGTAGGAGCTGTTCCTTCGACCCTTCACCAGAAGTTGATACTTTGGAGGGAGGATGGCTGCGTTGAAAATATAGAAGCTGATCAGAGTTTCTATATGTCAGAGGTAGATACCATAAATCAACAAACCTTTGACAAGAATTTGGCGAACATTGCGCCATATTATGATAGAGAGAATGCTTTTACACCCTCTGATAATGTGATTCATTCTGTGAAACTCCACCCAACCCAAGGCTTTATATGGGAAATAGAGGAAATAGATGCTGTGTCCTCAGAAGATGGAGTTGTACCACCATCTGGGTGGAATGTTTATGAAGATTACGATGACTGAGTCCAGTGCATGGGCCAGGATTACGGCTTATATGGCCGAAACTAAGTTAAATATGGCTTTGGAAGCTGATGTTCATCAAAATATGGCTACAGAAGCCAAGGTCGAAAGTGATGGCATTTCTATGCCACAAGCACAAAGGCTTGATTGCATCTATGATGAAGAACCCTTGGGGTTCGAAAAGGATCCACTGAATGAAACTCCTAAGATGCAAGCCCAAGACCCTTTGGAGGAAATTGACATTGGAAATGGCTCAGTAAAAAGGCCAACATACATTAGTGCTAATATTAGTCCTGAGTTGAAAGGAAAATTGGTACTACTTCTCAAGGAATTTAGTGATTGTTTTGCTTGGGATTATAATGAAATGCCTGGACTCAGTAGAGAAATGGTCGAACTAAAGCTACCAATCAAGGCAGGTAAAAAACCAGTGAAACAATTGCCAAGAAGGTTTGCACCAGAAATCATGTCCAAGATCAAAGAAGAGATCGAAAGGCTGCTGAAGAGTAAATTCATCAGAGTTGCCAGGTATGTAGAATGGTTAGCAAATATAGTTCCTGTTATTAAAAAGAATGGTACACTTAGAGTATGCATAGATTTTAGGGACTTAAATAATGCTACACCTAAAGATGAGTATGCCATGCCTGTGGCAGAAATGTTAGTAGATTCAGCAGCAGGCTTCGAGTTCTTGAGCATGTTAGATGGTTATTCTGGTTATAACCAAATATTTATTGCTGAGGAGGATGTATCTAAAACAACATTTAGATGCCCTGGTGCTTTAGGCACCTATGAGTGGGTTGTTATGCCCTTTGGCTTAAAAAATGCTGGTGCCACTTATCAAAGGGCAATGAATTCCATGTTTCATGATTTTATAGATACATTCATGCAAGTTTACATTGATGATATCATCATTAAATCCTCTTCTGAAGATAGCCATTTGCTATATCTTAAGCAATCTTTTGAAAGAATGAGGAAACATGGATTAAAAATGAATCCATTAAAATGTGCTTTTTGTGTGCATGCAGGAGATTTCCTTGGTTTTGTGGTGCATAAAAAAGGCATTGAGATAAACTAAAACAAGACAAAGGCTATCTTAGAGACAAAGCCTCCTTCGACCAAAAAACAACTTCAATCTCTGCTGGGAAAAATCAACTTCTTGAGAAGATTCATTTCGAATCTAAGTGGAAAAGCTCAAGCTTTCTCACCACTACTTCGACTCAAGAAAGATGATCCATTCAAATGGAACGAAGAGCATCAAAAGGCTTTTGATAACATCAAAGAATATTTAATAAAGCCTCCAGTTTTAATGCCTCCTAGTAGGAATAAAGCTATGAAGTTGTACATTGCTACGTCTGATAAGACAATAGGAAGCATGTTGGCTTAAGAAGATGATAATGGCATAGAAAATGCAGTTTATTACCTTAGTAGAGTTTTAAATGATGCAGAAACTAGATACACTGCCATAGAAAAACTTTGTCTTTGTTTATATTTCTCCTGTACAAAACTTAAGCATTATATAAAGCCTGTTGATGTTTATGTTTATTCCCATTTTGATGTTATTAAACATATGCTAACTAAACCTATATTACATAGTCGAATTGGAAAATGGGCGTTAGCATTAACTGAATATTCATTAACTTATAAACCTTTAAAGGCTGTTAAAGGCCAAATTGTGGCTGACTTTATAGTAGATCACTCTTTGGTCGAAATGCCACAAGATTATGTGGATATTCAGCCATGGGTCCTGTACTTTGATGGGTCCAAACATAAACATGGAACAGGAATTGGAATTTTGATTATATCACCTACTCAAGTTCCAACTAAATTCAAGTATAAAATAAATGGACTTTGCTCAAATAATGAGGCTGAGTATGAAGCCTTAATTACAGGTTTAGAAATACTAAAAGACTTGGGGGCAAAGAACATTAAAATAAGAGGTGATTCTGAGTTGGTATTGAAACAATTAACACAGGAGTATAAATGTGTTAAAGAACATTTAACAAAATATTTTGCTATAGCTAGTTCTTTGTTAGATTGTTTCGATCATGTAGATATTGAATATGTACCTCGATTAGAAAATCAAGAAGCAAATGATTTAGCTCAAATTGCATCAGGATACAAAATGTCAAAAGAGAGGTTGACACAATTGATTGAAATAAAAGAAAAAATGGTTTTACAAGAACCAATATCTGAACAATTGTCAATGCCAAAACTTGTGGGGGCAGAAACACAACCACATATAAATGGTGAAATGGAAATCTCCCTTGAAAATTTTCAAATTTTTGCCATTGACAACTTGTCAGATAATGATTGGGGAAAGCCTATAGTAGATTATCTTAAGAACCCAACAGGAAATGTGGATCGAAAGATAAAATATAGGGCTTTAAGCTATATAATTTTTGAAAATGATCTTTTCAAAAAGACTTCTGAAGGAATTTTGTTAAAATGCCTTAATGAAGCAGAAGCATATATAGCAATCTCTGATGTTCATAGTGGCACCTGTGGGTCCCATCAAGCAGGACATAAAATGAAATGGCTTTTGTTTCGACAAGGTCTATATTGGCCTTCTATGCTAAAAGATTGTATAGAATATGCCAAGGGTTGCCAAGAGTGCCAAAGACACTCAGGAATTCAACATGTACCTGCGAGTGAACTACATTGAATAGTGAAACCATGACCCTTTAGGGGTTGGGCTCTAGACCTGATTGGCGAAATTAAACCTGCTTCATCAAAAAATCAACGTTACATTTTAGTTGGAATAGATTATTTCACAAAATGGATAGAGGCCATTCCTTTGCCAAATGTTGATCAAGAAACAGTAATTAATTTCATACAAAATTACATAATCTATAGGTTTGGAATTCCTGAAACAATCACTACTGATCAAGGTTCAGTTTTTACTGGATGAAAGATGCAGGAATTTGCCCAAGAAATTGGCTTTAGACTTCTAACTTCAACACCATATTATGCACAAGCAAATTGTCAAGTCGAAGCAGCTAATAAAATTATTATTAATTTGATAAAGAAACACATAGCCCAAAAACCAAGAAATTGGCATAAAACCTTAGACCAAGTGTTATGGGCTTGCAGGAATTCTCCTAAGGAATCAACTAACACAACTCCATTTCGACTAACTTATGGTCATGATGCAGTATTACCAGTCGAAATACATTTGCAATCAGCAAGGGTACAAAGACAAATGGAAATACCTGTAGACCATTATTACCAAATGATGTCAGATGAGTTAGTTGATTTAGATGAAGAAAGGCTTAGTGCTTTAGAAGTTCTAACTAAACAAAAAGAAAGAGTTGCTAAAGCGTATAACAAAAAGGTTAAGTCTAAGTCTTTTAAAATAGGAGATTTAGTTTGGAAAGTTATTTTGCCTATGGACAGAAAAGATAGAGTCTTAGGCAAATGGTCTCCAAATTGGGAAGGACCATTTAAAATTGTTTAAGTTTATTCTAATGGCGCTTATGAAATTGAGGAATTAACTCTTGAAAAACGTACTTTGGGTATTAATGGAAAGTATTTGAAAAAATATAAACCTACTCTACTCGAAGTAAAGATAAGTGCAGAATAATACTTAAACGTAAAAGCAAAATGGTAATGAGAAATTATAAATTGCCATAGAATATGGACTTTGTTCAAGAATTACAAGTGCAAAATCCAAACAGAATTGGATAACCAGAAATTGTTCGAAAAGACAGTAAGCTAAGAAAAATTATAAACCCTTAGTACAATCAGAGTAAATCTTCTTAAGGGTGGCTAGCTCCTTTTCGACCACAAGGTTTGAGCTTTCTAGAGACTTAATCTCTTCACCAACAACTTCTGCTGAACTGAAAGCTTGAAGGCCTGTCCTGCCATGTGCATCAATCTGCTCCTGGGTCGAAGCTTTGGCCTCTTGTTCGATTCGAGCTCTCTTTGTGTCTTCATCAATGATCTTGCGCTTGTAATCAACAATTTGTTCCTCTAAGAGTTTGATTTGATCCTTATAATGAGCAATATTGTCATCACACTCTTTCAGCTCTGAATTGCCTTCGATCAATTGAGAAGACAACTTGTCTACTTCAGCCTGTGCCTTTTGAGCCTTCTAAAAAAACATGGCTTGAGCTTGTTGTTGAGTAGCAAGCCTTGTGTCATTGTCAAGCCTTCTTTGCACTGCCTTGGCATATTGATCCACGATCGAACTAAGCTGGATAACTTTGCCAAGAGTCTCTTCATCAGTCCTAGGGTTGTGCAGTTTCTTCAAGAAGGCCAAATGGCTATAAGCACAAGCTGGATTCTCTTCGATCTGCTTCAACACATCCCTGTGGACAAAGGTAGTTGTAAGCTTCAGCAGCAGAGAGTCCTGGCGTACCATTGAGTCAATATCAGCGTTTGAAGGCGCAGAGTCAGTAGTAGTGTGCTCGCTCGAAATGGCGCCTTTATCTTGTCTCTTGGAAAGCAGGAGCCTAAGAGTGCCAGCAGGGTCTGATTTCTGCATATTGGTGAACTCTTCCTCTTGCACACCTAGGCTTACAGAGAGCCTCGAGGTCGAAGAAGCAGATACAATCTCTGGACCACCAGCTTCAGCTTCAGGCATAGTGTCAGAATCATGTTGAGACTCTTGAGTCGAGCTAGCCTGGCCTGAAGTTGTAGAAATGTTGGGCATTGTGTGCTTAATGCTTGAAGTAGTGGGCTGAACCTTAGTGGCATCCTCTTCAGCGTTAGCTTCTGGTCCTCCTCTCATATTGCCTTCATTAAATGGCCCTGATTCGACCTTACCATCACCCAAAGGGGTTTGGTTGGTATCTTCCTTATTCTCTGTTGGCACTTCTTGGAGGATTGGTTGTTTGTCTTCTTCAACAAGGTTCTCATTCGATTGATCCTGTAAACACAAAGAAAATTAGCTAAAACCTAGGAATAATGATGGATTGTGGGAATCAAGGTGACAGTTACTTCTGAATGTGACATAAGCGCCGTCATTGGTAACAGTGTCAAGCACGTGGGCTTAAAATGCCTTTTCCTTTCTCGTTCGACCACTTGATCGAAACAGGCATTTGGGGGCAATTTGTTAGCCCATATTTTTACTAAGTAAAAATATGTTCTAAATGGATAATTAAAGTAATTATGTTTAAATATATAATTATTTTAAAAGTCATTAAATATATTTGGTTTTCAGAGCCAATGAATTTAATGATCAATCATGCGTGAACATATAATAAATGTTCTATTATTGAACATTTCTCTTTAAAATTGCGTATTCTTCAGGGTCCTTTCGACTTGGTCGAAGCGTCAGTAGGGTCGAAGCACCCAGTAGTGCAAGATTAAATTGTGGACTTAGCGAAATATTCAAAGAGAAGAGTTATCATTTCGACTTCGATGGATGCAACGGCTAATTCAGAAGATAAGAAAGGATTCAAATTCAAAATACGTGTCAAAGACACGCGTCCTCTCTGTAGTTATTTAGGCGTTATTAGCAGTTACAAATTAGTGTCTATAAATAGTTTAGTTCTGTGATCGAAATAGGGGTCACAATCATTATACAAAATCCTTACAAAACTCAAAGTACTCATGCTAACGAGAGAAACAAGTTCGAAAGGGAAAATGTATGTTCTGTGTACCATTTCTTTTTCTGTAAACATTTACATTTGAATGCAAATTTACAGTTCTTTTACTTCTATCCCAATTAATCTTTATTTCGACTCTTTCTTCCATTCTGTTTATTCATTAGAATAAACATTCTTTCTTGTATTTCAAGTAACACATAAAACAAAACAATACTTTGTGAACATAAGAACAATAATGATTATCATTTACTTTGAAAATATAAACAAAATCACTATGTCCCGAGATTTACTAGTTGGTCTCTCTTGTAATAATCAAACTAGCGTTGTTTACCAAATTTCACAGTAAACAGGGGGGCTAAAATTGAGCAATTGTGAAACTTAGAAGGTTAAAATCAAGCAATTGAAACTTGTGAGGCAAAATTGTACAATTATAAAACGAAGTTTTCTTTTCCCACCCCCCGCTTTGCTTTTTCACCCCCTGAGTTTCCCTTTATGCCCCTGAGAACAAGAGTTCGGTAAACGCGAGCCAATCTTTTGCTTAATTTAAACCCCCCTACGTTGAACCGAACTTTATTTTTAGTGTAAAATTTACACTAAAAAAAAGTTCGGTTTACGTAAACCGAACTTTTCAAAAAGTTCGGTTCGCATATCCCAAACTTTTGCTTCAAATTTAGGGGTAAAATTGGATTTTAGGGGGTGAAAAAGAGATACGGGGGGTGGGAAGAGAAATCTTCTTATAAAACTTGGAGTCAAAAGTCTAAAAAAAAATCATATTCGGTTAAAATAGCATTTGCTAATGAAAGGAGTGGTGAGTGAAGACGCAAGGAACCCAACAATAGAGGTAATATTTGAACCCCGTTAAAGGTATTTGTGTTAGTCTGAAGGTTGTTTCAAAACAAAATTCTAATAAAGAATAATTTACATAAAAGAGGGAGGGATCTTGAATGAAAATAAAATTGTGTCCTAATAGATGCCGAGATATGGAAAGTATAATAATGCAGCAAGTTCAATGGTGTGGCAAAACATATTGAAATGGAAAGTATAATAATTCACATAGAGAGAGTCATTTGGTTTGCTTGTATTCGAGTTATATGGAGAATAATTTTAGATGGACCCAAAAATTTTGAGCATCTTTCTTAGTCACAAAAAATAAAAAAATGTAAAAAAAAGTAATAATTAAACAAGATATTTTTTAAATGATTATATGATTTGTTGTGTTTTGAATGTGTGATAAAAAAATGTGACTTTTTGGTCTTACGAGTCACGACCAAGGTTTTAAATTAAGGTCCGTTACCGCAAAAAAGACCGCGATAAAAATGTTTTGGTGTCTACCATTATCGTTTTTCACCGTTTTTACATGGTGAAATAAAATCACGCTGAAACGCTGATACGGCCGCGACATAACACCGATACGGCCGCAACGAAACGCAATATGGCCGCGACAAAATGCTAATAGATATGGACTTCCATTTTTTCCAATAAAAATTGCATTTTTAGTACAAATATGAACATAAATTATAAAGTGGTATCTTTTTTCAACTCTTTTCTAGTTCAAAACTATACATTTATCTCACATTTAAGTTGTTATACATATATTATAGTACAATAATTTTAATAAGATTTGTGCGATATTATGATTAATTCACACCGTGACGACTGACGACCTTAATTTGTAACGCGACAGCCATAACAGGCGAAATCACGAAATCCTTAACGCGACCGCGACCAATATTTAAAACCTTGGTCACGACCATGTAAAAATATCTTTTATGTGAAAATATCTTAGAGGATATTCAAGAACAAGAACAATGAATATACACACTACACAGTGCATGTTTGGTTGTGCGGTGGGAGCTCCAAACGTAAGTTTAAATGTGTTAAAAGCGAGTCTACTGAAAAAACAAGTGTTTGGGTCACTATTTCCAAAATTGCTTTTGACTCCCAAAATCGATTCCACACGAAGCTGGTATTTGAAGCTTCTGCGTCTGTGTTGAGAACTATCACAATTGTTTTATTATTTTATTAGTGGATATGCTCTCAGATTTCCATATATATCCTTTGGGGCTGCAATAGTTTCGTTTGGTATCTATTTGGTATCTACTGAAAAAAATATTTGTTTCTGTAATATTTTTTGCATAGTTTACTTTTAAAAAAATAAGGCATATGATTAGAGAAAAAAGGCATATGTTATTATAAGAAAAAAAGCATATGTTATTATAAGAAAAAAGTATATGTTAATTTATTTATTTTTACTGGAAAAAAGTATATTTTTTTTACAGTATATATTAATTAACAAAATATAATTGTCCATGAATATTAGTAATAATATATATATATATATATATATATATATATATATATATAAGTTTTATAGTTAAATTTTTTGAAAATCTATAAATAACTAATTTTAATAATAAATTTACCTAATTATATAAAATAGAAATGCATCTAATTTTAAATACTCACATATCAAATTTAAAACCTTTTTTGGTAATTATACATTCAAAATGAATTTTAATCTAACTTATCCAAACAACATGAATTGACAAGAATCACGTTTTTATTACTTTATCCAAACATAAATCAATTGAGTTCAACTCAATTTTAATCAGAATCAATTCTATCAAAATCAATTCTGGTCACCGCCAAACCAAAATGTAGTATATATGATACTACAATTAAATTTATTTATAAATAAATCAAATAAAACTAAAATGAAAAGCTTTTAAAAAATTCCAAATAACTTTTTATTTCAAATGGCAGACAAAATATCCAATTCAACTATCTAGCTAGCTAGCTAGTAGAATTGATGGGACGATCTTTGTCATAGGTTGGGCTAAAAAGCCTACGGTCCCTTAAAGGGAGGAGCATGGGCTACTCAACTTTGCATGGTACTATTAAACCATACCATAATGATTTAACCATGCTCACGAATGTTTTTAATAGGATTGAAGTTTACACTCTCAAACAATGACAAATTCTAGTTTGGTCCATGTCTAATAGTGTATCAATATTTAAAATGTTTGAAATACCAACATCGACACTTGAAAATAGAGGGGTTAGTAAGTAGTTCTCATTATTTTTAAAATAGAATGAGAATCAATATTTATTCAATTAAAATATCAAAAACACATGTCTTGCACGTATTGAATCGACATAAATTATGTCATTATAATTTAACCCTAGAAACAAAGAGGATTGTCGATTTTTAAATTTACGGAGATGTTTTGTCCATTGCTCACTACAAGAATATAGGATTTTTTGACGGATCAATATCAACTTACTGGCCGTTCTGGCCGCTAGTAAGTTTGTGACCATCTAGACCACCGCAAAATAAAAATAGTTTGGTCATGGTCAATTCAAGTTACCATCAACCAAACTTGGGTTCTCACTTGTGGGGCACTTTAGAATCTCTGAAACAAAGGTATAGAAACCTCGTAATTTTCCACTAAAGAACTTTAAGCAATTCCTATATTCCAAGAGTACTAAATACACGGATCATAATCAAAGCTTCTAACACATTTCATAATCAAACCAATTGGATTCGTATAATAGCGGGAAGTTCTAAACACATTTCATAATCAAAGCTCAATTGTCATGGCTTTTGTGTGTGTGGTCTCAAAAAACCAAACCAAACCCATACTCAATCAGTGATATTACTAGATGAAAAAGTTTTTGTCCTTATTCAAGGACAATGAATCATCGTCATCATCACCATTTTACCTTCATTGTGCCATGCATGCTTTGAGTCTTTGACCACATAAAATTTCCGGTTCCTTATTGTGACCAATTAGAAGGAGAATCTTAACACACAAAAGTAAATTAATAATGTAGCAATAAAATGGTTGTTTCAAAAGACAAAACTTAATTAAGTACACTTGGGAGAGCATCTAATAGAGCCCTCGTTTTATTTTATGCTTACATTTCACAAATACTAAGCAGGGCCGTCTCCGAGAATTTCGAGATCCTGGGCTAATAATAAAATTGGCCCCTAATAATAATTTTTTTAAAAAAAAAGCATAATATATTTAAATTGTAAACAATTTCATAATATATCACTTGTTGATTTCAATAACATCTTTGAATATTTTTTTTTTGTTGTTATAATATCTTTGCTTGCTGGGCCTGTTTTGTTAATGGGTTACTATTTAAACCCCCATATATATATATAACTACCTCAATTTAAAAAATTTGAGGCCCCTATTTTTTTTGAGGCCCTGGGCTTGGGCCCTGCCTGCCCTGGCCCATCTACGGCCCTGATACTAAGGTTTTAAATTAATGTCACAATACTTTATATATATTTGGATAAATAAGATGATCCAATTTTTTTTTTCTTTTTTAAATTAATAAGAAGTCTTGAGTTTGAATCAAACTCTAAAATACAACTGCGATAAAACTGTTGAGCAAGGGCGGAGCCACCCCCATTGGGGCCGTGGTCACCCGCCTAAATTCTTGCAATTGTATGTAAGACACATTACACTATATGAACCAATAGTTTACCCTTTTAACTTGCACAATAATACGGATCTGGATTCCATACAGTCGACATTTCTGTGCAGGCGTACAGTCGATTGGACGGTCATAATTTAAAAATTGTGATTTTATTGTATTTATTTAAACCATTTGATAATGACTCTACAAAAAATCGACTGCACCTAATGCATTTTCCAATAATACACGCAACTTATAACATAGCTAAAAGACCTATGATTAAAGGTAGCAGAAATAGTATTAGATTGCCACAATGATAAGCTCTATGTTTGAGTTTAAATATCATGTTTTGGATAATTTGGGGCAAAATTTATTCATAAAAGACCAGTATTAATGAGACACGTCATATATATTAATAAAAGCTATGGTATTAAAATATATATTCTTAAAAAAACAAATTTGAGTTATGGCCAATGATCCCATTTTCAAAGATAAAATATTTCTAACTCCGCCACTGCTTCTAAAGGGACAAACTTTCTGTCAATTAGTTTCTACTGTTGCATGTAGAAAACACTCGTTTACACACAAAATAATTAAAGGAGGTTGATGCAAAACGGATATTTTTTAAAAACATATTGTTGGTTAATTACAATTTATCTTTAATCTTTAGTTTAATATGTACCAGAAAATTATTGTCTTTTATCTTGGATGGGATGATAAACTACAAAACTTTTTCAATCCAAGATTCAAAGTAGGTTGTTTAGGATATGTAGAACTTTTCTAATTAACAAGTGGTAAGGCATAACATACGGGAAACACGTGAGGTAGCATTTATCTGCAAAGACAGAGATTCTGTTAATTTATTCCAAACTAATGCTTATTATGAATTTTGCTATGGCTTATGTTCTGTCCACTTTCAGTAACAAAGCTTTTAATTCGTGCTTGTTTGTACAAGGAATAATCACTTTCAAGAGAATGGATCTACAAGATCAAGCAAATTATTAACACTATAAAACATATAGCTACTCCACCATTCACATTCTCATGCCATATAAATCCAAATATGTACATGTATTGATATAGAGTGATCATACATAATGAATTATGATGTTTTGTTATATTCCTAATGATCATTAACTTGAAACTAGTGGTTAATATTAATAAAGTTTCGGGGCTACTTTCTGGATGTAATGGGCCGAGTAATTTTAATTCGAGTTCGGAAGTTAGTGTCTAGTGGTGTCTCCTAGGGTCGGGTAGGGGTTTTCTCTGGTGGGTTTAGCGAATCAATATTGGTGTATGGGTGGTTCTGGGGTGTTTGATTTGGTGTTGGTAATTGTGTTATATCACGTTACCTTTTGTTTGTATGTTTCCACGATAATTCCTTTCACTTCTTGTGGAGGAGTTGTCTTTTAATAAAATTTAGCCGTTTCAAAAAAAAAAAAAGTTCAAAATTGTAGCTAAATATATATGTTCAATAGATGATTATTGAGTTGTGACACTTTAATATATTCGTTAATCATCATCCGCATAACGTAATTAACTACATATTTAATCATCCGCATATTTAATCATACAACATTAAATACATTTATTAATTTATGTAATATGGTCAAAATGACTTATATTTTAAAACGGAGTGAGTATATATAGTTGTTGAATTTTGATGTTAAATGTATGTGTCAAAATATCGACACAACCCTAAACATATTGAATTCCTAACAACCATAAAGAGGTGCTAATAAAATTGATCATACACGTGATTTGGTATGTGTTATAAAGTTAAGCATATATGGCCATAAGGGGAATTTTTGGGAGACAAAGCCATTGAAGAGGTGGTGGCAAAGGTAGAATATCTTATGAGAGAAAGGGCAAAAGAGGGAGCATCTCTAGGAGAAGAAAAGGGTTGGGAGTTTGTGTTAACTAAAGTTTGAAAAGGAAATAGCATGCGTCTTGTAGAT
This sequence comes from Trifolium repens, assembly GCA_030408175.1. Classification (NCBI taxonomy): domain Eukaryota; kingdom Viridiplantae; phylum Streptophyta; class Magnoliopsida; order Fabales; family Fabaceae; genus Trifolium; species Trifolium repens. The sequence goes on along the minus strand of CP125844.1, from coordinate 21,886,599 downwards.
TTCTATTTGAAAGAAAAATCCATGAAAGTGAGAGATTCAATTAATAAAAAACTAACATCTTTGAGTTTGAGGGTGTCAATTGACAAATGCCATAAATTTGGGGTTGATTTGAATTTCAATTCAATAAAAATTAAACGGGCGATGTCAATAATTTTTAATATTATATACTCATGGGTGAAAGAGAACATTCAATCTACTAATCACTCGACTTTTTAACTCATTCATTTTAATTAATCATCAAATTGATCTTATATCCACTAAGTTCGATTTAGTTTGGGGACTCCAATCAATTAGGAATTAGTTTCGCAATATATCGTTTGAATAAGAAACTTTGTGATTGATGTTTTTGTTTGGTATAAGAATCTTTATGATGTTAAAAGAGTTAAATATATTTTTTAAACCAATAATATACTAATTACTTTCAATCTATAAGCACGGACACCTCTAAGATGTGGCGTGTCGCGGTGTCCGACACGCGTCCGTATCCGACACTTGTATGACACCCGTACGACACCTGTCACAATATAGTCAAACAAGTTTCAACAAAAAAATAATTTTTTTTTTTTGCTTTGACACTCTAAAAAAGTTAAATATGTATTGAAACAATATTATCAATGAAGAATTAAAGATATTAATTTTAATTAGAATATTTTTAATTTTTTTTAATAATAAATTGATAAGTAAAATCAAATTTTATCATATATATATAGAGAACATATCATATGAGAATGGTAAACTTATATGAGAATGATGAGAATGAATATCAGCCATAAGATTAAAAAGGAAGGGCTGAGATTAAAATACAACTCATATGCCTAATTTCACCATATCATCCTCACCTTTTATGCTTCTTCACTTCAATCTCACGTGTCTCTTTGTCTTCTCCCTCACTGAGAAAACGATGTCAGAGTTTGTGTTAGAGTTTGTGTTTCATAGCTTTCAATGCCTAGGTTGAACATATTTAGTGGTTCGTGTGAATTTTATTATCATCATCGGTAACCATAATCCCTATAATTTTTCCAAATCTATAAATTGTCCTAGCAATTTTTTATCGATCAACAATGACGCACATAATAACATATAGAGATCTATACAATAAAAAAGAAAAGAAAAAATAGATACAATTTATTATTTTAGAATGACTTATATATTTTTCGGTGCAATGGTTGAAGTTTAAACTGAAAAAAAAATTCTACTTAATTTTGATTTTAGTCTTTAGATATTTGTTTTTCTTTTCATCACTATAAATGATTCGTTTTGTGTCCTACCAGTACGTAGCAATCATCCATAGTATTCTTACGTGACAATAATTCACATATATCACATACCAATATTGACATGCATATATGTCCCTTTAGTACCACATGAAACTTTTTTTTCTTAGGTTATCATGATATTGGTATAAAGTCTTCACCACCGTTAACGATGATTGATCTCCATCGAGGAACCTGTGAGGTACACAATATGGGTTCTTTCCTCCCAACCGAATTTTCTCTATAATAATAGTACCACACAAAAGTTTATTATTGTTAGCCCATATTTTTACTAAGTAAAAATATGTTCTAAATATATGATTAAAATGATTATGTTTAATTATATAATTATTTTGAAAGTCATTAAATATGTTGGTTTTCAGGGCCAATGAATTTAATGATCAATTATACATGAACATGCAATAAATGTTCTATTAATGAACATTTCTTCTAAACTATGTACTTTTCAGGATCCTTTCGATTTGGTCGAAGCGTCAGTAGGGTCGAAGCACCCAATAGTGCAAGGTTAAAATATGGACTTACCGAAATATTCAAGGAGAAGCATTTCTACTTCGACTTCGATGGACACAACGGCTAATTCAGAAGATAAGAAGGGATTCAAATTCAAAATACGTGTCAAAGACACGCGTCCTCTCTATAGTAATTTAGGCGTTATTAGCAGTTAGGATTTAGTGTCTATAAATAGTTTAGTTCTGTGATCGAAATAAGGGTCACAATCATTATACAAAATCCACAGAAAACTCAAAGTACCCATGTCAAAGCGAGAAACGAGTGCTCGAAGGAGAATGTATGTAATGTGAACCACTTTTCATTCTGTAATCATTTACATTTGAATGCAATTTACAGTCTTTTCCTTTATTCCAATTGCTTTTTACTTTCGACTCAATCTCTCCTTCTGTTTATTCAATTGAATAAACATTCTTTCTTGCATTTCAAGTTACAATAAAACATAAAAACAACACTTTATGAATATAAGAACAATAATGAATACCATTTACTTTGAAAGTATAAACAAAAGCACTATGTCCCGAGATTTACTAGTTGGTCTCTCTTGTAATAATCAAACTAGCGTTGTTTACCAAATTTCACAGTAAACAAATTGGCACGCCCAGTGGGACTGTGTGCTTTGTGTTTAAATTTCTTCAAAGTTTGTGTAGTTAATTTGTTCTGCATTTTGTGAATTGTTTCCAAAAGTTTTGTGTGTAGTGTATGCTTTTGAGGAACGGGAAATTACTCCCTGAAATGGTTAGACCACCACCCAGAAGTAACCCAAGACAAAATATGGAAAATCCAAACGGAAACAATAATAATAACGGTTCGAATGCATCAACCGCTTCGAGCGTTTCTGAGGCCATAATCTCTCCTGCAATCAGTGAGATTGTGCCCAACGCTAGTGGGGCAACAGTTTCTGCCCCAACATCTTCTGTGGTAAGTGCCACAATGACAATGCCAACGTCTACAGTGGTACCTTCGACCACTACAGAACCTATCCTGACTCTTTCCCATGCTATGGAGGGAAATTTCTCTCCAAATAGGTCAAATGTTAATGGGGGTGGCGCTAGTTCCTCTACTTTCTCATTACCCTTTTCCCAATATGTGGGTCAGGGCACAAGTAGGAACTACCCATATGGTATGCCTACCAGTATGATGCAGGGTTTGCAAACAAGTGCATCATTATTTACAGAGTCAACACCGGGCGTATTTGTCCCTAATAATCAGATAGTTTCTGGTTCTGCTACTCGAAACATTAACCCCTCTCTAACCAACAATGCCTTCAATGCTTTAAGGCAACAAATGGATGAAAGTAATCATGATATGGTCAATATGCTAACACAACAAATTGGTACAGTATTTAACCCATTAATTCAAAATACAAACCAAAGTTACCAATTGTTGGCTAATCAAATGGGAAGAATTGCTGATTTCTTTGGGGCTCCTCAAGTCCCTAATCAACAAGTTCCCCAAATTCAAAATGTGGTGCCCTTGCAAATTGCACAAGCACCAAATAATGCCATTATGCCTGCACCAAATAATGTTGGAAACCCTTTAAACCAAATCCAACAGCCAGTGCCAGTGGTCGAACCACAAGTGCAAATTCAGGCACAGCAACAAGCTTTGCCCCAGGTCGAGCAAAATCCTGGAATTGTGTTGGTAAATAGGAACCAAAATGCTGATGATGTAGTGAGAAATGTCCAGAACAATAACTTTGCTGGGCAAAATAACATAGCCAATTTGGTCGAAACTATCCTGGCACAAAATGGTTTAAACGTAGGCATGCATAGGCCTCATTTTGTCTCTGCCTTGTCAGAATATGTGCTTCAAGCAGAATTACCAAAGGGGTTGGAAGATCCCAAAGTTTACTAAATTTGCTGGTGATACTAGTGAATCCACTGTTGAACACATAGCAAGATACTTAACTGAGGTAGGGGATTTAGCAAATAATGAGAATTTAAGAATGAAGTATTTTCCAAATTCTCTAACAAAAAATGCTTTTACATGGTTTACCACCCTCCCTCCACATTCAATTTTCAATTGGAATCAATTGGAGAGGGTTTTCCATGAGCAATTTTACATGGGACAATCTAAAATAAGTCTCAAAGAATTAGCAAGTGTTAGGCGCAAAACTCCTGAGTCTGTGGATGATTATTTGAATAGATTCTGCTTACTTAAGGCTAGGTGTTTTACTCAAGTGCCTGAACATGAATTGGTCGAAATGGCTGCTGGTGGCCTAGATTATTCGATCCGAAAGAAGTTAGATACTCAGAATCTAAGAGATATGGCCCAATTGGCTGACAGGGTTCGACAGGTCGTACGCTTGAAAGCAGAAAAGGCTAGAAATTCTAAGTATCACAAAAAAGAAAAAGTTGCTTATGTGGAAACACATGATAGCGACAAAGAATATGATATCTCTTATGAGGATATTGAACAAGGGGAAATAGACCTAGCAGAATTAAAACCTGGTCCCCCTTACACTTGTAAACTTTTAAAACCTTCAAATGGGAAAAACCCCGTTGAACCAAAAAATGATAAATATGTTTCAAAGACTTACACTTTTGATATAACAAAATGTGATGAGATTTTTGATTTGTTGGTTACTGATGGCCAAATAGTGGTTCCAAAAGGTGTTAAAGTACCTCCATTAGACATGAGAAAGAAAAGAGGTTATTGTAAATATCATAATTTTCTTGGACATAGAACCTCACAATGTGTACTTTTCAGGGACTTGGTTCAAAAAGCTTTGAACGAAGGAAGACTTAAATTTGGTGAAAAACCCAAAGCCACAAAGGCAGATCCAGAGTCTTCACAGAATGCTGATACCCTCTATGCTGAACCTCAGACTATCATGATGGTCGAAGCCATGGAGGTTACAGAGGTGCAAGTAGAGAAAATCCCTGAAGAGGAATACTTTGAAAAAATGAAGGTGGTATATCCTCGAGCTGAAGATGATTTGATTGACTTTCTGAACAGATGCAAGCTAGAGAACAAAGGAGTGATGCTTTGTGCTCGTTGCAGTGCTGTTTGTGATAAAGAGGCTACTGCAGGCCTTATGAAGTTCCAACCAGTGGCAAATAGGCAGGGGGCAAACCCAAAACAGCCTCATGATAAAGGAAAGAGCATTCTAACTCGACCAAATAATAGGGTCCAAACTGATTGAAGGCCCACTTTCCTTCCTTCTGGTTCGATCCCTGTGGAACGCTGGATGCACCAAGGAACCATAAAATTCAACAAAGGTGCAATGGAAGTTGGTGGCTCCAGTGGCACCAAATTAAGCTACTCAGAGGATGTTAACAAATACTCTTACAGGAATAATTATAAGGGTAAACATCCAATGACAAGGACTCAATGGCGTAGATTCCAACGCCAGAAGAAATTGGCTACAACTAATCTTCAAACAGGCCAGTATAAAGAAGTGGCTAGAAGGCCAACAAAAGAAAGGATCCTTCCTCCTATAGAAGAAAACAAAATGGAAGATGATGATCTGCTGGACTCCGAGCCAGATTTTGATGTAATATGTGTGATTTCCATATTACCATCAGAATATGATGTTCAATTAGAAGTAACTGAGCTCGAAACTGATTTCGACCAGTTAGAAATGGCTGACCCTAAGCCAATATGCTATTATGTCATGAACAATGGCTGTATCGAAGAGCAACAGGCTACATTCGAAAGGCCAGACTTAGGCATGAAAAATCATCTCAAACCCCTCTTCATCAGAGCAAAAGTTGAAGGAGTTGGAGTTAACAAAGTGCTGATAGATGGAGGAGCTGCTGTGAATCTAATGCCTCTATCTATGTTACCCAAGATTGGCAAATATGACTGTGATTTGTCAGCCCATAACATCGTTTTGTCCAATTATGAAGGCAAAACAGGACATTCAAGGGGGGCAATCCAAGTGGATGTTGCTGTGGGCAGCATAGTTCGACCAACTCTGTTCCTAGTGGTTGAATCTAAGGCGAATTTCAACTTGCTGTTAGGGAGAGAGTGGATTCATGGAGTAGGAGCTGTTCCTTCGACCCTTCACCAGAAGTTGATACTTTGGAGGTGTAACGACCCAATTTTACTAATTGTTTATTTATGCGTGATTATTATATTTATTTATTTATTTATTTATGTGTGTTTATTATCTTGTGTTGAATTGTATTATTATTATTATTATTTAGTTAAGTTACTAGATATAATTATGCATGTTATTTAGTCATATGAGTTAATTGGTTTGAATAGAGTTATTGGGCCTAGATTAAGTTAGTAAGAGTGTTTTGGTAATTGATGAGTGTTAACCTAGTTATAAAAGGGGAAAATTAGAGAGAGAAGTTCATTTGTCACAAATTTTGGTGGAGGAAGAAAGAGAAATGAGAGAAGGTTTTGAAATAGAGAAAGAATGAGAGTAGAGAAACAATTCCCGTTTTCCATGCAACAGCTCTACTAAAATGTGATTTCCCGATTCGTTAACCGTCGGATCTTGATGAGATTTTGAGGGTAGGTTCACAACACCCAAAAGCAACTTTTGACCGCGTGGATCGTCGAAATAAGGTCTGAGGTGGGAGAAATCGAGTTCTGATTATAGCAGCTTGTTTAGGAAGAAAATAGTGATTAATGGAAGAACAAAGAGGAGCTTAAGCTTGAGGATTGAAAGCTAAGGAGATTGGTGGAGTAGAGTATCCAACTTAATTCAGGTATGAGGTTTAGATAATATAATTAGAGTGAGCATAGAGAGGGGAGAATGTCTATTTCTCCATTCCCAAACTCTCTACACTCTTTTATTTTGGGTGGGTATGTTCATTGAATAAAAATGATATCTTTGCATGATTTAATGATTATTGAGTTTATTGCAATATGAAATATGAATTTTGGGATAATAAATGGGAATGTGTAGATGTTTGTAAGGAATTTATGTGTTGATATGAGTTTTTGAAATGTTATGCAAAAATCTATGGATTCTCATCTTTTGATGTTTGATCATGTTTTGGTCTGTACTTTCATGTTGTATTTGGTTATAAACACTTAAAGTTGGAACCTTTAATCTTTGGAAGCAAGAAAAATGATATTTTTATGAGTTGTGGCATGAAACCCATGAACAGGGGTGAATTCTGGGCAATTTCGCGCACGCGAGGACCCTGTTTCGCGCACGCTAAATTGGCAGAGAGCACACCTCTTGTCAGTTGTACTCTTCGCGCACGCTATTTGAGTTTTCGCGCACGCTAGACATTTTAGCGCACGCGAGACATAAGTTCGCCTGCGCGAGAAGTCAACACTTCCAACCCATATATTTTGACTTTTCTCTCCTTTATGACCTTGGCTTGTAACATGTCTTAATTATGGTCTTTTGATTATAGAATGGCATGATAGCTTATATACGAATGACTTATTGAAGATAACATGATTGAGTGCTTAAGCTAGTATTGAATCATGAATGAGTAATTGTGATAATGTTTTTATTGAATATGTATGCTTGATTACTTTTGAGATTTATTGAATATGATTTAATCAATGGGATGATATATCTTCAATTAAGTTATTGAGATATGTTTGTGTGTGATATCCTTATAGGATGAGACGATTAAATTATATGATTGGTAATCTAGCATACATGCATCATTTGGTATGATGAGCAGATACTTTAGAGGGGATCCTAAAGTATGGTAGATATCTTAGTAGCTGCGGGACTAAGATATATTTGGAATAAGTTTTCCAATAACTATGAGGTACCACATGCACTTAGTAATATTACTAGGATGCATTGCATGAATGTGGCATTAGATTGCATTAGGAGATGAAGGTGAATAATTATATGGTAATTGTCATTATTGTGCATCCTTGATCTTTTGTGATTAAATGTGATACTTGGCATTGACTGTTAATCCTTAACAAACGATTATGTGTATTATGAGATGTGTAATAATGATTGATAATTGACGATGATGTATATGTATTTGTCAATTGATTTGAGAATGTAATATTGTTATGATGCAATGTATTTTACGATTATAAAATATGAATGATATGAGATTGATATCTGTTATGGACTGAGTTGTTAGACATGAGCATGTCATGTCCTAAGTATTAAGTGTACTTGTACTTAGATTCTTTTTACGGTTATATTATCTAACCCTCTGTTTTGTGTATGTGCTGGATTTGGGATCCAGGTTCTCAGGTTATGTTTGTGACCGAGTCGACGGTGAAGCTCCGCTCTGATCATGACACGGGGTTGGGATCATTTCTATATTGTGTATTCAGAGTCTTGTTTCTTATTTGTAATGTATATAAAGATGTATTTTCCTAGAAATTTATCTTGTACAATAATTGTTTTACTAATTAAGTTATTAGTAAGCTTTTATGTGTACGATGTAATACTCGAACCAAACCTTTTAGAAATCAAATTTTATTTCCGTTGCATATTCTCGAGTAATATTTTATAAAGGTATATTTATATAATTATGGGTTTGGGTGTTACAGGAGGGAGGACGGCTGCGTTGAAAATATAGAAGCTGATCAGAGTTTCTATATGTCAGAGGTAGATACCATAAACCAACAAACCTTTGACAAAAATTTGGCGAATATTGCGCCATGTTATGATAGAGAGAATGCTTTCACACCCTCTGATAATGTGATTCATTCTGTGAAGCTCCACCCAACCCAAGGCTTTATATGGGAAAGAGAGGAAATAGATGCTGTGTCCTCAGAAGATGGAGTTGTACCACCATCTGGGTGGAATGTTTATGAAGATTACGATGACTGAGTCCAGTGCATGGGCCAGGATTACGGATTATATGGCCGAAACTAAGTTAAATACGGCTTTGGAAGCTGATGTTCATCAAAATATGGCTACAGAAGCCAAGGTCGAAACTGATGGCATTTCTATGCCACAAGCACAAAGGCTTGATTGCATCTATGATGAAGAACCCTTGGGATTCGAAAAGGACCCACTGAACGAAACTCCTAAGATGCAAGCCCAAGACCCTTTGGAGGAAATTGACATTGGAAATGGCTCAGTATAAAGGCCAACATACATTAGTGCCAATATTAGTCCTGATTTGAAAGGAAAATTGGTACTACTTCTTAAAGAATTTAGTGATTGTTTTGCCTGGGATTATAATGAAATGCCTGGACTCAGTAGAGAAATGGTCGAACTAAAGCTACCAATCAAGGCAGGTAAAAAACCAGTGAAACAATTGCCAAGAAGGTTTGCACCAGAAATCATGTCCAAGATCAAAGAAGAGATCGAAAGGCTGCTGAAGAGTAAATTCATCAGAGCTGCCAGGTATGTAGAATGGTTAGCAAATATAGTTCCTGTTATTAAAAAGAATGGTACACTTAGAGTATCCATAGATTTTAGGGACTTAAATAATGCTACACCTAAAGATGAGTATGCCATGCCTGTGGCAGAAATGATAGTAGATTCAGCAGCAGGCTTCGAGTTCTTGAGCATGTTAGATGGTTATTCTGGTTATAACCAAATATTTATTGCTGAAGAGAATGTATCTAAAACAGCATTTAGATGCCCTGGTGCTTTAGGCACCTATGAGTGGGTTGTTATGCCCTTTGGCTTAAAAAATGCTGGTGCCACTTATCAAAGGGCAATGAATTCCATGTTTCATGATTTTATAGATACATTCATGCAAGTTTACATTGATGATATCATCATTAAATCCTTTTCTGAAGATAGCGATTTGCTGTATCTTAGGCAATCTTTTGAAAGAATGAGGAAACATGGATTAAAAATGAATCCATTAAAATGTGCTTTTTGTGTGCATGCAGGAGATTTCCTTGGTTTTGTGGTGCATAAAAAAGGCATTGAAATAAACCAAAACAAGACAAAGGCTATCTTAGAGACAAAGCCTCCTTCGACCAAAAAACAACTTCAATCTCTGCTGGGAAAAATCAACTTCTTGAGAAGGTTCATTTCGAATCTAAGTGGAAAAGCTCAAGCTTTCTCACCACTACTTCGACTCAAGAAAGATGATCCATTCAAATGGAACGAAGAGCATCAAAAGGCTTTTGATGACATCAAAGAATATTTAATAAAGCCTCCAGTTCTAATGCCTCCTAGTAGGAGTAAAGCTATGAAGTTGTACATTGCTACGTCTGATAAGACAATAGGAAGCATGTTGGCTGAAGAAGATGATAATGGCATAGAAAATGCAGTTTATTACCTTAGTAGAGTTTTAAATGATGCAGAAACTAGATACACTGCCATAGAAAAACTTTGTCTTTGTTTATAGGTTAAACTACATATTTGATCCCTTACGTTTATTTTAGGTTTCAATTTGGTCCCTTACGTTTAAAAAGTTTCAATTTGGTCCCTTACGTTATCAACGTTTGCATTAGTTGGTCCCTTCCGTCAAATTTCACTGTTCCATTGTTTCAATTGGACACGTGTCAACGTGTTTAGGTGTCCACGTGTCAATCCACGTAAGCAAACCGTGTGCCACATGTGCAAAAACTGACGGAAGGGACCAAATTGAAACCTAAAATAAACGTGAGGGACCAAATTAGAACTTTTTAAACATAAGGAACCAAATTGAAACCTAAAATAAACGTAAGGGACCAAATGTATAGTTTAGCCTTGTTTATATTTCTCCTGTACAAAACTCAAGCATTATATAAAGCCTGTTGATGTTTATGTTTATTCCCATTTTGATGTTATCAAACATATGCTAACTAAACCTATATTGCATAGTCGAATTGGAAAGTGGACATTAGCATTAACTGAATATTCATTGACTTATAAACCTTTAAAGGCTGTTAAAGGCCAAATTGTGACTGACTTTATAGTAGATCATTCCTTGGTCGAAATGCCACAGGATTATGTGGATATTCAGCCATGGGTCCTTTACTTTGATGGGTCCAAACATAAACATGGAACAGGAATTGGAATTTTGATTATATCACCCACTCAAGTTCCAACTAAATTCAAGTATAGAATAAATGAACTTTGCTCAAATAATGAGGCTGAGTATGAAGCCTTAATTACAGGTTTAGAAATACTAAAAGACTTGGGGGCAAAGAACATTCAAATAAGAGGTGATTCTGAATTGGTATTGAAACAATTGACACAAGAATGTAAATGTGTTAAAGAACATCTAACAAAATATTTTGCTATAGCTAGTTCTTTGTTAGATTGTTTCGATCATGTAGATATTGAACATGTACCTCGATTAGAAAATCAAGAAGCAAATGAATTAGCTCAAATTGCTTCAGGATATAAAATGTCAAAAGAGAGGTTGACACAATTGATTGAAATAAAAGAAAAAATGGTTTTACAAGAACCAATATCTGAACAACTGTCAATGTCAAAACTTGTGGGGGCAGAGGTTATACCACAAATAAATGATGAAATGGAGAACTCCCTTGAAATTTTTCAAATTTTTGCCATTGACAACTTGTCAGATAATGATTGGAGAAAGCCTATAGTAGATTATCTCAAGAACCCAACAGGAAATGTGGATCGAAAGATAAAATATAGGGCTTTAAGCTATATAATTTTTGAAAATGATCTTTTCAAAAAGACTTCTGAAGGAATTTTGTTAAAATGCCTTAATGAAGCAGAAGCATATATAGCAATCTCTGATGTTCATAGTGGCACCTGTGGGTCCCATCAAGCAGGACATAAAATGAAATGGCTTTTGTTTCGACAAGGTCTATATTGGCCTTCTATGTTAAAAGATTGTATAGAATATGCCAAGGGTTGCCAAGAGTGCCAAAGGCACTCAGGAATTCAACATGTGCCTGCGAGAGAACTACATTCAATAGTGAAACCATGGCCCTTTAGGGGTTGGGCTCTAGACCTGATTGGTGAAATTAAACCTGCTTCATCAAAAAATCAACGTTACATTTTAGTTGGAATAAATTATTTCACAAAATGGATAGAGGCCATTCCTTTGCCAAATGTTGATCAAGAAGCAGTAATTAACTTCATACAAAATTACATAATCTATAGGTTTGGAATTCCTGAAACAATCACTACTGATCAAGGTTCAGTTTTTACTGGACGAAAGATGCAGGAATTTGCCCAAGAAATTGGCTTTAGACTTCTAACTTCAACACCATATTATGCACAAGCAAATGGTCAAGTCGAAGCAGCTAATTGTAAGTGCACCAGTTCATCCTCATGTTTTAATAATTGTCAAAACACATGAAAATAGGATTGAACATATTTTGGCAACATTACAAATGACTTGACAACAAAGAACTATTTTCTAAACCTTGAAAAACTGACTTTTAGGTATTTTGTATCGATACATACATAGTTGTATCGATACATATGTCCTGAAATTACTTCTGTTTGATTTTGTGCATTTTGTATCGATACATATATTGTCTGTATCGATACAAAAGTGGTCTCTCAGAGACAGAACATCATCTGTGTATCGAAGCATGCTTGCATGTATCGATACACATCTGTATGTTCTCAAAATCCAGAAAACTCATGATGTATCGAATCATGCTTGCATGCTTCGATACATATCAGTCAAGATTTCAAGATTCTGATATTTGTATCGATACACACCCGTGTTTGTATCGATACAAAGTGTTGACTATTTGATGTTGGCTGCATTTTGGTAAAACAATATTTAGGCAGGATGTGGTATGTAATGTTACAACATCATGACCTGACGTGAGCGCGCCAGCTGGCGGCAGCATTTAATGCGCGCGCGTTTTATTTTTAGAGAAGATCTTTTTCTCTTACATATCAGTTCTTGGCTTGTGCATCAAGGAAGTTTTATTTCCTAAACATATCTTTCACTCAGAGATTGTTTTGGGAATTAATATTGAAGAATTATATTTTATAAACATATCAAATCTCCAAAGATATGGTTTTATTTTATGTGTGAGCTGGATGTTTCTCTTGTGGGCAAAGCTACTGAAGCCCAATATTACCAGCTATATATTGAAGGACGAAAACCTAATTTAGGCAGTTGTTCAAGCGATATTGTTGAGTCTAGCCGTATTAGGATTCGTGTGTGTGCTTGTGTTTTGTGAGCCTTTCTTGTATCTCTTTGATGCAAGCTTAGGACTGTGTGTTCTATTGAGTTGTAATCACAATTGTCTCTGAAGCTTTTAAGCAAGGAGATAGTTGTTGTGTGTGTGTCCACTCCAAAGCTTTTAAGCAAGGAGTTTGGATCTTAGTGCGTGTGTATCACTTGAAGCCTTTAGGTAAAAGTGATTTAGTGTCTAGGAGAGTGTCTCCATCACAGTGGTTGAATTAACAATAGTGCTGTCTGTACTATTGAGCTTAAGGAGTGAGTTGGGAACTCATACCTAGGAGTTCCTAGGTAGAAGGACATAAGGATAGTTGCTAGGTGATAAGTTGTAAACGAGGAGTTTGCTGTAAGACTTTGAACTAGGGCTATTAGTGGAATTCCTCCTGGATTGGTATCCCCCAGACGTAGGTGCGCCGAACTGGGTCAACAAATCACTGTGTGTTTATTTATTTCTGCACTATTTACTATTTTACGATTTGTCTATTAAAGCTGGTAAAAGTGTTGTAACATCGTGTACAACATCTTGTACTGGTGTGCCAGAATTTTCAATTGGCATCAGAGCAGGCACCCTGCCTGTTTAGGGTGAGATTCAGGAAGTTTTAACTGGCAAAATGGACAAGGAAGGAGGATTCGTGAACAGACCCCCTATGCTGACTGGTTCCAATTATGATCATTGGAAGCCAAAGATGATTGCATTCCTAAAGTCCATTGATAGTAGGACTTGGAAGGCAGTTTTGAAAGGTTGGGATCATCCTTTAATTGTGACCAAAGAAGGTACTTCCACTGGTGAACTAAAGCCAGAGGCAGATTGGACAAAGGAAGAAGATGAAGCAGCTCTCAGCAACAATAAGGCAGTAAATGCTCTCTTCAATGGAGTAGATACAAATATGTTCAAGCTCATCAAAAAATGTCTATCTGCAAAGGAAGCCTGGGAGATATTGATGACATGCTATGAAGGCACCTCTAAGGTAAAGATGTCAAAGCTTCAAATTCTTACTACCAAATTTGAAAATCTGAGAATGAAAGAGGAGGAAAGTATTCAAGATTTTCACATGAGTTTGGTTGACATTGCTAATGCCTTTGAGGCACTTGGTGAGAAAGTATCTGATGAGAAGTTGTCTAGAAAGATGCTCAGGTCACTTCCAAAAAGGTTTGACATGAAAGTGACTGCCATTGAGGAAGCTCAGGATATAGCTAACATGAAGATAGATGAACTGGTGGGTTCTCTTCAAACATTTGAACTGACCATTAATGAGAGAGGAGATAAAAAGAGTAAAAATGTAGCTTTTATCTCAAATGATGATGAAGAGGAATCCCAGACTGTTGTTGAAGGAGATGAAAGTATTTCTGATGCTCTTGCTCTAATTGGAAAACAATTTGGAAGAGTTCTAAGGCGGGTTGATAGGAGAGCCAGGCAGAATGGGCAGAACATTAGATTCGACATCAACAAACAGCAAAACAATGTCAAGAAAGCTAGACCTGAGGAGAAAAGTGGACCAGTCAAAGAATTACAATGTCATGAATGTGAAGGTTATGGACATGTCAGAACTGAATGTGCAACCTTCCTGAAGAAACAAAAGAAAGGTTTGTTTGTTTCTTGGTCTGATGAAGATTCTGAAGAAGGTAAGGAATCTGCTAGACATGTTTCTGCTATGACTGGGGTTTGTGATACTGTGGCCGATTCAGATGATGATGTGGAGGTAGTGTATGAAGAGCATTCTGATGATGAGGAGAATGACACCTATGAGGAATTACTTGGTCTCTACAATGACCTTCTTGTTCGCTATAAAGAGGTGTGTAGAATCCTGGAGAAACAGAAGAAGACTATAAATCAACTTCATACAGAAAAGGATTTCCAAATTGGCCAAGTGCTGAAAGTTGAGAAGGAGCTAACTCAAGCAAATGGAGACATGGAAGAGTTGAAGAAAAGAGTCAATCAACTGAACTGTGGGGCCAACTTACTTGAGGAAATCTTAGATGGTGTCCCTAGTACAAGAATGAAAGCTATAGGATATAACTACACTGCTCTTAATCAACATCAACAGGACAAAAACACCAAATTCCTTCCAGCTGATGAGGTAATTAATCCATACACTGGGGAAAAGATGTTACAACCTCCTGTACCACATCCTAAAACCTATCCAAATGTTAAGCTTGGACAAGGCCCCAGGACTTTTGCTAACCATCGTCGTGCCCCAGGACACCATGGTCATTCAAGAAAATGGTTCTGTCATCATTGTGGAATGAAGGGCCACATAAGGCCTTTTTGCTACAAATTGTATGGATATCCAAGACATTGGCAACAATCAAAAACTGCTCCTAGAGAGGATCCTGTCAGAAAAGTGTGGCAACCAAAAGCTGAGAACAGAGGGCTGATTGCACACACATCTCTCAGAGCATCATCCAGAGAAGACTGGTATTTCGATAGTGGCTGTTCTAGACACATGACAGGGGTAGAGACGTATCTGAAGGACTTGAAAGGGTATGCTTCTAGTTCTGTAACTTTTGGAGATGGAGCCAAAGGTGAAATTCTGGGGATAGGCAAACTTGTCAACAAAGAGTTGCCTAACTTAGAAAATGTGTTGCTAGTAAAGGGACTCACTGCAAATCTGATCAGTATAAGCCAACTGTGTGATCAAGGATTAAGGGTGAACTTTACAAAAGAAGAATGTCTTGTTAGCAATGATCAAGGAGAAATTCTGATGAGAGGTGGCAGATCCAAAGATAATTGCTACTTGTGGGTATCCCATGAAGAAATACAACAAGGAAAATGTCTACTTGGTAAAGAAGATGAAGTTCAACTGTGGTACCAGAAACTTGGTCATCTAAGCCTAAGTGGAATGAAGAAAGTTGTTACTGCTGAAGCTATCAGAGGGCTTCCCAAACTAAAAATCACTGAGGGAAGTATATGTGGTAAATGTCAGATTGGAAAACAAACCAGGATGTCGCATCCAATGTTGGAACATCAGGTAACATCAAGAACTCTAGAACTTCTACACATGGACCTCATGGGGCCTATGCAAGTTGAAAGCTTAGGAGGTAAGAGGTATGCATTTGTGGTAGTAGATGATTTCTCCAGGTACACCTGGGTTAATTTCATTAGAGACAAATCTGACTCATTTGATATCTTCAAGACTCTATCCACTCAAGTTCAAAGAGAAAAGAACTGTGGAATTGTGAGAATCAGAAGTGACCATGGAAGAGAGTTTGAAAATGAAAAATTCAGTGAGTACTGTGCGAATGTAGGAATTAAGCATGAGTTCTCATCACCCATAACTCCTCAACAAAATGGTGTGGTGGAAAGAAAGAACAGAACTATTCAAGAATCAGCTAGAGTGATGTTACATGCAAAATCCCTACCCTATCATTTCTGGGCTGAAGCTATGAATACAGCCTGCTACATACACAACAGGGTGACTATAAGAAAGGGGACATCAGCTACTTTATATGAGCTATGGAGGGAAAGAAAACCAACTGTCAAGCATTTTCATGTTTTTGGTAGCAAATGTTATATCCTGGCAGACAGAGAGCAAAGAAGGAAGCTTGATCCCAAGAGTGATGAAGGGATCTTCCTTGGATACTCTACCAACAACAGATCTTACAGAGTATACAACTCAAGAACTAAAGTCGTTATGGAATCTTACAATGTGGTAGTAAATGATGTGGAGACTGAGAAGGTTGACAATGTGGAATACGATGTTGGAACATCAGGCCCTGTACTAGAAGAGCATGATCTAGGAGAACAATCTGATGATAAACAAGAAGAGAATATTGAGAATACTACATGTGACACCACTAATCAACTCACTCAGAACAAAGGACCATCTGTGAGGGTCCAGAAGAATCACCCCTTGGACCTAGTCATTGGAAATCCTGAACAAGGAATCACCACTAGAAGATCCAATGATGTGATAGCAAATTCCTGCTTTGTTTCCATGTTTGGACCTAAGAATGTGAAAGAAGCTCTCACTGATGAATTCTGGATTGAGGCTATGCAAGAGGAATTGAATCAATTCAAGAGAAGTGAAGTGTGGGATCTGGTTCCAAGACCTGATAAAGTAAATGTCATAGGTACAAAATGGATCTTTAAGAATAAATCTGATGAAAAAGGGGTCATTACCAGAAACAAGGCTAGGCTGGTTGCTCCAGGTTACACTCAGGTAGAAGGGCTTGACTTTGAGGAGACCTTTGCCCCTGTAGCTAGATTGGAATCAATTAGACTACTATTGGGGGTTGCTTGCATCCTGAAATTTAAACTCTATCAAATGGATGTCAAGAGTGCGTTTCTGAATGGGTATCTTCATGAAGAAGTCTATGTGGAGCAACCAAAAGGGTTCACTGATCCTGTGTATCCTAATCATGTCTACAAACTGAAAAAGGCGCTCTATGGTCTAAAACAGGCGCCTAGGGCCTGGTATGAAAGACTTACTCAATTCCTAGTAGGTCAAGGCTATAGAAAGGGTGGATCTGATCAAACCTTGTTTGTAAAGCAAGTGAAAGGTAAGTTCATGATTGCACAAATTTATGTGGATGACATTGTCTTTGGAGGAATGTCGAATACGATGGTACAACATTTTGTTCAACAAATGCAATCAGAATTTGAAATGAGTTTAGTAGGAGAATTGACCTACTTCTTGGGACTACAGATCAAGCAAATGGAGGATACTATCTTCATTTGCCAAAGCAAGTATGCCAGAAACATTGTCAGGAAGTTTGGTCTAGATAATGCTTCTCACAAGAGAACTCCTGCTCCAACCCATCTGAAGCTAACCAAAGATGAACAAGGTGTGGGTGTAGACCAAAGTATGTATAGAAGCATGATAGAAAGCCTACTGTACTTAACTGCAAGTAGACCAGATATTACCTTTGCTGTAGGGGTTTGTGCTAGGTACCAGTCAGAACCAAAGGTAAGCCATCTCAATCAAGTCAAGAGGATTCTGAAATATGTCAATGGAACATGTGATTATGGGATGATGTATTCACATTGTGAAGATTCAAGCTTGTGTGGATATTGTGATGCTGATTGGGCTGGTAGTGCTGATGACAGGAAAAGCACATCTGGTGGGTGCTTCTTCCTAGGAAGTAATCTTATTTCTTGGTTCAGCAAAAAGCAAAATTGTGTGGCCCTATCCACAGCTGAGGCAGAGTATGTAGCTGCTGGAAGTAGTTGTACTCAACTTGTTTGGATGAAGCAGATGCTGAAGGAATATGATGTGGAACAAGATGTTATAACATTGTACTGTGATAATTTGAGCGCCATAAATATTTCAAAAAATCCTGTTCAACATAGCAAAACCAAACACATTGATATTCGCCATCACTTCATCAGAGATCTAGTGGAAAATAATGTTGTGACACTAGAGCATGTAGGAACTAAGGAGCAAGTGGCTGACATCTTCACCAAAGCACTTGATGCAGTTCAATTTGAAAACTTGAGGGGCAAATTAGGGATTTGCCTATTTGAAGATCTGTAGCAATTACAGTTATTAGGAGGGAGACATGCAGCAGTTATTATTCTCTCTCCAATCCGTGTGCTGCACGATAAACAAGGAAATCATGTTCCTTACACTCCTATAAACACGCCACCTATCTCTAGTGGTTATTTCCTTACCAAATCAACTTTCAAATATTTTCTTTCTAAATTTCACCATCTCTCTAACCTCTCAAACCGTTCCAATTCTCAGAACCTCTACATTCAAACTTACTCCATCAAAACTCAAACCTCAATCATGTCTCAATCACCAAACATCATCTCTCCCATGAACTCCACCGATTCACCAAACTCATCACCTATCAATGCTACCCCCATCACCACCGTTCATCCCTCATTCGCATCTGCTCTCAACCCAAAACCAAAGAAAACCACCGCAAAGAGGACTTCTACTTCCAAAGTTCCAAAATCAAAGAAGAAATCTAAGACCTCTTCGTCCTCTGTTTCGAAGAAATCAACAAAAGCCAAATCATCAAAATCGAAGCCGATCCACACCATGCAAGAGCTGTATGTGGATGATCTTACTAAAGGGAATGCGGAATCGAATGTTGAAGCGTCCAACAATGATACTTCTGATTTGAATGTTAAAGAAGGTAACTCTGATTTTGTTGTTGAAACCCTAGAAAACCAAAAAGGGGTAACAGGTGACAATACTGTTGTGACTGAAGCCGTTGGTGGAGGAATTGTTCAGGATTCGCCTGATGCTGAAGAAACAATGAACAATCAAGTTGTGGAGGAAGCTCTAAACTCCTTGAAGGATACCATTCCAACATCCAATGTTGTGCCGGATGTTGAAACATCCTTGGCACAGGATGAACCAACTCCTGATATAGTTGGTAATGCTGTTAATTATGCAGAACAGGTTGATGAAGGACCTGCTACTGATGAGATTGTGGTTCCACAGACTGAAAAGGAACCTGTTACTGATGAGGAGGAAGATACAAATATACTTTCTACTGACAATGCTATGTCAGTAGATGATGATGTGGTTGATGTGGATGCTATGGAGGATCTGGAGCAAACAGTTAGTGAAGTGGCTAGTGGTAGCATTGCAAGAAGGTTAAGAAACAGAAAAGGGAAAGCTGCTGATGTGGTAACTGAGGTTGTGCCTAAGGCAACCCCATCCAAGAAGAAAAAGGTGATTGGCCCTAGCAGAAAGCCTAGCAAAGTTGAAATTGCTAGTGAAAAGAAGAAAGCTAGTGGGAAAAGAAAGCATGTTGAAGCTGGAGACTCTGACTATGAAGTGGAAGAGGATGTGCCACACATTGCATCCAACATTGTGTCCCCTTCCAAGAAGAAAAGTCAAAAGAAATTTCGCAGAGCTGCTATTCCTGATCTTGATGTGGTAGATGATGTGCCAAACATTGTGTCTACTGGCAAGAAGAAAGTTGGTGGAAAGATTATTCCCCAAAATGTTCCTGATGTCCCCATGGACAATATATCATTCCATTTCATTGAGAGTGCTCAGAAGTGGAAGTTTGTTGCTAATAGAAGACTTGCTCTGGAGAGGGAGTTGAGTGCTGAAGCCTTGGAGCAAAAGGAGATCATTGCTCTCATTGAGAAGGCTGGGTTGATGAAGACCGTGTCTGGCATTGGTGAATGCTATGAGAAATTGGTCAAGGAATTCTTGGTCAATATACCTGAAGACTGTGATAATCCTCTGAGCAAAGAGCACCATAAAGTGTATGTGCGAGGTAAATGTGTTCATTTTTCTCCTGCTATTATCAACAAATTTCTGGGGAACAAAGAAGATGGCTATGCTGAATTGGAGGTCACCAACACTCAGGTCTGCAAGACCATTACTGCTAATCAGGTCAAGGTTTGGCCATTGAAAGGTAAAGTCCCTTCTGTCATGCTCTCTGTTAAGTATGCCATCCTTAATAGGATTGGTACTGCTAATTGGGTTCCCACTACCCACACCTCAGATATAGCTACGGGTCTAGCTAGGTTTATTTACACTGTTGGTACTGGGACTATGTTTAACTATGGGGCTCATATTTTTGAGGAAACTGTGCAACATGCTAAGTCATGGGCTGTTAGAATGCCTATAGCTTATCCATCTCTTATCTGTGGAATCATTCTAACTCAACACCCCACTATTATAACTGCTGATGATGAGGTGAGTAAGAGGGAATCTCCTCTTGATTTTCACCCTAGACTGTTTGAAGGAACACATGCTGCAGATATTGAGATTACAGGCCCTTCTGTTGCTGCTCCTACTGGTTCTGGTTCTATGAGCAGGAAGGAGATGATAGCTTCTTTGGAAGCAGCTTGCAGAGCTCTAGATGAAAAGAAAAAGAGCCTTGAGCAAGTGATTGTGGCTCTTAAGCAAGAAGAAGCTGCTGAAGAGGGTGAGCAGGTGCAGGTTGGACAAGAAGGAGGTGATCAAAGTGAGGATGGAGGCACTGAGGAGCTGGAGCTCTCAGATGCTAGTGCTGATTTTTAGTGGTTGTATTCCACCTTTATGTGTACTTTTTTAAAGTTGTTTATGTTTCTGGCTGTAATTCTGGTACTTATGTTCTTTTGATGGGCTATGCCCTGGATATTTTTAAGCACTCCCTAGTGCATTTGATAGTACTTAGTACTCTATGATCTGTGCTGCTACTACTCTATTTTGGCTTCCAAAAGCATCTTTGTCAAATTTGTGGTAAAAAGGGGGAGTAGAAAGTTACAACATTTGTTTCCACATGATAGAAAGTTACAACATTTGTTTCCACATGTTCTCTGGTAGTAGTTGTTCTCTGGTAGTAGTTGTATGTGGTATTTGGTAGTAGATGTTCGGTACTCTGGTAGTGGTAGATATTCTGTGCTGAAATGATCTGTTATGATATGCCTATGTGTTAGTACCTGATTGATATGCATGATCCTATGTGTTACTCTACTATGCACCATTTCAGGGGGAGTACTATGTATGTGATGCAGGGGGAGATGTTGTATGTGATGTTGGAACATTCTATTTGTGTCATCCATGCTTATGTTTGTGATCACTTAAGGCGATGTTGTTTTTCTGTGCTTCTGCTGTTGTATGCCTCTGATGTGCTCTAAAGATACGACTGAATTCTGATCTAATGTTTTCCATGGAGGAGTATGTTTGGAAATCATTTTTGAAGATGTGCTACGCTTCTCTTCTTTTGTGTGTTTATGTTGATGTGAAGAAGTTGTAGTGATGTATGTATCCTTGTAGCTTTTCTGAGTGATCCCAAGTTGTTTTAGCCAAAAATTTGCCAAAGGGGGAGTTTGTTGACTATTTGATGTTGGCTGCATTTTGGTAAAACAATATTTAGGCAGGATGTGGTATGTAATGTTACAACATCATGACCTGACGTGAGCGCGCCAGCTGGCGGCAGCATTTAATGCGCGCGCGTTTTATTTTTAGAGAAGATCTTTTTCTCTTACATATCAGTTCTTGGCTTGTGCATCAAGGAAGTTTTATTTCCTAAACATATCTTTCACTCAGAGATTGTTTTGGGAATTAATATTGAAGAATTATATTTTATAAACATATCAAATCTCCAAAGATATGGTTTTATTTTATGTGTGAGCTGGATGTTTCTCTTGTGGGCAAAGCTACTGAAGCCCAATATTACCAGCTATATATTGAAGGACGAAAACCTAATTTAGGCAGTTGTTCAAGCGATATTGTTGAGTCTAGCCGTATTAGGATTCGTGTGTGTGCTTGTGTTTTGTGAGCCTTTCTTGTATCTCTTTGATGCAAGCTTAGGACTGTGTGTTCTATTGAGTTGTAATCACAATTGTCTCTGAAGCTTTTAAGCAAGGAGATAGTTGTTGTGTGTGTGTCCACTCCAAAGCTTTTAAGCAAGGAGTTTGGATCTTAGTGCGTGTGTATCACTTGAAGCCTTTAGGTAAAAGTGATCTAGTGTCTAGGAGAGTGTCTCCATCACAGTGGTTGAATTAACAATAGTGTTGTCTGTACTATTGAGCTTAAGGAGTGAGTTGGGAACTCATACCTAGGAGTTCCTAGGTAGAAGGACATAAGGATAGTTGCTAGGTGATAAGTTGTAAACGAGGAGTTTGCTGTAAGACTTTGAACTAGGGCTATTAGTGGAATTCCTCCTGGATTGGTATCCCCCAGACGTAGGTGCGCCGAACTGGGTCAACAAATCACTGTGTGTTTATTTATTTCTGCACTATTTACTATTTTACGATTTGTCTATTAAAGCTGGTAAAAGTGTTGTAACATCGTGTACAACATCTTGTACTGGTGTGCCAGAATTTTCACAAAGGTCAATTTTTTCATTTTTAACGTTGGTCAAAGCATTTGTATCGATACAAATGATCATTTGTATCGATACATGTATGAAAAATTATGCCTAAATTTGCTCATTCTATTTTTACTTTAAATAGCAATGTGTTGTGTCATTGTATAAGAGAGAAAACTAGTGTGAAAGATCAGGAAACGCTTTGGGTACAAATTGAGTGAGAATTTGCATCAAAGGTTTGATTCAACACAAGTTCATCATCTTCATCAAGTTTGCAATCAAAATTGGATTTGAGTATGGGATCAATTCAATAGAAATTGCAGAATTGTGTGATAACGTTCGATACGGTTCGCGGTGAATCAGAATCGTGATCGGGTTGAATTGCGTTGAAGGTTCTAGTGTTTCTCTCAAGTGATTCAAGATCGTGCGTGTCTTGAAGGATTCGACAACAAGGAACGAAGGACTCAGCTGGACGATTGGGTGCGGTTTGGCACAAGGTGAATCGTTGGAATCAGAGGGTGAAGTTCCGTTGGGTGTCGAGGTTATTCGCATTAGTTTACATTTTGTTTTGCTATAGGATTATAGATTTCAATTGTAAACTGTGCACTTTTTGTTCATCAAGTTTTTGATCTATAAACTCTCAAATAACCCGTTTGGTTATTTGGGGGGAGACGTACTCGGACAAACGCGTGGACGACGCGAAATCCGGGGAACTCCCTAATCACATCGTGTGTCTCTCTTTATCTCTCTTTCTTTTAATTTCGTTAATATCGTTAATTTGATTAATCAATTGAATTTTTGTTGTTCGTATTGGTTCACAAAAATTCAATTGGTTCTTGCTTGATTGTGATTGAATTTGAAAATCAAACCATATAACTTGCTTGGGACTGTTTTTTGTTAATCAAATTAAATTTGAATATCTTGCATTAAGCGTTCCGGTAATTTTCCTAATTCGTTCAAGGCGATACTATCTTTCCTTTGGTCAAAAGGTGCAAAGTAGACTACCGATCCGGTGGTGCTTCCGCGCATTGTTTTTTAATCAAATAATTTTTTAAATTGCCGTTGATTAAAGAAGCCACTTATTCAACCCCCCTTCTAAGTGGTAGCCTAGTAGTCTAACAAGTGGTATCACGAGTCCGGTTCAATTTTGCTTGCAAAATTCGGAAATTTGTGCCAATTATTAGACAACATGGCTTTTGCACCTAAATGGGCGTATAATAGGGCTCCTATATTCAATGGAGATCATTTTGACTATTGGAAAAGTAGTATGCGTATTCACATCAATTCTTTTGATGGTGAAGTGTGGAATGCTATTGAGAACGGTCCGTTTGTTCCAACAATCACCGATGCTCATGGCATTGTCACCAATAAGCCTATGGCACAATGGACGGAAGAGGAAAAGAAAAAGGTCAATTACGATGCAAAGGCACAAAATATTTTAATATCATCCCTTGGGATTGATCAATTCTATCATGTGTCACATTGTCAATCGGCTAAGGAAATGTGGGACACATTGGTAACTCACTTTGAGGGTACCAATGATGTAAAGATATCCAAAATTAATACATTGACACAAGAATTTGAGTTGTTCCATATGCTAGATGGCGAAACCATCGAGGATATGCAACAACGATTTATCAAAATAACCAACAAGTTACACGGTTTGGGAAAGCCAATCACAAATCAAGATGCCACTAACAAAATTTTAAGATGTCTTAGTAGGTGTTGGCAACCGAAGGTCACCGCGATTAAGGAGGCAAACGACCTCACTACTTTGAGTCTTACAACTTTATTTGGCAAGCTTACGGAACATGAACAAGTACTAAACTTGTTAGAAAAGCAAGAGAAAAGTGAGAAAAAGGGAAAGCACAATGACAAGGATAAGGAAAAAGAAAAGGACAAGAGGACAATTGCTCTAAAAGCCTCAAAGTCAAAGTCCAAAAAGGTAGAGCATGTGGAAAGTAGCTCAAGCGAAGATGATTCCGATGATGAGGAAATGGGACTCTTCGTAAGACGCTACAATAGGTATGTGAGAAAGAATGGGATAAGACATTCCGATGAGAATCTTAAAAAGTATCGAAAAGATAGTGGTTATCATCGGAGGAATGAAGATGCTAGGCACTCCAAGAAAGGAGCATGTTATGAATGTGGACAAATCGGTCATTTTAAACCGGATTGTCCCAAGCTCAAGAGAAAGGAGAAAGGGTCACCTTCATTCAAAAAGGGAAGCAAGGATAAAGGAAAGAAAGCTTATGTTGCATGGGAAAGCGGAAGCTCATCTTCCTCTTCATCATCAAGCTCTAGCTCTAGTGATGGAGATGTGTTGGCGAATGTGTGCTTAACATCCCATGATCGTAAGAAACTTGTTCCCAAAAAGGTAAACCAAAATCCTTCTAGCTCATATACTCTTTTAGAATATCATGAGTTGCAAGTTGCTTTTGAAAAATTACACAAAGAAACTAAAGAGGCTTTTCAACGACTAAAAGGTTTAATGGAAGTTAATAAATACCTTGAGGCAAAAGTTTGGGAAACGGAGCTTGAGTTGAAAGCCCTCAAAGAGTCTTTGATTCAAAAACCTCTTGTGACTTTTGATAGTTATGGTAACGATAGGACCGGATGTGATGGATGCTTTTACTTACGTAGAGACTTACGAAGGTTACAAGATAAGCTAAAAGAGCCATCCAAGCCGGAGATTACTTTTGCAATTGATCCATCTAAATTCAACAAATCTTTGAAACCTAAAAATAAAAAGTATAAATTTGTTGAAAAGGATCATAAGAAAAGTAATCCTTATATCGTTTGTCATTATTGTTGTGACAAGGGTCATACTATTGCAAAATGTCATGCTAGAAAGGTATTGGTACCAAAAGGCAAATTGCAATGGTTACCTAAGTTAGACAATAATGGTGCTACTAACATACTAGGACCCAACTTGAGTTGGGGACCTATTTCAAATGTCTAAGTATGTAGGGAATTGTCTTGAAACCATTGACAAGAGACACCGACAACAATGGAGTTCAAGACCTACGAACAAGGAGAGCAATAAGAATAGCTTCAACTCGACACTTACAATGGTGCGGAAATTGATCACTTCCTCCACCTAACACTCAAGGGAAAATTCTATTCTCTACTCCTTCCTTTATATTTTTTTTTTCTCTTCTTAGCATTTGTTCTTTGATGCATATACATACAATTTTCTATCTTAATATGATATTGGTTTTGATAGTTGTCTAAATCTTCCATTTCCAAGAATTTTCGCTCAAAAATATTGATAAGTTTTTGAGACTCATACGTCTTAAATGGGGATTTGACAAAGATCACTACTACTATCTTATTAAGTTCATATTAGGTTGTATATGTTTTCGTTTCATGTGACTTTGTATGCATACATAGACATACATTTCTCATATGATTGATTTTGGTACTTTGATTGATTTATGTGATTACCTATATCATGCATTTGTGGTTTAACATGTGTTCTCATGTTAAAATATGCTTTGGTATTGCTTTTGTTCACATATATATGCATGTACCTTTGTGATTATATGTGTTTCATACATACGTGCTATTTGGAAGTCATAAAAATTATTTTTGAAACTTATAAGTTCATGTGTTTGAAGAAAAATTGAAAATTATGCATTTTGGATCGATACAAATAAATCTTGCATGGATACATGTCAGTTATTTTTCAAATTTTCAAAATGAACTGATATGTATCGATACATATGATCTTGTATCGATACATAGCTCTTCAGTTTGGACAGAACGTTACTCATGTATCGATACATGCCTACATGCTTCGATACATGCTTCAAAACAACTGACTTGTATCGATACAAACACGAATTTGTATCGATACAAAATCGTAAAAACAGGTTATATGTCTATTTTTACTCATTCATTCATCAAACCATCAAAATTTCTTCTTCTCCACACGGATTTCTCTCCAAAACCCTCACCCCAAATCCTCAATCTCTCTCAAAACTCAACCAAACTTCACAAAATTAACACCAATCCACTCAGAACTCATTACCCAATCATTCTCCATCTTCAATTTTGTGGTCAAAGTCTCATAAGCTTCAATCCAAGGAATTCATCAAATTGGGGTTTGTGAAACTACTTGTAACATCCCAACTTTAATTAAAAAGAGAAAATTAATTAAAGAAGATTATTGGGACTAATTGGAAATATTATAAATAGAAAGTAAATGGGAAAGTTGTATGACAATTCTAATATAATGGTACAAGAGGGACCCACGTTTTACTACTTAAGCATATGACTTGGGTACAAACCATTCACTTCTCTGTTTTCCATTTTACTGAAGTATCTAAGTCAAGAAAACTTCCCTTTCCTTTTGTTTTCTCTCTAGGCCGAACCAACAACAACATTTACCCTTGTTTCAATCCTTGATCTTGCAGCACCGATCCACCATACATTCAGCACTTGGTCTAGGCTCCAATCCTTCCTCACTCTTTCTCCTCTTCACGCCATCTCTCTTTCAAAACTCCATGAATTAACATGCATGTTCATCATCCTTCTTTGGATTCAAGTTTTAGGATGAAGAAAGGAACCCCAATCACTGCATGTTTGATTTTCCAAGGGCTGAAGTGTTATTGTTCTGAATTCTAAGGTAAGGATAAAGAAATTACTTCCCCTTCCATGTTTAATTCTTGAATCCCCTTTTAGAACCAAACACTCACCCTCAATCTCTCACATGAAATTTGTTGTTGCATGTGTGTTTATCACCTGATATACGAGGTTGGAGACGGTTAGATGGTTATGGGTGTGATGGAAAAGATGGATTTCTGAGCAAAAACGACAGAATCGTATCTGCCTTTCTGCAACACTCTCTTAGCGAGTATCCACTCGCCGTGGCGAGTTCGGCTGGGTGCCTTGTTGCTATTGCGTTTCTCTCTGTTCAGCCATTGTTGAGTCATGGTGAGAAGTCTCAGGTTCCTTCTGTCACTCATCACTCTACCTTATAGTAGTTAAGCATAAATTGATCCTAATCCCATTCATGTTCTTGCAAGTTGTCAAAGGATAATCCTTGGGTAATAACGTGGATTTAGATACAACAAGTTTTGGATGTCAGTCCTGGACAGTTGCAGAGCTATATGCCTATGATCAAGCTTCTGAGTTAATCTCACTCAGGTGGGTTCTCTAGGTTCTTAACCTTAGTAATTTATTTAGAAAGCTTAGTCCCCCAAAAATATGTAATGCATGTAAACTTAAGGTTTAGGATCAATTGAATAAATGAGAAGGAATAAATCCCAATTCCTACTCCTATACGATTTATTTAACACTGTAAAACATGTTTGAAACCAGTTGCATGAAGATTGTAGGTGGTTTTATAAAAATTCAAGTTCTGCAGAAACAAGGATTTTCTCTGTCAAACTCGTCGTAGCGAGTGACTGCTCGTTATAGCGAGTGTTGATGCTCTGTATAGCTCGCCAGGAGAGTTTCTGACTCGCCAGGGCGAGTGTTACAGGTCTGTCAGCACATAAAAACTCGCCGTAGCGAGTAGGAACTCGCCGTAGCGAGTTTAGCAGGGACAGAACCTGCATATTTTACCTTTTAAAAATATCAAACACTCGTTTTATGTCCAAATGCAACTGGGATCTCATGAACATATTTAATAGTGTAAAATAGATTATATAGTCAGAGATTAACATGTATATTTAAATTTATCAGTAACATGTTTAGGATACCCTGGGCGGGACATATTGGTTAGAACTGTTTATACTCATTAAAATTAAATGGCAGCTTTATGCCGTGATTAAAGAATTCCTCTGAATTCTAATCATTTTATTATGTGAGCCAACGTCGAAATCCGAGCCTCTGTTTCGGTAGTACGCAGAGTCAGGCACCCGAGACCGGCTTGCCTCGGCGTGTCTTTGAAGAGTAATTGACAAGATTGATAAATGTGTTACACCTTTATTCATTGTTATCAATATTACTCTTAATTGTAAAATAGATTGAACTTAAACTATTACACTATCTAGGTTCCCCCGGCGTAGTCGCCATTAGGAGGGTAGTAGGACTCACTGAGGCTTAGTAGTCTCACCCCACTCCAAATCAATTTTTTTTAGGTAAACAGGTGAATTGAGGCAAGGACCAGGTGGGAGCTGATGATTGGAGTTGTGCTTGGATCATTGGATTAGAAGACTTTAGTCTTCTCCTTGTTTTAGTTTTATCTGTGTATCTTAGACTCCCATTCATTCCGCTGTATTGTTTAAGTTTATCACTTATTCTGAAGAATATTTGTAATTCAGTTAACTATCCTGTTTAATTTAGTGTACTCAGATTCAATTATTTATGTCTTGACTAAATATTTTAGATATTTTAGTTGGGGTGTTATAATTGGTATCAGAGCAGGTCGATCCAGTATCGGACCATGCCATGAGTCAATTCAATCCTTCATAAGTAATACAGACCCTTTGGGATCTGAACTGTTTACGCTGAAACCATCACGTGCTGAGTCTGATCAGCTCAGTATTGTGTATGGTAGGCAGGGTATTATGGTTTAGAACTGAAGTGGACTCTGAAAACTCCAGCATTAAGATCGTGGAGAGGATGCAGTCAAGGGCAGTCGTTGAAAAGAATCTTATAAGTGTATATTGGGACAGTAACAAATGGTGTCACAGGAGTAAGTTGTATAACACAACTAAGGAATGCAAGTGTACCATGATACTGGAAGGTGCAGTGCATAACGGTAATCGACTGACACTGTATGTCAGGTAAGCTCTCTGAATCTAGGAACAACTTCAACCCAAATTTTCTGAGCTTGATTAACCAAGTATCACCCAACTTTAGTAAGCAGCAAACCAAAATCTCTTTTATGAGTATTCTGTCGTTCAACGCAGCCATGAAATTCACCTATGAGGGAAAACTTAGTAAGACCACAACCGTGTTTCATTATATCCTAACGACAACTAGATAGATTAGCCCAAGGATATCAAACCTTAATGTTCTCGATGGAACGAATACATTCCTCCTAATAGGAAGCCATATTTAAACTCAACCACTAGAAATCCAGTTTTAACTAGTCTAGTGATTAGGATCTTTTATTAACTGTACCGTACCCGAGAAAACGTCTTAGGTTCAACCACCCTTATGTTCCTAGATTAGCAACCCAGTGTAGTGAACCAAATAGATACCTTGGCAATAGAAATTCCAAATGAACTATCTAGATTTGAGAAACCAAATTAGGACATAAGCACATTCAAATACCCCTCCCAGTCATCTTGTTAGACTAACCACTAGTATGCCTTAACTAAGTTACTTGGACCCTTCAAACTCGAAACGCCATTCCTACACAACTACTAAGAGTCAAGCTTAGATTAGTAAAACAATTAGAGGTTACCTTTTTACTACACCAGTCATTAACAGTAAGCCAGAAAATTCCATTCCTATACCCAACCCTTAGACAAACATATTTAGCATCATCGCTTAGTACTATAAGACGTCAAATTCAGCGTTACTAACCATTTAGATAGTTCTGTAGGATTAGTTGAATCAGAATGCCTATACTTTAACATTCCCCTTACCGCAAACTATAAACTTAACAGTACAATGCTACTTTTAAAAATAAATAGTGTAGAATCCCTTGCCAATTCATACCGGGAAACACAACAAACCATTATAGGTTAAATTTGATTAGAATGACGATTAAGAATTACTGATAGCACCATCATTCGCAGGAGTCAACCAGTTGGACCTTATCCTAGAGTAGTTTAGAAACCTATAAGTCCAGTTTAAGAGTAGTTGACCATTCACCAAACAAATTCTCGTGTTTGGACCTTTGAACTAAGAAAGCAGTATAGTCAGTTAACCATACCTTAAGGAATGTCATTCCATAATTAATAGGCTAGTAGCTCAGTATTACAGACCACTTAGGTACCATGGTTTGAAGAACAGAATTGACCCATCATAGTTTATCACCGCCTTGATGACAACCAGTTAAGATATCATATAAGAGATTAGTAATAGACATCAAAGACGTTGAGCCAACATTGCTGTACGAAACCACCATAGGTTAAGCCTTGATTAAATACCAGTTTGATTTTAACCAAACAAAACTCATACATATGACCACATAACTAAGAAGTTGTAGGATCAGTTGGCCGTACACTTGAGGATTGTCCATCAATTATTCTTAGATTAGTAAATCAGCATTACAAACCAACTAGCTACTCGGTTTAAGGATTAGACTTAACCAGCCACATTTTAGCACTGCTTTAACACCGGACAGTAGAAGACATGACCTGATGAGAATAACAAATAAGGAACCCTGTTAGTGCCACCAATCACCTAGACTGATTCTTTAGGTATATGTTAGTTATCCAGAGACAAGAAATTAAGTTTAACCTTAGCTTCAGCCATCCGCCGACACCTTCGCATGTCAAGATCTTTCAACCAATAGACTTTTAGAAATCAGTAGACCTATCAGTGAGAACTTTTCAGCAAGAAACTCGAGTGAAAAACCTAGTTGTCCTTACCTGAGAAGACCAGCTGAAATAGAAATGTCGAACATAAGTCTGAACCCAGTAGGAGGTAAACTCCCAATTATCTTTCACTCATAAGGATCCTTCGTCAGATGATTCGTCAATCCGAGCGCGGTTCAATTCGACGTTTACAAGACTTGGTATACCAAGGACATGTGTGCTTTCTGACTTATCTGAGTGTGCTTCAGATGAGTAAACCCTTCCTGTATTTTAATACTTTCCAGTCAAGTACTACGCACAACTTCAGTTAGGATTCAAACCTTTCAGTTCCATTTTCTAATCATGTTAGATCAGTGTGTTAACCTTGAGTATCTCTGCCCAAACGTTTTAACCTTCCAGAATCAATTTCCGTAGCCCTGTGAGATCAAGTAATAACTCGGTTATCTTGACCAGAATAATTTAACTCCAAATTTAGTTATCATTAACCAGATCATTTAAGTGAAAGAGTTATTTAATGCCTCACCCTCATTGGAAACCATCCCTTAACCTTAGTGATCCGTTAGTTAGTCCGGGAAGTTATCTTAAGCCAAACAATTCGGTTCAGCCTCAGTAATACAAGTGCAAACCTTAGGTGTTCAACTAGCTAAGTTCAGAACCCGACTGTTTAGACAAGTTCCACACATTAATTATCAGTGAAGGACTTCAAACAAGTTTGACCATTAACCCTGAGAGATAGTCTGAACCTAAGTGCATCCGCATGTTGAATGTACAACTCGATCATCGTGTCGTGCCAGAATGGATTAAAATTGTAGGTGGAATTTTATCGGATAGCTATAGATTCGTCTGCGGATGAGTCTGACTTGTTGGCAGAAGAGTCAGTAGCATTTAAACAATTTTCCATTCGTTTTATATTTCGATCGATTATGGAGTATTTAGACAACACGTGGTACAACGGTACAATTGACATGTTATGCATGATAGTGCTGGAAAGGAGATAGACCTTGGGAAGGAAGATTTTGAAAATGCCAATAGGAATACTCAAGCTTTTACCCTTCAGTTAGTTTTTTTGCATCGCCACCAGTTTTGGTAAGTACCTAACCAGGTCAGGTACCGACCTCCTAAGCCAGTTGAAATGGGAGTTAATACCGTTGGGAATAGAAGAAGTTTAATCGTAGTAGGAGGAGTATAGATGAAAAGACAAGTAGGTGTAAGAATGTGTTCAGGGATTAAAGACTGATATGGTAGTGACACTGTCAGAAGGTGACAATAAGTGTTCGAATCAGAGTGCGCAGCCTGAGGACTGTTGTAAGTGTGTGGATCGAAGGCAGTAACTCCATGAGAAAGGAAAGTTTTATTCCAAGGAACTAAAATGTGTTTGACCGGTGGTTGTGCGAAGTCTAGAGTTTGGATGCATATGTAGATGATCTACCCTGAAGTGAACGAAGGAGTTTGAATTTCGAGGACGAAATTTCTTTAAGGGGGGTAGATTGTAACATCCCAACTTTAATTAAAAAGAGAAAATTAATTAAAGAAGATTATTGGGACTAATTGGAAATATTATAAATAGAAAGTAAATGGGAAAGTTGTATGACAATTCTAATATAATGGTACAAGAGGGACCCACGTTTTACTACTTAAGCATATGACTTGGGTACAAACCATTCACTTCTCTGTTTTCCATTTTACTGAAGTATCTAAGTCAAGAAAACTTCCCTTTCCTTTTGTTTTCTCTCTAGGCCGAACCAACAACAACATTTACCCTTGTTTCAATCCTTGATCTTGCAGCACCGATCCACCATACATTCAGCACTTGGTCTAGGCTACAATCCTTCCTCACTCTTTCTCCTCTTCACGCCATCTCTCTTTCAAAACTCCATGAATTAACATGCATGTTCATCATCCTTCTTTGGATTCAAGTTTTAGGATGAAGAAAGGAACCCCAATCACTGCATGTTTGATTTTCCAAGGGCTGAAGTGTTATTGTTCTGAATTCTAAGGTAAGGATAAAGAAATTACTTCCCCTTCCATGTTTAATTCTTGAATCCCCTTTTAGAACCAAACACTCACCCTCAATCTCTCACTTGAAATTTGTTGTTGCATGTGTGTTTATCACCTGATATACGAGGTTGGAGACGGTTAGATGGTTATGGGTGTGATGGAAAAGTTGGATTTCTGAGCAAAAACGACAGAATCGTATCTGCCTTTCTGCAACACTCTCTTAGCGAGTATCCACTCGCCGTGGCGAGTTCGGCTGGGTGCCTTGTTGCTATTGCGTTTCTCTCTGTTCAGCCATTGTTGAGTCATGGTGAGAAGTCTCAGGTTCCTTCTGTCACTCATCACTCTACCTTATAGTAGTTAAGCATAAATTGATCCTAATCCCGTTCATGTTCTTGCAAGTTGTCAAAGGATAAACCTTGGGTAATAACGTGGATTTAGATACAACAAGTTTTGGATGTCAGTCCTGGACAGTTGCAGAGCTATATGCCTATGATCAAGCTTCTGAGTTAATCTCACTCAGGTGGGTTCTCTAGGTTCTTAACCTTAGTAATTTATTTAGAAAGCTTAGTCCCCCAAAAATATGTAATGCATGTAAACTTAAGGTTTAGGATCAATTGAATAAATGAGAAGGAATAAATCCCAATTCCTACTCCTATACGATTTATTTAACACTGTAAAACATGTTTGAAACCAGTTGCATGAAGATTGTAGGTGGTTTTATAAAAATTCAAGTTCTGCAGAAACAAGGATTTTCTCTGTCAAACTCGTCGTAGCGAGTGACTGCTCGTTATAGCGAGTGTTGATGCTCTGTATAGCTCGCCAGGAGAGTTTCTGACTCGCCAGGGCGAGTGTTACAGGTCTGTCAGCACATAAAAACTCGCCGTAGCGAGTAGGAGCTCGCCGTAGCGAGTTTAGCAGGGACAGAACCTGCATATTTTACCTTTTAAAAATATCAAACACTCGTTTTATGTCCAAATGCAACTGGGATCTCATGAACATATTTAATAGTGTAAAATAGATTATATAGTCAGAGATTAACATGTATATTTAAATTTATCAGTAACATGTTTAGGATACCCTGGGCGGGACATATTGGTTAGAACTGTTTATACTCATTAAAATTAAATGGCAGCTTTATGCCGTGATTAAAGAATTCCTCTGAATTCTAATCATTTTATTATGTGAGCCAACGTCGAAATCCGAGCCTCTGTTTCGGTAGTACGCAGAGTCAGGCACCCGAGACCGGCTTGCCTCGGCGTGTCTTTGAAGAGTAATTGACAAGATTGATAAATGTGTTACACCTTTATTCATTGTTATCAATATTACTCTTAATTGTAAAACAGATTGAACTTAAACTATTACACTATCTAGGTTCCCCCGGCGTAGTCGCCATTAGGAGGGTAGTAGGACTCACTGAGGCTTAGTAGTCTCACCCCACTCCAAATCAATTTTTTTTAGGTAAACAGGTGAATTGAGGCAAGGACCAGGTGGGAGCTGATGATTGGAGTTGTGCTTGGATCATTGGATTAGAAGACTTTAGTCTTCTCCTTGTTTTAGTTTTATCTGTGTATCTTAGACTCCCATTCATTCCGCTGTATTGTTTAAGTTTATCACTTATTCTGAAGAATATTTGTAATTCAGTTAACTATCCTGTTTAATTTAGTGTACTCAGATTCAATTATTTATGTCTTGACTAAATATTTTAGATATTTTAGTTGGGGTGTTATAATTGGTATCAGAGCAGGTCGATCCAGTATCGGACCATGCCATGAGTCAATTCAATCCTTCATAAGTAATACAGACCCTTTGGGATCTGAACTGTTTACGCTGAAACCATCACGTGCTGAGTCTGATCAGCTCAGTATTGTGTATGGTAGGCAGGGTATTATGGTTTAGAACTGAAGTGGACTCTGAAAACTCCAGCGTTAAGATCGTAGAGAGGATGCAGTCAAGGGCAGTCGTTGAAAAGAATCTTATAAGTGTATATTGGGACAGTAACAAATGGTGTCACAGGAGTAAGTTGTATAACACAACTAAGGAATGCAAGTGTACCATGATACTGGAAGGTGCAGTGCATAACGGTAATCGACTGACACTGTATGTCAGGTAAGCTCTCTGAATCTAGGAACAACTTCAACCCAAATTTTCTGAGCTTGATTAACCAAGTATCACCCAACTTTAGTAAGCAGCAAACCAAAATCTCTTTTATGAGTATTCTGTCGTTCAACGCAGCCATGAAATTCACCTATGAGGGAAAACTTAGTAAGACCACAACCGTGTTTCATTATATCCTAACGACAACTAGATAGATTAGCCCAAGGATATCAAACCTTAATGTTCTCGATGGAACGAATACATTCCTCCTAATAGGAAGCCATATTTAAACTCAACCACTAGAAATCCAGTTTTAACTAGTCTAGTGATTAGGATCTTTTATTAACTGTACCGTACCCGAGAAAACGTCTTAGGTTCAACCACCCTTATGTTCCTAGATTAGCAACCCAGTGTAGTGAACCCAATAGATACCTTGGCAATAGAAATTCCAAATGAACTATCTAGATTTGAGAAACCAAATTAGGACATAAGCACATTCAAATACCCCTCCCAGCCATCTTGTTAGACTAACCACTAGTATGCCTTAACTAAGTTACTTGGACCCTTCAAACTCGAAACGCCATTCCTACACAACTACTAAGAGTCAAGCTTAGATTAGTAAAACAATTAGAGGTTACCTTTTTACTACACCAGTCATTAACAGTAAGCCAGAAAATTCCATTCCTATACCCAACCCTTAGACAAACATATTTAGCATCATCGCTTAGTACTATAAGACGTCAAATTCAGCGTTACTAACCATTTAGATAGTTCTGTAGGATTAGTTGAATCAGAATGCCTATACTTTAACATTCCCCTTACCGCAAACTATAAACTTAACAGTACAATGCTACTTTTAAAAATAAATAGTGTAGAATCCCTTGCCAATTCATACCGGGAAACACAACAAACCATTATAGGTTAAATTTGATTAGAATGACGATTAAGAATTACTGATAGCACCATCATTCGCAGGAGTCAACCAGTTGGACCTTATCCTAGAGTAGTTTAGAAACCTATAAGTCCAGTTTAAGAGTAGTTGACCATTCACCAAACAAATTCTCGTGTTTGGACCTTTGAACTAAGAAAGCAGTATAGTCAGTTAACCATACCTTAAGGAATGTCATTCCATAATTAATAGGCTAGTAGCTCAGTATTACAGACCACTTAGGTACCATGGTTTGAAGAACAGAATTGACCCATCATAGTTTATCACCGCCTTGATGACAACCAGTTAAGATATCATATAAGAGATTAGTAATAGACATCAAAGACGTTGAGCCAACATTGCTGTACGAAACCACCATAGGTTAAGCCTTGATTAAATACCAGTTTGATTTTAACCAAACAAAACTCATACATATGACCACATAACTAAGAAGTTGTAGGATCAGTTGGCCGTACACTTGAGGATTGTCCATCAATTATTCTTAGATTAGTAAATCAGCATTACAAACCAACTAGCTACTCGGTTTAAGGATTAGACTTAACCAGCCACATTTTAGCACTGCTTTAACACCGGACAGTAGAAGACATGACCTGATGAGAATAACAAATAAGGAACCCTGTTAGTGCCACCAATCACCTAGACTGATTCTTTAGGTATATGTTAGTTATCCAGAGACAAGAAATTAAGTTTAACCTTAGCTTCAGCCATCCGCCGACACCTTCGCATGTCAAGATCTTTCAACCAATAGACTTTTAGAAATCAGTAGACCTATCAGTGAGAACTTTTCAGCAAGAAACTCGAGTGAAAAACCTAGTTGTCCTTACCTGAGAAGACCAGCTGAAATAGAAATGTCGAACATAAGTCTGAACCCAGTAGGAGGTAAACTCCCAATTATCTTTCACTCATAAGGATCCTTCGTCAGATGATTCGTCAATCCGAGCGCGGTTCAATTCGACGTTTACAAGACTTGGTATACCAAGGACATGTGTGCTTTCTGACTTATCTGAGTGTGCTTCAGATGAGTAAACCCTTCCTGTATTTTAATACTTTCCAGTCAAGTACTACGCACAACTTCAGTTAGGATTCAAACCTTTCAGTTCCATTTTCTAATCATG
Source organism: Trifolium repens (assembly GCA_030408175.1). Classification (NCBI taxonomy): domain Eukaryota; kingdom Viridiplantae; phylum Streptophyta; class Magnoliopsida; order Fabales; family Fabaceae; genus Trifolium; species Trifolium repens. The sequence continues at coordinate 21,849,531 of CP125844.1, read as the reverse complement.
TTAGATCAGTGTGTTAACCTTGAGTATCTCTGCCCAAACGTTTTAACCTTCCAGAATCAATTTCCGTAGCCCTGTGAGATCAAGTAATAACTCGGTTATCTTGACCAGAATAATTTAACTCCAAATTTAGTTATCATTAACCAGATCATTTAAGTGAAAGAGTTATTTAATGCCTCACCCTCATTGGAAACCATCCCTTAACCTTAGTGATCCGTTAGTTAGTCCGGGAAGTTATCTTAAGCCAAACAATTCGGTTCAGCCTCAGTAATACAAGTGCAAACCTTAGGTGTTCAACTAGCTAAGTTCAGAACCCGACTGTTTAGACAAGTTCCACACATTAATTACCAGTGAAGGACTTCAAACAAGTTTGACCATTAACCCTGAGAGATAGTCTGAACCTAAGTGCATCCGCATGTTGAATGTACAACTCGATCATCGTGTCGTGCCAGAATGGATTAAAATTGTAGGTGGAATTTTATCGGATAGCTATAGATTCGTCTGCGGATGAGTCTGACTTGTTGGCAGAAGAGTCAGTAGCATTTAAACAATTTTCCATTCGTTTTATATTTCGATCGATTATGGAGTTTTTAGACAACACGTGGTACAACGGTACAATTGACATGTTATGCATGATAGTGCTGGAAAGGAGATAGACTTTGGGAAGGAAGATTTTGAAAATGCCAATAGGAATACTCAAGCTTTTACCCTTCAGTTAGTTTTTTTGCATCGCCACCAGTTTTGGTAAGTACCTAACCAGGTCAGGTACTGACCTCCTAAGCCAGTTGAAATGGGAGTTAATACCGTTGGGAATAGAAGAAGTTTAATCGTAGTAGGAGGAGTATAGATGAAAAGACAAGTAGGTGTAAGAATGTGTTCAGGGATTAAAGACTGATATGGTAGTGACACTGTCAGAAGGTGACAATAAGTGTTCGAATCAGAGTGCGCAGCCTGAGGACTGTTGTAAGTGTGTGGATCGAAGGCAGTAACTCCTTGAGAAAGGAAAGTTTTATTCCAAGGAACTAAAATGTGTTTGACCGGTGGTTGTGCGAAGTCTAGAGTTTGGATGCATATGTAGATGATCTACCCTGAAGTGAACGAAGGAGTTTGAATTTCGAGGACGAAATTTCTTTAAGGGGGGTAGATTGTAACATCCCAACTTTAATTAAAAAGAGAAAATTAATTAAAGAAGATTATTGGGACTAATTGGAAATATTATAAATAGAAAGTAAATGGGAAAGTTGTATGACAATTCTAATATAAGGGTACAAGAGGGACCCACGTTTTACTACTTAAGCATATGACTTGGGTACAAACCATTCACTTCTCTGTTTTCCATTTTACTGAAGTATCTAAGTCAAGAAAACTTCCCTTTCCTTTTGTTTTCTCTCTAGGCCGAACCAACAACAACATTTACCCTTGTTTCAATCCTTGATCTTGCAGCACCGATCCACCATACATTCAGCACTTGGTCTAGGCTCCAATCCTTCCTCACTCTTTCTCCTCTTCACGCCATCTCTCTTTCAAAACTCCATGAATTAACATGCATGTTCATCATCCTTCTTTGGATTCAAGTTTTAGGATGAAGAAAGGAACCCCAATCACTGCATGTTTGATTTTCCAAGGGCTGAAGTGTTATTGTTCTGAATTCTAAGGTAAGGATAAAGAAATTACTTCCCCTTCCATGTTTAATTCTTGAATCCCCTTTTAGAACCAAACACTCACCCTCAATCTCTCACTTGAAATTTGTTGTTGCATGTGTGTTTATCACCTGATATACGAGGTTGGAGACGGTTAGATGGTTATGGGTGTGATGGAAAAGTTGGATTTCTGAGCAAAAACGACAGAATCGTATCTGCCTTTCTGCAACACTCTCTTAGCGAGTATCCACTCGCCGTGGCGAGTTCGGCTGGGTGCCTTGTTGCTATTGCGTTTCTCTCTGTTCAGCCATTGTTGAGTCATGGTGAGAAGTCTCAGGTTCCTTCTGTCACTCATCACTCTACCTTATAGTAGTTAAGCATAAATTGATCCTAATCCCATTCATGTTCTTGCAAGTTGTCAAAGGATAAACCTTGGGTAATAACGTGGATTTAGATACAACAAGTTTTGGATGTCAGTCCTGGACAGTTGCAGAGCTATATGCCTATGATCAAGCTTCTGAGTTAATCTCACTCAGGTGGGTTCTCTAGGTTCTTAACCTTAGTAATTTATTTAGAAAGCTTAGTCCCCCAAAAATATGTAATGCATGTAAACTTAAGGTTTAGGATCAATTGAATAAATGAGAAGGAATAAATCCCAATTCCTACTCCTATACGATTTATTTAACACTGTAAAACATGTTTGAAACCAGTTGCATGAAGATTGTAGGTGGTTTTATAAAAATTCAAGTTCTGCAGAAACAGGGATTTTCTCTGTCAAACTCGTCGTAGCGAGTGACTGCTCGCTATAGCGAGTGTTGATGCTCTGTATAGCTCGCCAGGAGAGTTTCTGACTCGCCAGGGCGAGTGTTACAGGTCTGTTAGCACATAAAAACTCGCCGTAGCGAGTAGGAGCTCGCCGTAGCGAGTTTAGCAGGGACAGAACCTGCATATTTTACCTTTAAAAAATATTAAACACTCGTTTTATGTCCAAATGCAACTGGGATCTCATGAACATATTTAATAGTGTAAAATAGATTATATAGTCAGAGATTAACATGTATATTTAAATTTATCAGTAACATGTTTAGGATACCCTGGGCGGGACATATTGGTTAGAACTGTTTATACTCATTAAAATTAAATGGCAGCTTTATGCCGTGATTAAAGAATTCCTCTGAATTCTAATCATTTTATTATGTGAGCCAACGTCGGAATCCGAGCCTCTGTTTCGGTAGTACGCAGAGTCAGGCACCCGAGACCGGCTTGCCTCGGTGTGTCTTTGAAGAGTAATTGACAAGATTGATAAATGTGTTACACCTTTATTCATTGTTATCAATATTACTCTTAATTGTAAAACAGATTGAACTTAAACTATTACACTATCTAGGTTCCCCCAGCGTAGTCGCCATTAGGAGGGTAGTAGGACTCACTGAGGCTTAGTAGTCTCACCCCACTCCAAATCAATTTTTTTTAGGTAAACAGGTGAATTGAGGCAAGGACCAGGTGGGAGCTGATGATTGGAGTTGTGCTTGGATCATTGGATTAGAAGACTTTAGTCTTCTCCTTGTTTTAGTTTTATCTGTGTATCTTAGACTCCCATTCATTCCGCTGTATTGTTTAAGTTTATCACTTATTCTGAAGAATATTTGTAATTCAGTTAACTATCCTGTTTAATTTAGTGTACTCAGATTCAATTATTTATGTCTTGACTAAATATTTTAGATATTTTAGTTGGGGTGTTATACTACTTCTCAAAAGTTCTTCATCAAAAGCATAAGGTAAATCGTTCTACTACTCAATCTTCTTGTAATGGCACCTAAGAAGGCTAGAAAAGATAAGGAAATAGCAACTAGTGGTGAAGTTTCTAATTTTGGTCTTAAAGAAGATGAGTATGTTCATAAGGATTGTATTACTACTTACACTAGGTATTGTAGGACTAGGAGTGTACTTCCTCAAAAATCTGTCAATATTGATACTCTTAGGAATCTACATTTGAATGATATTGCTGAGATAATTGAGACTGAACAACTTGATAGTTTTTGTGACCTACAAACAACATACAATGAGACTCTGGTTAGGATTTTCTATGCTGGATTGCAGGAAAGAAATGAGGCTGAATTTGAGTTCCGTTGGAAGAATAAGACTTATAAGTTTACTGCTGATATGTGGTTTGAGTTGTTTGGAATGAGCACCAGAAGTAGGATAACCGGGGAGAATTTATTAGCCTATTCTGAACTGAGTCAGGTGGATTATGACTCCAATGTCTTTATCTCTTCCATCACTAGAAATGGCAATATTCCGGACACCATGGGAACCGGAAAATTGAATGTTAATGCTAGAGTGATTTACTGGATTGTGAGTCACATTTTGCGTCCAAAAAGTGCTAGCTCTAGGATGGATAAGAAGGATATTGACTTGATGTTTTTGCTTATGGAGGATGGGAAGGTTGACTGGCCATTCTACATTGTGAGTAGAATGTTTGATCTAAGGAATTCAAGCAGGGATCAAAGTTTCGGGTACTGTAGCATGATTGCTAGCATTTTAAAGAAATTCAAAATTGGACAAAAGCTTCCAATTGAGTACACTACTCTTGGAAGGATGCAGAAATTTAGTGAAACACAAATGTCCAAAATGAATTGGTCTTTGAATGTGGATAATGTGTATGTGTACCATGGTCCGGATGATGACAATGAGGGTCAAGCTGCTGCTCCTAGAGGTAGGAGACCAAGGAGGAATGTTAGACAAGGTGAGGCTGAGGATGAGGGACAAGGTGAAGAAGGTAGTAACTGGAATGAAATGATGGAAATGATGAGAAACATGAGCATGCAACAAACTACCTTCTATAATGAGTACACTCAAAACTATGCTACTCAGAATGCAAGAATTGAAGAGCTGTACACCACCACTATCGACCTCAGAAACTATGTGACAACCCGGTTTGACAACATTCAGACTCAGATGAATGCCTATTACAACCCTAACCCTCCTACCAACCCGGATAACATGGATGATGAATGATGATGTGTGATGTTTAACCTTCGTTTTTATGTATTTTATTTCTCTCTTCGCATGAACAATTTCTTTTGTTATCTCTTATGACTTTTGGACCATTTCAATTGGGTTGTACGAATATTTTTAATGTTGCCATGGTTTGAAGCAACGTTTATTTTGGTTATGTATGACTTTATTTTGGATAATTTCGTATGTTTGGATGTTTGGTTTTATGTTTATGCATTTGTTGCATTATTCTGTTTATTTCGTCCCATATTTTGATATGTTGCTTGATTACAAATGTCGATGTGTTTCAATACTCATGAGTTGGTTTATGGATTGTTGTTCTACATTCCATGTTTTATCATGATATTTGGTATTCGTCATTGATATACTTTTTGGCATATCTTTGTATGTATTTATATTGATTAGGAATTTTTATCATATTTGTGCATTTCGACAAATGTAAGTGCACGATATGACTTGGATCAAAATTGATTGAACTTGATACTTCTAATAGACCCTCTTCTTCTTTTTGATATTGTCAAAGGGGGAGAGATTTGGATGCACAAGCTAAGGATGAATAGCTAAAAGAGTCTTGAATATTATCTACTATGACAATCGCATTATGGCATCAACTCAGGGGGAGCGTGCTTATTGTTAGCCTTGGTGTTTTAATTGCGTCTGTATACATATTGCTATTTTATTGCATATTAGGTATAGGCTTAGTTAGCTTATGCATAGTTTTGACAATTATCAAAAAGGGGGAGAATGTAAGTGCACCAGTTCATCCTCATGTTTTAATAATTGTCAAAACACATGAAAATAAGATTGAACATATTTTGGCAACATTACAAACGACTTGACAACAAAGAACTATTTTCTAAACCTTGAAAAACTGACTTTTAGGTATTTTGTATCGATACATACATAGTTGTATCGATACATATGTCCTGAAATTACTTCTGTTTGATTTTGTGCATTTTGTATCGATACATATATTGTCTGTATCGATACAAAAGTGGTCTCTCAGAGACAGAACATCATCTGTGTATCGAAGCATGCTTGCATGTATCGATACACATCTGTATGTTCTCAAAATCCAGAAAACTCATGATGTATCGAATCATGCTTGCATGTTTCGATACATATCAGTCAAGATTTCAGATTCTGATATTTGTATCGATACACACCCGTGTTTGTATCGATACAAAGGTCAATTTTTTCATTTTTAACGTTGGTCAAAGCATTTGTATCGATACAAATGATCATTTGTATCGATACATGTATGAAAAATTATGCCTAAATTTGCTCATTCTATTTTTACTTTAAATAGCAATGTGTTGTGTCATTGTATAAGAGAGAAAACTAGTGTGAAAGATCAGGAAACGCTTTGGGTACAAATTGAGTGAGAATTTGCATCAAAGGTTTGATTCAACACAAGTTCATCATCTTCATCAAGTTTGCAATCAAAATTGGATTTGAGTATGGGATCAATTCAATAGAAATTGCAGAATTGTGTGATAACGTTCGATACGGTTCGCGGTGAATCAGAATCGTGATCGGGTTGAATTGCGTTGAAGGTTCTAGTGTTTCTCTCAAGTGATTCAAGATCGTGCGTGTCTTGAAGGATTCGACAACAAGGAACGAAGGACTCAGCTGGACGATTGGGTGCGGTTTGGCACAAGGTGAATCGTTGGAATCAGAGGGTGAAGTTCCGTTGGGTGTCGAGGTTATTCGCATTAGTTTACATTTTGTTTTGCTATAGGATTATAGATTTCAATTGTAAACTGTGCACTTTTTGTTCATCAAGTTTTGATCTATAAACTCTCAAATAACCCGTTTGGTTATTTGGGGGGAGACGTACTCGGACAAACGCGTGGACGACGCGAAATCCGGGGAACTCCCTAATCACATCGTGTGTCTCTCTTTATCTCTCTTTCTTTTAATTTCGTTAATATCGTTAATTTGATTAATCGATTGAATTTTTGTTGTTCGTATTGGTTCACAAAAATTCAATTGGTTCTTGCTTGATTGTGATTGAATTTGAAAATCAAACCATATAACTTGCTTGGGACTGTTTTTTGTTAATCAAATTAAATTTGAATATCTTGCATTAAGCGTTCCGGTAATTTTCCTAATTCGTTCAAGGCGATACTATCTTTCCTTTGGTCAAAAGGTGCAAAGTAGACTACCGATCCGGTGGTGCTTCCGCGCATTGTTTTTTAATCAAATAATTTTTTAAATTGCCGTTGATTAAAGAAGCCACTTATTCAACCCCCCCTTCTAAGTGGTAGCCTAGTAGTCTAACACTAATAAAATTATTATTAATTTGATAAAGAAACACATAGCCCAAAAACCAAGAAATTGGCATAAAACCTTAGACCAAGTGTTATGGGCTTGCAGGAATTCTCCTAAGGAATCAACTAACACAACTCCATTTCGACTCACTTATGGTCATGATGCAGTATTACCAGTCGAAATACAGTTGCAATCAGCAAGGGTACAAAGACAAATGGAGATACCTTTAGACCATTATTACCAAATGATGTCAGATGAGTTAGTTGATTTGGATGAAGAAAGACTTAGTGCTTTAGAAGTTCTAACTAAACAAAAAGAAAGGGTTGCTAAAGCATATAACAAAAAGGTTAAGTCTAAGTCTTTTAACATAGGAGATTTAGTTTGGAAAGTTATTTTGCCTATGGACAGAAAAGATAGAGTTTTAGGCAAATGGTCTCCAAATTGGGAAGGACCATTTAAAATTGTTCAAGTTTATTCTAATGGCGCTTATGAAATTGAGGAATTAACTCCTGAAAAACGTACTTTGGGTATTAATGGAAAGTATTTGAAAAAATATAAACCTACTCTACTCGAAGTAAAAATAAGTGCAGAATAATACTTAAACATAAAAGCAAAATGGTAATGAGAAATTATAAATTGCCATAGAATATGGACTTTGTTCAAATATTACAAGTGCAAAATCCAAATAGAGTAGGATAACCAAAAATTGTTCGAAAAGACGGTAAACTAAGAAAAATTATAAACCCTTAGTACAATCAGCATAAATCTTCTTAAGGGTGGCTAGCTCCTTTTCGACCACAAGGTTTGAGCTTTCTAGAGACTTAATCTCTTCACCAACAACTTCTGCTGAACTGAAAGCTTGAAGTCCTGCCCTGCCATGTGCATCAATCTGCTCCTGGGTCGAAGCTTTGGCCTCTTGTTCGATTCGAGCTCTCTTTGTCTCTTCCTCAATGATCTGGCGCCTGTAATTAACAATTTGTTCCTCTAAGAGTTTGATTTGATCTTTATAATGAGCAATATTGTCATCACACTCTTTCAGCTCTGAATTGCCTTCGATCAATTGAGAAGATAACATGTCTACTTCAGCCTGTGCCTTCCGAGCCTTTTCAAAAAACATGGCTTGAGCTTATTGTTGAGTAGCAAGCCTTGTGTCATTGTCAAGTCTTTTTTGCACTGCCTTGGCATATTGATCCACGATCGAACTAAGCTGTATAACTATGCCAAGAGTTTCTTCATCAGTCCTGGGGTTATGCAGTTTCTTCAAGAAGGCCAAATGGCTGTAAGCACAAGCTGGATTCTCTTGGATCTGCTTCAACACATCCCTGTGGACAAAGGTAGTTGTAAGCTTCAGCAGCAAAGAGTCCTGGCGCACCATTGAGTCAATGTCAGAATTTGAAGGCGCAGAATCAGTAGTGGTGTGCTCGCTCGAAGTGGCACCTTTGCTTTGTCTCTTGGAAAGCAGGAGCCTAAGGGTGCCAGCAGGGTCTGATTTCTGCATGTTGGTGAACTCTTCTTCTTGCACGCATAGGCTTGCCGAGAGCCTCGAGGTCGAAGAAGCAGATACAATCTCTGGACCACCAGCTTCAGCTTCAGGCATAGTGTCAGAATCATGTTGAGATTCTTGAGTCGAGCTAGCCTGGCCTGAAGTTGTAGAAATGCTGGGCATTGTGTACTTGATGCTTGAAGTAGTGGGCTGAGCCTTAGTGCCATCCCCTTCAGTGTTGGTTTCGAGTCCGCCTCTCATATAACCTTCATTGAACGGCCCTGATTCGACCTTACCATCACCCAACGGGTTTTGATTGTTATCCTTCTCATTCTCTTTTGGCACCTCTTGGGAGATTGGTTGTTGGTATTTTTCAACAGGATTTTCCTTCGACTCATCCTGTAAACACAAAGAAAATCAGTTAAGGCTAAGGAATGGTGTAGAAAATTTGAAATCGAGAAACTAAAGTGAAATATACCTCCTTAGTTTCGACCTCAAGAACAGTAGGGTTGTCTTGTTCCTTCTCAGTATTGGGAGCATCTTCATTTCCCTGCTTGTCACTTTGTTTGCCCTCATCATCAATCTTGTGATCCTTGACCAAAGTCCCTGATTGGGACGCAGGATCACCCTTTGGTCCAGCAGTCGCCTCTCCTGCAGTTTTGACAGTTTGGTCTGGATCGACCACGTCATTCTTTGCAGTGTTATTTTGAGGAGTTGGGCTATCACTACTCTCACTAGGGGTGTGAATCTTTAGTGCTCTATGCACTTTAGATTTTTTAATTGCTGACTTGACTTTCACAACAACGTCAGCTCTCTTGTTCTCAATCTTCTTCTTTTTTCTTTTCTCCTCCCCTTGATCCTTCGTGGGGGCTTGCTGAGCTGTGTTCTCTTCAACCTTCTTCTTCTTCTTCTTCTTGGCCTTCGCAGCCTCATCTTCCTTAACCTCCTATGTAGAGGGTCCCCCTTCCTTGGGTTGCGAGGTCGAAGTCGAAGGCTGCTTTCTCTTTCTTACCAAAGGAATTTTTTCTTCTTCCTCATCATCATCCTGAAATAAACATATTAGGAATGTAAAGGGCGTCAAAATTTGGTTAAGATATATTATATCAAAAAGAGCCAAAGTAATTGGTAAGGAGTAGTTTACCTCCACCTCCACAACAATGGGATCTGTAGATTTCTTCGAACTGGCAGACACAGTCTCAGTGCTGCTCTTCCCTTTTCCACTCTAAGGACATGAATAATCAAAGTTAAAAACATATGTTAAGAGAGAAAAGGGAAAACAGGTAAAGTACAAGACTAAGTTACCTTTGGCTTAGAGGTTTCGACCTCTTTTTTAATCTTCACGCTTGTGGGTTTCTTCACTTCGAATGAAGTTTTTGAAGACTCATCATCCTTTTTAACACCTTTGCCTAAAAAATAGTGTGTTAGTTGATTTAAAAGGTGTCAAGTATTAAATCATATGAAAATATATAAAGCATAAAGGATAAGAGTTTTTACCTCGACCTGAGACACTGATTTTCTTCGTTAGAGCTGGCACTGTGAAGCCACTCTCCACCATTCCCAGCAATTGCTCTGCATTTCCAATTGAATGACTCGAATAATAGTCATTCCACCATTTGCTGAAGCCATCAGTACAATAAAATGAAGGCTTATACTCGAAAGGTTTGAGGTTAAACTCATAGTTATCTATCATCCTCATATATTTTTTGAAGGTCTTTTCAGTGATGCCAGTACCTAGAACTATTCGATCAAGGCTCTCAAAGAAGCTCTTTGGCCTGATTTGAGACATACCAAATTGTCTGGCTACACAATTAGGCTGGTACCCAACCAACCCATACTGGTTTGCATTAGACCCAATCCTACATGAAAGGACTGTCTGCTCCAGGTAAGCTCTCCAGACCTCATTCACCTCATCCTCATTGTCTGGGTCGAATGCTGGAAACTCTTCAACAAACCACGCTGCCCCATACTTACGCTCAACAAAGGGAGCATGGCGTGGAAGAAACTTGTCAAAATTCAAAAACATCTTCATATGCCTTATGAAGAGTCTTGTGGTATCCTGATCAAGAGATCGAGGGGCTAACCTAACCAATCTTTGCCCTTCGACCTCTCTAGAATCTGCTTCCTGTTGATAGTCAGAAGGCACTATCAACCCCAATTCCGTCTCAAATGTGGCATTTAGCCAAAGTTGTAGGAGCCACATAGGTCCAGCCACTGAGACCTTCGATCCATCCTTTGATGCCTTGATAGCATCACTAGCATTACCCATCGCCTCATACAAACTTGCCAGCAATAAACGCCCCAAGCTGAAAAGCCTCCCTTCGTTAATCTGCTGCGCCATGGGGATAAACATCCTAGCTACTTGTAGGGACTTCGAACAGAAAACAAAATGGGATAACCATAATGTTAAGAAGGCCACACGTTCCTCTATGGACACTTCTTCACCCTACTTACCCATATTTTCTGCTATGTACTTGGAGAAGGTATTTTCCTTATAGTTCAGTTCGACCTTATCTCCAGTTTTAGTAGGGTCGAAATGATCACCATTAGGCCTAAGGCCTGTGATAGCAGCTACATCCAAAAGGGTGGGGGTTAACATGCCACATTTAAATTGAAAAGTGTTTGTGGATTTTTCATAGAAATGGAGGGCAGCTATAAGAAGTTCTGGTTTGTACTTGGGACCGGTTCGACTAAATTGGATTAAATGGTATATCCCATAACTCTGCCAAGAATCCTTGAAATCTTTTTCGACCCTATCTAACCAGGGGATATAGTCCTTATGGGCAGTATAAGGGGCAGTATAAGGGGCAGCTCTAAATATCTTAAGGGCATTTTTCAAATACCCAAAATTATAAGGGTTCGACTCAAAAATCCTAGGGCCACAGGTAACATGCAAAGGGAAAATAGCATTTACCTCTTTTGATGTAGTCTCAGAATGCGATGGATATGGGCCACAGAAGGCATGAGCATCTTTCTTTAGAGAAAAGGGTATCATAAGCTGGGATGCCCAGATTTTTCTCTCAGCCTCAGTTCCAGAAGGTTCAGGAATTACTTCTTCCTCGTCTTCAAGAACTCGTAGATCTTTCCATTTCCCAGCAGTTGGTATTTCGAAATCTACGTTGGAAGCCATTGTTGAAACTGTTCAAGAACTTAAAAATGAAAAAGGGTTTTTCGTTATGGAATCTGGAAAAATTGTGTGTTTTGGGTTGAATCAGAGATAGATCAACGCGGAATCTAGTATAATTGTGTTTGAACGGTTTGGAATCGCAAATGATGTGAGAATCAAAGCTTGATTTTGCAGAAATCAAAGGGTGAACAGTACTGTTCGCAAAAGAAAGCTCTGAGTTTTGGAAGTTGGTAAAAAGTGCTTCTTTGTTCCTTTGTTGCTATTTATAGGGGAACGTGTCTGTCTTCAAAAAATAATTCAAAAAGAAATTCAAATAATTTCTCTTCAACTTCTACGTGTGCCACGTCATCCACTATGCTAAAACCTAGGAACAATGATGGATTGTGGGAATCAAGGTGACAGTTACTTCTGAGTGTGACATAAGCGCCGTCATTGGTAACAGTGTCAAGCACGTGGGTTTAAAATGCCTTTTCCTTTCTCGTTCGACCACTTGATCGAAACAGGCATTTGAGGGCAATTTGTTAGCCCATATTTTTACTAAGTAAAAATATGTTCTAAATATATGATTAAAATGATTATGTTTAATTATATAATTATTTTGAAAGTCATTAAATATGTTGGTTTTCAGGGCCAATGAATTTAATGATCAATTATACATGAACATGCAATAAATGTTCTATTAATGAACATTTCTTCTAAACTATGTACTTTTCAGGATCCTTTCGATTTGGTCGAAGCGTCAGTAGGGTCGAAGCATCCAATAGTGCAAGGTTAAAATATGGACTTACCGAAATATTCAAGGAGAAGTATTTCTACTTCGACTTCGATGGACACAACGGCTAATTCAGAAGATAAGAAGGGATTCAAATTCAAAATACGTGTCAAAGACACGCGTCCTCTCTATAGTAATTTAGGCGTTATTAGCAGTTAGGATTTAGTGTCTATAAATAGTTTAGTTCTGTGATCGAAATAAGGGTCACAATCATTATACAAAATCCACAGAAAACTCAAAGTACCCATGTCAAAGCGAGAAACGAGTGCTCGAAGGAGAATGTATGTAATGTGAACCACTTTTCATTGTGTAATCATTTACATTTGAATGCAATTTACAGTCTTTTCCTTTATTCCAATTGCTTTTTACTTTCGACTCAATCTCTCCTTCTGTTTATTCAATTGAATAAACATTCTTTCTTGCATTTCAAGTTACAATAAAACATAAAAACAACACTTTATGAATATAAGAACAATAATGAATACCATTTACTTTGAAAGTATAAACAAAAGCACTATGTCCTGAGATTTACTAGTTGGTCTCTCTTGTAATAATCAAACTAGCGTTGTTTACCAAATTTCACAGTAAACAATTATACATATAAGAAAAGGATGACATGTATTTATCGAACTAAAAACGAGACATGCACATATTTTGAAATTAAAATTTGATACATTTATAAGAGCTAAATATATATTTAAACCTAAAAGTAATAAATGAAAATGTGATATTTTTGCCAAAGCAAAAGTGACACACTAATTTGATTTTTTAAATTATTTTGATATAAGTGTATATAGTTCTTCTTTGTAGAGCTGTTGAAATGGGCCGGCCCGAATGGGCGGTCCGAATAGCTCGATTTTTTTTGCCGGGCTTGAGCCTTAAAAATCTAGCCCGAATTAGCATTCGGGCTTTTTAGCCCGGCCCGATAAAGCCCGCAAAAAATATGGGCCGGCCCGAATGGGCCGCGGGCCGTCCGCAAGCCCGATTAAATTATCATAAAAAAAATAAAAATAAAAATATGAGTAAACAAGGAAGGATGTTTATAATATTTTTACTTGTGCCACCAATCTAAAAGTCGACACAAACATAATAAGTTAAATCCACGCCAGCAACACAACACACACACCTTCCAATTCCATCAAACGCACATTTAAGAGAATAAATATGCACTAATAACGCAAATTATATACATGCACTAATAACACAAATTATATACATAAGGAAATGAAAAGAAGCTTAAAGTAAAAATAACTTATCGTGTCATTAAAATAAATAAATAAGCTAAAAATATAAAACCACGATCGTGAAATATTTCTCTACGTAATGACTCGTAAACTGTAAATAGCTTAAATAACTTTACATTAATACTAACAAATTTCAACCTATTTGTAATTAATTAATGTTATGATCTCTTTGTCAAATTTATTGGGCACTTAAATTTATTCTTTTTTCATTACCCTTCATCTATTGCTTTAAAAATGTTTTTTTTTATAAAAAAATTGGGCCGGCCCGAAAGCACGAGAGCCCGTACCGGGCCGGGATCGGGCCTTATTTTGTAGCCCGTTTTTTATCCGGGTTTTTTAAGCCTGGCCCGACGAAGCCCGAAGCCCGAATGGGCCGGCCCGAAACGGGCCGGGCCGCCCGTTTTGACAACTCTACCTCTTTGGTTATCTAATGGTTTCAGTAGAAAATAAAAAGATCGAGATATACAATAAATAAAATAATTTTATTTTAAATATTATCATTAATATTATGTGCTTCTCTTTTACTGAAATACTCAATAGATGTAGCTAGAATTCAACTAGAACGACTCTCAGATCAATAGAAAGAAAATTGAAATATTGCAAGAAATTAAGGTATGATCTCTTTTTATAAATTTAAAAAATTTAAGTGGAACTTGGGGTGAAACGTAAAAATTGTGAGTGGGCCAATTTTCATTTTTTATTTTAGGCGAAGAATAGGCTCCCACAACTTTATAAGACGCCGTCTTTGCAGTCAATTGTTTGATGATGCATAATAATATCAAGAGATAGATAGTGCTGTAGTAACTATAGGGATCTGCGTTTGGTGCTGTACAAAAAACACGCATTTTCACGTTGTGGCGCATTCTGGCCGTTCTATTACGATCCAATAGATCAGATCTATAGTAATCGCTTTTTACTGTATTTAATATAAGTCGTTAGATGATAATCAGAAGGTGAGGATGCACCATAACATAAAATTGCGTGCTTTTTGCACTGCAAGAAATCCAAACGCGTAACTATAGTAATAATACTAATATGCATGCACTGCTAAACCAGAGTCAACGGTGGTAGTTATGGGAGCTTCTTAGAGCCCAATGTCCTAATATATAAGAATTCTTTACAAATGGATATATAAGAAATATATTTTGAATTTTGAAAAGAGTTTATAAAAGGAAAATGCTAGATCTCGCGAAGCTTGGCTTCACGAAGATCTGCGAATGACGTGTCCAATCTTTATTAGTCAAATAAACGCCTCTGTCTCAACTCACCCACATTACCACCACATCTCTTCTCTGCCTATCTTCCTTCCATCCACTTGAAAGCCCATAAACCTTTGCATCAACCAAGAGCATAACCATCAAGGCATGTGTCTCACCGTGACGGAATTTACAGTCGATTGAAGACTTACCCCGCATGTTATGACTTATGAATACACTTGACTTGAGCATCATCATAACTCTAGAAACTTGTTGATACACAAGCTCGTGGTCTTTCTTTCCACTCCCACTAAACTCAACACATTTCCAAATCTTTGCATGCCTTGGAAAAGAAAAAAAGGGAAAACAATGAAGACTTCAAACTCCTCATCTCTATCTGCTAAAGCTTTCATTGTGGTTGAGTTTGTCGGCAAGCATTTTAATAAATAAAATAAAGATATAAAAAGTATAAATGTAACCGCTTCAAAATAAATAAATAAATAAAATATAAGTTAAAAGCAGGTTCGTGATATTCGCGAGAATAAACTCTCGTGATATATAGCATCACTCTTTATAAAATAAGACAATAAAATTTACTAAAAAGGTCTTATATAGGGCCAGTCCCGAGATTTTGGAGGCCCGGGACAAATAATAAAAACGGACCCTTGATAAATTTTATGACAAGGAACCTTATGACTGGATTGCCGACCTCTAAGCCAAACGCCTTGTTGTAATATAATATCGTTGAAACTATACTTAGTTAGTATAATGGGCTTGGAAAAATAAGTGAGGCCCTTAATATTTTGAGGCACTGGGCTGTGGGCCTGCTTGCACAACCTCAGGGCCGGTCCAGGTCTTATATATTAGCAAGGAGATAATAATAGTATTAATACTGTAATTATTATTTTTTTATATATAAAAGTAAAGTTTAGATAAGTTTTTTTCTTACAATGATGAGGGCCTATAAACCGTAAATTTAGATTAGTTAAAAACTTCAAAATATATCAAAATAGGTAATATCTTAAAAGTTTTGAAGAGCTCTTATTGAGATAGTTAGTGATGGTCAACATGAAGATTTTCAGGCAATAGTAATAGCATCTATTGATATTTCATTTATGGGTTTTATAAAGAATATAAATTAATACTCCTGATTTTTGGCTCTGCATATAAAAAATTTGATTGGAAAAAGAGAGGACACTTTGTATATCTTAATTTTTTTGGCATCGATTAGTAATTATTAACAAAAAAATAATTTCATACTTATATGATATGTGGTGATATAAAAAAATTTAAATACTCCCTTGACGAAAAAGAAAGAATGTAAATACTCCCTCCACATTCAATAATGTCCTCTAGACTAGGTATCTATATAACTTAGTAGATTCCACGTTTGCATCAATATATAACAGTTCATAGTTCATACACGTTATGTTTTGATTGCGTTTGTGTATATATGAGCTGGTTAGAGTTAGAGCCTTAAAAAAGCTGAGTCATTTTTTCATGAAAACATAAATTTTACGTGAACTTTTGAAGTCGTTTCTTAAATCATCAATACTTGTGACAATTTAAATCATCAATATTTAACACACATGATTCATGTATATCCAATGATCAATTTTTAAAGTTTTTTTTCTTTCTACGAGATACTTATCTATTTACCAATGAGAGTAATCACATGCATATGTAGCAAACAGTCCCAATTAGGGGTGCTCGCGGTTCGGTTTGGATCGGTTTTGAGGCAAAAATTCATCCAATCCAAATTTATTATTCCTTACGGTTCGGTTCGGTTTTGGATGACTAATTAAAAAAAATCCGATCCAATCCGATCCAATTTTGTGCGGTTTGATTTGGATCGGTTTTTGGATATCCAAATTACAAATTGAAATTTTTTAATTAAATATTAATATTATAATAACACAATAAAATAATATATTTGATGTAAAACACAATATATAATATATTAAAAATTAATATTTTGTAATGAAAATTATCAATTATATTTGAAATCTATGAAATAGTAAAAAGAAATACATTAAATTGAACTAATAATTATTATTGAGAAAATAAAAATCAATAATTAATATATTAATGCAATATATCATACTAATAAAAAGTTAAATAAGTATTAAAAAATATATATGCGGTTTGGTTCGGTTTGGATCGGTTTTGAAAAATCAATCCAAAATCTGATCCGATCCAGCGGTTTTCACAAAAAGAACATCCAAACACATCCAAAAATATTCGGTTTTTTGCGGTTTTCGTTTTTTTGGATCGGTTTGCAGTTTTTATTTGGATTGGTTTGGATTTGAGCACCCCTAGGCCCAATACTCCATTGGTGGCGGAGCCAAGACCCTAGTTCAAGGGTGCAATTAAAATTTAATAATAATAAAAATAGATAATAATAATAATAGTAATAATAAAAATAATTGTATATGCAAAGATAAAGTAACGAGTCTAACATATCATTTGACCTGATATTTTTAGGTTTTGAAAACTATCTGAAAGCTAAAAGTGAAAATAAGAGCTTATAGAAAAAATCTAAATTTGTTTGGTAATTGATGTCTTTTTTAGCTTCAAAAGTTTTTTATCTAGGTATTTTACTCATAAAATTAAGCAATTTTTTTTTCTTCTATCAAGAGCTATGAAGCACAGACACATCTCGGATTAGGCGTGTCCGACACGTGTCCGACACGTGTCCGTGTCAGTGTCCGACACCGACACGACACTTATGATTACACTGAATTATGTCATTTTTTCATATTATTATCGGTGTCACCGTGTCAGTGTCCGTGTCGTGTCCGGTGTCCGTGTCGGTGCCCGTGCTTCATAGATCAAGAGCTTATTAGAAATCTGTTTGGTCTGACTTCTCCTTCTATCAAGAGTTTGTCCTAGTATTTTTAAAGTATGATATATATTACTCCATCCGTTAAAAAATATAAGTCGTTTTGAGATTTTTTTTTTACATGATTATTGAAATCCTAAAAAATGAAGTTTTACTTTTAATTTTTATCAAGTTTTACTTACTTTACCTTGAAACACTAAAATCCTTTTATATAAGAGCCAAAAGATTAACATAAAAATAAAATATAAAAACAATCATTTTTTGTTTTTACTATTATTCTTTATTTACTCAAAAACATTTTCCACTTTAATAAAATTTTACCACTGATATTTTATTGGGTGATGCTAACTTAAGAAAACAAAAAAGAAAATTTGTATTGAAAATACAATTTTTTTACAAGTATAACAAATTGATTACACAAATTTTAAGACATTTTTGTTGACTATAGTCACCGTTTTTTATTTGGTCATTACTTCTAATATAGTTAAAAAACTAAAAAGACAAATTTTGTAATTTAATTTTCTTTTTAAAATATAAAATGCACAAGTTACAAGACTCATTTATTGTATTTTTTTTTTCTATTTTATTTTGTTTTGGGAACTTTCCATAAACATTTAGTCCAAAAAAAACCTACCATAAACATAAATAATTTTTTTTTTGTTTTGAAAAACCATAAACATAAAACCTTTTTGTTGTGTTTTATTTTCCTTTCTCCTTGGGTTTTGGGTTTTGGCTATGTCAATGGATACCCATTATCATTTTTGCCCCATGAATCTTTCCTAAAATATTTTACCCTAAAAACACAAACCCGTTTCCTACATAAACCTCGTCATCTCTTACACTCTCCTTCCATGTTCAACCAGTGTAATTTCTCTTTTTCAATCTAATCACAAAAAACCCATTAATAAAGTTCTGTTTTTTAATCCAACCCTTTTTCATGAAGTTCCATTTTTAGCACCCCATTTAACCTCTTTCAATGGCTGAAATTTTTGACAGTGCTACATCCAATCTTTTATGTTCTGAGAACAATAGCACATGTTTTGATGATGATTTGGAATTTAATGATGTTTTTGATGGTTCTGGAATCTCACCTTCATGGGATTACACAAACCTTAACTTAGACAACGTTGGATCGGAATCTGTTGGTTGTTTTTTTGCACAGAGTGAGGAAATTGTGAAGGTTATGGTTGAGAAAGAGAAGGATCATTTGCCAAGGGATGATTACTTGATGAGATTGCGTAGTGGTGATTTGGATTTGAGTGTTAGAAGAGAAGCTCTTGATTGGATTTGGAAGGTTGGTTTTATTAGTTTTCTCAAATTGGATTTTGTTTTTAATTCATTTATGTTCTTAAAGTTCTTATTTTCATTCAATGCTTATTGAAAAATAAATCCTTTTTATATCTAATGTTTATGAGATTCTTACTTTGGCGATAGTTTAAGTGATTCTAATGTGAATTTAGTCATCAAAAGTGTGTTTTTTATGTGGTTATAGATTTTGTCTGGTTTTTCAATGAGTTTCAATTGGATTTGCAGTGAATTATATTGTTTAAGTGTTGAACTTGTTGATGTTCTAAATTGATTTCCATTTTCCTTATTGGTTATTTGAATTTTGATTTTTACTGGTTTAAATTGTCTGTGATGAAAATCATCAATCTTTGTATTTTGATTAGGTTATCAAATTACTGAATTTTGCTTTCTATAATGTGATCAATAGGCTCATGCTTACTATGGATTTGGACCCTTAAGCCTTTGCCTATCTGTGAATTACTTGGATCGATTCCTATCGGTTTATCAATTACCGGTAAGATCGAATATCAAAAATTTTGCTTGTGATCTTTTACTTGTTTTTTGTCTCTGAATTTTTCTTTTGGTATGTTTAGAAAGGTGTGAGTTGGACTGTGCAATTGTTAGCCGTAGCTTGCTTTTCGCTTGCGGCTAAAATGGAGGAAGTAAAAGTGCCTCATTCTGTGGATTTGCAGGTATATAAGATTCATACAATCTTCTAAGATTTGTGTTAAACTTAACCTTACATGTGATTTTGTTCTGTTATAATCTTAGTTTCTCATTGATGATATCGATAATGGATAGGTTGGAGAACCAAGGTTTATATTCCATGCTAAAACAATTCAAAGAATGGAACTAATGGTATTAAGCACATTAGGATGGAAAATGCAGGCTTTAACTCCTTGTTCCTTCATAGACTATTTCCTTGCTAAGATCAGTTGCGAGGAGCATGCGGAAAAGTCATCGATTGCAAGATCAGTACAGCTTATCCTTAACATAATCAAGGGTATACTATTCATTACTCTGAATACAATGTCCTTGTGTACTACATTGTTCTTGTGAGGAGTAATAATGATTTTGAAGAGTTGTTGGAAAATTCAATTGCATTTGCAGGTATTGACTTCTTGGAATTCAGATATTCTGAAATCGCTGCAGCGGTGGCAATTTCTGTGTTAAAGGAGGTTCCAGTACAAGAAGTTGATAAGGCCATAACTGATTTTGTCATTGTAGAAAAGGTGAGGTGTTGTGTGGCTCCCGGAAACAGATTCCCTGTTGTAACAGTGTGACGCAGTTACATATCTTGACCGTTAGATCTAAATTAATGGTCGATATTGTTTAAAATTAATCTACTAATTGTGTAATTTTAGTTGCACTATCTTAAATCAGTGACCAAGATTCATTACTGCGTGGAACTTGTACTGCAGGGAATCCTGGTCCGTGGTTTCCACATAAAAACAATGAACTAGGACAAATAACAAAGTTTACTTTTGGTTTTGTTCTTGTGTTTGATATCATGTTTCCTTTGGTGGATTTTGCAGGATAGAGTTCTAAAGTGTGTTGAAATGATAAAAGATCTTTCCTTGATCATGGTTGGTGCTACTAAGCATACAACATTTGTGCCTCAAAGCCCTATTGGGGTGCTTGATACAGGTTGCATGAGTTTTAAGAGTGATGAATTAACAAATGGGTCATGTCCATATTCTTTGCATAATAGTCCAAATACTAAAAGGAGAAAAATTGATGGACCTTCCAATGGATCTTCACAATCATGAAATGTGAAGAGTTGTGTTTGGATGGATGAATAAATGTGAAGAGGTGGGATGAGATGATATTGTTGGTAGCTGTTCATAGTCAGATTATTATTTACAGAAACTGGTGCAAAAATACTGCAGAGAGATGTGGTTGGTAGAGAAAATTTTGATGAAACAATGTTGTTGAGAGGCATAGCATATTTGAGAGGTTATAATTGTGCTGTCACATGTGAATCTTTTAACTTTTCTTCATTTTCATAAGATAATCAACATAAAGCAATTTGTTTATGGGTTGTCATCAACATATCATCATTATAGTCATCATCATCATATCAATTATTAGTAATAATATTATTAATAATAAAACATTTAGTTCAACTAATAATAATATTATTAGGTTTAATACTCAAATTTGAATTTGGTCTTTTTTTTTTTGGTGCATTTTGAATTTGGTCTTTAACTTGAGTTTTAGTTGTACTTGTCACTTTGTTTATAAAAAAAGAGCGTGTCAACGTCTCCATTTGTTGTGTCAGTTTTTTCGATTTTTATTTATTTATTTTTATTTCACAAAAGAAACTATTTTCATGAAAAACAAAAAAAAGATGTCTATTTATTTTTAACAGAAAAAATGTCTCTTTATTATTAATTCTTTCTAATAAAAGTACTAAGTATTGATTAGGAGCCAAAAATATATCAAAAATTTTCAAAAGGGTAGACATGTAATAATATGATATCATTGGTGTCACGTGTAAGTATTATTTGAGTATTTAGCGTAACCAAACGTTAGTAGTAGTTTGTTGTTGGGTGACAACTTGGCTACCCATTCCATAAGATTGGGTCATGTGACCCATCCTAGGTGTCTTAATTTTAGTGGATAATTAAAATGTCATTTATAATATTATTAAAATGTAATTAATTTTCAATTATGACAACACAACTTTTAACAATTGTAAATACACCCCACATGTTTCAATTCTAGCCCAACGCCACTGTCTAGCACTCTAGCTCTAGCTCAACCATGCGCATTAATAAGTCTTGGTAGTGGCAGTTTTCTTTGGCAATTTTTTTTTTTAAACTTTTTTTTGAGTTCAATACTTTGTTAAACCAATTTTTTGTTAAATATATTAAACGGTTTGAATCGTTTGATAACAAAATTTGAATTTCTTTATCATAGTAAAATTAGTTTAGATGAATAAAAATTAGAAGAAAACAAAAACAATAAAAAAAAAATAAAAAGTTTAGTGAAACAAATTATAGAAGAAAAAAAATAGAAACGATAACAAGATTTTTTTTTTTTGGTTATGAACAAGATTATATATGAATGTATGCTTAAAAATAGAAACTAAAGAAAAACAAAAAATTATATTTAAAAATTGTATTATCTATCTATACTTACTATATATAAAACAGATACAAATTTTTGGGATTACTTTTTCATTATTCTTATTTTACCCTTAAAAAATAACATCCATATAAAAATAGATTTTCAGTTTTTTTTAGTAAATAATATTTTTTTTTTCTTTTTAATAACTAGCCACAACAAAAAAGGAGGTTAAGTAGTTATCAATTAACTAAATTCAATAAAAAAGGAGATTAAGTAGTTATTTATATTTGCACAAAAGGGAATATCGATCACAAAAAAAAAAAAAATATCGATCACACAAACGGAAAAAAGGAATAGAAACTAAAGAAAAAAGGAATGTGCCCGTTTGGCGGCTAGTATTTAATAATTACATTTAAGAAGTAAGAACCTACGTATTGGACCAATACATGTACTCCAATTTAAGTTACGTAGTAAGCTCTCTGGAGTTTGACCTAGACATACACTTCAGTTTAAGTACAAAGAACCCTAGAATTTGACTTACATGTATACCTCGATTTAAGAATTTTAATAATCAAAATTTATATTTAATAGTTCTATTTAAAAATTAAATTCAATATTAAATTTAAGAAGTAAGAACCTTTATATTGAACTACCACATGCACTTCGGTTTAAGTTACATAATAAGCACCCTAGAGTTTGACCTAGACGTACACTCCGATTTAAGTTAAGTATTATGGAACACTATAATTTGACTTACATGTATACTCTGATTTATAAATTTAAATAATTAAAATTTGTATTTAATAATTGTATTTAATAATTAAATTTAATATTTTAAACAATTAAAATTTATATTTATAAATTTAAATTTATATTTAAAAATTGTATAAAAAAATTGATTTAGGCTTTGTTTGGTAAAAAATAGCGGATAGCTGATAAGCTAGCTTATAGCGGATGAACTTATAGCGGAGAGCTTATAAGCTAGCTTTTAGCTTTTAGCTTTTAGCTTATAGCGAATAAGCTAGCTGATTGAATTTGTGGTGTTTGGTAAAATTAGCAGTTGGACTAACTTATAAGTATGAAATGACATAAAAAGAATATGTTTAATTAATATTTAATTTTTTCCAAGTAAGATGATAGGGTAAAATTGGAAGAAAAGATAATGAGCTATAAGCTACAAGCTCATAAGCTACTTGAAATAACATTTGGAAAATAAGCTATAAGCTAGTAAAATAAGCTATAAGCTCTTTTTTAAAAACTGTTACCAAACAAAGCTTTTAGCTTATAAGCTAAAAGCTATAAGCTAGCTTATTTGGTTTACCAAACACATAAGGAGTAAAAATCTTCATATTGGACCAACACATGTACTTCGATTTAAGTTACGTAGTAAGAACTATAGTGTTTGACTTAGACGTAGACTCCGGTTTAAGTTAAGTATTAAGAACCCTAGAATTTGACTTATATGTATACCTCGGTCAAAAAATTTAAATAATTAAAATTTGTATTTAATAATTGTATTTAATAATTAAATTTAATATTATATTTATAAATTAAAATTTATAGTAAAAATTGTACTTAATAATTAATTTTAAGGAGTAAAATCTTTCGTATTGGACCAACACATGTACTCCGGTTTAAGTTACGTAGTAAGAACTCTAGAGTTTGACCTAAACGTACACTTCGGTTTAAGTTAAGTATTATGAACCCTATAATTTGACTTACACGTATACTTCGGTTTAAAAATTTAAATAATTAAATTTTATATTTAATAATTGTATTTAATAATTAAATTTAATATTATATTTATAAATTAAAATTTATATCAAAAATTGTATTTAATAATAAATTCAAGGAATAAAAATTTTCGTATTGGACCAACACATATACTCTAGTTTATGTTACGTAGTAAGAACTCTAGAGTTTGACCTAGACGTACCCTTCAGTTTAAGTTAAATACTAAGAACCCTAAAATTTGACTTACACGTATACTTCGGTTTAAAAATTTAAATAATTAAATTTTATATTTAATAATTTTATTTAATAATTAAATTTAATATTATATTTAAAAATTATAATGTATATTCAAAAATTGTATTAAAAAAATTAATTTAAGGAGTAAAAATCGTCGTATTAGACCAACACATGTATTTCGATTTAGGTTACGTAGTTAGACTTTAAAGTTTGACCTATGACGTACACTTCAGTTTAAGTTAAGTGCTAAGAGCCCTAGAATTTGACTTACATGTATACTTCGGTTTAAGAATTTAAACAATTAAAATTTATATTTAATAGTTGTATTTAATATTTAAATTCAATATTATATTTAGAAATTAAATTTTATATTTAAAAATTTATTCAAAATATAATTAAATTTAAGAAGTAAGAATCTTCATATTGGATCAGGGGCGTCTCCAACTTTTTGGAGACCCAATGAAAAAATATTCAAAAGATAATCTCTATCACAATTGATAAAACTATAGTATAAGAATTAACTATAAAGCGTCTAACATATTTATTCACAATAAAACAATTTCTTTTAGGAACTTTTCTAACTAGAATAAAAAGAATCTCAAATATTTAAACTTCATAATTCCACATTTGAAAGCCCACAATCCCTGAATTGATATCACTCGTTTACTAATACTACCACCCTGTAATTTTTTTTGAGGCCCTCATTTATATGAGGTCTTGTGCCGTAGCTTGTGGCACATGCAAGAAAGACGCCTCTGTACTGGATGAACACATGTACTCCGATTTAAGTTACGTAGTAAGCACACTAGAGTTTGACTTAGACATATACTTCAGTTTAAGTTAAGTACTATGAAGACTAGAATTTGACTTACATTTATACTCTGGTTTATGAATTTATATAATTAAAATTTATATTTAATAATTGTATTTAATAATTATATTTAATATTATATTTATAAATTAAAATATATAATAAAAATTATTTAATAATTAAATTTAAGGAGTGAAAATCTTCATATTGGACCAACACATATATTCTAGTTTAAGTTACGTAGTAAGAACTTTAGAGTTTGATCTAGACGTACACTTCAGTTTAAATTAAATACTAAGAACCCTAGAATTATACGTATACTTCGGTTTAAAAATATAAATAATTAAAATTTATATTTAATAATTGTATTAGCTTATTTTTGAGCTTATACAAACAACTTAGATTAGCTTATTTTTGATTAGTAGATAAATTTATTTTATTAATGGTCCGTTTGGATTATCTTATTTTTGAGCTTATACAAATAACTTATACAATATAAATTAAATTTTAAGCTATTTTACAAGTTCACACTAGTAAAAATTGTATTTTTTTAAGCTATTTAATCATAAATTACCTTGACAAACTTATAATAATACATAAAAATTGTATAAATTATTTGCATAAGCTCAAAACTAAGCTAATCCAAATAGACCTACAACTATTGTCCCGTGATTATAAAAGAAAATTCCATGTAGTATATATTTTTAAAATAATTATATGATAACAATAAAGATATCATTAATTAAGATATCGTTCTTGAAAACGAAAAAAAATTGATGAGATTTTTTTTACCATTTTTAAAATATAGTGATTGGATTAAAAACATATTTAACTTTTAAAAAAAAAAAAATGAATATGAAAGTTTGATTATTTTTTTTGAAAAAAAAAAAAAAAGAAGTTAAAGGGTTTGAGACTTTGAGAAGATCCGCACACCTCAAGACATATGAAAAAATGAGCTAATTATTGCGCTTAAGTCTTAACACTCACGTGAACAGTGTCACCTTCAACCTCTAGCGGGTCGACCCAAACCAGAAACCGGGTCGAAACGCGGGTCGGGTTCCAGCACCATTATCTTTGTTTTTTCATCACCGTTTCGTCCGATTTTTAATGGGTTTCGATCAGAATACAATCTTTCACTTTCCCAACACATAATTATCAAGTTTTAAACATCAAAACATGAGATTTAAAGCAAAAATTCACGAAGTTGTGAAGCCCATATAAAGAAGAGGTTTTTCTTTTATTACTCTCTATGATTGTTGAAAAAACATAAGATTTGTGACATTAGATTCGTAAAATCATGATCTACAAAAGCCTTATAATATTTCACCGCAATTTGTTGCATATCAAGTTTTGAAATTTCGAAAAAATGTAAAACGAAAATTATCTGGAAATTAAGAAAAGATGAAGAACTTAGAGATGAAAAAATAAAAAGGTTCATCTGCAAACCTGAAGCAGATGGATGAAACGAAAATTATTGGGTGTTTTTGCAATTATATTATTTTAACTTACTAGCCTTGCAAATTTTATAATTTTTATTGCATAAATAATAGAAGATAGATGGATGGCTTAGATTTTGCCAACTCAAATGGGTAAACTCAGCCCATTTTAATGAAATGGGTAGATAAGAATTTGCCTTGTTGTTGATGTTGGGTCACTGTATGTTTTGTCTGTATGTGCGACCAAGATCTACACAGGGAACTCAAAATTCGTCTTTGCTGTATATTGGGATTAGAAACATCCATTCATAGAAAGCCCCACACTAGCTTTTGTTTGACCGGTCAATGTTCATGTTTTTGGTCTTTGCAGCCAGACAAATATACAAAACAAAATATTTACATCTATCTGCGTATTAACCAAATATTTTACTCATTCTAATATAAGGGCAATTCCTAGGTTCCAAAATATTATATATTCTTATGTAAAAAAAAATACTTTGTCACCGATATATCGCACTATTCTTAAATATTGTTTCATGATTCATTTATTTTTTATTAATGAAATTTAACCTGTTTGCCATAAGGTGTGATGGGTAACTTTGGTAGCACACAATACATTGTAAAGAGTTTTAAGTCTTCAAATGCAAACATGATTTTGTCCGAGAAGTCTTTTTGATATTTTTAAGCATATGCAAGAATATCTGTGAAAAAAGAGGCGTGAACTTTTTTATTGACACACAGGAAAAACAATTGACTTTCAGACTGACAAATGTTATGGCGTATGAGTGGAAAACATGCATGCGTGGATTTAACTGAAGTTTTACCACTTGTTGGATTGAGGGCTGATGCTTTTACTACGGGACAGACAAACTTCAAAGCTGCTTCAAGTAAAGTTGTCGAACATGAGAAATCATGTTCAGACAATCAACATGCTTCTATACCATTTGTATTTGACATTTTTGACTTTCTAGCACCAGATTATGTGAGTCTTTGCAAAGATCATTGTTTGCAAATATTTATATGTAATTAGGAAAATTAAATGACATATTTGAAATTTTGAATAAATTAGATTGTTAAATAAATAGGCAAAATGAGTAATTTTTTAAAAGAAAATCTTATTTTATCATTAAAAAAATTATAGTAACTCAATATTATTTATCAAAACTGTCAAAAATATAAAATTGATATTTTTTTGAATTTTTATTTCTCATAAATTATGAATTTGTGTTTTTATGAAGTAATTATTATTTCTAAAATACAATAATAGACGAAAAAAATTTGATTCATAAAAATAATCGTTAATTTATCAATTTAATGACTTAATGTACCGTAGGAACTCACAGTAATATTTTTTCAAATATATATATATATATTTATAAATATTATCAATTTATATTTAAATTTAAAAAGTTAACACTGATTATATCTATATAAAGATAATATTTTTTTTTTATTTGCAAACAAAGATAATTAGTAATAGTAATGCACAAATTTTGCTCATTAATACCATGTTATACTATAAATAGATTGAGTGCAATGCTTTTCTATTCATTATAGGAGGTATAAATATACAACCTGATGCCAACATACAAGCTTTGACTTTGTTGGCAACGTATACAATGATTTTGGCAACTATATAATTACAAATAATAACATATGATATGGTATTGATTATACATGATATTCTAATTAATCAGCTAGTTAATATTCCTACATACTATATATAAGTTGGCTAGCAAAAAGTTTACCATTAACCATGCCACTATCCAAGGAGAAAAATGTGGTGTGGCAGAAAGTGCATTTGTTTCGACCAGAGAATGTGGGAATACAGAGATAGTAGATGGATATAGTAGTAGACGAGTTAGGACTTTTATTAGTTAGACCTTAATATTTTTCTTCTCTATAAATATCAATTGTACTGATCTTATTAGACATGAATCAATCAACGCAACTCTATGCTATTCTCAGTCTATTACTTTATTTTAGGTTAAATTGCATTTTTTATCCTCTAAATTATATAATAGCATTTTTAACTTGTAATTTTAATCCAAACCGGATATATTCATAATTGCATTTTAACTTGTAACTTGTAATTTCATGACTGCATTTTAACTTGCATTTTGCAAAAAACCGGCATTCCACTAATTTGACCAAGTCAATGGATACGTAGATAGTGACTCACAATATGTTTTACCACTTGGACAGTGACTCACATGCCAAGTCAGCATATGTGGCTAGACATGCTGATCTAACATGTGAGTCGTTGTATACATGCACACTGACTTGGTCAAAATCAGTGCGAGATACCCCACTACAAGAAATATCGTTTTTGGCAGCGACAAATGTCGCTGCAAAAAACGCAAAGTTGCTGCAAAAAGTGTTTTTCTCAGCGAAAAAATTGTTGCTGCATGTCGCTGCCATAAGTGCCGTTACGAAAAGTTTTGCAAGGAATATTAATGTCGCTGCCATAACTAGTGTTTTGCAACAACAATTAATGTCGCTGACATAACTAATGTTTTTTAACAACAATTAATGTCGCTGACATAACTAGTGTTATTTGACAACAACAATTATTGTCGCTGCCACAACTAATGTTTTTTTTACAACAAAAATTATTGTCGCTGGCATAGCTGGTGTTTTTTGCAACAACAATTATTGTCGCTGACAAAAAAAGTATTTTTCGCAGCGAAAAAGTTATTTTTTGAACGATATAAATTATTGTTATATCTTTTATATCTCAACAACAAAATTGTTTTAATAAATTAGACTTTCCAACTATAAATGTAATTATATATTTTTGTTATTTTTTATAAAAATTTAGTATCAATCACTTAATTTAAATTGTCATAATTTAAATTCTTTAACTAAGTTTTGTTTCTTCTTATCTTACACTTTCTATTTTGCATATATCCTTTTCAACAAACTATAAATAATTCAATTAAAGTATCTACAAACAATATAATCAAAGGATAAAACTTATATATATTACTCTAAATACAACTGTCTTGTTCTCCTATAAAAAAAGTGACATGTGTTATTTAAACAACTCAAATTTTAATAATCGCTTGTAACTCCGTTAAACCATCCATTCGGTGAACAATAAAAATCTTTTTTCTTCCTTTTGTGATGCATTGTATAATACTGCAACCGTTGAACAATTGGAATATCTTTCATTTGTTTAGTTAATCAAATACATTCTTTTAGTTTTGTCTTTCTTCTACAATTTTATCTCATTCTCTCACTCTGCTGCACAACAAAAATTGTGATTTAATTAAAACCTTGACTATTAGACATTAAAGAAAGAAAAATAATAATAAATTGATTATATAAAAAATTGAGAATTGAGAGATAACAAGTGGAAGAGATAAGGGATAAAGTTGTGAACATCTCCAACAAGATTAAACCTACAAGAAAACATTGACCTTAGAGGAAACATGACGATCTTGAATTAATCCTTTAGCTATTGAACTTGAAACAAAAGAGATCTGAAAAATATTAAAAAAATTTAAATTTACTTATGCAATGAAAGTATACGATGAGGCTAGCAAACCTGATAGTAGTTTGTCAATGTATTGATTTGGATCTCAATGTCTCTTTAACTAAGTAATTGTGTGTGGTTACTATGAATGTTAATTTGACTTAAATATCTTTGACTAAGTTTTGTTTTTTCTTATCTTCTTATTTCTATTTTGCATATATCTCTCAACAAACTAAGTTAATCGGAACTACCATAAAAAAAACTTAATTTGTCCTTATCAAGTATAGTAATATATTAAAAATAGAAATAAAAAAAATTAAGTTAAAAGAAATTTACGCATAAAAATAGGGACGAAAACCACGATAAAAGATCAAAGCTGGTTTAGGCTTCAGAAAAAAATAATTTAAAATCAAATTATTTTTCTTATGGATTGTTGAACCCCAACTTTGTTTGGATAGGTGTTGTTGATTATTTGCGTTGGTTTTTTCCATGTGTTTAGGCCTTAGTTGTTTTCCTTTCTTTTTCTTTTTCGATCTGACTTTGGCTTTTATTTGTTGTTTAAAGGTTTTTTTTTCCTCTCTGTTGTACCTGCTAAGTTGTGGGCACTTCTTGTGCTAACAATTTTTTCTTTTCATTGCTAATAATAATAAATTTGTTGATTAAAAAAAAAAATTGTACTCTACTTTATTTAAAAAAAAAATATATTGTATTTTACTTTACCTCAAAAAAAAAAATTTACTCTACTTGTTGTAGTTTTTTTTTTTTTAACTTAAATAAAAAAAGATCCTCTACGCTTGTACCAAAATAAAGATCTACTTCAAAAAAAAATCATCTATGTTTGTACCAAAAAAAAATAAATATCAGTTACACTATTATACAATTTATTTTCTATTTCTATGTTTACGTATATAAAAATAATATAATTTATTTTAACAAATGAAGATATTCAGTAGTTTTTTACCCAAATTTTTTTAATTTATTTTTGTAATATCAAACTTTTAATTTTATTTTTAAAAAAATAAAAAACCGTATTTTAATGTTTGCTTTAGGCCACACAATATGTTGGGCGGACTCTACAAAAAATACGCATAAAAAATAGTTATCGTGTAGTTTCCCAACGACTTTACAAGGTTGTTGCAAAATAAACTATACTATTAGCGGCCATAATAATCTACTAAAAATATATAGAAAGAACAATTACTAAAAAATCTAATTTGTCTTCAAATATGATGATAATATTACAAATCTTCTACCCTTAATTGTAATTTTAGCTTTAAAGATAAAAAAAAAATACAAAACATAAAAATAGAAAAAAAAATTAAATTAAGAGAAATCTACGCATAAAAATAGTAACAGAAACCATGATAAAAGATATGCATAAAAAAAAGTAATTGAGTGATTTCCCAACGACTTTACAAGATTGTTGTAAAAATGTTAAACTATCAGCAACAACAATAATTATTGTTGGGATAACTAACTTTTCTCAACAATAACGTAGTTGTTGAGAAAAAACCAACTTATAACAACAACTTAAATAAGTTGTTGCTATATGTATGTTTTTGTCAACAATTTAAATGTCGCTGCAAAAAAATCGCTGCGAAAAACGATATTTCTTGTAGTGCCCTATTACAAAAGGGACTAAAGTTAGGGTCAAAATCGCAAGTTTGTAAAAGTTAAGAGATCGAAACTACAATTCAGCCTTTACTTGATGAGAAATGCTAACGAGTGCCCTCGATCAAGACACTTTTTTTTTGGTCAAGTAGCCTAGTGGCTAGAAATTCCACCCTTAAGATGGATAAGTGAGATGATTGAGATTCGAACTCTGGCCCCCTGCATATATAATGCAATGTCCTACCAACTGAATTAAGCTCACGGTACCCCCAAGACACTCTTTGAGAACCTTAAATATTAAGTTTTTATAAACGTTTGCACATTCAATATATAGGAAATTAAACTATTTAACTTTTTGAAAGAATAATTTCTTAATATAGAATCCTTATAGAGACTCTGGGAATTAGCGAGAATTTTATTTATATTTTCTCACAGTTAAATAATAGTTAATTTTTTGACGTAATAGAAAATTACTTGTAATATGTACCCAAAAAAAAGAAAAAAAGAAAATCACTTGAATTGCTAGCTGATTACAGTAATATGTACCCAAGAGCATGTGTATTTCTGTGAAGCGTTTGGTAGTGGGGGCCCTAACTTACAGTAAATGGCATGGCACTGCCACTGCCTTGTATACTGACCAAAGGTTGGTGAAAGTTTTACAGTTTGTAGTGAATGCAGTGACTATGTATTTTAAGAGCACCTCCAATGGTGAACTCTTGAGCAAAGTATTTTGTGGGTTCCATTAATGCCACATCATTTTAAAGCAACTTACTCTTTTTTTACTCCAATGGTGCAATTTTAAAAAACTCATTTTGGGTCCCATAATTTTACCCCATATGTTAATATTATAATCATATTTAATTTTATTGCAAAAGGTACTGCCAAAAGTAACAATTATATGGATATTTTAATCAAAATTACTCTTAAAATGTTGTTGCACTCTGCAGCAACGTTATGCCACGTGAAGCTAAGGTAGTGCCACCTTGCAATTCTCCAATAGTGAACATTGAAAACAAAGTACTCCATGCTGGCGGTCACAGTTGAAAAACTGCCGCTGGAGTTGCTCTAAGTACCCTTTCTGATTCTCTCTTTCTCTCACGTTTACACATGGTCAAACACTCATGCTCTTTATCTTTCAATTTTTCAAGCTCTAGTGGTTTAGAACTTATTTTTTTTAAGATGCAAAACTAGCAATAGTTGTTGTTGGTAGTACTAACTAGTAGCTTTTATCACTGACCATTGACCAATGAAAAATTGCTTTCACTCAGAAGTTATTTATTGATTTCACAAAACAATGCAATATCCAACTTTTTCCTCTTTGTTTTAGACATTGGTAAAAGCCCAAAAGAATAGTCAGACATATATATGTACAAAGAATCACAATTTTATATAGCACACACTTATTTGGTATTAAGATCCTATGCATCATTTCAGCTGTGATAGGATCCCCTGCAGCGCTGCTACAAGTTTGTTTGATCAAACTTGTGTTTAATTAAACAAACTCCGCAGTTGATGCAGAGGATCCAAAGTCACCGTGATTATCGCAATGTCATTAAATT
This sequence comes from Trifolium repens, assembly GCA_030408175.1. Classification (NCBI taxonomy): domain Eukaryota; kingdom Viridiplantae; phylum Streptophyta; class Magnoliopsida; order Fabales; family Fabaceae; genus Trifolium; species Trifolium repens. The sequence goes on along the minus strand of CP125844.1, from coordinate 21,816,716 downwards.
TAAGATATGATCAACAATTTGTAAACTGTGAATTTAGATCCAACAACTTTGAACAATGCAGATATGTTACCTCGGTGGATTATAAATGGTTGATAATACAATAAGTTTCAACTTAGACACTTAATCAAAAGTCATAAAGGAGGGAACAATTTTGAACTTGGGTACTCTTGAGAGAGAAAAAGTAATAGTAATAAAACAATGAAAAGAGAAGAATCTATATATAAAGATCACTTATTCACTAGGGCTGACTTGGTTTGATTCCCTTTGCCAGAAAAGTGTTTAATTTTACTAATTTCTTTGCCCAAATTTATATTTTAGTATTAATACACAATAAAGACATTAATGAGTGTTCATAAATCATAGTTCAATTGTAAATGTCGATATTACTAGATTGAACGTCTTCACTTGAATTCAAACATAAGACCTCACAATTGAGTAAATTTCCGTGGTGTTTGTCATTTTGTCTATAAAAAAAAAAGATAATAACGGGGTGAGTACACTTTATTTTATCTTTGACTAAAGTCTTGTATTGACTAATGTGCAACAAGAATAAGGTGAGGATGGATATGTTCCATTATTATGTGTAGCAAATTTTCAGAAATGTTGTTACAAATAAGGCTGCACAAGCTTTACCTTATCATTGCAATCAAGTCTTATTACTATGTCAAGAAGGGTACGTTTTATAAGTAGGTGAGTCTTTATTAGCTTCATTACCGGAAGAGTTCAGTCCAGCAAGGCTAGTGAGCAATTTTATGTCATGTTTTTTATGCCAAATTTCAATTTTATGTAGGATTTGAATGATATGATTTTTTTTTAATAACATATTTCTCTCATATGAATGATATGAAAAAATTGTTGGCTACGCCAGGTGTAAAACAATTTTATATTAATGTTGTATGTTCAATAAACTCTTGGGTATAACTTTTGAAATTTATAAAATGCAATGACTTACATACAATCTGAAAGAATGAATAATTTGCATTGTTCTTTTAACTTTTTTTTTTCTTTTTTCAAATTAGTCTTTTATGTTACATTATCTAAGATACACCATAATGACTATTACAATATCTAATTCATCAAAATTAACATGATCTTTTTCAATTTTTATCTAAGAATGGAAGTATATAACCTCATTGTCAAAGAGAGTTTAATTGTGGTGCTGACTGATAAAACATTCAACTTTGTATATCATTCAATGATCTTACACTCAAATTTCAAACATAAATGAATTAAAAATAACTTTAGTTCAACAGTGTAAATATTTTTGAAGATAAAAGACATGTTTGAAACTTGTCACAAAAAAAAAAGATAAACAACTTGTTTGAAACTTTAAATTAAGTTAAAGGACCTCTGTCAGCTTTGCCAAAATATAATCTTTGATGTTAAAAAATAATAAATAATAATGGTTGGTGAAAATAAGAATAAACTCTGATTTCAAATAAATTTTATCTATTCGTGTAGAGATAACCTTTTAATAAGAAAAATGGTAAACATAATGTTTGGTATCTTTCAACACAGCTCAGCTGATAGTACACATGTTTCATCCAAATAAGATGACTAAAAAACCATAGATATATTTTAGTATTTTACACAGTATATTTCAGTTAAGGGGGCATGCTATTTAACCTCTACTGCTTGTGATTGCTATCAAGAAAGTGACTATACTAAAATCGTAGTAAAGAAGAAATGGAAACAACATAGATAAACAGAAAATATAAAATAGTACTGAATTTGATTATTGACACTATAGTCTGAATGGATATTCAATAGACCTCAAATTTGGAGTATTCTATGAATATTCAATGCATGAGGAGTACATGTAAATATGAACAGGAAATCCAATAACTGAGACATGAGTACAAACACAAAGCAATCAGTTAAGTTTGCTATGTACTCTCACTAAATTTAGCCCTTATCATAAATTACAAAAAGATCAAAATCAAGCAGAAAATGCTTGGTTATTTCCTAAAGTTTTTTTTTAATACAATTGGCATGACTATGAATTTTCCTTGCTATACAAATAAAATAACCAATTTTTTGAATAAGGTGTAAATGCCATCCTATGTATTATTCCATAAATACTGATGGGTTGATTAACCAAAAAATACTTTTTGAATCTATCTTCCTATGATATGATCTATGGAAGCCTGAATTTCCAAGCCTCTTGATATATTAATTAAAAAAGAGAAAGTTATCAAATGAAGTCGGGTTGGCCAGTCGAAGTTAAGCAACGATGCCACATTCGACTATTTGGATCCACCAACTGAGGATGTGATATTACTTCGGTGATTGGAAAGTAAGCATAATGTGTGTTACATGTGCCTACTGTAATGCCGCTGTATCCAGCAAATGCACCATGAACCTGCAATACAAAATCTGAGAATCAATATCAAATAACAAACGTACGGTAAGTCGGTAACATAAACAAAGAACATAACAAATTTGATTACGGAGTTCGGCTAGTTGTGCTTATGTCTTCGACTGCAGAATGACTGTAGTACCTTTCTATTATTCAAGCAAGGTTACAAATTACAACTTGTGTTTAAATACTACAATTCAATTTACAAGATTAGCCCTGAACCGTACCGCCAACTTTATATTGACATATCAGTGGAAATGCCATATGCATTCTGTGCTTGAGGAATTGTTTCTCATTCAAGGTTACCCATACATAAGAAATAATCACAAACTAGAGAAAACATTAAATGCAGTGACACTCCTAATCCTAGAAAGCATAAATAAGTTTCTAAAGCACCAAAATTATATGGAGGACAAGTAGAACCGGAAAGATGAGTGGAGAACTGGAGATAACATGATTACAAGGGTAATCCAATCTCTATGGTACTCCAATGTTTCATTAACCACGGTTTCTTGTTAATATATATTTGATATTTACACAGTATATCAATAGAAACACAGTAACTTCAATTGAGATCTACATTTTTCATACTTTACTATATATAAGTAGTTCACAGTAGTGTTTTCAATCGCGGAACACACGAATTAGTGCTTTGTTGAAATTCTGCTACACAACAGTTCTAAAGTGAAGCTATTTAAAAACATTTCGTACTACATAGCTTACCGCATAAGCAATTTATTTAAATTCTGCTACGCTATACACGCTATTTAATAACATTGATTCCAGTAAAGAGTTTATGAGAATAGAAGGCCGATAAACTTCCTTATGAGAACCAATAATAAAAGTGAAATCTACATATGCAACAATGGGAAAGATAGAGAGCAAGAGTCACCAACCGCATTTTGTCCAAGTACGGTGCATAAAATTCCGTCTGAAGCATTTGCTCGACACGCGCGGATCATGTATGTTGGATCAATATATTTCACGTCAGCAAGAACACCAATCTCCTTGAAATATTTTTTCGTCTGAAATAAAAACAGTTGTTGGAAGGAATCACTTCAACTTAGAAAATTTAAGGCAGGCATCTACATTACAAAACAACTCAACTCAACGCAATATTCGTCTTGATAGGCTCACATCAATATGCAACATAAGCCATACTTAAATACAATCCTTGCATTATACCTCAAAATATGCAGTTTGAATTTTTTTATTAACAAAAATGAAACTAGGAAAGCAGATCACCATCACAACGAGATGCGTCATGTATCACTCATTTCAGAAAGCATGTTTTTTCATGCTCATACGCACCACATTATGAGACCATAAAGCTATCACAATCAATAATCTTAACCAACTTCCACCATTTAAAATAGAGATATGATATTTACTGAGCCACTAAGGACTGATTTACGGATTAAGAATCAACAGAGATGAAAAGGCCTAGACCTTTCCACAAACTAGCACAGCAAGAAGAGCTTCCCTTAACATAAAATACAATAACACATTTCTTCTCACAGTGCAGCAGAATCTCTAGACCACTGGCTACAATACAATCGCAAGATTCCTGCCTTGTTTTTATGTTAATTCTAGTAACTAGTAATCTCATCATATTTGGTTTGAGACTTGATCCATTTAAGAAAAACAAAAATATATATCTCATTTTCATGAAGTGTCGGCCCATTTATATTACTGTAAGAACCATAAGCAAATAATATCAAACCTCTTGCTGGATATAAACGCCAATGTCTCCAAATTTAACATTCCCTGAAGCATCGGTATCATTAGTTTTTTGAAGTAAATTCTGCATCAGGAAGATAAAACTGATTAGCAAGTTTGTTTATCTATGTCCATTGTTATTTTTTTTTGAGGAAAAAAACATATCAGTAAAGCAAGTTTTATCGATTTTTTATCTGTGGAAACGATTACAAAATCTATATCACCTGTCCTGCTCCCTCTGCCACGCAAACTACAGCTGATCCCTTTGATTCGATAAGATACTTGAGATGACTCAAAACTCCATGAGGTCCATGTAAATTGAAAGGAACCTTTATACCACAGATAGAACTTGCATCAGTTTATCGATACTACAAAGAAAGAGAGCTATGATCAAACTTTATCTTACATACCTCAGGAATTAGACATATGTCAATCTGTCCACTGGCTAATGAAGATTGCATAGCTATGAATCCACTGCTACGACCCATTAATTTCACAATCCCGATTCCGTGATATGCACTATGTGCCTAGTAAGATGATGAAAATATGTAAATATGATGATATTTACCAAATAGAAAACAATATTTGATTTTGTCAAATTGATCCATTAGGAAGTAATTTACCTCAATATATGCAGAATTTATTGCTCTTTGCGCTTCTTCAACCGCTGTGTCAAAGCCAAAAGTTTTGTCCATCAATAGAATGTCGTTGTCTATAGTTTTAGGCACTCCAATTACCGACACTTTAAGTCGCCTTTTACAGCACTGAAGGTAAAATAATCTTAGAATCATCAGACAATAGATTACAATTAATCCAATTGAATGCAATTAATTAATAAAAGGTTAAAGGATTGAAAACCTCATCGTGAATTGCATTTGCACCAGCATGTGTACCATTTCCACCCAACACAAAGAGCATGTTGATTCCTCCTTCCTGCAATCAATAATATGTATATGAAAATATCAGTATATATATATAATACAATGTGCACACAACACGCAAAGACGGACACATACTACATCTCTATGGAATAATCAATTTTTTTTAATAAAATGGATCAACAACCTCTAAACTGTTGACAATTTCATCAACTCCAGGTCCTCCGCGTGAAACTCCTAATAAGCTACCACCTGAAAGATGAATGTTTTGAACTACTTTCCTCGACAACTGTAAATGTAATTGCAATATACCAAATAGTATTAGAAAGAGCTCAAGTTCAATAGACTTGATATCAAATTTTAATCGAATCGATTGTTGTTTAAACCAAAGTCAGCAAGAAGAGAGGTATTAGATTACCTGTACTTCTGTCAACTCTTTGTCAGTAAAGCCGCGATAGCCAAAAGGAATTCCAACAATTTCTGTTACACCATATATTTCAAGTGTAATTACAATCTGCAGCACATTCATTATTGAATCAGAAATATGATTTTTATACAAAAGCTTAAAAAGCACTCAAAAATCTTTTAAAAGGTTTTTTTTTTAATTGCTGAAACAAACGGGCCCTTTATATTTTCTCAAAAATTTGGTATAGCTGCATAAGAAACAATTTGATTATAAACAAACCTGTCTGATGACATCGTTAAGACCAGGACACAGTCCTCCACAAGTAACAATGGCTGCCTTTACTTCTTCTGGTTTGAAGTATATATTTTTCCGAGGTCCAGCTCGATGAACCCTACAAGGATTTCAGAACCTTTTAGCACACCTCCATACACTAATCTTTCAAACAAAATTGTATGCATCAAGAAGACTTAAAATAAAGACATTGAAACTACATATTGTTAGTAATATAACCATTTGGTAACTTAAAAGAAGGTGATTGCAATCATTATATTCAATGTAACAACATTAATATCCCTTCAACTAACATATGCATAATAAGTCATTATATTCGAGATTGACATTAGGAAATAAAATACTTTACCATTGTTCCACCCAATTACAACCAGGATCAATGCACTCAGCGCCAGCAGATGTAGGTGATGAATGGTATATTGTCTGAAAGATCAAAACAAAAACATCAACATTCAATAATGCAAAAATATTTATTTCAAACATAATTGAATAAGATCATAAGTTAATATCCAAGCCAAGCATTTCAATTCAATTACAATAGCTATCAAACTACCTCTTCAATATGAACCACGGACACTCCTCAAATTAGCCAGTGTCCCGTGTTAGACACGTGTCCGACACCGACACTTATGATTACTCTTAATTATGTCATTTTTTTTTCAAATTATTATCGGTGTCGATGTGTCGGTGTCCGTATCGTGTCCAGTGTCCATGCTTCACATAATTAATTTCAATACAAAGTTCAAATCAAACAACATAAAATATGAATAATTCAAACTACCTTAAGAAGCACTCTATCATTATCATTAATGTATCCATGCCAATCCTCATCAGAATGATAATTTCCAGGAAAGTCCTTAGTCATAGGAGTTCTGTCACACCAAAACAAACGAGTTTAATTTTGATACAGCCTATTTGGATAAACAACTTATTTGCAGCTTATAACACAATCGCTTATCATAATAAGCGCTTATGTATAAGCTATTTTTATAGCAAAAAATATTAATCCATTTTTAAATTATGATTACGAACCTCATTTTGAGACAGAACGTAGAAGGCATAGATTCTGCATGAGGGAATGTATCAGTAACATGAGGGAGTCGAAACCGCGCATCGAAATTTTCTTTGAATTTAGATTTCCAATCAGGATCATTATAATCAATTGCGTAATCTGAATCGGTAGAGTTAATAGTGGTGTTGTTTTGGTTCTTAAACTGAGAAAAAACACGAACATTGTTCGTGACTCTGAATGAACGAAAATGATGAGAATTGGAGTAACGGAGTGAAGAAGAAGAAGAAGAATGATGAAGGGTTGTGATGTTAGGGGTGATCACGTGCGAAAGAGTATCCATTGATTATGAGAATTGTGATTGAATTGAAGAGAACGAAGAAGAAGAAAGTACGAAAGGTTTAATTTCAAGTTTCGGGTTTGTTTGTTAGATAGTTGTTGTGGCATTAATTAATTCTTTTGTTGTGTTCACATGAAACAAAAAAAAAAGTATAGAGATGACAAAGTTTGTGAAGAGGAATAATTGGAAAAGTTGAAAATTGAAATGTACTTTTTATATTTGAGCCGGCTATGTTGTTGAGAGAGTGTAGGAGAGTGAATTTGAGGGATATTAAATTAAATTAATTTTATTTATTATGATTTATTTATTTTTTGATTAATTGATGGTAAATCCATGATTTAAAGATAAAAGATTTATTCAAAACTAAATGTTTTTTTAACAATATTCAAAACTAAATGTTAAAGATAAATCCATAATATGGTAATGTAAAATTGTAAAAAAGAAATGGTAATATAAAAAGTATTTATATCATGTGAACAATTAATAAATGGAATGATCGAAGTTCGAACTTCCATCCCCTGCATATATATTATAATGTTTCTATCAATTGAGTTAACTTCGAAGACGGACTAATATGTTTAAGTATCAAAATGAAATAAACTATGTTATTTTTCGTTGAAGACCGGATTGAGCCACCCAGAAAATGTGAGTGACCAAATTGGATTTTTCTCCCATCTTCGTACTCATATCACACCAAGTGAAATGTGATCTTACCTTGTTTAAGTGCTTGACCTTCAAATTTCAATCGCCAAATAAAGAAAAAACAATCATAATTCCAATCCAGTGAACAAAGAATTGATGGTGAATACTACTGTAGTGTGTAAGTATAGAGAGATGAGAGAGAAAGTAGAGAGAGAGGGTGTGGAGATAGGGAGGCCATTCAGGCGAGAGTTGCATGGGGAATCTTCCCACTTTGGTGGAAGATATTCGGAGAAGACTAAGGGTTTTGTTCATCACCTTGATCGAACAACAACCTCTTTTTATTTCACTAATTTTCCTGGTGATGTCAAAGTTATGGAGCTATGGGGTTTATTTAGCAAGCATGGAAGAGTGGGAGAAGTGTATATTCCAAGGAAACTGGACAACAAAGGCCATAAATTTGGTTTTGTTAAATTCAAAGAGGTGACAAATGTTCGTGAGCTGGAAGAAAGACTGAGTAATGTGTGGTGGGGGTCGTTCAAGCTCCGTATTAATTTATCCAGATTCAACCGGGGAGCTAGAGGCGCAAAACAGTCTAACCGTACTGGAGGAGGCGTGGCTGACACAAAACACAAGGTGGGTTATGAACAGGGCAAAGCGGCAATGGTGGAGAATGGAAAATCCTTCAAAATGGTGTTGACTGAGCAGAGTAACAAGGAGGTTAGTGGGGAACCAGTGGGGGTCAGAAGGGAGAAATTGCAGATGCAACAAAAGAACATAGTTGTAGATGTTAAGGAAGAACTATGGAACAAGCTTTGTGCAAGTTTTGTAGGGTTTTTGATGGACGAAAAGGATGCAGACAGAGGTCGTGAAGGTTTGGTTATGGAGGGGTATGGCTGGATAACATCAACGTATATGGGAGGGAACATGATATTGTTATCCAGCTCTACTTCGCAGTTGATCAAAGAGGCGATAGGGTTGAATATGAAGTGGTGGGTTGGATGGTTTAGAAGTCTATTGGAATGGAGTCCGAACCTTTTCTCAGATAGAAGGAATGTTTGGTTGAGTTGCAGGGGGGTGCCATTGCATGCTTGGGATGAACCTCTATTTCGTTCGTTGGCGGAACAGTTTGGGGTGTTTTTGGAAATGGATGAAGCTACTGCTAAACGTTCAAAACTCCCGTAAGAATCTCTCGAACTCGTGGAAGTGAGTCGAAAGCAGAGATCTCGATACCAATCTCCTGTACCAGCCCCTTCTCCTGAGTAATACCATGTTGCCTTGTAGTAACACTACTAAGGAAACGAGGAGGGGCAGACTGTGAAGCGGCTCCTGATGCTCTGGATCGTTTTGGTGCCATGGAAGTGATAAAGGTTTGATTTTTGTGAAAAAGTTTGGATTTTTGTTGGGAAATTCGGTTGGTGGAAGGTTTAGAAAGTGTAGAAGAAGAAGAAGAATATGAGTTTTGGAGTTTTCTGAGAGTTTTGGATGTTGTGAAGTCTCTGGGTAAATTTGAGCAGAGTAACGGCGTAAAATTTTGATGTAAAAAGTGAAAAATTCGTGCTTTATTTATAGGCAACATTCTCACATCGCAACACGATGGAATCGCATCGTACTGCGATGGTTTGCTGTTGGATTTGAAAATTTGGCCGTTCACATCGTGGTACGATGCGATGCATTGTGCTGCGATTGAAGCCCGTTTTTTTGAAAAATTGAATGTTGTTCATCGTAGCACGATAGGGTGCATCGTGCTGCGATGGACTGCCTGTTTTTGATAAAAATTTGATTTTTCAACTTTTTTCTCAAAAATTTATTTTTCTAGGTCTTTGAAAAATGTAGTACTTTTATTTTTTTCCTAAACTAAAATTAAAATTTTAAATTGCAAAAAATTAAAATAAAGCAGTAAACTGTACCTTGGGTTGCCTCCCAAGTAGCGCTTGTTTAGCCTCTCATTAGCTTGAGGCATTTCCTCCATTACAGAGGATAGATTCACATGTCTCTCTATTTGTGCTTCTTTGTTCCAGCTTGAAGCATGGGCCATCCTTCCTTCATATTGACTACAATCTCGGCAGGACCAGGTCTGTTTCACCATATCCTCAACTATCCGGTAGGCGACTTATTTACCGGTGCAGTTTCATAGAACGCAGTGATTTCACCCCAAACTTATATTCGTGCATGTCTCTCCTTTTTTGCGCTTTCTTCCTGAGGAAGAAATTGTTCTTCAGAGGTGACTATGCAAATTGATTCTCCCGATTGTAGTAGTTTACCTGATGGCCTCTCTCATCTCTTATTTTTGTAATCTTCGCCAATGGTTCCTGTGTTTCCGAACCATTCTTGTAACAGCCCTTTTACTCTCTTACTTCCTGTGGAAGCTCTAGTCAAATGATCTGCCTGACCATTGACTTGTTGTTGCAACTTTCTCTCTTGCAATTTATTCCTTCTCTCATCATTTTGAGAGTTTTCCTGTGAGAATGCTGTCTTTAGTTGGCTGTTGTCAGCCTCTGTGATTCCTAGTGCCTTGAGTACCTGTCTGCATGCACTTTAAACAAAATACCTCAGTAGCACAGGAATAAGTATTTCTTTGTAAAACTATTTTTGGTTTGTCTCATGTGTCTTTGTCACTATGAAACTTCCCAGGTAAGTGAGGTGGATCACAACGGATCGCTCGGAGACCTAGACTTATCCTTTGCCAGAATTTTCACAGATTAAAATCCACAATCATCAACAAGATTTTTTGATTTTTTAATTTTTTTTTGTATTTTTGAATTTTTTTGACAAACTTAAATAAATCTAGTAATGCTTTGTAAACACAATCCCCGGCAACGACACCAAAAACTTGACTACGGTCTGGCAAGTGCACCAGTCTGTCGTCGGGTAATAATTCACACTCAAGGTGTCTAGAATGAGTTCGTATCCACAGGGATCGTGCCGAAGCTTCACTAGCGTAATTTAAGTTCGTGATAGTTTGCATTCACTTTGGTTTTGGAAAAAAGTTTTATAAAAAGAAGCGTAATGCTTTACAATAAATATAAGGGTTAATTGGTCTTTACCCCCCTGCTAAGTGAACGTGTTTTGCGTTACCCCCTGCTAAAAATTTCTTGAAGATTGCCTCCTTGCAAAGTTTTTTTTGTTGGTTTCCCTCCTTGAGTGCACTTTTTACATCAGTTATTTTGTTCAACCGATTTAAAAAGTTATGTGGTGGTTGGACTTACTCCCTTCTTCCTATTTGGCATGATCAGTGTATAACATAGTTACTCACATTATGTTCGGCGGTGAATTTTCCTTGTTGTAGTAATACCTTACTATTACACTATGTCTATTAAAGTTTCCCTACGTTAACAACTAAGGTACCCAGTGGCGGAACCAGAAAAACTATAGTGGGTGGGCCGAAAAATAGTCCATCTATTTTCAAATTGAATTTTTTTGTCCTTCTATTTTCATATGTTGCAATTTTGGTACCAACAATCTATATTTTTACTCTAAAAATTGTGATTTTTGGCCATTAAGATCATTTATTGTCTCAAACATTGAATATAAAGATGAAATATCAAATTTAACTCAAAATTCAAATTTTTTTGGCATTAAAATTCGCTATTTTTACAGCAAAAAAGAAAAAAAAAACATTGAGATAAGCCTAAAATTGCAACAAATGTGAAAATACGGGACTTAAAAAATTAAATATTAATTAAACATATTTTTTTATTTCATTTCATATTTATATATGTTAGTTCAATTGCTAGTTTTAACTAATATTTACACTAATACTTGAACTACTATGTGTACCGAGCTACTTATAATGACCAATAATAAACTCTAAATTAATATTTAGATTAATATTTGTACAAATATGTATACTAAATGACTTAAAATAATTAATAATACATTTAAATTAATACTCTACATATAAAAAAAAAATTATTTTTTTGAGGTGGGGGTGGGCCGTGGCCCATCTCAGCCCACCCCTAGTTCCGCCACTGAAGGTACCTACGAGATCCTAACCTCGATGAGTCACATACCCTAATTACTAAGTGAGTTGTTTATAAACATGCATTATTATCTTCACCAATTAACCTCTAGGTCCTAGTATCGGGCTGTTCATCTTTTCTATGTGCTCAGTTCACACCTAGTTCATGATTCCTCCTCTAACCGCTCAGTTCACGACTAGTTCAGGATGTTACCGTCTCTATACACCTAGCATTATTTACTACTAGTTCCGGACCATATTAAGTAAAACCTAATATCAATTTTATGGGCGCTCCTGCTTATCCGGCCAGATTACGAGATACGTTATTAAAGTGCAAGAAAGTAAATAACAAACATAATTACTGAATATCATTTATTATAACTTAGACTCAACCACAGACTCCAAATATTCATAGGGGAGTTCATCTTCTCCACCACAACCTAAGACATCTATTACAAAAGACTACATATTTAAATTACAATAAAGAAATAATAACCTAAACATAAAAGCCTAAAAAAAACATACCTTGCTGAGTTAGTTTTCCCGTAAGGGGAGAAAACTATGCCCAATAGAGCTCCTCTGAACCTCTCCTTATAGTAGAGAGTGTTCTATTATTTCTGAATGATTTTAACAATGAATAGGAGGCTCTATTTATAGTTTTCGTAATGAGCTTCAGCAAGGTCATCGCAGTGCGATGGAGTTATCGTGCTGCGATGGGAAGATTCAGTTTATTTTTATAACTGATCCTGTGCATTTCATCAGCTTGGTCGCCAAAAAGTGAAGAAATTGAGCATTCCATCGCTGCTTGTTCGCCAAGAAATCAGAAGCAATGAATCTGAAGAAAATCTTCTCATCGTAGTACGATGCACCATATCGCAGCACGATGACAAAACTTGGCGCCCAAGCTGATGAAATGCACAGGATCAGTTATAAAAATAAACTGAATCTTCCCATCGCACTGCGATGAGCTTATCGCAGTGCGATGCCTTGCTGAGGCCCATTACGAAAACTATAAATAGAGCCTCCCTTTCATTGTTTAAATCATTCAGAAATAGTAGAACACTCTCTACTATAAGGAGAGGTTCAGAGGAGCTCTATTGGGCATGGTTTTCTCCCCTTACGGGAAAACTAACTCAGCAAGGTATGATTTCTTTAGGCTTTTGTATTTAGGTTATAATTCTTGTAATTTAAATATGTAGTCTTTATTATTTATGCCTTAGGTTGTGGTGGAGAAGATGAACTCCCCAATGAATATTTGTAGTCTGTGGTTGAGTCTAAGTTATAATAAACGATATTCAGTAATTATGTTTGTTATTTACTTTCTTGCACTTAATAACGTATTCTCGTAATCTGGCCGGATAAGCGGGAGCGCCCTTAGAATTGATATCAGGTTTTGACTTGGTATGCGGGTCCGGAACTAGTAGTAAATAATGCTAGGTGTATAGAGACGGTAACATCCTGAACTAGCCGTGAACTGAGCGGTTAGAGGAGGAATCATGCACTAGGTGTGATCTGAGCACTTAGAAGATGAACAGCCCGATACTAGGACCTAGAAGATAATTGGTGAAGATTATAATGCATGTTTATAAACAACTCACTTAGTAATTAGGGTATGTGACACATCGAGGTTAGGCTCTCGTAGGTACCTTAGTTGTTAATGTAGGGAAACTTTAATAAACATAGTGTAATAGTAAGGTATTTCTACAACAAGGATAATTCACCGCCGAACATAATCTAAATAACTATGTTATATACCGATCATGCCAAATATGAAGAAGGGAGGGAGTCCAACCACCATACCTAGCCTCTATATTTCTTGAATCTATTATTTATACATTCTGCACTTTATATTTATACAAGCATTACGCTTATTTTATAAAAACCTTTTCTAAAATCCAAAGTGAATGCAAACTATCACAAACTTAAATAACGCTAGTGAAGCTTCGACACGATCCCTGTGGATACGAACTCATTCTATACACTAGAGTGTGAATTATTACTCGACGACAGACTGGTACACTTGCCAGACCGTAGTCAGTATGACATTTACATGTGAATTAGTATTATGAATTATTACATGGGTGGAGAGAACTTTGCCTGTAGATCCTTGGTATATTGGTAGTCCTGTCATCAAGGGATTTGGTCGTGGGTCGAAAGTACTCGGGATTCGTACAAGTTTGTTTTCCGTTTTCACTTATTTCTTGTGTTGTATGGCATGAAGCTGAAATGTAGAGGAGCAAAAGATGAGTATTCAAAATGACACCCTTATAAGCTTGAGATCCTTATTTTGGAATTTCCCCCGAATATATGTGGATTATGCCATCTTAATTTTCTTTGTTGGAATATTTGTATATTAAATGTAACATCCCGACTCTAATTAATAGAAGAATATTAATTAGAGAAGATCAATGGACACTAATTGAAAATATTTCTATTAAATATAAATGAGAAATTGTAAAATAAGTGTCAAAGTCTTGATACCAAGTGGCACCTACACTTTATAATTAACCACACAAGACCAACTCAATCTCATTCCCTCACTTTCATTTCCCTAATGTTGCAGCATCAACAAAGAAAAGAAAACTAAAACTCTCTCTTCACTCTCTTCATTCACGCCGTATCATCATCATCATCTCTAAGCATCCCTATTGCAACACAAAACCCACATGCAATTTCACAAGTAGAATCCCCATAACTCAAGCTTCAAATAGATGTGAGTTTCAATCCAAACCTCCCACTACTCCATTCAAATTCGTGTCATCCAAGAATAAGGTAAGAAAGTGTTAATTTTCTCTTTCTCTGTACTTAAAAGGTAATTTCTCACTCCTCGTGATTTCAATTGAAATTCCGTTTGTTGGTATGGATAACTAACACAATTGCGGTCAGTTGAGCTTCAGTCTCGTAATTTTATAGGCGAGATGAGTTCTGGAGATGTTTTCAAAGTTGGAGGTTCAACATAGAAATTGTGCAGGAAATGTTGGAACATGTCTGCATTCAAACCATAAATTATCTCTCCCTGTAACTCTGATTGATCTGATTCCAGTTGCCATAGTTAGATAACTCAATTCCGGTCATTTCGACATAGGTGTCGTAATTTTTGGTTCATTATTGAGGTCTGTGGACGATTTTAAAGTAGAGGGCCTGATGCAGCAGTTATACAGAAAATTCTGTTTTGGATTTATAACTTTTCGCTGCAAATTCAGTTTCTCGGAGAGCTCCAAAGTTGTTAGCATGGTGTTTAAAGCTTCTGAGTTAATCTCATTTATGTGAGTTCTTAAGTCCTTAACCTTAGAATTATGTTTAGAAGCTTAGTTTCCCCAAATATGATTATGCATGCAAATATTAGGATTTAGGAATTAGAATCATTGAATGAGTAGGAATAAATCCCAATTCTTACTCCTATATAATCAATTTATTACTGTAAAATATGTTTATAACAAGTTGCATGAAGATTGTAGGTGAATTCTTGAAAAACGACACATTTTGTAAAAACAGGGGCCTGTTCTCTAATACTCGCCGTAGCGAGTGCCTGCTCGCCATAGCGAGTGTTGATGTTCTGTATAGCTCGCCAGGCGAGTGTTACAGGTCTGCCAGCATATTTTCATCAATTAATTGAATATGTTCTAAACAAATCAAGTTGGAATTTGAAAATTAAGGTTATCCATTTGACCATAATTTTATTTCACATAACTTTATTGATTGACCATAATATATGTACGTTTTACTATACTTTTAGTATTATTTTGTTTGGGATAATTCTTTTAGTATTTTTTATGTGCATTGCAATCAATTAAAGCTACACTGAGACAATATATACATAGCAATTACCTAAAACACATAACAATTCTAAGAAAAAGAAATAAGATGTAATTTATTCTGTGATAAAAAAGAAAAGAAATAAGATGAATTTATGCTGTTTGAATTTTAAATTGTAAATCATACTTCTTTCTTTGATATGCAGCCCAAAGGAAAATTGTCGAGATGTTTTGTCAACAATTACATGTTGAAGTTTGAGAATTATATATTGCATTATCAAAGGTTACACCAAGAAAAGAGTTAAAGGTAGCAATACCGACGATGAAGGTGAAGATTCAAATACAACTGGAAATGTGGTTTACAAAGACGTGTTCCATATTGTTCAGTAGTTAACGATGAATTATTATAAAGATCACTTTATCTGTTTTTTATGTAATTTTGTCATTATTTTTATGATTTTAATTATTCATTGTTGTTCTATGTATACCGCATAATTTCAGTTCCAATTTATCTATATTTTCTTAAATTTTTTACTACAAAAAATAAACTATACATATAATATTCTACATAATTTGTGCATCGCACATGTAGTAGTTTAGTAAAGATAATCATAACAAATTTGGCTTGATAATTATCTCCTAACTAACAAATCTCATCTTTTGTTACTTATTTTATCTAAAGGTTTTATGGTAACTAAAATTCCTTATTTTTAGCTTAAACTATTTTTATAATTTTTTTTTATATTTTATTTAATTCTTTAAGGGGCCGGCCCTAAAGCCCGTAGGGCCAGCCCATGATTACCCATGAAAAAGATAGGCTCGGGGGACCAGCTCGATAAGGCCCAATTTTTTTTGAAGCCCGACCCATATAAAACTTTAGGGCTAATGGGCCGGTTCAATAGCCCAGCCTGTGTTTGCACAAACAAAAAAATGAATCATTCACTACCAAAAACTCATAAAAAATATCTTCTTTTAAAAAATCAAGAATACCCTCCACCTAATCCATCTAATCCTAATTCTCACACACCTCAACATCCTAATACCTTCTCTATAAATACCACCTCTTGTGCTTATTTTTGAGTTTTATCTTTTTGAGCTTTTTCTTTTTATTTTTTATAAGCATTTTGTAATATCCCTAATTAATTAATTAATAAATTATGATAATTTGTTCTATTAATCTCAATTAAAATGTAATTTTTTTTAGTGAAAGACATTAATGGCAGAAGAGTAATAAAGTGGAAGTTCAAGGGTGCTTGGCAAAGTTTTATAAGAAAAAGTACTTAGGTCTAGTTAAAAAAAAAAAGAAGAAAAACACTAGTCCTTTGGTCTCTCTCGTGAACTTCCAGAACCCTCCATTTCTTTTGCTTCTTCCATTCTCATACATAAGATTTTCCATGTGATAGATTCATGAAGATTATGGATCCTGCATCTAATTAGAGCTATAAATTCAAGTTAGTAAAGAAGAAGAGGTTTAAAAAAAGGTTATAAGTGCTAGGGATTTGTCTTTACTTCACCATCTCCGTCTTTCTATCAAGAATCACCTTAAAAAAAAAAAAAGACAAGGTGAGTTCTTATTATGATTGATTTATAGTTAGTGTAATAGAAACTAAATGTTAATGTTATGTAAATGAAGTGCATGTAAAAGGATTTAGGGATTTCAATACCAATTTCATTTAAAAATATAGTTAGAAAAGTAAGTACTCAAATTTGAAATGTTAGTGGCTAGAATTTTGTTCATCTCAATTCATGAGTTAAATAGTGTTCCATATATATATATATATATATATATATATATATATATATGAAATTTTGGGCTGATATGAAATTGTTAGTTATACACTTAAAGTAAAATGTTAGAAAAATCAATTCTTGGAAAGCTAGTTGAAATGTTGCTGCTATAAATTAGAATTTGATTTCTACCATTGCAATTCATGTGCCAAATAGAATCTTGTGTATGTTTAAAAGTGGAGCTGCTATGTATTAGCTTGGACATACTAGAACGCATGATCCGGATGTTGTTAGTTGTGTGTAGGATTTTGGAGGTTTAATCCCTTGGTCTTGAAATCTGAAACACTGGGAATAGTTGGAATGACTAGAAGAAATTTAATCCTTTTCCTTGATTAGACTTAGAACCTTAAAGGAATGAAATATTAATTGATTATTTTTGTAATCGAGGTTGAATATTGATCATAGTTACTAATCAAATTGATCAAGTAGTTAATAGTATTGCTCAGATTAAGTATATCCCTTATTGAACATTAATTCCCTTAGCTTGAGAATTTAAAGAATAAACTAGTGTTAGTTTACAAATTTAGAATGATAAGAAATTGTGAGTAGATAGTTTACCGTGTGACAAGATACGCGATATGAGATATGGATATGTTATTATTATTTTCAGCTGTAGATGTGCATGTAGAACTTCGTGTTTGACTAACAATTGGTTTAGGTTGAAGAATTTATCATATATTGTTCCCTTTGATGTTGTATAGATTATTTTGGTATAAGTTTTCAAAGTACGATCATTTCAGTTTAAAGTTTGTTTGATGAAACTTAGAGAACTACGTGGCTTTGATTCCCTAATTGTTTGGGATACGTAGGACCAGGGATCCTCCCTGTCGAGCTATAATTTCAGTCTCTATTTAGATTACTTATGAGCTATCTAGCATAAGATTAACTGAGTTTTGATTTATATACTTTGGCATACGTTTGATGTGTTGAGAAATATGATTGTGAGATGTATGTTTTTGGAAAATGTTGATATTTTCTAATTGGATTCTTTTTACTTATGGTTTATAAAAAGTGCAATAATTTCAATTCCGTTTGGACTGTATGTATTTCGACAAAAGCTTTCGAAAGGTATTGAAACATGGTTTTAAGCGATGTATTTCAAGAATCACGATTATAATGACTACGACTTAGGTGCACCTAGGGGGAATTACCCGTTAGATGGAGCCACCCCTATGGAAAGGCCGCTATTAGGAGGAGAGGGCTATCAACGGGATGTGTAAGTTTAAGAGTGCAATCTAAGAGGGGGGGGGGGGGGGGGGGGGGGGGTGAATTAGGTTCTATAATTTTTTCGGTTATTGTAGAGATGTTATGGTAATTATTATTTTTTCGGAAAGTTTATGATGAAGGTATGAACAATATGGAGAAAAATAAAAAGTGTAGGGAAGAGAAGAAGAACACAAAAAATTTATACTGGTTCCCCTTCTAACCTAAGGGTACATCCAGCCCCTTCACTCCTTGAAGGATTTCACTATGACCTTTACAAAGTGAAACAAGAGAACAATCCTCTCTTTTTCACTCTCTTGCTTCCAACAATCCTGGACAGCAAGGTGATTCCCTACAAAGTGAAACAAGAGAACAATCCTCTCTTTTTCACTCTCTTGCTTCCAACAATCCTGGACAGCAAGGTATTCACAATAAACTGAATTTTGTACAAGAGTTTGAATACAATAGAATTTTGGTATACAAAGTTCTAGACTTTGTCTTCTATTTCAATATAACAATTCAGAATTATAAAACTCAAAGTGCTCAAGAAACTTTTGTTTGATATGAAATTATATATGCAGGAAAGTTTCTAAGAGTTTTTATGAAAGATTATGCAGAGAATTGTTATTAGAAAGTTTTTGAAAGTGATTGAATGTTGTTTGAAGAAATTCTGATGTATATTTATATAGAGAATATGATACCTCTTGGAGTATAAAATTGCAATGATTTGGAAGAGGTATAATAATGAAAAGGTGTGTTTGCATGTCAGAATTTTCAAAAACAAACATAGGTAAATCGATTTACCAAAAGGGTCAATCGATTTCCCTTTGTTCCAACGTTAAAAAATTTGCCAAATTGCACTTGGTAAATCGATTTACATATAAGGGTAAATCGATTTACCCTTTAGATACGCAGAAAAAATATTAAGTCAGGGACACTGTAAATCGATTTACACAAGAGGGTAAATCGATTTACCTTTCTTAAAACTTGAAAAACTTCTAAGTTAAAAACCTATTTGTATAGGAGTCATGCAACATTATTATAGTAACTTTAGAAAGATTTAGATGAAAGTTTATGAGCACCTAAAGCTTATAATAATGAATTGAATATTGTACCTATGAGTATTCCCCATAACTTGATCAATCTCTTCATGTGATCATTTGAATTTCTTCAACCTTGAACACTTGATCATAATCAATCTTTTTCTTCTTTACACATATTTGTCTTCATCAAAATCACTTCAATCTAGAAGATTGTCTTCACATTCACCCTCCTTTTTGATGATGACAAATACATATTTGATGTTTGTGAGTTTTCCGGAATACTTCCCCCCCTAGGATGCATATCTCCCCCTTAATCCATGACTTGTATTTATTTGAAAATTCGTGATGTTCCTGAATATCAAGGAGACAAGGAAAACACACAGACATATATACATCCTTCTCCCCCTTTTGACATTATCAAAAAGAAGGGAAAGATGAGTAAGATTAAAAAAAATATTTAAGATTGATCTTCATCAAAATAAATAGTTGGAGATGACAACTCATTGAAACTTTGATAAACTTTGCTTCTCCTAACAATGTTAACTCCCCCTTGATCAATGTTCCCTCTTGATATTTGAATGAGAGTATTTTTGAGATATTGCTTGCTGCAATTGTTAGAGAAAAACATACATAGACATCTTCTCCCCCTTTGTTATTAGCAAAAGGAAGGGAAACGAATTGAAAATTTATGAACATATTATTAATTCTTTTACCTATGAGTTTTACCTCATGATTTGCTTCATCTTCAATCAAACATTCATCCTTGGTGAACTTGATTTTGAAGCCTTTGTCACAAAGTTGGTTTACACTTAGAAGATTGTACTTTAGTTTTTCAACATAAAGAATATCTTCAATGGATGTGAAAGGTGGTGCACCAACTTTGCCTATGCCAAGAATTTTTCCTTTGTTGTTATCTCCATAAGTGACATAACCCTTGGCTTTAAGCACTATATTTGAAAATTTGCTTATATCTTCCGTCATATGCTTGGAGAAACCACTATCAAGATATATACCATAGATTTGTAGTGATCTTCAAGCAAACCTACAAAACAAATTAAATTTTGTTTGGTACCCAAGTTGCTTTGGGTCATTCATAATTAGTTTCGTTCTTTACCCACACATAATGTCCACTTGGAACACTAAAGTTTCTTACATAACAAGCATTAGGTGTATGGCCACTTATACCACAATAAAAACAAGTAGGAACAAAATTACTTCTATATCTAGGAACATAAGATTTCTTTTTAGATAATCTCTTCTTAAGATGATGATTAACTTTTTGTGCTTTATTCACTTCCTCTTTGTTGGATTGGTCAATTGCCTTAACAAAGATAGTTTTACTTGTACTTGGTTTGTCAAATTTAGAATAACCAAGTCCACTTTTATCATTAGAATATCTTTGTTGACTAAGGATATTGTCCAATCCAACTTGTCCTTTTTCATATCTTTTAAGAACTCTTTTTAATTGGACAATTTGGAAGGAAAGTGAATCACACTCTTTGCATGTAAAATTCTGTTTTTCTTTTTCAAGAAAACTTTGTTTTTCAACTTCAAAATTCATTTCCATGGTGTCAATCTTTTCTTCAAGAGATTGAATTTTTTTCTTTTGTGTTGACACCGTTTTATATAGAATTTTACATTCATTAAGTAATTCATTAATAGCACTTTGATAATCATTATCACAAGAAGAAGATTTACTACTAACCTCTTCATTTTCATCATCGGAATGATGTGATGCCATTAAAGCAAGATTTGCATATTCTTCGCTTTCCGAGTCGGTTGATGAACTTACTTCATTATCATTCAATGCAATATATGCTTTTTTAGGCTTTGACCCCTTTCTTCTTTTGAAACTACTTTTCTTTGCAAGTTTTGGACAATCCGTCTTTATGTGTCCTTGTTTCTCACATTCATAACATGTGACATTTTGTGTGGATGTAGATGTTTCATTCTTCTTTTTCACAAGGTTAGAATTAATATCTTTATTAATAAAGAATTCACATAACCTTTTTACAAGGTGCATGAAGTTCTCGTCTTCTTCCGGGTCATCTTCTTTTTCATTTTCTTTGGAATCAACCTTTAAAGCAATGCTTTTGGATTTCTTATTTTGATTCTCATGCTTTTCAAGTCTTCCAAGTTTCGTCTCATATTCTTGAAGTTTTCCGAACAACGTTGCGGAAGACATTTTGGATAGACTTTTCTTCTCGGATATTGTCGTCACTTTTGGTTGCCATTCTCTGGTTAAAGATCTAAGCACTTTAAGATTAAGTTCATCATTAGTAAGAGTTTTACCAAGTGCTTTTAAATGATTTGTCAAGTGCACGAATCTTTTCTACAAATTCAGGATTGATTCTCCGGGCTGCATTGTGAATAATTCGTACTCTTGACTCAATGTATTCAATCTAGATCTTTTAACTTCAGCGGTTCCTTCATGAGTTTCAACCAATGTATCCCATATTTCCTTTGCCGTTTCACATGTTGAAATACGGAAAAATTCATCCATGCTAAGCGCACTCTGAAGTATATTGATGGCCTTTTTGTCATTGAGTACTTTTTTCTTATCATCTTCATCCCATGAACTTTGTATTTTGGGTGTACCTACTCCATTGACAACACTCATGGGAATAAATGGACCTTCTGCAACAGCATTCCATATACCATCTCCTTGTGCTTCTAAATGTGCCTTCATGCGAATTTTCCAAAAATCAAAATATTCACCACTAAACAATGGGGGCTTGTTACTACTACCACCATCTCTAAAAGTAGGATTTGCGGAAGCCATTCTGGATCTTTTAGGAACAAGTAACCTATAACTTGCTCTGATACCAATTGTAAGTTTAAGAGTGCAACATAAGAGGGGGGTGATTTAGGTTCTATAATATTTTCGGTTATTGTAGAGATGTTATGGTAATTATTATTTTTCCGGAAAGTTTATGATGAAGGTATGAACAATATGGAGAAAAATAAAAAGTGTAGGAAAGAGACGAAGAACACAAAAGATTTATACTGATTCCCCTTCTAACCTAAGGGTACACCCAGTCCCTTCACTCCTTGAAGGATTTCACTATGACCTTTACAAAGTGAAACAAGAGAACAATCCTCTCTTTTTCACTCTCTTGCTTCCAACAATCCTGGATAGCAAGGTGATTCCCTACAAAGTGAAACAAGAGAACAATCCTCTCTTTTTCACTCTCTTGCTTCCAACAATCCTGGACAGCAAGGTATTCACAATAAACTGAATTTTGTACAAGAGTTTGAATACAATAGAATTTTGGTATACAAAGTTCTAGACTTTGTCGTCTATTTCAATTTAACAATTCAGAATTATAAAACTCAAAGTGCTCAAGAAACTTTTGTTTTATATGAAATTATGCAGGAAAGTTTCTAAGAGTTTTTATGAAAGATTATGTAGAGAATTGTTATTAGAAAGTTTTTGAAAGTGATTGAATGTTGTTTGAAGAAATTCTGATGTATATTTATATAGAGAATATGATACCTCTTGGAGTATAAAATTGCAATGATTTGGAAGATGTATAATAATGAAAAGGTGTGTTTGCATATCAGAATTTTCAAAAACAAACATAGGTAAATCGATTTACCAAAAGGGCCAATCGATTTCCCTTTGTTCCAACGTTAAACAATTTGCCAAATTGCACTTGGTAAATCGATTTACATATAGGGGTAAATCGATTTACCCTTTAGATACGCAGAAAAAATATTAAGTCAGGGACACTGTAAATCAATTTACACAAGAGGGTAAATCGATTTACCTTTCTTCAAACTTGAAAAACTTCAAAGTAAAAAACCTATTTGTATGGGAGTCATGCAACATTATTATAGTAACTTTAGAAAGGTTTAGATGAAAGTTTATTAGCACCTAAAACTTATAATAATGAATTGCATATTGTACCTATGATTATTCCCCATAACTTGATCAATCTCTTCATGTGATCATTTGAATTTCTTCAACCTTGAACACTTGATCATATTCAATCTTTTTCTTCTTTACACATATTTGTCTTCATCAAAACCACTTCAATCTAGAAGCTTGTCTTCACAGGATGTAGACTCCTTGATCGATATAGTTGATGTTTTATTACTCGAGAGAAAAGAGCTATTCGTTAGATGGAGCTACCACTAAGGGAGGCCACTCTTAGGAGGAAAGAGCTATCAACGAGATGGAGCTAGCTCTCGCTTTTAGCAATGTAATGATCGATGGATTCGATAATGTGTTTTCCGAATCGAAGAGAAAAGGGCTATCCGTTAGATGGAGCCGCCACTAAGTGAAAGGCCACTCTTAGGAGGAAAGGGCTATCAGCGAGATGGAGCCATCTCTCGATTCTCTTGCAACGGTTTTTGTTTTACTGAATTTTTTATATTTTCTTTAAAGTCGTTTATTTGATTCCATCAAATTGTATGAGATTTATAACAAGGTTGATTATTTTGATTCTTTTAATTATACCTGATTTCTATATTCTTGTAAAATTGTTTATTTAGTCATTAGGCTTGCAGGACTAGTATTAGTCTGTGCTCCGGTCACGATGTGAGTTTGAGTCGTGACACATTTCCTGCAAAATCTAAGCTCAAATGTATGTTCTACGCAAGGTTGTCAGAACCGGACCGGTCATTGAACCGGTGAGCTTAAATATGTATGTTCAATGGTCGGACCGGGATCGGACCGTTTTTAATTAAATATATAATTTTTATATTTTAAATAATATAATCATAATAATAATAAACTAATATTAGACAATATATATAATTTTACACTATTAAAAATTGAAGTCCATATAAAAGCTTATAATTGTATAATTTAAATTAAAAAAATAGTTATTGAGAAAGATTGTTGCTTTTTTCTTTATATTTATTTTAAATTTGTTGGTAATTTACAACAAATATAAATTTAAGTATGTTTTATAAAATAAAATAAATATGTCTTTTTTAATCTCATTACAAATTTCTTAATAAAAAATAAAGTTAAATGTGTTTTGTAAATAAAAATAGAGTTTCTTTGTATATGAACTACTCTATGAAGTCCCACATTGGAAAAATCTCATACTTCCACTTGGTTATAAATAAGCGTTTGTTAGGATGTTTCTTAGTGCATTTGAAGTGTCCCACTTGATTGGTCATCATTTAATGTGACTTTTAGTGGTATGAGATTGACCCAACTTAATTTGTGGATTTTTTTTTTAATTTTTTCAATTAAAAAAATAAGTAATTTTTTTAAACCGGTTCAGGTTTTGAACCGCCGGTTTTTTCCGGTTTTCGGTCAGTTTTCCGGTTCAATGACCGGTTCATGTGCATACCGGTTTTGCGGCTGACTCGGACCGGATGCAGGTCCGGTTCCCGGTTCGGCCAGTCCGGTTCTGACAACCTTGGTTCTACGTGAAAAACACCTTAACACATAATTTCTTCTTCTTCCTCAAATAATATAGAGCCAGAACGCAGAAAAAAGAAGCGAAACACCATTAATACACCTTCAAACTACACTACTAAAAACTCAAAAGTTAACTAAGAGCATCCACAATGGAGCTCTCTATTTTCTAGTACTTAAATGGATCCCACGTGTACACATCATAAATTTATATTTTTTTAATAATAGTTCCTAATAAGTATTCAATTCCTCCAACCCAACACCTCTAAAAAAATTTCAAATGGGTCTCACTAATAACACATCCTACCAATAATTCTACATAATTATAAATGGGTCCCACGAAAATGACATAGGTACCACTTCTTATTGTAGCACCAGTACTTATTAGGTACTAATTTGAGTTTTGCTCCAATGGTAGTACCTATTAGGTACTAGAACTTAGAAAAATAAGTACCACCATTGTAGATGCTCTAAAAAATAACGTAAGTATATCATTTTTCCCGATTTTTCACGTAGAACACAAATCTGAGTTTAGATTTTGTAGGAAATGCTTATAAAAAATAAAAATAAAAAGAAAAAGCTTAAAAAAACAAAACTAAAAAATAAGCACAAACAAGCAAAACTAAACCGTTAGAAAACAATAAAATGTGTCCAGAAGCTTAAATCAACTCGAAAGCTACTTTATTCTAGTCTTGAATAGACCTAACTAAGTCAAAAAATTTCTAGCTTTGGTGAGGTTTTGGATGTGACTTTGTGGGTCTGTTTTGTGCTATTTTTAGTGTTTTTGGCTTTTTAGAGGTAGTTATGAGCTTGTATTAGAAAAAGAATGAAGTTTTCTGAAGGTTTGAGTGTTTTTGGGATTTTGAATGAAATGGTGAATTTTGGTTAAGAGAAAATCCGACCTTCTCTCACTTGGGTGATGGTTGGTATTTATAGAGAATGTATTAGGGTGTTGAGGTGTGTGAGAATTAGGGTTAGATGGATTAGGTGGAGGGTATTCTTGGTTTTTTGAAAGAACTAGTGTGCTGCCCGTGCTACGCACGGTTTGACGGATCGTCAAGCCATATAAATCAAGCTATAAGATATTTTTTTTTGTGGATTTAGGTTTTGTAATATTCAAGTTGTATTATTTTCATGTATTTATTATTTTCACACGAATTTTAAAAAAATTTAGTAATAACTTATAATAGTGATTCTTTGTAAAAAAAAAACTTATGATAGTGATTTTAAAACTTTTATTGGCGATAAAAAAATAGTCATTTGCCCGTGAATTAAAATTTTATTAGTAATAACTTATAATAGTTATTTTAAGTTTTTTACCAGAGATTAAAAATGTAAATTAGAATTTTGTATCAATAATAGTTTGTAATAGTGATTTTAAATTTTTTATCAGCAATAAAAATTGTCATCTCCCCGTGAATTTTTTTAAAAATTAATAAAAACTTATAATAGTTATTTCAAAAATTTTGCTGGCGATAAAAAATAACAAAAAGTTAATCATTTTAAACTCAAATACATATCTTAAATAATCAAGGACAATGGTGCTTTCGTCATCTAAGTTTCATGTTTAATCATGGCTTATTCTTAGCCTTGGCTTCAAATCAAGCCCTATGCAGGGCAAAATCAATGGAAAAACATATTTTAAGCAAAACTGCGAGTGTAGTAACAACAAAAATAAGCTTTATGACATATCAATGAAGAGGATAAATTTTATATCAAACACTCATTATAAAAAAAAAAATCAACATTTTCCAATTCTACATAAGGTATGAAAATGCTTTTGTGAGAATGGCAATACATTAGTTGTGTAGTTGATTTTAGTTTTTTTTTTTTTTGTGAGAATGTCAAACTAAAAAGACGGAACCAAGGCTAAGCCTCATTCAAAAATTAATAATTATAGATGCAAACTAAAAAGAAGGGTTTTCTTAACTTGCAAGGGATAAGGAACGATAAATTTTTATTAGTAATACTAACTTATAATATTAATTTAAAAAAATTTATTAGAGATATAAATTGTCATATTTTGTAACAATAATAGTTTATCATAGTGATTTTAAATTTTTTATCAGCGATAAAAATTGTCATTCGTCTGTGAATTATAAATTTTTATTAATAATTTATAAGGCCTTGGTTATTCGATTGATGATATCCTATATTGTCAATTCTTTGATCAAAGAATGAATAAATGATTTTGATCGAGGAAGAGGCAAATTAGATGATTTGGAAAGGAATAATCCAAGCCATTGATTTAACAATTAATTCAAATCTTTATATACGGTTGCAAAAATTATAATGTGGTTTTTATTTCTAGTGGATATTATATGTTATAGTTTGTGATTTATATATTTGTTGTATATAATAAATAAAGTGTAAGAAACACTATACACTAAATTCTATCTTATAAAAATAATTTGCATTAATTTTGATCTCTTACAAAAATATATTATAACCAAAATGCACCAAGTCAACAATACTTCACCATTTTAGTCATTGAAGCAAAAAATAAATCAAGTGGATTCTACACATTTCAAGAAAGGAGACATAATAAAATATGAATGAAATTAGCATTGCTTCTTAACAAAATGCTCCCACACAATTCCAAGCTTTCTTGTTTCAAATATGAGATGTGTTCTTTGTCTAAATTTTTTGGCTGCAAAAAAAAAAAAAAAACTCATAAGTTAAGTTAAGAAGAAAATTAGTGAAACATAAGCATGACATTATTTTTTAATCAAACATGACTTAGTTATGAACATCACAAATTAATATCAACTCATTGTAAATAGAAAACTAATATTAAGATTGACATTTTTATGCTTTATTTCATTAAAGGGTTTTCGTTTATTTGGTTTTTTAAAAAAGAAAAGAAAACTAATAACTTAATATTTTTGTATTTTTATTATTTCATTGGATTTAGATAAAATGAGGAAAAAAATAGTCGAATAAAGTAATAGAAAATAAATAAATAACACAAAAAAAATACAAACAAAAAGGGGTGAAGATTGAAAGGACATTGGGGTGCAAAAAAGCATTAGTCTACACAAAAAAGAAAATCCAAGGTCCAGCCCAACAGACCCAGCTGAGCTAAGCTCCAAACAAAAATGAGGGGAACGACCAGGGTCGTCTGATTGATCAAACGTCCCTGATTTGATCAAGTTATAAAGCATCTGGGCCATCAGATTTGATCAAATGGATGTGATAGGAGGTGCATGATAAGCGTGCCCGTATTGGAACCAAAGGGGCATAAATACCTAAATTATTCACAGAATCCTCATTTCTTAATTTTCCTTCTCTCTCTTCACTTGCTTTCTGTCTTTCTGCTCTCTCTTCTCTCCCACTGTGTTCATCATCTTGTATAAACTTTTATCAAACCCAAGCCAATTTCCGGCGGCAACCATTGACCGGCGAGACTTCGGTGGCGGCGCCACCGGGTCGGCCGCCGCCTACCACCACCAAAATCTCAAAATTATCAAAAATTAACCCAAAATCCTTATTTTTTCCAGTTTTAATCATGAATAAAACATTAGAAATATCAAACGAACCTTAAATTCAAAAGTTCCCAAAAAAAACCTAGATCTTCACATAATCATGCAATAGAGAATCAACAATAATACATGCAAAAAGAAAGGTAAGTTTAATTCTCTTTTTGTTTTTTTTTTTTTTTTTTTTGTTCTTCTATTTTCCTTTCTCTTACTGCTTCTTCTTCTTTCTCATCTTGCTAGGTTACTATGGAGGCAAGGATTGTAGAAAATAAAGATTTTTTTTGTCTAGACAATTTTTTTTGGTTGAGTTAATTCGATTTTTTTTTTGGATATTTACCTTTTTTATAAATGGAAAAGATCTTTTTTATTTTCCTTTTTTAGATATGTTTCTGTTTTTTTTTTTGTTAGATCTAAATAAATTAATATATAAAATATTTTCTTTTCTCTGTGTAACTTTCTCTCTTTTTACAGAAAATGTTAAATCAAATCATGTAGAACAAAATAATTTCATGAATTTTATTATTTAAATATAGAACTAAATTTTTATCGTTTTGTAATATGGACTTTTATCTCTTTTTAAATTGTATAATTGTAAACACAATTTATATATGTGGCCTTAATTCAAAAACCCTTATTTATCCGTTTTATACACCGATTAAGCCTCAAAAACACAAAATCAAACTCCAAAAAAAAAATTAAACCAAAAAACCTTAGATCGGTTCTATTTTTACCTTTTTTAACACCAATCCAACCTGAAAATCATAATAAAATATACAACTGCAGCAATAAAAATTCCAAATAAACTGTAAGTTTTTTTTTTCTTTTCTATTTATTTTCGTTTTTTTTATCTTCTGTTCTTATTCTTCTTTCTCTTTCTTTTTTCCAGGTTTTGATGAATGCTAGAGACTGATATTTTTTTTAGATTTAGGGCTTTAGTTTTTTTGGATATTGTTTATATATTATTATATGTATATGTTATTATATTAAAATAGTTTCATTACTATAAAATTAAGTCTTGCACTATTCTTTTTGATGAAACTTTTTGCTCTATTTTTAATGACTCATCTACTGTATGTTTTTTGTATTTTTGAAAGTTTTTTTGTGGCCTTATACCATTTCTTGTGTTATCTGTGTGCCTTATAATATTTATTTGCAATTTTAAAAAACAAATAAATTAGGTCTTCCAATTTTTATGCGCTGGTTTTTGTTGTGGCAATGCTTTGTTTTTGTTTCCTTTTGTTTTAGTGGCCTCTGTCTTGCCAGCAGAAGTGGGACTATGTTTGTTGCTATTTTGTATCCTTCTTTTAAGGTTTCTTTTGTACCAATATTACTTTCCATACATGGCTTATGTTTGTTGCTATTTCTTGTGTACCAATATTTGGTTGATTTTTTGAATAAATTTTTGATGTTCAAAAAAAAAAAAATCTACCAATTTTTATACATTTTTTTTATACAAATGGGGCTTAAGCCAAAAAAAAAAAGACTAAATAGCAATGTTTCAGATCTTATTTTTCTTCTATCTAGATCTATTATTCTATACATTTTTTTATACAAATGGAACCTAAGCCAAAAAATAAAATCAAACTAAATAGTAATAACTCCAAATCCAATTCTTCTTTTTTTTTCTTCGATCATCCTCAACTGCAAAAAAAAAAATTGTTAGTAATATTATATTACAATGTGAAATAAAAACAAATTGAGGAGAAAAAAATTGATATGTGTGTGCGTGTGTGAGAGAGAGAGGAGAATAAACACATAAAATGCAAAAAAATAGATTGTTGAAAGTGAGAATAAAATAAGGATTTTTAAAAGAAAAAGGAAAAAAGAAAAAGACGGAGCTGTGAGTTGAAGGAAAGAAAGTGAAAATGAAGTGTGTGAGTGGTGTAGTTTTAGAAAGAGTTGGTTTATATAGAATTGGTAGAATGATTTGTGGAAGACACTTGTTTATAGAGATACATGCATGATGACACTTATGCCTTTCATTTCATATACACTTGTCTCTTGCCTTTCATAACATATCATTGATATACATGCATGAAGACACTTGTCTTTTCCTTCTTTTATTTTCCTTTATCTTTTATTTGTAGTAAAAAAATAACATGTTAATAGATTATTGGCCAAAGGGAAAATAGGGCACATGTGGATTCCATGTGGCACCTAGGGTTTGAGCTAGGGTTGGAATTAGGGTTGGAGTCACTCTAGGGTTGGATCTAGGGTTGGAATAACTATAGTTCTAGGGTTGGAATTAGGGTTGGGGGCGTTTTAGGGTTGGAGTTAGGGTTGGAATTTGAAAAGTATGTCTTACTTTTAGTATAGTTAATAGATATTTTTTATGAGTTTTTGGTGGTTAATGATTCATTTTTTGTTTGTGGATGGTGAGATGTTGATGAGTTGTCATGGTTTAGAAAGTCCTAGAAGCTTAGGATAAGAATAAGGATCGAAGCTGAATTTGAATTTTGTTGGGCCTTGTTTTGTGAAATCAAAAGTAGATAATAAAGAAAATAAATATTAAAGAAACGTGCACATGCAAGAAACTATAATTATAATCAAAATATGTACTAAATTTCTGATTAAGTTTCTGTTCTAACTTTAAATCTAAAACAAACCAATAAAAAATTCCCAAACTCTTTTTGAGATAAAAAATGGAACCTCTATCTTTTAAATCAAGAACACAAAACAGCATAATCCCAAATACAATAAAACAAATTAAACCCAGAATTTATATAAGGATAGAACAAAGAGTTCAAAAGATTATGAATAGCAATGTTGTGTCCCCTAGAATTAAGAATGTTATTTTTACGCGAATTGGTTTTGCTATTCAAAAAGGGTTAGCGGCGCAGCTTGTTGTCCGTTTGCCTTTAATTCATATGTAATGACCTATATTTATTATTGGAAAATGCGTAAAGATATCAAATTAATAAATAAATAAATAAATAATAATAATAAAAAAAGAACAGATAAACAAAATTGAAAAAAGGCTGTTTTTTCTCAAACTTGAGCTCAGGCTATGTTGTCGAAAACACAGATCAGATGCATTTAAAGGATAACCAAGGGAGTGAAAAACTAAGCAGGTTGAGTAGGGTATGGGTATTGGTATTGGAAAATTAATTCATATGAAGAGAATTGAACTTAGACTATATATATATATATATATATATATATATATATATATATATATATATAAATGTGGAGAGAGAAAGTAGAGAGAGGAGGAGAGGGTTTCCACTCTAGGAAACCGGTTTCTAGCTATTTTCATCGGATGAACCAAATTTCAACCTCATTTTTCATCACTAACTTTCCTATGGAGTTAGGATGGGGAGATATCTGGAAGATTTTCGTGAAGTTCGGGAGTGTGAGTGATGTCTACATTCCGAAGAAGGTGGACAAATGGGGAAGGAAGTTTGGCTTTGTGAAGTTTAAGGATGTTAGGGATGCTGATGAGATGTTTAAGAAGTTACAAGAAGTCTGGTACGGGACAACCAAACTCTCGGTGAAACGGGCAAGGTTTGGAAAAGAAGACCAGAAAGAGGAGGATTCAGGTACCAAGACGGTTCTTCCTAGGTGAAGGGTGGCGCTGAATGTGAAGGTGATAGAGGGTGTGTCCTTCAAGTCGTTATTGTTGAAGGGGAAAGGGACTCGGTGTGCTGACGTGGAGGATGAAGGTGGGGTTAGAAGGAAGTCTCGTCTTCATAGTGTGGAGGATTTAGCCCCTCTACAGATAGAGGTTTGTGAGTCCACGCTGAAGGAGTTGGAGGGTAGCAAGGTGGGGTTTCTAAAAAACTCGATGGATTTCTCTTCTTTCCAAGAGAGGTTGATGTTAGATGGTCACCATGAAGTCAAAGTGATACAAATGGGAGGAAATATGGTCCTTTTTCAAAGTCCTTGTGAAGGTGAACTTGAGGAGGTGATGAAGTGCAGTAAGTTATGGTGGGAGAATTGCTTCTCAAAAATCATTCCGTAGAAACCGAATTTATTGTCTGAAAGTAGGGTGACATGGATCTAGATTTTTGGTATCCCTCTCCATGCTTGGGATGAAGGCTGTTTCAAGTCAGTAGCAGGTAGATTTGGTGTGTTCCTTATTTTGATGAAGCCACTATCTCTAATCACCATTTTTATGTGGCAAGGGTGAAACTTAGAACGGTGCGAAGAGTGTTGATTGATACGGATGTTCAACTGTCTGTGATGGGAAGTACTTTTGATGTGTGGGTGGTGGAAGAAAGATGTTGCTGTGGACTTGAAGGGCGAGTGGAGGAGGAAGGATCCGATGACAACTCGGGGAGAGCGTCTATGAACTCCGGTGTGGAGGTGTGGCCGGGGCAAAAAGAAGATTTGTTTTCTGATGGTACGGATGATAGCGACAAGTCAGAAGATCAGGGTGGGATTGACTTGTTAGACCAAGGTGGGTCAAAAGCAGCTGTTCTGTAAGTCTCTTCGGCGGGTGCAGTTGTTCAAGAAGGTTATGGGGAAGATGCTTTCTCTAGTCAGCCTTTTGTAGAGGTAATGGTTGGGGAAAAGGTGTTGGAGGGTCATGTCATGGTGGGACAGGTGGAAGGTTTGGGTGAAAGTAGTATGATGATCCCTAGGGAAGAAGGAATAGAGGTACTAGGTTGTAGTGTGAATGGGGGAATGTTGGAAAGAAGCACAGCAGGTTTGGAAGGTGACGTGTTGGGGTTTGAGGAGAGAGAAGTGGTGGTTGGGAGTTTGAATTAAAATCCAGTCCTGCTGGAAGTTGGTGGGGCCGGGTTGGAGAGTAGTATGGTTCCTTGTTCTTGGAATCCTTTCATGGACCCAAAGGAGAGTTTGGGCCTAGACTGGGGTGTTATTCGGGTCGACTCTAGCCCGGGTCCGGATGGGAGTGTTGCACGTGCCCAAGAGGGTGGCTTCCTTAGAGATAATATTAGTGGTGGTGGGGCCCATGTGATCTATTTGGACGTGTCTTCTACCCCTTCACAAGAAGCATGTTTCGTGAAGCAAACTAACAGGAGGGGTCACAAAAAACAAACCTCAAAGAATTCTCGTCCATCTCTTCCTATGGTGAGTGCTCATTTGTCAAAAATGATAGCCATGTCTGCCATGCATGTGGGCCGTCGCAAGAAGAATGGTGAGGCGGTGAAGAAAGGGGTTCAGAAGGGGCCGAGTATTGAAGGGGTGGCTCAAGCTGCTACGATGGCGCGGGTTGATGACTCGGGTCAGAGAGAGGAGGATCAAGAGTTTGAGCTTGAAGTGGTACTTCCTTTTCATGATTCAGGGATTAATTTATTAATTGGCCAAAATGGGGTGGAAGACAGAATTTCGGAGGGGGAGGAAGTGGAGAAGTTGATGGGGATTCAAAGAAAGGTGGGTTTCACCTTTAATGGAAGGGATCAAATATTCAAGGAGAAATTGGTGGAATTGGAAGGTTGATAGGGCAATGAATGTTGCACGGGCGTCCGACATGGGTTTGTAATGATAGTGTGTTTTCATAATATTAGAGGATTGGGGAGTAGGGTGAAGAGGAGGTATGTGAAAGAGCTGATTCCAAAGGAAAGAATTGATTTCTTGGCAATCCAAGAAACCAAGATGGAAGTTATTCACGAGTCTTTAGTTTTCAATCTTTGGGGAGGTGTTGATTGCGATTGAGTTTCCTCCTGGCGGAGGGTAATAGCGGAGGCATTCTATCTATTTGGAGTAAGGTAAATAATTCCCTTGTATTTACTTTTATGGGGGAAGGTTTTGTGGGAGTTTGTATTGATTGGGGGGTGGTGAATAAGAGGTGTGTGGTGGTTAATGTTTATGCTAAATGTGATATTAACGCCAAACGTCGGTTGTGGGAGAATTTGCTTATGTCTAAGAGTGGGTTTGGGGATTGTCTTTGGTGTGTGGTGGGTGATTTTGACTCAGTGAGGCGGAGAGAAGATCGTAGAGGGGTGGGTGTCTCGATTTCCTCTTCGTCGATGGTGGATAGAAAGGAGTTTGATGACTTTGTGGAAGCTTTATTCTTGGAAGATTTAACCCCAGTGGGAGGATATTTCACTTGGATTCATCCTAATGGGATATCTATGAGCCGCCTTGATCGTGTCTTAGTCTCCGAATCATGGTCCTCTTTTTGGGGGGATCAAATCCTTCGGGTTCTCCTTAGAGTGGTGTCGGATCATTGCCCGTTGTTGCTTAAAAGTAGTAATATTGTCTCGGGGCCTAAACCTTTCCGGTTTTGTAACCATTGGCTCCATCACGATGGCTTTGTGAAGTTAGTGGAGGAGGGTTGGGTGATGCATAATGTTACGGGATGGATGGGGTTTATTTTGAAGGAGAAGTTTAAAACTTTGAAAGGTATTATTAAGGGGTGGAAGAGAAGGGAGTTTGATGGTTTTGAGGAGAAGTGCAATCTTCTTGTTACTAATATTAGAAGATTGGATGAGAGGGCGGAGGTTGGCGTGTTGTCTAGTGAGGAGGTGGAGGAGAGGAAGAAGTTCTTTGGTGAGGTGTGGAAGCTTCTTAGATATAAGGAGAGGTTGATCTTCCAACGATCTCGTGCTAAATGGCTAAAAGAGGGTGATGCAAATTCCAAATATTTTCATGGGCGTGTTAAAGCTAGGCAAATGAGAAATGCGATCTCTTGCTTAAGAGTTGGTGATAGGTGGCTTGACTCTTCTACGGAAATTATAGAGGAGGTTCTTTCCTATTTCTCAAATCTTTTTTCCTCTAGTCCGTGGGAGAGGCCTATAATTAATGGAGTGGTTTTCCCCGTTATATCCGATGAGGAAAATTACTTGTTATCTAATCCGTTTACTTTGGCCGAGATTGAGGAGGTAGTTAAGGCGAGTGACGGTAATAAAAGTCCCGGTCCGGATGGCTATAACTTCGCTTTTGTGAAGAAATTTTGGTACTTGCTCAAAGGGGAGGTGAGGATTATGTTTGATCAATTTCACGGGAACGCAATTCTTCCGAAGGGTATGTTGTCTTATTTTATCACTCTCATTCCAAAGGTTCCTAGTCCTTCGGCACTTGGGGAGTTTCGGCATATTTCTCTCTTGGGGTGTTTGTATAAGTTGATAGCGAAAGTGTTGGCGGGAAGACTCTCGAAGGTGATGATCTCGGTGGTTTTCACTAATCAAACAGCCTTTATTAAAGGTCGTCATCTTGTGGACGGTGTGGTGGTCATCAATGAAGTAGTGGATCTTGCGAAGAAATCGGGGAGACATTGTCTAATTCTTAAAGTAGATTTTGAAAAAGCTTACGATTCTGTCGATTGGGGCTTCTTGGAGTATATGCTACGAAGGTTTAATTTTTGTGAGAAATGGATCTCGTGGATCAAAGCTTGTGTGTTTGCGGGAAATCTTTCGGTCCTTGTGAATGGTAGTCCTACGAATGAGATTAATATTCAAAGAGGTTTAAAGCAAGGGGATCCGTTGGCTCCGTTCCTCTTTCTCTTGGTGGCGGAAGGCTTTGCGGGGTTAATGCGTAGTGCGGTGGAGAAAAATCTTTTCAAAGGTTTTGGAATTGGTACGGATGGTCTAAGTGTTTCTCACCTCCAATATGCCGATGACACTCTTTATATCGGGGAAGCGACGATGGAGAATATTTGGGTCTTAAAGGCAATTTTGAGAGGTTTTGAGCTTGCCTTGGGTCTTAAGGTGAATTTTGGAAAGAGTTGCCTAATCGGTGTTAATGTTCCAAATGGCTTTATGATTACGGCATGTGACTTTCTAAATTGTAAACGTGGGGAGATCCCGTTTTGGTACCTTAGCCTTCCGGTAGGAGCAAATCGGAAACGTGCTTCTACTTGGGAACCTATGGTGGAGTGTTTGCGGAAGCGGCTTAAGGGGTGGAGGAATAGGTATGTGAGTCTTGGTGGTAGGATTGTTCTTATAAACTCGGTGCTTAATTCAATCCCTATTTTCTACCTCTCATTCATGAAAGTACCGGTGTTGGTGTTGAAAAAGATTATCCGGATCCAAAGGAAGTTTCTTTGGGGAGGGACAAAAGGAGGAAGGAGGATTAGTTGGGTGAAGTGGAAGGAGGTCTGTAAACCAAAAAGTCAAGGCGGCTTAGGAGTGAGGGATGTGGGGAAAGTTAATTTAAGTCTTCTTATCAAATGGGGGAGGAAGTTGCTCCAAGAAGAGGATGCGGTGTGGAAGAAGGTGTTGGTTGCAAGGTATGGGGAGGAAGTGATTTCTAATGTGCATTGGATTGATCATCCGATTCCAAATCGTGCTTCGGTTTGGTGGAAGGATTTATGCCGGATTGATGCGTTTGAGGATGAGAGTTGGTTTGGGAGTAATGTGGTTAGGAGAGTGGGGATGGGTGATACAACGAAGTTTTAGAAAGATTGGTGGATGGGGGACGCTCCTTTGTGTGTGCGCTTTCCTAGGCTCTTCTCTATCTCATTGCAAAAGGATGCTTTTATAAATGAGATTAGAGTATGTGTTGACGGTGAGGATAGGTGGGGGTGGATTTGGAGGAGAAATTTATTTGCTTGGGAACATGGTTTACTTTGTGAGTTGTTGGTTGTAGCTCCTATGGTACCCCCCTCGGTTGAGAAGGATGAGTGGTATTAGAGGCTGGGAGAAGGAGGGATCTTTACGGTTAATTCGGCGTATAAATTTCTTGGTGGGCTTTTTTCGGAGGATTCTTCTTTCAGTCCTAATGAATTGAGAGTCTTCAAGAATATTTGAAGAAGTCCGGTCACGTCGAAGGTGATTGCTTTCTCTTGGAAGGTGCTTTGGGATCGTATTCCGTCCAAAATAAATCTTGCGTTGCGGGGTATTCATGTGGAAGGAGGTAGTGTGAACTGTGGTCACTGTTTGGGTAATGAGGAGGTGGTCTCTCACTTGTTTTTATCTTGTGAATTTGCATATGGTGTGTGGAGCAACATCTGCCGGTGGTTGGGTATTTACATAGTGATGCCGAATAATCTCTTCACAATGTTTGAATATTTCGTAGGGGTTGCGTGGAATAAGAGAATGGCGAAAGGATTCGCGATTATTTGGCATACTACGATTTGGTCGATTTGGAGATCGAGGAACGAAGTGGCCTTCTCAAACGGGGTGAAAGATTTGGTGAAAGTAACAGAGGATATTAAACTTCTGTCGTGGCGGTGAGGGATGGCGCGTCGTTCGGTCCCGGTTTGTTTGTTTTACGAATGGTGCTGTGAGCCCGGAATTTGCCTTCGATGATGTTTGGGTGGTGTTGTTGTTCGGGTTCTGTCTGGTGTAGTGCTGCTGTGCGGTTTTTGTGTCTGTTTTATTTTATTCTGCTGTTTGTATTTTGTTGTTTGCTGGTTTTGTTTTTAGGATTGTCTGCGTGCTGTTTTGGTGCGTTTCCTTGGTTGGCATGTTGGATGTTTGTTGTAAATTCTATGGCACTTCTTGTGCCTTTGGTTAATATATTCAGTTTGCCTCTTTCAAAAATAAAAATAAAAATATATAGTGTCTATAGAGGTGTTATAACACTATTGCATAGCCGAATTTGAACAAACTGCAATTTTCTGAATCAACAATTGACTATAGGTGCGTTTGTTTTAGCTTTAAAAAAATAGATTTTTTCTTTGTATTTTTGAAAACTAGACTTTTACCCGTGCTCGCACGGGTTCAATCATTCAATTCAATTATACAATGAAAATGTTGATAATGTGTGATTATTTATAGTAGTAAGCATTTAGGGTCCGTTTGGATAAATAGCTCATACATGTGCTTATAGCATTAAAACTTATAATATGAGAACTTACATCATAAGCTCTTGTACTCAATAAGCCTTTTGTGTTTGGATATGTACACTAAAAAGTACTTATATAAATTAAAGTGTTTGGATATATCATTTTATAGGCAACTATAGAATGTTAATATGATTTTAATTTCAAAAAAACAAAATTAAAGAATCAAACCATGATTAAAAAAGAAATTTTATATATATATATATATATATATATATATATATATATATATAATTATCTATATAAATAAAGTAAAAAAAATCCATGAAGCTATGTTATAAAAAAACAAAAAAGATAACTTAAATGAAAAACCGAAAGTTTCCATCAAAAAAGAAAAACAAAAACAGAAGTGAGTAGATAAGATGGATAAGCATAAAAAGACAAAAGATAAATAAAGATTAGTTAAAATAAAAGTTTGAAAGAAATATGTTAATCCTCATGCTCAGGCAAGAATCGAAACTTTCCAAATTTATATAACTTGGCGTATAAGTACATGTATAAGCTAATACGGAGAGCTTATCAAAATATTACATAGGTAGCTTATAAAAATGTGATAAATTTTTATTAATTTATCCATATACTAATATAGTGACTTATGCCAATAGATAATTAAGCTCATATAAACTTCAAACAAATGGGACCATAGTGTAGAATTTTCTTGACCTTTTAGATCTGAATTCCAAATAATTTTTGCTTTAATCCGGGAATAATAATAGTAGAGATAAGTTTCAAGCATGATAAGCTTGAAATATTTGCTGTTTTTTCCTTGTTTGACATTAATAAAATTCGTGATTTTTCCTCTTTTCTTCATACCATATTGTTTAGAGAGATGATGTGCAGATTGATGCAGATAAAATATAAGGAGAAAGAAATAAAATAATTTCTATTTATCGTAAAAGACGCATAATTAAAGGCTATAAATAAAATAGATTTCATAGAGTATATCCAATCATCTAATGAAAGCATATAATTAGGGATTAATAGGTAACAAAAATAGGGATTGGTGTAAAATTATTTTATACACACATCCAATCATATATTGACACATCATATATTGTGTTTTTAAAAACATGACGTGTCACATTCATTAATTGATGTGGCAACATGGTATTCAAGTTTTTATCGTAGCCGTTGATATAATATTTTTTTCCACGTGTCAAAATCTAGACCATTCATATCAGGGTTAGGGTTTAGGGTGACTCTAGTTACTCTCGTTTTATTATAACTAGACTTTTTTACCCGTGCATGCACGGGTTTAATCATTCAATTCAATTATACAATAGAAATGTCATAATATGTAATTATTTATAGTAGAGATGTGAATTTCAAATAATTTTTGTAATAATCCAGGAATAACAATAGGAAGTTTCAAGCATGATAAGTTTAAAAAATTTGATGTTTTTTTTGCCTTATCATTTATGTGTGCCATATCACCCGTACGATACACGGGTTATATAGAATATCATATGTATAATTTAATTTCTTATAATAAAAAGTTGCAAATAATTTTTTTTAAAAAATATAGATAAATTGAAATTGAAATTATATAGTACAAAACCACAATGGATAATACTTATGTTGTTTTTTTTTTTGATAAATTAAAAGCATCTAGATATCAAGGTAAGGATGAACAATCCTTCCCCATCCTCCATCTATAGCTCATATTATTATTAAAAAAAATAATAATAATTACAAGAGGGGGACTAGGCCTTACCCCATAGAAGTGATCGTAGTACAATGAAGCATACCAACTCCTATTTAATCCTAAAAGACAAAATAGAAGATACAAATTCAAGGCGAATGAACCGACCGTCAACACAGAAACAGTCCACGTACCCTCTACTCCCTGCAGCAAACAACAAGCCAATATAGCTCTTTCGAGCAAAACAGTCCGAAATCAATGAATGATACGGATATTAAGAGAGATAGCAAGACCATAGGCCCTCTCTATCAATATTTGACGAATCCAGTCTTGTTGAAAGTGACTAAGAACCAATTGAAAGCCAGATCGCGGGATGGTCAAACAACGGGACTGATCCCCACAAGCGCTAAACACCAAAACTTAACAAACTCAGTAGCATGATCAATGACTACTACCGTCAACACGGAGTATCTACGCGCCTAACCCTTTCGGGCAATATCAGTCTGAATAAGATCATAATGAATTGTGCTCGTGGAAAACTTCCAACAAAATCGATTCATCCCACAACCGATGTTAATATGCCATTCCACACATGCTGTAAAGGGAACAAAACATCTAGTGCCTTCCACAATTTGACAAAATGTTAATCTTTCATTCCACACATGCTGTAACAAGACATCTAGTGCCTTCCACATGCTGTAACGAAATTTAATTTCATGTTGCCTCCTTGCATGGAGCATTAACGCTGCTGTGAATTGATGACACGCACCCCACACATACAGCAACAACAATACCCATGAAATCAATTGTTTGGTGAAGGAACAAAACATAAACAACCCTCTATTTCCGGCACAAATAACTCGCCAGAAGGAAAATGGGTGAACCGACTCCGAGTCTCAAGAGAGACATACCACCACCGTCGACCAGGAGCGATACTCGCCGGAAAGAGCCAGTCAGATAGGCCATAAAACGACTGAAGTAGATCTGGACAGAGAGAAATAACCGGGGATCTGGACAGGGGTGGTGCGGGTGACTAGCGTCGACCATCGCACCACCCAAAGCCGGATCTACATCGTAAATAAAAAGGGTGGTTGTGAAAGAAAAGGGTTGGTGGGCGGTGGCTGATATACTTATGTTGTATACTTATGTTAGACTACTAGGCTACCACTTAGAAAGGGGGTTGAATAAGTGGCTTCTTTAATCAACGGCAATTTAAAAAAAAAAATTGATTAAAAACAATGCGCGGAAGCACCACCGGATCGGTAGTCTACTTTGCACCTTTTGACCAAAGGAAAGATAGTATAGCCTTGAACGAACTAGGAAAATTATCGGAACGCTTAATGCAAAATATCCAAATTTAATCGATTAACAAAAACAGTTCCAAGCAAGTTATATGATTCGATATTCAAATTCAATCACAATCAAGATAATCGCAATTGAACCTTTGTGCACACTTACGAACACAAAATTCCAATTGACACAAAATATAAGCGAATTGCGTAAAGTAAGAATTTAAAGCGAATCGACACACAAGAGATGATTAGGGAGTTCCCCGGCTTTCGTGTCGTCCTCGCGGTCGGCCGGGTACGTCTCCCCCCAAATAACCCAACGGGTTATTTAAGAGTATTATTGATTAAAAATAGTTTGAACACAAGTGCACAATTTACAATGAATTCAATAAACATATATTGACTCAAAAGTAAAACTATGCTAAACCTCAATCGACGAACGAATCTTCACCCTCTGATTCCAACGATTTTACCCGTGCAACTCCTTGATACAATCGTCCAGCTGAGTCCTTCAATTCTTCTCGATTGATCCTTCAAGATATCGAACAATCTTGAATTCCTAGCGAGCAACCAAACCTCCTTCGCAAATCAACCCGATCACGATTCTGATTCACCGCGAATCGTACCGAACGTTATCGACCAAGCGTACAACTTCTATTGGATTGATCCCATATTCAATCTTCAATGATTGCAACTTGATGGAAGATGATGATCTTGTGAAGGATACACTTTGATCCCAATTTTTCACCCAAATTGTATCCAAAGTGTTTCTCTCAAAGCACTCTTGCTTTCTCACTGGTTCTCACTAGATTTTTCTCAGTTGTGTTACAAACAAAAGATCACACACAATGCTATTTAAAGTAAAAATAGAATGAGCAAATTTAGGCATAATTTTTCATACATGTATCGATACAAATGATCATTTGTATCGATACAAATGCTTTGACCAACGTTAAAATTGAAGAAATTGACCTTTGTATCGATACAAACACGGGTGTGTATCGATACAAATATCAGAATCTTGAAATCTTGACTGATATGTATCGAAGCATGCAAGCATGATTCGATACATCTTGAGTTTTCTGGATTTTGAGAACATACAGATGTGTATCGATACATGCAAGCATGCTTCGATACACAGATGATGTTCTGTCTCTGAGAGACCACTTTTGTATCGATACAGGCAATGTATGTATCGATACAAAATGCACAAAATCAAACAGAAGTAATTTCAGGACATATGTATCAATACAACTATGCATGTATCGATACAAAATACCTAAAAGTCAGTTTTTCAAGGTTTAGAAAATAGTTCTTTGTTGTCAAGTCATTTGTAATGTTGCCAAAATATGTTCAATCATATTTTCATGTGTTTTGACAATTATTAAAACATGAGGGTGAACTGGTGCACTTACATTCTCCCCCTTTTTGATAATTGTCAAAACTATGCATAAGCTAAACTAAGCCTATACCTATTATGCAAATAAAAATAGCAATGTAATACAGACGCAATTAAAACACCAAGGCTAGTCATCAAATAAGCTCGCTCCCCCTGAGTTGATGCCATAATGCGTTTTGATCATCTTTAGCTTGTGCATCCAAATCTCTCCCCCTTTGACAATATCAAAAAGAAGAAGAGAGCATATTAGAAGTAACAAGTCCAAGCAATTGTTAATCAATGATCAC
The DNA here is from genome assembly GCA_030408175.1 of Trifolium repens. NCBI lineage: Eukaryota > Viridiplantae > Streptophyta > Magnoliopsida > Fabales > Fabaceae > Trifolium > Trifolium repens. The sequence continues at coordinate 21,774,161 of CP125844.1, read as the reverse complement.
ATCGTGCACTTACATTTGTCGAAATGCACTTTATGATATAGTTTCCTAATCAAAATAAATACATACAAAAATATGCCAAAATATATCAATGACGAATACCAAATATCATGATAAAACATGGAATGTAGAACAACAATCCATAAACCAACTCATGAGTATTGAAACACATCGACATTTGTAATCAAGTAACATACCAAAATATGGGACGAAAATAAACAAAACAATGCAACAAATGCATAAACATAAAATCAAATAATCCAAACATACGAAATTATCCAAAATAAAGTTGTACATATCCAAAATGAATGTTGCTCAAAACATGGCAACATTAAAAATATTCGTACAACCAAATTGAAATGATCCAAAAGTCATAAGAAATAACATAATAAATTGTTCATGCGAAGAGAGAAATAAAATGCAAAAGACATTTAAACATCAAAGATCCTCATTCATGCCATCCAGGTTTAGGTTGGGGTTAAGGTAGTGGTCAACGGATGTTTGTTGCTTGATGAGTTCATCCACTTGGTTTTGGAGATGATCAAACCTTGTGACATTGTAACCATGCATATCATCAAGTCTCTTGGTGACTTCATTTTGGAACATTGCTTGCCTTAAGCTCATTTCCTTAAGCATTTCCATGATTGCACTATTGCTAACTTCCGAGGAGTCACCTTCCATGCTTTCACCTCCAATCGATTCCACTCTTGGTCTTTTACCCCTTTCCTATTTTTTACCTTGCATTTGCTCCTCATCTTCATCCTCCTTTCCACAAAACTCATAGTCCTTAATCACATCATTCCACTTATAATCCATCTTTTTCATCTGAGTCATGCTAAAGATTTGATCTCTCTTTGGGCTAGTCCAAGATCCTGCCAAGTTAAGGGTTAGTTTGAAGTGCTTCAAGATGGTGCAAATCATACTCGAATATCCGAAGAATTGATCCTTCTTAGAGTTTCTCAAGGCAAACATACGGCTCACGAAGTAGTGTGGCCATTCCATTTGCTTCTTTTCCATCATGACATACATAAGATCAATGTCCTTCCAGTCGAGTCTAGAGTATGGTCCACCTCTAGGTCTTAGAATGTGATTCACCATCCACAGTAAAACTCTTGGACCTTGCTTGAGTCTACCGGCTTTTCCATTTGGACTTTTACCATTCTTGGTTAGGGTGCTAACAAACTCAGTCATATTGTACTTAGGACCCTCAACATCAGTGAACTTGGTTAGGTTCGTATCGGATTTCAAGCCAAAAAGTTTAAACCAAAGATTGTTAGAGACCTTGAAAATCTTCCTTCCTATACAAAACTCAAATTCAGCACCATTTTGCTCTTGTATACCGGAGTAGAAGATTCTAACTAAGTCCTCTATGTAAGCATCTCTTAGATTGCAAAAGTTAGTGAGATTTTCTCTCCTAATGATTTCAACAACATCACCCAAATGTAATTCCTCAAGTTTCTCAACACTCACAGCATTTTGGGGAATCACTTTCTTTTCCATGCAAGTTCTAATGAAGAAGTTGAAGTAGTTTTCATGGATAAAATTTTCTCTCTTAAAGTTTTGATCATGAGTAGAAACCTTGATTATCTTAGTCCTACCATCATTCATCTTTCTATTGCTAGACATTTTTAAGGTGAGAAGTAGTGAAATGTTACCTTTGAAAGTTTGAAGAGATGAAGAATATGTAAACCTAAGTTGAGATACTCCTTGCTTCAAATGTGAATATCATAGACTTTGAACCATTAAATTGATGGAGGATTATGAATGGGTACAAAATTTGAAGTGGTTTAAAGTCAAATGTTGGAAGTTTTGGTTGAGTTTTGAGGGAGATTGAGAATTGGGAATGAGGGTTTTGAGAGTTTTCATGTTGGAGAAGAAGAGGTTTGTGATGATTTGATGCATGAATGAATGAAAATTGTCATATAAAATTGTTTCACGCGTTTTGTATCGATACATATTAATGTTTGTATCGATACAAGTCAGTCGTTTCGCAGCATGTATCGAAGCATGTAGGCATGTATCGATACATGAGTAACGTTCTGTCCAAACTGAAGAGCTATGTAACGATACAAGCTCATATGTATCGATACATATCAGTTCACTTTGAAAATTTGAAAAATAACTGACATGTATCCATGCAAAATTTATTTGTATCGATCCAAAATGCATAATTTTCAATTTTTCTTTAAACACATGAACTTATAAGTTTCAAAAATTATTTTTATGACTTTCAAATAACACGTATGTAAGAAACACATATAATCACAAAGGTACATACATGTATATGTGAACAAAAGCAATACCAAAGCATATTTTAACACGAGAACACATGTTAAACCACAAATGCATGATAAGATAATCACATAAATCAATCAAAGTACCAAAATCAATCATATGAGAAATGTATCTATGAATGTACGCAAAGTCGCATGTAGGAATCAAACAAACATATACAACCGAGTATGAACTTAATAAGATAGTAGTAGTGATCTTTGTCAAATCCCCATTTAAGACGTATGGGTCTCAAAAGCTTATCAATATTTTTGAGCGGAAATTCTTGGAAATGGAGGATTAGACAACTATCAAAACCAATATCATATTAAGATAGAAATTGTATGTATATGAACCAAAGAACAAATGCTAAGTAAAAAAATATAAAGGAAAGGTAGAGAATAGAATCTTCCCTTGAGTGTTAGGTGGAGGAAGTGATCAATTTCCGCACCAATGTAAGTGTCGAGTTGAAGCTTTTCTCATTGCTCTCCTTGTTCGTAGGTCTTGAACTCCATTGTTGTCGGTGTCTCTTGTCAATGGTTTCAAGACAATTCCCTACATACTTAGACATTTGAAATAGGTCCCCAACTCATGTCGGGTCCTAGTAGGTTAGTAGCACCATTATTGCCTAACTTAGGTAACCATTGCAATTTGCCTTTTGGTACCAATACCTTTCTAGCATGACATTTTGCAATAGTATGACCCTTGTCACAACAATAATGACAAACGATATAAGGATTACTTTTCTTATGATCCTTTTCAACAAATTTATACTTTTTATTTTTAGGTTTCAAAGATTTGTTGAATTTAGATGGATCAATCGCAAAAGTAATCTCCGGCTTGGATGGTTCTTTTAGCTTATCTTGTAACTTTCGTAAGTCTCTACGTAAGTAAAAGCATCCATCGCATCCGGTCCTATCGTTACCATAACTATCAAAAGTCACAAGAGGTTTTTGAATCAAAGACTCTTTGAGGGCTTTCAACTCAAGCTCCGTTTCCGAATCTTTTGCCTCAAGGTCTTTATTAACTTCCATTAAACCTTTTAATCGTTGAAAAGCCTCTTTAGTTTCTTTGTGTAACTTTTCAAAAGCAACTTGCAACTCATGATATTCTAAAAGAGTATATGAGCTAGAGGGATTTTGGTTTACCTTTTTGGGAACAAGTTTCTTACGATCATGAGATGTTAAGCACACATTCGCCAACACATCTTCATCACTAGAGCTAGAACTTGATGATGAAGAGGAAGATGAGCTTCCGCTCTCCCATGCAACATAAGCTTTCTTTCCCTTATCCTTGCTTCCTTTTTTGAATGAAGGTGGCTCTTTCTCCTTTCTCTTGAGCTTGGGACAATCCGGTTTAAAATGACTGATTTGTCCACATTCATAACATGCTCCTTTCTTGGAGTACCTAGCATCTTCATTCCTCCGACGATAACCACTATCTTTTCGAAACTTTTTGAGATTCTCATCTGAATGTCTTATCCCATTCTTTCTCACATACCTATTGTAGCGTCTCACGAAGAGTCCCATTTCCTCATCATCGGAATCATCTTCGCTTGAGCTACTTTCCACATGCTCAACCTTTTTGGATTTTGACTTTGAGGCTTTTAGAGCAATTGACCTCTTATCCTTTTCCTTTTCCTTATCCTTGTCATTGTGCTTTCCCTTTTTCTCACTTTTCTCATGCTTTTCTAACAAGTTTAGTACTTGTTCATGTTCCGTAAGCTTGCCAAATAAAGTTGTAAGACTCAAAGTAGTAAGGTCGTTCGCCTCCTTAATCGCGGTGACCTTCGGTTGCCAACACCTACTAAGACATCTTAAAATTTTGTTAGTGGCATCTTGATTTGTGATTGGCTTTCCCAAACCTTGTAACTTGTTGGTTATTTTGATAAATCGTTGTTGCATATCCTCGATGGTCTCACCATCTAGCATATGGAACAACCCAAATTCTTGTGTCAATGTATTAATTTTGGATATCTTTACATCATTGGTACCTTCAAAGTGAGTTACCAATGTGTCCCACATTTCCTTAGCCGATTGACAATGTGACACATGATATAATTGATCAATCCCAAGGGATGATATTAAAATGTTTTGTGCCTTTGCATCGTAATTGGCCTTTTTCTTTTCCTCTTCCGTCCATTGTGCCATAGGCTTATTGGTGACAATGCCATGAACATCGGTGATTGTTGGAACAAACGGACCGTTCTCAATAGCATTCCACACTTCACCATCAAAAGAATTGATGTGAATACGCATACTACTTTTCCAATAGTCAAAATGATCTCCATTGAATATCGGAGCCCTATTATACGCCCCTTTAGGTGCAAAAGCCATGTTGTCTAATAATTGGCACAAACCACCGAATTTTGCAAGCAAAATTTAACCGGACTCGTGATACCGCTTGTTAGACTACTAGGCTACCACTTAGAAGGGGGGTTGAATAAGTGGCTTCTTTAATCAACGGCAATTTAAAAAAAAAATTGATTAAAACAATGCGCGGAAGCACCACCGGATCGGTAGTCTACTTTGCACCTTTTGACCAAAGGAAAGATAGTATAGCCTTGAACGAACTAGGAAAATTATCGGAACGCTTAATGCAAAATATCCAAATTTAATCGATTAACAAAAACAGTCCCAAGCAAGTTATACGATTCGATATTCAAATTCAATCACAATCAAGATAATCGCAATTGAACCTTTGTGCACACTTACGAACACAAAATTCCAATTGACACAAAATATAAGCGAATTGCGTAAAGTAAGAATTTAAAGCGAATCGACACACAAGAGATGATTAGGGAGTTCCCCGGCTTTCGTGTCGTCCTCGCGGTCGGCCGGGTACGTCTCCCCCCAAATAACCAAACGGGTTATTTGAGAGTATTATTGATTAAAAACAGTTTGAACACAAGTGTACAATTTACAATGAATTCAATAAACCTATATTGACTCAAAAGTAAAACTATGCTAAACCTCAATCGACGAACGAATCTTCACCCTCTGATTCCAACGATTTTACCCGTGCAACTCCTTGCAACAATCGTCCAGCTGAGTCCTTCAATTCTTTTCGATTGATCCTTCAAGATATCGAACAATCTTGAATCCCTAGCGAGCAACCAAACCTCCTTCGCAAATCAACCCGATCACGATTCTGATTCACCGCGAATCGTACCGAACGTTATCGACCAAGCGTACAACTTCTATTGGATTGATCCCATACTCAATCTTCAATGATTGCAACTTGATGGAAGATGATGATCTTGTGAAGGATACACTTTGATCCCAATTTTTCACCCAAATTGTATCCAAAGTGTTTCTCTCAAAGCACTCTTGCTTTCTCACTGGTTCTCACTAGATTTTTCTCAGTTGTGTTACAAACAAAAGATCACACACATTGCTATTTAAAGTAAAAATAGAGTGAGCAAATTTAGGCATAATTTTTCATACATGTATCGATACAAATGATCATTTGTATCAATACAAATGCTTTGACCAACGTTAAAATTGAAGAAATTGACCTTTGTATCGATACAAACTCGGGTGTGTATCGATACAAATATCAGAATCTTGAAATCTTGACTGATATATATCGAAGCATGCAAGCATGATTCGATACATCTTGAGTTTTCTGGATTTTGAGAACATACAGATGTGTATCGATACATGCAAGCATGCTTCGATATACAGATGATGTTCTGTCTCTGAGAGACCACTTTTGTATCGATACAGGCAATGTATGTATCGATACAAAATGCACAAAATCAAACAGAAGTAATTTCAGGACATATGTATCGATACAACTATGCATGTATCGATACAAAATACCTAAAAGTCAGTTTTTCAAGGTTTAGAAAATAGTTCTTTGTTGTCAAGTCATTTGTAATGTTGCCAAAATATGTTCAATCCTATTTTCATGTGTTTTGACAATTATTAAAACATGAGGGTGAACTGGTGCACTTACAACTTAGCTAATAAAAAAAAAACAATGGATAATACTTATGTTGTATACTGACATAAGAATATCTATTACACTATTTTTTATATGTATAAAAAATTCCTTCATACTTATATTCATTTAATCTACTTCAAATGACTTACAAAAAAAAAATCTACTTCAAATACTACCTATTTTTAAGGCAAACTCTGGTTCAATTTTGTTAGTTGGCACACTTTTTCTTATATATCAGTTGACACACTTTTTTATAGTATATTACTTGACACACACGTTTAGTAAACACAAAAAAGAAAGAGTAATTATAAAAAAAAAAACAAAAGAATAATTAATTTATTATATACTAGCCGCCTCCGTGCCCGTTTGTATAATCGGTATTTTTTCTTTTTTTGTGTGTGATCGATATTCTGTATTGTGCAAATATAAATAACTATTTAATCTCTTTTTTTATTGGACTTTGTTAATTGATAACTACGTAACCTCCTTTTTTTGTTGTGGTTAGTTATTAAGAAGAAAAATTAATTTTTTTTTTTTTACTATAAAAAACTGAAAACCTACTTTTATGTGGAAGTTGTGCTTAGTTATTAAGAAAAAAAGAATTATTTACTAAAAAAAACTGAAAATCTATTTTTATGTGGAAGTTATTTTTTAAGGGTAAAATTGGAATAATAAAAAAGTCATCCCAAAAATTTGTATCCCCTTTATATATTAGTATAGAATAGATTACTCGAGAATATCTTTCTGTAACAACCCGTTTTTCAAAGGCCTGAAAAGGCAGTATATTTTTTTTTTTCTTTTTCAACTAACACTCAGAGTGCGCATAGAATATTTTTCAATGAGCCGACATTCAAATATACAAAGAACTCATTACCATAGGTGCTTCGACCCGGAACAGCCACCGTCGTCACCACGACCTAGCCCAACATCTGGGTGGGATGAGCCCGCAAATGAAAGAAAGGGGTCACCACAAAATACAAGTATGTATCTATATAATCGGTGCGAAAGATGTACACATAGCAAATTTCCACATACACAAGAAAAATCTCTTAAACTCAAAAGTAGTTCCCACCAACGGGTATATATAAATAAATCACCAATCCTAATGCAGACCTCTACAATGGGTGTGACGACCGTCACTGGTTCGCCACATGCATGATTTTCCGGAAAATTAACCTCTCCTCGAAGAGTCGTGGGGTAGGCAAAGCCACACAGTCATATACGTACCCGCACTAAAAATGCCACACAAGGCGGGTGAAGTCACACAGACAAACACCAGGTGAAGTCGCACAGACAAACACCAACTCAATAAAATCCAGTCGGATTTGGCGAAGCCACACAGTCAACGCCCGGTACGTAGGCAAAGTCACACAAACATACACCTAGGCACGCAACTATGAAATGCATGACATATATTCTCTTTGGCATATACAGGATAGTCACACAGACAAAATCCCCGCGTAGTCCTATCCGACGCACGCATTAATATATGCTCATGCAACCAATCACATAGCCTAAAGCCTATGTACAACCATCACAACATACATACATTTTCCTAATCATATGTAAATTGCACAAGTAATTATAACCACGTTCTCATCAACGAGAATACATAAATACAAACATGTCAAAGCACACAGCAAATGCATAACAGCAAAACAAAACATGTCGTAACCATTTTAAAAGACGGAAATAAAGTGGAGCCCCTACCTCAGCAAGCTTCCGTTAACTTTTCTCGCATAATTCTACAACTCGCGCTTCCTAAAATATAAGCAGCGTACAATCAATAAAATACTCCCAACGTATCCTATCGAAACGAAACTTGTTCTCAAAGTTCTAGAGGGGTCTAAGGTACTTTCTAGCACTCTCGGATAGTGATTTCGAGTCCTCCCCATAGTGATTAAAAATTCACGAAGTTAATTGCATTATTTCTCGCTACGTGAAAATATTTTCGTTTCAAAACAAACTAAGAAACACTTTGATTCCTAACTCCAAGACAATCAATTTTCACATACTAAAACCATTTGAAAACAACCCAAAAACTCTTTGAAAATTTTCACAAAAATAAAAGTTTACTTGCGCCACAAGTTACAAGTTTTTCCTTTCAAATAAAATGGCCATAACTCGCTCATTCTTTATCCGATCGAGACAAGCCATACGCCGAAATCATCGTCTCGAAACGACGGATCAAATGTTTAAGTTTCCAGGTCACAAAACAATTTTAAAATGACCTAAATGTCCTTCAAGATTTTCAACCAGAATTGGAATCAAACCAAAATATTGTTTTTCACAAAACAAACATAGTTTAAAACACTCCAATCATCACTAGTTTTCTCAAATTGATCAAGCACTCACACCAATTTCATTTGAATCAAAAATGCCAATTTTCTACAAGACTTTGCAAAAAATTTCACTTGTTCAATCAAGCCACAAGCTACTAGTTTTCTTTCCAAACAAAACCTCTAAATTATTCCAAAGAAAACCATGATCATGCCTTCCTAATTAGGGCTTAAAATTTAGAAATCTCATGGACATATACATAATATGCCACGGCCAAATTCCAAAAACAAGGCTAGCTCCCATTTTTTTTCATTTCAAAAGCATAGGATTAATCCTTTAGTTACCAAAATCACTTAATGGAATGAACAAAACATTTTCATAACACAATCCACAATTCAAAATAGTTTTTCCTAATTTCTCATGAACACAAAATCTTTTTTTCTTGTTTCTCAAAAACAAAATCATTTATCACACATCCATTTTACTTAAAAGCTCAAAAACAACTTCACTAACACAAACACCAAGTAAAGATTCATGTTCTTGATCAATATAAATTTTTCTTATCAAACTCTAACAAGAATTTTCATGAGATTCTCATCCAACCATGGAAATCAAAATAACTAAGCTTAAACATCCTAGGTATTCACTCATGAACAACTTTCATAGAACAAAAACCTTTCACAACCAATTCTTATGAAATTTCTCCCAAGAACATAATCATAAAAATCCTAACTCCCTAAGAATCTTAGCCACACAAGGATATGGAATAGGTTTAGTTACCTTAGGAAGAAGAATCTCACAACTCCAAGCTTTCCAACAAGCTCAAGATCAAGTGCTTTGGTGAAGGAATGGAAATTTTATGAATGGAAAGGAAAAGAACTTGGCTCACGGCCAAAGAGAAGAAAAGTGAAGTGACTTTGTGATTTTTCCAAGTCCACCACTTATAAAAGTCTTGCTAGTTTATGGCCATTGGATCAAATAGTGAAAGCTTCCAAGACTAATCCCTAGCCCTTGGATCAAAACCAAGTCTATCCTCACAAGATATTTCCCATAACCTCATACAACGAAACGCACGTTCAGTTCTCGCGCATCGCGACGAACGAAACTCGCAAAAACAGAAAACCTACAGAAAGAACGTCTATCGTTTTTCCATTCCAAAATTTATCGCCGAATCTTTTTCCGCGACTGTAATTTTCTTCCACACCTTGGAAAATTAATCTCAGAACATATCCTCACTCACGCAGATATATAAAACTCCCATCCGAAATCTCACTTAAAACAGACGCAGTAAAATTTTACAACGACGGGTAAATTTCCTACTCGTTTATCCAAAAACAAGAATAATCCAAAACTCGTTAAACTGAATATACAGTAACCTTCGTATTAACCAAAGAGGATTACAGGACAAAAGTCTGTGCCTTTCCAGCGCACGAGCACAAAACAGGCTCCATTACAGCAAAAACCTATAATTGCGATGATACTCACAAAACCGCTTCATCAAAAATCCTAAAAACTTAGCCGACACTAAAGTTCCTTAGAAAGACTGTACAGTGGAATCTTGGGACTTACACTTTCTAATAATGGATTATTGTATCCTAATTTTAAGGATATATATGGACTATAATTATAATATGTGTACCGAAGAATTCAATCACCATATATTTATTCCTAACATATCAGGGGCGATTTTTAATTTAATAAATAATCATGCATACTTATCCATTTAGTCTCAAACAAATAGTTCATACTCTTAGGTCATTAAACAATGATAAAAACACATTATTATAAAAAATTTCAATTATATCCTTTTATACCTTCAATCCTATATAAACCTTCACCCTTACAAATTATAAAAAATTTCAATTATATCCTTTTAGTCAAAACACAGTGTTAAATTGTTCCAATTTACAATTGGATCAAATTTTTTTTTTGTCTTCTCAACAAAAGGAAGAACATTTGAAATAAGAAACAAAAATGTAAAACAAAATTTCTTATACACAACAAAAGGTGCAAGTGCTTGTGTCACCAACAATTTCAATATCACCTATGAATTGTTCCCAGCAATGGATGGCTTGACAATTTGCCTGAGCTTTGAAAGTCAAAAGCAACTTGATGTTCGTTGTTTGGATAGTTCAATCTGAAGCTTCTATGATCATTGAAGCAGTTGTTCCTTCGAAAGACCGACCGGTGGTGAGCGGTGACTTAGTGGAAACACAAGATCTAACTCATAAAAAAAAGAAACAATTGATTTTGAAAAAATAAAAAATAGAAAATCCCTACACGTTGAAGATTTAAATTCGAGATTAGAATATAGATTGAATAACATGAAAACTTTAGCCAACCAAAAAATTAATGTCCAAAATATAAACTAACAATCATCAAAATAAAAAATTTCACCTAAAAAACTTACATTAAAATAGATATTTTTCTCATTTAAATTGAGTTAGGAAAGACACATGCACTCCTATCTGACCGGTTAAACCTGCGTTGAATGGAACCAAATTAGAGAAAGAAAATATATTAGCAATTCACAATAAAATTAAGCACAGAGACAAATTAAGAGATGAGAAAGGCCAAATTTTGAGAAAAATAGAAACTAAAAAAAAAAAATTAAGAACCGAGAGAAAGACTAAATTTTGAGAACAACATGAGCTATTAAATACAAATCATTAAGTAGATTTTGGAAAGAATTTAGGACTCATCATCAACTAAGCGATCAGTGGGTGATCAAACTGGATAAGCATTGAAAATTGATTTTGTGTTTATTTTTATATATAACATAATAGAATTATAATGGAACAAAATAAAATTTTGTGATTATCTCTAAAAAAATATATTAGATAAGCTTTAAAGAATATTATAATTAAATTTTGAAGTTTTAATTGTAGCCGTTGATTTAATTTTTTCCAAATGTCAAAATCTAAACCAACAAAATTAAATAGTATTTTATCGTAACCGTTGATATAATATATTTTTTCCACGTGTCGAAATCTAGACCATTCATATTAGGGTTAGGGTTTAAGGTGTCTCTAGTTACTCTCGTTTTATTATATTATTATTATTATATTATTATTATATAAAGATAAAGATTAGGGATTAGTATAATGGAACATAATATGATTATAATGAAATAAAATAGAATTTGTTATGAATAATTAGTATAAGTGCTAGTGGATGTTCATCATATCCCTTCCATTTCCTATAACTCCCACTAGTAAGTGGATATTTATTACCTTTGTCCATTCACTTATTTGTTTGTGTCCTATAAATAGGACTCTTGTTATCATAGGAAAACACACATATGAAGAGAATAATACATTGCTCTTATCTTCTCTATCTTTATTCTCTAGCATTCTTAGTTTATTTTCAACACGTTATCAGCACGAAGCTCTAACAACATAACTTGAGGTAATATTGATCTATGCTTGTTCTTAATGTTATTGTTGTATGTTTGTAAGTGATTGCTTGTATTTTCTAAATAAGTGTAGTTATGTAATTTACCTCTACTGTGTGCATTCAGTGTAGTTGAGTTTTCCTCTAATTGCTATATTACTATTCGTTCATAAAATGAAGCATGGATTAGAATCTCTAAAAAGATTTCGTTGTTTATATGTACTGTGTATGTTAAAATGCTTGTCATACAATTGTTAACTATTATATGATTTAGAATATTATTTTAAAGGTTAATTAATTAAAAATTGTGCAAATGATTTGATCGTATGCTTAGTTTGCTTGTATTTTTCGGATTGATATATGTCTTTCTATGCCAATATATCTTTGTGTTTGTGAATCAAGATAAATAAAAGAATAAATTCATATGACTTGTTATTTTTCTTTTACAAGTGCATTTTAATTCTGCATTTATTAATGTGTTTGTGTTTTGGGATAGTTGGATTGTGTTAGTCATTGGAGAAGTTTATACATTGTTATGACAAAGTGTAAATAGAACTGATCAATTCTCTATAGGTACTGTTCTTATTTGATTTTAAGTTTGAAAACAAAAACAAAAATTATTAGAAGAAAATTTATTCATGTGATTTGAATATATATGCTCATGAGGTTGCAAGTTTAAGAAAATAGTTTCAAGAATATTTTGAAAAAATTAGTCGTATTTGTGATTGAAAAATAATAATAACAGTAGTTGAATGAAATGGTGAGAGCTCTAATATTAAATTGAACTTCGTTCCTAGAAGTGAATGAATGCTATTTTCTAGTGAGAATTCTTGTGTGCATGTCACTTGGATATAAATAAGTCACTTGATTCATATTGACCACATATTCTTCAATAACAGATTTTTATGTATGAATGATTATATGTCATATTGTTATAATTTCATTGATTGGAATCAGTACCCCCTTATAGATCTAATGAATAATTTTTGTGTGAATTATATTATTTTATTGTGTTTATTTATTCCTTATGCATTCCTGAAGTATTGCATAAAGATTGATCTAATATAATAAAATAAAAAAGAACTATTATGTAGTTCCTGAAGAACTCATACCATTCTATGTGAATTCTAGAAGAATTCAAAAGCATAGTTCCTAAAGAACTCATATTATTCTTTGAGAATTCTTGAAGAATTCAAAAAGGTAGTTCCTGAAGAACTCAACATTATTCTATGTGAATTTCAGAAGAATTCAAAATGGTTAATCCCTGAAGGATTGATTAGAGAATTGATTTTGTTGTTAAAATATATTGCATAGTTCTTGAAGAACTTAAAAATTTGATTTTTATTATCTATGAATTCCCGAAGAATTCGGTTATGATATATCCTAGAAGAATCATACAAATAACTTATTATAGATTGATTATATACTTGAAGAACTACACAAAAATTAATAAGATTTATTTGATCTTTATAATTTATAAAAAAAAATAAATTATTATTAAGATTTACATTTATACTATGACAATAAAATCTCATCTTCTCTATATATATTCTCCACCTCTCTAAGTTTATCCCTAATATGATATAGTGTTGTTTTAATTGATCTTTGTTTATTGAAAGATGTCAAATTTTTTTTATATATATCTTTAATTATATAGATATGTTATAATTTGATGTGATGTTTATTTATTTGCTACGAGTCATGTAAGTATTCAATAATTCAGTTTCTGAAGAACTTAGAAAAAACTCAATTTTATTTCTCTATGAGTTCAAGAAGAATTCAATAGTTTATACGTTCTTGAATGTAACAGCCCGTTTTTCAAAGGCCAGAAAAGGCATTAATTTTTTTTTTGTACACATCAGAGTTACGCATGAAAGATTTTAAATGAGCCGGCATTCAAATATACAAAAGAACTCATTACCATAAGGTGCTTCGACAAGCAAAGTGTATTCCTGAATAATTACAATCCAAGTCTAAGTATTCAAATACTTACAACAAAACAAGTTAGAATCTTAAGCCTAAACCCAAAAAGCACGGTGTACAACCCACACCGGCGCATAGTCTAACTAAGCTAAAGCTCCAACATCTCACTGGGGCCTGGAACAGCCACCGTCGTCACCACGACCTAACCCATCATCTGGGTGGGATGAGCCCGCAAATGAAAGAAAGGGTCACCACAAAACAAAAGTATATATATATATCCGGTGCGAAAGATGTACACATAACAAATTTCCACAAATACCAACAGAGAAAGCTCTTTAAACACAAAGAAATTCCCACCAACGGGTTCATATAAACCAATGCACACATGCATGAATTCCCACACTCGTAGGTCCAACCCCTACTAACAATACCAATAGAATCCCGTAGCTCTCCCGATCACTACAAGGATTAGAGTGGGCTCCCCCGATCACCACACCCCGTACCATAAGTATCAATAGAATCCCGTAGCTCTCCCGATCACTACAAGGATTAGAGTGGGCTCCCCCGATCACCACACCCCGTAGCTCTCCCGATCACTACGTATCGATCTCAACAAAAATCTCGTAGTTCTCCCGATCACTTCGAATAAAAAGGTGGGCTCTCCCGATCACCACACCATACACGCAACTACCAAATGCATGAGCATACACTTCCCCATATATGCTAATGCAATGAATACATACCTCTCTCGCATATGTAAACCAAACATAACAACATACATACATTTCTCATCATATGTATTCCAAACACCTGTTCATACATATATTCTCATAATCATATGTAAACAGCGCAAGTATTGTAAACACTTTCTCATCACGAGAATACATAACACATACATGCCAAGCACACCAACACACATCACCGAAAATAACCAAACATGTTGTAACTCAGTGAAAAGACAGAAATAAAGTGATGCCCTTACCTCGGCAAGCTTCCGTTAACCTTTCTCGCGAAATTCTACAATTCACGCTTCCTAAAATATAAGCAGCGTAATATCAATAAAATACTCTCACTGTATTCTATCGAAAAGAAACCAAAACCCAAAAATCTAGAGGGGTCTAAGGTACTTTCTAACACTCTCCGATAGTGATTACGAGCCCTCCCCATAGTGATTAAAAATTCACGAAGTTAAATGCACTATTTCTCGCTACGCGAAAATAATTTCGTTTCAAAACAAACTATGAAACACTTTCATTTTTAACTCCACGCGATCAAACTCATACACTAAAACCATTTGAAATCAACACATAAACTCTTCAAAAAATTTCACAAAAATAAAAGTTTACTTGCCACAAGTTACAAGCTTTTATTTTCAAACTAAAATGGCCATAACTCATTCAATCTTTACCCGATCGAGACGAGCCATACGTCAAATTCATCGTCTCGAAAAGGCGGATCAAATAGTTAGGTTTCTAGGACACAACAACAGTTTTAAAATGACGAAAATACCCTTTTCAGATACGGCTAGAACCTAAAAATAGCTCCAAGCCACTCTTTTCAAAAATCTAACTTGTTAAAACAAGTATAAAAATACCAATTTCACATAAATCAACTCAATTTGGTTTAATCCCACACTTAACAACTTTTCAAAACTTTACAACTTCATTTGTTTACTTAAAACACAAGTTACTAGTATTTTTTTTTTATTTCCAAACAAAACTACACTAGTCATTCTTTTGAAACCATGATTCATTGCCTTCCAATAGGACTTACAAAATTTGAAAACCACATGGTCACAACACTAAAGTGCCACGGCCAAGAACAAAACATTTAGGCTAGCTCCTACAATTTTCCATTTGAAAACCATGACTCAAATCAACTAGCTCACATAAATCATTTCAAAACACAACTCACAAATCATAAGAGTTTTTCCAAAAATTTCTTCATGAACACACAAAAATATTTTAGGGCTTTTCAAAACTAAACCGACACGTCAATAGATCCACTCGATATAAACATGTTCATCAAATAAAAACGAATTTCTGACATTTTACAAAATCTCTAAAATTTTCAACCGCACAAAACAAATAATTTCTTTTGGATATATAATCATATAAACTCACACAACAATATTACTAAAGAAAACGAGCAAGAAAATCAAAACTTAACAAAATATTATTGAGCATAAAATCAAACACTTTAAATCACATATTTTCTTTTAGATCCAACACTCACTAGTATGGATATACTATATTAATAAAGGAAATAAGCTAATAAAATAACAACCATAACTCCCTACCCTTAATAATCATTTTCGGCCAAAGAGAAATGAAAGGGGAAAAGATTTCTACCTCTTGGAGCTTAGTTCACAAGGTGGTGGTGTTTGGTCTTAAAGCCACATGATCCAAGCTTTTGAATTTGATCTCTCAAAATCCTCACAATTTGTTTTCAATGATTTCAGCACTTAATGAATATTTTGGATTGTAAGAATGAGAGGGAGGAAGAGCTACGGTTCATGAGAGAAAGAAGAGTGAATGAAAATCAATTTTCCAAAGTCTCCTTAATGTGATAGTCTTGCTTGATCTTGACCTTAGGATCAAATAGTGTAAAGTTTCTAAGACTTAATCCTAGCCATTGGATCAATTCTAAGCCTATCCTCACAAGATATTTTCTATGCTTCTAGAAGCCACCTCGCCTCTCAGCTCTCGCGTTCGCTCGCAGACGAGTCGTACTTCGCTAACGGACGGAAATCACAAAAATATAAAATCTATCAAATAAACGTCCGTCGTAAATCGTTTCCAAATATTATCGCTAAAACTTTTTCCCCGACTGTAATTTTCTTTCACACCCTTGAAAATTATTCTGACAACATATCCTAACTCACGCCGATATATAAAACTCCCATCTAAATTTCTACGGAATTCAGACATCGTAAAAATTTCCAACAGCGGGTAAAATTCCTACTCGTTTTTTCAAAAACCAGAATAAACCAAAACTCGCGATTCTGACTACACATAAACCTTCTTATACTCAAAAGAAGACTACGAAACAATAGTCTCTGCTATTCTAGCACACGAGCACAAAACAGGCTCCAACTCAGCAAAAATGTTGTTAATGCGACGATACTCACAAAAAAACTTAACAGAAACCTTAATATTCTTAGCCATTACTTATTCTCCTCACACAAAAGGTACAGTGGAATTACGGGTCTTACATTGAAGAACATAGAAAACTCAATATTATTCTTTATGAATTCCAGAAAAATTCAATAGTTTAGTTCATGAAGAACTTAGAAAAATTTCAATTTTTGAATTCCAGAAGAATTCAATTGTCATATAGATTTCATGATATTATTAAGTCATCAAAGCTCATTGGCTCTATTTGCAAGGAGGAATTGGAGGTTAGTTGTGCATTTATTTATTTCCCCTGCAACTTAGTATTATACAATTTTAAAAGGAGAAAATTACTTTCAATATTATTTGCTCATATTGACGCATGATGATCTATAAGTAAATTCGGTTACAAGTAAGAAATAAAAGAGATGTTGAATATCTTTATATAACAAGATATGATTTGAATAAAAGAAGTGTAGTGAAATATTATCTGTTTTTTCCTCCGAGTTATACTACACTTATATATATTAGTGCAATTGAAGCACAAATTATTGTAAACCAGAAGTTTGCAAATAATATTAAGTTTGTATTTGGCAAGACCGGTTGGGTTATCCCGAATCTATTCCGATGCGAAGAATAATTATATATTGTTGGATATGTATTGAAGAGCCATAAGATTCTTCAATCCAATAATTTATGTTATTAGTTCCCAAAGGAACACTACAAGAAAAGTGCCCTACAGCAACGGCCACTTTTCAAAATAATAAGGAATAGTTTTACCGACGGAACTTACAACTGTCACTGAAACTAGTTTTATTTATTTTCTACTAGCGATCAGACGGGCACTCTCGTGCCCGTCAGACCGCTCTTTTCATAGCGGGTCAAGCGGGCACGTTCCGTGCCCGTTTGTGTAGTACATATTTTCTATTATACTAAATTATATGTTGAATATGATTATTAAATGTGAAATTGAAATACAGGAAGACATGGCTTGAACATTTGTGGTCACCGTGCCCGTCTGTATAATCCGCATTTTCCATTTAAATAAAAGCTAATTTTACGCACATTGATTCATGTTATTAAGCAGCAAAAACAAAAAGCCCCATCAACAATTAAAAATAGGAAACCAATTTTTACGATCAATAATGTCAGTATGTCACCAAAAATGAGGAGAGTAAAACTAATTATAGAAACTAAGTATAGAGTTTAACAACAAAAAAAAGAAAATCTTTATTTTCCTCTCTCTCTTTTTTGTTATTATTTTCTAATTGGTAGTTTAACACAAAAAAAAATTATAATTATGTAAATCATAGAGAAGTTCAACTTAGTAAAGTATAATAGTAAATCATAGAAAAGTTCAACCGCGTTCCTTAAAATATCCATGAAACACATTACCATTTGATATGCTTTTAGTCGAGACACGGGCCAACACTTACATGTTTAACCCGGTAATAATATAAGAAATGACATTATTAATTTCGAAGGAGACCAATGATTATTTATTTATTTTGACAATAGGAGACCAATGATTATTGATCCCACAATTCACCCCATGGAATCTTCATAAAAAAAAAATAAAGAAGACAATGAATCGTGATAGAAGAATGAGAAAGAAGACAATTAGTTGAATAAAGGAAACTGTGATATAAAACAATAATCAAAATGGCAAGAAACCACACGGCAAGAAAGAAATTTGCATATGACGGATTTTATTTTTTTTATTTTTTGTATATTAAAACTTTTCAATGGTAAAAATTGTTCTACTTTATTTTTTTCTTCTAGAATTCACATTCAGTTTAGAAAGAATAAAAATGATTTTGTCTTATTGCATTTGTTCTCAACTACATAATAAATCCTCTTCTCTTGTACTGCTACATATGTACGCAATTTTTATTTTAAAAAATAAATATTTTTTTTAATTATTTCATGAAAACAGAATTGAACTTATAATATATCAAAAGAATATTGAACAATAGAATAGACAAAAAAACTTGAGTTAGTGAGTGGTGCAAATTTTGGGTTTTCAAATTGAGAACAAAGTGATAGACAACAAAGTGAACATTTACCGAAAAGAAATATATATCGACATTACAAAAAAAAAAAATGCAAAAAAGTGATTTTACGACACACCTATTTTGATTTAAGAGACATATATTGCAACCTTGCCACAATGTCATGAAACTTGTTATTGATAAAAGAAACCACTTTACTATAAAAAAAATGAAAACAAAGAAAAGTTAGAAGATTGAAATGAAAGTATTTGAATTTAAAAAAAATGAAGATAATTAGAATTAAATTTAATTAAGACATAAAAATAGAAAAAAAAGATGATGAACCTTTTTAATGGGTGTAACAATGTCATAAAATAGAAGATATAACCAAATGATATGTGTAAAACCAAAATAAGTAAAAGAATAATTAATAAAGAAGAAAAGTATGTTACAATTACCAATATTTTTTTGTTACAATTGTGCTGCTTATTTCTCATCTCTATTTTCCAATCTTTTATGTGAAAAACCCCAACCCCTCTTTCGATCGAGCACTAATATTCAGTGCATGCCAACTTGTATCATTGCCAATTTGTATCATTGCCAAGTACCAAACTCCTTCCCTTTTTTTTATGAGGAACAGGCAAAGCGAGGGAACAAATTTGTATCATGCGGTTATTAAAAAATGTAATTAAATATCATTGTTAAATAATAACCAACAGGAAGTTTTTGCAAAGGGTTATAATGGGAATAATGAAAAATCTACACCAAAAAATAAAGTTATCCTCTTTATAGATAGGTATAGATTATAGATTTGCAAAAAACTTATGTTAATAATAATGAATTTCACAAATAATAAGTTTTTTGCAAATGAATAAAATAAATAAGGAGTAGCAATACATATAAAATATGGTTTGAATGATTAATAGAATTTGACTAAAAAGAATAAGCAAACATTTGGTTTTCGTTCACTCTTGTAAAAGAGAAATGTCTAATTGAATCATCAAAGAGAAAAGTCTAAATGAAACCATAAAATGCAAGTAAACACATTGAAATACATAGGTCAAATTCTCCTCTAACATACCACTATTATTGAAAAATTGGAGGAATTGGTGAAATTAAACACCCATATTGTAACCTGTAAAAAAAAAACACACATATAGGAAATGACATCATGAAACAAGTAATGGATGCACCAAATAATAATTGTAACCATAGTACGAAGGAGTAAAATAATTAAACCGTTTAAAATTTTAAACCATTCCAAAAAAAATAATATGGAACAACAAAATCAACAAAATTGAACCGTTTAAAATTAAGAAAGGACAATTATGTAAATTCGTTGACAGTGCTTGATGAATAGTAACTAACTGATAATATAAATTAGAGGTTATAAATTGCATAGCAAAATAACATGAATTAAAGCTTATATAACGCCCCAACTAAAATATCTAGAATATTTAGTCAAGACATAAATAATTGAATCTGAGTAAAATAAATTTAGCGAGATAAAACACATGAATTACAAATAATTCATTACAACAGTTGATGAGCTTAAATAATACAGCGGACACTAGAATTAAATTCCTTGATACACAGATAAACTAAAAACAAGGGAAGACTAAATCGTCTAATGCGATGATCCAAGCTCAGCTCCAATCATCCGCTCCATCCTGGTCCTTGCTCCAGTTAACCTGTCTACCTAAAAAAATTGGTTTGGAGTGGGGTGAGACTACTAAGCCTCAGTGAGTCCTACTACCCTCCTAGAGGTGACTACACCGGGGGTACCTAAATCAGTCGTATCATTCTAGCATATATAAAATCATATCCTGAACTGAAAGTAAATGTGTAACACAGAAATTAACTCTTATTCATTTTAAACACAGGGACACTCTGAGGTGAGCATGTCTCAGAGGCCTGCCATATCCGTCGACCGATTCGGTCACGGCATGCAGCTCACACTAACGTATCCTAATGGATTGTCCCATTGGGAGTCCATAACGCGATATCACAAAATCGCATCATAACTGACTGAAACTAAATTAGTTCTTACTACCAATATTTCCCAAGACCCGGGGAGCATGCAACCTATTTTATTTCTAAGTTATACCCTAATGATTATCTGCGATTAACATTATGTTCGACATTATATTAATTATATTACTGCAAACTATCTGATTATAATGAGGATATAAAACGAGTGTAGAAACCTTTATTTAGAAAATGGAAAATGTATGTAATTCTGTACAAGCTCGCTACGGCGAGTCACCAGCTCGCCATGGCGAGATTATAGGTCCTGACCTAAATCGACTCGCTGCGGCGAGCAGAAGCTCGCCATGGCGAGTTTCATCAGCTCAGAGCCCAGCTCGCCATGAATGCTCGCCAGCTACTCGCTGTGGCGAGTTCATGCAGAGTTTGCCCTGTTTTGCCAAAAATCATATTTTTTCTAAAATTACACCTACAATCCTCATTTTATCAGCGCAGTAGCATAATTTACATAATATATAAACAGAATGGAGGGAAATTCGGGATTAATTCCCCTCACACAACTTTCCTAATTATTTCCTAAATTAACATGCAAATTCATTAAATTGGGGTAACTAGCTAAACTATCCTAAAGAACCCACCTGGTATGAGATTAATCTCAGAAGCTTTACACAGATACTAAGGTTCAGCAACATCCACGAATTCTACTGCACCAGAACTCACTTGAACCCCCAATTGCTCTAAGAATATGGAATTAATGAATAATACTTCCAATGTGCTGAAGAGATGATGAGTTGCCCTCTGCAATCTCTTGAGTTCCACGCCTTTGACCAATCTCCAAAAACTCTCATGCAACACAAGAAGTGGATTATGAAATATAAGATTCTTTCTAAGGTTAAGGAATGGGAAAGAATAATTTGATATGTATTGAACAATCTCCAAGGCTAATGAAACGAATTCACTATTCTCACAATAGGAATGATGGCTGAAAGATTAGGATTAGCTTACCAAGGTTAGGAGTGGATCACAGGAGCAGAAAACTCATGTTGCTGCCACTGAGAAGCTCGCTGCGGCGAGTATATGCTCGCTAGGCGAGCGTGACAGAGATGGAGAACAAGGTTCTGCAATTCTTCCAATTTTTCATTCCTTCAAGTTACCCAAACCTTCCAATCGCCTCAAAACTCATATTTCCATGGAATAGACGCACATGCAACACGAAGTACAGCGATGGATTGGGAATGAGTATTCAATTGATAGAAAAAGGGGTTTAAGAGAACAATTAAAAGGGTATAGAGTTTCTCATTCTTACCTTACTTTCTTGAGTAACAAAGCTCAGTCCAAAGATAGCAACTTTGCAGGAAGGAGATGATTATCATGCATTCAATTTCTTTCATAAATGATGAAGAATTTGCAAACCAAGAGATAGGTACATGGTGATTGATTTCCTTTTGGCCAAGAGGAAGAGGAATAGAAATTAAGAGGTTTATTGGGTTCTATGTCTCATGGGGATTCCGAATTTGGCTTTGCATGTTTCAATTGCTGGAAATCAAAGGGTTTCAAGGGGTGGAGATGATGAAGTTGGCGTGGGAAAGAGGAAGGCAAAAGAGGAGGTTTTTGCTTTACTGTTAGTTTACCACAATTGAAAAAAATAAATGAATGAATACTTGGTCAAGAGTTAGTCTTATAGTCCAATAATTGTTTCATTACCAATTTACCCTTGTCCTTCATAATTCTCCATGTCTCTAATTATTAGAAATATCTCCAATTAGACCCCCTTTAATTGATTTTATTAAATTTTCTTCTATTAAATAAAATCTGGGATGTTACAGCTTATATGAATTCCATGAGGAACATAATAATTTGTCATATATTCATTCAAACCATGATAAAAATGAAAGTAATTAGTAATAAGAGACACTTATAAAGCAATAAAACAAAATCAAAAAGGATTGGAACCGATTATATAAAAATAAAAGGATTGAAATCTTATTTGTTGTGGTTAATGTGTGCAACTTTCAAAGTTGTCATTTCCTGCATAAGATAATTGAAAAAATAATATTAAAACCAAGGATAAAATAATAAATTAGAAGGAGAAAAGTTGTAGTGGTTACTTTTACCAAAAAAAAAGTTGTAGTGGTTACTAATGTGTGCTCTCCTTTTATGTGATGTTTCATTGCATTTGTGCGTCTAATCACAACCTTCAAATGTAATACCTGTTTCTAAATTTTTAACAAAAAAAGAGTGAAACAATTAGTAATGAAAACATGTAGAATTTGGTGGTCTTTATTGAAAGTAGAGAAACCAAGTAAGAAGAAATTAGGATTTCTACCCATTTGCAATGAAGTTGGTGAAATAGAATTCCTGCATTGTTGCTTCCTATATGCTTGAGTTTTTTCCTTTGTGAGGGAACAAAATCTCTAGGGATGGCAATGGGTAGGGTATGGGTAGGGTACTATAGTCCCCATCCCCATACCCGCAGTTTGAAAAAATACCCGTACCCATCCCCATACCCGCGTGGGTGACAATCTTTGTCCCCGTGCCCATACCTAATGGGTACCTAAGTACCCATACCCGTACCCATTACCCGCATTTTTGCTAAAAATAAATTGATCAATTATAAAATATCATATCATTTTAATAGAATTAAAAAAAATTTAACGTTGATTCATGAAAATTATAAACAAAATTATTAGTAATGTCAAGTTAAAGTTCATTTCTCTTTGACATATTTGCATTATATATGTTATAAATAATTTTTTTTATTAAAAATGTATAATAGTATAATAATATTGTATTTTTTAAAATTGATTTATATATATTATTATATAATTATTATATAATAATATAATTAAAATAAATAAAAATATATTATGTGGGTAAATGGGGTGGGTACTAAGGTACCCGTACCCGCACCCATACCCGCTCAATTTTATGGGTAATTACCCATACCCACGCCCATACCCAAAATGCGGGTTTTTACCCTACCCATTGCGGGTATTTTTTGTGGGTACCCATTGGGTATGGGTAAATTGCCATCCCTAAAAATCTCCCTTCTTTGTTGTTCCCTTTCCACAATTATAAAATTTTGTGTTTTTGGTTGTATTTTAAGAGGGTAGTTATGCAAGGGTATTTTGAATTTGAATTTGAATTTGAATTTGAATGGTTTATTAGAAGAAGGGTATTCTTGGTATTATGAAAAGTCCACACCATAAAAAAAAAGTCCTCTTTATCTATAGTTATAGATTATCTATAGTTATAGATTTTATACATGTTAACAGTAAATAACAATCTCTTGTCAAAAAATAAAAAATTCTCCCAACCTTCACTCGCTCTCTCGTTCATTCTCGAATCGCTCACAATCACTCTCAAATCTTCCAATCGCTCTCGATCGTTCCCCTAATTTCAATCAATCGTTCAAAATCGTTGCTCAAACTTCACTCTCAATCGTTCAATATCATTCGAAATCGCTCAGAATCGTTGGAAATCGCTCTATATCGTTTCAAAGTGCTGTTCATAGTTCGTCGGTTCCACTCAATTAGAATCATTCATAGCTCTCAACTGAAATTTGTTTGAAATCGCACCTTATGAAGATTCCATAGATTGAATTTGAGGTAATTCTCTAAATGTGAAGGGATTCGATTTGTGTTTTGTTATCTAATAACACAATATTAGGGTTTAAGTTCACTTTGTTAAATATGACTGATTAATAACACAATATGATAAATGGTTTTTGATTGGTGGAGCG
This sequence comes from Trifolium repens, assembly GCA_030408175.1. Taxonomy (NCBI): domain Eukaryota; kingdom Viridiplantae; phylum Streptophyta; class Magnoliopsida; order Fabales; family Fabaceae; genus Trifolium; species Trifolium repens. The sequence continues at coordinate 21,749,517 of CP125844.1, read as the reverse complement.
TTAATGGTATGATTTTAGGGTTTAAGTTTGGGAATTAATTAGCTATGTTTTACTTGTTCCTTCCCTTAATTTCTTGTACCGATTATTAATTACATTTTCAGTTTTGCTGTTGTGTAGGCATGTAAATTTTGAAACTCAACCATATTCAGGGGTTGCTAGAAGTGAACAAATTTGTTTATCAGTTTCAAAGGTTATGTAAAGTGGTGCTACTATTCTCCTTGAAAAGTTTCATTTTCAATGGTTATATAAAGTCAACAATCTTAAGTGCAAAACCTAAAAGTTATGACTAGGGTTAATATGGAGGATATTCCCAAAACATTATGAGGATGTTGATACAGGGGATCAGAGTAAGGAAGACATCTTCTCTTAATTTATTGAATTTTTTTATTCATTGGTTATAGGAAATAAGTCAAATCAACAAAAGGAATTCCTCAAATTTGAGGATTCGCATATTGCGTTGCATGGGAATCAAGAATATTCAAGGCTAATTCGTCAGATGGTATGCTTCTTTATATTACTTGTATTAATATTGTCAGCTTATTGTTTATTACAAATACAATGTTTAAATTGATGCATAACTAAAAAGGAATCCGAGTCTGCTATTGTGATTTAAAAATGGTACATAACATTTTGAGCATTTTAATGAGGGTGGAACTAAGGAGGATTGAGGCAAACTTTGTGATTCAATTATGTCTGTTTGTCAAATTAGGACCACAAGATAACTTTGGTTGGCATTCATTTTAGAGTGGTATTGTTCAGTACTTGAAGTTAGGGGAATATTTTTTATTGTCTTGGTTTTAGATAGGTCACAGACTTAACAAAGAAAATGGGGACATTGCAGTTTATCGTCCATTCCAACTCAATCAGAATCGTTAATCGCTCTCAACTGAAATTTGCTTGAAACCACAACTCAATTAGATAAAGTTCACGCTCACGGTATGAAGATTTTCATTGTTTTCATTTTCTAATAGGAATTTTGTTTTTTCCAGATTCAATTTGAGGTGTTGCTCTAATTCTTAGGGAATTCTCATTTTCTTCAACTATCAAGTTTTTATTTCTTTCTTTTTCTATAGGTATATATCTTAAGTTGTTGCTCTAGATTATTGCATTTGAGATATCTATAAAATTTCTATCCTATTGTATTTCAATTCCTATGATGGATGTACTTATTAAAGATTCAACAGTTAAGACCTTTTGTCTGATGGTTATGAATTTCATTTGGATTTGAATTATCTCAAGGATAATGGTTCTGTTTCTTTGATATTTTAAGATAAATTTCATTCCCTGTGGCCTCTAGTCCTTGATTGACATTAGGCTAATCTAAGTATACTACTTTTAAACCAAACATAATTAATTTTTTCCCTAAAAATGGGACAGAATCAGTGGCTATGGATGCCAAAAAATAGGAGCTTCTAAGACGGGACATAAGTATTAATATTGCTGGCTAAGTTGTGACTAGTTTTAATATCTAAAATCGAGAAATAGATCTATAAGTTCTGATTCTCAATATAGCCATTTCACTACTTCGGAGCAGATCTTACACCTTCTTATGTGTATGAAGTGTTATTCTAAAACCTGCACACATGGTAAGAGATCTTGAACTTGGTAAAAAGCCTACCACGAGACAATGAAGTGTTATTCTTTTTGACAGCACAATGTCATTTAAGATATCCTTCTTTTGACTTGATCATGAAAGACATGCTGCAAAATTTGGAGGACAGAATAGCAGCAACAATGATGATGACTTGATCATGAAATGTTAACGATTTGAATCGCTTGTACTGAACCTCAGAGAGGTGAGGCTTATTTTTGATTCGTTTTTTTTCTTTAATTTTGGTTCAATTCTGTTTTGGAGAGTTCAGAAATTGGAAAGAAATCTTAACTTAGAATCTTGAGAAATCTTCTTCATTCTCTAAGTGACAGGGGTCGAAGTAAAATTGACCAATTAAGATATGATTATCAATTATAATGAAATTTCTTGGTTGAGCTAAGCTAAGTGTCATATACTCATATTACCAAATGAGTCATAATACTATGTAGCTATAGGTTTGTTCTCTGTCTTTGTCCATTTACTAGTCCTTTTGAAAACTAAGAGAACTACATTACTTTTAAATGAAGTGACCTTACTAACTAATTTTGAATAAACTTGGCCACATTTTGTAGCAAGTTCAGTAAAATTTGTGGGAAAGGGAAGTTGATGTTGATGATGGCGAAGGAGTGGATACTGAAACTGTTATGAAGTCAACAACACCTCACATGTTCTGCAAGACTCTGATACTAGCACTTGTGGTTGGTACCTTATGATGTAGCTGGAGATTTCTTTCCTCCCTAGTACTTTGAATATGCTACTTTAAAATGACAGACCCTTTTAACTTTGTAGGTCCACTACAACTTTTACTGTAACAGCCCGGCGACCAGCCACACAGATGCTGAAGCCCCGCTGCTCGTTACCAGCTTAATCACTACCCCCCTTGTAGTGTTTTTGCCTCCGTAGTGATTCGAACCATGCACCCTGGGGATAAATACATGTTCAATGCAATCACTACTACCAATTGAGCTACTAGCTCGATTGGTAGTAGTGATTGCATTGAACATGTATTTATCCCCAGGGTGCATGGTTCGAATCACTACGGAGGCAAAAACACTACAAGGGGGGTAGTGATTAAGCTGGTAACGAGCAGCGGGGCTTCAGCATCTGTGTGGCTGGTCGCCGGGCTGTTACATTAAAAGGCGCCTTTTAATGTAACAGCCCGGCGACCAGCCACACAGATGCTGAAGCCCCGCTGCTCGTTACCAGCTTAATCACTACCCCCCTTGTAGTGTTTTTGCCTCCGTAGTGATTCGAACCATGCACCCTGGGGATAAATACATGTTCAATGCAATCACTACTACCAATTGAGCTAGTAGCTCAATTGGTAGTGGTGAATGCATTGAACATGTACTTATGCTCCAGGTACATGGTTCGATTCACCACGAGGGCAAAAACTCCACAAGGGGGGTGGAGAAGGCCGTGAGTAACAGTTATGGGGGTGACCCAGGCCTGGGACCACCAGAGAGGTGGGGTCCAGGGCTGTTACAGAAAAAGGCGCCTTTTAATGTAACAGCCCGGCGACCAGCCACACAGATGCTGAAGCCCCGCTGCTCGTTACCAGCTTAATCACTACCCCCCTTGTAGTGTTTTTGCCTCCGTAGTGATTCGAACCATGCACCCTGGGGATAAATACATGTTCAATGCAATCACTACTACCAATTGAGCTAGTAGCTCAATTGGTAGTAGTGATTGCATTGAACATGTATTTATCCCCAGGGTGCATGGTTCGAATCACTACGGAGGCAAAAACACTACAAGGGGGGTAGTGATTAAGCTGGTAACGAGCAGCGGGGCTTCAGCATCTGTGTGGCTGGTCGCCGGGCTGTTACATTTACTATCATGTCTGATGTAATGAATTTCATTTGCATTCCAATTATCTCTTAGGATAATGGTTCTGTTTCTTTGGAATTTTAAGATAAATTTTATTCCTTGTGGCCTCTGGTCCTTGATTAACATTAGGCTAATCATATCCAAGTACACTACTTTTAAACCAAGTATAATTAATTTTTTCCCTAAAAGTGGGACAGAATCAGTGGCTATGGATGCCAAAAAGGAAGAGCTTCTAAGATGAGACAGAAGCAGCCAGTGTGCAGGAAATCTATTGGCATTTTTGGACTGAGAACATCACAATATAGAGGTATGTGTATGAAGTGTTGTTATATTACCTTATTCTATTATTTGATTTTCAACTCATACTTCTTATGATATCATTGTTCATGGAATAATTATTTCAGGTTGCTTCTGCACATCATGATATTTGTAGAGTTGTTCTTGCAGAAATCACATTCATTCATGCCTAAAAAGAAATTCTCCATGCCCATCGGATAACCCGCGTAAGTGTATGACCAAATACTATGAATATTGATTAATTCAAATATCAAACAAAGCCATAAGCAAAGCAGTCCAAAACTGTAGCTCTTAAACTATTGTTGGAGTCTTCAATTTTTGTTATTTGTTCATTTGTTGAATAGTGTGGATTTGGTGGATCATTTTCCAGAAATTTTGGAGCCTTCGATGTTGATTTCGAATAGTTTGAGGAATGCGGTTTATGATTCACTTCCGTCTCTTATTCGTGGGAGGAAATGGTTGATGTTGTACAGGTAGTTTTCGATGAAGGTTTATTGGAAGACACTTTATTATGTTGTTTTGTGTTTGAAGTTTCGAAATCTTGTTGATTAGGTTGTTGTTCTTATGTGGTTTCTTTGTAGCACATGGAAACATGGGATATCACTTTCTCTTTACCGGAGAAGCTTGCTTTGGCCTGGACCAAGTTGTTTGCTAGTACGATTTCATTGAACTCCATCACACATAATCTTATGCTATTTTTGATTTATCTATGTTTGTCCTTGAATAATGGATTTGTATTTGAAGTGATTCGGTTGTTTGATTTGTATTTTCAGCTTTACCATTTCCTCGTTTGGAGGACTGATAGTGGTTTCAATAATGTTATCGTCAAGCGTCTTTTCATGAGCAAAGTTAACAAGCCACCACTTTCACTCTCTAGGTTGATTTGCTTCATGATGGGAAAGGTATGTTAATCCTTATGCTCTGTTTGGGTTAATAACTTGATTAAGTATGTATCATTCTAGTGTTCATGTAAAAGCTATTTCTTAGCAAAAGATAAAATAAAGTCAATTTTTTTCTTTATTTAAGTTGTTTTTGTAAATTACTATTCAGATTTCTGAAGATAAGCTGCAAACAAGTTATAGACATGTTATAAGCTGTTTTCATAAGCTATTTAAATGATATAATCTAAACATGCCTATACATTGCTTGAATAAATTTTCCTTGTTGTGCGACGATAGTTTGCACTTGAACAAGATAGAGCTTATAGGCTGATCCATGAGGCTCCTCTCCTCCCATGAAAAGAAAAGGATTAGAAGTGCCACGGCAATGACACAATTTACTGTTCCCTCTCGTCGTCCATTCTTTGCTTCCTCATGCATTGCCCTCTGTTTTGTGTGCTAAGTTTGTGATTCCATCGACATTAACAGGTTTACACTCTTCCTAATTTCAAATATTTTTTCTTTATTTTTATTCAATTGTTTATTGTATACAGTTTGATTTGTTTAAGGGTCGATTGAAGAAAATGATAACTTCATATTTAAAGAAAATACAAGAGAGTGAGTGAGTTTAAACTTTTAGCATTCTCTCTGCACTCTACAATTCCACTTGGAACCATCTTCAGTAAGTTAATTATCACTTTCTTAAATGTTTTGCATTCATGTTATAGCTAGTTTGACTTTGATCATAGTTTTGATTTTCATTATGATTTTCAATGTAATATTTTTGCATTTTTATCCTGATCACAAGTACAATATTGAATGTGCTTTGTCTTGAAGCTAACTTGAATGAACTAAAATAACCTCAGATGTTTGATTACATTTTAGGATATTGTATGTAATTTTATGTTTGAAGTTCTTATCAGGATGTTTTGTTTAGTTAATTTTCAAGATATGATTTACTTATAAGATTTAGTATATAAGATTTAAAATAAATGGTCATGATAAAGTGAAGCAGAAAAATTTAGATGTTTTAATTGTATTTTACAAATCATAGTCTTTCAACTCAGAGGGTGATTTATAGTTTTTATTAGGGATCTTTCATATAACTTCATCGTAGATCTGCCAAGTTCATTTGGTTCTCTGATAACCCCAGTTTAATTATCTTAATATATATTGAACATTTATTTATATTAAAAAAAAGAATAATAAAAAATTGGAAGTTTATTCTTTTATACACCCCTCATCATGTTTCCTTTACTTGATCTGTATTTCATTTTATACCAAGACCTAAGTTTTACTACATTAAGGATTTTATCCGTAGTGTATTTTGTATTTACAGATTCCTGCTGATAAAAGAATAGAGGCAACATGAAAGAGTCAAATTTTACTCGGAAGACAAGTCATATGGGGTGTTTTTGTTTGCTGAGATATAGGATTTACATATATTTTAAGATGAGATTGTTATGAATTTATATGTTATGTTTTTAATTATTTTGAAGCTTGACATTTTTGTAAAGATTTGGTGACAGTTTTTTGATATAATAATAGTTATTATTGTTTTATTTTATTTTATTTCATATATTTATTATAAGCTGCAACTACTTGAAAAGTTGTATGAATAGGAAATTGTGATATTTATAAAATGTTTTGAAATTTAATATGCTTCTATACAAAAAATATTGCCAAACAAATACCATCGGAAAAATGTTGTGGGTAAAAGTAAGTTAATTAGGTTTCATTGGCCGTGGGTATAGCTCTGAGACTTTTTGCAACGGTTGAAAATACCGTAGCTATAGCCTATAGCGACGGCAAATTTCCATGGGTAAAGGGTAATCAAAGTTGACGGAACAGAATGCCCGTGGGTATAGGTTTTATGGCCTATACCCACGGTTTTTGGACTTATACCTACGGATTTTTGCCGTGGCTAAATGTCAAATTTCTTGTAGTGGAAGATGAAAAATTGAAAAATTGAGTCTCACAATTTTTGAGAATGTATATAAGGTGATATTTGTAAATCAACTCACCAACTGTCATTTAGATATTATTATGACTTTAAATGATGCATCAACTAAATGGCCAGTCAACTCACAAAAATGAAATTTATGAAAATAAAGAGATCTCGATAAGTTATGAATGAAATGAGATGGAACCAAAAATGAAAGTCAACGTTGATGATGTTTTTCTATAGCGCTATATGTGATAAGTGATAACGAGGATCATGAATCAAAGTCTATTAACGATTATAAATAAAAAATATATATGCAGATGAAAATAGACAATTTAAATAAAATCAAACTCTATTAGACTTGTAGTCCACACACCTGAAGATGTGAAGTTAATTAGATATATATATATATATATATATATATACGATATTTTACGCCAAAGAGAATTGTATTGATATAATACATGCTTATAGAGTTTGATATATCTACTATTAATGGATGGTAAATGTCTACAATTTATTTGGATGAGACATATTCACCTGAAGTGAATTCAAGAAATTTTTCTTGTTTGATAAAGTTTAGTAGAATTTGAAAGGCTAAATTTATATGAAACTCGTTTAAATAATTGATTATATGAAACTCTCTGAAGAAGTTAATTTTTATGATACATTGGAAGTGAATTTATTGTCGATTTTACAATAATATAAATATCGTTAGGACTCCAGATGAGATCCTAAATTATGTGGATTATAGTGAAAGATTCAAAAATGCATATGATACATGCGAAAGGCTTGTTTGGATTTGCAAAGTTTATGATTTAAATGATTTGATATGGACAAATCTAGTCGATTGAGTACTAGAATGATTTTGATGTCACTTGATGTTAGTATATATCATGTCTTCAAGAAAATTATGAGCAACTTGAATTGGTCCTGAAGTACCATATCTTAGTTTAAACGACGACATTGATGTATTTTGTTAATTATATATATCGTGGTATTTTTGTTTTTGTCAATATTTTAAAATGCAGATATCAGAACAAAATCAGGTATACATTGCTCAGTTGAAAAAGGGCTACATCAAAGGAGATCGAACAAAACATATTTCTCTCAAATTCCTTTTCACCCGTGATATTCATGAAGAATGGTGATATAAGCATTCAACAAAATTTGTTCGTGTGATAATCTAGCAGACCTTTTCACAAAGTCACTCTCAAGTATAAATTTGGAACAACTGATACAAAAGATTGGTTGTCATCGTCTTAGAGATGGTTGTATGGTTGAGGGGGAGAAATAAATATATTATGTAAAAGGATGTTGTACTCTTTTTCCTTCACTAGAATTTTTTCCCACTGGGTTTTTTTCTAGTAAGGTTTTAACGAGACACATCCTCGATGAACATCCAAGGGGAAGTGTTATGAATAATTAGTATAAGTGCTAGTGGATGTTCATCATATCCCTTCCATTTCCTATAACTCCCACTAGTGAGTGGATATTTATTACCTTTGTCCATTCACTTATTTGTTTGTGTCCTATAAATAGGACTCTTGTTATCATAGGAAGACACACATATGAAGAGAATAATACATTGCTCTTATCTTCTCTATCTCTATTCTCTAGCATTCTTAGTTTATTTTCAACAGAATTCCTAAAAAACTTACATTAAAATAGATATTTTTCTCATTTAAATTGAGTTAGGAAAGACACATGCACTACTATCTGACCGGTTAAACCTGCGTAGAATGGAACCAAATTAGAGAAAGAAAATATATTAGCAATTCACAATAAAATTAAGCACAGAGACAAATTGAGAGATGAGAAAGGCCAAATTTTGAGAAAAATAGAAACTAAAAAAAATTAAGAACCGAGAGAAAGACTAAATTTTGAGAAATTTTGAGAACAACATGAGCTATTAAATACAAATCATTAAGTAGATTTTGGAAAGAATTTAGGACTCATCATCAACTAAGCGATCAGTGGGTGATCAAATTGGATAAGCATTGAAAATTGATTTTGTGTTTATTTTTATATATAACATAATAGAATTATAATGGAACAAAATAAAATTTTGTGATTATCTATAAAAAAATATATTAGATAAGCTTTAAAGAATATTATAATTAAATATTGAAGTTTTAATTGTAGCCGTTGATTTTATTTTTTTCAAATGTCAAAATCTAAACCAACAAAATTAAATAGTATTTTATCGTAACCGTTGATATAATATATTTTTTCCACGTGTCGAAATCTAGACCATTCATATTAGGGTTAGGGTTTAAGATGCCTCTAGTTACTCTCGTTTTATTATATAAAGATAGAGATTAGGGATTATAATGAAATAAAATTGAATTCCTAAAAAACTTACATTAAAATAGATATTTTTCTCATTTAAATTGAGTTAGAAAAGACACATGCACTCCTATCTGACCGGTTAAACCTGCGTAGAATGGAACCAAATTAGAGAAAGAAAATATATTAGCAATTCACAATAAAATTAAGCACAGAGACAAATTGAGAGATGAGAAAGGCCAAATTTTGAGAAAAATAGAAACTAAAAAAAATTAAGAACCGAGAGAAAGACTAAATTTTGAGAAATTTTGAGAACAACATGAGCTATTAAATACAAATCATTAAGTATATTTTGGAAAGAATTTAGGACTCATCATCAACTAAGCGATCAGTGGGTGATCAAATTGGATAAGCATTGAAAATTGATTTTGTGTTTATTTTTATATATAACATAATAGAATTATAATGGAACAAAATAAAATTTTGTGATTATCTCTAAAAAAATATATTAGATAAGCTTTAAAGAATATTATAATTAAATATTTAAGTTTTAATTGTAGTCGTTGATTTTATTTTTTCCAAATGTCAAAATCGAAACCAACAAAATTAAATAGTATTTTATCGTAACCGTTGATATAATATATTTTTTCCACGTGTCGAAATCTAGACCATTCATATTAGGATTAGGGTTTAAGGTGCCTCTAGTTACTCTCGTTTTATTATATAAAGATAAAGATAAAGATAAAGATAAAGATGGATTTTGTAATAAATCATTTTGAGTTGGAATCATTAGTGTTTAGTGTAACGCCCTGAAATTTAGAAGAAAGTTATTTAATTATTATTTAAGTAATTTCGGTAGAATTATATGATTGAACCCAATTAATTAATGGAAATTTAGAGGTGATGACACGTGATAGTAAAAGTAAATAATTAAGTGGAGAAAAATAGAGACATTTATTTTAGTATAATTTTGTAGAGATATACTTAGAAAAGAAAAGTAAAATCAAATTATTGAGAGATATGATCATAATTTTAAATTGAAACAAATCTCATGAGATATAGTCTTTCTTAAGGAAAAAAAACCTAGACCCTTTCGTTTTATAAATAGGTAACACATAAAGACTAAAAAAGAGGATTTGCCACAATTTCATAAAAGAGAGATTGAGAGAGCAGAGAAGAGATTAGAGCAAAGAAGAAAGGGCAACATTAGGGTTTAAGGAAAACTTAGAGAGATTCTACATCAAAAGGTAAGGGAGTTTTAACCAACTCATTTAAAGATTCTGAATTTAGATAGTGTGTTAACGTGCCCTTTGTTTGTTTCCTTCTTGTTGTTCGATGTTGTTGTGCTGTCGACAGGGACGGATCCAGAAAACTGAACGAGTGGGGTCAGGATTATTTAATATAATGCTTTAATTATATAAAATATATAAACTAATAAGAAATAATAAAATAATAAAATCATTATCATTGAACATAAAATTTGAGATTATACAAATTGAGATTATATATTAGTCAAAAATAAAATAAAATTTGAGATTATACAAATTGTACCATTGTAATCTCAGCATTGGTCAATGACTTTATGATTCTTTTAAAAAGGTTTATGACCCTGATAAATTTTACTTAGATTAATCTTTTGAAGAATATGTTAAAGACTAAATTGAGAATGAGTACTTAAACTTATTGATCAAGTTGATAGCAAGTTGCTAATGAAATGTGTTTACCTAAAAAAAAGTTGATAGTAAATTGTAAACTTAATTGATGATAAGTGGTTGAATATAAAACTAAACTTGACAATTTAGTGTATGTTTGGTTCTGCGGTGACGAGAATTGATTTTGATAGAATTGATTTTGAAAAAATTTATTTTGGCCAAAATTGATTTTAAGTTAAAGTGGTTTATGTTTGAATATATTCATGTAAAAGTGAGTTGAACAAAAATTTTGAGTGTAAAAATCAATTTTACACGTCATAATCAATTGAAGGCAGAATCAATTCAACTTTTGAGAAACCAAACAAATCATAATCAATTCTATACGTCCAGAATCAATTGTGGCTGCTCCAGAAATCAAACCAAACATGCACTTAATAGAATCAATAACCCTTTTTAAAATATTATAGAAACAACTATTAAAAAAAATATTATCCTTTTTATAACCTTAAATAAATAGTTTTGTTTCCCACACGTCAATCACAGATTCACATACGTCCGCTAGCTTGTACGGTGGTAGTAAACTAGTATACAACATTAGCAAAAACAAATGACTATGTGGGGGCAATAGTGTTATGCAAATGGATTAATGGTTAAAAATGTAATCAATGAATGGGGTCAGCTAACCCCAATAGCTTCAACGTGCATCCGTCCCTGGCTGTCGATAAGTTTTTTTTTTTAACTCAAATCCAATTCTAATATTACTCGTAACTTGGTATATGTTCCTGCCTTAGTTCCCTTGTGGTCTGTGCGTATATTTCACCTTGTTCGGTCGCATGTCTATTATCTTGATATTATTCATTCTTTGGCATGATTGTTGTCTCCTGCGTTCTATGCGTGACATGTATATCATGATTCTTTAAGTCAATGGCTGCATGATTCGATCATAGGTTTTGTGGACTTGTTGTTTCTGTCAATCGGTACCACTACAACACTTTAGACTTTTAGTAACATTAACCGGTTACATTTTTTAAAAATGTTACTAATGGCTTTAAGTAACAGTGAATTAGTAACACTTTTTAAAATGTGTCACACTTTAGACTTTTAGTAACATTAACCGGTTACATTTTTTAAAAATGTTACTAATGGGCTTAAATAACAGTGAGTTAGTAACTCTTTTTAAAATGTGTCACACTTTATACTTTTATTTTAGTTAACAAAACAGTGAATTAGTAAGACTAAGGCAAAAACCACATCACCGCTCTCACAGAACACGTTCATTCGCATTCCATAAACTCAGAAAAATAGAATCACGTTCAATTCGCATTCTGATTCGCATTTTGATTCCGATTTCAACCTCAGATTCCAACTTCGATCAACTCAGATTCGAAACCACATCAATCTCAGATTCGCATTCCAATTCAATTCCATAAACAACTTCGGTCATTGACGGCGAATCCGATTCAACACGTTCAATTCGATTCCATAAACAGGTCACAACTCCTGCTTCCGGTTCCGATTCCGATTTCTTGTTCAATCTCTGATTCGCATTTCGATTCCGATTTCAACTTTCCGACTTCGATTCCAACTTGTCAACCCCGATTGCGATTCCGATTCAAATCTCTCTCAGAAATTTCAGCATTCTGAATCAGAAATTGCATTTGATTTCTCTACACATGGCTCGTGAATCATCATTGACGGCGAATCCCTCAAAATCACTCTGAATCTCGCGAATCTTCGGTATGTAGTTTGCATCTCTTTTGCATAGATTTTGATTTGATTTTCCGATAACCTTGCTTAGCATTTGATTTTATGATAACCTAGCTTAGCATTGGATTTTCGATTAACCTTGCATTTGATTCATTTCAAGTCAATTTGCTAGTTTAACTTTTAACTTTTATGAACATGAATAATTCTAGTTATTTTTGAGGTCATTGAGTTATAGTTCCATTGAGTTATCATACAATTATTCCAGAATTATTCATGCAGATAATATAACAATTAGAAAGTTAGCAAAACTAGCTAACTTATTCCAGAATCAAAACTCAATTTGTTCCATTGAGTTATCATACACTGTCATTGAGTTATACAATTATTCAAGAATCAAAACTATATTGTATGATTTAACTTTTAGCTAGTTTACACATTGCTCATGTAGATATTGTCTAACTCAATCTCAAAAGATAGCTTAAGAATTGCAAGGGTTAATTTGGCTATATCTCTAGCAATAATATAACAATTAGACTTAATTTTAATTTGGCTAAATTCTAGTTGGTTAAGTCTCATTAAGTCTAGATTCAAGCCAACTATGTCTATATGTGATGATATGTAGTTTGAACATGTACTCATTAAGTCTGATATGTGATGATTCAGGTTTGATTGGACTATATGTATGTATGTTTGATTGGACTATATGTATGTATGTAGCTTTAGTTATATGTACGTGCAATAGAAATTGATATGTCTATATGTGATGATATGTAGTTTGAACCTACATAGAAATTGATATGTTTTTATGAACACTGTCGTGAATATTTTAGCTCAATTACTTAAATGACATTATTCCATTTCATTATTGCTGCAGTTCTAGCTGATTGGTTTGTGAGTTTAGTTTAGTTGAATTGGTTTTCTGATTTTGTAGAATATTGTTATGGATTTGTAATGTTAGTAAATTGAATCAATATGTAGTATAGAGAGCCTACAAGTGAATGCAATTTGTATCTCTTTTGGCATTTGCAATAAGTACACTGTAAAGTACACTTAAGAAGCAATGAAGCGCATACATAGCTTTATCATTAAGTACACTGATATCATAAAGTACACTTAAGAAGCAGTGAAGCATACATGGTTTTATCAATAAGTACATTGATATCATAAAGTGTTTGAATTTCACTTTCTGTATGTTCTATATTTATGTCTGTCATTTCCCTTAGATGGGCTTTTTTTTTCTCTCGTACCACACAGTGGGATTGGGATATGTTTGTGGTTTTTTGGTTCAAACAATTAACCCTGAAACAACCAAAAGTTATACGTTAATACATTAATTGCAGTTTTTTAGATAGTACAATTGAGCGAGTGATTTGTTGGGTCAAAGTATGTAACAACTCTTCAGACAATATGCTTGTTTAATCCTTATTTGGGGTATTTTCTTGTGATGTTTGACCTATCAGGCATAGTGAGTTAGTGACCAAGTATATCTAATCTTATAAGCTTATTGGATGTCATGTTAAGTGAGATGGAAGAGAGATTCTTTTGGTTAAATTGTTTAAGTAGTATCATTCATTCTGAGTTTTCTTTTTTGCTTTACTACCTACATGATGGTTATAAACTTCTGATAGTATTATAGTATTAGTAGGAAAAGTTGGTTCATTAATCATTATTATAAGTGAGAAATATTAGAGTTTCTAACTTTAATATTCTGTTTGCAGTATACATCAAAGATCATGGACAAAAGTTGGTTAGCTGAGAAGAGATCTTCCATCAGGTACTTGTATGGACTGCATAATTTTATTAATTCTGCATTTCATACGGTAGCACAAGGAAACGAAATCTTGTGTCCTTGTAAAAACTGTAAAAATTGTAGCTGGGGTAATCGGGATGATGTTTTTGAGCATTTATTCTGTGATGGATTTGATGCAAGATATAAGCAATGGACTTTTCATGGAGAACGAATTTCTTCAAGAAAACCATTTGATAAAAAACATGAAAAAGATCATTTACATGATGATTTGGATATGATCTGATGCAAGTATAGTCATATTAATTCACTCCAAATATAAGTATGATTTAAGTATCGTCCCTGGGATTTTGTTTAGGCCTGGTTGTTTTGTTAATTTTAGCCCCTGTTTTTCTCCTTTGGGGAGTTGTAGTTTTTGCTTTTATGGGTCTGCTATTGCGCCCTTCTGTTGCTACTGTGTTGTATATTTTAGTGCCCAACTTAGGCCTCACAAGTATTCTATTGTAAATATTCTATAGCATGCCTAAAGAACACAAGACCAAAAAAGTTAAAGCTGAGAAGAATCCTAATATGCTAGATACAAATGATGTGCAAGGTGATCCATGTTCTTTAGCCTCTAATCATCTCACCAATGTGGACCCGAATAAACACACAGAGGTAAATTCACTCCACATAATTATGTCTTTAGTCTATTTTTTGAAAATTTAAGTATAGTCATATTAATTATCATTGTAAATATTCTATAGCAAGTCAAAAGAACACAAGACCAAAAAAGTCAAAATTGAGAAGGATCCTAATATACTTGAGCATCCACCCAAGAGTTTTTCTCTCTTATTTGATCAAGATTTTGAGAATAATGGTAATAGAATGGCGGTTATTGCGTGGAAATCCCTGTCAAATGAAGTAAGTTTGTGACTTTATTATAACACGTGTAGTAGTAGTAGTAGTATAAACCAATGTAATAATTGCCAATTAAACTTGATGCATCAGGATAAAATACATCATTTGGAAAAAACAGCCAAGCGCAAAGCTAAATACGAGAAACTTCAAAAAGGTATTCTAATTTTAGTTATGTTTTAATCATGTAAGAGCAGTTAAGATGCCCTGCTGTTTAGTATATGTTTTAATCATATACCAACTTTCAATCTGATAGATATGGAAATTCAACGAGACGGACGGGGCCAAAGGAATAACTCAGCTGCTGCATTGGTTGTAGTATGAGCAGACTCTGCTGTGCTGCTTTCTTCATTGGTAGCAGGATTAAAATGGTGGAAGTGATTGTTGGGGAAATATTGTGTTGCATAACCATACAGTACTGAAGCAATTGGCAGAAAATTGAACTTTGTTATCTAAATTTAAGGGATCTAAATTGTTGTGTTCTCAATCCGTGTTCTTAATTCATTTTTGTATCAATGTAACATTTGTGTTACAAATTTAATGAAATTAGTTGAATTTGCCAATGATGCTCCTGTTTTAAAATGTTTTTGGATGAATAATCTTGTTTATGGCCAATATTGTATTTGATTTTTTCTAGCTTTAATAGCCAACAATGATGAATAGGCTGGGAATGTTATATATTGAGGTATATATATAGTCTAGTAACATTTTTTATATATTGCAAAAACTAAAATCTGGTAACATATTTTCAATGTTACTAATGATGCATAAGTGTTGCAAAATATATCAATTAGTAACATTTATTAAATGTTACTAATCATGTCTCAAAATGTTACTAATGCCTTTTAGTATCATAGGCTTTATGTAACACTTGAATAAATGTTACTAAAGAGAAATAGTAACATTTATTAGGATTTAGTAACATTTTTCAAATGTTACTAAATCCCAATTGTGTTGTAGTGGGTTATAATATTCGTTTGAATTCAATCTAATTAATTTGTTCTATTTGATGAATCAACCCTGTGAGTTTAATTGCCAGTTTGTATTATGTTTTTATTTTATCCTATGGATTCATTGCCATGATACAATTTACTATTATTTGATTCAAATTGACTTTTGTATCACGGACATGATCTGGGTTACATGATATCAATTGTTTTGGACCTTTACTTTCACATCTGAGAACTAATAGGATTTTGATGAAGACTTATTTTATGGATTCCGAAGTTCTCCAATTCCAAAAATTAGTTTTAAAATCATAAGGTTATATTTTGGGCCGGTTTTGAAAAATATTAGTAACTAAATTATCTTTTTCCTTTAAATAAATTAGAACAATTACTGAGGAATAAATTCAATTAAATCCCTTGAGTCTAGGCTGTCTCGGGTATACGTTAGTCGCCATTCAGAGGAGTTAATAGATTAGTTTAACTAAAAATTGGACTGGATCTATTAGGTGTCGAATTAAATTTGTGATTAATTAAATTGGTGTTGAGTTTAATTGGTATCGAATATATTTGGTGTTAAGTTTCTTTAAGAATTAAATATTGTAGTGTGTTGAATAATGACGTTCATTTAATATTGTAGTCAGATATGACAATGAAGTTGTAATACTGTAGCCAGATATGACAATGTGAGAGTAACAATAATGTAGCAAGATATGGCAATGAAGTTGCAATGATGTTGTTAGCTACGATGTAGCAATGAAGTTGTTAATGATGTTGTGATAGTGGTTACATTTATGAGTTGTTTGCTTATGTGTTTGATCGTTCCAAAGAATGATACTTTATTTATTGTTGCTATTGAATTCAGTTATTCTATATGATGTTCGTTACTCACCCCTTCTGGTTTGACCCTACGATGTGCAATTGTATATTTTTCAGGTAGGTGACCGACATTAGCTTCGAGTCTTGGAAACAGCTTAGGAGCCGTCTACTTCCGTGCTTTCAATAAAGAGTCGCTCTGAATAGGACGTCAAGGGGGAACTCACATTTAAATTTTAGTCAATAATTTTAAAACATCAAACTATGTTATATTGCTTCGGTGGTTTCAATTAAATTTTCTAGACTTGAGATTGGTTATCTTAATAATTTTATTTTCCGTTGCTTTACAATTTCCGTATGACAGATGTTGAGTTAGAATAACACTCTTCTAAAAATGAATTAATCGATTTTTTAACAAATAAAATCAAAGGAAATTAGAGGGTGCTACATTTAGTAATTGTGTTATCCTTTTCCCCTGTTTGAAATCTCTAAGTACTCCATCTTTTGTTTATATATATATATATATATATATATATATATATATATATATATATATATATGTGTGTGTGTGTGTGTGTGTGAGAGATTGTTAATAATAACTTTTTTGCCTCATTACAGGTGAAACATCTCATAGAACTAAGCATAAAGTTATACATGACTCCAAAAGAAATAGTAAATAAAATACAAAATGAAGCAAAAATTGATCCCGTATTCACTAAAACAGGTAATGAAGTTTTTTTCTTTGTGTGTTTTGTCTCTTTTCTTTTTTCCCACCTTGAATTGGCCTTAGATTTTTGTTGTATTATGCTAGATTTTTGTTGTATTATGCTACAATATCTAACTTGTTTGAAATTTCAGTTGATATATTTTGTAATAATGCATAGATTTCTGATATATTATTAAGATCAAATTATATATACAATTGTAGCCCTATTTTTTCACCACTAGTCTTCGGCCCACTGGACCACCTAATATGTGGTATCAAGTGGTTCCAGCCTTCTTCATGGTTGTTTGTTCAATATTTTTCCTTTTTTCAATTGATACTTCATATATATATATATATATTAAAGAAATTGAAATATTGTTGAATGCCTACAAATGATAGATTAATAAAGCAACTTTATTTATTTAGTGACTTCAATCAATGGCTAAAAAAAACATTCTTGGATTACAAATCTCTAGAGTCCTGATTCCATGTTTTAATTGTTAATTAATTTTCAATTCTTGTTTATTTACATGTTCTAAGTTTCTTAATTTTTTATTAATTCAATTCTTGTTTATTTTCAATTTTTCACATCGTTAGGTCAATAATTTGGGAAAGGCTTGAAGAACAAAATCCCAAGTTCTTCAAATTTTATTATATACGATTGGTGTTGAAGAAGCAAATAGAGCAATTCAACAAATTGTTGGATAAATAAAAAATTAATGGATGAAGAACAAACTAATGCATCACTACCTAACAGCTCTAATGGATTTCGTTATCATCATATTTCATCATCACTACCTTATTATAATGGGTCATGTTGCATATTGTTTGGATTCAAACCTTCTGGAGTACGCGCAGAAACATTATAGCATGTAGGATTCTCAATAACTATAAAATAAAATAACATTCAGAGCAAGAAAATACAAAAAAATTGCCATCTAGTGAAAATGTTGGAAACAATATATTCATGGAGGTAGAAATTTACTTACTACTGAGGATATGTGACCCATTATAATAAGGTAGTGATGATGAAATATCATGATAACGAAATCCATTAGAGCTGTTAGGTAGTGATGCATTAGTTTGTTCTTCATCCATTAATTTTTTTGTTTATCCAACAATTTGTTGAATTGCTTTATTTGCTTCTTCAACACCAATCGTGTATAATAAAATTTGAAGAGCTTGGGATTTTGTTCTTCAAGCCTTTCCCAAATTATTGACCCAACGATGTCAAAAATTGAAAATAAACAAGAATTGAATTAATAAAAAATTAAGAAAATTATAACATGTAAATAAACAAGAATTGAAAATTAATTAACAATTAAAACATGGAATCAGAACTCTAGAGGTTTGTAATCCATGCTTTTTTTAGCCATTGATTGAAGTCACTAAATAAATAAAGTTGCTTTATTAATCTATCATTTGTAGGCATTCAACAATATTTCAGTTTCTTTAATATATATATATATATATATATATATATATATATATATATATATATATATATATATATATATGAAGTATCAATTGAAAAAAGGAAAAATATTGAACAAACTCATGAAGAAGGCTGAAACCACATATTAGGTGGTCCAGTGGGCCGAAGACTAGTGGTGAAAAAAGAGGGCTACAATTGTATATATAATTTGATCTTAATAATATTTCAGAAATCTATACATTATTACAAAATATATCAACTGAAATTTCAAACAAGTTAGATATTGTAGCATAATACAACAAAAATCTAAGGCCAAGTGAAGGTGGGAAAAAATAAAAGAGACAAAACATACAAGAAAAAAACTTCATTGCCTGTTTTAGTGAATACAGGATCAATTTTTGCTTCATTTTGTATTTTATTTACTATTTCTTTTGGAGTCATGTATAACTTTATGCTTAGTTCTATGAGATGTTTCACCTGTAATGAGACAAAAAAGTTATTATTAGCAATCTCACACACACACACACACACATATATATATATATATATATATATATATATATATATATATATATATATATATATATATATGTATAAACAAAAGATGGAGTAAGATTTCAAACAGGGGAAAGGGATAACACAATTACTAAACACTAATGATTCCAACTCAAAATGATTTATTACAAAATCCATTTTGAAAAATACAAAGAAAAAATCTATTTTTTTAAAGCTAAAACAAACGCACCTATAGTCAATTGTTGATTCAGAAAATTGTAGTTTGTTCAAATTCCTCTATGCAATAGTGTTATAACACCTCTATAGACACTATATATATAACAATATTTTGTATTGAATAATGTGTTTCGTGTTGGTGTTATATCATATTTTGTAACATTTACATTTTTAACTATTGTTAATATATTGAAACTCTAGCTGTAGGTATCTTTCTATATATAGTACCATAGTGCCACTATTTAACAACATCGATCATCACATAGCAATTATCTAGTAACTTAACAAGCGAGGTCGAGATTCTACACTAAATAAGGAAGGAGAAGTAAAATCATAAAGTAATATAACATGAATAGTAAGATTATACAAAATTCTTAAAAATAACATAATCATTAATTTGGAATTTTTTATTTCTATTTTAAAATATATAATTTATTTAATTTAAATCATTATTTAAATATGATTCTACAAAATATCAATATGATAGAAAAAATTGAAGAAAATATCAAATCAAAAAAAATTTCCACTCTGGTGTGTCCTTTGACATCTTTCAATTTATATATATATTTTTATAATTAAATAAAATCGATCTCAAAAGTTGAACAATAAAATAAAGTTAAAATATTTGATTATTCAAAATATTCTCTGACATGAAATAATTCATAATGTTAAAAGAATTTGTAATATTTTAGAATTCATAATTTTCTATTAAATAATTAAAAATAGGGTAAAAGGTGCTTTTTGTTGAATTTGGGTTTTAGTCCCTATAAAAAAAATCCTCCTGTTTTTTCCTTGTAATTTCAAATTACTTAGGTTTTAGTTCTTAATGTGGCTATGTCATACAAATTACTTAGATTTTCGTCCCTGTAATTTGTGCGATTACTTAGGTTTTTGTTCTGTAATTTGTGCGAAATTCGATTTTTGTCTCTGTCATTTATGTGATATTGCCACATTAAGGACTAAAACCTAAATCATTCGAAATTACAGAGGCTAAATGGGAGGATTTTTTTTACCGTGATTAAAATTCAAATTGGCATTTTTCTTGATTTAGTAGCATTTTTCTTGATAATAAATCTCAAACTTGTTGTAGTGAGACCCCTCAAAATATCATTTGTGTCTAAAGATAAATGACAATTATAAAACGAGTTTATGTTGTTTACCAATTACCACCAGTCAGTTCAATTTCAATCAATAATATTTAACATCAAATTTCATAAATGATTTTTGTACAAGTTTTTTCCTTGTGTTTTTGGGGGAAAAATTTGTACACATTGCTGGAGTTGAAAAGGAAGGTGTAAGAGCTAAGTTTGAGTGGTGGTTGTGATCATGTTAAAAGAAATAAAGCTTGAGAGTTGAGACAACATTAGAATGCTTGTGAACTTACACTATTAAGAAGTCTTACTCCGATAGTTTTGGCTTCGAGTTTTAATTTGTTAGCCTGATCCAATTAACCCTATAAAAAGTAACATATACACCACATAAAGGCCTCACATGTTAAAACATTCTTAAGAGAAGTACATCAGTAGAATTGAAGATAAAGTAAAGCAGCAGATCAAAGAATTTACCTGAAGCATTCCTACATCATCAGCAAACTTGTCTAGCATAGTTTTGGACAGAAGTGTTGGGCAATAATCTAACATTCTGCAACTACAATTTAACTTTACTTTGTCTCAACCTTAAGGTGGATTTCAATTCAAGAATAGTACGAACACACCTTGGTTGTGAACGGCTTATTCTTGCAGTATGTGTAATTCGCACCTTCGAGCTTGTTTGTTGTGCGGAAGTTTGCGCCAGTCTTATAAGGCTGACCATGTGCAAAAGTCTTCCAAAAACCTCCGCAGAACAAACACGTTTGAAGGTGTCAATATTATTTGAATCTTCTGCACATAGAAGTGGTGTTTTGATTGGTGGACCGTATGGCTATGGGAGCTGAGATGGTTGTTGGATGATGAAGGCTGAGGGGGAATATGGTGGTGGTGTTAGAGGTTTTGGTCTACTGTCTCTCTGTTTCTGCTTGTGTTCATTTTATTATGGATTAGAAGTTTATGGCTTTTGAAAGAGATGAGTGAAGGTTGGAGAAGGGTGGGTGCTACTATTAAATGCATGATTTGCATCATCAACAGCCTCATAAATGTGCCCAACAACTCATCTCATGCCTTGGTGGCTATATGTAATTAATTGATCAATTACCAATAATTTGTCTTTAAACTACCATTTTATTTGTAAAAAAAAAAAACTACCATTTCATTTCATCTCTATTTTATAAAGGATATAGTCATCAACTTTCTATTCATTCTTCATCTATTATACACGAGTTGTAGCCATCATAATTGGTTTTCTTTTTATTTTTTCAATTGCTACCCACACATTGCATCAATTATAAACTTGTCATTCTTTCATTTTTCAATTGCTAAACACGATTTGCAGCAATCATCCTTTCTCTTCTTATAAAATGTTAGCATCAACGTTTCATTCTTATCAACAAATGGTTCATATTAACACCATTACCAACCTTGCTATAAATTTATTGAGAGGTTTGCATATTTTTACATATTGTGTTTATTTTTCTCATGTTTTCTAACTTTCATAATAAATGTTAATTTTGATGCTAACTTCAAATTTTTTTATTCATACTAACACATGTCCTTTAAATCCGAATCCTATAACCGACCGCGAGAAGTTGATAAATAAGTTGCAGATAAAATGAAGCTTTTAGATTACATTTATTTTGTCTAATTTGTACAATATTGCACATGTTAAAGTAGTAGTTTTTTATTAAAAATAACAATTGTTTAAGAAATTTTTTAAATTTGATATAAAGTGCACAAGTTCCATTGCAAACTTACTATTTTAAACTTCTTAACTGCACATGATAGGAAAACCCTAATAAAAAGTGGGAAGGGGAAGGGGCAGCGTTTTGATTTACTTATTTATATTTTTTATTTGTTTTATTTTAATAATAATATAATAATAGTAATAAATGCTGATAAATAGTTATAATGATAAATATTACTCCCTCCGTCCCAAAATAAGTGACCTAATTTTGACTTAGTGTACTATTTATTTGACCTACTTTGACCTTATTTTTCTACTTATATATACTTGTAAATATTAGTATATGAGATCTTGTTTGATTTGTCTCGACGAGTATTTTCAAAATATACAATTTTTATAATTTTTAATAATAGATAATTAAAGATATTAGCGATCAAAGTTTTACATTGGTAAGCGTAAACGAAGTCAAACAGGTCATTTATTTTGGGACGGAGGGAGTATAATAAAGACAATAATATAAAAAATAAAATCAGTAAAAGAAAAGATTTTTGATATTTTGAGTCAACTGAGTTGACTTTTGACCAAACAAAACACAGAGAAAATGAATTGACTTAAATTAAACTGATGAAAAGATCAGACGAAAAAAGTTGGATAAAATTTAGAATATATAGGGTCACCGAAAATTGAGACCTCCCGATCTTGAATCAATATGGTTGAGATTATTTTGTACTTATTTTTTGAAGGTATAATATAAACCGATTACTCTTAAATCAATAACTTAGATTAATCTACTTACAATATATTAAAACAAACTACTATTAAAAATCTAAGTTGGTCCTTATTACTTTTAATGGTGTTCCAAGTTTTACGCTCTTAATTAAATGTAATTTTAACTCTAAACTAATAAAAAAAATACAAAAAAAAAAAATAGGAAAGAAAGATAAGCATAAAAAAATCTTACCATAAAAATAGCATCATAAACCACATCTTTAAAAAAAACACAAAAAAAATATAGGAAAAAAAGATGATAAGCATCAAATAAATCTTCCCATAAAAATTTAATTAAAATAAATTTACACATAAAAATATGAACAAAAATCACTATAAAACATACGTGTAACAACCCGTTTTTCAAAGGCCAGAAAAGGCATTCTAATAAAAAAAAATTTTGTACACATCAGAGTTACGCACAAATGTTTTAAATGAGCCGGCATTCAAATATACAAAAGAACTCATTACCATAAGGTGCTTCGACAAGCAAAGTGTATTCCTGAATAATTACAATCCAAGTCTAAGTATTCAAATACTTACAACAAAACGAGTTAGAATCCTATGCCTAAACCCAGAAAGCACGGTGTACAACCCACACCGGCGCATAGTCTAACTAAGCTAAAACTCCAACCTCTCACTAGGGCCTGGAACAGCCACCGTCGTCACCACGACCTAACCCATCATCTGGGTGGGATGAGCCCGCAAATGAAAGAAAGGGTCACCACAAAATAAAAGTATGTATATATATAACTGGTGCGAAAGAGTATACAAATACCAAACATACAAATACCAACAGAGAAAGCTCTATAAACACATAGACAATCTCCCACCAACGGGTTCATATAAGCAATGCACACATAGCCTATAATGCAACCTCTACAATGAGCGTGGTACTAACCAAAGTTACCACATGCATGAATTCCGAAATCATAGGTCCAACCCACTAACAATATCAATGAAAACCCCGTAGCTCTCCCGATCACTACGAACCATTAGAGTGGGCTCTCCCGATCACCTCACCCCTACCATAAGTATCAATAGAATCCCGTAGCTCTCCCGATCACTACAAGGATTAGAGTGGGCTCTCCCGATCACCACACCCCGTAGCTCTCCCGATCACTACGTATCGATCTCAACAAAAATCTCGTAGCTCTCCCGATCACTACGAAATCACAAGGTTAAGGTGGATCCACTCCCGCAATCACACCCCATGGTCCACTCCCGCAACCATGTATCGAACTCAACAAAATCACAAAGGATTAAGGTGGATCCACTCCCGCAACCACACCCCATGGTCCACTCCCGCAACCATGTATTGAACTCAATAAAACCCTATAAGAATCAGGTGGGTCCACTCCCGCCACTACGCACTAACAATGCATGAGCATACGATTCCCCGTGTATACTAATGCAACAAATACATACCTCCCTAGCATATGTAAACCATCCCAACAACATACATACATATCCAATCATATGTAACAAACCACAACAAACATACATACATTTCCAATCATATGTATTCACCCACATGTTCATACATACATCTCCGATCATATGTAAAACAACGCACGTATTGTAAACACTTTCTCATCACGAGAATACATAACACATACATGCCAAACACACAAACACGCATCACCGAAATAACCAACAAACATGTTATAACTCAGTGAAAAGACAGAAATAAAGTGATGCCCTTACCTCGGCAAGCTTCCACAATTAAAACTCGCTCAACTCCACAATTCTACAATTCGTGCTTCCTAAAATATAAGCAGCGTACAATCAATAAAATACTCCCAACGTATCCTATCGAAACGAAACTTGTTCTCTAAAATCTAGAGGGGTTTAAGGTACTTTCTCACACTCTCGGATAGTGATTACGAGTCCCCCTTATAGCGATTAAAAATTCCCAAAGTTAATTGCACTATTTCTCGCTACGCGAAAATATTTTCGTTTCAAAACAAACTAAGAAACACTTTGATTCCTAACTCCAAGGCAATCAATTTTCACATACTAAAACCATTTGAACACAACCCAAAAACTCATTGAAAATTTTCACAAATATAAAAGTTTACTTGCGCCACAAGTTACAAGTTTTTCCTTTCAAATAAAATGGCCATAACTCGCTCATTCTCTATCCAATCGAGACGAGCCATACGCCGAAATCTTCATCTCGAAAAGACGAATCAAATAGTTAAGTTTCTAGGTCACAAAAACAAATTTAAAATGACCAGAATACCCTTTAAGTTTTCGGCCAGAACCAAAATAACAAGCTAACTCCCAAAATTTTCCTTTTCAAATCCATAGTCTAAATCAATTAGCTCCCAAAATCATTTAATTGATCAAACAAAACATTTCCAAACATAATCCACAAATCACATGAGTTTTCTCAAAAAAAATCTCATGAACACCAACAAATATATTTCCATGTTTTTCAAAACAAAACCATTTTTCATATATCCATTTCTCTAAAAGGTTCAAAAACAACATCAATTTCACAATCACTAAACAACTACTCATGTTCTTGATCAATAGAAATTTTTATCAAAACCTTAGCCCAAAAATCTCATGAGAATCTCATCTAACCATGGAAAGCATCACTACTAAGCCTAAACATGTTAGATAATCCCTTATAAACAACTTCTAAGCACTAAGAATCAATCATAAACATTTTCTAGTAAAACCCTCTCAAGAACATAACCTCTAAAATCTTACTAAACTCCATGAGTCTTAGCCAAACAATAGAAAGGAAGAGGTTAGTTACCTTAGGAAGAAGAATCTCACAACTTCAAGCTTTCAACCAAGCTTCTAATGGATGATTATGGTGAAGGAAATGAATTTTTCTCATGGTTGGAAGGGAAGGAAAAGAAGCTCACGGCCAAGTAGAAAAAGAGAAGGAAGTCTCATGACTTGTGCACTTAAAGATCTCTTCATCAAATCCTAACCATTAGATCAAATAGGATAAAGTTCTAAGATTCAAATCTAGTCATTGGATCAATCCAAGTCTATCCTCCCAAGATATTTCCCACAACCTCTTACAAAGAAACACACGCTCAGTTCTCGCGCATCGCGACGAACGAAACTCGCAAAAACAGAAAACCTACAGAAAGAACGTCTATCGTTTTTCCATTCCAAAACTTATCGCCGAATCTTTTTCCGCGACTGTAATTTTCTTCCATACCTTAGAAAATTAATCTCAGGACATATCCTAACTCACGCAGATATATGAAACTTCCATCCGAAACCTCACTTAAAACAGACGCAGTAAAATTTTACATCAGCGGGTAAATTCCTACTCGTTTTTCCAAAAAAAGAATAATCCAAAACTCGTCATTCTGACTTCACAGAAATCTCCTCATACTTAAAAGAGGATCACGACCCGAAAGTATGTGCCTTTCCAGCGCTCGAGCACAAAACAGACTCCGTTTCAGCAAAAATCTCATTTATACAACGATACACACAAAACCGTTCCACTAAAAACCCTAAAACTTTGCCGACGCTAAAGTTCCTTAGGAAAACCGCACAGTAAAATCTTGGGTCTTACATTACTACCCTCCAAAAAGAAGTTTCGTCCTCGAAACTAAAAACAAGAGTAACAACCCAACCAGTTATTACCATTACCAACACGACAAAATCCCTCAGGATTAGGTGTAGCCGCACCATAGCTAACACCGGGTGAAGCCACACACATGCTATCACCAACACACAGGCATGCCCGTGCCCTATCCCGCAACCCTTAACAAGGTCGCCACTCCAAAAAGAAACACAGCACTCTGTGCACCACCAAAGCAAATCCCCACCAACGGGTTCATATAAGCAATGCACACATAGCCTATAATGCAACCTCTACAATGCGTGGTACTAACCCTAGCTACCACAATGCATGAGTTCCAGAACTGTAGGTCCAACCCCTACTAAGGGGCAATTGGTAGTAGTGATTGCATTGAACATGTATTTATCCCCAGGGTGCATGGTTCGAATCACTACGGAGGCAAAAACACTACAAGGGGGGTAGTGATTAAGCTGGTAACGAGCAGCGGGGCTTCAGCATCTGTGTGGCTGGTCGCCGGGCTGTTACATTAAAAGGCGCCTTTTAATGTAACAGCCCGGCGACCAGCCACACAGATGCTGAAGCCCCGCTGCTCGTTACCAGCTTAATCACTACCCCCCTTGTAGTGTTTTTGCCTCCGTAGTGATTCGAACCATGCACCCTGGGGATAAATACATGTTCAATGCAATCACTACTACCAATTGAGCTAAAAGGCGCCTTTTAATGTAACAGCCCGGCGACCAGCCACACAGATGCTGAAGCCCCGCTGCTCGTTACCAGCTTAATCACTACCCCCCTTGTAGTGTTTTTGCCTCCGTAGTGATTCGAACCATGCACCCTGGGGATAAATACATGTTCAATGCAATCACTACTACCAATTGAGCTAAAAGGCGTCTTTTAATGTAACAGCCCGGCGACCAGCCACACAGATGCTGAAGCCCCGCTGCTCGTTACCAGCTTAATCACTACCCCCCTTGTAGTGTTTTTGCCTCCCGTGGGATTCGAACCTAGTACCTTGGGGATAAGTACTAGTCCATGCAATCACCACTACCAATTGAGCTAGTAGCTCAATTGGTAGTGGTGATTGCATGGACTAGTACTTATCCCCAAGGTACTAGGTTCGAATCCCACGGGAGGCAAAAACACTACAAGGGGGGTAATGATTAAGCTGGTAACGAGCAGCGGGGCTTCAGCATCTGTGTGGCTGGTCGCCGGGCTGTTACAATACGCTTCAAAAAAAGTAACTTTTTTTTAATGAAAAAATAGTAACTCAATCTAACATATAAGAATTATATATAAAAAATAAAAATAGAATAACCTAATAAAAGAAGATACTTATTTATGAGCTTAAAAATAAAAAACAGAAAACTAGAAATAAAAACACAATCGACCCGTTTGGATTGACTTATTTATCAGTTTATGCAAAATAACTTATGCAAATAAATAAGTTTTTATGTATTATTATACAGTAAGTTTTTTAAGGTAGTTCATGAAAACAATTTATAAAGATATAATTTTTGTTAGTGAAAACTTATAAATTAACATGCGTAAAAAAACTTATGAATTAACAAAAAAAAGTTTATTTATAAATTATAACCATGAACTATTTTCATAAGCTTAAAAATAAGCCAAATTCAAACAGGCCCAAAAAATTAAAAGGTATTACTACTAAAAATTCTAATTTGTCCTCATCAATTCTGAAAAATATTTCAAATCTTCTATTTCGTAAAAAAGTATATTTTTTAATTTAATATATTATTATATAATAGTTAAATTCTATTCTATTTTTATTATAAAAAAATCTACTCTATTTTTGTTTACTCTTATATAAAAAATACAGAAGAAGTGCATTATTGATGAATATATATTATAATAATTACGGGGTAAATATTTGTCATTATATTTAAAACATCACGGGACAAGTGTTGATCAATAATTTTGTCAAAAAAAATTTAATCATACACGGAACAATTGCTTTTGAATCATACACGGGACAATTAATTTAATAAAAAAAATTAATCATACACGGGACAATAATTGCTTTAATAAAAAAAATTATCATACACGAGACATTTGCTTTAATAAAAAAAATCATCATCTACGGGACAATTGCTTTAATACAAAAATAGTAATCAGACACGGAACAATTGTTTTAATAAAAAAAAAGAAATTGAATAGTAAATATTTTTTATTATTAATTATAATTTATTACACAAAAATCATACACGTGTTTACCCCGATTTTTAGTAAACAACCGCTAGTTTAATTATTACAAGAGAGATCAACTAGTAAATCTCGGGACATATGGATTGTGTGGAAGATGATGAAAACATATTCATATCTTTGGGTTAAATCGGATAATTTGATAAAAACAGTAAAAGCATTCGACGCAGTCAAATGGTTTGTTTAAAGTAAAATGCTTCAAAGTTAAATTTGCAGAAAACTTGTAAATGAATTGCAAATAAAGTTTAAAGAAAAACTTTGAAATGTAAAGGCAATGCAATGAAAATAAATTGCAGAATGATAAAGTTGCAGAATGATAAAGTTGCAGAAAGCTTTAAATTGCATAAAACTTAAATGACAAACAAGTAATCAAGACTTGCAGAATGATAAAGTTGCAGAAAGCTTTAAATTGCATGAAACTTAAATGACAAACAAGTAATCAAGACTTGCAGAATGTAAATTGCATTTGACAAATGTAAAATGTTTACAAAGGATGGTACACAGATTCGTACATGTTCCTGTCATTCATTTCGCTCGTTGACATGGGTACTCTGAATATTTTAGGAATTTGCATGTGTATTGAATTGTGGACCCGTTTCTTCTATCAGAAACTTGTATTTATAGACAAACTAACATAACTGCTATAAACCTACAATACGTCTAACTATGCTCCACGTGTCTTGACAATTTGAATTCCCTTTGACACCTGGCGAACCCTTCAACGTTACTCAATTTTGAATATTTTGCTAAGTCCAGAGTACGCTTCTTTCGTTCTGCATAGTACGTTAGACAACCAAACAAATACATATATTCACACATATATATATAATATTTTCGACAATTAGAGTAATGTCGAACCAGCATGTTTATTTAGATAAACATGGTTCTGTCGAACTCGACAAGCTTATTCAGACAACAATCGTTCTGTCGAATTCGACAGAACTCTAGGCTTTGACAATTAACTTTGCACATTAAAAGTCTTTGATGTCAAATGCCTTGATTTTCTCTTGATTTATTGCTAGAATCATTTTCCAAGAAAATATTAAAAGGCAATAATACTCATTAAATGAGATTTCGACATCTTATTCCAATTCATTAATGCCTGTCGAAAATACAGGCTAACAAATTGCCCCCTCAAAAATGCCAGTTTCGACTGCATGTCGAATACGAAAGGGAGAAATGGCATTTTTGAAGATATTCACCTTTTCCAATTCTGCATGTGGTATCTTGACCATTGTCTTGTGGTACATCTGCCCCCACAAGTTTTGGCATTGACAATTCCATAGAAGGAGGTTGATCAACAATGAGTTTATCTTTAATCTCAATCAACTCCACCAATTTCTCATTGGAAATTTTGTAACCAGAAGCTATTTGAGCCAAATCATTGGCTTCTTGATTTTCTATACGAGGCACATGTTCAAAGATGACTTGGTCAAAACGTTTTAACAAAGAAATTGCTATGACAAAATATTTCATCAAGTGCTCTTTTATACACTTGTATTCTTTTGTCAATTGTTTCAAAACCAGTTCTGAATCACCTCTGATCAGGATATTTTTTGCCCCCAAGTCCAATAAAATTTCTAAGCCTGCTATTAAAGCTTCATACTCTGCTTCATTATTTGAGCAGAATCCATTAATTTTATATTTGAACTTAGTGGGTATTTTGGAAGGGGAAATAATTAGAATCCCAATTCCAACTCCATGTTTATGTTTAGAACCATCAAAATACAATTTCCAGGGTCGTGATTCTACATAATTTTGTGGAGTTTCTATTACAGAATGATCTGCTATAAAATCAGCTACAATTTGGCCTTTGACTGCCTTTAGAGGTTTATATGTTAATGAATACTCTGTTAAGGCTAAGGCCCATTTTCCAATTCGACTATGCAAAATTGGTTTAGACAACATATGCTTAATGATATCACAGTGAGAATAAACAAAAACATCAACAGGCTTTATATAATGCTTGAGTTTTATACAAGAGAAATACAAACATAAGCATAGTTTTTCAATACTACTATATCTAGTTTCAGCATCATTTAATACCCTACTTAAGTAATAGATGGCTTTTTCTTCACCATTTTCATCTTCCTGGGCAAGCATACTACCCAGTGTCGAATCTGATGCTGATATATACAACTTCATGAACTTGTTCCTTATTGGAGGCATCAACATTGGTGGCTTCGACAAATAACTCTTGATTTCGTCAAAAGCTCGTTGTTGATCTTGCCCCCAAGTGAAAATATCTTCTTTCTTGAGACGAAGTAGTGGCGAGAAAGGCTGAGCTTTACCACTTAAATTTGAGATGAATCTCCTCAAGAAATTGATCTTCCCAAGTAGGGACTGAAGTTGCTTTTTAGTAGTTGGAGATTTTGTCTCCATGATAGCCTTCGTTTTGTTTTGATTTATTTCAATGCCCTTTTTGTGCACAACAAACCCAAGGAAATCTCCTGCATTAACACAAAAAGCACACTTTAATGGATTCATTTTTAATCCATATTTCCTCATCTTTTCAAAAGACTTTTTCAAATGATCTAAATGATCAACCTTTGACGAGGATTTGACAACTATGTCGTCAATATACACTTGCATAAAAGTGTCTATGTACTCATGGAAAATTAGATTCATTGCTCTTTGATAAGTGGCCCCAGCATTTTTCAAACCGAAGGGCATCACTACCCATTCATACGTGCCTAATGCCCCTGGGCATCTAAAAGCAGTTTTGGGTACATCATTTTCAGCAATGAAAATTTGGTTGTAGCCAGAATAACCATCTAGCATACTTAAATATTCAAATCCTGCTGCTGAATCAATTAGCATTTCTGCTACAGGCATAGGATATTCGTCTTTTGGTGTAGCATTATTCAAATCTCTAAAGTCTATACATACTCTAAGAGAACCATTTTTCTTAATCACAGGCACTATATTTGCTAACCATTCGACATACCTTGCTGTTCTGATGAATTTGCTCCTCAGCAGCCTCTCAATTTCTTCCTTGATCTTTGACATAATTTCTGGTGCAAACCTTCTAGGCAATTGTTTTACTGGTTTTTTGTCTGGTCGAACTGGAAGTTCATGTTCCACCAATTTTCTGCTCAAACCTGGCATTTCATTGTAATCCCAAGCAAAACAATCTTTGTATTCCACTAGAAGTTGCACTACTTTCGCCTTCAGATCTGGAGGAATGTTTGCACTAATATATGTTGGTCTCTTCACCAGACCATCTCCAAGGTCAATTTCTTGCAAAGGATCCTGTGCTTGCATCTTATGACTTTGACTAATTGGATCTTTTTCAAATCCTAAGGGTTCGTCGTCATAGATGCAGTCCAGTTTTTGCCATTCTGGCTCTTGTTTGCCAATCTTTTCACCATTGGCTATATCAGCCATATTTTCTGAAAATGAATTGGCTTCCAAAGCCATCTTGATTCTGTTTTCAGCCATGTAGGCCGTAATCCTTGCCCAAGTTTGGGACTCAGACATAGTAGTTTTCTTTGACATCCCAACCAGTTGGGCATTTGTGGCTTTCATACTCGCCATCCTCGCTGTTTCCATCTTCTCTCTCCCACAAGAAACCATGTGTGGGATCCAGTTTGATTGCATGGTGACCATTTCTTGCTAGACGATATGCAAAGTCTTTCTCAGTGCATGGTGAAATTGTTGCCAATTTCTTGTCGAAGGAGTGCTTTGTCAAATGATGGACTTCAGTTTTGAAGTAGCTTTGATCTGCTTCAATATTTTCCACTATTCCATCCTCTCGCCAGATAATGAGGCGTTGGTGCAGGGTAGAAGGGACTGCCCCTACTCCATGAATCCACTCTCGACCTAGAAGTAGATTGTAATTTGCCTTAGAGGCCACAACCAAGAACAAGGTTGGCCTTACAGTGCTTCCAACAACCACTTCTAACTGGATTGCTCCCAAAGAGAAACCAGTTTCACCCTCATAGTTTGAAAGAACTATGTTGTGAGGATGAAGATCCACCAAAGATTTGCCAATCTTTCTGAGCAAAAATTCTGGCATGAGATTAACAGCAGCACCACCATCAATTAGCACTTTGTTGATCCCCACATTGTTCACTTTAGCCTGTATGAAGAGAGGCTTCAAGTGACTCTTCATGCCTTCATCTGGCCTTTCAAATGTAGCCATTTGATCTTCTAGAGCACCATTGCTCGTCACATAGTAACATACTGGCCTATGAAGGGCCATTTGCATTCCAGATTCCTCTTCGTCATCTGTCACTTCAGAGCAAACGTCGAATTCCCTTGGTAAGATTGACACAACATTGACGATTATGTCGAGATCAGGCTCAGAATCCAAAAAGTCGTCTGCTTCCATGTGGTCATCTCCGACATTATCAGCAACTGAAGACTCTATTTTCGATTCGCCTAACCTTTCTTTCATTGGCCTCTTTGCCAATTCCAAAGGCCTTCTTCCATTACCATCAGTAGTTAATGGGGATTGTTGAGCAGCCACTTTTTTCTGGCGTTGGTATCTACGCCATTGGGACCTTGTCATGGGATTTTTCCCTTTGTAATTATTCCTGTAATCATATTTCCTTGACTCAGGATCCTTTTTGGGATTGCTGTTACTGGAGTTCCCTCTCTCCATATTCCTTTGACCATAGTCCATGCTTCTTCCATGAACCCATTGGTTGACAGGTGTCCTGTTTGAGGGGACAAATGATTTTTGTGGTCCCAACCTCTGGTGTACAGGTGCCTGCTGGCTATTCAGAATATTGGAATAAGTTGGCTTTTGATTTGGCCAATTGTTTCTGTTTTGACTATGAGGCAGAAACTTGTTGAGGCCTGCAGCAGCCTTCTTGTCGAACATGGCACTACAATGAGGACATAATGTAGCTTCGCCATCATTTTCTTTGCAGCGTTGAAGGAAATCCAATAAAGTCTCCCCTGCTTGTGGATACACCTCTTCCACTTTGTTTTCGTACTCCTCCTCAGGGATGGAAATTAATTGCCCCCCTTCAGTGAGGTTCAATGCTTCTATCATCAGGCACTCAAAAGGCTCTGTGTAAGCAGCATCAGCAATCTGCAATGGATTCTCGTCCACCTGCTGTTTGGATTTTGGCTTTTCGCCAAATTTGAGTCTTCCCTCCTGTAGGGCTTTCTGGACCAGATCCCTGAAAAGAACACATTGTGAGGTTTTATGACCCAAAAAATTATGGTATTTACAAAAACCTCTTTTATTACGTTGTTCCAAAGGTGGAATTTTCAGACCCTTTGGTACAATTATTTGGCCATCAGCAACCAATAAGTCAAAAATTTCATCACACTTAGTAATGTCAAAAGTATATGTCTTAGAAACAAATCTATCATTTTTTGGTTCGACGGGATTTTTCCCATTTGATGGTCTTAACATTTTACAAGTATAGGGAGGGCCTGGTTTTAACTCAGCCACGTTAACCTCCTTGTTTTCCATGTACTCTTGATCATCGTCGAACTCATTTTCACTTTCATAAGTTTCCATGTTCAGGCACTTGGGTAAAGCACCTTGCCTTAAGGAGGCGAAACCTGTTTAGATAGTCATCAATGGCTTCTGAGGTTTTGCGCTTCATACTGGCTAATTCTTTGAGACTAATCCTAGATTGTCCCATGTAAAATTGCTCATGAAATAGCCTTTCTAATTGAGTCCAGGTATGAATTGAATGAGGGGGAAGTGTGGTAAACCACGTAAAGGCATTTTTAGTGAGGGAATTGGGAAAAAATTTCATTTTTAAATCTTCATTATTTGCCAAATTCCCTGCCTCTGCCAAATATCTGGCAATATGTTCGACAGTAGATTCATTAGTATCACCAGCAAATTTTGTGAATTTGGGAATCTTCCATCCCCTTGGCAATTCTGCCTGTAATACATATTCAGACAAGGGTGACACAAAATTTGGTCTATGCAACCCGGTATTCAAACCATTTTGGGCCAAAATATTTTCTACTAAATTGGCCAAGTTATTTTGCCCTGCAACATTTTCTTGTCGAACTTGCCTAAGAACATTATCAGCATCTTGGTTTCTATTAACCAAAACTACTTCTGGTTCTTGTTGTTCTCTCTCGATGCGCACTGGTTGGGCTTGGACTCCTGTTTGAATCTCCGGGTTTACACGGGGAATTCTTTGATTATTTGGAGCATCAGGGGCACCAAAAAAGTCTGCCATCCTTCCCATTTGATTGGCTAACAATAAATAATTGTCATTGGCTGTTTGTAACACAGGATTGAAGATTGTGCCAATCTGTTGGGTCAACGCGTTCACCATGTCATGGTTACTTTCGTCCATTTGTTGCCTAAGTACATTCATAGAATTATTAGTCAAGTTCAGAGAATTTCCTCTATTTCCCATCGCAGAAGACGAGGGAGAATTTTCTATCGAAGGCCAATTATACAGGCTTGCCATCGTCGTTGTTGGCATTCCAAATTGTGGGTTTCTGGGCAACCATGGGGGTCTTGACGGTGTTCCACCAACTTGACTACCGTCTGTGTACCCATACATGTGTGATACATTCGTTGGCATGGATGATACATTCATTTGTGTCATCATTGCACCATTCGTATTTGGAGGAACAAACCCTACTGCCATACTTGAAGTAGTGGCAGACATTGTTGATCCACTGGCGCTTGCACCAACGGTTCCAGAATTTATCATAGGGTTTGTACCCCCACCATTAGGATTATTGCTTGGGATACTTTCAGAAGTTGTAAAATTCAGGGCAGGATTTGTTGACCCACCAGTAGGATTGGCGCCAGGATTGCCAGATACTGGTTGATTTGGTTGCCCTGTCGAATTTGGAACAGGATTGGTTTCTGTCCCATTATTGTTATTATTATTATTATTGTTGGGGTTAGGATTGTTTGGTGGTCTCACCATTCTGGAACGAGGACGCTTTGGTATATTTGAAAAAACTGGAAGGGACTTACCACTCCTCAAATGCATATACAAATATACACACAATCAAAGTACAAACACCAAACAACAAATTTTGTATGAAAAATTTTCAAAAATTCACTAAGTAAAAATTACACAATCCAGAGGTCCCACTGGGCGTGCCAATTTGTTTACCCCGATTTTTAGTAAACAACCGCTAGTTTAATTATTACAAGAGAGATCAACTAGTAAATCTCGGGACATATGGATTGTGTGGAAGATGATGAAAACATATTCATATCTTTGGGTTAAATCGGATAATTTGATAAAAACAGTAAAAGCATTCGACGCAGTCAAATGGTTTGTTTAAAGTAAAATGCTTCAAAGTTAAATTTGCAGAAAACTTGTAAATGAATTGCAAATAAAGTTTAAAGAAAAACTTTGAAATGTAAAGGCAATGCAATGAAAATAAATTGCAGAATGATAAAGTTGCAGAATGATAAAGTTGCAGAAAGCTTTAAATTGCATAAAACTTAAATGACAAACAAGTAATCAAGACTTGCAGAATGATAAAGTTGCAGAAAGCTTTAAATTGCATGAAACTTAAATGACAAACAAGTAATCAAGACTTGCAGAATGTAAATTGCATTTGACAAATGTAAAATGTTTACAAAGGATGGTACACAGATTCGTACATGTTCCTGTCATTCATTTCGCTCGTTGACATGGGTACTCTGAATATTTTAGGAATTTGCATGTGTATTGAATTGTGGACCCGTTTCTTCTATCAGAAACTTGTATTTATAGACAAACTAACATAACTGCTATAAACCTACAATACGTCTAACTATGCTCCACGTGTCTTGACAATTTGAATTCCCTTTGACACCTGGCGAACCCTTCAACGTTACTCAATTTTGAATATTTTGCTAAGTCCAGAGTACGCTTCTTTCGTTCTGCATAGTACGTTAGACAACCAAACAAATACATATATTCACACATATATATATAATATTTTCGACAATTAGAGTAATGTCGAACCAGCATGTTTGTTTAGATAAACATGGTTCTGTCGAACTCGACAAGCTTATTCAGACAACAATCGTTCTGTCGAATTCGACAGAACTCTAGGCTTTGACAATTAACTTTGCACATTAAAAGTCTTTGATGTCAAATGCCTTGATTTTCTCTTGATTTATTGCTAGAATCATTTTCCAAGAAAATATTAAAAGGCAATAATACTCATTAAATGAGATTTCGACATCTTATTCCAATTCATTAATGCCTGTCGAAAATACAGGCTAACAACACGGGACAATTACTTTAATAAAAAAATGACTTAATTTAATATATTTTTCAAAAAATAGCAAAATGACGTCATATATAATTTAATAATATATAATTTATAAATAAAAATCAATAGTTATTGTGTAAAATTGTGCTATATTTATACAGCATGAGATCCTTGTTAATCATATAGCATGTGTCTCCCTCGTTTCGTTTAGCCTTTGTTCCTCAATTTGTTTCACCAAAAAAATATATATATATGATCAAGCAATAAAAATATTTTTAAATTGAAGAAATTATCGTATATGTTTTTTTAATAATCATCTAATTCTTAGAGGAAGGGTTCTCGGTAATATAAAGTTTGACTGTAAGATAAATAAAGAAAATTAAGAATTATTTTCATCAGGAAATTAAACTCAATTCTTTCGCTCTGTGTGATTTCAATAGTTTGTTATTTCATCTATTTAAACACACACACAAAAAATCCTAATAATATATCTTTAATTTGGACTTGGTTCATCTCTTCCCACTTTTCTCTCTATTATCTCCCTCTCAATCTCACACTCTCTCCTCATCATAATTTTTTTACTTTATTTTATAACATTCTCCTCATCATAAATTGATTTGATCACTTTGTAACCAAAAAAAAAAATTCATTTCACTTTGCTATTGTTAACACTATAAAACGGAAAAGACCAACAAGGAACAAAGAAATCAAAAAGTTAAAAAAAACTAAATTATTACTTAAAATTAAAGGGGAGCAAATAATTTTGAATATTTTCAAACAAAATAAATTATAATGTTTATAAACCGAAGAAAAGTGTACACATCTAATAGAGATACATCAAACATGTGATTCTTCCGTGTTTTGTTTGATTGTGCTTTAAGGGGAACCCAACTAGACTTATTTCTTCCACGTAAAGTAAAGCAGAATTTTCAATTAACTTTGCAAAATTAATTATGTCTCTTCGTTATCATTCATACAAAGTGAAATCAATGATAAACGACTAAGAGCTATTTGGTGTCTAAATTTGTAGTAGCCAACTGAAACATCTCTTATTGTCACATTTTCTCTAAACACCTTATGTTATGTCCTATTCCTTACATAGTGTCTCCAAGGACCCAGCTCAATATGTCCTAATCATATTGCTAGTGTATAAATTATACATATTCTATGCTGCACAAAATAATCTAACTATACATTATAGTATTATACATTAATAACAACATGGATCATCATGGAATATTGTACACCAAAGGTGAAATTCTAGCTTCATTTATTACATTCTTTGTTTTCATGCCTCAAAGTATTGCTAACAAAAGTTTTATTTTATTTTATTTTGTAGAAATGTCACATAAAATTGTTCTTGAGGTACCTATTTCAGAAGAGGAGTTGAAGATAAGAAGTGAGCTTGCAATGAAGATTGAAAGGGATTTAGAAGAAGAGATTAAGGAAGGTTTATACAATCTTGCTCGTCGATTGCACCGAATTTTTCAGCAGAGGAAGTTGAGGGAAGCAAAAGAAACAGCATGTAAGTTAGATAATAAAATTAGAGCACTTTCTGAGGTGATTATAAGAATAAGAATTGAAGGAGGAACTAAAATTGAGATTAAGGAGGTAATTAACAAAGAAGCAAATGAAAAGGGTCGTTCTTTTAGAAAGAATTTTGTACAGAAAAAATGTTTGAAAGAAGTGAAGAAGATTGATTGGGAGAAGAGTCTGAGAAAAGGTTCAAGCCCTGTTTGTGTAAAAGGATCATATGTTAAATCAAAGGAGAAGGATAGAATAATGATGAGGGAAAAGAATGGAGGTGAGGGTAAGAAGGTAATTCAATTGGGGTGGAAGGTTTAAAGCTCAATTTATTTGGTTTGTTTTTGTTTTTTTTTATTGGATTTTTGTTTTCTTGATTTGCATATAAATGAGTGGATTGAAGGCTTGGTTGTTTTTTATGAAACTAGAGATGGTAAATGTTCCAAAGCGCTTAATTTAACCTGTAAAAAATAAGTTGGAACGAGACAATTTATGTATTCGAATTTGAAATGTCACCATACAGGCATACACCGTCCATTTTATTTTTTATTACATGATTCATAAAAATTCATAATTTTTGTATACGTAATTTGTTGTTGTTATTATCAAATAAAAAATATATTTTTTGATATGTTGCTTTTATCTTATTATTCTACTATTTCAGTTGAGATGTAGTAGGGTTATGAAGTTGAGTCACCAAATTATAAGCCAAGTTGAGATGGGGTAGCCCGAATGACTCAATTTTTTTTTGGGTTTGGGCCTTAGAATTTAAGCCCAAAATGAGTTTGAAGTTATATTTATTAAAGTTCAATTATTTTTCAAATATTTAATTAATCAAAAAATTTACCGTATATTTTTTTTAACAACCAATTTTTTTATTTTATTTTGTAGAACTAGATGATCACAATAATATTAATAAATATTATGAAAATTTGTGAAGATTGACATAGTCATTGAGATGATTTTTTTAAAAAAAAAATAGAATTTGAACTTTGCTTTGAAGAATTTAAACTAAGTTTATGTTATTTTGATGGATTTGTAGGAATTTCGATAATTCGAACTTTGTTTGTATTATTAGTCAAGTGCCTTGTATTTTTTTGTTGTCGTTGTTTGATCATATCACGGCTTGGTTGGTTTGTTGATTTGTCTTGTGTTTAAAAAAATAGGCAGGTTGTTTAACTATTTCTCATGTGTTTGGTGCTTGTATTGATTTATATTAATTTGAGTGTCTAATTTTAATATGCATAGTAGTAGAGCAAAAGAAAAGAAAAAAAAGAGAAAAAACGGGGCCGGCCCGAAAGCCCAGTCCGGGTCGGGCTCGGGCCTTATTTTTAGAGGCTCGTTTTCACCCGGGCTTTTTAGCCCGGCCCGATGTGGCCCGCCCGTTTTGACAGCTCTAGATGCTAGCGATCTTTCAACTTTTGCCAAGTCACATTGTTCTTATGCTACATTCGGCTAGCATAAACCACATTAAGTGTTCAAGGTTTCACATTTGAGATTTACTTCTCTCACTTTATTAGTTTCTCGCGTGCCTAAACCTTTTCCATTTTTTTTTGCTACTTAAGTAGTGAACGTTATAAAATAAGAATTTTTTGAAAAATAGCATCTGATACTTAAGTAATGGGCGCTATAAAATAACAATTCAGGTAGGGTGCTTTTAGCGTATATTTGTTGCTTAAATAGCAGACAAAAATACTTTTATAAATCATAGAGCGTGCGAAAAAATCAATAGGGTGACAAAAGTAAATCCCATCAATATTTTGAAATTTATGCATTTAATATTGTAAAAATATCAAAAATTATATTTTAAACATTAATTTTATCATTAATTTTTTTTATTCTTTATATACTTAACAAATACCTCAGATCGAAAGCATCATTTAGCATGACCCATATTTAAAACCTAATTTTCTAACGGTAGACTATTCGATAAAAATATTTAAAAATCAACGAAGATAAATGTTGCAGAACTTCATAATTTTTTAGCCTCAGCCTGATTGCTAGGGTTTGACCAACAAAGCCACCACTAGCCTTCGTCTTTATTAATAACCGACCACCACCCTTCGTCTTTCTTCAATTAGAGCTTCACCCCGAACCCTTTTGTCACGATGTAGCCTGGGCTGGTAGTGGTTCAATCAGCTACTTTGGAGTTGCGATTCCACCTCTGACACCGGCGATTCATTTCTTGATATGTTGTTCGACCCACTGGGTAGCTTCACCATCCACCTGTCGTTGGTTGTTTTCAAATCGGAATAACATGAATTCCGGCGGCAGAGGACTGATTGGGACACAACAAGATGAGAGTTCACGATATGCTGACAAGTTCCTTTGTCTCTTGTTTAGTGCGGAAACAATTGTCTCTTGGATTTGTAGCGAAGTTTGGTCACAATTCGATCGGTGATCATGTTCACGCTACATAGAATAACCAATTGCTTCATAGTTGCAAAGGTGCAACATCCTGGTTTGTGACAGACAAAAGCAGAGAAAAAATACGCCTTGATTAATGGTTTCAATTTCATCTTTGTACAAGGCTTTGTCAAAGCTTCCTACATTATAGATTCTTCTAGACCTGATTTGGCAGGCTAATGTTAAAAACAATCGTCAATAGTAATTAAATTTATAATAATTTTTTGACACTAATCGTGAGTGAATTACATATTCAAAAGTTTCATATTATCACTTGTGATACTAATTGTGAACCTCTTTTAGTTGATATCTATTTTGGCATTTTTTTTATTGGTGTTTCGCTTATATACAGTACCTCTGTTTTATAATTCTGTTTTTCCTAACCGTTGTTCGTCCTATGCAGAAAATTATTAATAATAATATTGTGTCGCTAAAAGAAAAAATATCCATATACATATAACGCGAACTCTTCAAAACATTACATACTTTCCCACAATTTTTGCTGCTGTCACAGTTGAGTGCCGAATGCCATGAACATGATCATTTTTCTTTTCAGCACTACACTGCTAGCTAATATTGTTCATAGGGAAAAGCTGCATTTTACGAATGAGAGCATAACAAAATGCAAGATTGAATCCTTACCATTGAATTTATGTCAACCACCCTGTGATTTCTGCCACGTACCTCTATCACATAGTCTTAATCGGAAGGCTAATAATTATTCTTAGGATTAATAGGCTTTTACCCCCTACAAAATAGGCGAATTTTGCTTTACCTCCCTATAAAAAATTTCTTTAAAATTTCCTCCATGAAAAATAAT
The DNA here is from genome assembly GCA_030408175.1 of Trifolium repens. Taxonomy (NCBI): domain Eukaryota; kingdom Viridiplantae; phylum Streptophyta; class Magnoliopsida; order Fabales; family Fabaceae; genus Trifolium; species Trifolium repens. The sequence goes on along the minus strand of CP125844.1, from coordinate 21,707,819 downwards.
TTTTTTGGTTTACCTCCTTGGGTGCACTTTTTAAATCGGTTATTTTGTTCAACTAATTTTAAAAGTGTTGTTTTTTAAATCGGTTTTTTCTATTCAGCCGATTTAAAAAGTACACCCCCGGGGGTAAACCAAAAAAAAAAAAATTTGTAAGGGGGAAATCTTAAAGAAATTTTTTATAGGGGGGTAAAACAAAATTCGCGTATTTTGCAGGGTGGTAAAAGCCTATTAACCCTTATTCTTATTATTTTTAAAGTTTCTTTTCCCTTAATTTTTAGATTTTTTTTCAAAAAGTTATATATATATATATATATATATATATGGTTATTTTTTTGAAATTTTGAAACAAAAAGTATCTTCCAAAATAAGGTTTAAATCGGAAGGGGCCTGGAACTACTTGATGTCAAAACTGACTCCCGAACCAGATTCAATTGGTAGTGAAAAAATAGTTTTTTTTTTTTTGACAAAAGGTTTCATTTTTTTCAAAAACAAATCTGAACTTTCTTGCTTTGGAAAAAAAAAATTATAAATGATAGTTATTTGGGCCAATTTTAGATTTTGGACGATGGTTAGAAAGAGACTCTTTTAACTTGACTATTTGTTTTGCCACCCTATATACTTCTCATGCACGTTTTACGTATTTTTATTTCTTTTGTTACTAGCGAACGTTATAAAAATATGAGAATTTTTTAACAAATTTTGTAAATTCCGGCTCCTACTTAAATAGTGGATGTTATAAAAAAATATTTGGAGTATTTTTAACGGACAAAAGTATTTTGGTAAATTCATAAGGTGCGTGAAAAAATGGGTAGGGTGACAAAGAAATTCTCTGTTAACTTTATAGTTTATTGGACCCATGACCGGAATCTAAATTTTCTATCTTATGAAATTGATACTTTTAATCTCAAATAATTAGAAATTTTTTGAAACGTTAAAGTTAATAATTAGTTGTTAATATTTGTATGTTTTTATCCTCACCAGGATTTGAACCCTGAAACTTTTTAACTCCTACACTTTGAATATTCAACTTCTCAACCTCTTTAACTCTTAAATAAAACCAGTTGACTTGATCTACCTCACCAGCCCCGTTCCTCATATTTTATGGGCCTTAGGCTAAACGTGAAGAAAATATTATTTCATTTAACATAATAGAATTATTAATATATTGGAATCATTTTGTACGAAACAAAATACATAATAATAGTTCTACAATATATCAAAAAACTTTTTTTAGTTGAAAATTCATAAGTGTTTTCTTCGAACATTTTGAGATTCAAAATCATTTATAATCGCATAAACATGAAGGTTTTCCTACATATCATTCTCTATTGATAAAGTTGTATGATATCGAGTAGGTTTTAATCAACCTCAATTTAAAAACTTCTATATCATGTCGTTCTAAAATCATTATTAAAATTTCATATGGACCAAACTTAAAAGAATGTTGTTTACTAATTTATTTTTTTAAAAGAATGTGATTTAAATACTACAAAAATAGGCCTTTAATAGCACTTATTTTGACTTTTGATAGCGCTTTAAAAAGCTATTACTGATACCGCTATTATAAGTATGGATGCCTATAATAGCATTTTAAAATGCTATCAAAAGTCAACATTTAATAGCGGTTTACCAAAAAAGCGCTGTAGTATGTAACTGGGCGCGCCCAAAGTAGCTTACGGAAACGAGTTTTAATAGCGGTTTTCTATAAAAGCGCTGTTAAATGTTGGATATAATAGCGCCCGTACTTGCAAAACGCTATTATAATTTCCTATACGGACCAACCTTTAATAGCGCCCGTGGAAAAGCGCTATTGTATGTCCTGTAGTTTTTTTTTTTTTACACTAAACCTGTCTGTTTTTTTAAAAATTGCTCTTCTTTTTTTTTTTTTGTTACTAAACCTGATATTTTAATTACATGTATTATAAATTGTTTTTAATAATTGTACCACACAAGACAAACTCTAATAAAACAAAAACTTGTAATATATTCATTTCATAAACAAAACTAATCCAATTACAAGACGAATCCGAATTGAATAATACAAACACAAAGACCATAACAAAAGAGATATTGTCAAACATTGGCCAAACTTTCTTATGAGAAAATCAATGACAAATTTTAGTTCAAACATAAAAATCACTACAAAAAAGAGATTGTCAAACTCTAGCTCTACTTTCTTCTGCGACCTGCCACTTGATGAGAAGCACCCACTTCATTGGAAAAAGAAGGCCTCAAAATTATCTGCATAATAAAACATATATATATATATATATATATATATATATATATATATATATATATATATAGTCATTGTTTATATAGATGCACAAGAAATTTCTAAGTAGCCATTACTCTAAAATGCTAGTGTCACATGTCCAAATTCCTAACTAGACAACTCCATTATACTCAAAATATATGAAAATTAAGCACGTAAACATCCACATACAAGTCAAACCCAGACCATGTGGCAACAAAACTATAAGATATCCTTTCTACATCAAAGGAATACAAGAACCTTTTTGTGGTTACCCTAGTTTTGGTATCTCTTCTGACAATAATACCGGTTTTCCAATCCTTAATCTTACCAATACCTTTTACATAATCGACGAGATTTTCAATCAAAATCAATCATTAAGAGTTTCCAATGCTATTTTTTCAAGATCAAACATCAACAAAGATTGTCTTTCACCTAACCATAACCTCACTTTTCTTATTAGCATGTTCAATCTTGCACATAACCAAATCCAAGTGATTTTGTTCTTTGGATGTGACTCAACAAAGCAACCTACAACGCTGCAAAGGAACAGAATTGGGTTGCTTTGCAGAAAATGAAACGAGTTCGGTCATGACATTGTATGGAGATGATAAAACAGTGGAGGAAGGTGAGGTTTTGATTCAGATAAAAACAGTTTCAGGTGTTACTGTACTGATAGAATTTATTCCGCTAAATGTGATCCAGGTTTGTCTCTTTTTAATCCTTAATTCCCATTTTTTTCTTTCTTTGTATCAATTGCTTTTTCAATCGCCATTAACATCTCCTTATCCCCATTACTCTAAAATTTTAGTGTCACATGTCCACATTCCTAAGTAGCCATAAAATTTGACAATGGATGTGTAAATCCAAGAATACCAACTACATTTTCTACCATTATTAAGTATTTATAAGATACAACTTACCAATTAATGATCAACTATTATTTTTGCCGCCGTTTTGCATCATTGATAACATCTTCAACCATACAGGTAGCCCACTCCTCCTTCACCTCATCTAGCTTCTCTTTAGAGTATGTAGGATGTCTATGGCGATGAAAATACTTCAAATATAAAAGTAACACAAAATTGAGTCAGAATTGAATTACACTACATTACATATACCTATATGTAAGAATATGAATTAATAATAATTAAAATAACTTACATTATCAGGAATCGTATTTGGATATTCCATGATAACTTCTTTCATAAATCTCATGATAAAATATCCGCAGTCAATAGCGTTTCTTTGACGAGGACACTGGAATGTTTTTTTTTGCAAAGATCAATTTTAATTTGCTCTATATAACTATTATTTACAATTAACAATAATTAGAAAACACCTGTATTTTATGCCTTTTGATTTTATCTTTCTTTGACTTGGAGATTTTATTTTCACACCTGGCACGGTAGATTTGAATTGCACTAACAAAATTAAATTAACTTCAAATGAGCAATTTTTACAAATAATAATCATACTTATATAACCTCATAGGTGCGACTAGGGAACACGTTATTCTCAGGCAACATATCTTTCAGCAGAATTAGCAAATCTGTGAAGCTCTTATCAGTCCATCCGTTGCCTGCTTTTAAGTTGTACAATTTTAAGACTGCGGACAGTCTTGAGAATTTTGTACATCCTTCGTACAACGGCTCCTCTGAATCACTTATTAGTCTCTCAAACATTTTAGGACAATCACGAAGATCTTCTTCAATTACATTCACAAACTCTTCGACTCGATCAAACTCATATGTGTCTCTTTCAAAATCATTTGATGTATCTCTCACATTGTTTCTCAAATTAGTGGACTTGGTTTTTTTTATCAATTCCATACATGTATAACTTTTATCAATTCCATTCCATATTAAATGATCTTCCAATTCATCTGCACTAACATCTTTCTAACAACATTTTAAGCAAGGGCATATGATTTTGCTAGTGTCTTTTGATTTGTTTTTTGCATGAGCTACGGCTACCCTAACAAACTCTTTCACTCCATCTTGGTATTCTTTTGACATTCGATTGGCAGACATCCATGTCCGATCCATACCTCCTACAAACAATATGCCCAAGTTTAGTATCCTAGTCCTAACACATCCCTTCATATATGCTACCACCTACCCACACCTTATTTTTTAAAGACTGATGAAATATAAATCATAGATTAGTTATCCTAATTTATCAAGAAACCAAGTTAAATTAAGAGGTATGAATTACTTACTATTCCTAATTAGTAGAGACCTAATTATCAGTAGTCTTAAATCATAATCACATCACACAAATCATAAACCACAAAAACCACACAACATTGAAATTTAAGATATACAAAATTGGTAATGGTGAAAAGAAGTATGAGTTTGATACCTTATAAAAATCACGCAATTGAGCGAAATCAAAAGAGTGGGCTAAACTCAGAGCAAATTCAGACCTGAAAAAAAATGTATGTGTTAACTGATGCTGTCAAAGTCTAAGCTTAAAAATGCAACTTGTATCATTAGCTACTGCTTCTGTGCGGCATTAGCGCTGAAAATTCTGGCACACCAGTACAAGATGTTGTACACGATGTTACAACACTTTTACCAGCTTTAATAGACAAATCGTAAAATAGTAAATAGTGCAGAAATAAATAAACACACAGTGATTTGTTGACCCAGTTCGGCGCACCTACGTCTGGGGGATACCAATCCAGGAGGAATTCCACTAATAGCCCTAGTTCAAAGTCTTACAGCAAACTCCTCGTTTACAACTTATCACCTAGCAACTATCCTTATGTCCTTCTACCTAGGAACTCCTAGGTATGAGTTCCCAACTCACTCCTTAAGCTCAATATTACAGACAGCACTATTGTTAATTCAACCACTGTGATGGAGACACTCTCCTAGACACTAGATCACTTTTACCTAAAGGCTTCAAGTGATACACACGCACTAAGATCCAAACTCCTTGCTTAAAAGCTTTGAAGTGGACACACACACAACAACTATCTCCTTGCTTAAAAGCTTCAGAGACAATTGTGATTACAACTCAATAGAACACACAGTCCTAAGCTTGCATCAAAGAGATACAAGAAAGGCTCACAAAACACAAGCACGCACACGAATCCTAATACGGCTAGACTCAACAATATCGCTTGAACAACTGCCTAAATTAGGTTTTCGTCCTTCAATATATAGCTGGTAATATTGGGCTTCAGTAGCTTTGCCCACAAGAGAACCATCCAGCTCACACATAAAATAAAACCATATCTTTGGAGATTTGATATGTTTATAAAATATAATTCTTCAATATTAATTCCCAAAACAATCTTTGAGTGAAAGATATGTTTAGGAAATAAAACTTCCTTGATGCACAAGCCAATAACTGATATGTAAGAGAAAAGATCTTCTCTAAAAATAAAACGCGCGCGCATTAAATGCTGCCGCCAGCTGGCGCGCTCACGTCAGGTCATGATGTTGTAACATTACATACCACATCCTGCCTAAATATTGTTTTACGAAAATGCAGCCAACATCAAATAGTCAACAAACTCCCCCTTTGGCAAATTTTTGGATAAAACAACTTGGGATCACACAAGCAGGCTACAAAGATACATACATCACTACAACTTCTTCACATCAACATATACACACAAAAGAAGAGAAGCGTAGCACATCTTCAAAAATAATTCCAAACTAACTCCTCCATGGAAAACATAAGATCAGAATTCAGTTGTATCTTTAGAGCACATCAGAGGCATACAACAGCAGAAGCACAGAAAACTACATCGCCTTAAGTGATCACAAACATAAGCATGGATGACACAAACAGAATGTTTCAACATCACATAAAACATCTCCCCCTGCATCACATACATAGTACTCCCCCTGAAATGATGCATAGTAGACTAACACATAGGATCATGCATATCAATCAGGTACTAACACATAGGCATATCATAACAGATCATTTCAGCACAGAATATCTACCAGAAAAAATTATACTACCACTACCAGAGAACATGTGGAAACACATGTTGTAACATCTACTCCCCCTTTTTACCACAAATTTGACAAAGATATAGAGATTCAGAACAGTGTAGCTGAGTAGATCACATAGGAGATCACAGAGTACCAAGTACTATTACATCCAAATGCACTAGGGAGTGCTTAAAATATCCAGGGCATAGCCCAACAATCAGAATAGTAACAACAAATCGGATGTCAGCCAAGGCAAGGCCACAGATGCTGAGACATCTGACACAACATTCGACTCATGTAGAGTTTCCTTGAGCGAACCAATAACATTATCAAAATCAGTAGCACTACCAACTACACTAGAAGTTGGTTTGTCTTGTGCCAAGGATGTTCCAACATCCGACACCACATTTGGGATAAGAATGGTATCCTTCAAGGAGTTCAACACATCCTCCACAACTTTGTTGTTCAATGATTCTTCAGCAACAGGTGAATCAGGAACAACTTTATCAGCAACAACCCCAGACACAGTAGGAATTTCATGAGTTGCCCCTTTTTGAGTTTCTAGGGTTTCAACACCAGAATTAGATTTTCCCTCCACCTTGGTAGGTGACATACTGACACATTCAATGGCAACATTCAAACTAGGTTGTCCTAGAGTTTCATCAGATTTAGGCTTTACTAGTGGCCTGGTTTCAGTACCAAAAGGGACATAAATCGACGTAGAGGGAGATTCACTTACAGGCATAAATGTTCCTTTCTCCACAGTAGAAGTTTTATTCTTATTTGCGGTAATAACTGGAACAGTAGTAATGGGAGTTTCCTTGGTGATTAAAGTAAATGAGCCATCTTTGGGTTTCCATTCCTTCTTGACATTTATCACTTCAGGTGCAGGCTTTGCTTGCTGATACCGCTCGGGATACCCGTACAACTTGAAACAGAAAGGCCTTATATGTCCCTTCTTACCACAATGGTGACATACCCACCTTCGACATCTCTTCTGACTTTTAGGTCTTTGGTGCACATGGGGTTTTGAATCAGACTCAAATTTAGGAACAGGGTAGGTTCTAGGATGTTGAGTATGATGCTTCAACATCACGTTTCCAGTGCAAGGATCAAAAACTCCTTCAGCGGGCATAAACTTGGTATCCGGATTCAGTTGATGTTGGTTAAGACTTGTGTAGTTGTACCCAACTGACCTTGCCTTACCACTTGGTACACTCTCCAGGATTTGTTCAAGAAAATTGGTTCCTGGGTTCAGCTGGCTCACACGTTTCCTTAAGTCATCCATTTGGATATTAACTTGGGTGACTTCATCCTGAGCTTTTGACGCCTTTTCAGCCTGTATGTTCACTTCAGCTTGGAGTCTGTTAATGGTCTTTTTCTGCTTCTCAAGAATTCTACACATTTCTTCATACCTAGTGAGTAACTCTTTGTAGGTGCTAGCAAGTTCATCAAAAGTTATATCTTCATCACAAGAATCTTCATCAGATTCATATCTACCAGTGAATGCTGCAATATGCTCAACAGTTTCATCATCAGGTTCACCTTTTCTCTGAACATTGCTGTTTTTACTGATGTTGAATGACATGTTCTCAACATTTGGTCTTGGTTTCCTATCCATCTTTTGCAGCACCTTATTAAATTGCTTCCCAAGATCTATAATAGCATTCGAAATTCCTTTATTCGTCTCCATGTCACATTGAATCTCATTATCATCATCAGTGTTGGAGATAGCTGTTATGCTTTTGTTCTTCATTTCAGATCTTTCATTTATAGATAATTCAAAGGTTTGAAGTGATCCAATAAGCTCATCCACTTTCATGCTTGAGATATCTTGAGCTTCTTCAATGGCTGTAACTTTCATGTCAAATTTCCTAGGTAGAGACCTAAGAATTTTTCTCACAAGCTTTTCTTCAGGGATTTTTTCACCAAGTGAATCAAATGAGTTGGCAAAATCAATCACGTTCATATGAAAATCATGTACACTTTCATCTTCCTTCATTCTGAGGTTCTCAAACTTAGTGGTTAGAAGTTGGAGCCTTGACATCTTTACCTTGGGTGTCCCTTCATGAGTGGTCTTGAGAATTTCCCAAGCATCTTTTGCCACAGTGCATTGCTTGATCAGCCTGAAAATGTATTTGTCCACTCCACTAAATAAAGCATTCAAGGCTTTGTTGTTTGCAAGAGCCAACTCATCTTCTTTCTTAGACCAGTTCTCTTCTGGCTTTAAATTGGTTGTGCCCCTCATCACAGGGTGTTCCCAACCTTTGATAACTGCTTTCCAAGTTTGGCTATCCATAGATTTTAGAAAAGCCATCATACGCGACTTCCAGTAATCATAATTGGTGCCATCCAAAAGCGGTGGTCTGCCAAACGATCCTCCTTCCATGTCCATAGTACCAGAAAATAACTTCCCTGGAGCTCACCCAAATATGTTAGGGTGCCCGCTCTGATGCCAATTGAAAATTCTGGCACACCAGTACAAGATGTTGTACACGATGTTACAACACTTTTACCAGCTTTAATAGACAAATCGTAAAATAGTAAATAGTGCAGAAATAAATAAACACACAGTGATTTGTTGACCCAGTTCGGCGCACCTACGTCTGGGGGATACCAATCCAGGAGGAATTCCACTAATAGCCCTAGTTCAAAGTCTTACAGCAAACTCCTCGTTTACAACTTATCACCTAGCAACTATCCTTATGTCCTTCTACCTAGGAACTCCTAGGTATGAGTTCCCAACTCACTCCTTAAGCTCAATAGTACAGACAGCACTATTGTTAATTCAACCACTGTGATGGAGACACTCTCCTAGACACTAGATCACTTTTACCTAAAGGCTTCAAGTGATACACACGCACTAAGATCCAAACTCCTTGCTTAAAAGCTTTGAAGTGGACACACACACAACAACTATCTCCTTGCTTAAAAGCTTCAGAGACAATTGTGATTACAACTCAATAGAACACACAGTCCTAAGCTTGCATCAAAGAGATACAAGAAAGGCTCACAAAACACAAGCACGCACACGAATCCTAATACGGCTAGACTCAACAATATCGCTTGAACAACTGCCTAAATTAGGTTTTCGTCCTTCAATATATAGCTGGTAATATTGGGCTTCAGTAGCTTTGCCCACAAGAGAACCATCCAGCTCACACATAAAATAAAACCATATCTTTGGAGATTTGATATGTTTATAAAATATAATTCTTCAATATTAATTCCCAAAACAATCTCTGAGTGAAAGATATGTTTAGGAAATAAAACTTCCTTGATGCACAAGCCAAGAACTGATATGTAAGAGAAAAGATCTTCTCTAAAAATAAAACGCGCGCGCATTAAATGCTGCCGCCAGCTGGCGCGCTCACGTCAGGTCATGATGTTGTAACATTACATACCACATCCTGCCTAAATATTGTTTTACCAAAATGCAGCCAACATCAAATAGTCAACAAGCGCCTAGATAGATGTAACCAGTTTCTAAATTTGTTTACCAATAACTGCTAGCTAGAGATGTAATGAAACCTGAAGACAAATTGGCTATTGACACTAGGTAGAAGTACTGCAGTAAAAAAAATTCAATTCACATAAGATTTGAGCCTTTACTTTTTGTTGACTGCAAAATACAGTATGTTAGCTAAAGTTTTTTATATAATTCATTGATGATATTAAATTTTCTAATTATTTATTTGTTTCTTAACTAAAGATTTTTTAATTATTTATAATGTACCAATTTGTATATTACAACTGTGATGTGGTAGAGTTATTTGCAGGTGCGGATCTGAAGATCATATGTCACTGGTGAGACAGTAGTTGTAGACAATAAAATAACTATCGAAATTGCTCAGAATCATGTTCAACATGATAAGACAACATATAGTTTTGACACTCGTCATCAATGTTATTTGATGTTCTTGACACACTCACAAGTTGAGACTTAGACCAACATTTTTAAAGCAATTGAATAGAATATTACTATCCAAACCAAACTTGGTTGATTGAAAAAGTACAGACTTGAGCAATTGAAAATCATAAATTGATGACACCATAGTGACAAAATATAATAAAGTCTAAAATTTAAATAGTATTTGATATCCATTAACATATAGTATACCTTTCAAAATGCAAGTAAATATCTACTATACTTATCTTCATCCTATATGTACTTTTGATCAAGTAACTTGTAATGAAAGTAATGTGAACACACAAGGGACAATAATAACTTTTTTATTGAGAAATCCTTAAATACTATGACAGCATAAAAAACTGAAGGCACTAAGGCATTTGTGTGTACATTATTATATTTTAAGGCATAAAAAACTGAAGGCAATAATCCATTGAACAAGAGGAATTCCATTGAAGTGTGATATATGTGGTAGAACTTAGAAGAGATATGGCAAATCCACCATATTTGTGTGTACATTATTAGATTTTAATATAAACAATGATGATTTGAAACTATGTGGTCTCCAACTCAATATCACTAACACACTAAATTTGCTCATCTATTATAAAACTATTTAGAAGATATGCCCCACCATTTAGAAACTTGGAGGAAAATTATTATGCAGATGAAAAAGAATGCATATAAAGTACTCCATAAACAAAATAAGTTAAGAAATAAACACTTTTTCTCTTAATGAGATACCATTTATTGATACTATAAACACTGAAAGAAACTGTGTATTGGCTCAACACTTTTTATTATAGTCACAGTCACATCACTATTTTGTGTTCCCAATTGAAATATGTATTGCCAATAAAAAGAATCTACCAATCTATGCAGACTCAATACTTCCAAATCAATAATAAATAGTGGTATCCCAAAAATTCTAAGGCAAATTCACTTCACTACACATCTATCTATGAATCAGTTTCACTACACAATATTTTTCTGTCTTTGCCAAAAGGGATGCCTACATGCGATGAGTTTCAGTTTCACTACACATCTATGAATCACTTTAACTAAATATTCACTTCACTTTAACTCAGAACAGAATAGTGAAAACATGCTGAATTGAGTTTCCATCTCTTTAACTTTGATTCACTTCACTTGTTATTCAATCTTGGCTTAATTAGTCTCTAAGTCCCTTAAAGACTTTTTTGGTTTCGCTTTGGTCCCTTAAAGAAAATAAGTTCCACTTTAGTCCCTTATTGATATCTCCGGCAGTCATTATGGTCCTTTTCGTCCATTTTTTCTCAGAAACTGTTAACTTCTGTACATGTGGTACTTATTTTCTTGACTGATGGAGATATCAATAAGGACCAAAGTGGAACTTATTTTCTTTAAGGGACCAAAGTGAAACCAAAAAAGTCTTTAAGGGACTTAGAGACTAATTAAGTCTTCAATCTTTGATAGCCTAATTACAATTTCATATTGATTTTTATCATGTATATCAGTTTTAGAACCTTGTTAATTTTTGAACAAAACAATAAAAAAAGATAGCACACACCTAATTCAACAAACCAATTTTATATACTCATCATATACAAAAGTATACCAAACCAATGGCAACAAATCAACATAGTGATACCAAACAAACACAGATATTAGTACAGTTTTGAAAATATCATAGCTAAATAGCCCACACCTAAGAACAATGTCTTATAACTTAAATCAATTTTGCAAATTAAATTTTCTCATACGTGTATAATGTGAGCTATAATGTAATGATAACTGTAACTTATCTCTAAGCATACCTTAATGACGACGGTTTGAGTTGTGACGGCACGGTGACGAACACGTTGTGATGAGCATGGTGATGAACAAGTGCGACTTCTGAAAGTTAAATTGCTGGATATATATATATATATATATATATATATATATATATATATATATATATATATATATATATATATATGGTAGAGAGAAGAGGATTTATGGGTTATGGGTGCAAAGTGATTTCTGGGTTCTTGAAGGAAGATGAACTTCGAAGCGAAGAAGAACGGGTTCGATTCCTGTGGGTATGAAGGAATTGGATTGTAGAAAGAATCTTGATTTCGTTTCTAGGGTTTCAAAGAATTTCGATGAATTTCAAAGAATCGAACCAAGGAAGGATACTGGGTTCAAAGAATTTCAATGAATCGATGAATTTCGGTTTGAACTTGAAGATCGATCTTGGGTTTTGCAGCAAGGAAGGACACTGATCTCTATATTTCTATGAAGTGTGATCTCTATATTTCTATGAAGTGTGATCTCTATATTAATTTTTAAAATACATATTTATATATTACTATTATTATTTTTAGAGTAGTGCTATTTGGTACGAGAGAATTTGAGCAAGAAAAATGAGAATGGTTACATGTAATGCTATAAGTGGTGGGTCAAAATGTAACTCCTCTTTTTGAGGAGATCATGGGTGAGTTGGTATTGAAATTACTCCCTTAATTTTGCCTTCTTGTATTTCTTATTTTTTACTTCTCGTACCAACAACCATTTTTCTTATTATTATTAATTATCAATTTCCAGCCGCCATTAAAAAAAAAAGAAACAAATTATTAATTTCAAGCAACCAAGGGTCAAGGGTTCGAAACCCACCCACCACCCTTTTTTATTAATTTTTCAGCGCGCGTTTTTTGCTTTAATAGCGTTTTTTTAAAAGTGTTATTATAATGCTTTGCGTTTTGGGCTTTAATAGCGTTTTTTTTAAAAGCGTTATTATAGGTTCCGTTTGTTGAAGGCTTTGATAGCGTGTTTCCTAAAAGCGCTATTATAAAGGCTACAGTTTGGGTTTTAATAGCGCTTTTTAAAAAAGCGCTATTAAAAGGGCGCTATTAAAACTCATTTTTGTAGTAGTGTTTATAGTGATATAAAAACTTATTTAATCATAATTTTTAATAATATTAGGTAAGTATATATATATATATATATATATATATATATATATATATATATATATAAAGGCCCCTCAATTAAGGGTCTTAGGTCATGGCTATAGCGGGCTGGAAAATCACTTCCATTTTTCATACAATGAAGTCGCCATCGACGTTTATTTATCCCGTGGGGGGAAAGGGAAATATCGCTAAAACCTTTGGTTTAGGTTCGGGAGTTGGTTATGCGAGAGGAAGGTGTTAGCACCCCTCGCATCCATCGTACTCGATGGGAACCGTTTAGGTGGTTTGGGGTTTGTTTGCGCAGGTTTGAATTAAATTACTTTTATCTTATCTAATCTCTACTTCGTTTCCAAAATAAATTAAAAGAAAATAAGGGTTTTTATTAATTGAGTTTGACGGTTGTAGGAGCCCGCTCCTACGTATTCCCCGGTGCAATGGGAAACTTAAAACTCACGTAGTTCTGGTAAAAATGTTTGTGTGGTTGGTTGATTTTAAATGGATATCGTTTATTTCGTATTCCGCTGATACAACGACGCTTGTATGCTCAACCTAGAGGCTTATGCTGTGTCTGTATCAGAGGAATAGATAAAACGCGTATCCATTGTTAAAAAAGAAAGTTTGATTAACGGATGTGACTTAACTCGCATTCCGCTGATACAATGACGCTTGTGTGCTCCACTTGGAGGCTTAAGCTGTATATGTGTCAGAGGAATGGGTAAAGCGTATATCCATTGTTAAAAAAAGAAAGTTTGATTAACGGATGTGACTTAACTCGCATTCCGCTGATACAATGACGCTTGTGTGCTCCACTTGGAGGCTTAAGCTGTATATGTGTCAGAGGAATGGATAAAGCGTATATCCATTGTTAAAAAGAAAGTTTGATTAACGGATGTGACTTAACTCGCATTCCGCTGATACAATGACGCTTGTGTGCTCCTCTTGGAGGTTTAAGCTGTATATGTGTCAGAGGAATGGATAAAGCGTATATCCATGTTTTCTGAAAAGAAGTTTAGGTGTGTAAAGGTTAACTTTTAACGCTTGTTTTTGGAATAAGAGCAGCTTGAGTAACTAGTCAACTGTCCGGCCACCAAGACTACTCGGGGAAGAACGAAGCAACTGCCAGGTTCTCCCTTTTTCATTCTTTATTGTGAAATCTTTTGATTAAGTTTATTCAGAAATAATGTTTGAAAGAAGTACGGGGGGTTGGTTTATTTTAAAGCTTATCTTAGAATGAGAGTAGCTTGAGTGACTAGTCAACTGTCCGGCCGCCAAGACAACTCAGAGAAGAAAGAAGCAACTGCCAGATTCTCTCCTTTTCATTCTTTAGTTCTTATGAAAAGCCTTTGATTAACTTTATTAAGAAATGATGTCTGAAAGAAAGACGATTGTTGGTTTATTTTAGAATTCATTCTAGAATGAGAGCAGCTTGAGCGACTAGTCAATTGTCCGGTCACCAAGACAACTCGGGGAAGAACGAGGCAACTGCCAGGTTCTCCCTTTTTCATCCATTAGTTATTGCAAAAAGTTTGATTATGTTTGATTATGAGAACAAAAGTCCAAAAGAAAAGAGCAAGAGAACCAGAGCAGACAGAATAGCAAAATACAAGTAATAATAATAATGAAGCAAATCTCAAAATAAGCAAAGTATAAATGCAAATGCATGAATCAATATGATATAAATGGGTAATGCAAATATGCAATACTAAATAATCATGCATGAAACAATAAATTAAATATGGTGCAAAAATAAAGTTGCGAGCAATTAAATAAATATGTGTAAAGGTAAATAAATAACTTAACATAAGCAAATATGATTAACCTAAGCTAATTAGAGTTAGACAAAAATATGTGCAAGAGAAAGTGACCCAAAAGTACTTAGAAAAGTAACTTGGACCACTTAAGCACTTATTTAAATAAGCTAAAAAGCACTTAAGTTAGAAAAAGGACTTATGAAAATAAGCTAAGAAAGCACAATAAAATTCATATACAGTAACTACTGTATTTAAAATAATGTTGTGCAAAAATTAGGGTCAAATAAGCTAAAGAGCTCTTTGAAACCCCAAATAAGCACTTATGCACAAAACAACTTAGTTGAGAATCACTTATGAAAATAAGTTGAAAAAAAGTTGTAAAAGTTTGCATACAGTGACTACTGTATATGAATTAATGTTGTGCAAGAATTAGGGACGAATAATCTAAAGAGCTTAATGTAACCCTAAATAAGTACTTATGCACAAAACAACTTAATTGAAAAAAATACTTATGAAAATAAGTTGAAAGAAAAAAATCACAAATGGAAAATAATATAATATAAGCATAAACAGTGACTTAATGAGCTTAAATAAGCTAATAAGTCACATAAGTGCTTTTTCAAATAAGCTAAAAAATCACTTAAATCATAATCAGGGGGGGTGCAAATTATGAAGCATAGTAAAAATATGGGGGTGCAGGTAGCAAGTCTGCAGAAAAAAATAAAACTCAAACAAAAATATTCCTGTAACTCGCAGAAAATGGAGAACACGGTGGAAAGCGAGTTGAGGAACGTCCGATCTGCTCATTAATCAATCCAACGCGCGTGATTAAAGATAAAGATCAACGGACGTGACTTAATGATACGATCCAACGCTCGCTGTTGAAACTGGGAACGTGAGGGTGTACGGTGAGTCTTCTTCTTCCTTGATGAAGAACAACAACACGATGGAACCGGCCAATTTCGTGAATCATCAAAACTTGACCAAATCGCGCGAAACGAGACTCTATCTTGCTCGATTTTTCATGTTGGTCATGAATCCATCACTACTTTTTCCAGAAAGTGTCTCTAACTCGAGATATGTGGAGATAAAGTTTGAGTGAAATTTTGGGAAATCACAAATTAAGAAGATTCGAGTTCGATTGATGATTGGAAAAGGTTCTTGGGATGAAATAAGGATGAATGGAGTTGAAAAAAGATAGAAACAGAGGCTAGAAACTCCTACTCTATTATCACATTTTTGGAGGTTTTTTGAGCTTTGAATCTCTCAAATTATGGGTTAGAGCTTGTGTTTTTTTGATTGTTTTGTTCTACTGGAAGTGTTTGGAAACTTATTTGATGAAGAAATTGAAGTTTGAAGTTGTTTTAAAGGATTTTGGATTTTGAGAAAAAATGGAAAAATGGAGCTTTTGGGTCAGATGCTAGCTGCGCCGTTTCTGAGGTTCTTGGCTAACCTAGGGCTCTGAATTTCATGCTTCTATTTATAGGAATGAATTAGGTTAAAGAAATGGTGATTTGTGAGAGTTGTTGAGGGTAAAATGGAAATTGATTCTTTGATGATTTTTGTACTATCCTTTGTTGATTTTTTTTTGTACCAAGTGATGAGGTGGTGAGAAGGAATGGAACCTTCTATTCCATGATGAGGTGTCAAATGATTGGGAAATTTTTGTATCTCTTTTGATTTTTTTTTGGAATAAAACAAATTAAAAATAAATATGTCAAGAAATAAAAATATGCATGATGAGATATGATTATGTGAAATATTTATGGATCAAGAATGGAAGAAAAAAGAATTGAAAATTGATTTTTAAAAGGTTTCTTGAAATGCAAGTAACTAATTAAAGATAAATAAATAAAGAAAATGTGAGGGCAAAATGGTAAAATTTTATCTCTTATGATCATGCTAAGCCATAATCATGCAAGAAAAAATAGTTCCATGTGTTTTGTGTCAACATTGATTTTTAAATTGAAAAAAAGATTTTGTTGACTTATTTAAAAAAGTGCAAAAATGCCATGGGGGCAAAATTGGAATAAATAAAAAATATGAGGGGCAAAAGGGTAATAAAAATGTATGGGGCAAAATTAGGGTATGACAATGGCACCCATTGCCCACCCCCGAAGGTCGGCCTTGTGCCTCACTCAACCTTAGTAGGATATTAATATGGGCTTAGATATGGAACAACCATGACCTTGTAAAAAAAATGGAACAACCATGAAGGAGACTTTTTAAGATGATTCCTTCTTCTTGCGCCCCCTGTATCTCACACGTGTCCCGGGCCTTTCAATACTAACCCCTCTCACAATGCAAGTTGCGGGAGTTTAAATAGAAAAAATGGAGGAAAACAGTTCACATCCTAGAATGCGAACTCAGTTCACAATCTAGAACGCAAATCTTATAAAATCTAGTATTTTTGTATCTCCCCCTTTCTTCGCCCCCTATTTTTAAGGATTCTAGAATGCAAATTGACGCTGCATTCTAAGATGCGAACTGTTTTTTTTTTTTAAATTTGGCATGCCCTAACTTTGCACCATAAGAAAAGAGACGGTATTTTTAAAATTTTGAGAGGCGAACGAGAACTTTCAAGAGACACAATAAAAAAAAATTACTTTCTAAATTGTCTGCTAAAAAGAACGTGTATACCATTCCTTGGCCCGCTATATTGCCAAGAAAGCCCATCTTCAAATTTAGACAAAATAAATGTTGGATAGTGTTTGGAATTTTTATGTCATATGTACCTATTTATTATAGAATTATATGAAATAAAATATTGATTTTAATATTCAATAATTTTTAAATTAACTTTAAGAGATATTTTGAAGGAAAAAAGAGAAAAGCTCCTTATGGGTTTGTTTACCATAATGAAAATAATTTTAAAAACAATAGTAATAAAAAATTAATTTTTAGAGAAGCTACTTAAAATACATTTTTCATATTCTTTTAATAACAGTAATAAACGATGAAAATTTCTAAAAGTAAATTTTTTCACAAAAAAATCTAACAATTCGTCTCTAGTTATGAAGTACATATTGATTTAGCGGACCATTGATATCTTATTCATACTGACTTTAACACGGCCTTCATTTATTTATCTACAAAATTCAAATCTAAAATTTTGATCGACCGACTGATTACTTGCATCTTTTTGGTGAGAAAATATCATATATAGTCTCAAGCACGGGTTTCCTTCCATGAAATCCCCCGATGTTCCTCCAATGTATAGATTTATACGGCACAAGTTATGGTGCATAAGCTATGTTTATGCACCATGCATAAATACCCCAAATTTCTTAGCGCGTCCCCTAGATTTCTAACGCACCTCCCATATTGATTAGCGCACCCCCTAGATTTTTAGGAGGTGCACTAGAAATCTGGGGGGTGCGCTAGAAATTTGGGGGTGTGCTAGAAATCTGGGGGTGCACTAAACAATTTATGAGGTACGTTGAGCAATTTTCATTATTTATGTATGGTGCATAGGGAAAAAGCTTATGCACCATAACCACTCCCGATTTCTACCATTTACTATTATTTTTTATATTTAAATTCCAACCTTTTTACCTTTTTTATGGTTGGGATTTAGCTAGAATCCTCAATTGTCCATCTCATATAGTCTCAGACATCTATAGACTAATGTTTGAAATCGTTAGTCAATTCTAACAACTATAGGCGAAGCTTCTCAAGGGCAAGTCCGGGCAGGTGCCCAGTGTAACAACCCAAAATTTTATACTTTATTATATAAGGTATATATGTCATTATTAGTAACTTCTTGATTTATTTAATGGTTTATTTTATTTAACTATCTAGACATCCTATTTTTATTGATTTTATTTATTTACTTATTTATTTAGCAAAATAACTATTTTTATTATAATTAAATATTTTGACAAATTATTCTTATATTGGTCATCTTATGCATATTTATGATCTATTCTTATTTTAATTTTAGTTATTTATAAAAGAAATTAATCATGAAGTGGGGTGTGAAGTATTGTTCTAGTACCGTAGTGTTATTTATTTAATTACTAGCCGCCCGTTTGTGTGATCGATATTCTTTTTTTTTTTGTTTGATGTGATCAATATTCTCTATTGTGCAAATATAAATAACTAATTAATCTCCTTTTTTATTGGACTTATTTAACTATAACTACTTAACCTTTTTTTTTTTTGTGGCTAGTTATTAAGAAGAAAAATATATATTTGTTTTTTACTATAAAAAAACTGAAAACCTATTTTTATGTGGAAGTTGTGCTTAGTTTTTTTTTGTAGTTTTTTTTAAGGGTAAAATAGGAATAATGAAAAAGCCATCCCAAAAATTTGTATCCCTTTTATATACTAGTATAGATTTAATTATATAGGTACCTTATGCAAACAAATTCGTCTAAAACCCAAATGAACGGTTATACAATTATTTCTTTTCCTTGCTCTAGTATCTCGTTATTCTTCCTTAAACTGGTACTACAGAATCGCAACTGTACCTTCTTTGGATAATACTCATGTTTGGGCAGTAGGTTCACGAGACTTGTTCTTCATATTCAATGGTCGGATCATATAAACGAAGTCTAGAGTACGTGTGATATATTGTGTGTGCAATGTAGCTACGAATTTGAGACTTAAATTGTGCTAGGAAGTAAAGCGGCTAAGGTAAGGGCTTTTTCTCCATACACTCATGCATTTAGGATTTATGTTATAGATTAATAATGGAATAGTTAACCGATAAGAGGAATGATGATATAAGGAATGACATAGAATTATTTTTATTACATTTTATGCTATTTTAATATACTGTAAGTTGTGTGTGTGGCTGATTGTTGTTGTTTGTTGGTATTGTGGTTGTGGACTACTTATGACTTCTGGTTGTTTATGTTTATGGTTATAACTTAAACTAGTTTTGAGACCCGGTCTATTGACTTTTATTTATAAATTATTGTTAAATTATAAATAATATCATTATGTTATTTTTTTTTTTGTAAAATATATTAAATTAAGTCATTTTTTTTATTAAAGTGTCTGGTGTAAGATTTTTGTGTAATAAATTATAATTAATAATAAAAAATATTTACTATTCAATTTCTTTTTTTATTAAAGCAATTGTTCCGTGTATGATTAATTTTTTTTATTAAAGCAATTGTCCCGTGTATAATTAAAAAAAATTATTAAAGCAATTGTTCTGTGTATGATTAATTTTTTTTTAATAAAGCAATTGTCCTGTGTATGATTAAATTTTTTTTATTAAATCAATTGTCCCGTGTATGATTAATTTTTTTTATTAAAGCAATTGTCCCGTGTATGATTAATTTTTTTTCATTAAAGCAATTATCGCGTGTGTGATTAAATTTTTTTTATAAAGCAATTATCCCGTGTGTGATTAAATTTTTTTATTAAAGCAATTGTCCCATGTATTATTAAACTTTTTTATATTAGAACAATTTTCCCGTGTATGATTTTTTATATATTAGTGATCAACACTTTCTTTTTTTTTTTGACAAAATTATTGATCAACACTTGTCGCGTGATGTTTTAAGTATAATGACAAATATTTACCCCGTAATTATTATAATATATATTCATCAATAATGCACTTCTTTTGTATTTTTTATATAAGAGTAAACAAAAATAGAGTAAATTTTTTTATAATTAAAATAGAGTAAAATTCAACTATTATATAATAATATAGAGTAAAATTCAACTATTATATAATAATATATTAAATTAGAAGATTTGAAATATTTTTAAGAATTGATGAGGACAAATTAGAATTTTTAGTAGTAATACCTTTTAATATATTGGGCATGTTTGAATTTGGCTTATTTTTAAGCTTATGAAAATAGTTTATGGTTATAATTTATAAATAAACTTTATCTTAATTCATAAGTTTTTTTTTACGCATATTAATTCATCAGTTTTCACTAACAAAAATTACATCTTTATAAATAGTTTTCATGAACTATCTTAACAAACTTATAATAATACATAAAAACTTATTTATTTGCATAAGTTATTTCGCATAAACTAATAAATAAGTCAATCAAAACGGATCGATTGTGTTTTTGTTTATTTTCTGTTCTTTTATTTTTAAGCTCATAAATAAGTATCTTCTTTTATTAGGTAATTCTATTTTTATTTCTTATATATAAGTTTTTATATGTTAGATTGAGTTACTATTTTTTCATTAAAAAAAAAATTACTTACTATTGTTGAAGCATATCTTTTATAGTGATTTTTGTTCATATTTTTATGCGTAAATTTATTTTAATTAAATTTTTATGGGAAGATGATGCTTATCTTCTTTCTTTTTTTTCTATAATTGTTTGGTGTTTTTTTTTTTGAGATGTGATTTCTGATGCTATTTTAATGGGAAGATTTATTTTATGCTTATCTTTCTTTCCTATTTTTATGGCTTGTTTAGAGTTAAAATTACACTTAAGGGCGTAAAACTTGGAACACCGTTAAAAGTAAAAGGACAAACTTGAATTTTTTATAGTAGTTTCTTTTAATATATTGTAAGTAGATGACTAAATTAGGTGGTATTTACGATTGGTACCAATGGCTACCAAAGGTGTTAATCTTGTCTCTTAATCAGGTGGATTTAGAGAGGTTTCGATTTAGTTGGATATTCAATGAGAGAATATCTATAGTATGCATAGCATGGCATGTAGCGGTTGATAGGTTGGTTCGGAGTAATACTCAGGTGGAGTACTGAACCTTAATACCCAGGTGGGGTATTGTGTCCAGGTGGGACACTGTCCAGGTGGGACATTTTGTTTTGCTCTGCGAAGTGGTGATATCCGGATCATTTTGGTTGCATTTCTTGCATTATTATTTGGTATAAGGTGTTATTAAAAATAGTTTCTTGACGTCGATTTTATTTGATTTCTTCTTTATGGCCAAACATTTTATTATTATTGTAACATCCACATATTAATTAAATTCTATTAATTTAAATAAGTGGCATTGTTATGATGTATGTGAGATTATTTTCCAATTAGCAAACCTACTAAAATAAACTAGTGTTATTTTAGCATTGTCTTGGTAAATAAAATAACAAACAATACTCCACCCACTTACTTCCCTTCTCCCACGCCCCCAAGCCTTCTCCCTCACCTCCCCACTACTTCCTCTTAACCAATGGAAACACATGCAGCCAAGAGACAAGGCATTAATCAGTAAAAATCTCTTCACTTCATTCACTCACATTCAAAGACAACCCTCCTTCACTTTCTCTTCCTTCACGTGAGCAAACAACAACAACCCCTAGCCTCCAAAACTTTCAATTTGTTCTCAGATTTTCCATTACATGCAGAGGCCAGAATCTGTCCTCACTCCTTCTCTTCCCTATGCTCTGCCTTGCATCAGTAACAACACTATTTCTATCCACCCAAAATCACACCCAATCACACAACATGCATAGTGAACCAAGACAAGCTACCCATTGTCCTTATTCTGCCTCAATCCACTATAAATACCTTCCCATACCAGAAGTAACATCATCATTTCAACAAACACTTCACCAATTCCACAAATTCCTTCTCTTCTTCATTTTCGTGTTTTTGAGCAAATTGGGGTTTTTGAGTCAGAGTTAGAAGCAGAGTTGCTGGGCAGTTGCAGAGCTTAGCATTAGAGTTTAAAGCTCATTTCAGGTGGGTTCTTAGGTTCCTTACCTTAGTTTATGTACTAGAAACTAGAAAGCCCCAAATATGTGAAAATGCATGCAAACATAGGTTTTAGGATCAATATTATGTTAGAGCAGGAATCAATCCCAATTCCTACTCCTATATATCTTGTTTTATGTTATTAAACACGTTTATGACTGGTTGCATGAAGATTGTAGGTGAAAAATGTGAAAATCGTATTTCTGCAGAAACAAGGGCTGAACCTGCTATGTTCGCCGTGGCGAGTACTTTCTCGCTGTAGCGAGTATTTGTGTAGCTGTATAGCTCGCTGAGCGAGTTATTGACTCGCTGAGCGAGCGTTACAGGTCATGGCACATAATTGCTCGCCGTAGCGAGGGAGAGCTCGCCGGAGCGAGCTTGTCAGTAACAGCACCTGCATAACTTTTTCTTTTAAAAATCTATCACTCGTTTTATGTCCAACTGCAACCAGTATCAATATGAACTTGTTTAACAATATAAAAGGGGATTATATAGTCAGATAATTTATGATTATCAATTATGTATTATAACATGTTAGGAACCTTTGGGGGGAATATTTTGGTAGGAATTGTAAAACTTAGAGATTAATGGTATTATGCCAAGATTAATAGAATGCCTCTGTATTCTGTTGTTATTATTGTGAGCCAACGGCGGAATCCGAACCTCAATATTCGGTATTACGCAGAGTCAGGCACTCGAGACCGGCTTGCCTCGGGTGACCTTTGAAGAGAAATTTGATAAGATAATCTTTTCTGTGACACACCTTTATTTTATGTTATTATTAAACAGAACATATAATCAGATAACTTAGTATTATTACACACTCTAGTTCCCCGGTGTAGTCACCTTTAGGCGGGTAGTAGGACTCACTGAGGCTTAGTAGTCTCACCCCACTCCTTCAATTTTTTTTTCAGATAAGCAGGTTGTAGGGTAAGCTATGGATTTTGCCTAGGCCTACATCAGGAGATTTATATGATTATGCTGCTTCTTGCTTTCAATTCTCTATCTTGTTGTTCTAGCTCAGTATTGTTGTTGCCATGCTTTCCATCTTATGATTCAATCTTGTAGTAACTGTTATCAGTCTTTGTATCCCTTTTTCAGTTTCGTGCTTGTATCGGTACTATGTATTAAGCACCTGCGTGTGCAATCAATAATTTTTCAATGTTGTTGTAATAATTTAATGACTACTGTGCTATTTTATAACGATTCACGAAGTATTCTAGATATTCTTTCGTGGGGTGTTATAATTGGTATCAGAGCAGGTCGATTCATTCGTGCCTGGGGTCATTAGAGTATTACAACCTAAACTTGGTTACGTACCTTTGGATTCCTAACATCTGTTCTAAGTATTGTATCACTTTAAGCCTAGCTAACTTGATTTGACTATGGCAGTTAGAGCATTATGTCGGGAGAACATCGTGGACGTGGCCGTGGCAGACCCAGAAGGAATGTGGAAGAAGAGCCGGATGTGTATGGAGATGCCAATGCGAATATGTGGGCGGAGATGATGCAAAAGCATCAGGAGTTCCAGGCCCAGCAAGCGCAGCAGCATCAAGAATTCATGACCATGTTTCAACAACACATGAACAATCCTCAGCAACCCGGTGGTGGTGCAGCCTTTCGGGAGTTTTGTCGAATGAGTCCTCCGGAGTTTATGGGGGAGTATGATCCATCAAAAGCCAGGGAGTGGATTCAGAGGATGTCAGGAATTCTGGAATCAATGGACTGTTCTGAAATGGACAAAGTCAACTTCGTCACCCGCTTTTTTAGGGGTGATGCATGTCATTGGTGGGAGAGCAGCAAGGCATATATGACGGCTAGTTTCATGGAGATGAACTGGACTAACTTCAGGCGTCTGTTCATAGACAACTATATTCCAGAAAGCTATCAGTTGCAAATCGAAAGAGCTCTTAATGAACTTAAGCAAGGTGGTATGTCTGTGGCGGAGTATACTATGAAATTTAATGAGCTGGTCCGTTATGTAGCAGATGGGAATGATGCCCCTACGGAGTCGTGGAAGATGAAAAAGTACCGTTTCGGGCTACGTGCAGACATTGCTCATGATGTTGCAATGCAGAATGTCACTAATTTTGGAGAAATGGTCCAGAAAAGTTATCATGCAGAGGCCAGCCTCAGGGACATCCAAAAGGAGAGAGGTGATGCTATTCAGAG
This sequence comes from Trifolium repens, assembly GCA_030408175.1. Classification (NCBI taxonomy): domain Eukaryota; kingdom Viridiplantae; phylum Streptophyta; class Magnoliopsida; order Fabales; family Fabaceae; genus Trifolium; species Trifolium repens. Next base: position 21,683,200 of record CP125844.1, on the reverse strand, counting down.
AAAGAAGGATTCTGGAAAGTTCAATTTTTCGCTGAAAACTAAGGGGACATCTAGCAAGGATAAGCATAACTACTCTCCTCGATCGCCCCGCAAGTGCCCTGAATGCGGAAGCCATCACTCTGGAACTTGCATGAAGGGTCAAGGCATATGTTATTATTGCAGAAAGCCGGGTCACATGAGGAATGAATGTCCGGAATTGAAGAAGCAGAGCAGATCAGGAGGCCCTTCCAGAGGCAAAGGTAGAATTTACTCTCTTGATGGACAAATGGTTAAATCTAATAATAATCTAATCATGGATGTCTGTTTACTGGGTCAATCTGAAGTGTTAGTACTGTTTGATTGTGGAGCTACAAATTCTTTTATTTCTGTTGATTGTGTAATGAGATTAGGATTACCCTCTGTTCCCCTTAAACCACCAATGACAGTGGCTGTTGCTACTGGTGGTAAAGTTACTTCTAAGCGAGTCTGTCAGAACTGCCCTATGGTTGTGGGTAGTAAAGTTTACCACATTGATCTAATTTGTCTGCCCATAAAAGATCTAGATGTAGTGTTAGGCATGGATTGGCTCTCAGCCAATACTGTGTACATCGGCTGTGCCGAGAAGAATCTATTCATTCCAACTGAAGTTTCTGCTGAAAGTAGAGCACTCACTGCCCTGCTTCAAAATACTCATCAAATGATCCAGTACTTATCTCCCAGCAATAAATGTTTCAGTATCTTGTTTACCGTCAGCCCTGTACCCAGTATCAGTCTCACCGATATTCCTATTGTCAATGAGTACACTGATGTATTTCCAGAGGATGTTATGAGTTTACCACCAGAAAGAGAGATCGAGTTTTCCATCGACCTTGTCCCAGGTTCTCAACCCATTTCAGTTGCACCTTACCGAATGTCACCTTTGGAGCTTAGAGAACTTAAGACTCAACTGGAGGAACTACTCCAGAAACACTTTATTCGACCCAGCGTTTCTCCTTGGGGAGCGCCTGTTCTATTAGTCAAGAAGAAGGATGGTACAATGCGACTATGCATTGATTATCGTCAACTAAACAAGGTTACCATCAAAAACAAGTATCCCTTGCCTCGTATTGATGACTTGTTGGATCAACTCAGAGGGGCTACTGTGTTTTCCAAGATTGATCTCAGATCCGGTTACCACCAGATCCGTATCAAGTCTTCAGACGTGTCCAAGTCTGCCTTCAGAACTCGTTATGGACACTATGAATTTCTAGTCATGCCATTTGGTTTGACTAATGCTCCAGCCGTGTTTATGGATTATATGAATAGGATCTTTCAGCCTTACCTTGATCAGTTCGTCGTAATCTTCATCGACGACATCTTAATCTATTCCAAGGATCATCAGGAACATGCTGAGCACTTGAGAATTGTTCTTGAGATTTTAAGAGAGAAGCAGTTGTACGCCAAATTCAGCAAGTGTGAGTTTTGGCTCTCGGAAGTGAAATTCTTGGGTCATGTGATATCTCAAGGAGGTGTATCAGTGGATCCATCCAAAGTTGAAGCTGTACTTAATTGGGAACGTCCCAGGAATGTATCTGAAGTCAGAAGTTTTCTGGGTTTAGCAGGCTATTACCGGAGGTTTATCTTGGGATTTTCTGAACTTGCTTTACCTCTAACTCGTCTGACTAGAAATGGAGCAGCATTCAATTGGGACACAGCTTGTGAAGTGAGTTTCAGTACCTTAAAGGAGAAGTTAACTAGTGCGCCAGTGCTAGTGATACCAGATCCGTCTAAGAAGTATATTGTGTACTGTGATGCATCACGCAAAGGACTGGGATGCGTACTTATGCAAGAAGGCGCAGTAGTGGCTTACGCATCCAAACAACTGAAACCTCATGAAGAGAATTACCCTACTCATGATCTTGAATTGGCAGCCATCATTTTCGCTCTGAAAATATGGAGGCATCATCTGTATGGGGTACAGTTCGAGTTATTCAGTGATCACAAGAGCCTGAAGTATTTGTTTGATCAGAGGGAGTTAAACATGAGGCAGAGGAGATGGATGGAGTACTTGAAAGACTTCGACTTCAGCTTAAACTATCACCCAGGAAAGGCGAATGTTGTAGCTGATGCTCTAAGCAGGAAGGCATTGTATGCGTCAGAGTTGTTGATGCACCAGTGCGGAGAAATTCAGAGATATGGACCTCAATGTGAAGTACTTGAGTAAAGGAGTCAGAATTAATCGTATGGAGTTGTCATGTGAATTGTGCCCAATGATAACTCAAGCACAAGAGTATGATTCAGACCTACAGAAACGAAGGAGCAATCCTGAGTTTACTGTAGCCTCCGATGGTGCAATTCTGTTCGAAGGAAGACTGTGTGTACCAAACAACGATGAGATTAAGAGGTTGATTTTGGAAGAGGCACACAAGAGCAGTTTCTCTATTCATCCTGGTTCCACCAAGATGTACCATGACTTGAAGAAAGGTTATTGGTGGCCAAACATGAAAGCGGAAATTGCAGAATTTGTTTCACGATGCCTGGTCTGTCAACAGGTAAAGGTTGAACACCAAAAGCCTGGAGGTCTTCTTCAACCTTTGGAAGTACCAGAATGGAAGTGGGAACATATTACGATGGATTTTGTCGGTGCATTACCTAGAAATCAGATGGGTCAGGATTCAATATGGGTAATCATTGACAGGCTAACCAAGTCAGCGCATTTCATTCCAGTGAAGTCAACTTATAAAGCTTCGCAGTATGCCGCGATCTATATTGAGCAAGTTGTAAGGTTGCACGGTGTACCGTTGAGCATAGTATCTGACAGAGACCCTGTCTTCACTTCAAGGTTTTGGAATGCCTTTCAGAAAGCGATGGGTACTAAACTGAGGATGAGTACATCGCATCATCCTCAAACTGATGGTCAATCAGAACGAACCATTCAAACCCTTGAGGACATGCTTAGGGCATGTGTGCTGGAAGATGGAGGTAGTTGGAGTAATTACTTGCATCTGATTGAATTTGCTTACAACAACAGTTATCATGCCAGCATCGGGATGGCACCCTTTGAGGCATTGTACGGAAGGAAGTGTAGAACACCCTTGTGTTGGACTGAAGTCGGTGATCGTGGAATATTGGGACCTGGTCTCATCCAAGAAACCACATTAAAAATCAAGTCTATCCATGAAAAGATGAAAGTGGCGCAGAGCCGACAAAAGAGTTATGCGGATAGAAGGAGGAGGATGTTAGAATTCGAGGAAGGTGATCATGTTTTCCTACGCGTAACTCCTAAGTTGGGATTGCGCGGTGTTTTCAAAACTAAGAAACTTTGTCCAAGGTATATTGGACCTTATCAGATCCTTAGGCGTGTTGGACCAGTTGCCTATCAGTTAGCCTTACCTCCGTCCATGTCAGGACTTCATGATGTGTTCCATGTGTCTCAACGTCGCAAGTATATTCCTGATCCTTTTCAGCCGGTGGAATTGGAACACATCGATCTTCAGCCAGACTTAACTTATCAGCCAGATCCTGTTCGTATTGTGGACCGAGATGTTAAGAGCCTTCGGAATAAGAAAATTCCGGTGGTTAAAGTGGAGTGGTCACAATCACCTGATGGAGAATTCACATGGGAGTTGGAATCGGATATGAAAGAACATTACCCTCATCTGTTCTAAGGTAAATTTCTTAATTTCGAGGACGAAATTTCTTAAGGGGGGTAGATTGTAACATCCACATATTAATTAAATTCTATTAATTTAAATAAGTGGCATTGTTATGATGTATGTGAGATTATTTTCCAATTAGCAAACCTACTAAAATAAACTAGTGTTATTTTAGCATTGTCTTGGTAAATAAAATAACAAACAATACTACACCCACTTACTTCCCTTCTCCCACGCCCCCAAGCCTTCTCCCTCACCTCCCCACTACTTCCTCTTAACCAATGGAAACACATGCAGCCAAGAGACAAGGCATTAATCAGTAAAAATCTCTTCACTTCATTCACTCACATTCAAAGACAACCCTCCTTCACTTTCTCTTCCTTCACGTGAGCAAACAACAACAACCCCTAGCCTCCAAAACTTTCAATTTGTTCTCAGATTTTCCATTACATGCAGAGGCCAGAATCTGTCCTCACTCCTTCTCTTCCCTATGCTCTGCCTTGCATCAGTAACAACACTATTTCTATCCACCCAAAATCACACCCAATCACACAACATGCATAGTGAACCAAGACAAGCTACCCATTGTCCTTATTCTGCCTCAATCCACTATAAATACCTTCCCATACCAGAAGTAACATCATCATTTCAGCAAACACTTCACCAATTCCACAAATTCCTTCTCTTCTTCATTTTCGTGTTTTTGAGCAAATTGGGGTTTTTGAGTCAGAGTTAGAAGCAGAGTTGCTGGGCAGTTGCAGAGCTTAGCATTAGAGTTTAAAGCTCATTTCAGGTGGGTTCTTAGGTTCCTTACCTTAGTTTATGTACTAGAAACTAGAAAGCCCCAAATATGTGAAAATGCATGCAAACATAGGTTTTAGGATCAATATTATGTTAGAGCAGGAATCAATCCCAATTCCTACTCCTATATATCTTGTTTTATGTTATTAAACACGTTTATGACTGGTTGCATGAAGATTGTAGGTGAAAAATGTGAAAATCGTATTTCTGCAGAAACAGGGGCTGAACCTGCTATGTTCGCCGTGGCGAGTACTTTCTCGCTGTAGCGAGTATTTGTGTAGCTGTATAGCTCGCTGAGCGAGTTATTGACTCGTTGAGCGAGCGTTACAGGTCATGGCACATAATTGCTCGCCGTAGCGAGGGAGAGCTCGCCGGAGCGAGCTTGTCAGTAACAGCACCTGCATAACTTTTTCTTTTAAAAATCTATCACTCGTTTTATGTCCAACTGCAACCAGTATCAATATGAACTTGTTTAACAATATAAAAGGGGATTATATAGTCAGAGAATTTATGATTATCAATTATGTATTATAACATGTTAGGAACCTTTGGGGGGAATATTTTGGTAGGAATTGTAAAACTTAGAGATTAATGGTATTATGCCAAGATTAATAGAATGCCTCTGTATTCTGTTGTTATTATTGTGAGCCAACGGCGGAATCCGAACCTCAATATTCGGTATTACGCAGAGTCAGGCACTCGAGACCGGCTTGCCTCGGGTGACCTTTGAAGAGAAATTTGATAAGATATTCTTTTCTGTGACACACCTTTATTTTATGTTATTATTAAACAGAACATATAATCAGATAACTTAGTATTATTACACACTCTAGTTCCCCGGTGTAGTCACCTTTAGGCGGGTAGTAGGACTCACTGAGGCTTAGTAGTCTCACCCCACTCCTTCAATTTTTTTTTCAGATAAGCAGGTTGCAGGGTAAGCTATGGATTTTGCCTAGGCCTACATCAGGAGATTTATATGATTATGCTGCTTCTTGCTTTCAATTCTCTATCTTGTTGTTCTAGCTCAGTATTGTTGTTGCCATGCTTTCCATCTTATGATTCAATCTTGTAGTAACTGTTATCAGTCTTTGTATCCCTCTTTCAGTTTCGTGCTTGTATCGGTACTATGTATTAAGCACCTGCGTGTGCAATCAATAATTTTTCAATGTTGTTGTAATAATTTAATGACTACTGTGCTATTTTATAACGATTCACGAAGTATTCTAGATATTCTTTCGTGGGGTGTTATAATTATTTTATGACATTTACCTTCCGTTCGGCATGATTCAATTTGAATAAGGAAATTGACCCGTACATTAAATATGGTTGTTGGTACCAAAGAAATATGAAATTGATGTGTTGCTTGTACGTGCGTGGGGATAAATAAAAAGGGTTTTATTATTTTTTAGTTGTAAATTTTAAATAAGGCTCCTTAACAATTTTATTAATCTATAATTGTCAATTTAAGATATTTTGAAGTTGATGACTTGTAGTATTTTTGGAATTAATCATTTCTGAAATGTTTACAATAATTGAATATTTTTGAGAAAATTCTGATGTGACACGTAATTGAGCGTGCGAAAAAATCAATAGGGTGACAAAAGTAAATCCCATCAATATTTTGAAATTTATGCATTTAATATTGTAAAAATATCAAAAATTATATTTTAAACATTAATTTTATCATTAATTTTTTTTATTCTTTATATACTTAACAAATACCCCAGATCGAAAGCATCATTTAGCATGACTCATATTTAAAACCTAATTTTCTAACGGTAGACTATATCGATAAAAATATTTAAAAATCAACGAAGATAAATGTTGCAGAACTTCATAATTTTTTAGCCTCAGCCTGATTGCTAGGGTTTGACCAACAAAGCCACCACTAGCCTTCGTCTTTATTAATAACCGACCACCACCCTTCGTCTTTCTTCAATTAGAGCTTCACCTCGAACCCTTTTGTCACGGTGTAGCCTGGGCTGGTAGTGGTTAAATCAGCTACTTTGGAGTCGCGATTCCACCTCTGACACCGGCGATTCATTTCTTGATCTATTGTTCGACCCACTGGGTAGCTTCACCATCCACCTGTCGTTGATTGTTTTCAGATCGGAATAACATGAATTCGGGCGGCAGAGGACAGATTGGGACACAACAAGATGAGAGTTCACAATATGCTGACAAGTTCCTTTGTCTCTTGCTCAGTGCGGAAACAATTGTCTCTTGGATTTGTAGCGAAGTTTGGTCACAATTGGATCGGTGATCATGTTCACGCTACATAGAATAACCAATTGCTTCATAGTTGCAAAGATGCAACATCCTGGTTTGTGACAGACAAAAGCAGAGAAAAAATACGCCTTGATTAATGGTTTCAATTTCATCTTTGTACAAGGCTTTGTCAAAGCTTCCCACATTATAGATTCTTCTAGACCTGATTTGGCAGGCTAATGTTAAAAACAATCGTCAATAGTAATTAAATTTATAATAATTTTTTGACACTAATCGTGAGTGAATTACATATTCAAAAGTTTCATATTATCACTTGTGATACTAATTGTGAACCTCTATTAGTTGGTATCTATTTTGGCATATTTTTATTGGTGTTTCGCTTATATACAGTACCTTTGTTTTATAATTCTGTTTTTCCTAACCGTTGTTCTTCCTATGCAGAAAATTATTAATAATTATATTGTGTCGCTAAAAAAAAAAAATTGCCATATATATATATATATATATATATATATACATATAACGCGAACTCTTCAAAACATTTCATACTTTCCCACAATTTTTGCTGCGCGTCACAGTTGAGTGTCGAATGCCATGAACATGATCATTTTTCTTTTCAGCACTACACTGCTTGCTAATATTGTTCATAGGGAAAAGCTACATTTTACGAATGAGAGCATAACAAAATGCAAGATTGAATCCTTACCATTGAATTTATGTCAACCACCCTGTGATTTCTGCCACTTCCCTCTATCACATAGTCACACGTTCGCAATTCATTTCGTTATGCAGTTCGGGTACGCGGTACGCTACTATTAAAAAATTCGGTACGTGAGGGTATACATAGTTGGTACGCTAATCGGTACGTTGTTAATAAAAAATTAAATAAAAAATTTGATGAAAATATTAATCAATATTAAATTATGTTAGTTAAAATTATTGGGTGTGGTTATTGTCCATAAGGCAAGTTTATGCACCATCCATAAGTGAAGGAAAATTTCTTACGCACCCCCAAATAACTCGCGCACTCCCAAATGTCATGCGCCCCCAAATTATTTTTTTTTTTGTTCCTTCCTCCCCAAATTTCTAGCAAAAACCATTTTGTTGTTGGAATGGTTTCCAGGAGTTGTACTCCAAAACCATTAAGTGCATAAAATGGTTTTGGAGTACAACGTTATAATTATTCACTTAAAATTTCTATCCAAAACCATTTTGTTGTTGGAATGGTTTCTAGGAGTTGTACTCCAAAACTATTAAGTGCATTGGGTAAGGATTGTTGATTGTCTTCTATGATTGGGTCATAACTCAACTCATAAATTATAACTACTTTCATAATTTTGTCATGTTGAAAATTATTGGAAAGTATAACACCCCACATGAAATATCTAGAATATCAGTGAAATATTATAACCGGTAACTGAGTACATTATTATTACATTGAGAATAAAACACACGCAGGTGCTAAGTACAACACAGATTAAAATACAACGGAAGCAAAAACAGATGATCAACGATACAACAAAGGATTATTGATAAACAACAAAATACGGAAATAAGGAAAGCAAGAACAAGTGCAAATCCTCCAAGCATAGCAGCTAGCACACCAACGAGCATACCTTAGCCAACCTGTTTATCTGAAAAAATTGTTTGGAGTGGGGTGAGACAACTAAGCCTCAGTGAGTCCTACTACCCTCCTAAGGTGACTACACCGGGGAATCCTAATCAGTCATACATACTAACAGATATATTATAATACATAAGCATAAATAAAGGTGTAACACAAAAGTATATCTTATTCATTTTAACACTAGGACACTCTGAGGTGAGCAGGTCTCAGAGGCCTGCCATATCCGTCAACCGATTCGGTCACGGCATGAAGCTCACATAGTCATAACCTAATGGATTATCCCATTGGGAGTCCATAGTGCGATATAATTCGCTCTTAATTGACTGATACTAAATTGGGTTATTACTACCATGAATTTCCAAATCCCGGGGAACATGCAATCTTAATTATTCCTAGGTTATACCCTAAGATCATCTGTGATTAACATTCTATTCCACATTATATCAGTTATACTTCTGCAATTTGTCTATCTCAGATGAGGAAATAAAACGAGCGATTAAAACAGTTTGAATTTTAGAAAGTTACAGGCTGTTCTGTGTAAGCTCGCCACGGCGAGTTACCTGCTCGCCATGGCAGGTTTACAGGTCATTCTGGACAATCTCGCTATGGCGAAACGCCAGCTCGCCACGGCGAAATATCAGACACTGACCTAAACAACTCGCCTGGCGAGAGAATACTCGCCTGGCGAAGTTCTTCAGCCCAGAACCTTATTTTCGCCATGAGTGCTCGCCATCAGTTCGCCATGGCGAGTTCATGCAGAATGGCCCCTGTTTTGCGAAATTCGTAAATTTCTAATGGTTTCACCTACATTCCTCATTTAAGCTAGTGCAGAAACATAAATCATATAATATGAGATAGAATGGAGGGAAATTTGGGAGTTAATTCCCCTCACACAACAATTCCCTAATTTTCCTAAGTTAACATGCAAAAGTTTACTTTTGGGGAATCTAGCTAACTAGCCTAAGAACCCACCTGGATTGAAGCTTTAACCTTGCTTCTGAGCTCTACTACAGCTACTGTAACCTCTCCCAAAGCCCCACGAACTCCAGACAAGAAATTGGAAAGTTTGACACTTGAGCTCTAAGCTTGAGTTTGTGAATTTGTGAAGTGTTGATGAGTTGAGGATTTAATCTCTGAAGTTAGGAGGTATTTATAGAGGCTAAGGCCTGCATGGTTACAGAATTGGCTTAGTCTTTGGTACCCATGCATGTATTTTGATTGGAAAAGGGGTTTTGATGAAATTTTCAATATTGTTTGCTTGTGGGTTGTTGAGCTCGTGAATGAGCTAGGAAATGGGGAATTTGGCTTCTCATGGTTGATTCAGTCATGTGATTTACTGAGCTGAGTGAGTTGAATGGAGATTTTGGAAGCTTGTGGCATGTGAGGGTCTTGGGAAAAATGAGTGCATTTGCCCTTTGTTGTTGTTGTTTGAAAATGGCGTGGAGAAGAGAAATGGAGTGGGAGTTTTTCAGATTTTCTGAACTGAATGGAGTGTATGGTTTGCATGCATCTTAGGTGAGGTGTAAGCTTGAGGGGAGTAGTGAGACATGAGTGGAAGGATGAGTCACAAGGGTGGGAGTGAGTCACGTGAGAGAGGGAGGAGAGGTGGATGAGGGAAGTTTGAATTTCTCTTATGTTAATTAAATCACTTAGGAATAATAGTGTACTAATATGTGAACCAAGTTTAATTAGTACCGCTAATTCTTGCACATAATCCACTTAATTCCCAAATTAATTTAATTAACCTACACTAATTTAATTTATAAAATTAGGCAAAGCTCTAATATAAATTAATTAGGTATTTTAGAATGTGGGATATTACAACCTACCCCCCTTAAAGAAATTTCGTCCTCGAAATTAAGAAATTTACCTCGAAAACAGGTAAGGATAACTCTTCCGCATGTCTGACTCCAGTTCCCATGTGAATTCACCATCAGGGGACTGAGCCCATTCAACTTTGACAATAGGAATCCTCTTGTTCCGAAGTATTTTGGCATCGCGTTCAACAATCCGAACAGGATCCGGCTGATAGGTTAGATCTGGCTGGAGATCAATTTGTTCAAGTTCCACTGGCTGATAAGGGTCAGGAATGTACTTTCTGAGCTGAGACACATGAAACACGTCGTGTAACCCTGACATAGATGGAGGAAGGGCTAACTGATAGGCTACAGGACCGACGCGTCGAAGAATCTGATAGGGTCCAATGAATCTTGGACAGAGCTTCTTTGTTTTGAAAACACCTCGTAAACCCAACTTAGGAGTAACTCTCAAGAACACATGGTCACCTTCCTGAAATTCCAAAAATCTCCTTCTCTTGTCGGCGTAACTCTTCTGCCGACTCTGAGCAACTTTCAGCTTATCTCAGATGGATTTGATCTTTAACGTGGTCTCTTGAACAAGATCTGGTCCCAAGAAACTACGATCACCAACTTCTGTCCAACACAACGGAGTTCTACACTTCCTGCCATACAGAGCTTCATAAGGTGCCATACCGATACTGGCATGGTAACTGTTGTTATAGGCAAATTCAATTAGATGTAAGTGATTACTCCACGAACCGCCATCTTCCAATACACAAGCTCGAAGCATATCCTCAAGGGTCTGAGTAGTCCTTTCCGACTGACCATCAGTTTGAGGGTGATGTGACGTACTCATCTTCAACCGAGTACCCATCGCATTCTGAAATGCTTTCCAAAACCTAGAAGTGAAAATTGGGTCCATATCCGACACAATACTCATAGGTACACCATGTAGCCTTACAATCTGCTCCATCAATATGGCTGCATATTGTGGGGTCTTGTAGGTGGATTTCACTGGAATGAAATGAGCTGACTTAGTCAACCGGTCCACGATTACCCAGATCGAATCTTGACCTCTCTGGTTACGTGGCAGTCCTCCTACAAAGTCCATGGTGATATGTTCCCATTTCCACTCAGGAATATCCAATGGTTGCAACGGTCCTCCAGGTTTCTAATGTTCAATCTTCACCTGTTGACAAACAATACACCTGGACAAGAATTCAGCAATCTCTGCCTTCATGTTGGGCCACCAATAATTCTTCTTCAAATCATGATACATTTTGGTGGATCCAGGGTGAATTGAAAATCCACTCTCGTGTGCTTCCTCCAGGATTAACCGTTTCAGTTCATCATCCTGAGGTACACAGAGTCTTCCTTCATAGAGAATAGCACCGTCCGTGGCTACTGAAAACTCCGGATGGTTTACTCTCTTCTGCAACTCTACATCATCCTGCTGAGCCTGCACAATCCTTGGGCGTAACTCACAGGACACTTCAATTCTGTTGATGCGAATACCGCTCTTACGATATATCACGTTCAGGTTGAGATCCCTAAACTTCTCGTACAGACCGCACTGTTGCATCAACAACTCTGATGCATACAATGTCTTTCTGCTCAGGGCATCTGCCACCACATTGGCCTTTCCAGGGTGGTAATTGAGATTGAAATCAAAATCTTTGAGATACTCCATCCAATGTCGTTGCCTCATATTCAACTCCTTCTGATCAAACAAGTACTTCAGACTTTTGTGATCACTGAACAGATCAAACTGCACTCCATACAGATGATGTCTCCAGATTTTGAGTGCAAAGATAATGGCTGCTAAATCCAGATCATGGGTAGGATAATTCTGCTCATGAGGTTTTAGCTGCCTGGATGCATACGCTACAACTGCTCCATCTTGCATCAATACACATCCAAGTCCCTTGTTGGACGCATCACAGTACACCACGTACTTGCGGGTTGGGTCAGGAATTACTAACACTGGTGCTGTGGTTAGCTTTTCCTTTAAAGTTCTGAAACTCCATTCACAAGTAGCATCCCAATCAAAGGTCGCATTTTTCCTGGTCAGACGGGTTAACGGTAAGGCAATCTCCGAAAATCCTAAGATGAATCTCCGGTAATAACCTGCCAAACCAAGGAAACTTCTAACTTCGGTAACACTTCTGGGTCTTTCCCAATTCAACACTGCTTCAACCTTGGATGGATCAACAGACACACCGCCTTGCGATATGACATGTCCCAAGAACTTAACTTCAGATAGCCAAAATTCGCACTTGCTGAACTTGGCATACAGTTGCTTCTCTCTAAGAATGCTCAACACGATTCTTAGGTGTTCCGCATGCTCCTGTGAATCCTTAGAATAGATCAGGATGTCATCAATGAAGATAACAACAAACTGGTCAAGGTACGGCTTGAATATCCGATTCATATAGTCCATAAAGATGGCTGGAGCATTTGTCAAACCGAAAGGCATGACCAAGAATTCATAGTGTCCATAGCAAGTCCTGAATGCTGTCTTGGGAACATCCGAGGACTTGATACGGATCTGATGATATCCAGAACGAAGATCAATCTTGGAAAAGACAGTAGCACCTCTGAGTTGATCCAAAAGGTCATCGATTCTAGGTAAGGGATACTTGTTCTTAATTGTGACCTTGTTGAGTTGGCGATAATCAATGCACAGACGCATCGTACCATCTTTCTTCTTCACGAGTAACACCGGTGCTCCCCAAGGTGAGACACTGGGTCGGATAAAGTGTTTCTAAAGTAACTCTTCAAGCTGAGATTTCAGTTCGTGAAGCTCTAAGGGAGACATTCTATACGGGGCAACTGAGATTGGCTGGGAACCAGGAATTAGGTCGATAGAAAACTCAACTTCCCTTTCAGGAGGTAAATTCATAATATCATCTGGAAAGACGTCTAGAAACTCACTAACAACTGAAATGTCACTAGGACACAAACTGGGCTCCGGATCGATGGTGAACAAAACACTGAAACATTTTGTACTGGCACCTAAGTACTGGATCATTTGATGAGTATTCTGGAGTAAAGCGGTAATAGCTCTACTTTCTGGTGAAGTTTCAGTTGGAATGAAGAGATTCTTTTCAGCACATCCAATGTACACAGTATTGGCGGAAAGCCAATCCATGCCTAGGACCACATCAATATCCTTCAGAGGTAGACAGATCAGATCTATATGATAGACCTTACTGCCCACAAGAACGGGACAATTCTGACAAACACGTTTAGAGGTAACCTTGCCACCTGTAGCAACAGCTACAGTCATTGGGGGAATTAAAGGCACAGAGGGTAGTTGCAGTCGCTGAACACAGTCAACAGCTATAAAGGAATTAGTAGCTCCACAATCAAACAAGACTAAAACTTCAGACTGACCTAACTTGCATACATCCATAATTAAAGCATTATTAGATTTGACTTTCTCACCATCAAGTGAAAATACCCGACCTTTGCTTTTTGAGGCACCGCTGGAATCTCCCTGTCTCTTCAGCTTAGGGCATTCATGTTTGTAGTGGCCTGGCTGCTTACAATAGTAACACATATTCCTTCCTTTCATGCATTCTCCACTGTGAGGGAAACCGCACTCAGCACAATTCTTTGGTGAACGTTGAGAGTAACTCTGCTTTCCCTTACTTGTAGTACCTTTAGTTCTCACTTGCAGATTGAATTTTCCAGAATCCTTCTTCTTCTGAAAAGCTTCACTACGCTCCTTGTGTATGTTACCCAGATCAGCTTCAGCATGATAGCTCTTTTGCACCAAATCACCGAAGGTGGTAATATGTTGCATCGAGACATCGTGCACTATGTCAGCTCTCAGCCCAAACCGATACTTTTTCATCTTCCATGATTCACTGGGAGCATCATTTCCATCCATCACATAACGAACCAGCTCATTGAACTTCATGGTATACTCCGCCACTGACATGTTTCCCTGCTTCAGTTCAGTCAACTCACGTTCCATTTGGAATTGGTAACTCTCTGGGATATAATGTCCAACGAAAAGGCGTCGGAAATTTTCCCAATTCACCTCCATCTGACTGGCCTCCATGTACGCCTTGGTTCCATCCCACCAGTTACACGCGTCGCCCCTAAAGAAGCGGGAGACGAATGTTACTTTGTCAGCTTCGGTGCAATCCATGGATTCAAGGATTCCACTCATTCGTTGAATCCATTCCCTGGCTTTCGCTGGATTGTACTCCCCATAAAACTCCGGCGGACTCAAACGGCAGAATTCACGGAATGCAGCACTTGACCCTTGCTGCTGAGGTGGAGGATTGTTCATATGTTGCTGAAACATATTCATGAATTCTTGATGCTGCTGGGCTTGTTGGGCTTGGAACTGCTGCTGCTGATGCATCATCTCAGCCCACATGTTTGCATTAGCGTCACCATACATTTCAGGTTCGTCATCATCATCAGCAACGTTCCTTCTAGGCCTTCCAGGTCCTCGTCTTGCTCCTGACATAGTGCTCTAACTGCCAATATCAAGTCAAGTTAGCTAGGCTTAAAGTGACATGACATCTAGAACAGATGTTTGAAATCCAGACAAATACTGGGATTTGGATAGTAATACTAATGAACTCTGGCACGATCTGAATCGACCTGCTCTGATACCAATTATAACACCCCACATGAAATATCTAGAATATCAGTGAAATATTATAACCGGTAACTGAGTACATTATTATTACATTGAGAATAAAACACACGCAGGTGCTAAGTACAACACAGATTAAAATACAACGGAAGCAAAAACAGATGATCAACGATACAACAAAGGATTATTGATAAACAACAAAATACGGAAATAAGGAAAGCAAGAACAAGTGCAAATCCTCCAAGCATAGTAGCTAGCACACCAACGAGCATACCTTAGCCAACCTGTTTATCTGAAAAAAATTGTTTGGAGTGGGGTGAGACAACTAAGCCTCAGTGAGTCCTACTACCCTCCTAAGGTGACTACACCGGGGAATCCTAATCAGTCATACATACTAACAGATATATCATCATACATAAGCATAAATAAAGGTGTAACACAAAAGTATATCTTATTCATTTTAACACTAGGACACTCTGAGGTGAGCAGGTCTCAGAGGCCTGCCATATCCGTCAACCGATTCGGTCACGGCATGAAGCTCACATAGTCATAACCTAATGGATTATCCCATTGGGAGTCCATAGTGCGATATAATTCGCTCTTAATTGACTGATACTAAATTGGGTTATTACTACCATGAATTTCCAAATCCCGGGGAACATGCAATCTTAATTATTCCTAGGTTATACCCTAAGATCATCTGTGATTAACATTCTATTCCACATTATATCAGTTATACTTCTGCAATTTGTCTATCTCAGATGAGGAAATAAAACGAGCGATTAAAACAGTTTGAATTTTAGAAAGTTACAAGTTGTTCTGTGTAAGCTCGCCACGGCAGGTTTACAGGTCATTCTGGACAATCTCGCTATGGCGAAACGCCAGCTCGCCACGGCGAAATATCAGGCACTGACCTAAACAACTCGCCTGGCGAGAGAATACTCGCCTGGCGAAGTTCTTCAGCCCAGAACCTTATTTTCGCCATGAGTGCTCGCCATCAGTTCGCCATGGCGAGTTCATGCAGAATGGCCCCTGTTTTGCGAAATTCATAAATTTCTAATGGTTTCACCTACATTCCTCATTTAAGCTAGTGCAGAAACATAAATCATATAATATGAGATAGAATGGAGGGAAATTTGGGAGTTAATTCCCCTCACACAACAATTCCCTAATTTTCCTAAGTTAACATGCAAAAGTTTACTTTTGGGGAATCTAGCTAACTAGCCTAAGAACCCACCTGGATTGAAGCTTTAACCTTGCTTCTGAGCTCTACTACAACTACTGTAACCTCTCCCAAAGCCCCACGAACTCCAGACAAGAAATTGGAAAGTTTGACACTTGAGCCCTAAGCTTGAGTTTGTGAATTTGTGAAGTGTTGATGAGTTGAGGATTTAATCTCTGAAGTTAGGAGGTATTTATAGAGGCTAAGGCCTGCATGGTTACAGAATTGGCTTAGTCTTTGGTACCCATGCATGTATTTTGATTGGAAAAAGGGTTTTGATGAAATTTTCAATATTGTTTGCTTGTGGGTTGTTGAGCTCGTGAATGAGCTAGGAAATGGGGAATTTGGCTTCTCATGGTTGATTCAATCATGTGATTTACTGAGCTGAGTGAGTTGAATGGAGATTTTGGAAGCTTGTGGCATGTGAGGGTCTTGGGAAAAATGAGTGCATTTGCCCTTTGTTGTTGTTGTTTGAAAATGGCGTGGAGAAGAGAAATGGAGTGGGAGTTTTTCAGATTTTCTGAACTGAATGGAGTGTATGGTTTGCATGCATCTTAGGTGAGGTGTAAGCTTGAGGGGAGTAGTGAGACATGAGTGGAAGGATGAGTCACAAGGGTGAGAGTGAGTCACGTGAGAGAGGGAGGAGAGGTGGAGGAGGGAAGTTTGAATTTCTCTTATGTTAATTAAATCACTTAGGAATAATAGTGTACTAATATGTGAACCAAGTTTAATTAGTACCGCTAATTCTTGCACATAATCCACTTAATTCCCAAATTAATTTAATTAACCTACACTAATTTAATTTATAAAATTAGGCAAAGCTCTAATATAAATTAATTAGGTATTTTAGAATGTGGGATATTACAGAAAGGGTCAAGGCTAGTTATTGTAAGTGTTAATTGCATAAAATGGTTTTGGCTAGAAATCTGTGGGGAGGGAAAAAAAAATGTTAAGTGCAAAATTATAGCATTGTACTCTAAAACTATTTTATGCACTTAATGGTTTTATAGTGCAAATATCTGAAACCATTCCCAATAAAAAATGGTTTTAGTATGATTTGGGGGGCGCGCTAGACAGTTGGGGGTGCACGAGTAATTTGGGGGGTGCATGAGAAATTTGGAGGGTGCACGAGAAATATGGGGGCGCACTAGTCAGTTGGGGGGCGCGCGAGAAATTTTGGGGGTGTGTGAGTAATATTGGGGGCGCGCGAGAAAACTGGGGGGCGCATGAGTAAAGCTGTTGTGTTTTAATTGGCTTATGCACCATCCATAAGGATTTGACTTATGGACAATAACTTTTGCCAAAATTATTAATCTAAAGTTTATATTAATCATAAAATTGAGAATCAAATTTTCATCAAATAAAAGTTGAGTGTATGCTGATAGCACATGTGTTTCGTGTATCATAGAGGGAAAACAAGTCACGCATCAAGAAATGTAACTAACATTGAGAGATAATCAAAGTTAGAAATAAACAATTTGTTAGATGTTTCAAGATACAATCAAATCCAATATACATTGTACAAAATGCATTGTACTAGTGGACAAGTGATGTTATACTTGTAACCATCATATTCTCAGCTAAGTCTAAATCAGTCTCAACATTTTACATTTTGTTTTTATTTGATTGTTCGGAAGGTTTGCCGGTACTTAGGTTTTAAAGAATTCAGAGAGAATTACGACGAACCAATTCGCAAAAGTATCACGAATTGGTACGTGCGAACCAATTCGCAGTTCGTCAACTCTGGGAAGAATTATGAGACTATGCTCTATCATGTGTTTTGTTATGAATAATAAGGATTAGTGGATGTTTGTACCCCTTCCTTATCCTTTAACTCCCACTAATGAGTGGAACATAAATACATTTGTCCTTTCACTTGTTCCTATGTGTCCTATAAATATGACTCTTGTTATGATGTATAGACACCCAAATGAAGAGTTAAATACAAACCTCTCATTCTCTCTATCTCTATGCTTTAACTTTAGTAGTTTATTTCTAACACGTTATCAGCACGAAGCTCTCTACCGACAGTCCGACGATGTTGTTTTTACTTTCTCTCTATGTATTTACGACATCAAACTATGAGGTTTGCTTTATGTTTACGCACTAAATGAACATGTAAGTGTCGTTAACTAATTTTGATGAAATTCTATTTTACATATATAGGTGATGATTTATTTGAGTTAAAGTGATTAAAATCAGTTGCTAAGGGTAATTTATTTGAAGTACGTTCTATTCATGCATCGATTCAATTGAGACTAGGATGATGAATAGTGATAATTGAATCACATTACTTTATGATTATCTTGTGAATTGTTATGCAGTATTAGTCAATTTTTTTTTTAAGGGAAGGTATTAATCAAATGTATATTCTATTGATGATTAATATATATGGTTGTCATATTACTATTGAGGCATGTAATTTTTTGTTTGAATTGATTTATCCTTTTATATGTTACAAAAATTTTCTCTTCACAAAAATGAGAAAGAAGATTAAAAATTGAGGGGACCCCTGAATGTAAGACCCAAGATTTCCACTGTACAGGTTTTTCTAAGGAACTTTAGTGTCGGCTAAGTTTTTAGGGTTTTTGGTGAAGCGGTTTCGTGAGTATTGTCGCGTTAATAGAATTTTTGCTGAAATGGAGTCTGTTTTGTGCTCGTGCACTGGAAAGGCACAGACTTTTGGGTCGTAGTCTTCTTTTGAGTATAAGAAGGTTTATGTGTAGTCAGAATCGCGAGTTTTGGTTTATTCTGGTTTTTGGAAAAACGAGTAGGAATTTTACCCGCTGTTGGAAATTTTTACGATGTCTGAATTCCGTAGAAATTTAGATGGGAGTTTTATATATCGGCGCGAGTTAGAATCTGGTTTCAGAATATTTTTTGGAGCTAAGGAAATAAATTTCAGTCGGAGAATAAAGTTTAGCGATAGTTTTTAGAAATGGTTTACGATGAACTTTTACCTCGTAGATTTTCTATTTTTCGCAAGTTAGACCGTTAGCGAAGTACGACTCGCCGAGAGCGAACGCGAGAGCTGAGAAGCGTAAAGGGGGAAATAGCTAGATATTTGTTCAAAAAGCAATCATGAGTTTATTTTGATCCAATGGCTAGGGATTAGTCTTGTAAGCTTTTGCTTTTGATCCAAGGGCTTAGTTTGATCAAGACTTTTGCATAGTAAGGAGGTTTAACCTTGTGGACTTAGAAAAAAAATCACAAATACTCCCTCCTCACTCTCTCTCGGCCGAACTCTCACTCACTCTCATTATCCATTCAAAAATTTCAATTCTCATCTTCTCAAGTTTGGATCATTAGCTTACTAAGGAATCACTTTCACTTAAGGTAACTAACCTCTTCTCTTCCTTATCTCTCCATGAATCTCTTGGATTTTTAAGTTCTTTATGATTGTGTTCTTGAGAAGAAATTAGTAGAACTTGTTTTAATTAGTTGTTGGTTCCAAAGATGTGTTCATAAGAGTTAATTAGTACACATGAGTGAAGGATGAGATGATTCCCATGGTTGATTTAAAGTTTTCACAAATTTAAGTTAGGGTTTTAAGAAAAAATTTTGAAAAGGGCATAACCATGAGTAATTGATATATGTTTTGATTTTTGATGTTAGTTTTGAGCTTTGTGGCAAAATGGATGTTGGATTATGAACTTTGTTTTGAAAAATAAGAAAATAATTTTTATGGTGTTCTTGAGTAATTTGATAAACATGTTTTAGGGGAATTTTGTTTTGATTCTCAAAATTGTGAATGGAACAATTGTATGACCTTGCAAACTAAAGGATTATCACTAGGGTTTTAAATTGAAAATTTTTGAGGGTTGGCCTTAATTTCCCTCTTTTGGCCGTGGCATAATAATGGAAAGGGAGGGAGAGTTTTCAAAATTGTTCTAAGACAATTGTGTAGGCATGATCATGGTTTTTAAGGAGTAATTGAGTATGGTTTGTTAGGGAAGGAAATGTGTTGATTTTGTCTTAAGGAAAATCAATTTGAAATTGTCAAAAATTGTAGTTTGATTTAAAATGATTTGGATTGTGAGGATAAATGATTTTGGGGTATTATAGGATATTACCATGCGTTTGAAATTGAAAAATTTTGAGTGATTAGGTGTTTTTCACATTCTTGGCCGTGGCCAATTGAGGAGAAGGGAAAAAGATTTCAAAATTTTTAAAGTCCATAATGTGGAGAAATTGATCATTGAGTTAGTTTATGTTTATAGTTTTAAAAGAGTAGAAGTACATGGTTTTACTTGATAAGAAAACTTGAAACTTGCGACGCAAGAAAACTCTGATTTTGTTGATTTATTTTGAAGTATATGGCTTGTCTTCAAATGACTTTGTGGTGTGAAATTGATCTCTTTTGGGTTGATAACTCTAGTGTTTCATTGTATGCTTTGAAACAAAATTAATTTCGTATAGCAAAAATAATGTCTTTAACTTCGTGAATTTTTAACGCCATGGGAAGAACTTGGAATCGCTAAGTAAGAGAGTTAGAAAGTACCTCAAACCCCCCTAGACTTTTGAGAGCAAGTTTCGTTTCGATAGGATGTACGATGAGTATTTTATTGATTTTACGCTACTTATATTTTAGGTAGCGTGAATTGTAGAATTTTGCGAAAAAGGGTAACGGAAGCTTGCCGAGGTAAGGGCACCTTTATTTCCGTCTTATATCTGTATGATATGTGTGTATGCTTGGTACTGTGGTGTGTTTGCGTGTTTGGCATGGTTGTGTTATGTATTCTCGTGACGAGTAAGTGTTTAAGAATAAATGATTATGTCTTACATATGATTTAATTAAATATATGTAGTGACATGTATGGAAATTACATATGCATGTTTGATATGTAATTGAATGCATCGGCATAGATAAGTTGTATCGTATGCTCATGCATTCATGGTAGTGGTTAGAAGACCACCGGGTTCGATTAGAAGATCCACCTTGAATCCTGCGGGATTTTATTAAGTACAATACATGATTAGAAGATCACGGGGTTTGATTAGAAGATCCACCCTAATCCTTTGATTAGAAGATCATCGAGATTATATTGATTGTTAGTGATTTGAAGATCACGACTCTCTGCGGAGAGGTAAATTCCGGAATTTCATGCATGTGACAGCCAGTGATTGGTGTCACGATCATGTAGAGTCTGCATTTGTAGGCTATGTGCATTTAATTATATCATGTACGTTGATGTGAAAATGTTATATGTTTACTTGTTTTCCATATTTGGTAAGTGTATTATTGTGGTACTTGTGGTGACCCTTACAATGAATATTGCGGGCTCCTCCCACCCAAGACGATGGACCCTTACACGCTGTCGTGGGTCGTGAGGACGACGGCGAGTTCGTGGGATTTCAGTGATCGAGGAGTTATATTTCTTAAGTTAGGCTGTGCGCCGGTGTGGTTTGTACACCGTGCTCTTTTAGATCAGGCATAGGATCTAAATCTTTTGGATGACTGTATTCTTAATATTTACTTTTGTAGTTGTTAAACCCTTTGTCTTTGGGGTTGTAAATATTCAGGTATTACACTTTGCTTCTCTGAAGCACTATTATGTATATATAGTCCTCTTGTATGTTTAACGCCGGCTCTCACAGTTTGTATGCGCGCTCTGTTTTGTTTTTAAAAAAAAAAAACTTAATGCCCTTTTTAGTATTTGAAAATCGGGGTGTTACATTGTGGTATCAGAGCCCGGCTTTAGATCATCAACGGGAAAGTGTGTCGTAGAGTTGTTAGTCCAAAGTGAGTCAGAATATAGCTAGAGTTGTGTTGGTTTATCTTGAGTCTAGCATGGGAGATGCTTAGGCACTGGATTGTTTCTTACTGAAGTACTTTAGGGAGTGATACTTCAGTGAGTGGAATAGTTGAAACCCCCGAGCCTTAGTTAAATTTAGTCGACAAGTGTCTCTGAATTCCTTAGACGGAGTGGTCCGAGGAGGATGAACTTGAAGCGAACTAGAACTATGAAGGATTCTTAGAAGTAAATGGATTTGAATTGGCATGGGTCGTTGTCACCCGGAGCTGTTGAGTACGGACGTGGTGACGTCGACTGATAAAGGATTGCAAGTAAGGATCAGATTGGGATACCTTTTGAAGAAGGTGCTGGATATCCGTTCTGGTGAGTTCGGACGAGACTTGATGAAGTCATTCAGTTGTCAAGAGGATGCAACCACTGTAGAATGGTGGAGCATACAGAGATGTCAGTTGGATTTAATTACAATGATTGGATTATCATTGGGGCAACTTGTATTGGAAATAAAGTGCATCGCGCGTCAAGAGTAAGTGAACTTGGTGGTGTTAGAAGACGGTTGCGCGAACGATGGGTACCTTGAGGGTTTAATTCAAGTGTGTGAGATAAATTAGATTCGAAACTAAGAATAGTAAGGATGGATCTTGTGATGATTGAAGGTAGGAGACCAAGTATCACGTTGATAAGTGACAATCTATACATAGTTCGGGAGATAGTAAGTATAGATGTCGGTGTGAAACGAAATTATAGGTGATTGATTATTGGATAAAAGGTGGATTTGGAGAGATGTTTAGGTAAGAACGAGGAGTTCAACCTTGGAAAGTGAGTTGTATGTCGATGACGGGTGATACCGGAGGTGTGCAGTATGGGAATACCTAGAGAATTGTAGCAGTAGAAGCTGGAATTGTCAGTTATTGGCAGGTAAACCATAAGAGAAAGTAAACATTTTGAGAAAATCTTAGGGATTAGTCAAGATTTGAGTAGAGATCCTGTGTGGATGTGAGTTTAAGTTAACAATTTTGATCGACCAAGAGGGTTGAAGGACTAAGTGGCATCTTGAATTTATGATACCATGAGAGTCGAGGTAGGCAAGTTTTAAATAATTCAAGTTATGGACGAGAATTTTTGGAGATATTCTAGAAATGTCGTGTATGAGCAGGAAAAGAGTTGTTAGTAAGAGTACTAAGACAATAAGAGTTGATAGTTGGAAGGACTTTTATTGTATATTAGGATTAAACGGATTGTATGACAAGTAATTGTAGTTCTTGAGCAGTAAATTCAAGAGTTTGATTTGGGTATCGAACGTACTAAGGATAAAATCATAGCAAAGTGTCGTGCGTTGGTAGATATTTTTGATAAGTCGAGCATTAAGATTTGAGATAAGTGTTAAAGGTTTGATAGCTGAGTAAGATGAGTCGATTTGTAGGCGAATTACAATGACCCTATAAGGACGAGTTTAGATATAGTCATTCATAAGAGATGATTGTTAGTAAAAAGTTAGAAGTGAATAAGAAAACGATGAGTGACGGGATGTAAGAGCTTGGTTAGCTAGAACTTGAGGTCTAGGAATTTATTCCCCGGTGGAAACAGACTTTATGACTTTGGAATAGTCACGATGATGAAGGATCAATCGAATGGGAGAAGAGTGTGCTTGTTTGGAAACAAGTTGATGTGGGACGAGAGTAATTGGCTTGTGTGCGGCGAATTAAAGAGGTTGGTTGGAATCAACAAGTTGTCGGCCATGGTTTTGGGAACCAACCCTAGGCAGTTGTTGAACTGGAAAATTGCAAATTAGTAGATCGATGAGATTAGTCGCAGAGGATGTTAGCCGTTGGAAAGTCGTGTTGAGAATGAGTAAGAGAGAAGCACATGAGAATGTGGCTTATGTCAATGGAGGATTGGCGAAAGGAAATTCCCTACCACATAATTTTGAAAATTATGATTGTGCGTGTATATTAAGGATTCGAAAGCACCACCTGAATGGATGTCATGGCGGTGTATGTGTTGTATGCGTGTTAGCCCATATTTTTACTAAGTAAAAATATGTTCTAAATGCATAAATAAAATAATTATGTTTAATTATGTAATTATTTTTAATAATCATTAAATATGCTTGGTTTTCAGAACCAATGGATTTAATAATTAATCATGCATGAACGTGTAATAAATGTTCTATTATGGAACGTTGAATTTAAATGCATATTCTCTTTCTTTCAGGATCCTTTCGATTTGGTCGAAGTATCAGTAGGGTCGAAGCATCCAGTGAGCAAAAGTGATTTATGGACTTAGTGAAATATTCAAAAGAAGCATGGTTACTTCAATTTCGATGGAAACAAACGGTTAACTCAGAAGATAAGAAAGGATTCAAATTCAAAATACGTGCCAAGACACACGTCCTATCTGTAGTTATTTAGGCGTTAGTAGCAGTTAGATTGTTGTCTATAAATAGCCTAGTTATGTGATCGAAAAAGAGGTCACAATCATTATACAAAATCCTCAGAAAAACTCTAAGTACCCATGTCAAAGCGAGAAACGAGTGCTCGAAGGAGAATGTATGTAATGTGAACCACTTTTCATTCTGTAATCATTTACATTTGAATGCAATTTACAGTTTTTCTTTAATCCTTCCCCCATCCAATTATCTTTTACTTTCGACTCTTCCTTTCCTTCTATTTATTTCATTGGATAAACATTCGTTCTTGCATTTCAAGTTATTAAAACGTAAAAACAACACTTTATTAACAAAAGAGCAATAATGAACATCATTTACTTTGAAAATATAAACAAAAGCACTATGTCCCGAGATTTACTAGTTGGTCTCTCTTGTAATAATCAAACTAGCGTTGTTTACCAAATTTCACAGTAAACAAATTGGCACGCCCAGTGGGACTGTGTGCTTTACGTTTAAATTTCTTCAAAGTTCGTGTAGTTAATTTGTTCTGCATTTTTGTGTATTGTTTCCAAAGATTCTTGTGTAGTGTATGCTTTTGAGGAACGGGAAATTACTCCCTGAAATGGTTAGACCACCACCCAGAAGTAACCCAAGACAAAACATGGAAAATCCGAACGGAAACAATAATAATAACGGTTCGAATGTATCAACCGCTTTGAGCGTTTCTGAGGCCATAATCTCTCCTGTAATCAGTGAGATTGTGCCTAACGCTAGTGGGACGACAGTTTCCGCCCCAATATCTTCTGTGGTGAGTGCCACAACGACAATGCCAACATCTACAGTGGTACCTTCGACCACTACAGAACCTATCTTGTCCCTTCCCCATGCTATGGAGGGAGGTTTCTCTCCAAATAGGACAAATGTTAATGGGGGTGGCGCTAGTTCTTCTACTTTTTCATTACCCTTTTCCCAATATGTGGGTCAAGGCACAAGTAGGAACTACCCATATGGTATGCCTACCAGTATGATGCAAGGTTTGCAAACAAGTGCATCATTGTTCACAGAGTCAGCACCAGGCGTATTTGTGCCTAATAATCAGATAGTTTCTGGTTCTGCTACTCGGAATGGCAATCCCTCGTTAACCAACAATGCCTTGAATGCTTTAAGGCAACAAATGGATGAGAGTAATCATGACATGGTAAATATGTTAACACAACAAATTGGTACAATATTTAACCCATTAATTCAAAATACAAACCAAAGTTATCAATTGTTGGCAAATCAAATGGGAAGAATTGTTGATTTCTTTGGGGCTCCTCAAGCCCATAATCAACAAGTTCCCCAAATTCAGAATGTGGTGCCTTTGCAAATTGCACAAGCACCAAATAATGCCATTATGCTTGCCCCAAATAATGTTGCAAACCAAGTCCAACAACCAGTGCCAGTGGTCGAACCACAGGTGCAAATTCAGGCACAGCAACAGGCTTTGCCCCAGGTCGAACAAAATCCTGGAATTGTATTGGTAAATAGAAACCAAAATGCTGATGATGTAGTTAGAAATGTCCAGAATAATAACTTTGCTGGGCAAAATAACATAGCCAATTTGGTTGAAACTATCCTAGCACAAAATGGTTTAAACATAGGCATGCATAGGCCTCATTTTGTTTCTGCCTTATCAGAATATGTGCTTCAAACATAATTGCAAAGGGGTTGGAAAATCCCAAAATTTACTAAATTTGCTGGTGATACTAGCGAATCTACTGTTGAACACATAGCAAGATATCTAACTGAGGCAGGAGATCTAGCAAATAATGAGAATTTAAGAATGAAGTATTTTCCAAATTCTCTAACAAAAAATGCCTTTACATGGTTTACTACTCTCCCTCCACATTCAATTTTTAATTGGAATCAATTAGAGAGAGTCTTCCATGAGCAATTCTACATGGGACAGTCTAAGATAAGTCTCAAAGAATTAGCAAGTGTTAGGCACAAAACTCCTGAGTCTATAGATGATTATTTGAATAGATTTCGTTTACTTAAGGCTAGGTGTTTCACTCAAGTGCCTGAACATGAATTGGTCGAAATGGCCGCCGGTGGCCTAGACTATTCGATCAGAAAGAAATTAGACACTCAACATCTAAGAGATATGGCCCAATTGGCTGATAGGGTTCGACAGGTCGAACGCTTGAAAGCAGAAAAGGCTAGAAACTCAAAGTATCATAAAAAAGAAAAGGTTGCTTATGTAGAAACACATGATAGCGACCAAGAATATGATGTCTCTTATGAAGATGTTGAACAAGGGGAAATAGACCTAGCAGAATTAAAACCTGGTCCCCCTTACACTTGCAAGCTTTTAAAACCTTCAAATGGAAAAAACCTTGTTGAACCAAAAAATGACAAATATGTTTCAAAGACTTATACTTTTGATATAACAAAATGTGATGAAATCTTTGATTTGTTGGTTACTGATGGCCAAATAGTGGTTCCAAAAGGTGTTAAAATACCACCATTAGATATGAGAAAGAAAAGAGGTTATTGTAAGTATCATAATTTTCTTGGACATAGAACCTCACAATGTGTGCTTTTCAGGGACCTAGTTCAAAAGGCTTTGAACGAAGGAAGACTTAAGTTTGGTGAAAAACCCAAAGCTGCAAAAGCAGACCCAGAATCTTCACAGAATGCTGATACCCTCTATGCTGAACCACATGCTATTATGATGGTCGAAGCCATGGAGGTTTCAGAAGTGCAAGTGGAAAAAATCCCTGAAAAGGAGTACTATGAGAAAATGAAAGTAGTATATCCTCGTGCTGAAGAGGATTTGATTGACTTTCTAAACAAATGTAAGCTAGAGAACAAAGGAGTGATGCTTTGTGCTCGTTGCAGTGCTGTTTGTGATAAGGAGGCTACTGCAGGCCTTATGAAGTTCCAACCAGTTGCGAATAGGCAGGGGGCAAACCCAAAACCATCTCATGGTAAAGGAAAGGGCATTCTAACTCGACCAAATAATATGGTCCAAACAGATCGAAGGCCCACTTTCCTTCCTTCTGGTTCGATTCCTATAGAACGCTGGATGCACCAAGGAACCATAAAGTTCAACAAGGGTGCAATGGAAGTTGGTGGCACAAGTGGCACAAAATTGAGCTATTCAGAGGATGTCAACAAATACTCTTACAAAAATAATTACAAGGGTAAACATCCAATGACAAGGACTCAATGGCTGCAGCTAATCTTCAAACAGGCCAATATAAAGAAGTGGCTAGAAGGCCAGCAAAAGAAAGGATCCTTCCTCCTATAGAAGAAAGCAAGATGGAAGAAGATGATCTGCTGGACTCTGAGCCAGATTTCGACGTAATATGCGTGGTTTCCATATTACCATCGGAATATGATGTGCAAACAGAGATAACTGAGCTCGAAACTGATTTCGACCAGTTAGAAATGGCTGATCCCAAGCCAATTTGCTACTATGTCATGAACAATGGCTGCATCGAGGAGCAACAGGCTACATTCGAAAGGCCAGATTTAGGCATGAAAAACCATCTTAAACCCCTCTTCATCAGAGCAAAGGTTGAAGGAGTTGGAGTTAACAAGGTGCTGATAGATGGAGGAGCTGCTGTTAACCTAATGCCTCTATCTATGTTACCCAAGATTGGCAAATATGACTGTGATTTGTCAGCCCATAACATTGTTTTGTCAAATTACGAAGGCAAAACAGGACATTCAAGGGGGGCAATTCAAGTAGATGTTGCTGTGGGCAGCATAGTTCGACCAACTTTATTCCTAGTGGTCGAATCCAAGGCAAACTTCAACTTACTATTGGGGCGAGAGTGGATTCATGGAGTAGGAGCTGTTCCTTTGACTCTTCACCAGAAGTTGATGCTTTGGAGGGAGGATGGCTGCGTAGAAAATATAGAAGCCGATCAGAGTTTCTATATGTCAGAGGTTGATACCATAAACCAACAAACCTTTGACAAAAATTTGGCGAACATAGCGCCATGTTATGATAGAGAGAATGCTTTCACACCTTCTGATAATGTGATACATTCTGTCAAACTCCACCCAACCCATGGCTTCATATGGGAAAGAGAGGAAATAGATGCTGTGTCCTCAGAAGATGGAGTTATACCACCATCTGGGTGGAATGTTTACGAAGATTATGATGACTGAGTCCAGTGCATGGGCCAGGATTACGGCTTATATGGCCGAAACTAAGTTAAATACGGCTTTGGAAGCTGATGTTCATCAAAATATGGCTACAGAAGCCAAGGTCGAAAGCGATGGCATTTCTATGCCACAAGCACAAAGGCTCGACTGCATCTATGATGAAGAACCTTTAGGGTTCGAAAGGGATCCACTTAATGAAACTCCTAAGATGCAGGCCCAAGACCCTTTGGAGGAAATTGACATTGGAGATGGCTCAGCAAAAAGGCCAACTTACATTAGTGCCAATATTAGTCCTGACTTGAAGGGAAAATTGGTACTACTTCTAAAAGAATTTAGTGATTGTTTCGCTTGGGATTATAATGAAATGCCTGGACTCAGTAGAGAAATGGTCGAATTAAAACTACCAATCAAGGCAGGTAAGAAACCAGTGAAACAATTGCCAAGAAGGTTTGCACCAGATATCATGTCCAAAATCAAAGAAGAGATCGAAAGGCTGCTGAAGAGTAAATTCATCAGAGCTGCCAGGTATGTAGAATGGTTAGCAAATATAGTTCCTGTTATTAAAAAGAATGGTACACTTAGGGTATGTATAGATTTTAGGGATTTAAATAATGCTACACCTAAAGATGAGTATGCCATGCCTGTGGCAGAAATGTTAATAGACTCAGCAGCAGGCTTCGAGTTTTTGAGCATGTTAGATGGTTACTCTGGTTATAACCAAATATTCATTGCTGAGGAAGATGTATCTAAAACAGCATTTAGATGCCCTGGTGCTTTAGGCACTTATGAGTGGGTTGTGATGCCTTTTGGCTTAAAAAATGCTGGTGCCACTTATCAAAGGGCAATGAATTCCATGTTTCATGATTTTATAGATACATTCATGCAAGTTTACATCGATGACATCATTATTAAATCCTCTTCTGAAGATAGCCATTTGGTATATCTTAGGCAATCTTTTAAAAGAATGAGGGAACATGGATTAAAAATGAATCCATTAAAATGTGCTTTCTGTGTGCATGCAGGAGATTTCCTTGGTTTTGTGGTGCATAAAAAAGGCATTGAAATAAACCAAAACAAGACAAAGGCTATCTTGGAGACCAAGCCTCCTTCGACCAAAAAACAACTTCAATCTCTGCTAGGAAAAATCAACTTCTTGAGAAGATTCATTTCGAATCTAAGTGGAAAGGCTCAAGATTTCTCACCACTACTTCGACTCAAGAAAGATGATCCATTCAAATGGAACCAAGAGCATCAAAAGGCTTTTGATGACATCAAAGAATACCTAATAAAGCCTCCAGTTCTAATGCCTCCTAGTAGGAATAAAGCTATGAAGTTGTATATTGCTATGTCTGATAAGACGATAGGAAGCATGTTAGCCCAAGAAGACGATAATGGCATAGAAAATGCAGTTTATTACCTTAGTAGAGTTTTAAATGATGCAGAAACTAGATATACTGCCATAGAAAAACTTTGTCTTTGTTTGTATTTCTCTTGTACAAAACTTAAGCATTATATAAAGCCTGTTGATGTTTATGTCTATTCCCACTTTGATGTTATTAAACATATGCTAACTAAACCTATATTACATAGTAGAATTGGGAAATGGGCATTAGCATTAACTGAATATTCACTGACTTATAAACCTTTAAAGGCTGTCAAAGGCCAAATTGTGGCTGATTTTATAGTAGATCATTCGTTGGTCGAAATGCCACAGGATTATGTGGATATTCAACCATGGATTCTTTATTTTGATGGGTCCAAACATAAGTATGGAACAGGAATTGGAATTTTGATCATATCTCCGACTCAAGTTCCAACCAAATTCAAGTACAAAATAAATGGACTTTGCTCTAATAATGAAGCTGAATATGAAGCTTTAATTACAGGGTTAGAAATATTGAAAGACTTGGGGGCAAAGAACATTAAAATAAGAGGTGATTCTGAATTAGTATTGAAACAATTAACACAAGAATATAAATGTGTGAAAGAGCATCTGGCGAAATACTTTGCTATAGCTAGTTCTTTGTTAGATTGTTTCGATCATTTAGACATTGAACATGTGCCTCGATTAAACAATCAGGAAGCAAATGACTTGGCTCAAATCGCTTCAGGATATAAAATGTCAAAAGAAAAGTTGACACTATTAATCGAAATAAAAGAAAAAATGGTTTTACAAGAACCAATATCTGCACAATTGTCAATACCAAAACTTGTGGGGGCAGAGACTATACCACAAATAAATGGTGAAATAAAAAATCCCCTAGAAAATTTTCAAATTTTTGCCATTGACAATTTGTCAGACAATGATTGGAGAAAACCTATAGTAGATTACCATAAGAATCCAACAGGAAATGTGGATCGAAAGGTAAAATATACGGCTTTAAGCTATATAATTTTTGAAAATGATCTTTTCAAAAAGACTTCTGAAGGAATTTTGTTAAAATGCCTTAATGAAGCAGAAGCATATATAGCAATCTCTGATGTTCATAGTGGTACTTGTGGCTCTCATCAAGCAGGACATAAGATGAAATGGCTCTTGTTTCGACAAGGTTTGTACTGGCCCTCTATGTTGAAGGATTGTATAGAGTTTGCGAAGGGATGCCAAGAATGCCAAAGGCACTCAGGAATTCAACATGTGCCTGCAAGTGAACTACATTCAATAGTAAAACCATGGCCCTTTAGGGGTTGGGCTCTAGACCTTATTGGTGAGATTAAACCTGCTTCATCAAAAAATCAACGTTATATTTTAGTTGGAATAGATTATTTCACAAAATGGATAGAAGCCATTCCTTTACCAAATGTTGATCAAGAGGCAGTGATTAATTTCATACAAAATTACATAATATATTGGTTTGGAATTCCTGAAACAATAACCACTGATCAAGGTTCAGTTTTCACTGGTCGAAAGATGCAGGAATTTGCTCAAGAAACTGGCTTTAGACTGTTAACTTCAACACCATATTATGCACAAGCAAATGGTCAAGTCGAAGCAGCAAATAAAATTATTATAAATCTGATAAAAAAACATATAGCCCAAAAGCCAAGAAATTGGCACAAAACCTTAGACCAAGTGTTATGGGCTTGTAGAAATTCTCCTAAAGAATCAACTAACACTACTCCATTTCGACTAACTTATGGTCATGATGCAGTATTACCAGTCGAAATACATTTGCAATCAGCAAAAGTACAAAGACAAATGGAAATACCTCTAGACCATTATTATCAGATGATGTCAGATGAGTTGATTGATCTAGATGAAGAAAGGCTTAGTGCTTTAGAAGTTTTAACAAAACAAAAAGAACGAGTTGCTAAAGCATATAACAAAAGGGTTAAGTTTAAGTCTTTTGATATAGGAGAATTAGTTTGGAAAGTTATATTGCCTATAGACAAAAAAGATAGGATCTTAGGCAAGTGGTCCCCAAATTGGGAAGGACCATTCAAAATTATTCAAGTTTATTCTAATGGCGCATATGAAATGGAGGAGTTAACTCCTGAAAAACGTACTTTGGGTATAAATGGAAAGTATTTGAAGAAATACAAGCCTACTTTACTCGAAGTAAAAATAAGCGCAGAATAATACTTGAACATGAAATCGAAATGGCAGTAATTAAAGCTTGCCACAAATCAGGAATTGGTCAAAGGAAGCAAGTTTTAAAAAGAGAAATAGGAAGTAGGAATAACTTTATTTTTATTATTAATAAGAAAAGTTCTTTATTACATATGATAACATAATTCTACCCAGACTTAGGCTTAGATTTAGAAGTTTCTGATTCGATACTCTTCAGTTTCTCTTTGAAAAGAGATAGTGCTTCATCAGCAAGCTTCTGAACCTCAGCTGGATAATCTGTTAGATTGGCTTCATATGTCCATAAGAACTCTTCTAGATCAGAGCCCATTTCTTCCTCTTCTGATTCTGTTAGAATTAGTTCTTCTTTGTTTCTCTCATAGCGTAGCCTGTTTTCTTCGCAACGCCAGGGCTCTGCCCTCTTTTTGCTCTTTTCTTTTGAGCCTGAAGCATCCTTGGTAACTTGCCTTTCCATGGTATGATTTTCTTGTTAAGGATACTTGACTACCCTGAATAGTTAAAACGAGAAGAATCATCCTTTTTATAGTGCCATCAAGCCTTTTTATCAGTGTGGTCATCCATACAATTCATTTAATGAATTCGGTTGTCATCACCTTTTGACTTGACTGCTTTGATATGGTGCTTTGACTGCTTGTTTTTCTGTGTTTTTGACTAATGTCAAAAG
Organism: Trifolium repens; assembly: GCA_030408175.1. Lineage (NCBI taxonomy): Eukaryota > Viridiplantae > Streptophyta > Magnoliopsida > Fabales > Fabaceae > Trifolium > Trifolium repens. The sequence goes on along the minus strand of CP125844.1, from coordinate 21,650,737 downwards.
GGGAAGTAAAAAATAAAAACGCAGAATAATACTCAAGCATGTAAAATAAAATGGTAAATTGTAAGAATGCCATAAAATATGGACTTTGTTCAAAAGGTACAAGATCCAAAATATTGTTCGAATAGACAATAGAGAAAATAAACTAAGAAAATTATAAATTCTTGGTGCAGTCAGCATAAATCTTCTTGAGGGTTGCCATCTCCTTTTCGACTACCAAGTTCGAACTCTCCAGGGATTTGATCTCTTCACCAACAACTTCTGCAGAGCCAAAAGCTTGAAGCCCTTCCCTGCCATATGCGTCAATCTGCTCTTGGGTCGAAGCTTTGGTCTCTTTCTCAATTCGAGCTCTCCTGGTCTCCTCTTCGATGATCTTGCGCCTATAGCTAACAATCTGCTCCTCTAAGAGTTTGATTTGTTCCTTGTAATGGGCAACCTTGTCATCACATTCTTTCAGGTCTGAATTTCCTTCGACCAGTTGAGAAGACAATCTTTCCACTTCAGCTTGTGCTTGCTGGGCCTTCTCAAAGAACATGGTCTGAGCTTGTTGTTGTGTGGCAAGTCTTGTGTTGTTATCAATCCTCTTCTGCACTGCCTTGGCATATTGGTCCACAATTGAACTAAGTTGTATGACTTTGCCAAGGGTTTCCTCATCAGTCCTAGGATTGTGAAGTTTCTTCAGGAAAGCCAAGTGGCTATAAGCACAGGCTGGTTGTTCTTCAATTTGCTTCAACACATCCCTTTGAACAAATGTAGTTGTAAGTTTCAGCAGCAGAGAGTCCTGGCGCACCATCGAGTCGATTTCAGAGTTGGAAGGCGCTGAGTCAGTGGTTGTGTGCTCGCTAGAGGTGTTTCCTTGATTTGCTTTCCTCGAGAGTAGAAGTTTAAGGGTACCGGCAGGATCAGACTTCTGCATATTGGTGAATTCTTCTTCTTGTACGCCCAAGCTTGCAGAAAGTCTTGAAGTCGAAGAGACAGATATGATCCCTGAACCCCCAACCTCAGCTTCAGGAATTGCATCAGAGTCATGTTGAGATTCTTGGTTCGAACTGGCCTGGCCTGAGTTTGTAGACATACTAGGCATTGAATATTTGATGCTCGAAGCATTGGTTGGCACCTCCTCAAGGTTTGGCTGTTTATCTTCCTCAACAAGACTTTTCTTTGACTGATCCTACAAATTCAAAAGAAAATTAGTAAAGATCAAATGTAACTATGAAAATCTAAGGTTGAGAATAAGATGAGTTATACCTCTTTTTCTTCTGCGACCTCAGGGCTAGTTTGAGAATTACCACCCTTCTCAGCATTGGGGGCATCGTTGCCTGGTTGTGCATCATTCGTCTTTCCCCCATCAATAATTGGTTCATCTTGGACCAAAGTCTCTGAATGAGGTGCAGGGTCACCTTGTGGTCCATCTACCTGCTCTTCTGATGTTTTGATAAGTTGGTCTGGTTCGACCACTTTGTTCTCTGAAGCATTTGTCTGAGGGGTTGGATCTCCACCGCTTTCACTCGAAATGCGGATTTTTAGTGCCCTAAGCCCTTTAGGCTTCTTAATGGTTGACTTGACCTTCATACCAATTTCTTTCTTCTTTTTCTTCTCTCCCCTTTGGTCCTTTGTGGGAGCTTCTTCAACCTTCTTCTGTTTCTTGGCTCGTGCAGCCTCACTTGCTTCGACTTCTGGAACAGTTGTTGCTTTCCCTTCACCAGGTTGTGAAGTCGAAGTTGATGGTTGTTTTCTTTTCCTGACCAAAGGGATCTCTTGTTCTTCTTCATCCTGAAATGATGGAGGTGAAAAAGGTCAAGATTTTGCTTCAAAATATATTACTCTGACAAAAGTTTGAAGTATGTGATGGAAAGTTTGGCTTTTACCTCCTCATCTAAAACCACTATATTTTCTTTCTTCGAGCTAGCAGACACTGTCTCTGTGCTGCTCTTACCTTTTCCCTTCTATGGACATAAAATGGTCGAAGTTAGAACATATGTTTAAACATGAGGAGAGGAATTAAATCAAAATTTTCTTAAGGTTAAATTACCTTTGCTTTAGAGGTTTCGACCTCTGATTTAATTTTAACCCCAGTGGGTTTCTTCACTTCAGTCGAAGTCTTTGAAGACCCACCGTCTTTCTTATTGCCTTTGCCTGCAAAATGTTGCATTACTAAATATAAAAAGGTTTGAGGGAATAAATCTTGTAAGATAAATAAAATATAGAGTTTAGATGTTTACCTCGACCTGAGACGTTTATTTTATTTCCAAGAGATGGCACTATGAAGCCATTCTCCACCATCCCTAGCAATTGATCAGCATTGCCTAGTGAATGTTTGGTGTAATGGTCACTCCACCATTTGCTAAAGCCATCAGTGCAGTAGAAAGAAGGCTTGTACTCGAAGGGTTTGAAATTAAATTCATAATTTTCCAGCATTCTCATGTACTTCTTGTAAGTCTTCTCAGTCACTCCAGTGCCCAACACCATTCTATCCAGTTTTTCAAAGAGGGACTTGGGCCTGATCTGTGACATACCAAATTGCCTAGCCACACAGTTGGGCAAGTATCCTACAAGCCCATACTGGTTTGCGTTCGAACCGATCCTGCATGAGAGCACAATTTGCTCTAAATAGGCCCTCCAGACCTCATTGACCTCATCCTCATTGTCCGGGTTGAATGCAGGAAAATCTTCAACAAACCACGCAGCACCATGCTTACGTTCGACAAAAGGAGCATGACGTGGTAAAAACTTGTCAAAGTTCAAAAACATCTTCATGTGTCTCATGAAGAGCCTGCCAGTATCTTGATCCAAAGATCTAGGGGCTAATCGAACAAACCTTTGCCCTTCGATCTCCCTTTCATCTACCTCTTGTTGATAGTCAGAAGGCACTATCAACCCCAACTCTGTCTCAAATGTGGCATTCAGCCAAAGTTGTAACAGCCACATAGGTCCAGCAATTGAAACCTTTGATCCATCCTTGGAAGCCTTGATTGCATCACTGGCATTCCCCATTGCTTCATATAGACAGGCTAATAACAAACGCCCTAAACTGAAGAGACTACCCTCATTAATCTGTTGTGCTAGGGGAATGTACATACGCGCTACCTGAAGGGATTTCGAGCAAAACACAAAGTGGGATAACCACAATGTTAAGAAGGCCACATGCTCCTCAGTGGACACCTCCTCTCCTTCTTCACCCATTTGCTCTGCTATGTACTTAGAGAATGTAGCTTCTTGAAAGTTAACTTCGTCCTTATCTCCAGTCTTGGTTGGATCGAAGTGATCACCAACAGGCCTAAGGCCTGTGATAGCAGCTACATCTAGTAAGGTGGGGGTTAACATGCCACACTTAAACTGAAAAGTGTTGGTGGACTTTTCATAGAAGTGTAGGGCAGCCACTAGCAGTTCTGGTTTGTACTTAGGGCCGGTTCGACTAAATTGGATAAGCTCGTAAATACCATAGCTTTTCCAAGAATCCTTAAAGTCCTTTTCGACCCTATCTAACCAGGGAATGTAATCCTTGTGCGCAGTATAGGGGGCAGCTCTAAAAATCTTAAGGGCATTCTTCATATACCCAAAGTTATAAGGATTGGGGCTAAAGATTCTGGGCTCACAGGTTACATGCAAAGGGAAGATATCACTTACCTCTTTTGCTACAACCTCATCACGTGTGGGGTAAGGCCCACAGAAAGCGTAATCCTCCTTTTTGATGGAAAATGGAATCATAAGCCGAGTGTTCCAGATTTTCCTTTCCGCCTCAGTGCCAGTAGGTTCTGGAACTACTTCTTCGCCATCCTCAAGGACGCGAAGGTCTTTCCATTTGCCAGCAGTGGGTATATCGAAATCTAAGTTGGACGCCATTAATGAACAGTACGCAGAAAATCAAGAATGGAAAGGGTTTCGCGAAGAAAATTGTGAAAATTGTTTGTTTAAAGTGAAACAAAGATGAATCGATGCGGAATTTGAGGGTGAATCACTTGTACGGTTTAGAATTGCAAGATGATTGAAGATCAGTGTGTAATTTGCAGAAAAGAAGAAGATGAACAGTGGGTTCGTAAGGAAGCTTTGAGACTTGGAAGTTGGTAAAAAGTGTTCCTTTGTTCCTTTGTTACTATTTATAGGGGAACGTGTTTGTCTCCAGAAAATAAATCAAAAAGAAATTCAAAAAATTTCTCTTCAACTTCTGCGTATGCCACGTCATCCACTATGCTAAAACCTAGGAGCAATGATGGATTGTGGGTATCAAGTTGACAGTTACTTCTGAACGTGACATAAGCGCCGTCATTGGTAATAGTGTCAAGCACGTGGTTATAAAATGCCTTTTCCTTTTTCGTTCGACCACTCAATCGAAATAGGCATTTGGGGGCAATTTGTTAGCCCATATTTTTACTAAGTAAAAATATGTTCTAAATGCATAAATAAAATAATTATGTTTAATTATGTAATTATTTTTAATAATCATTAAATATGCTAGGTTTTCAGAACCAATGGATTTAATGATTAATCATGCATGAACGTGTAATAAATGTTCTATTATGGAACGTTGCATTTAAATGCATATTCTCTTTCTTTCAGGATCCTTTCGATTTGGTCGAAGTATCAGTAGGGTCGAAGCATCCAGTGAGCAAAAGTGATTTATGGACTTAGTGAAATATTCAAAAGAAGCATGGTTACTTCGATTTCGATGGAAACAAACGGTTAACTCAGAAGATAAGAAAGGATTCAAATTCAAAATACGTGCCAAGACACGCGTCCTATCTGTAGTTATTTAGGCGTTAGTAGCAGTTAGATTGTTGTCTATAAATAGCCTAGTTATGTCATCGAAAAAGAGGTCACAATCATTATACAAAATCCTCAGAAAAACTCTAAGTACCCATGTCAAAGCGAGAAACGAGTGCTCGAAGGAGAATGTATGTAATGTGAACCACTTTTCATTCTGTAATCATTTACATTTGAATGCAATTTACAGTTTTTCTTTAATCCTTCCCCCATCCAATTATCTTTTACTTTCGACTCTTCCTTTCCTTCTGTTTATTTCATTGGATAAACATTCTTTCTTGCATTTCAAGTTATTAAAACGTAAAAACAACACTTTATTAACAAAAGAGCAATAATGAACATCATTTACTTTGAAAATATAAACAAAAACACTATGTCCCGAGATTTACTAGTTGGTCTCTCTTGTAATAATCAAACTAGCGTTGTTTACCAAATTTCACAGTAAACAATGCGGTAATAATAAAGGGTAAGCAAATGTCTAGTGGCAAAGTTTGGTGGAAGCTAGTAGAGCTTCGATTCATTGTAGTGGTTACAATGAAGAGAGACGTAGCATAATGGAAATTTGTATTGAATAAGTAAAGGACTTCAGATATTGTCATCATGGACGGTTGAATAATAGTGATGTGGGAAGTACCTTAAGATATATTCTGGAGGTAGGTATCTCGACATGAGAGGTGATGTCGGAGTAATTAAGAATGGCCAGGGTGACAAACTCTTTAGAGTAGGAGAGGATTTAATGGTAAGAGGAAAGAAACTAAAGAGAGTTTAGAAATAGAATGAGAATACGATTTGAAATGGTTTGTGCCAATGATGGCAGTCAACGAGGATAAACGTTTTATACTAAGGTTGGCAAGTATAAGCTAGGTATTAATTTGGAAAATAATATTCGACGGCCGAGAGATTGAATTTTGGGAATTTGAGATTTGTATAAAAGAAGTCACAGTGAAGTAGATGGTATCGTCTTGCATGCGCCAAGAAAAATTGATGAGTTGTAATCACCAACCGGATGTTGGGATGATGTCATTAAGCTTATGGTTAGAATGAGATTTGAAAGTGAAAGTGTACAGTTCAACACAGTTATGGGATTGAAGGAAAAGTTAAGGACTTATAGATATTGGAGAAGTTGTGAAGTTCTATAGATATGACAACTTTCTTCAGAGTATAATGGTATGAGTGGTACTTGCCATGGTGGCCTTGTACTTATTGATTGAATGATACTAAATGGATGTTTCGTGAGTGGAAGCATGAGAGTCCACGTGACGTGTTTTGGGCGATTGGATCTCACTAACGAGATCGATATAATAAGAATTGAGGAAATTGTTGGACCATTGTGCCTTGGATGACCTGAAGCACAATGGGAAGGGAGCATTATTAAAGTTAGGTAAAAATGGTCTAAGACACCATCATGATTGTTGGCTATCTGTTAACAAATTGAGGAACTGATCACCCTTAATCTCTTGTTAATAATAGACGGAATCATGTTGACTGGAATTGACTAGTTTTGCTAGCTTTGGTGATGCGCAGAGAGTTTCAGTGTTTCTTGTAACACCCCGTTTTTCAAAGCCTAAAAAGGGGCATTTTTATTTTTTTTTAACAAACAAAAGAGTTGGGCATAAAATATTTTACAGTGAGCCGACATTAAATTTACAAACGAACCCATATATAATATATAGTGCATCCGAGACGCAAAGTATTCACCTGAATATGTTACAATCCACAAGTCTAAGTACTCAAAGTACAAGTGCAACAAAACAAGTTAGAATCCTATGCCTAACCAAAAACACGGTGTACAAACCACACCGGCGCATAGACTAACTAAACCAACATACTCCACTCGATCACTGAGGGCCTAAGAATCCACCGCCGTCCTCACGACCTACGGTATCTGAAAGATCACCATCATCTAGGGTGGGAGGAGCCCGCAAATGAAATATTGCAAGGGTCACCACAAAATAAAAGTATATATATATATATAACCGGTGCGAAAGATGTACACATAACAAATTTCCACATACACGAGAAAAACTCTTTAACACAAAAGCAATTCCCACCAACGGGCTTATATAAACCAATGCACACATAGCCTATCAATGCAGACTCTACATGATCGTGACACCAATCACTGGCTGCCACATGCATGAATTCTAGAATTTAACGGTGGGATAACACCGGGTACGATCACCTAGATCAAGTACCGACTCAATTTGGTGGAATACCCCGAGTACAATCACCTAGATCAAATACCGACTCAATTAACGGCGGGTACAATCACCTAGATCAAATACCGGCTCAATTAAAGGCGGGATATCACCTGGTACAATCACCTAGATCAAATACCAACTATGAGTGCATGAGCATACGATACTTCTTATCTATGCTAATGCACAAATTACATATCATCCAGCATATGTAATCCCATCTTATATTCATACATATATTTTCACAATCATATGTAATAACGCACGTATTTTAAACAATTTCTCATCACGAGAATACATAATATATACATGCCAAGCACTCAAAGTACACCACAACAAGCATACACACAATGCTACCAACGGAAAATAATACAAAAGAAAGGTGCCCTTACCTCAGCAAGCTTCCGTTACTTTTTTTCGCGAAATTCTACAACTCACGCTACCTAAAATAAATGTAGCGTAACATCAATAAAATATTCCTCGTATATCCTATCGAAACGAAACTTGTTCTCAAAAGTCTAGGGGGGTTTAAGGTACTTTCTAACTCTCTCACCTAGCGATTCCAAGTTCTTCCCAATCCGATAAAAATTCACGAAGTTAAAGACATTATTTTTGTCACACGAAATTCATTTTTGTTTCAAAGCATACAAAGAAACACTAGAGTTATCAACCCAAAAGAGATCAATTTCACACAACAAAAACATTTTAAAACAAGCCATAACTCTTCAAATCAACTCAACCAAAAATCAGAGTTTTCTTGCGTCGCAAGTTTCAAGTTTTTCTTACCAATTAAAAACTCTATACTCATTCTTTTAAAGCCTATGATCATTCACCAATACAAGGATCATTTTCTTATCATTGTGGACTTAGAAAATTTTGAAATCCCATAACCATTTTCCTCCTTTGGCCACGGCCAAAAATTTTTAAAACACCTAATCACTCAAAATTTTTCAATTCCAAAAGCATGGTAATATCTTATAATACCCCAAAATCATTTATCCGAACAATCCAAAACATTTTAGGTCGAATCGCAATTTTCGACAATTCTCAAAATTGGTTTTCTGAAGGCAAAAACAACTCATTTTCTTTTCTAACAAACCATAACCAATCAAACTTTTAAGACTATGATTATGCCCAAACTATTTGTCTTAGAACAATTTCGAAAATCGATTCTTCCTACCCTAATGTGTGCCTCGGCCAAAGAGGGAAAAAACAAGGCCAACACCAATTTTTTTCCATTTCAAAACCCTAACAATTATCTATTAGTTTGCAAAGGCATCTAATTGCTCAATTGAATACTTTGGGAATTGAAACGAAATTTCTTAAAATATGTTCATCGAATCGCTCAAGAACACCAAATGAATTTTTTTCTTATTTTTCAAAACAAAGTTTATATTCAAGAATCCATTTTGCCACAAAGCCCAAAACTAACACCAAAAACAAAATCTCAAAACAAAATTCAAGTTTATGATCTTTTCAAAAATTTTCTTCAAAAACCCTAACTTAAATTTAGTTAAAACATAAATCCACCATGGAAATCAACACATACATCACTCATATGTATTAATTAACTCTCATGAACACTTCTATGGAACCAAAAACTAATTAAAACTAAATTCTAGGATTTTTCTCTCAAGAACATAATCCTCAAAAATCCAAAAATCTAGGAATTTCATGGCTAGATAAGGAAGAGAAGAGGTTAGTTACCTTAAGTGAAGAAGATTCCTTGGCAAGTTAATGATCCAAGCTTGAGAAAAATGAGAAATGAAATTTTGGAATGGATGAGTGAGTGAGGGGGGAGTTCGGCCGAGTGAGAGAAGAGAGGAGGGAGTAGTTTTTGTGATTTTTCTTCTAAGTCTAAATTGCTAAACCTCCTTACTATTTAAAAAGGGTCTTGCTCCATCTAAGCCCTTGGATCAAAGCAAAACTTGCAAGACTAAACCCTAGCCTTTGGATCAAAATAAACTCATGATTGCTTTTTGAGCAAATATCCACTTTACGCTACTCAGCTCTCGCGTTCGCTCTCGGCGAGTCGTTCTTCGCTAACGGTCTAACTTGCGAAAAATAGAAAATCTATGAGATAAAAGTTCATCGTAAACCATTTCTAAAAATTATCGCTAAACTTTATTCTCCGACTGCAATTTATTTCCTTAGCTCCCAAAAATATTCTGAAACTAGATTCCAACTCGCGCCGATATAGAAAGTCTCCAATTAAAATTCGACGGAAAACAGAAACCGTAAAATTTAACATCAGCGGGTAAAATTCCTACTCGTTTTTCCAAAAGCGAGAATAATCCAAAACTCGTTATTCTGACTACACATAAACCTTCTTATACTCAAAAGAAAACTATGACCCAAAAGTCTGTGCCTTTCCAGCGCACGAGCACAACACAGGCTCCATTACAGCAAAAACCTATAATTGCGATGATACTCACAAAACCGCTTCATCAAAAACCCTAAAAACTTAGCCGACACTAAAGTTCCTTAGGAAAATTGTACAGTGAAATCATGGGTCTTACATTACTACCCTCCAAAAAGAAGTTTCGTCCTCGAAACTAAAGGTAAGAGTAACAACTCAACTAGTTATTACCATCACCAACACAACAAAATCCCTCAGGATTAGGTGTAGCCACACAGATGCTAACACCGGGTGAAGTCACACAGATACTCTCACCAACACACTGGCACAACCGTGCTTCAACCGCCACTCAAAAATTAACCTCACAACAGAGGTTCACAACCTCGAGTTCCTCAAATGTTCAAAGGTCCACACAATTTTTTTTCTTCCAAAATCACTTATTTTGCCTCTGCGACATGGCCGAAACCACTAGGTTCACGCGCAGCAGTGACTGACTACCCTCCAAAAAGAAACACCGAAACTTTCTGCGCACCAGCAAAGCTAGCAAAGCTAGTCAATTCCAGTCAACACGATTCCGTCTACTATCAACAATAAATTAAGGACGGCCAGTCCCTCAATTTGTCAATAGATAGCCAACAATCATGATGGTGGCTTAGACCGTCTTTACCAAACTTTAATAATGCTTCCTTCCACTTGTGCTCAAGGTCATCCGAGGCACAATGGTCCAACACTTCCTTCGAGGTTTTCCCACATGTTTCCCTCGATCTCTTACGAATACAAGATTAAAGTCGTAAGACACAACGCTCAACACATGTCGCATAAGCTCTCATGCTTCCACTCTTGAAGTATCCGTGGAGTATCATCCAATAGTAGTATAGTGCCACCACGACAATTACCACCAAAACTATTTCATTCCAAACAAGTTGTCTTCTCTTCTAGAAGATTTTCCATCTTACCACTATCCATCAGTCCGCGACTCAATGAATATGCCGAACCGTCTGCTCACATACGGATCTATTTCCAATCACGACTTAAATTATAACGCCCCAACTAAAATATCTAGAATATTTAGTCAAGACATACATAATATGGATCTGAGTACAATTAAAATTTACTGAATAAATTAGCAAGATACAAATTGCTTCAAATACAAAAGAGATAACAAATAAAATACAGCGGTAAATGCTAGTATTCTGAGTAAACAAGATAATAAACTAATAGCAAGACGAAGAAAATAAAATCTTCAAGGCGGACAATCCAAGCTCAGCTCCAACTGTCAACCTCCTACCTGGTCCTTGCTCCGAATATCCTGTTAACCTAAAAAAATTTGTTTGGAGTGGGGTGAGACTACTAAGCCTCAGTGAGTCCTACTGCCCTCCTAGAGGTGACTACACCGGGGGATCCTAAAATCAGTCGTTTCAAATACTAACATAACCATATCATAATAACATAAATATAGGTGTAACACAGAAATTAACTCTTATTCATTTTAAACACAAGGACACTCTGAGGTGAGCAGGTCTCAGAGGCCTGCCATATCCGTCAACCGATTCGGTCACGGCATGCAGCTCACAATAACTTATCCTAATGGATTATCCCATTGGGAGTCCATAGCGCGATATCACAAAATCGCTCATAAGTGACTGAACTAATTTAGTTATTACTACCATAATTTCCCAAAACCCGGGGAGCATACAAACCTAATTCTAAGTTATCCCCTAATATTCAGAATTGTGCTTGACTTCCCGTTTAACATTAAATACATTATATATCTGTAAGTTATCTGTCTCAGATGAGGATATAAAACGAGTGCTTTATGGAATATTTTAGAAATTAAAATATGAGTCATCCTGCACTTAGCTCGCTACGGCGAGTCTCCAGCTCGCTATGGCGAGATTATAGGTCCTGACCTAAATCAACTCGCTGTGGCGAGCAGTAGCTCGCCATGGCGAGTTTCATCAGCTCAGAGCCCAGCTCGCCATGAATGCTCGCCAGCAACTCGCTATGGCGAGTTCATGCAGATACATCCTGTTTCACGAAAAATCATTAATTTAAAAGGGTACACCTACAATCATCCTCTGAGAAGTACAGAAACATAATATAATTAATATTAGAACAGAATAGAAGAGAAATTGGGAATTAAATCTCCTCACACAATTAATCCCTAATATCCTATGTTAACATGCAAATATTCAATTTGGGGAAAACTATCTACACTATCCTAAAGAACCCACCTGTATTGAGATTAACTCAGAAGCTTTAACACTGATCTTAAGCTCAGCAACAGCCACAAAACTCTGCACCAAGACTCACTTGAAAACCCCGAATTGTGTTCTTGAGTCAAAATTGGAAAGGAATGAAATTAGGAATATTCTAAAGCTTGATAAGGTTAAGAGATGGAATACTGTCCTAATAACAGCTGAGAAGGAAAGCAGAAGAGCTAGAATGACTTACCAATTCTCTAGGATAGGCTAAGAAAGCGAAACACATGCAGCAATACAGGCTAGCTCGCCGCGGCGAGCCCTAGCTCGCTAAGCGAGTTTAGCAGAGTCAGCAGACATGGCTCAGTCGTTTCGTCCCAAAATCGTACCTTTCCAAAACACCCATTACTTCCCAGTAGTCTCCAAACTCGTAATCAAAGGGATAAATACACATGCAACAGAATTAGTTTGGAATTAGAGAGGGAGAGAACACTAATTTGATGAAAAATGAAGGGATTGGATTTGAATCTTACCCTTAATCTTCATCTTGGTTTGGAGAATGAGGTGAAGTTCTTGCATGTGTGCCTAGGTTCAGAATTGATGGAGATGCAACGATGATGCTGAGCCCATGGGTGAGGGAAAAGAAGCAAATATACTTAACTCTTGGATTTTCTATTCTTACATGACAATTATTGGTTGAGTTTGGTTGTTTGTTGAAAATGATTTCATGGAGCTAATTGTTGTTGCTGGTGGCGTGAGTGAATGAGGGAAGAGAGGGTGGGATTCTGATCTTGTTAGCTTAGGTCTCATGCCTTTAAATAGGAAAGTGTTAAGTAGTGGGGATTTAAGAGTAAATTGAGGGAGGCTTGGGAGAGACTAGAGCTAGTGGGGTAAGACTTAACTTAATCTCCAATTAAGTTTCAACAATACTAATTTAATTAATATTCTTTCATTAATTAAATTTGTGGAATGTTACATAAATAATACCACCCCCACCTCCGGTTGGTAATTATACTCCTCATAGTCTTGGCACTTGCCAAACTAAACCGTCTACTTCTCTTGGACTCCCTTATCCAAATCTCCAATTCCCCAGAATCGGTTCCTTATACGTTAACATTACTTCCAAAATGGCACTTAGACGCATCTCGCGTGCCTTAAACAAACGTTTATCCTCGTCGACGGCCATCGTCGGCGCACATCCTCTTCACAACGTATTCTCATTCTATTCCTGAACTCTCCTGAGTTCCTTTTTCTCTTACAATAACATCCTCTCTTACTCAAAAGAGTTGGTCACCCTGACCATTCCTAAACACTCCGAACATTACCACTCTCGTCGAGGTACCTACCTTCAAAATAACTCTTAGGGCATTCCTCACTTTACTATTGTCTAACCATCCTTGTTGACAACATCTGAATCCCTTATACTTACTCACTACCGATTTCCATCATACCACGTCTCTCTTCATTGTAACCACTACAATGAACCAAAGCTCTACAAGCTTCCATCAACTTGCCATTAGACAATTTCTTATCCTTCTTATTTCCAAAATTAGGTGTGAGACGAATCCCTTCACCAATCTTCAATTGGCATAAGCCACATCTTCATGGGCTTCTCTCTAAATCCTCATTCTTTTCTAGACCCAGAAACAGATCCACAAACCATTTCATCTCCATCACTCTTTCTCCTCTTTGAAGATGAATCATCAAGTGAAAGACAACCAAACAATGGAACATTTTCTCTACGAGTTCGGCTAGAAACACCACTAGCCACACTTATTGTTAACACGTTCTTTCCATGACTAACCTCCCTTTACGACTAACTCATCGATGTCATAACCTCTACAAAACTCCAATCAGGCCTGTATCATCAATCTACTACTTTGCAACTTTCTAGTTCAACAACTGTCTAGAGTTGGTTCCCAAACCACCATGACCAATAACTTGCTAAATCAAAACAACATCTTTAATTCGCCGCACACAATCCAAATACTCTCTCATTCCACATAATTTTGAATCACCACAAGCATACCATTCTCCGTTCGACCAATCTCAAGTCTTCATAACCATCTAAAGCTACAGTATTCTCCAATAACAATAACCAACTTCCCACATACGTTCTCGCTATCCAACCTGACACATCCATTCACTAACTGGATTTATCCATCTCTAACTTCCCTTACGGTGTCAACTAATGTACGTGTCGTAATCAAACGCTCCAAATGATTAATTCCTCATGTTCCTATTAAGTATCTCCTCTCCATTCGATTGGTCCTTCATCATCGTGACTATTCTAAAGTCATAAGGTCTGTTCCTACTAGGGAATCAATTCCCAGATCTCAAGTTCCAGCCAATCATATTCATACATCTATTCACTCATCGTTTTCTTATTCACTTCTAACTCGTCCTTAAAAGGTCACTGCAATTCACCTACCAATCGACTCGTCTTACTCATCCATCAAGCCATTTAACATTCATCTCAAATCTTAATGCTCGACTTATCAAAAATATCTACCAACGCACGACACTTCGCTATGATTTTATCCTTAGTACGTTCGATACCCAAATCAAACTCTTGAATTTACTGCTCAAGAACTACAATTACTTGTCATACCATCTGTTTAATCCTAATATACAATAAAAGTCCTTCCAACTATCAACTCTTATTGTCTTAGTACTCTTACTAACAACTCTTTTCCTGCTCATACACGACATTTCTAGAATATCTCCAAAAATTCTCGTCCATAACTTGAATTATTTAAAACTTGCCTACCTCGACTCTCATGGTATCATAAATTCAAGATGCCACTTAGTCCTTCAACCCTCTTGGTCGATCAAAATTGTTAACTTAAACTCACATCCACACAGGATCTCTACTCAAATCTTGGCTAATCTCTTCAACTACTCAATAATTCTTGACTAATCCCTAAGATTTTCTCAAAATGTTTACTTTCTCCTATGGTTTACCTGCCAATAACTGACAATTCCAGCTTCTACTGCTACAATTCTCTAGGCATTCCCATACTACACACCTCCGGTATCACCCGTCATCAACATACAACTCACTTTCCAAGGTTGAACTCCTCGTTCTTACCTAAACACTCTCCAAATCCCCCTTTTATTTAACAATCGATTACTTATCGTTGTATCTCACACTGACATCTATACTTACTATCTCCCGAACTATGTATAGATTGTCACTTATCAACGTGATACTTGGTCTCCTACCTTCAATCATCACAAGATTCATCCTTACTAATCGTAGTTTCGAATCTAATTATCTCACACACTTGAATTAAACACTTATGGTACCCATCGTTCGCATAAATGCCGTATAACTCCACCAGGTTTCCTCACTCTGGACGTACAACATCCTTTAATTCCAATTCAAGTTGCCTCAATTATTATCCAATCATTGTAATTAAATCCAACTGACATCTCTGCATGTTCCACCATATCTACAGTGGTTGCCTCCTCTTGACAACTGAACGACTTCATCAAGTCTCGTCTGAACTCACCAGACGGACATCCAATATCATCTTCAGAAGGTCGTCCCAATCTGATCCTTACTTAAAATCCTTTATCAATTGACGTTCACTCGTCCAAAACCAGCACCTCTGAGTGGCAACATCTAACGCCACTTCCCATCCATTACATTACTTTCAAGAATCACTTGTAGTTCTTGTTCGCTCAAGTCCGTCATCTTCGGACTGCCGCATCTAAGGAATTTAGAGACACTTGTCGACTAAATTCGCCCAAGGCTCGGGGGTTTAACTATTCTACTTACTGAAGCCTCACTCTCTGCATTACCTCAGTAAGACACAAACCAGTGTCTAGGCATATCCCATGCTAAACACAAAATAACCTACCACATAACCCATAACACAACAAAAACAACCGCTAGAACTAACACAACTCTAGCTATGTTCTAACCGACTCTGGACTGACAACTCAAGTGCACACTTTCCCTTTGAAGATCTAAAGCCGAGCTCTGATACCACAATGTAACACCCCGTTTTTCAAAGCCTAAAAAGGGGCATTTTTTTTTTAACAAACAACAGAGTTGCGCATAAAATATTTTACAGTGAGCCGGCATTAAATTTACAAACGAACCCATATATAATATATAGTGCATCCGAGACGCAAAGTATTCACCTGAATATGTTACAATCCACAAGTTTAAGTACTCAAAGTACAAGTGCAACAAAACAAGTTAGAATCCTATGCCTAACCAAAAACACGGTGTACAAACCACACCGGCGCATAGACTAACTAAACCAACATGCTCCACTCGATCACTGAGGGCCTAAGAATCCACCGCCGTCCTCACGACCTACGGTATCTGACAGATCACCATCATCTAGGGTGGGAGAAGCCCGCAAATGAAATATTGCAAGGGTCACCACAAAATAAAAGTATATATATATATAACCGGTGCGAAAGATGTACACATAACAAATTTCCACATACACGATAAAAACTCTTTAACACAAAAGCAATTCCCACCAACGGGCTTATATAAACCAATGCACACATAGCCTATCAATGCAGACTCTACATGATCGTGACACCAATCACTGGCTGCCACATGCATGAATTCCGGAATTTAACGGTGGGATAACACCGGGTACGATCACCTAGATCAAGTACCGACTCAATTTGGTGGAATACCCCGAGTACAATCACCTAGATCAAATACCGACTCAATTAACGGCGGGTACAATCACCTAGATCAAATACCGGCTCAATTAAAGGCGGGATATCACCTGGTACAATCACCTAGATCAAATACCAACTATGAGTGCATGAGCATACGATACTTCTTATCTATGCTAATGCACAAATTACATATCATCCAGCATATGTAATCCCATCTCATATTCATACATATATTTTCACAATCATATGTAATAACGCACGTATTTTAAACAATTTCTCATCACGAGAATACATAATATATACATGCCAAGCACTCAAAGTACACCACAACAAGCATACACACAATGCTACCAACGGAAAATAATACAAAAGAAAGGTGCCCTTACCTCAGCAAGCTTCCGTTACTTTTTTTCGCGAAATTCTACAACTCACGCTACCTAAAATAAATGTAGCGTAACATCAATAAAATATTCCTCGTATATCCTATCGAAACGAAACTTGTTCTCAAAAGTCTAGGGGGGTTTAAGGTACTTTCTAACTCTCTCACCTAGCGATTCCAAGTTCTTCCCAATCCGATAAAAATTCACGAAGTTAAAGACATTATTTTTGTCACACGAAATTCATTTTTGTTTCAAAGCATACAAAGAAACACTAGAGTTATCAATCCAAAAGAGATCAATTTCACACAACAAAAACATTTTAAAACAAGCCATAACTCTTCAAATCAACTCAACCAAAAATCAGAGTTTTCTTGCGTCGCAAGTTTCAAGTTTTTCTTACCAATTAAAAACTCTATACTCATTCTTTTAAAGCCTATGATCATTCACCAATACAAGGATCATTTTCTTATCATTGTGGACTTAGAAAATTTTGAAATCCCATAACCATTTTCCTCCTTTGGCCACGGCCAAAAATTTTTAAAACACCTAATCACTCAAAAGTTTTCAATTCCAAAAGCATGGTAATATCTTATAATACCCCAAAATCATTTATCCGAACAATCCAAAACATTTTAGGTTGAATCGTAATTTTCGACAATTCTCAAAATTGGTTTTCTGAAGGCAAAAACAACTCATTTTCTTTTCTAACAAACCATAACCAATCAAACTTTTAAGACTATGATTATGCCCAAACTATTTGTCTTAGAACAATTTCGAAAATCGATTCTTCCTACCCTAATGTGTGCCTCGGCCAAAGAGGGAAAAAACAAGGCCAACACCAATTTTTTTCCATTTCAAAACCCTAGCAATTATCTATTAGTTTGCAAAGGCATCTAATTGCTCAATTGAATACTTTGGGAATCGAAACGAAATTTCTTAAAATATGTTCATCGAATCGCTCAAGAACACCAAATAAATTTTTTTCTTATTTTTCAAAACAAAGTTTATATTCAAGAATCCATTTTGCCACAAAGCCCAAAACTAACACCAAAAACAAAATCTCAAAACAAAATTCAAGTTTATGATCTTTTCAAAATTTTTCTTCAAAAACCCTAACTTAAATTTTGTTAAAACATAAATCCACCATGGAAATCAACACATACATCACTCATATGTACTAATTAACTCTCATGAACACTTCTATGGAACCAAAAACTAATTAAAACTAAATTCTAGGATTTTTCTCTCAAGAACATAATCCTCAAAAATCCAAAAATCTAGGAATTTCATGGCTAGATAAGGAAGAGAAGAGGTTAGTTACCTTAAGTGAAGAAGATTCCTTGGCAAGTTAATGATCTAAGCTTGAGAAAAATGAGAAATGAAATTTTGGAATGGATGAGTGAGTGAGGGGGGAGTTCGGCCGAGTGAGAGAAGAGAGGAGGGAGTAGTTTTTGTGATTTTTCTTCTAAGTCTAAATTGCTAAACCTCCTTACTATTTAAAAAGGGCCTTGCTCCATCTAAGCCCTTGGATCAAAGCAAAACTTGCAAGACTAAACCCTAGCCTTTGGATCAAAATAAACTCATGATTGCTTTTTGAACAAATATCCACTTTACGCTACTCAGCTCTCGCGTTCGCTCCCGGCGAGTCGTTCTTCGCTAACGGTCTAACTTGCGAAAAATAGAAAATCTATGAGATAAAAGTTCATCGTAAACCATTTCTAAAAATTATCGCTAAACTTTATTCTCCGACTGAAATTTATTTCCTTAGCTCCCAAAAATATTCTGAAACTAGATTCCAACTCGCGCCGATATAGAAAGTCTCCAATTAAAATTCGACGGAAAACAGAAACCGTAAAATTTAACATCAGCGGGTAAAATTCCTACTCGTTTTTCCAAAAGCGAGAATAATCCAAAACTCGTTATTCTGACTACACATAAACCTTCTTATACTCAAAAGAAAACTACGACCCAAAAGTATGTGCCTTTCCAGCGCACGAGCACAACACAGGCTCCATTACAGCAAAAACCTATAATTGCGATGATACTCACAAAACCGCTTCATCAAAAACCCTAAAAACTTAGCCGACACTAAAGTTCCTTAGGAAAATTGTACAGTGAAATCTTGGGTCTTACATTTCTTTTTGGAGGGTAGCCGTCACCACTTTGTGTGAGCCTAGTGGAATAGGCTATGTCGCGGAGGCAAAAGAAGTGACTTTGGAAATTTTGTGTGTAGACCCTAGGAAATTTTTGAGTGGTGAACTCGTTGAGAGTTGCGGTTGGTGCACGGGTGTGCCAGTGTGTTGGTGAGAGTATCTGTGTGACTTCACCCGGTGTTAGCATCTGTGTGGCTACACCTAATCCTGAGGGATTTTGTTGTGTTGGTGATGGTAATAACTAGTTGAGTTGTTACTCTTACCTTTAGTTTCGAGGACGAAACTTCTTTTTGGAGTGTAGTAATGTAAGACCCAAGATTTCCACTGTACAGGTTTTTCTAAGGAACTTTAGTGTCGGCTAAGTTTTTAGGGTTTTTGGTGAAGCGGTTTCGTGAGTATTGTCGCGTTAATAGAATTTTTGCTGAAATGGAGCCTGTTTTGTGCTCGTGCGCTGGAAAGGCACGGACTTTTGGGTCGTAGTCTTCTTTTGAGTATAAGAAGGTTTATGTGTAGTCAGAATTGCGAGTTTTGGTTTATTCTGGTTTTTGGAAAAACGAGTAGGAATTTTACCCGCTGTTGGAAATTTTTACGATGTCTGAATTCCGTAGAAATTTAGATGGGAGTTTTATATATCGGCGCGAGTTAGAATCTGGTTTCAGAATATTTTTTGGAGCTAAGGAAATAAATTTCAGTCGGAGAATAAAGTTTAGCGATAGTTTTTAGAAATGGTTTACGATGAACTTTTACCTCGTAGATTTTCTATTTTTCGCAAGTTAGACCGTTAGCGAAGTACGACTCGCCGAGAGCGAACGCGAGAGCTGAGAAGCGTAAAGGGGGAAATAGCTAGATATTTGTTCAAAAAGCAATCATGAGTTTATTTTGATCCAATGGCTAGGGATTAGTCTTGTAAGCTTTTGCTTTTGATCCAAGGGCTTAGTTTGATCAAGACTTTTGCATAGTAAGGAGGTTTAACCTTGTGGACTTAGAAAAAAAATCACAAATACTCCCTCCTCACTCTCTCTCGGCCGAACTCTCACTCACTCTCATTATCCATTCAAAAATTTCAATTCTCATCTTCTCAAGTTTGGATCATTAGCTTACTAAGGAATCACTTTCACTTAAGGTAACTAACCTCTTCTCTTCCTTATCTCTCCATGAATCTCTTGGATTTTTAAGTTCTTTATGATTGTGTTCTTGAGAAGAAATTAGTAGAACTTGTTTTAATTAGTTGTTGGTTCCAAAGATGTGTTCATAAGAGTTAATTAGTACACATGAGTGAAGGATGAGATGATTCCCATGGCTGATTTAAAGTTTTCACAAATTTAAGTTAGGGTTTTAAGAAATTTTTTTGAAAAGAGCATAACCATGAGTAATTGATATATGTTTTGATTTTTGATGTTAGTTTTGAGCTTTGTGGCAAAATGGATGTTGGATTATGAACTTTGTTTTGAAAAATAAGAAAATAATTTTTATGGTGTTCTTGAGTAATTTGATAAACATGTTTTAGGGGAATTTTGTTTTGATTCTCAAAATTGTGAATGGAACAATTGTATGACCTTGCAAACTAAAGGATTATCACTAGGGTTTTAAATTGAAAATTTTTGAGGGTTGGCCTTAATTTCCCTCTTTTGGCCGTGGCATAATAATGGAAAGGGAGGGAGAGTTTTCAAAATTGTTCTAAGACAATTGTGTAGGCATGATCATGGTTTTTAAGGAGTAATTGAGTATGGTTTGTTAGGGAAGGAAATGTGTTGATTTTGTCTTAAGGAAAATCAATTTGAAATTGTCAAAAATTGTAGTTTGATTTAAAATGATTTGGATTGTGAGGATAAATGATTTTGGGGTATTATAGGATATTACCATGCGTTTGGAATTGAAAATTTTTGAGTGATTAGGTGTTTTTCACATTCTTGGCCGTGGCCAATTGAGGAGAAGGGAAAAAGATTTCAAAATTTTTAAAGTCCATAATGTGGAGAAATTGATCATTGAGTTAGTTTATGTTTATAGTTTTAAAAGAGTAGAAGTACATGGTTTTACTTGATAAGAAAACTTGAAACTTGCGACGCAAGAAAACTCTGATTTTGTTGATTTATTTTGAAGTATATGGCTTGTCTTCAAATGACTTTGTGGTGTGAAATTGATCTCTTTTGGGTTGATAACTCTTGTGTTTCATTGTATGCTTTGAAACAAAATTAATTTCGTATAGAAAAAATAATGTCTTTAACTTCGTGAATTTTTATCGCCATGGGAAGAACTTGGAATCGCTAAGTAAGAGAGTTAGAAAGTACCTCAAACCCCCCTAGACTTTTGAGAGCAAGTTTCGTTTCGATAGGATGTACGATGAGTATTTTATTGATTTTACGCTACTTATATTTTAGGTAGCGTGAATTGTAGAATTTTGCGAAAAAGGGTAACGGAAGCTTGCCGAGGTAAGGGCACCTTTATTTCCGTCTTATATCTGTATGATATGTGTGTATGCTTGGTACTGTGGTGTGTTTGCGTGTTTGGCATGGTTGTGTTATGTATTCTCGTGACGAGTAAGTGTTTAAGAATAAATGATTATGTCTTACATATGATTTAATTAAATATATGTAGTGACATGTATGGAAATTACATATGCATGTTTGATATGTAATTGAATGCATCGGCATAGATAAGTTGTATCGTATGCTCATGCATTCATGGTAGTGGTTAGAAGACCACCGGGTTCGATTAGAAGATCCACCTTGAAACCTGCGGGATTTTATTGAGTACAATACGTGATTAGAAGATCACGGGGTTTGATTAGAAGATCCACCCTAATCCTTTGATTAGAAGATCATCGAGATTATATTGATTGTTAGTGATTTGAAGATCACGAGTCTCTGCGGAGAGGTAAATTCCGGAATTTCATGCATGTGACAGCCAGTGATTAGTGTCACGATCATGTAGAGTCTGCATTTGTAGGCTATGTGTGCATTTAATTATATCATGTACGTTGATGTGAAAATGTTATATGTTTACTTGTTTTCCATATTTGGTAAGTGTATTATTGTGGTACTTGTGGTGACCCTTACAATGAATATTGCGGGCTCCTCCCACCCAAGACGATGGACCCTTACACGCTGTCGTGGGTCGTGAGGACGACGGCGAGTTCGTGGGATTTCAGTGATCGAGGAGTTATATTTCTTAAGTTAGGCTGTGCGCCGGTGTGGTTTGTACACCGTGCTCTTTTGGATCAGGCATAGGATCTAACTCTTTTGGATGACTGTATTCTGAATATTTACTTTTGTAGTTGTTAAACCCTTTATCTTTGGGGTTGTAAATATTCAGGTATTACACTTTGCTTCTCTGAAGCACTATTATGTATATATAGTCCTCTTGTATGTTTAACGCCGGCTCTCACAGTTTGTATGCGCACTCTGTTTTGTTTTAAAAAAAAAAAAACTTAATGCCCTTTTTAGTCTTTGAAAATTGGGGTGTTACATTGTGGTATCAGAGCCCGGCTTTAGATCATCAACGAGAAAGTGTGTCGTAGAGTTGTTAGTCCAAAGTGAGTCAGAATATAGCTAGAGTTGTGTTGGTTTATCTTGAGTCTAGCATGGGAGATGCTTAGGCACTGGATTGTTTCTTACTGAAGTACTTTAGGGAGTGATACTTCAGTGAGTGGAATAGTTGAAACCCCCGAGCCTTAGTTGAATTTAGTCGACAAGTGTCTCTGAATTCCTTAGACGGAGTGGTCCGAGGAGGATGAACTTGAGGCGAACTAGAACTATGAAGGATTCTTAGAAGTAAATGGATTTGAATTGGCATGGGTCGTTGTCACCCGGAGGTGTTGAGTACGGACGTGGTGACGTCGACTGATAAAGGATTGCAAGTAAGGATCAGATTGGGATAACTTTTGAAGAAGGTGCTGGATATCCGTTCTGGTGAGTTCGGACGAGACTTGATGAAGTCATTCAGTTGTCAAGAGGATGCAACCACTGTAGAATGGTGGAGCATACAGAGATGTCAGTTGGATTTAATTACAATGATTGGATTATCATTGGGGCAACTTGTATTGGAAATAAAGTGCATCGCGCGTCAAGAGTAAGTGAACTTGGTGGTGTTAGAAGACGGTTGGGCGAACGATGGGTACCTTGAGGGTTTAATTCAAGTGTGTGAGATAAGTTAGATTCGAAACTAAGAATAGTAAGGATGGATCTTGTGATGATTGAAGGTAGGAGACCAAGTATCACGTTGATAAGTGACAATTTATACATAGTTCGGGAGATAGTAAGTATAGATGTCGGTGTGAAACGAAATTATAGGTGATTGATTATTGGATAAAAGGTGGATTTGGAGAGATGTTTAGGTAAGAACGAGGAGTTCAACCTTGGAAAGTGAGTTGTATGTCGATGACGGGTGATACCAGAGGTGTGCAGTATGGGAATACCTAGAGAATTGTAGCAGTAGAAGCTGAAATTGTCAGTTATTGGCAGGTAAACCATAAGAGAAAGTAAACATTTTGAGAAAATCTTAGGGATTAGTCAAGATTTGAGTAGAGATCCTGTGTGGATGTGAGTTTAAGTTAACAATTTTGATCGACCAAGAGGGTTGAAGGACTAAGTGGCATCTTGAATTTATGATACCATGAGAGTCGAGGTAGGCAAGTTTTAAATAATTCAAGTTATGGACGAGAATTTTTGGAGATATTCTAGAAATGTCGTGTATGAGCAGGAAAAGAGTTGTTAGTAAGAGTACTAAGACAATAAGAGTTGATAGTTGGAAGGACTTTTATTGTATATTAGGATTAAATGGATGGTATGACAAGTAATTGTAGTTCTTGAGCAGTAAATTCAAGAGTTTGATTTGGGTATCGAACGTACTAAGGATAAAATCATAGCGAAGTGTCGTGCGTTGGTAGATATTTTTGATAAGTCGAGCATTAAGATTTGAGATAAGTGTTAAAGGTTTCATAGCTGAGTAAGATGAGTCGATTTGTAGGCGAATTACAGTGACCCTATAAGGACGAGTTTAGATATAGTCATTCATATGAGATGATTGTTAGTAAAAAGTTAGAAGTGAATAAGAAAACGATGAGTGACGGGATGTAAGAGCTTGGTTAGCTAGAACTTGAGGTCTAGGAATTTATTCCCCGGTGGGAACAGACTTTATGACTTTAGAATAGTCACGATGATGAAGGATCAATCGAATGGGAGAAGAGTGTGCTTGTTTGGAAACAAGTTGATGTGGGACTAGAGTAATTGGCTTGTGTGCGGTGAATTAAAGAGGTTGGTTGGAATCAACAAGTTGTGGGCCATGGTTTTGGGAACCAACCCTAGGCAGTTGTTGAATTGGAAAATTGCAAATTAGTAGATCGATGAGATTAGTCGCAGAGGATGTTAGCCGTTGGAAAGTCGTGTTGAGAATGAGTAAGAGAGAAGCACATGAGAATGTGGCTTATGTCAATGAAGGATTGGCGAAAGGAAATTCCCTCCCACATAATTTCAAAAATTATGATTGTGCGTGTATATTAAGGATTCGAAAGCACCACCTGAATGGATGTCATGGCGGTGTATGTGTTGTATGCGGTAATAATAAAGGGTAAGCAAATGTCTAGTGGCAAAGTTTGGTGGAAGCTAGTAGAGCTTCGATTCATTGTAGTGGTTACAATGAAGAGAGACGTAGCATAATGGAAATTTGTATTGAATAAGTAAAGGACTTCAGATATTGTCATCATGGACGGTTGAATAATAGTGATGTAGGAAGTACCTTAAGATATATTCTGGAGGTAGGTATCTCGACATGAGAGGTGATGTCGGAGTAATTAAGAATGGCCAGGGTGACAAACTCTTTAGAGTAGGAGAGGATTTAATGGTAAGAGGAAAGAAACTAAAGAGAGTTTAGAAATAGAATGAGAATACGATTTGAAATGGTTTGTGCCAATGATGGCAGTCAACGAGGATAAACGTTTTATACTAAGGTTGGCAAGTATAAGCTAGGTATTAATTTGGAAAATAATATTCGACGGCCGAGAGATTGAATTTTGGGAATTTGAGATTTGTATAAAAGAAGTCACAGTGAAGTAGATGGTATCGTCTTGCATGCGCCAAGAAAAATTGATGAGTTGTAATCACCAACCAGATGTTGGGATGATGTCATTAAGCTTATGGTTAGAATGAGATTTGAAAGTGAAAGTGTACAGTTCAACACAGTTATGGGATTGAAGGAAAAGTTAAGGACTTATAGATATTGGAGAAGTTGTGTAGTTCTATAGATATGACAACTTCCTTCAGAGTATAATGGTATGAGTGGTACTTGCCATGGTGGCCTTGTACTTACTGATTAAATGATACTAAATGGATGTTTCGTGAGTGGAAGCATGAGAGTCCACGTGACGTGTTTTGGGCGATTGGATCTCACTAACGAGATCGATATAATAAGAATTGAGGAAATTGTTGGACCATTGTGCCTCGGATGACCTGAAGCACAATGGGAAGGGAGCATTATTAAAGTTAGGTAAAAATGGTCTAAGACACCATCATGATTGTTGGCTATCTGTTAACAAATTGAGGAACTGATCACCCTTAATCTCTTGTTAATAATAGACGGAATCATGTTGACTAGAATTGACTAGTTTTGCTAGCTTTGGTGATGCGCAGAGAGTTTCAGTGTTTCTTTTTGGAGGGTAGCCGTCACCACTTTGTGTGAGCCTAGTGGAATAGGCTATGTCGCGGAGGCAAAAGAAGTGACTTTGGAAATTTTGTGTGTAGACCCTCGAAAATTTTTGAGTGGTGAACTCGTTGAGAGTTGCGGTTGGTGCACGGGTGTGCCAGTGTGTTGGTGAGAGTATCTGTGTGACTTCACCCGGTGTTAGCATCTGTGTGGCTACACCTAATCCTGAGGGATTTTGTTGTGTTGGTGATGGTAATAACTAGTTGAGTTGTTACTCTTACCTTTAGTTTCGAGGACGAAACTTATGTTTGGAGTGTAGTAATGTAAGACCCAAGATTTCCAATGTACAGGTTTTTCTAAGGAACTTTAGTGTCGGCTAAGTTTTTAGGGTTTTTGGTGAAGCGGTTTCGTGAGTATTGTCGCGTTAATAGAATTTTTACTGAAATGGAGCCTGTTTTGTGCTCGTGCGCTGGAAAGGCACAGACTTTTGGGTCGTAGTCTTCTTTTGAGTATAAGAAGGTTTATGTGTAGTCAGAATCGCGAGTTTTGGTTTATTCTGGTTTTTGGAAAAACGAGTAGGAATTTTACCCGCTACAGGTTTTTCTAAGGAACTTTAGTGTCGGCTAAGTTTTTAGGGTTTTTGGTGAAGCGGTTTCGTGAGTATTGTCGCGTTAATAGAATTTTTACTGAAATGGAGCCTGTTTTGTGCTCGTGCGCTGGAAAGGCACAGACTTTTGGGTCGTAGTCTTCTTTTGAGTATAAGAAGGTTTATGTGTAGTCAGAATCGCGAGTTTTGGTTTATTCTGGTTTTTGGAAAAACGAGTAGGAATTTTACCCGCTGTTGGAAATTTTTACGATGTCTGAATTCCGTAGAAATTTAGATGGGAGTTTTATATATCGGCGCGAGTTAGAATCTGGTTTCAGAATATTTTTTGGAGCTAAGGAAATAAATTTCAGTCGGAGAATCAAGTTTAGCGATAGTTTTTAGAAATGGTTTACGATGAACTTTTACCTCGTAGATTTTCTATTTTTCGCAAGTTAGACCGTTAGCGAAGTACGACTCGCCGAGAGCGAACGCGAGAGCTGAGAAGCGTAAAGGGGGAAATAGCTAGATATTTGTTCAAAAAGCAATCATGTGTTTATTTTGATCCAATGGCTAGGGATTAGTCTTGTAAGCTTTTGCTTTTGATCCAAGGGCTTAGTTTGATCAAGACTTTTGCATAGTAAGGAGGTTTAACCTTGTGGACTTAGAAAAAAAATCACAAATACTCCCTCCTCACTCTCTCTCGGCCGAACTCTCACTCACTCTCATTATCCATTCAAAAATTTCAATTCTCATCTTCTCAAGTTTGGATCATTAGCTTACTAAGGAATCACTTTCACTTAAGGTAACTAACCTCTTCTCTTCCTTATCTCTCCTTGAATCTCTTGGATTTTTAAGTTCTTTTTTATTGTGTTCTTGAGAAGAAATTAGTAGAACTTGTTTTAATTAGTTGTTGGTTCCAAAGATGTGTTCATAAGAGTTAATTAGTACACATGAGTGAAGGATGAGATGATTCCCATGGTTGATTTAAAGTTTTCACAAATTTAAGTTAGGGTTTTAAGAAATTTTTTTGAAAAGAGCATAACCATGAGTAATTGATATATGTTTTGATTTTTGATGTTAGTTTTGAGCTTTGTGGCAAAATGGATGTTGGATTATGAACTTTGTTTTGAAAAATAAGAAAATAATTTTTATGGTGTTCTTGAGTAATTTGATAAACATGTTTTAGGGGAATTTTGTTTTGATTCTCAAAATTGTGAATGGAACAATTGTATGACCTTGCAAACTAAAGGATTATCACTAGGGTTTTAAATTGAAAATTTTTGAGGGTTGGCCTTAATTTCCCTCTTTTGGCCGTGGCATAATAATGGAAAGGGAGGGAGAGTTTTCAAAATTGTTCTAAGACAATTGTGTAGGCATGATCATGGTTTTTAAGGAGTAATTGAGTATGGTTTGTTAGGGAAGGAAATGTGTTGATTTTGTCTTAAGGAAAATCAATTTGAAATTGTCAAAAATTGTAGTTTGATTTAAAATGATTTGGATTGTGAGGATAAATGATTTTGGGGTATTATAGGATATTACCATGCGTTTGGAATTGAAAATTTTTGAGTGATTAGGTGTTTTTCACATTCTTGGCCGTGGCCAATTGAGGAGAAGGGAAAAAGATTTCAAAATTTTTAAAGTCCATAATGTGGAGAAATTGATCATTGAGTTAGTTTATGTTTCTAGTTTTAAAAGAGTAGAAGTACATGGTTTTACTTGATAAGAAAACTTGAAACTTGCGACGCAAGAAAACTCTGATTTTGTTGATTTATTTTGAAGTATATGGCTTGTCTTCAAATGACTTTGTGGTGTGAAATTGATCTCTTTTGGGTTGATAATTCTAGTGTTTCATTGTATGCTTTGAAACAAAATTAATTTCGTATAGCAAAAATAATGTCTTTAACTTCGTGAATTTTTATCGCCATGGGAAGAACTTGGAATCGCTAAGTAAGAGAGTTAGAAAGTACCTCAAACCCCCCTAGACTTTTGAGAGCAAGTTTCGTTTCGATAGGATGTACGATGAGTATTTTATTGATTTTACGCTACTTATATTTTAGGTAGCGTGAATTGTAGAATTTTGCGAAAAAGGGTAACGGAAGCTTGCCGAGGTAAGGGCACCTTTATTTCCATCTTATATCTGTATGATATGTGTGTATGCTTGGTACTGTGGTGTGTTTGCGTGTTTGGCATGGTTGTGTTATGTATTCTCGTGACGAGTAAGTGTTTAAGAATAAATGATTATGTCTTACATATGATTTAATTAAATATATGTAGTGACATGTATGGAAATTACATATGCATGTTTGATATGTAATTGAATGCATCGGCATAGATAAGTTGTATCGTATGCTCATGCATTCATGGTAGTGGTTAGAAGACCACCGGGTTCGATTAGAAGATCCACCTTGAATCCTGCGGGATTTTATTGAGTACAATACGTGATTAGAAGATCACGGGGTTTGATTAGAATATCCACCCTAATCCTTTGATTAGAAGATCATCGAGATTATATTGATTGTTAGTGATTTGAAGATCACGACTCTCTGCGGAGAGGTAAATTCCGGAATTTCATGCATGTGACAGCCAGTGATTGGTGTCACGATCATGTAGAGTCTGCATTTGTAGGCTATGTGTGCATTTAATTATATCATGTACGTTGATGTGAAAATGTTATATGTTTACTTGTTTTCCATATTTGGTAAGTGTATTATTGTGGTACTTGTGGTGACCCTTACAATGAATATTGCGGGCTCCTCCCACCCAAGACGATGGACCCTTACACGCTGCCGTGGGTCGTGAGGACGACGGCGAGTTCGTGGGATTTCAGTGATCGAGGAGTTATATTTCTTAAGTTAGGCTGTGCGCCGGTGTGGTTTGTACACCGTACTCTTTTGGATCAGGCATAGGATCTGACTCTTTTGGATGACTGTATTCTGAATATTTACTTTTGTAGTTGTTAAACCCTTTGTCTTTGGGGTTGTAAATATTCAGGTATTACACTTTGCTTCTCTGAAGCACTATTATGTATATATAGTCCTCTTGTATGTTTAACGCCGGCTCTCACAGTTTGTATGCGCGCTCTGTTTTGTTTTAAAAAAAAAAAAAACTTAATGCCCTTTTTAGTCTTTGAAAATCGGGGTGTTACACTGAACACATTGAATCTGCTAAACAATTGGTTTATTCAATCCTCAATGGCAAGGTATGTATTGTACCCTTAACCCTTTGCCTCACTGTTGGATTTGGCATTGGTGTGTTATAGCTTGTTTTGCTTGCTACGTGCCAAGTCTAATTTTGCTTTGAAGTTTTATTTAGATGATTAAAATAGATAAATTAGATGAATTTATATTTAGAATAATGTCATTGCTTACTTATTGATGCTATAGATGCTATTCTGTTATATATGATTGTTGGAAGAGTGTGCAAATAAATCTTAAAACCTAACTATTTCTAGGAATTCAAGCAAGTTATATGCATATGTTTAGGTATATTTTTTTTGTGATGCTTGCTATTTTTCATGTATTGCGATTTGCGGGTGTAATAAAATCACAACTTTTACCTATGCAATTTGGTTACTTTTACTCTATAAAAGTCGGTTCATAAAATAGTGCTATTAGTCATAATTGCAAAGCAAATACTCTATATAATTTTTTAATCCATTTTTGTATGTAAATAAATTTTTATTTATGTATAAATGATTATATGTCATATTGTTATAATTTCATCGATTGGAATCAATACCTTATAAATCCAGTGAATCATTTTTATGTGAATTATATTATATTATCGTGTTTATTTATTTCTTATCCATTCGTGAAGTATTGCATAAAGATTGATCTCATATAATAAAATCAAAAAGAACTATTATGTAGTTCCTGAAGAACTCATATTATTCTATGTAAATTCTTAAATAACTCATATCATTCTATGTGAATTCTTGAAGAATTCAAAAACATAGTTCACAAAGAACTCATATTATTCTTTGAGAATTCCTAAAGAATTCAAAAGGTTAGTTCCTGAAGAACTCAACATTATTCTATATGAATTCCAGAAGAATTAAAAAGGATTAATCCCTGAAGGATTGATTAGAGAATTGATTTCATTGTTAAAATATATTGCATAGTTCTTGAAGAACTTAAAAATACGGTTTTTATTATCTATGAATTCCTGAAGAATTCAGTAATGATATATTCTAGAAGGACCGTGCAAATAACTTATTATAGATTGATTATATACTTCTTGAAAAACTACACAAAAATTTATAAGATCTATTTGATCTTTATAATTTATATTAATTTGAAATAAAAATTATTATTATTATTATTATTATTATTATTATTATTATTAAGAAAAAGTAATTTTGGGTTTCTGAAGAACTACATTTATACCATGACAATAAGATTTATTGATTTGAAGAAGAAAAAGATAGAGAAAATTTAAGAGACAATATGTGTATTTCCACACTACTCGAATATACTTCTGAAGTAGCAAAATTGAGAGAAACATCTTCAACAATTTATTTTTAGAAGATTAGTCATATTTATAATTGAACAAAGAGTAGTTATTTGAATATCATTCCCAGAAGTGAATGGTTCATAATGTTATGGTTACGCTAATTGATTTAGCGTTGATATGATACATGTCAAAGTTATAAATTTCATTATTATGAGATAATATTTGATCAAAGAATTTTTTTTTATGATGTAATATTTGAACTTATATTATATGTTTTGTTTCCATACTCTATGAACAAATATATTTGATTATGATTTATTTATTTTTATTCCACAAGATGATATGCATATTTTCTTATAAAATATGTATGATTTAGAAAGTCTTATTTGTTGGAGAAATTTTATGTTCAACTCTTTTTCTATCTATGGTAATGCAAAAGATAAATCAAAACTTTAGAATATTTAGTTTGAGTTGGATATAATATTTTTAGTTCATTATTGTTTCAAATTGATAACAAAAAATGAAACACATATTATTTTAAAGCATGTTTCAAATTTCAAATGGATTAGAATAAATGTAACATATATTATCGTAAACTCGAAGTTTACAAATCATGTTTCAAATATTCATTCTTGAGTGTATTCCAGAATGATTGTACAAACAATGATTTTTTTTCCTATCATTTGTGATATAGTTCTCAAAGAACTACAAGATCATCGAATGCTCTTGAAGAGCTAATGTATTGTAAGATGGAGGAACAAAGTTATCATCTTTTTCCTCTTGTTTGTACTACACATATATTAGTGGAATTGAAACAAAAAAATCATTGTAAACTAGAAGTTTACAAATCATATTAAGTTTGTCTTTGGCAAGATCGGTTGAGTTATCCCGGATCTATTGTGATGCGAAAAAAATAATTAATTATACCTTTTCTGGATATGTATTGAAGAGCCAGAAGTTTCTTCAATCCAATAATTTGTGTATTCTTTGTTCCCAAAGGAAGTTGAAAATTTGAAAAAATTGAATCTCTCACAAATTTTGAGAGTAGATGATATTTGTAAATCAAATCATTAGTTACCATTTAGATATTATACGACTTTTGATGCATCAATTAAATGTTCAATCAACTCACAACCAGAAGTTTGTGAAATTGGTAAATATCATATGTCGACCAAAATTGATTTGAATATCTTGTAGCATATGCTCATTAAAAATATGGACCTGAAGATCCATTTTTTAGACGTCTAAAGTTAAATGTGTGATTGATACTTATGAAATTATAACTTCGAAATTGTACTTTGGGAACATGTGGTCATTTATATCGAGTTTTCGATTCGCATCGAGCCAATAAATTATTATATGAAAGTCCTCCCCTTAATTTGCATTTAAGTTTATGTTTATAACATAACATTTTTCATAAGCATTTTTGGATGTGTTGTGTATATCACAGTTGCTCCAATATAATGCACTTAGATAGATCTTGGAGCAATATTGGGAAAACTAATTCATCACTTGATAATCAGCCTTCTGGCCTGTAAACAAGTCTCCAATTTTTTTCCCAATATTAGGGGGAGGGAAGAAGCAGCTGAAAAATATGAACCTGAAGTTTAAATCAATTATTTGAAAATGAATATTATTCTCTCATCTTGATCCTCAGAATATAACTCATTTGCAAAATTAAGAAATTAAAATAGAAGCTGCTAGTGCTCCAAAGAAAATACATATCCTTGTCGGATAATATAATATTGCAAACGAGTCTCATCCGCGCATGAAGCGTGGTAAACTAATTAGTTCCAAATATAAAAATCCTCAAACAAGAAAAGGAGCTAAAAGGAAAGATAACTCAAATGAGGATGTAGAAACTCTTAAAGAGTTGTCTGATATGGTTGATTTTTAAGTTCCAGAAGAACTGATAAGGTACCTGAAATTTATGAAAATAAAGAGATCTCGTTAAGTTATGAATATGAGTTGGAACCAAAATGAAAGTCAACGTTGACGATGTTTTCCTATAGCGCTATATATATATGTGATAAGTAATAACGAGGATCATGAGTCAAAGTCTATTAAGGATTATAGAAAAAGAAGATATTTGCAGATGGAAATAGACAATTCAAATGAAATCAAACTCTATTTATATAGCTGAACTGTTTGGACTTGTAGTCCGCACACCTGAAAATGTGAAGATAGCTAGTTATTTATGTCTTTTTACGCGAAGGAGAATTATATTGATAAAATACATACTTATAGAGTTTGATATGTTTACCAAAAATAGATGATAAATGTCTACAATTTATTTTGAAGAGACATATTCATCCGAAGTGAATTCAATAAATTTTCTTGCTTTATTAAGTTTAATATCACTTGAAAGACTAAATTTATATGAAATATATGTATATTTGTATGGCTCACTTGAATTGATGATTATATGAAACTCTCTGAGGGAGTTAACTTTTATGATACATTAAAGAAATGACATCACATGTCCATTTTAAACATTTGGAAGTGAATTTATTACAAACGGCTTTATGATGATATTATTAGATCACTAGAAGAGATCCTAAAATATGTTGATTATAGAAAGATTTGAAATTGCATATGTCGCATGCGAAAGGTTTGTTTGGATTTCCAAATTTATTATTTAAATGAAATTTTGTACATCAAGAAACTTATATAGCAAATGTATTAAAATAATTTGATATGGACAAATCTAGTTGAATATTGTGTACTAGAATGATTGTGATGTCACTTGATGTTAATATAGATCATATCCTGATCAAGAAAACGATGAACAACTTGAATTGGTCCTGAAGTACCATATCTTAGTTCACACGAGCACATTAATGTATTTTGTTAATTATGTATCATGATATTTTGTTTTTGTCAATATTTGTAAATACAGATAGCAGAATAAAGTCAAGGATACATTTTGTATGTTAGAGAAAGAACGTAATCATGGAAGCGGAGAATGCTTTATCAAGCATGACTAATTTAAAGAAGAGTATGAGGGTCATTGTGGTTTATCTGCTGGAAGAATCAATACAACGGTCATCTATGAAGATAATACTACATGCATTGCTCAACTGAAAGAAGTATACATCAAAGGAGATCGAATATAATCTTTGAACGACTGATACAAAAAATCGGTCTACGTCGTCTTAGAGATGATTGTATGATTGAGGGAGAGAAATAAATAAACTATGTAAAGGATGTTGTACTCTTTTTCCTTCACTAGAATTTTTTCCCATTGAGTTTTTTTCTAGTAAAGTTATGAATAATAAGGATTAGTGGATGTCCGTACCACTTCCTTGACCTTTAACTCCCACTAATGAGTGGAACATAAATACATTTTGTCCTTGTCATACCCTAATTTTGCCCCATGATATTTTTTCACACTTTTGCATTTGTTAGAAAAAGTCAACAAAGTCAACACTTTGACTAAAAAGTCAACAAAGTCATTTTTTTAATTGAAAAAGTCAAAGTTGGCACAAAAACACATAGAATTATTTTTCTTGCATGATTTTGCATGGCATGATCATAAAGGTTAATTTTTACCATTTTACCCTTGCATTAGTTTATTTCTTATTTATTATTTATTTTTAGTTAGTTACTTGCATTTCAAGAAACCTTTCTAACATCAAATTTTAAATCATTTTTCTCATTTTTAATCCATAACCCCTTTTGCATAATCACATTTCATCATCATGCATATTTTTATTTTGCATATTTATTTTTATTTTATTATGTGTTATTTTTAATTTGTTATTTGTTCCCAAAAATCAAAAGAGGTACCAAAAAATTCCAAGCATTAACACATCATCATTTCTATCATTAGCAACCTAGAAGGTTCTATTCCTCTCCACCTCACCAAATAGTACACAAAAATTCCACATTATCCATACCAAAAAAAAATCACAAAAAATCAATCATTTGTACTATACCATTTCTACCCTCATTCTCATTGATTCTAACCTAATTCCAATCATATATAAACCCTCACAAAACCTCAGAGGCGCAGCCAGAGAAAGCCTAGGTCAGAAAATCACCCAAAAATTCATCAATTTTTTCTCTCTTTTCTCAAATTTCGAAATCAATTAAAACCGCTTCTAACCTTCAATTTCTTCATCAAAACAGCTTCCAAACACTTCCAGTAGAATATACTAGTGCCAAATCGCAATCAAAACCATCCAGAAACACCATAACCAAACCTAAAAAAGGCTTGAAACCAAAGGTAATGGACTGAGAGTTACAGAGATCCTTTGGACTTGATTTTTGCTTCCCTGTATTCGCCAGGACCCCATGAAGCTTAATCCATGATTAATTTGAACCAATTTGTACTGGATCATATTTTTCCATTTCTGTATTCGTTTGGTTTTTGCTTCGTGTTTGCTTTTGCAGGTCCGATTTCAAGAAACTAAGCACGGATTCGTGATCCTTGCGAAATTTCGAGCAAGATAGACTACCCCCTTGCCTGAATCGACACTGTTTGGATTCTCCGGCGACCGGACCACCGTGAAGGACCGACGAGCTTCACCGGAGAAGATGAAGATCTTCAACCTAAACACAGATTCAACCCTGGCCGTTCGATAGCGCGCGCGCAAATGGACGCTCCAGATTAGATCGTTTCTTTTAAATCATGCGCGTTGGATCAATCCGTCATCTCAGGTTTTAAAATCTTATCGCGTACCCCTTTCCTTAACCGCATAGGATTTGTTTTTTTGTTGACTGCTGTTGTTTTGTTGACTCTGGCGTGGACTGGGCTTTCTGGCCCAGATCTACTATCTGCACCACTCCCTTTACTTTCTGCACCCCCTCAGCTTAAATTAATTTTAATTGATTTTCAGCTTATTTTCAAAAGCACTTAAGTGGCTAATAACTTATTTAAGCTATTTTAGTCACTTTGCTATGCTTAAATTTTGCTCTCCATTTTTGAGTTCTTTATTTTAGCTTTTTAGCTTATTGTTTAGCTTTTTAGCTTATTTAATCACTTTTTTAGCTTATTTTCATAAGCACTTATTTGGTGCTTAAGCTGTTTAGCTTCTTGGACCATTTGGTTATGCTTAAATCATGTGTGATTCCTGTTTGTCTCATTTGAGCATTTATTTTTGCTTTTAAGTTATTCTTTAGCTTTTTAGCTTATTTAATCACTTTTTAGCTTATTTTCATAAGCACTTATTTGGTGCTTAAGCTTTTTAGCTTATTGGACCATTTGGTTATGCTTAAATCATGTGTGATTTCTGTTTGTCTCATTTGAGCATTTATTTTTGCTTTTTAGCTTATTGTTTAGCTTTTTAGCTTATTTAATCACTTTTTAGCTTATTTTCATAAGCACTTATTTGGTGCTTGAGCTTTTTAGCTTATTGGACCATTTTGCTTTGCTTATATGATGTTTGATTTCAGATTATGTTCGTGCTTCCTTAGCTTGTTATTTAATCACCTTTTTAGCTTTTTAGCTTATTTGCTTAAGTGTTTAATTATGATTAATTGCTTATTCTTATTTCTTATACTTGTCTTCAGCTCTTTAGCTTTATTTCAATTCATTCTAATTCATCTCATTTACCTTGATTTAATTTAGCATGTTTATGTTATTTAATTCATTGTATGCTACTTTAGCTTATGCATTTTTATTTAATTATGCATCATCAATTCTCATCCATTCTTGATTCATTCATGCATATTTCACTATATTATGTTGATTCATGCATTCTCATTTGAATATTTGCATTCATTCACATTTAATTGTCGCATTGTTATTATATCAATTGTCATTGTTATTTAATTTTGCACTCTTTTTCCTCTTGGACTTTGTTTTCACAATCAAACTTAATCAAACTTTTTGCAATAAATAATGGATGAAAAAGGGGGAATTTAGCATTTGCTTCTTTCCGCTCCGGATGACTTGGATCCTAGACATTTGACTAGCGATCGCAAGTTATTCTCATCCTAATCAAACTCTAAAACTAATCAATCTTCGTCTTTTCCTTTTGGAATACTTTCTTAATCAAATTAAATCAAGACTTTCATAATAACAAAGATGAAAAAGGGGGAACTTAGCATTTGCTTCTTTCCGCTCCGGGTAACTTGGATCCTAGACATTTGACTAGTGATCGCAAGTTGCTCTCATCTTAATCAAGCGTTAAAACTTAACCCAACACACTTAAACTTCTTTTCAGAAAAATATGGATATACGCTTTATCCATTCCTCTGATACATACACAGCTTAAGCCTCTGATTAGAGCATACAAGTGTCGTTGTATCAGCGGAATGCGAAATAAGCAACATCCGTTATTCAACTCTTTTTTCAATGGGTACACGTTTTATCTACTCCTCTGACACACACACAGCTTAAGCCTCTGATTAGAGCATACAAGCGTCGTTGTGTCAGCGGAATACGAAATAAGCGTTATCCACTAAAATCAACCAACCACACAAATTTTTTTTTACCAGAACTACGTGAGTTTTGAGTTTCCCATTGCACCAGGGAATACGTAGGAGCGGGCTCCTACAACCGTCAAACTCAACTAATAAAAAACCCCTTTTTTTATTTTATTTGGAAACGAAGTAGAAAATAGCCAAGTGATAGAGTAATTTAATTCAAACCTACGCAGACAAACCCAAACCACCTAAACGGTTCCCATCGAGTACGATGGATGCGAGGGGTGCTAATACCTTCCTCTCGCATAACCAACTCCCGAACCTAAACCAAAGGTTTTAGCGATATTTCCCTTTCCCCTCGCGGGATAAATAAACATCGATGGCGACTTCATTGTATGAAAAATGGAAGTGATTTTCCAGCCCGCTACAGCTGGCGACTTCACTGGGGAGTATAGAGAGTTAAGCCCAGTTTAGTTGGTTTGCTTGTTTGTCTGCTATTTCCAGGTTTGCAGTATCTTACTCTATCTTTTATTTTCTGTCAATTATATGCTTGGTTGGCTGTTTCTCTTCTTCTACTCCTTCTTTTTTCTTTTTTGCCCTTTGCGGCGTTGTTACTTTGAGCAGCTCTACACCCGAGCTTGAGAAAAGCTTAAGTTAAGTTAGGGGTTGTTATGTTGGGCTCCTAGACATTTGACTAGCGAGCGCTGACATAATCGCCCCGCCTAAGGTAGATCCTCTTGAAAGTGTTGGGTTCCTAGACATTTGACTAGCGAGCGCTGATGTTTTCTTGTTGGGTCCATGACCTTAGGGACCTTTTTACCGGTCTAGAACCAAACCTCGTTATTAGGGACCTCTGTTTAGAACCCTAGAGGAGATTCCCTTTTGGACGCGTTTGTCGTGAGCTTTGCAATAACGACATCGTTTCCAAAGGGGCAATCCGTGATTTAACCATATCAAACCTAGAACAACATGTGAGAGGGATGGGTTGCAGGTAACTTTGAGCCTTTCGACCTCAGAAATAATAATTGAACCTCTGCTTCACTGTGACAGAATCTGCTACAAAAGTGCACTCATGCACCCATGCACTCATGCATTAATTCATACAAAAATATTTTTTGCATAACATTTCAAAAAATGATAAAGCATAAAAAACTTTTACATGCATTTGCATTCATACACAAAATCATTATCTCATCTCCACCCGTTCACATCAACAGCTTCATTCCCGACACTGATATCGGACTCCAAACACTTCAAGAGAATTATGGAAAACATACAGAAGCAGATTGATGCCTTGAAAGGCGATGTGGACCAAGTAACTGATAAGTTGGACCGTGTTTTGGAAATATTAACTAGTCTCAGTCTTCCTTCAAGAGTGGACCCTGCAACAGTAGGGGCAAATCCTCCAATTGATTCCCCATTGACAAAAGTGGTATGGCCTCCATTCAGCTCATCGTCCAGATATACTTCCACAGTTGCTCAAGTCACCCAAGAGCCAATGGCCACTAACACCGAATTCATGGTTGGCCAGCCAAGAACTCATCAAGTCCAACCCGGGTTTGCTATGCCTCGAAGTCTAGAGGACCCCAAGAACACTCATCAAGGTGATAACGTTAAGGGAAAATTTGTTGTATCCCCGAGTGAGGAGACTCGCCAAAGGTTCAAGGCAATAGAGGACAAGATAAGGATGACGGAATCATTCTTGCCCAACAATGTCAGTCCACCTCACTCTCGCTCAACGGTGTCTGCTCGCACCCCATGCTTCAATCATCAGTATCCAACAGTTGTTCAGCCTCAACATCAGCCTCCCCTCAAAGAGCAACATCAGCCTTTTCTCATAAAGCAACCACAATCACCAGCCTCTCCTCATAGAGCAACATCAGCCATTTCTCATAAAGCAACCACAATCACAGCCTCTCCTCATAGAGCAATCTCAGCCTTTTCTCATAAAGCAACCACAACCTCAGCCTCTCCTCATAGAGCAACCTCAGCCTCTCCTCATAGAGCAACCTCAGCCTTTTCTCATAAAGCAACCTTAACCTCAGCCTCTCCTCATAGAGCAACATCAGCCTCTTCCGGCAAGAGCAACATCAGCCTCTCATCAAAGAGCAACATCAGCCTCTCATCAAAGAGCAACATCCGCCTCTTCCGGCAAGAGCAACATCAGCCTCAGCAAAGAGTTTAAAAGGTCTTTGATCCCATCCCGATACCCTACAGTCAACTTTTGTCATTTCTGGTGCACAATGGGATGGTTACCCCAAGAGCTTTAAGGCCAATGACTGTGCCATTTCCTGTTTGGTATGATCCCAAGGCGAAATGTGAGTTCCATCTTGGTGCAGAAGGACACACTATTGACAACTGCAGGGCCTTCAAACACAAGGTTCAAGAACTCATGGACCAGAAACTGTTAATTGTCAAAGAGGGAGAGTCCAATTGGGAAGGATAATCGGTTGTCCGGTCTTGCAGACCCTTATGAGGATGCCAGATCAAGAGTTCAAGGATTGAATCAGGCCATGAAATTATCTTTAGGCTGTCCTGTTTTAATTTCCTTGTTTGTTAAGTTTTATTAGCATTTAAACTTTGTTTGTTTGCAATAGTAATCTTAATGAAATAATAATGCATGTTTTGAATCCATTCTTTCATGTCCATTCACTTTTCTTTCTTACTCTTCACAAAAGCAAAAAATATATATCAATAATTCTCATCTCATTTCTTTCTTTATCATTTCTGTTTGAACAAAGATTGGAGAGAGGATGATGAAAAAACAAAAGACCAAGTTGCTACAGTATGCTTTCGGATAAGACTTTGCTGATGATGTAAGGCATTGTTTCAAATCCCCAAACACCGGAGAAATAAGGGAGATAATCCGTAGTCAACCCCTTTGAGCCTAGAAGTTGGTGTTTCTTTCTGTATGAAAAAACCCGCAATTTTAACCCGGGGCAGGGTAGTGTTCAATTAATTCGACCATGCGTTCGAGTTTAAAGAGAAAAGCAAAAAAATCAATAAGGTGTTCCTCATCACCCATTACCAAGGCAGTCACAATTCGCCAAACAAAATACAAAAAAAAGAGAGAAAGAAAAGCCCGCTAAGTCAAAACCTCAAAATGGCTTAGGCAAAAATTAGAGTATCCCGCTAGGCTAAAAATGCAAAAGAATAGTCTAGGCAAAAGTTAGGGATTGAAAAAAAAAATGAAAAAAAAATGCAAAAAAGCAAAGGTCACCAAGATTCATGACAAAACAAAATCATGTGACCAAAACAAAGGCAATGTGACTGCCACAACAAAGGGGAAACACATCCTTGGTTCCCGAACCATCACAATCTAAAAAACCTCTTAGGACTTAAACTTGTGAGTTGAGTTAATTGAACGTAGGGCTGAAGATCATCACGAAGAATGGGACGGGTTGAAATCAGAATTTTGAGCCTTATATCCTTTTATTCAGAAACCGTGAACCAGGCCACGTTATAACCCTCAAAAGACCTAATTGAAGCAAGGTTTAGCTTAAAAGCATACGGTAGCAAGGTTGCGTCAACCTGACTCCCAAAAATCTTTTGTTAATATCTTACTCTCACACCATCTTCCACAATATACATCCATTGTACATAAATATCATCTCAATCTCAACTTCAAAACTTGCATTAAAATTGCATTGGAATTATTATTCCAAACAAACAGGTTTATCTGCAAGTCTGCACTTGACAATAAGGAAGTTCCAACTCTGAGCTGTTACCAAGCAATCAAGAAGAACCTTGGACTAATCTGGGGCAGATATATTGAGACTTCACTTAATCATGGGGCACATCCCTTAGAAAGGTCATTCGGCATGGATTGAGTATCCTAAGATCGCATCATGGAAAGCGGTATCGGAACTCAGTTTTCATGGACCTAACAAATCAGATCAAGACACTCCTAATCAGGGGCAAATCATCTTGGGGTTCTGCCAATCAAAAGCAAACTCTGATGACTAGGGGCAGATCACATGAGGATCCTGTTGGCCCAGCCAATCATGTTTCAGAATGGCTCAATCTAGGGGCACACCTCTCAGAGAGGGAGAACCAATATCAGTAAGTTGGCCAAAAATCAAGAAGAAAGCCAAATACTTCAGATGCCCAACAGACTGGGACAAGATAAGATACACGGGGGCAGGTTCTCCCTATACCTTCAAGCTATTCAAGCGAAGACGTCTGCAGCCATTAAGTCCGGAACTGGTGTCGGGAATTAACTTCAAACCATCATTCCATAAAAAGCCTTGATACCCGAAACACTCCCACCCTCCATAGGGGTACTAATCATTGTCATGCATTAGCCATGTCATTTCATTCATGCAAATAATTGTCATGCATCAGTCATCGTCATGCATTAGTCATATCATTTCATTCATGCAAATAAGCGCCATGCATTAGTCATGTCATTTCATTCATGTAAATCATTAGCATGCATTGATCACGTCATTTCATTCAAGCATCAGGTATGCCCCATACCACAAGACCAATGACTCAGAAAAAA
This sequence comes from Trifolium repens, assembly GCA_030408175.1. Classification (NCBI taxonomy): domain Eukaryota; kingdom Viridiplantae; phylum Streptophyta; class Magnoliopsida; order Fabales; family Fabaceae; genus Trifolium; species Trifolium repens. Next base: position 21,609,482 of record CP125844.1, on the reverse strand, counting down.
CCAAAAAGCCAAATCAAACATCCACAATCAAGAACCTAACCTTGCATTGCCACCCTTAAAGTCCAATGATTATTGGCAAACACTTTTAAAGTCCAATGATTATTGGCAAACACCCTTAAAGTCCAATGATTATTGGCAAACACCTTCAAAGTCCAATGATTATTGGCAAACACCTTCAAAGTCCAATGATTATTGGCAAACACCTTCCAAGTCCAAAGATTATTGGCAAACACCTTTTAAATCCAATGATCATTGGAAAACACCTTCAAAGTCCAATGATTATTGGCGAACACCTTCAAAGTCCAATGATTATTGGCACACCCTCGAGGACCAATCATTATTGGCACCTACTCAAAATCCAATATTCAATGGAACCCAGATAAAACCCAATGTTCATTAACACCCATGTTGAAACCCAATTTCCAATAGCACACAGTCATTTCATGTCATCACATACATTAATCATGCATTTCATTTCATGCATAAATAATCATGATAACCATGCATACATAAAGAAAGTTCAAAGGTTTCTCCCCGCAGAATACTGGTTTTGGTCACTTAAGCACAAGAAAGGCAGTTTGACCTCTTTTCAAAGCAAGTCGGGTGGTAAATTGTCTCCCCAGCGAATTAGTTGAAAAACCATGTCTAATCTCCTCCCCAGTGAATTGCAAATTTTCTGGAAATATTCTTCTACAAGACGATCACAACAGTTTGTCCGTTCCCCAATAGGAGTGGCAACTACAGAATCCTGAGAGAAGGATAATCAGTGGAATCGGTAGGCCCGAGGGTGGTGATTTCTCTTCAAAGTGCAACACCGAGGTGTTACATTTGTTTGTCTCAAGGACGTACAAATCCTGGTTTAGGCGTTAGTTCCTTCAGATACAGAATCCTGAGAGAAGGATATTCAGTGGAATCCGTAGGCCCGAGGGTGGTGATTTCTCTTCAAAGTGCAACACCGAGGTGTTACATTTGTTTGTCTCAAGGACGTACAACTCCTGGTTTAGGCGTTAGTTCCTTCAGATACAGAATCCTGAGAGAAGGATATTTAGTGGAATCCGTAGGCCCGAGGGTGGTGATTTCTCTTCAAAGTGCAACACCGAGGTGTTACATTTGTTTGTCTCAAGGACGTACAACTCCTGGTTTAGGCGTTAGTTCCTTCAGATACAGAATCCTGAGAGAAGGATATTCAGTGGAATCCGTAGGCCCGAGGGTGGTGATTTCTCTTCAAAGTGCAACACCGAGGTGTTACATTTGTTTGTCTCAAGGACGTACAACTCCTGGTTTAGGCGTTAGTTCCTTCAGATACAGAATCCTGAGAGAAGGATATTCAGTGGAATCCGTAGGCCCGAGGGTGGTGATTTCTCTTCAAAGTGTAACACCGAGGTGTTACATTTATCTTTCTCGAGGACGTACAACTCCTGGTTTAGGCGTTAGTTCCTTCAGATACAGAATCTAAGTACCTGTTTAGGCGACGATTCATCTTCATCAGTCCAAGTACCTGTTTAGGTGACGACTTATTCAGCAGAATCTAAGTACCTGTTTAGGCGACGATTCATCTTCATCAGTCCAAGTACCTGTTTAGGCGACGACTTATTCAGCAGAATCTAAGTACCTGTTTAGGCGACGATTCATCTTCATCAGTCCAAGTACCTGTTTAGGCGACGACTTATTCAGCAGAATCTAAGTACCTGTTTAGGCGACGATTCATCTTCATCAGTCCAAGTACCTGTTTAGGCGACGACTTATTCAGCAGAATCTAAGTACCTGGTTAGGCGACGGTTCATCTTCATCAGTCCAAGCACCTGGTTAGGCGACGACTTGTTCTCAGAATCTAAGCACCTTTGAGGCGATGGTTCACATTCAAGAAGAGATCCTGAAACAAGGATACCAAAGATACCAAGCAGGTTTACTCGTTTCTCTCATCATCACTCATGCTCCGGCAAAATTAGGGCATTCTGTATTTAATTATCTTTTACCGCAAGAATACGAATACCGAGGTTATCCGCATTCTTACGGTCCAAGCTAATTAAATAGGGGCAGCTGTCATACCCTAATTTTGCCCCATGATATTTTTTCACACTTTTGCATTTGTTAGAAAAAGTCAACAAAGTCAACACTTTGACTAAAAAGTCAACAAAGTCATTTTTTTAATTGAAAAAGTCAAAGTTGGCACAAAAACACATAGAATTGTTTTTCTTGCATGATTTTGCATGGCATGATCATAAAGGTTAATTTTTACCATTTTACCCTTGCATTAGTTTATTTCTTATTTATTATTTATTTTTAGTTAGTTACTTGCATTTCAAGAAACCTTTCTAACATCAAATTTTAAATCATTTTTCTCATTTTTAATCCATAACCCCTTTTGCATAATCACATTTCATCATCATGCATATTTTTATTTTGCATATTTATTTTTATTTTATTATGTGTTATTTTTAATTTGTTATTTGTTCCCAAAAATCAAAAGAGGTACCAAAAAATTCCAAGCATTAACACATCATCATTTCTATCATTAGCAACCTAGAAGGTTCTATTCCTCTCCACCTCACCAAATAGTACACAAAAATTCCACATTATCCATACCAAAAAAAAATCACAAAAAATCAATCATTTGTACTATACCATTTCTACCCTCATTCTCATTGATTCTAACCTAATTCCAATCATATATAAACCCTCACAAAACCTCAGAGGCGCAGCCAGAGAAAGCCTAGGTCAGAAAATCACCCAAAAATTCATCAATTTTTTCTCTCTTTTCTCAAATTTCGAAATCAATTAAAACCGCTTCTAACCTTCAATTTCTTCATCAAAACAGCTTCCAAACACTTCCAGTAGAATATACTAGTGCCAAATCGCAATCAAAACCATCCAGAAACACCATAACCAAACCTAAAAAAGGCTTGAAACCAAAGGTAATGGACTGAGAGTTACAGAGATCCTTTGGACTTGATTTTTGCTTCCCTGTATTCGCCAGGACCCCATGAAGCTTAATCCATGATTAATTTGAACCAATTTGTACTGGATCATATTTTTCCATTTCTGTATTCGTTTGGTTTTTGCTTCGTGTTTGCTTTTGCAGGTCCGATTTCAAGAAACTAAGCACGGATTCGTGATCCTTGCGAAATTTCGAGCAAGATAGACTACCCCCTTGCCTGAATCGACACTGTTTGGATTCTCCGGCGACCGGACCACCGTGAAGGACCGACGAGCTTCACCGGAGAAGATGAAGATCTTCAACCTAAACACAGATTCAACCCTGGCCGTTCGATAGCGCGCGCGCAAATGGACGCTCCAGATTAGATCGTTTCTTTTAAATCATGCGCGTTGGATCAATCCGTCATCTCAGGTTTTAAAATCTTATCGCGTACCCCTTTCCTTAACCGCATAGGATTTGTTTTTTTGTTGACTGCTGTTGTTTTGTTGACTCTGGCGTGGACTGGGCTTTCTGGCCCAGATCTACTATCTGCACCACTCCCTTTACTTTCTGCACCCCCTCAGCTTAAATTAATTTTAATTGATTTTCAGCTTATTTTCAAAAGCACTTAAGTGGCTAATAACTTATTTAAGCTATTTTAGTCACTTTGCTATGCTTAAATTTTGCTCTCCATTTTTGAGTTCTTTATTTTAGCTTTTTAGCTTATTGTTTAGCTTTTTAGCTTATTTAATCACTTTTTTAGCTTATTTTCATAAGCACTTATTTGGTGCTTAAGCTGTTTAGCTTCTTGGACCATTTGGTTATGCTTAAATCATGTGTGATTCCTGTTTGTCTCATTTGAGCATTTATTTTTGCTTTTAAGTTATTCTTTAGCTTTTTAGCTTATTTAATCACTTTTTAGCTTATTTTCATAAGCACTTATTTGGTGCTTAAGCTTTTTAGCTTATTGGACCATTTGGTTATGCTTAAATCATGTGTGATTTCTGTTTGTCTCATTTGAGCATTTATTTTTGCTTTTTAGCTTATTGTTTAGCTTTTTAGCTTATTTAATCACTTTTTAGCTTATTTTCATAAGCACTTATTTGGTGCTTGAGCTTTTTAGCTTATTGGACCATTTTGCTTTGCTTATATGATGTTTGATTTCAGATTATGTTCGTGCTTCCTTAGCTTGTTATTTAATCACCTTTTTAGCTTTTTAGCTTATTTGCTTAAGTGTTTAATTATGATTAATTGCTTATTCTTATTTCTTATACTTGTCTTCAGCTCTTTAGCTTTATTTCAATTCATTCTAATTCATCTCATTTACCTTGATTTAATTTAGCATGTTTATGTTATTTAATTCATTGTATGCTACTTTAGCTTATGCATTTTTATTTAATTATGCATCATCAATTCTCATCCATTCTTGATTCATTCATGCATATTTCACTATATTATGTTGATTCATGCATTCTCATTTGAATATTTGCATTCATTCACATTTAATTGTCGCATTGTTATTATATCAATTGTCATTGTTATTTAATTTTGCACTCTTTTTCCTCTTGGACTTTGTTTTCACAATCAAACTTAATCAAACTTTTTGCAATAAATAATGGATGAAAAAGGGGGAATTTAGCATTTGCTTCTTTCCGCTCCGGATGACTTGGATCCTAGACATTTGACTAGCGATCGCAAGTTATTCTCATCCTAATCAAACTCTAAAACTAATCAATCTTCGTCTTTTCCTTTTGGAATACTTTCTTAATCAAATTAAATCAAGACTTTCATAATAACAAAGATGAAAAAGGGGGAACTTAGCATTTGCTTCTTTCCGCTCCGGGTAACTTGGATCCTAGACATTTGACTAGTGATCGCAAGTTGCTCTCATCTTAATCAAGCGTTAAAACTTAACCCAACACACTTAAACTTCTTTTCAGAAAAATATGGATATACGCTTTATCCATTCCTCTGATACATACACAGCTTAAGCCTCTGATTAGAGCATACAAGTGTCGTTGTATCAGCGGAATGCGAAATAAGCAACATCCGTTATTCAACTCTTTTTTCAATGGGTACACGTTTTATCTACTCCTCTGACACACACACAGCTTAAGCCTCTGATTAGAGCATACAAGCGTCGTTGTGTCAGCGGAATACGAAATAAGCGTTATCCACTAAAATCAACCAACCACACAAATTTTTTTTTACCAGAACTACGTGAGTTTTGAGTTTCCCATTGCACCAGGGAATACGTAGGAGCGGGCTCCTACAACCGTCAAACTCAACTAATAAAAAACCCCTTTTTTTATTTTATTTGGAAACGAAGTAGAAAATAGCCAAGTGATAGAGTAATTTAATTCAAACCTACGCAGACAAACCCAAACCACCTAAACGGTTCCCATCGAGTACGATGGATGCGAGGGGTGCTAATACCTTCCTCTCGCATAACCAACTCCCGAACCTAAACCAAAGGTTTTAGCGATATTTCCCTTTCCCCTCGCGGGATAAATAAACATCGATGGCGACTTCATTGTATGAAAAATGGAAGTGATTTTCCAGCCCGCTACAGTCCTTTCACTTGTTCCTATGTGTCCTATAAATATGACTCTTGTTATGATGTATAGACACCCAAATGAAGAGTTAAATACAAACCTCATTCTCTCTATCTCTATGCTTTAACTTTAGTAGTTTATTTCTAACATGTTTTTATTTTTTGTTTCTTATGTGTAATTCTTGTATTTCTTGCATCTATCCATTGTAAAAATAGCATAGCTCTTGCTCATATTATTATTGATCAGCTATGCTATATGGTGCGAATTATTCATACGCGAAATTCGACTAATGTGAAAAGATAACATTCAACGCATGGCATCATAAAGTCACAGTACTTAGTTTAATTTTTAGTGGCATAATACTTGGTTTATGATATGTTAAAATATAAAAGCTGAGTACATTGTTTTCCATTTTCACCTACAAATCTACAACATAGAAAAAAAAGTAAAAAAAATAAATAATCCTGAAACTGTCATAAGAAAGAAATAAAAAATTAATTTTTTTTATCATAATATTAATACAAAATTTTGATCGTCCTTAACGATAATTGATCTCTGTCAAGGAACCAGTGGAACACACAAGGTTGGTTCTAGAAGCAAACCCTGGAAAAAAAAAATTGAGCCTGTGCAAAATTTTAGTCTAACAAATTGTTTGCAGTTTTATCCTAAATTAACTCATAAATTTTTTAGTTTATATCAGTGTTAAACAAAAAAATTCAGATTTGCTCTAAATTAACCCCTAAAAATTTTAATTTTGCTCTAACAAACCTCTAAAAATACAAAAAAAAAAAAAATTATTATGAAAGCCTGGGCAACTGCCTAGGCTTGCCCATGTGTAGAACCACCCATGGTTTGGTTACAATCTAATTTTTTTTTCATACAGTTAATACTATGTCACATCATTCGTCGCAGTTCGCAAGATATTGGTTCGGTCTAATAAAAATTTTCCTTTAATAATAATAAAACTAAGGCTTAATTAGTCCGCAGGTCCCTTAAAAAAAATTGGTTTCACTTTGGTCCCTTAAAGAAAATATGTTCCACTTTGGTTCCTTATTGATATCTCCGTCAGTCAATATGGTCCTTTTTCTGTCATTTTTTTTTCTTCAGAAACCGTTAACTCATGTACATGTGGCAAAATAGATTGTTGCATGACACATGTACAAAAGTTAATGGTTTATGAAAAAAATGACGGAAATAACCATATATTGACCGATGAAGATATGAATAAGGAACCAAAGTGAAACCAAAAAAATCTTTAAGGGACTTGCGGATTAATTAAACCTAAAATTAATTTAATTTTGGTAAACACTAAAATTATGTGTAAGATTTTTTTAGAAGAATAAATGAATAATAAATATTAAGTAAGATCAAATTAAAAAAATCTCAATTTCATAAACACCATAAAGCATACGGTGGATCAGTTGCTGGAACTAGAGCTGTCAAATGGGCCGGCCCAGCCTGGGCCCATAGGGCCAAGACATCTACCGGGCTTAAGTGGCCCGACCCATTAAGGCCCAAGGCCCGGCCCGCTTAGCCCAGCCCAATAAACATGGGCCGATGGGCCGGGCCGCCACATTTTTTCAAATTTTTTTCATAAAAAATTGACAATTTTTTTGTAAAAAAAATTCAATGGACAATAAAACTACATATGCATCGCACACAAATTAATATCCATAAAAAAGTGAGTGTCATGATTTCATGAAATAATAAATACTTCAAAATATCTATGCAAAAGTCGAGAGATCTGTGGATGATAATTCATAAAGTGCATCCTCAAAGCTAATAAATTTCAAACTTACATCAGACACTAAACTTTTAACATAACCATTCAAAATACATAAATTAAATTATAAATTATAAAAAAAAGTAAATTATAAATCTCATCTTTTTCCTTAAAAAAAAAACAAATCTCATCTTTTGTTACTTATTTTATCTAAAGATTTTATGCTAACTAAAATTCTTTATTTTTAGGTAAAATTATTTTTAGATTTTTTTTTTAAATTCTTTAATGGGTCGGCCCAAAAGCCCGTTGGGCCAGCCCATGATGGCCCATAGGCCCGACAGCCCAGCCCAATAAGGCCCAATGATATTTTTGGGAAGCCCAGCCCGGCCCGGCCCGTATAAAACTATAGGGCTACTGGGCTGGCCCGATAGCCCGACCCATTTTTACAGCTCTAGCTGGAACACATATTGTTTCTTTTTGGTAAATAAATAAATGCGTTCGTGTGATCCCCGCGAATCAATTGTCGCACCAAACATCATTTTCCTTAAAATAATAAATATGTCTTTTAAGTTTGTAATTTAATTTGTTAAAAAAAGATGATTGGATTGGACTACTTTTTTTATATCATGTTTGATTTAGAAACTGAGCATGAGACTGAAAAAATAAACTCTAAGGGATAAGACAAAAACATAAATTTGTATCATTCATTGAACCACTGGAGCACTTTTTGTCTATAGTACATTATAAAAAATAAGAAAATACTTATTTTAATTACGAATATAAAAATATTATCTTTCTATCTCTCTCTAATACAGTCTTGTCTTATGTTATACGATCTTGTTCTATTCTATATTATTCTGTCCAGTAATTACTATTTTACGAATCAAACGTACAATAATTATGAATACATTGTTCAAATCAAATTTGTAATTTTTATTTTTTGGTACATATTCTTATAATTTATGATTATCTTTTTTTTTTTAACTTTTTTTTAAACAAAAATCAATAGAATCTTATCTAATCTTAAAAATTTATAAAATACTTTGAAATATTAAAAATTTGAGTATGGTCTTTGACAAGCATTTGCCGCAATAGGATATGTGAAACAAAAAACCTATAAATAAATTTGTTCTAATCGCATTTCAATATGCTTAGAGTGGTTAACTTAACTCTATGTTGTGTCTTATTCATTACGTAGTGCATGTCACAGAACCCATTTCGATATGTCCTGATCACATGCATGGCTAGTATATAAATTATATATATTGATTAACAAAGAACATGGATCATCATGGAATGTACACCAATTAAAGGTGAAATCAATTATAAATCAGTTACTATAGTCTCTACATTAGCAAAGAAGCAAATGAAAAGGGCTGTTCTTTTCGACCGAGTTTTAGGCCGAAAAAATCTTTGAAAGGAGTGAAGAATATTTTATTGACTGGGAGAAGAGTTTGAGATCAGGTTCAAGCCCTGGCTGTGTAATTGGATCATATGTTGGATCAAAGCATAAGGATAGAACAATATGATGAGAGGAAAGAATGGAAGTGAGGACAAGAAGCTACTTCGAATGGGGTGGAAATTCTTTGGATTTTTTATTTCTTGCTATATATAAAATTGGCCAAATTTCTTTTATCATTTATTGGTGGTAATCATTGTTGAGTTTAATTTGATAATTCATGTTCATATGATGTACTTGATATCAGTTACTTGAAGATTAAGTAACTGATTTAAGTGTTGTGTTGGCAACTTGTTTTGCAAGTAACTGATAGGTGGTTACTTGTCCTTTAAGGTTCAAGTTAGTTAGTAAAGGGAAAATAGGTAGTTACTTGAGTTAGTTAGCAAGTTAGTTAGTAACTAACTTGATTACTTGTGTAAAGTAACTAGTGGATTAGATTTGTGTTTAGACTATAAATTGTAAACCAATGATTTTATGGCCCATTAGTGGAAGAATAAAAATTTCTATTTTCCTTATCTCAATTCTCTTATCTTCTCTCTCAATTCATTGATAATTTTCTGTTATCATTCTTTCATCTTCTTCCTCTTTTCTCAATCAATTCTTTCCATTAAACAAATCACAAGAACTAAAGTGTGTGTGTGTGTGTGTGTGTGGAAACTTGTGAATTTGTGAAAACTGTGTTAGTGTATTGGTGTGTGATTTCAAAGCTTCTGCTGCGCCAACATCTGGCATCAAGAGCCTGGTTCTTGATCAACCATGGCAAATTCAATAATGGTCAATTCCCTGCAAATCTACCAATCTTGGATGGAAAGAATTATGATAGATGGAGCAAGCAAATGAAGGTCATGTTTGGGTATCAAGATGTGATGGATCAAGTGACCAATGGTGTTGAACCCATAACTGAATCTTCAACTGATGCAGAGAAAGCAACTCATAAGGAATTGAAGAAGAAAGATTTTAAGGCCTTATTCATCATTCATCAAAGTGTTAGTCCAGATATCTTTGAGAAGGTTAGTGATGCACAATCTTCTAAAGAAGCCTGGGATGTTTTGAATACTGCTTATGGAGGTGATGAGAAAGTCAAGAAGGTGAGGTTACAAACTCACAAGAGGCAGTATGAATTGATTCAAATGGAGGAAAAGGAAACTGTAAGTGACTTCTTTACTAGAATTTCAAAAATTGTAAATGCTATGAAGAGTTGTGGTGAGGTTGTATCTGCTCAGAATGTGGTTGAGAAAATCTTGAGATCTTTATCTCCAAGATTTGATCATATTGTGGTAGCCATAGAAGAGTCTAAGGATCTTGCTAGCATGAAGATTGATGAACTGCAAGGATCTTTAGAAGCACATGAGCAAAGAATGAATGAAAGAAACTCTGAGAAATCTAAGAATGAGGTAGCATTACAAGCTCATCAGAACAAAGGCAAGGGAAGTTATCAGAATTTAAACAATAAAGAAAGTCAAGATACTAGCAGTTCAAATCAGAAGAGTAATAATCATAGCAACAAGAATGATTATAATGGTGGAAAGGGCAAGAATGGAAAGAAGAAGTTTGATAAAAGGAGCATTCAGTGTTACAATTGCCAAAAATATGGCCATTTTGCTGATGAATGTAGGTCAAAGAGTGACTCTAATGATGCTGAAGCAAAGATGGCTAGAAATGATGATGATGAAGGTTCAGTGCTGTTGATGGTGACAACAAAAGATGAAGGCAATGGTAATAATAGTTGGTATCTTGACACAGGGTGTTCCACACATATGACTGGAAGAAAAGATTGGTTCACAACTCTTAAGAACACTCAAAACAACAATGTGAAATTTGCAGATGACAGCACTTTAGCAGTGAAGGGAATTGGTGATGTGTCCATCAAGAGAAAAGATGGAAAGTACTCAGTGATCTCTAATGTGTTGTACATTCCTGGCATGAAGTGTAATCTACTAAGCATAGGCCAATTGCTTGAGAAAGATTACAAGATTGTGATGGAGAACAAATTACTCAATGTGTTTGACACTAAGGGTAACTTGTTGATGAAGGCACAAATGTCTAAGAACAGGACTTTCAAAATAGAGCTGAATGTTATGAATCATAAATGTCTCATGACTGCATCAAGTAGAGAAGAATGGATATGGCACTACAGAATGGGGCATTTAAATTTTAGAGATTTGACTTTGATGCAAAAGAGAAACATGGTGACAGGTCTACCTAAAATTCAAATGCCAGAAGAAATATGTGAAGAATGTGTGAAGTCTAAGCAACATAGAGGTAGCTTCAGCAAGGATGCAATTAGCAAGACTAAGTGTACACTTGAAGTAGTCTACTCAGATGTATGTGGCCCTATGCAAGTCAATTCCTATGGAGGTAACAGATACTTTGTGAGTTTTGTTGATGATTTTAGCAAAAAGATATGGACTTACTTAATCAGCAAGAAAAGTGTTGAGTGTGTTTAAGAAGTTCAAATCAGTAGTGGAAAGGCAAAGTGAACACAAACTCAAGACCCTAAGGACTGATGGGGGTGGAGAGTATGTGTCACATGATTTTGCAGCCTTCTGTGATAATGAAGGTATAACTCATGAAGTGATTCATCCCTATACTCCTCAACAAAATGGGAGTGCTGAGAGAATGAATAGAACCATTATGAATATGGTGAGATGTATGTTGTAGAGTAAGCATCTACCAAAGGAATTATGGGGTGAAGCAGTGTCAACTGCTACTTATATCTTAAATAGATGCCCTACTAAGAGATTGAATGGTACTACACCAGAAGAAGCACAGTCTGGTAGCAAACCTAGTGTAGAGCATTTGAAGGTATTTGGGTCTATAGCATACAAACATGTGCCAGATCAATTGAGAAAGAAGCTTGATGATAAGTCAGAAACTATGATACTTGTAGGGTATCACCCAACTGGTGGATACAAGCTCTATGATCCTGTCAGCAAAGTTACAGTGATTAGTAGAGATGTAGTCTTTGATGAATTAAAAGAATGGGATTGGGACAAAGCTGAAAAGAAGACTTCAGTTAGTGTCATGTTTGAAGAGATTGATGAAGAACAAACATCATCACCAGTGACTGAGGTTAGAAGATCAACAAGGATAAGGAAAGTACCAGCTAGACTTCAAGATTGTGAGATCAATGCAGATAATGAAGTGGATGATAATGGTGATCTGGTTCATCTAGCATTTATGGCTGAATCTGAACCAATAAATGTTGATACAACATTAAGAAGTGAGAAGTAGAGAAATGCAATGATAGAAGAGCTGGATTCAATAAAAAGTAATCAAACTTGGGAGCTAGTTGATCTTCCCCACAAGAAGAAAGCCATTGATGTAAAGTGGGTATTCAAACTGAAAGTCAATTCAAAGGGAGATGTGACAAGACATAAGGCAAGACTGGTGGCAAAGGGGTTTCTTCAGAAACAAGGAATTGATTTTGATGAAGTTTTTGCACCAGTGACCAGAATGGAAACTATAAGGTTAGTGACTGCTATAACTATCAAAAATAACTGGTCTATGTATCAAATGGATGTTAAGTCAGCTTTTCTGAATGGTCTCATAAAAGAAGAGGTATATGTAGTGCAGCCACTGTTAGCCCATATTTTTATTAAGTAAAATATGTTCTAAATGTATAATTAAAATAATTATGTTTAATTATATGATTATTTTAAAGTCGTTAAATATGTTTGGTTTTTAGAGCCAATGAATTTAATGATCAATCATGCATGAACATATAATAAATGTTCTGTTATTGAGCATTTCTTTTAATTGCGTATTCTCCTTCAGGATCCTTTCGATTTGGTCGAAGCTTCAGTAGGGTCGAAGCATCCAGCAGTGCAAGATTAAAGCGTGGACTTAGCGAAATATTCAAGGAAAAGCATTATCACTTCGACTTCGATGGATACAACGGCTAAATCAGAAGATAAGAAAGGATTCAAATTCAAAATACGTGTCAAAGACATGCGTCCTCTCTGTAGTTTCTAGGCGTTATTAGCAGTTAGGAATTAGTGTCTATAAATAGTTTAGTTCTGTGATCGAAAAAAGGGTCACAATCATTATACAAAATCCACAGAAAACTCAAAGTATTCATGTCAATGCGAGAAACGAGTGCTCGAAGGAAAATGTATGTAGTGTGAACCATTATCATTCTGTAATCATTTACATTTGAATGCAATTTACAGCCTTTCATTTATTCCAATTGTCTTTTACTTTCGACTAAATCTTTCCTTCTGTTTATTCAATTGAATAAGCATTCTTTCTTGTATTTCAAGTAACACAAAAAACATTAAAACAACAATTTATGAACATAAGAACAATAATGAATACCATTCACTTTGAAAATATAAACAAAAGCACTATGTCCCGAGATTTACTAGTTGATCTCTCTTGTAATAATCAAACTAGCGTTGTTTACCAAATTTCACAGTAAACAAATTGGCACGCCCAGTGGGACTGTGTGCTTTGCGTTTAAATTTCTTCAAAGTTTAAGTGTATTGATTTTTTTTCTGTATTTTAATTTGTTTCCAAAAAGTCTTGTGTGTAGTGTATGCTTTTAAGAAACGGGAAACTACTCCCTGAAATGGTTAGACCACCACCCAGAAATAACCCAAGACAAAACATGGAAAATCCAAATGGAAACAATAATAATAACGGTTCGAATGCATCAACCGCTTCGAGCGTTTCTGAGGCTATAGTTTCTCCTGTAATAAGTGAGATTATACCCAACGCCTCGGGGGCAACAGTTTCTGCCCCAACATCTTCTGTGGTAAGTGCCACAATGACAATGCCAACGTCTACAGTGGTACCTTCGACTACTACAGAACCCATTTTGACTCTATCTCATGTTATGGAGGGAAATTTCTCTCCAAATATGTCAAATGTTAATGGGGGTGGCGCTGGTTCGTCTACTTTCTCTTTGCCTTTTTCCCAATATGTGGGTCAAGGCACCAGTAGGAAATGGTTAGACCACCACCCAGAAATAACCCAAGACAAAACATGGAAAATCCAAATGGAAACAATAATAATAACGGTTCGAATGCATCAACTGCTTCGAGCGTTTCTGAGGCTATAGTTTCTCCTGTAATAAGTGAGATTATACCCAACGCCTCGGGGGCAACAGTTTCTGCCCCAACATCTTCTGTGGTAAGTGCCACAATGACAATGCCAACGTCTACAGTGGTACCTTCGACTACTACAGAACCCATTTTGACTGTCTCATGCTATGGAGGGAAATTTCTCTCCAAATAGGTCAAATGTTAATGGGGGTGGCGCTAGTTCGTCTACTTTCTCTTTGCCTTTTTCCCAATATGTGGGTCAAGGCACCAGTAGGAATTACCCATATGGTATGCCTACCAGTATGATGCAGGGTTTGCAAACAAGTGCATCATTATTCACAGAGTCAGCACCAGGCGTGTTTGTTCCTAATAATCAGATAGTCTCTGGTTCTGCTACTCGAAACGCTAACCCTTCATTAACCAATGCTGCCTTGAATGCTTTGAGGCAACAAATGGATGAAAGCAATCATGACATGGTCAATATGTTAACACAACAAATTGGTATAGTATTTAACCCATTAATACAAAATACAAATCAGAGTTACCAATTGTTGGCTAATCAAATGGGGAGAATTGCTGATTTCTTTGGGGCTCCTCAAGTCCCTAATCAACAAGTGCCCCAAATTCAAAATGTAGTGCCTTTGCAAATTGCACAAGCACCAAATAATGCCATTGTGCCTGCGCCAATTAACATGGCTAATCCTGTAAACCAAGTCCAACAGCCTGTACCAGTGGTCGAACAACAAATGCAGCCACAGGCACAGCCACAGGTTTTGCATCAGGTCGAACCAAATCCTGTAGTTGTCTTGGTAAATAGGAACCAAAATGCTGATGATGTAGTTAGAAATGTCCAAAACAATAACTTTGCATGACAAAATAACATAGCAAACCTGGTCGAAACCATCCTGGCACAGAATGGTTTGAACATAGGCATGCACAAGCCTCACTTTGTATCTGCCTTATCTGAATATGTGCTTCAAACAGAATTACCAAGGGGTTATAAAGTCCCAAAATTTACCAAATTTGCTGGTGATACTAGCGAATCTACTGTTGAGCATATAACAAGATATTTGACTGAGGCAGGAGATCTAGCAAATAATGAGAATTTAAGAATGAAGTATTTTCCAAATTCTCTAACAAAAAATGCTTTTACATGGTTTACTACTCTCCCTCCACATTCAATTTTCAATTGGAATCAATTGGAGAGAGTGTTCCATGAACAATTCTACATGGGACAATCTAAAATAAGTCTCAGAGAATTAGCAAGTGTTAGGCGTAAAACTCCTGAGTCTGTGGATGATTACTTGAATAGATTCCGCTTACTTAAGGCTAGATGTTTCACTCAGGTGCCTGAACATGAATTGGTCGAAATGGCTGCTGGTGGCCTAGACTATTCGATTAGAAAGAAGTTAGACACTCAACATCTAAGAGATATGGCCCAATTGGCTGATAGGGTTCGGCAGGTCGAACGCCTGAAGGCAGAAAAGGCTAGAAATTCTAAGTATCATAAAAAAGAAAAAGTTGCTTATGTGGAAACACATGATAGTGACCAAGAATATGATATCTCTTATGAAGATGTTGAACAAGGGGAAATAGACTTAGCAGAATTAAAACCTGGTCCCCCTTATACTTGTAAACTTCTAAAACCTTCAAATGAGAAAAATCTTGTTGAACCAAAAAATGATAAATATGTTTCAAAAACTTACACTTTTGATATAACAAAATGTGATGAGATTTTTGACTTATTGGTTACTGATGGCCAAATAGTGGTTCCAAAAGGTGTTAAAGTACCCCCATTAGATATGAGAAAGAAAAGAGGTTATTGTAAATATCATAATTTTCTTGGACATAGAACCTCACAGTGTGTACTTTTCAGGGACTTGGTCCAAAAGGCTTTGAATGAGGGAAGACTCAAATTTGGTGAAAAACCCAAAGCCACAAAGCCGGATGCTGAGCCTTCACAAAATGCTGACACTCTATATGCTGAACCACAGGCTATAATGATGGTCGAAGCCATGGAGATTACAGAAGTACAGGTAGAAAAAATCCCTGAAGAGGAATACTTCGAGAAGATGAAGGTAGTTTATGCTCGTGCTGAAGAGGATTTAATTGACTTTCTGAACAGATGCAAACTGGAGAACAAAGGGGTGATGCTTTGTGCCCGTTGCAGCGCTATTTGTGATAAAGAGGCTACTGCAGGCCTTATGAAGTTCCAACCTGTAGCAAACAGGCAGGGGGCAAAACCAAAACAACAGCAGGACAAAGGAAAGGGTATCTTGACTCGACCAAATAACATGCTTCAAGTTGATCGAAGGCCTACTTTCCTTCCATCTGGTTCGATCCCTGTGGAGCGTTGGATGCACCAAGGAACCATAAAATTTAACAAAGGTGCAATGGAAGTTGGTGGCTCCAGTGGTACCAAACTAAGCTACTTAGAGGATGTTAATAAATACTCTTATAGAAACAATTATAAGGGTAAACATCCAATGACAAGAACTCAATGGCGTAGATTCCAACGCCAGAAGAAATTGGCTACAAAAAATTCTCAAACAAGCCAATACAAGGAAGTGGCTAGAAGGCCAGTAAAAGAAAGGATCCTTCCTCCTGTAGATGAAAACAAAATGGAAGATGATGATCTGCTGAATTCTGACCCAGACTTTGATGTGATATGTGTGGTTTCCATATTGCCATCAGAGTATGATGTCCAGTCAGAAGTAACTGAACTCGAAACTGATTTCGAGCAATTAGATATGGCTGATCTAAACCCAATATGTTACTATGTCATGAATAATGGCTGCATCGAAGAGCAACAGGCTACATTCGAAAGGCCAAACTTAGGCATGAAAAACCATCTCAAACCTCTTTTCATCAGAGCAAAAGTTGACGGGGTTGGAATTAACAAAGTGTTGATAGATGGAGGCGCTGCTGTTAATTTGATGCCTTTATCCATGCTGCCAAAAATTGGCAAATATGACTGTGACTTGTCAGCCCACAATATTGTTTTGTCAAACTATGAAGGCAAAACAGAATATTCCAGGGGGGCAATTCAAGTAGATGTTGCGGTGGGCAGCATAATTCGACCAACTTTGTTCCTAGTAGTTGAATCCAAAGCAAACTTCAACCTCCTTTTAGGAAGAGAGTGGATTCATGGAGTGGGAGCTGTTCCTTCGACCCTTCACCAGAAGTTGATTCCTTGGAGGGACGATGGTTGTGTAGAAAATATAGAAGCTGATCAGAGTCTCTATATGTCATAGGTTTATACCATAACTAAGCAAACCTTTGACAAGAATTTGGCGAACATTGCTCCATGCTATGACAGAGAGAATGCTTTCACGCCTTCTGATAATGTGATTCATTCTGTCAAACTCCACCCAACCCAAGGCTTTATATGGGAAAGAGAGGAAATAGATGCTATGTCCTCAGAAGATGGAGTTATACCACCATCAGGGTGAAATGTCTACGAAGATTAATACGACTGAGTCCAATGCATGGGCCAGAATTACGGCTTATATGGCTGAAACTAGATTAAATACGACTTTGGAAGCTGATGTGCATCAAAATATGGCTACAGAGGCCAAGGTCGAAAGTAATGGCACTTCTATGCCACAAGTCCAAAGGCTCGATTGCATCTATGATGAAGAACCCCTAGGATTCGAAAGTGATCCACTGAATGAAACCCCTAAGATGCAAGCTCAAGATCCTTTGGAGGAAATTGACATTGGAAATGGCTCAGTAAAAAGGCCAACTTACATTAGTGCCAATATTAGTCCTGATTTAAAAGGAAAATTGGTGCTACTTCTCAAGGAATTTAGTGATTGTTTTGCTTGGGATTACGATGAGATGCCTGGACTCAGTAGAGAAATGGTCGAACTTAAGCTACCAATCAAGGCAGGTAAGAAACCAGTGAAGCAATTGCTAAGAAGGTTTGCACCAGAGATCATGTCCAAGATCAAGGAAGAGATCGAAAGGCTGCTGAAGAGCAAATTCATCAGAGCTACCAGGTATGTAGAATGGCTAGCAAATATAGTTCCTGTTATTAAAAAGAATGGTACACTTAGAGTATGCATAGATTTTAGGGACTTAAATAATGCTACACCTAAAGATGAATATGTCATGCCTGTGGCAGAAATGTTAGTAGATTCAGCAGCAGGCTTCGAGTTCTTGAGCATGTTAGATGGTTATTTTGGTTATAACCAAATATTTATTGCTGAAGAAGATGTATCTAAAACAGCATTCAGATGCCCTAGTGCTTTAGGCACTTATGAATGGGTTGTTATGCCTTTTGGTTTAAAGAATACTGGTGCCACTTATCAAAGGGCAATGAATTCTATGTTTCATGATTTTATAGATACATTCATGCAGGTTTATATTGATGACATCATCATTAAATCCTCTTCTGAAGATAGCCATTTGCTATATCTTAGGCAATCTTTTGAAAGAATGACGAAACATGGATTAAAAATGAATCCATTAAAATGTGCTTTTTGTGTGCATGCAGGAGATTTCCTTGGTTTTGTGGTGCATAAAAAAGGCATCGAGATAAACCAAAACAAGACAAAGGCTATCTTAGAGACAAAGCCTCCTTCGACCAAAAAGCAACTTCAATCTCTGCTGGGAAAAATCAACTTCTTGAGGAGATTCATTTCGAATCTAAGTGGAAAAGCTCAAGCTTTCTCACCACTGCTTCGACTCAAGAAAGATGATCCATTCAAATGGAATGAGGAGCATCAAAAGGCTTTTGATGATATTAAATAATATTTAATAAAGCCTCCAGTTTTAATGCCTCCTAGTAGAAATAAAGCTATGAAGTTGTATATTGCTGCGTCTGATAAGACAATAGGAAGCATGTTGGCTCAAGAAGATGATAATGGCGTAGAAAATGTAGTTTATTACCTTAGTAGAGTTTTAAATGATGCAGAAACTAGATATACTGCCATAGAAAAACTTTGTCTCTGTTTGTATTTCTCTTGTACAAAACTCAAGCATTATATAAAGCCTATTGATGTTTATGTCTATTCCCATTTCGATGTTATTAAACATATGCTAACTAAACCTATATTACATAGTAGAATTGGAAAATGGGCATTAGCATTAACTGAATATTCACTGACTTATAAACCTTTGAAGGCTGTTAAAGGTCAAATTGTGGCTGATTTTATAGTTGATCATTCTTTGGTCGAAATGCCACAAGAATATGTAGATATTCAACCATGGATTCTCTATTTTGATGGATCCAAACATAAACATGGAACTGGAATTGGGATCTTGATAATTTCACCTACCAAAGTTCCAACTAAATTCAAATATAAAATAAATGGACTTTGCTCTAATAATGAAGCTGAATATGAAGCCTTAATCACAGGTTTAGAAATATTGAAAGACTTGGGGGCAAAGAACATTAAAATAAGAGGTGATTCTGAATTGGTACTGAAACAATTAACACAAGAATATAAATGTGTTAAGGAACATTTAGCAAAATACTTTGCTGTAGCTAGTTCTTTGTTAAATTGTTTCGATCATATAGATATTGAACATGTACCTCGATTAGAGAATCAAGAAGCAAATGACTTAGCTCAAATTGCTTCAGGATATAAGATGTCAAAAGAAAAATTGACACAATTGATCGAAATCAAAGAAAAAATGGTTTTACAAGAACCAATTTCTAAACAATTGTCAATGCCAAAACTTGTGGGTGCAGATATTATACCACAAATCAATGGTGAGATGGGAAATCCCCTTGAAAATTTTCAAATTTTTGCCATTGACAACTTGTCAGATAACGATTGGAGAAAACCTATAGTGGATTATCTTAGGGATCCAACAGGAAATGTGGATCGAAAGATAAAATATAGGGCTTTAAGCTATATAATTTTTGAGAATGATCTCTTCAAAAAGACTTCTGAAGGAATTTTGTTAAAATGCCTTAATGAAACAGAAGCATATATAGCAATCTCTGATGTTCATAGTGGTACTTGTGGTTCTCATCAAGCATGACATAAAATGAAATGGCTTTTGTTTCGACAAGGTCTATATTCGCCTTCTATGCTAAAAGATTGTATAGAATATGCCAAGGGTTGCCAAGAATGCCAAAGGCATTCAGGAATTCAGCATGTGCCTGCAAGTGAACTGCATTCAATAATAAAACCATGGCCCTTTAGGGGTTGGGCTCTAGACCTGATTGGTGAAATTAAACCTGCTTCATCAAAGAATCAACGCTATATTTTGGTTGGAATAGATTATTTTACAAAATGGATTGAAGTCATCCCTCTACCAAATGTTGATCAAGAGGCAGTAATTAATTTCATACAAAATCATATAATCTACAGGTTTGGAATTCCTGAAACAATTACAACTGATCAAGGTTCAATTTTTACTGGACGAAAGATGCAGGAATTTGCCCAAGAAATTGGCTTTAGACTCTTAACTTCAACACCATATTATGCTCAAGCAAATTGTCAAGTTGAAGCAGCCAATAAGATTATTATTAATTTAGTGAAGAAACATATAGCCCAAAAGCCAAGAAATTGGCATAAAACTCTAGACCAAGTATTATGGGCTTGCAGAAATTCTCCTAAAGAATCAACTAATACTACCCCTTTTCGACTGACTTATGGTCATGATGCTGTGTTACCAGTCGAAATACATTTGCAGTCAGCAAGGGTACAAAGACAAATGGAAATACCTTTAGACCATTATTACCAAATGATGTCAGATGAATTAGTTGATTTAGACGAAGAAAGACTTAATGCCTTGGAAGTTTTAACGAAACAAAAAGAAAGGGTATCTAAGGCTTACAATAAAAAAGTTAAGTCTAAGTCTTTTAGTATTGGAGAATTAGTTTGGAAAGTAATTTTGCCTATGGACAAGAAAGATAGAGTCTTAGGCAAATGGTCCCCAAATTGGGAAGAACCATTTAAAATTGTTCAAGTTTATTCTAATGGTGCTTATGAAATTGAGGAACTGACTCCTGAAAAACGTACTTTGGGTATAAATGGAAAATATTTGAAAAAATATCAACCTACATTACTCGAAGTAAAAATAAGCGCAGAATAATACTTAAACATAAAAACAAAATGGCAATTAGAATTTAAAGGTTGCCACAAACTGGGACTTTGTTCAAAAGTTACAAATAAGAAATCCAAACATGATCAAATGCCAGAAATTGTTCGAAAAGACAATAAACTAAGAAAAATTACAAGTCCCTAGTACAATCAGCATAGATTCTTTTCAAAGTGGCCAGCTCCCTTTCGACCACGAGATTTGAGCTTTCCAAAGACTTGATTTCTTCAGCAACAACTTCTGCTGAACTGAAAGCTTGAAGTCCTTCCCTGCCCTGCGCGTCAATCAGCTCTTGGGTCGAAGTCTTGGCCTCTTGTTCGATTCGAGCTCTTTTAGTTTCGTCATCAATGATTTTGCGCCTGTATCCAACAATCTATTCTTCCAAGAGCTTAATTTGCTCCTTATAGTGAGTGATATTTTCGTCACATTCTTTAAGCTCTGGGTTACCTTCGTTCAGCTGAGAAGTTAACTTATCCACTTCAGCTTGTGCTTTCTGAGCTTTTTCAAAGAACATTGCTTGAGCTTGTTGCTGAGTAGTAAGCCTTGTGTCATTGTCAAGTCTTCTTTGCACTGCTTTGGCATACTGGTCTATGATCGAACTGAGCTGAATAACCTTGCCTAAAGTTTCTTCACTAGTAATTGGGTTATGCAATTTCTTCAAAAAGGCCAAGTGGCTGTAAGCACATGCTGGGTTTTCTTCGATTTGCTTCAATACGTCTCTATGAACAAAAGTGGTTGTAAGTTTCAGCAACAGGGAATCTTGGCGCACCGTTGAGCTTATGTCTGAATTTGAAGGCGCAGAGTCAGTGGTGGTGTGCTCACTCGAAGTAGTTTTTTGGCTTTGTCTTTTTGAAAGCAAGAGCCTAAGGGTGCCAGCAGGATCAGACTTCTGCATAGTGGTAAACTTTTCCTCTTGCACACCAAGACTTGCAGAGAGCCTTGAGGTCGAAGAAATAGAAGCAAGATCTGGCCCTCCCGCCTCAGCTTCAGGGATGTCATCAGAGTCATGAATGGATTCTTGGGTCGAACTGGCTTGACCTGACTTGTTGGAGGAACTAGGAATAGTGTAGTTGACACTTGAAGGGTTTTTCTGGTTGCCATCATTCTCAATGTTAACTTCAGATTCTTTTCTTTCCTTTGGCTCTTCACTAGGTTTCCCTAGGTCGACTTTCCCATCATTAGCTTCTTGGGCACCATCCTCCTTGGGATTTTGATCATTGTCAGCTGTGTTTTTGCTCGGTACCCCTTCAGAGTCTGGTTGTTCATTATTTTTTGGAATCTCCTCTTTCGATTCATCCTACAAATACAAGGAAAAGTTAATTAAAACAAGGGATGATTCGAAAAGTAATTGAAGTTTGGAAATAAAAATAAAGTATGCCTCTTTGTTTTTGACCTCAGGATTAGTGAGGGAATCAGCGTTCTGTTCAGCGTTGGGGGAATTCCCATCCTTCTGTACTTGATCTTGATTCCCCTCATTAGTGATATTCTGGGCTTCGATAAATGGTTCTGATTGGGGCATTGGATCTCCTTTATGCATAGAATCACTATCTCCTTTAGCACATGCTGGGTTTTCTTCGATTTGCTTCAATACGTCTCTATGAACAAAAGTGGTTGTAAGTTTCAGCAACAGGGAATCTTGGCGCACCGTTGAGCTTATGGCTGAATTTAAAGGCGCAGAGTCAGTGGTGGTGTGCTCACTCGAAGTAGTTTTTTGGCTTTGTCTTTTTGAAAGCAAGAGCCTAAGGGTGCCAGCAGGATCACACTTCTGCATAGTGGTAAACTTTTCCTCTTGCACACCAAGACTTGCAGAGAGCCTTGAGGTTGAAGAAACAGAAGCAAGATCTGGCCCTCCCGCCTCAGCTTCAGGGATGTCATCAGAGTCATGAATGGATTCTTGGGTCGAACTGGCTTGACCTGACTTGTTGGAGGAACTAGGAATAGTGTAGTTGACACTTGAAGGGTTTTTCTGGTTGCCATCATTCTCAGTGTTAACTTCAAATTCTTTTCTTTCCTTTGGCTCTTCACTAGGTTTCCCTAGGTCGACTTTCCCATCATTAGCTTCTTGGGCACCATCCTCCTTGGGATTTTGATCATTGTCAGCTGTGCTTTTGCTCGGTACCCCTTCAGAGTCTGGTTGTTCATTATTTTTTGGAATCTCCTCTTTCGATTCATCCTACAAATACAAGGAAAAGTTAATTAAAACAAGGGATGATTCGAAAAGTAATTGAAGTTTGGAAATAAAAATAAAGTATACCTCTTTGTTTTTGACCTCAGGATTAGTGAGGGAATCATCGTTCTGTTCAGCGTTGGGGGCATTCCCATCCTTCTGTACTTGATCTTGATTCCCCTCATTAGTGATATTCTGGGCTTCGATAAATGGTTCTGATTGGGGCATTGGATCTCCTTTATGCATAGAATCACTATCTCCTTTAGCAGTGGTATTTTGGTCCCCTTCGACCAGTCATTCCTTAACCTGCGTCTGAGTTGTCTTAAGCTTAGGAGCCCCATCACTTTCACTGGAAGTGTGAATCTTTAGTGCTTTGTGCACTTTAGTTTTCTTGATGGCTGATTTCTCCTTTGCATGGACTCCAGGCTTTTTCTCTTCATTCTTCTTCTTTCTTCTTCTCTCATCCCCTTGATCCTTCGTTGGGGTTTGCTGAGCCTCAGGCTCTTCTACCTTCTTTTTCTTCCTGGCCCCTTCAGCTTGTTTACTTTGAGCAGGCGCTTCCCCATCACTTTTTTGGGAAGTCGAAACAGAGGGTTGTTTCCTTTTTCTAACTAGAGGGATGTCTCCTTCCTCTTCATCATCATCCAAAAATAACATTATGAATAATGAAGGATGTTAGAATTTGGCTAAAATATGAAAGAGCTAAATTAATTAATGTAGAAATGCTGATTTTTTACCTCTACATCCACAATAATAGTCTCTTTCGACCTCTTTGAGCCAGTAGACACAGTCTCAGTACTGCTCTTCCTTTTTCCACTCTGAGAATATAAATTTATAAATCGGATATTAGTTTACAAATTTTATTTTATAAATCTTAACATGCTAATATGTTATTGTTTATGTGTTGCTTGCTTGATTTTGATTTTGCTTCACTGCTGTAGAGTAGCCTCAGCTGGAAAATTTCATTTCTTAGGCTTGAATCACATGTATATTGTTTGCTTATATTGTGCTACTACTTTCACTAGATTCTTCAGACATAGTGTCATAATCTTCAGTCTTCACCCCAATCTAGCTCTACTGTTGTATCTTTTTCATGGTTTTCATTCCACTTCAAATGATTATCTTTCTCAAATATGACATCTCTATTGATGATCACTCTCTTTGTACTAGGATCATACAATTTGTATCCCTTGGATTCATCATTCATCCCAATTTGTATCTCTTTGCTGGTGTTGGAACAAAAAGTATTATATGAAAGATATTCAGAAAGTTCAACATTCTGAAAATCAGGTTTATGCTTGAATCACTTCTATTCCGTAGATTGTTAAGCCCTTATGGGGTTTTCTTACTGATGTTCTACCTATTTTTGGATACTGTAGAAGACCTTATTTTATTTTTGCTGGTATGTTTTATTTAATGTTTAAGTTTTGATTTTAGTTAGAGAAAGATTTATAGCTTTTTATGTTTCTTTGTGTACCCTTATAAATTATAAATTGAACTTCAATGGATGCTGAAGTGTTAATTGCTTGGTGATTTGTGAGCACAATTTTTTATTGAACTAGCCTCAAACTAAACTAAGAGGAAAACATAAGGACTTGCACAAATTTGGTGGATCTATAATGAGTTTTCTTTTCCTGCTGGTTTGTTTCTATCATGTAGATTATATTTATTTTATCTTCTTGATTAACTCTATCATAGGATGATTAACTTGTCTATATAGGTTAGCTCAATAAAACATGAACTCATTCTGATAAACAAGTGTTGCATCACGCATAGTCACTAGTTGTTGCATATGTAAGTGAAGATTTGTTTATGATTTGATGCTCTGATATTTATACCCTAAACTCCTGATTTTGACTTTCCTAGTACATATTGTCATGATATGTCGCTGATGATGATATTAGCTTTAACGGTTCCATGTGGATCTTGTTTTCTAGCTTTAAACTTGTAACTTCATTCTATGGTATGTTATAGATTTTTTTAATGTTCAGTTTTTGTTCATTGGTAGCAAATGTGATGTCTTGTCTTTGTTTTTCTCTATCAATCGAAGTCCATTCATCCTCAGTTTTGGAGAAAGAATTGCTCCCATGAGTCATAAAAGGAGGGAGGGTGGATGACATGCTAGAGAATGGCCTCTTTTTGTCTGTCATGCTGCATTTTACTTTAACTCAAGAAAGCTTATTCAAGGGCAGAACTTTGAGCTGTAGATATTTAACAAGTACCAATTCAAATTCTTTTTTTATTGACAACTGGATTATATATTGAAACGCTTGCTATCATTCGAAGGAAGAAGGTAAGCACTGTTATTTATGAAAATGTTATAGACGGCAGTGATGGTGTTGCTACATTAGTTTTGATGAGCGGAGACAATGAATTGAGGTCAAAACCTCAGGTCATTGTGAAAATCACTAGAAATATGGTGTTGCTCAAGTACATTATTTATTTAGATATGAATACACCTCGAAGAAGATAAAACAAAAGATAAATGGACCAACCATACTGCTATTCTCATTATTTGTGTTTGATAAGTTGGTAGTATAACTTTATGCTCATATAATGTGAATTGTACATGATCCAGATTTATGCTACAAGTGGAAGGAGTCGATGCGTCAATGCATGAAGTTGTCTGAATCGAAAGGATGTGTGAAGATATACACTAAGGAAGCCATTCATAATGATGGGCATCTTTTATATAAAATATCTTATTAGAAAAATAAATTTATCGTTACAATGAGTTTAGGACGGGGTACATAATTGTAATATGTACATGTACATAAACCTTTTATATACATTACTAGAAAAAAAACATTAGTTAAGCTTTAATATAATGCTAACTTAGGCTAGGTATAGATTTAATGTAATAGTGGATACATTTTATATATGAAATTTTTTATTTATGATTTTATTTCTGATATTTATAATAATTATTAGTTTAAAAATTATATTTTTATTATTTATTTTTTTTAGCAATAAACCAAGTTAGCAACCGATTTAGTGACCGGATTTTTAATAACTTGATACAATCGGTCGCTATATTGGTCTCAAAAATCAGTCACAAAATCAATCGCTATAATGAGTCTCTAAATCAGTTGCTATAGCGTCGCATAAAGCGTCCAAAAACATGTCGCAAAGTCAGTTTCTAAATCGGTCTCTAAGGTTGGTCCCTATTTCAGTCTCTAAAATCGGTTGCTCATTTGGTTGCTAACAAATTAGTTGCTAATTTGGTCACAACAGATCAGCGACCAGGGTTTTTGCTACTGATTTTCATCGGTTGCCATTTCGATCGCTAACGAATTTAGCGACCGATTTTCATCAAAATCGGTTGCTAATTCGGTCGCTAAAGGCTGTTATTCTAGTAGTGAAATGATCAAGTTAAAAACATATGTTCAAAGGAAAAGAAGAAAAAGTATGCAAAATTAAAGACTAAGTTACCTTGGGCTTAGAGGTTTCGACCTCTGACTTGATCTTGATGTCTGTGGGTTTCTTTACTTCGACCGAAGTTTTTGAAGACCCATCATCCTTCTTCACAGCTTTGCCTGGAAAATATCCCAATTGTTGATGTGGAAAATGTTAAAATGCTACATTAATATGAAAAGGATATTGGAAAGTAAAGATTTACCTCGACCTGAGACGCTGATCTTTTTTCCCAGAGTTGGCACAATAAAACCACTATCTACCATGCCCAGCAAGTGCTCTGCAGTGCCAATCGAATGGCGTGAGTAGTAATCATTCCACCACTTGCTGAAGCCATCAGTGCAGTAGAAAGAGGGTTTGAACTCGAAAGGCTTGAGGGCAAGCTCATAGGTATCTATCATCTTCAAATATTTTCTATAAGTCTTCTCAGTGATACCTGTGCCCAACACCAATCGATCCAGTTTCTCAAAGAAACTCTTGGGTCTCATCTAGGACATGCCAAATTGCCTAGCAACGCAGTTGGGTTGATAACCAACTAACCCATACTGATTGGCATTTGCCCCAATCCTGCAAGAGAGCACTGTTTGCTCCAAGTACGCTCTCCAAACCTCATTCACTTCGTCCTCCTTATCTGGGTCGAATGCAGAGAAACCTTCAGTAAACCATGCAGCCTCATACTTGCGCTCAACAAAAGGAGCATGGCGTGGAAGAAACTTATCAAAGTTTAGAAACATCTTCACGTGCTTTAAGAAGAGTCTCCTAGTATCTTGATCTAGAGATCGAGGGGCTAATCCAACCTTTGCCCTTCGACCTCTCTTGAATCCACTTCTTGTTGATAGTCAGAAGGTACTATCAACCCTAACTCCGTCTCAAACGTGGCATTCAGCCAAAGTTGTAATAACCATAAGGGTCCAGCAACAGAAAATTTCGACCCATCCTTTGATGCCTTGATCGCATCACTAGCGTTGCCCATTGCCTCATAAAGGTGTGCCAGCAGTAAGCGCCCCAAACTGAAAAGTCTACCTTCGTTTATCTGCTGCGCCATGGGGATAAACATCCTAGCTACTTGTAGGGATTTCGAGCAAAAGACAAAATGTGATAACCACAATGTCAAGAATGCCACATGCTCCTCATGTGACACTTCTTCTCCCTCTTTACCCATATTTTCTGCTATGTACTTGGAGAAGGTATTTTCCCTATAGTTTAGTTCGACCTTGTCTCCAGTCTTAGTAGGGTCGAAGTGATCACCATTAGGCCTAAGGCCTGTGATAGCAGCTACATCTAGCAAAGTGGGGGTTAACATGCCACATTTAAACTGAAAAGTGTTTGTGGACTTTTCATAAAAATGAAGCGCTGCTATGAGAAGCTCTGGTTTATACTTAGGGCCGGTTCGACTAAATTGAATTAAAGGGTAAATCCCATAGCTTTCCCAGGTGTCTTTAAAATCCTTTTCGACCCTGTTTAACCATGGGATATAATCTTTGTGGGCAGTATAGGGAGCAGCTCTAAATAGCTTAAGGGAATTTTTTAGATATCCAAAATCATAAAGATCAGATTCAAATACCCTAGGGCCACAGGTAACATGCAAGGGGAAGATGTCATTTACCTCTTTTGAGATGATCTCATAATGTGGTGGATAAGGTCCACAAAAGGCATAGTCTACCTTCTTCACAGAGAAAGGAATCATGAGTTGAGTGGTCCAAACCTTCCTCTCAGCCTCAGTGCCTGATGGTTCAGGAACCACCTCTTCACCATCTTCGAGCACCCTTAAATCTTTCCACTTCCCAGCAATTGGAACTTCATTGTCTTGGTTCGAAGCCATTGTTGAACAGTTGTAAAGCTTAAAAGTAAAAATGGGTTTTTGTTAGGAAATATAGAAAATTGCGTGTTTAGGGTTGAATCAGTGATGAATCAACGCGGAATCTAGTTTAGATTTACTTTAGCGGTTTGAAATCACAAATGGGTTGAAGATTAGAGTTTGATTTTGCAGAAAACTAGAGATGAACAGTGTTCTTCGCAAAAAGGCTCTGAGTTGGAAGTTGGTGAAAAGGTTTCCTTTGTTCTTCCACTACTATTTATAGGGAAACGTGTCTGTTCCCAAAAAAAATAAATCAAAAAGAAATTCAAATAGTTTCTCTTCAACTTCTACGTGTGCCACGTCGCCCACTATGCTAAAACCTAGGAACAATGATGGATTGTGGGGATCAAGGTGACAGTTACTCCTGTACGTGACATAAGCGCCGTCATTGGTAACAGTGTCAAGCACGTGGACTCAAAAATGCCTTTTCCTTTCTCGTTCGACCAACTCGATCGAAACAGGCATTTGGGGGCAATTTGTTAGCCCATATTTTTATTAAGTAAAATATGTTATAAATGTATAATTAAAATAATTATGTTTAATTATATGATTATTTTAAAGTCGTTAAATATGTTTGGTTTTCAGAGCCAATGAATTTAATGATCAATCATGCATGAACATATAATAAATGTTCTGTTATTGAGCATTTCTTTTAATTGCATATTCTCCTTCAGGATCCTTTCGATTTGGTCGAAGCTTCAGTAGGGTCGAAGCATCCAGCAGTGCAAGATTAAAGCGTGGACTTAGCGAAATATTCAAGGAAAAGCGTTATCACTTCGACTTCGATGGATACAACGGCTAAATCAGAAGATAAGAAAGGATTCAAATTCAAAATACGTGTCAAAGACACGCGTCCTCTCTGTAGTTTCTAGGCGTTATTAGCAGTTAGGAATTAGTGTCTATAAATAGTTTAGTTCTGTGATCGAAAAAAGGGTCACAATCATTATACAAAATCCACAGAAAACTCAAAGTATCCATGTCAACGCGAGAAACGAGTGCTCGAAGGAAAATGTATGTAGTGTGAACCATTATCATTCTGTAATCATTTACATTTGAATGCAATTTACAGCCTTTCATTTATTCCAATTGTCTTTTACTTTCGACTAAATCTTTCCTTCTGTTTATTCAATTGAATAAGCATTCTTTCTTGTATTTCAAGTAACACAAAAAACATAAAAACAACAATTTATGAACATAAGAACAATAATGAATACCATTCACTTTGAAAATATAAACAAAAGCACTATGTCCCGAGATTTACTAGTTGATCTCTCTTATAATAATCAAACTAGCGTTGTTTACCAAATTTCACAGTAAACAGCCACCTGGTTTTATTGTGAAAAATCAGGAATCTAAAGCGTACAAGCTCAGAAAAGCACTATATGGATTGAAACAAGCTCCAAGAGCTTGGAATAAGAGGATTGACAAATTCCTTAGTGAAACAGGTTTTATTAGATGCATGACTGAACATGGAGTGTATGTAAAGAAAGATACAGTCAAAGGCATTATTGTGTTATGTCTGTATGTAGATGATCTCTTAATCACAGGCAACAATGAAGTTCACATTAATGAGTTCAAAATGGCTTTAAATAAGGAATTTGAGATGACTGATTTGGGGCATATGTCTTACTTCTTAGGCATTGAAATTCTTAAGACAGATAAAGGAATTCTAATGCATCAGTCAAGATATGCTAGTGAGATTTTGAAGAAGTTTGAGATGGATCAATGCAATGGTGCATTGTCACCTGCAGAGCCTAGACAACAGCTATCAAGCTGTACAGAAGAGAAAGATGTGGATTCTACTTACTATAGAAAGATCATTGGATCATTAAGGTACTTGTGTAACACAAGGCCTGATCTTGCTTATAGTGTTGGCATAGTAAGCAGAGTCATGGAGAAACCAAAGTCCTCACACTTGATGGCAGTTAAGAGGATTTTGAGATATGTTAGAAATACCATTGATTATGGTATACTATTTCCTGCATCTGATAGAGGCAAGGAGTGCAAGTTAATGGGGTACACAGACTCAAATTGGTGTGGAGATGTAGAAGATAGAAAGTCTACTGCAGGGTATATGTTCTACTATGGTGAAGCACCAATTTCATGGTGTTCTAAGAAAGAGCCTGTTGTTGCACTCTCATCATGTGAAGCTGAATATATAGCTGCATCTCTTAGCACATGCCAAGCTATATAGCTGAAGAATCTAATTGAAGAAATCAGTCAAGAAAAATGTGACAGCATTACTTTGAAGATTGACAATGTGTCTGCCATCAATCTTGCAAAGAATCTCATTGCTCATGGGAGGAGCAAGCATATAGAATTAAGGTTTCATTACTTAAGAGAACAAGTAGATAATGGAAACCTGTCTCTAGTACACTGCAGGAGTGAAGAACAAGTTGCAGACTTGTTAACCAAAGCAGTAGCAGTGCAAGTGTTTCAAAGGCTAAGAGATCTAATGGGAGTAGAATGTGTTAAGAACATGAATTAAGGAAGGGTGTTGAGTTTAATTTGATAATTCATGTTCATATGATGTACTTGATATCAGTTACTTGAAGATTAAGTAACTGATTTAAGTGTTGTGTTGGTAACTTGTTTTGCAAGTAACTGATAGGTGGTTACTTGTCCTTTAAGGTTCAAGTTAGTTAGTAAAGGGAAAATAGGTAGTTAGAGTTAGTTAGCAAGTTAGTTAGTAACTAACTTGATTACTTGTGTAAAGTAACTAGTGGATTAGATTTGTGTTTAGGCTATAAATTGTAAACCAATGATTTTATGGCCCATTAGTGGAAGAATAAAAATTTCTATTTTCCTTATCTCAAATCTCTTATCTTCTCTCTCAATTCATTGATAATTTTCTGTTATCATTCTTTCATCGTTATCATTCTTTCATCTTCTTCCTCTTTTCTCAATCAATTTTTTCCATTAAACAAATCACAAGAACTAAAGTGTGTGTGTGTGTGTGTAGAAACTTGTGAATTTGTGAAAACTGTGTTAGTGTATTGGTGTGTGATTTCAAAGCTTCTGCTGCGCCAACAATCATCAGTGTCACTCTTTTCGAATTCTACTGGTTGATAAAATTTGAGAGAAACCGCTTGGGTGGATGAGTCGTCACCTTTCAATAGGTGCGCGGTTGGTCTTACTTAAATGTCTTGTCCTCATTACCAATTTATTTCCTTTTCTTTTTCAATACTCATTCAAGGTATTATTTCTCCTTAAGTCCGTATTTAAATCTTTTCTTTTGGGGTAGTGAAGAAGTTAGCCAAATAAATTGGAATAAAGTTTGTCTTAATCGTGGGCTTGGTGCTTTCCGGGATTTGTAGGGTGAGGAAATTTAATTTTTCATTATTAGGAGTGTTGTTCTAGAATTACTCTCGTTCCACATCAACATGTGTGATGTTAATATGGTGTGGAGGATGTTAGGATTAAGGAAGTGTTATAAAGGATTCTATTTGGTGGAGGAATTTGTGTGATGTTAAGAATGAGATTGGAGGAGACCTCTTTTTTCTTGGATCTTGGGAAAAAGGAGTTGTGTTTGAAATTTATTGCGGGTAAATGTCTCACATAAATTTGTTTGGAATCTTGATCTTGTTGAAGGCTTCTCGGTGGAGGAAGTTTACCATTTTCTAACTCATGTCATTTCAGTGGAGTCATCGATATACAATGAAATGATTTCAAAATTAGTTTATTTAGGGATGAGGACTGTTCGATTTTGAGTTTTTATTTTGGCTTTGGTTTTGATAGGGGCTTGACCCTTTTTGTTATTACAAACATCTTTCATTTTAGTTAGACACATCTTAGTCTTATCTTTTACTTATATATTTTGTTTGACTACTTTAAAAATAAAGTTATTTTGACATGAATTGAATAATATGTTATGTTTTATTATTTGTAGTTGATATGACCAGCCACAATTAGAGATATAAAAAAAAATCTTAGATTTCAAAATCCACTGATTGGGCTCTCTAAAAAGTAGGCATAGCAACTGGACCCAGACCCACCCGCCCCGCACGAACCCGCCCCGAATTTAGGGGGGAAAGGTCGTTCTTACTGGGTGCGGGGAAAACCTGGATTTTAAATGCGGGTGTGGGGGCGGGGACGGGGTGTGCTTACACCCGCCCCCGCCCCGTACTACTTAAATTAATTTATTACCCTTATAATTAACTACATATTTAGTAGTTTATCCTTATTAACATAATAACCCAACATAAATAAAACGAAATTGCACATATGCAAAATTGTGTTGCATAACTCTTTGTATGTTGTTGAATTGCATTTTTTTCACTTGTTTCTTTTTTTAAAAAGTGCTTTAAAATATTTTAAAAAAAATAATAAAAAAATATCTTTTTTTAAAATGATAATTTCAACAGGTGGGGGTGGGGCGGGGACCCGTTCCCCGTTGGGGGCGGGGGTGGGTGGAAATTGCAATGCCCAACCGGGTTTGGGGGCGGGGGCGGGTGCAGTTTTGGGAGGCGGGGGTGGTAAAACTCGCCCCGCCCCGTTGCCATGCCTACTAAAAAGTTCTCTAATTATTAATCTCATACTAAAATAACTCTTATTTGGCCCCGGTTTCAGCAAGGATTTGAGGGGGTATCAGGCTAGCAGAGTTCTAGACACTGATACTTGGTTTTCTTAGTGTTTTGTGAAAGAAGGAACATAATTCCTTTATGATGTTTATAATGTCTTATATATAGGAGTGTCATAGGAGATAATGGAGGGGGTAGTTGAGAGATTATATTGAATAGAGGGATGATAATGGAATAAACATAGGAAGTAGTGGGATAGTTCTATGACATGGTCTTTTTGGGTCTCCTCTAACTTGAACGAGTGACCCAATTTGGTGTGTTGGGCTTAGACGAATGGTACCCCAGTATTTTATACGGTACACCCCCCGATTCATTTGTGTAACTAATTTTTTGTGGACTTAGATAAGACACCTTTAAGTACCCATTTTGTAGGATTTTTGTTTTGTTTTCACCACCAGTTTAATTTGTAATAAATTCTTTTCCCTTAATTTTTAAAGTTTTTCCAAAAAATTGGAATATCTTATGAGAATGACTTTTATAGATGAGAATGGTAAGAATAATTATTAGCCTTTAGATACTTTAGATTAAGATCCAAAGGTAAATATTAAAAACTCCTTCATGTATCTCACACCACTTAATTATTTCTTCCCAGCAAAATACGAACGCAGCTGTTCATTTTCTCCCTAATTCCCCGACGGCCATCTCTTTCACCGCTGGCCATCTCTTTCCCCGGATTCTCTCTCTCTCTCCACGATCTATTTCAAATTATGTCTCGCAGCGACAAAACTCTCAAAATAATAGATCGAAATCAAAATTACAAATCAACATCTTGGAATTGGTGGAGGCGTATAGTGGATGTAGAGACATTAAAGGGGATTTTGAAAAGTGATGTCATTGAAGATTTTTTTTGTTTTACAAAATTAGGAATGGTTAATTTAATCCTTAATTATGGGCGATG
This sequence comes from Trifolium repens, assembly GCA_030408175.1. NCBI lineage: Eukaryota > Viridiplantae > Streptophyta > Magnoliopsida > Fabales > Fabaceae > Trifolium > Trifolium repens. The sequence goes on along the minus strand of CP125844.1, from coordinate 21,575,807 downwards.
TATATAAGATGCAGAGAAAATTTCATAAACAAAGTATCCAGACTAATCGAAAATGAAAGAGATGAGAAAATCATGGTTACATAGCCATTTTTACATAACATCAAACACCAGATTGGAAATCATTAGGAAAGGAAAATCCAAATCTCGATGGAAACCGATTGGTTGAAGAAGATGAAAAAGATTTAAAAATAATAATTAAGTGGTGTGAGACACATGAAGGAGTTTTTAATATTTACCTTTAGATCTTAATCGGAAGGCTAATAATTATTATTATCATTTTCATCTATAAAAGTCATTCTCATAAGATATGCTATATATATATATATTTGGTTAATTTTTCAAAATTTTATAAATTCCGTCTACTACTTAAATAGCGGACGTTATAAAAAAATCTGGTAGGGTGTATTTGGAGTGTATCCGCTACCTAAGTAGCGGACAAAAGTATTTTGATAAATTCATAGGGTGCGTGAAAAAATGGGTAGGGTGACAAAGAAATTCTCTATTAACTTTATTGTTTTTTGGACCCATTATATAAAGACTGGAATCTAAATTTTCTATCTTATGAAATTGATACTTTTGATCTCAAATTATTAGAATTTTTTTGAAATGTTAAAGTTAATAATTAGTTGTTAATATTTGTATGTTTTTATCCTCACCAGGATTTGAACCCTGAAACTTTTAACTCCTACACTTTGAATATTCAACTTCTCAACCTCTTTAACTCTTAAATAAAACCAGTTGAGTTATCTACCTCACCAGCCCCGTTTTTGACATTTTATGGGTCTTAGGTTAAATGTTAAGAAAATATTATTTCATTTAACATAATAGAATTATTAATATATTGTAATCATTTTGTACGAAACAAAATACATAATAATAGTTCTGCAATATATCAAAAAACTTTTTTTAGTTGAAAATTCATAAGTGTTTTCTTCGAGCATTTTGAGATTCAAAATTATTTATAATCACATAAACATGAAGGTTTTCCTACGTATCATTCTCTATTGATAAAGTTGTATGATATCGAGTAGGTTTTAATCAACCTCAATTTTAAAACTTCTATATCATGTCGTTCTAAAATTATTATTAAAATTCCCACGGAGCTTTCTCGTGCATTTTCAATAGTAATTGCTTATGTGGCATTCAATTAGAGTTTTTCTTGCTTAGGTGTCATTCAGAGTTTTTAGCTTAAGGTATGTTGTTCGAATCCCACCGGCAATAATAATTGAATTCTGATAATATTTTAAGGAAAACTACCTTTCTTTTTGTAGAGAAAATTACCTTATAATTACTAGCAAAGTATGTTGTTCGAATCACATTGACAACAATAATTGAATTTTTATAATATTTTTATTTTGTAAAAACTCTTTCAAATATTATATTTTTTTGTTTTCTTTTTGTTGAAACTTTTTCAAATATTTTATTTTTTTTAAACCCTCAATTTGTTTTTCTTTTTGTGAAAACTCTCTCAAATATTATATATTATCTTTTTTTTAGTAACTCTCAAAAATATTATCTTTTTTTATGGAATCTCTAAAATATTATATATATATATATATATATATATATATATATATATATATACACACATTTTTTATTTTTAAAACAAATGTATCATCCGTGCGCAATTGCAGAGACTAATCCCCTCGATTTAAGCGAGATCTATTTAAGGGATTGACATCTCCTAAGAAATGATTATTTATATGCACCGGTCAGAATCGATCTCAAGACCAAATGACTAAGGGGCCCAAGTATACACTATTTTTTTCATGGATAAGATCACTCGAAAAATTGAAGTCTTGAACTCAAAAAATAGCTTATGACATATCAGTAAACTTTTTTTACGTAAAAACATTTTATTTTATTTTTAGGAAAAAATTATGTTCATTAGAAACAAAAACAAAATAGAAGATTTTGAAAGGGAGAAAGAGAGAGAGAGAGAGAGAGAGAGAGAGAGAGAGAGAGAGAGAGAGAGAGAAAGAAAGAGAGAGAACTCTTAGTGTTGGAGAATTAGAAACGACAAGTGTAATACCCGAGGCTGACGAGGGCGGGGAGTGGTCGCCGGTGCATGTGGCATGACAATGTGCGGCTCTTGGCAGCTTCTAGGCAAAACCCGAATTCACATCGGAATGATAGGGATCCTGAGGCTGTGCAGGTTTGAGACTGCATGGTTGAAGGAAGACTTATAAGGATTGATGGGTACTACCTATACCAACAAGATGCATCTTCTTTTCGGTAGCTCATTCCATAAGAACTCAACAGTTAAGCGTGCTTGACTTGGAGTAGTCTTTGAATGGGTGACCTTCTGGGAAGTTTCCTGGAAAGCGTGCAAGTGAGGACAAAGTCCGCTGAAAAGACTCGTGTTGGTTTGTGGGGTCAGTCGGTCTTCCTAAAAGCAGTTTGGGGCGTTACAACAAGTACTTCCCACCCAGGGATGTCAATGGATATTTCATGTACGCAGATAGTGTGATATATGTATCCGCTCCATCATACATATATGATATCCGTGTCCGCTCCATATCCGTGCGGATATCCGCTAAGCGAGTAAACCACGAATATTTAAATATCCGCGGATATTAATAGATATTCATGGATGATATTTTTTATTAAAAAAAATAACTAATTATTGAAAAAAGTTATTTTTATTAAAATACAAAACATTTATAAATTTTACTCTATTTTAAATGAAAACACCAAATCTACAAACAAAAATCATCTCACTGAACTGCAAAATATCCAAACAAAGCTAGAATTTATATAAAATAGCCATACTGCAAAAGATAAAATATAAAAATACAATTTTTTGTATATATAAATACTAGAATTTATATGTAACTAGAGATATTTAAGTAATTTTACTAATTATTTAGTAGGTATGGATATCCGCAGCCGTGGATAGTATCCATTAAATGCGGATAATTGAAATATCCATTTATTTTATCCGTGGAATTCCATTAAGTTATCGTTCCGTATCCATGGCGGATTTTATCCGCAGATATCCGCGGGTATGGATATTGTTGTCATCCCTATTCCCACTCCACTATTAAAAATACACATTGACGAATTAAAATTTGAATTCCAACTGCGTGAATTATCCTTATTTTCATATTCATATATTATCATATGGAAAACTTATTCAAAATTTTATCTAGCTCGAAGAAACGTGATCCTCATGATGAAAAGTGTATGTAGATCATAGTGAGAACTAAGCACGAAAATTTAATTGATATTCATTAAAAAAAATCAAGAATTAACAACTATTTTTTGTTGATGAAACCTCTATTGAATCATATAATGGAGACGGAAGAGAGATAGAAATAGAGAGAGAGAGAGAGAGAGAGAGAGAGAGATAGAAAAATCTCTTAGTGGTGTAGAAAAGAAAACGGGGAGCACTTTCCACCCGACTATTAAAAATACACATTGACTAATTAAATTTTGAATTCCGACCGCAGGAGTTATCCATATTTTCATATTTAATATTTTATCACGGAGATCATTTATTAAAAATTTTATTTAGCACGATAAAAAGTGATCCTCCATGATGAAAAGTGTATATAGAAGATAGTGATAACTTAACACGAGAATTTTATTGATATTCATTAAAAAATACTAGAATTAGCAACTATTTTATTGTTGATGGAGCTCCTATAGAGTATTGCGACGGAGACGGGAGAGCGAGAGAGAGAGAGAGAGAGAGAGAGAGAGAGAGAGAGAGAGAGAGAGAATCTCTCAGTGGTATAATATATATAATAGGAAACTGGTAACATCTCCTACCCCACTATTAAAAATACACATTGACTAATTAAAATTCGAATTTCGACTAAGCGGGTTTTTCCATATTATGTGTCAATCGCACTTTCATTGGATTACATATGGCTGATGAAATCTATGGAAAATCTAAAATAAATTAATATAATTTTGATTTTTTGTAATGTATGTTATTTTAAACTTTATATAACCTTCATTCGAACTTTTTAAACATTCCATAACCTTCGTTCGAAATTTTTTAAAAACCTTAATTTATTAAGGTGAGTGGAGAGATTCACACATATGTTTTTTCATTTGACGCTCACGCGTGAAGATTGCTTCTTTGTGGTACGGTGAAAAGAAATTTTTTGAGAATAGAAACAAGGTCAAAATATGTTACTATTCATTTAAAAATTATTATAAAATTTACAATTATTTTTTGTTGATGAAGTTCTACAGAGTCCCGTGTTAAAGATATATCGTATTTTCATACTCAAATAAATTAAAAGAAATCAATCTCATAGACAATTGAAAAAATGTAGATAACCTTCTAAATAATATAAAATGAAAAAAAAGACATAGACAACCTTCAAAAGAAAAATAACATATGGAAATAAATATTATTGAAAAAAATAAAAATTATCCCGTGTTTGACAATGAACTTAATGTAAATTTTCTATAAAGGGTCGGCGCGAGATGAAAAAAAAATCATGGTATATTACTATATTTTAATTTTATGGGTACGGTCCCAAAAAATCTTAATGTCATGAAAAATCAAAGCATATTTTCCTTTGAGAATGAAGTTTATAATTATTTTATATTTATAGAATCATTATATAGTTTCGGGGATGAAGATGAGATAACGAATCTATATCATATTAGTGTAAAATGGGAAGCGAAGTAATACTCTTAATCTTGCTTTATTATGTAACATCGTTAAATCTATATCATGCAAAATCTATCTCAATTTTACCTTAGAATTTTAAATCAAAATAATCGAATAATATATTAAAATAAACATATAAATCATATTTAAAAAGAAAATAATCATGTGCACGTCACGGGCTAACATACTAGTATATATATATATATATATATATATATATATATATATATATATATATATATATATATATATTTGGTTATTTTTTCAAAATTTTGTAAATTCCGTCTACTACTTAAATAGCGGACGTTATAAAAAAATCTGGTAGGGTGTATTTGGAGTGTATCCGCTACCTAAGTTGTAAGACCCGTAGAATTTCAATAGCAGGAATTAGAATTGAGATATATTAAATGATATTCTGCTATTTGTTTTTATCGGTTTTCTGTTTGATTGTCTGTTTTGACAGCATTTTTGCTGAGATTGTGCCTGCGCGTTAGTTTAACATTTCAAAAAATTGGCACAATGGTTTTATGAGCTTTAAATGAGTTTAGAAATATTTTAGTCTCGTCGAAATGTTGAAAATATTTTTCTAGTGGTTTTTGAGAAAACGGGTAAGATATACCCGCTGTTTGAAAATTTTACGTTTTTCGATTTCCGTCAAAATTTAAATTGAGACTTTATATATCGAATGTGATGAGAATTTGATCTCATTATATTTTTCCGAGCTAAGGAGCGAAAATTTATTCGGAATAAAATTTATTCGAAGTTTTGTGAATTATTTTAATTAAGTGTTTTACAGTAGAATTTTATGTTTTCGTAAATTTTATCGGTACGCGAAATACGGCTCGTTTAAGCGCGAGCGCGGGGACTGAGCGAGCTAGTGGGCTAAGACCATGAAAATATCTAGATATTTGTTAGAGATTACTTGGTGGCCAAGATTGGATGAGTGGCTAGGATTAAATCTTAGAACTTTATACTATGCAATCCAAGGGCTAGGAAGCAATGAAACCTTCTATTTAAGGCTAGCTATGTGAATCAAATGATCTGGTTCTTTCTCTCTTCTCAGCCTCACGTGAAACTCCCTCCCTTATTCTTACCATCCAAAATATTTTAAGTGTAGAACATAGAAAAATGGTGAGAGTTTTGAGATCTTTGAGTGTTCACTTGGAAGGATCCCATGAGAGCCCTAAGAGCTAAGGTAATCAAAACTTCTTCCCTCATTTTCATAGTTGGCCGTGAGGCCCATATAGTGGAATTGTATTTACTTTTCATTTTTGTGCTTAGTTCTTTCATTAAAGTTATAGATCCATGCTAGTTAATGGTTAAACCATAAGAAAAATTGTCATCTAGAAAGGTTTGATAAAGGATTTGGTTCATGAGTTTATGAAAATAATTTTGAGGAAATATTTTGTATGTTTTGAGTTTGTTCAATTGGATTCATTTTCTTGCAATTAAAGCTAGCACTAGTTGTTTCATGAGTTTAATGTTGGAAAGAAAATATTAGAATTGGAAAGCCCTAAAATTCTATGAGTTTATGAAGTTAGGGTTTTGAAAAAGTTGTTAAGTTTTAAATTAAAACAAATTGAGTTGGTTTATGTGAAATTAGTATTTGTATAAGTGTTTTAGCTATGTTTGATTTTCGGAAAAATATGGTTTAGAGATGTTTTTGCTACTGGCCGAAATCTGAAGGGCATTTTCGTCCATTTTAAAAGTTATATTTTGTCTTAGAAAGTTAACCATTCAATCCGTCTTTTCGAGACGATGAATTTGGCGTATGGTTCGTCTCAATCGGACAAAGATTGAATGAGTTATGTTAATTTTAGTTTGAAACTGTTTTGTCAAGGATTTATATTTTAAGAGGTGGATGTTTGTGAACTATTCAGAAAAATGTTTTAGTTACGTCCACGCGAATAGTATTTTGTTATAAGTCGAACGAGAAAAGTTTTAGTTCGGACTTGTTTAGTTTTAAAAGATTTTGAAACTTATAGTTTAAGGCATAAGTTGTTTGAAAAGAGATTTACTTTTGGAAAAGCTTTAAAATAGTTTGAATTTATTTGGCGACGTTTTTGTGAGAAAAACTATTTATTAAAGTGTTGTATTTTCAAGAGTTGTTTGAAAAAGGATTTGGCTTTTTAAGTGTTTTAAAATAGCCGAGGTTTATTTAAAAGACGTTTCGTGATGAGAAACTATCTTTTCAAAGTGTTAATGTTTCCAATACTTGTTTTCAATATGACTTGAGCCTAGTTAGTTGTGAGGGAGCAACCATAGGTCTTGAATCCATTAGTAGCCGAGCTAGGACTTTTTGAGTGATCAATTAGATTGTGGTATTAACTTAGATAAGTTATGTGTTGAAAAAGGTTAAAAGGATTATCCGGATTGAGGATTTCATCGAGAGAGACGGATGTTGCTCGCATAGCGTAAGTTGATGTGTTGGAAGCTTGCCGAGGTAAGGGCACTTTCTAACGATTCCATATACCTCGAAATATCGAGTGCTTTTTATGCATGTGTAATTGTTCGCTCGAAATATGTGTAGTTGCTTGATGTGATGCAATGTGAATTATGAGCATGTTTAATTTGTGATGTATTCTCATGACGATAACTTGTTTGAGTGCATGCAATATTCTACACATGTTTGAGTGGTTGTTGTGAATTTCATATGATTGAATTATATGAAATGTTGATAGCATGTTTGTATGCTTGTAGATTAAGAGCATGTTTGTATGCTTGTGGATTTGATAGCATGCTTGTATACTTGTGGATTTGATAGCATGTTTGTATGCTTGTAGAGGATAGCATGTTTGTATGCTTGTGGTTGACAGCATGATTGTATGCTTGTGGTTGATGCATGTACTTGATTAAATACCTCGTTTATGCATGATGATTGTCGTCTTACATATGATTTTGTTAGAAATATATGTATTGACATGTGGTTGAGAATTACATATGCATGATTGGTATGTAATTGATGCATTGGCATAGATAAGATGTATCGTATGCTCATGCATTCATAGTTGTGGTTAGAAGACCACTAGGTGCGATTAGAAGATCCACCTTAATCCTGCGGGATTTGATTGAGTACAATACGTGATTAGAAGATCACAGGGCGTGATTAGAAGATCCACCCTAATCCTTCGGTTAGAAGATCGTCGAGATTGTATTGATTTTTAGTGATTAGAAGATCACGACTCTCTGCGGAGAGGTTAAATTCCGGAATTCATGCATGTGGCAGCTAGTGATTGGTGTCACGCTCATGTAGAGTCTGCATTGATATGCTAATTGTGCATTTGAATACTATTGCGTGTGATTGATAGACTATATGTGCCCTTACTTTGTATGATGTGTGATTCATATGATTAAATGCGTAATTGTTGTCATGTGTTGTGTATCTTGCGCTGCGTATTTTTAGTTATATGTGGTTTTTAGAAGGTGACCCTCTACGAGCATTTTTTTAGGGATTTTATTTGTACCGCGTGGAGAAGCGGCGAGGCTTGAAGCTGTCTGTGGGTCTTCGTCACCCAGTCATCTTCAGTTAGAGTTTAAAGATCAGCTTAGGGGTAGTAGTTTAAGAGTCTTGTTTACCCTTATTTATTGTCCGCTGTATTGTATTATGATATCTATTTGGAATAAATGGTGCCGCTGTGTTAGTTTAGACATAGTGTTTGGTTTATATTCTAAAACTTTTATTCGTGAAAACAATTTATAAAAGAGGCATTGCATTCTGATCGCTATTTTGGAAAAGTTTTACTCTGATTTAATTTAAGGGTGATCGTGAATGTTTTATTTCAAAGTCTTTGTTGTTTTACAAAAAAAAAATTTTGCTACTTTTAGCCTTTGAAAATCGGGGTGTTACATTGTGGTATCAGAGCTCGGCGGTAGATTCTCGCCAAAGGGTTCTGAATTGGGTGTCCTAAGCTGATCAAGAGTCGGGTTTAGTTGGAGTAAGTGCTTGAGTCCTTACATGTTATGTGGTTGATTGTCTTGAGTCTAGCTAGGTATATGCTTTGGTATGGGATTGTTTGTTACTAAAGTGTTATAGAGAACAATACTTAAGAAAGTAGAATAGTTAAACCCCTGAGCATTGGTCGAATTTAGTCGACAAGTGTCTCTTAATTTCTTAGACGGAGTGGTCCGAGGAGGATGGACTCGAGGTGAACAAGAACTACAAGTGATTCTTGGAAGTAAATCAATGGAAGTATTATTGGTCGTTGTCACTTGGAGGTGCTTATTATGGAAGAGTGGACGTCAACTGATAAGGGATTGCAAGTAAGGACCAAATTAGGATAATCTTTTGAGGAAAGTATTGGATGTCCTTCTGGTGAATTCATCACGAGACGTGATTCAGTAATTGGGTTGTCAAGAGGATGCGGCCACTGTGGAATAGTGTAGCAGACAGAGATGTCAATTGGAATTAAGTACGACGTTTGGATTATCATTGGGGCGACTCGTATTGGAATTAAAGTGTGTCGTGCGTCAAGAGTGAGCGACCTTAGTGTTGTTAGACGATGATTATACGAATGGTGGATACCTTAAGGGTTTAATTTAAGTGAGTAAGATAAATTAGATTCAAAACTAAGATTATTAAGGATGAATCGCGTGATGATTGCAGGTAGGAGATCAAGTATCACGTTGATAAGCGACAATCTATACGTAGTTCAAGAGATAGTAAGTATAGATGTCGATGTGAGATACAACGATAGGTAATTGATTGTTGAATAAAGATGGATTTGGAGAGAAGTTTAAGTAAAGAACGAGGAATTCAGCCTTGGAAAGTGAGTGGTATATCGATGATAGGTGATACTATAGGTGTATAGTATGGAAATACGTACAGAATTGTAGCAGTGTAAGCTAGAATTGTTAACTATTGGCAAGTAAACTCTAAGAGAAAGTAAACATATTAAGTAATTCTTAGGGATTAGTCAAGAACTATTGAGTAGTTTGAAGGGATTAGTTAAGATTGTAGTAGATACCAAGTGTGGATGAACATTTAAGTTAACGATTTCGATCGACCAAGAGGGTTGAAGGACTAAGTAGCAGCTTGAATTTATGATACCATGAGAGTTGAGGTAGACAAGTTTTAAATAATTCAAGTTATGGACGTGAATTTTTGAATATTTTCTAGAAATGTCGTGTATGAGTAGAAAAGGAGTTCGATAGTAAGAGTACTGAGACAATGAGAGTTGATAGTTGGAAGGACTTTTATTGTATATTAGGATTTGATGGATGGTACAACGAGTATTTAGAGTTTTTGAAGATTAGATTTAAGAGTTTGATTTGGGTATCGAACGTACTAAGGATAAAATCATAGCAAAGTGTTGTGCGTTGGTAGCTGTCTTGATAGGTCAAGCATTAAGATTTGAGATAAGTGTTTCATGGTTTGATGTATGAGTAAGATATGTCTGTTTAGAGGTAAAATATAGTGACATGGCGAAGATAAGATTAGAAATAGCTATGCATAGAGAGATACTTAGTAGGAACTTGAGGAATTAATCTGAGCGTTTGATTACGAGGAGTACAATAGTTGACACCTTAGTTGAAGTTAGAGAAGAATAAGAATCCAACTAGTGAATGTATGTGTCATGACGGATAGCGAGAGCATATGTGTGAAGTTGGTTTTTGGTATTAGAGAATATTATAACTTTAGATAGTTACGACGATATGATTAGGGTTTTTGGTCGAACCGAGAAGGGTATGCTTGATTGGACACAAGTTGATATGGAACGAGAATATTTGTATTGTGTACGGAGAATTAAAGATGTTGTTTTGATTTAACAAGTTATTGGTCATGGTCGTTTGGGAACCAACTCTAGGCAGTTGTTGAACTTGAAAGTTGCAAAATTAGTAGATCGATGAGACAGACCTAATTGGAATTGTGTAGAGTTTATAACATTGACAAGATAGTCGCAAAAGGAAGGGTTAACGTTGTACGTTAGCAAGGAAGTGAGAAGGTAATATGAGTTATAAGGGGAGGCTGACTACCTCATTCATTGGTTAACTTAGAAAGTTGAAAGGAACTATAAGAAGAACTACAGTGATGTTACTCGTAAGGAGTTAAGGTGGAGTCAGGAAACACATGAGGAGTGTATGCCAATTATGAAAGTAGAGCTTGACATATTTGGATAAAAGTACAAAAGAGTTTTAAATTGGAAGAAATGTTACGGTCGATATCCAAACGATTAAATTACTAAGTGGAAAACATGTTGGAGATTTTCACATGAGACTTTGGAAGTCGAGACGAGGTTAAATGCGAAGTGTCATTTGCGAAGTGTCATTTATGAAAGAATGGAAGGGGGAAGTTAGTCGTTAAGAGAAGGTGTTAATAACAAGTAATGGAGAAGCACATGGAGATGTGGCTTATGTTAATTGAGGTGAGAAGTGCCTCTAGATATATTTTCGAAGTAGGAATTTCCGTTGAGGATAAGTTGTTGGAACAATTAAAATAGAATAGGATGACAAACTCTTTTGAGGAAAAGAGAATTTAATGATAAGAGGAAAGAAACTCAAGAGAGCTTAGAAATAGAATGGGGATACGAGGTAAGTTGCTGTGTGCCAATGATGACAGTCAACAAGGAGAAATATTTTTATTTAAAGCACGCAAGAGTAAGCTAAGTATTACTTTGGAAAAATATGTGGACGCATGAGAAATTGATTCTTGGAAATTTGAGAATTGGATAAAGGGAGTCCAAGAGAAATAGATGGTATAAGTTGGTGAGTGTCGAAGAGAATTCGTCGAGTGTAATCATCAACCGGATTTTGGGATGATGTCATTAAGCCTATGGTTAGAACGAGATTTGAAAGAAAATGTATAGTTCGGTACAGTTACGAGATTAAGGAAACTTTTTTTTAAGGATTTATGGATATTGGTGAAGTTGTGAAGTTCTCTCTAGAGATGACAACTTCTTTTAGAGTGTAATAAGTTTTGGTGGTACTTATCGTGGTGGCACTGTACTACTATTGGATGATACTCATTGGATGTTTCGTGAGTGGAAGCATAAGAGTTTAAGTGACGCATTTGGAGTGTCGTGTTTCGTCGATGAGATCGAAGTAGAAATGGTTCGAGGTAGTAAGTAATTGAGGAAACTTGAAGAAAACCTTGAAGGAATTGTTGGACCCTTGTGCCTCGGAGGACCTTGAGCACAAGTGGAAGGGAGCATTACTAAAGTTAGGTAAAGATGGTTTAAGCCACCATCATGATTGTCGGCTATCTATTGACAAATTAAGGAACTGATCACCCTTAATCTCTTGTTAATAATAGACGGAATCATGTTGACTGGAATTGACTAGTTTTTCTAGCTTTGGTGGTGCGTAGAAAGTTTTGGTGTTTCTTTTTGGTGGGTAGTCGTACTCGCTTCGTGTGAACCTAGTGAAATTGGCTGTGACGTGGAGGCGGAAAATGTAACCTTTGGAATTTGTCGTGTTGACCTAGAATCTTTGAGAAACAAGAGTTTGTAAGCCCTTGTAGTAAAGTTAATTTTGAGTGGTGACTCATTGTGTGATGTCTAGCTTTGTGTCTAGAGTTTGAACCAGTGCGACTTTGTAGAGGGTTGCGATAGGTGCACGGTTGTGCCAGTGTCAGTGTTAGTAATAACTAGTTGAGTTGTTACTCTTAGCTTTAGTTTCGAGGACGAAACTTCTTTTTGGAGGGTAGTAATGTAAGACCCGTAGAATTTCAATAGCAGGAATTAGAATTGAGATATATTAAATGATATTCTGCTATTTGTTTTTATCGGTTTTCTGTTTGATTGTCTGTTTTGACAGCATTTTTGCTGAGATTGTGCCTGCGCGTTAGTTTAACATTTCAAAAAATTGGCACAATGGTTTTATGAGCTTTAAATGAGTTTAGAAATATTTTAGTCTCGTCGAAATGTTGAAAATATTTTTCTAGTGGTTTTTGAGAAAACGGGTAAGATATACCCGCTGTTTGAAAATTTTACGTTTTTCGATTTCCGTCAAAATTTAAATTGAGACTTTATATATCGACTGTGATGAGAATTTGATCTCATTATATTTTTCCGAGCTAAGGAGCGAAAATTTATTCGGAATAAAATTTATTCGAAGTTTTGTGAATTATTTTAATTAAGTGTTTTACAGTAGAATTTTATGTTTTCGTAAATTTTATCGGTATGCGAAATACGGCTCGTTTAAGCGCGAGCGCGGGGACTGAGCGAGCTAGTGGGCTAAGACCATGAAAATATCTAGATATTTGTTAGAGATTACTTGGTGGCCAAGATTGGATGAGTGGCTAGGATTAAATCTTAGAACTTTATACTATTCAATCCAAGGGCTAGGAAGCAATGAAACCTTCTATTTAAGGCTAGCTATGTGAATCAAATGATCTGGTTCTTTCTCTCTTCTCAGCCTCACGTGAAACTCCCTCCCTTATTCTTACCATCCAAAATATTTTAAGTGTAGAACATAGAAAAATGGTGAGAGTTTTGAGATCTTTGAGTGTTCACTTGGAAGGATCCCATGAGAGCCCTAAGAGCTAAGGTAATCAAAACTTCTTCCCTCATTTTCATAGTTGGCCGTGAGGCCCATATAGTGGAATTGTATTTACTTTTCATTTTTGTGCTTAGTTCTTTCATTAAAGTTATAGATCCATGCTAGTTAATGGTTAAACCATAAGAAAAATTGTCATCTAATAAGGTTTGATAAAGGATTTGGTTCATGAGTTTATGAAAATATTTTTGAGGAAATATTTTGTATGTTTTGAGTTTGTTCAATTGGATTCATTTTCTTGCAATTAAAGCTAGCACTAGTTGTTTCATGAGTTTAATGTTGGAAAGAAAATATTAGAATTGGAAAGCCCTAAAATTCTATGAGTTTATGAAGTTAGGGTTTTGAAAAAGTTGTTAAGTTTTAAATTAAAACAAATTGAGTTGGTTTATGTGAAATTAGTATTTGTATAAGTGTTTTAGCTATGTTTGATTTTCGGAAAAACATGGTTTAGAGATGTTTTTGCTACTGGCCGAAATCTGAAGGGCATTTTCGTCCATTTTAAAAGTTATATTTTGTCTTAGAAAGTTAACCATTCAATCCGTCTTTTCGAGACGATGAATTTGGCGTATGGCTCGTCTCAATCGGACAAAGATTGAATGAGTTATGTTAATTTTAGTTTGAAACTGTTTTGTCAAGGATTTATATTTTAAGAGGTGGATGTTTGTGAACTATTCAGAAAAATGTTTTAGTTACGTGCACGCGAAAAGTATTTTGTTATAAGTCGAACGAGAAAAGTTTTAGTTCGGACTTGTTTAGTTTTAAAAGATTTTGAAACTTATTGTTTAAGGCATAAGTTGTTTGAAAAGAGATTTACTTTTGGAAAAGCTTTAAAATAGTTTGAATTTATTTGGCGACGTTTTTGTGAGAAAAACTATTTATTAAAGTGTTGTATTTTCAAGAGTTGTTTGAAAAAGGATTTGGCTTTTTAAGTGTTTTAAAATAGCCGAGGTTTATTTAAAAGACGTTTCGTGATGAGAAACTATCTTTTCAAAGTGTTAATGTTTCCAATACTTGTTTTCAATATGACTTGAGCCTAGTTAGTTGTGAGGGAGCAACCATAGGTCTTGAATCCATTAGTAGCCGAGCTAGGACTTTTTGAGTGATCAATTAGATTGTGGTATTAACTTAGATAAGTTATGTGTTGAAAAAGGTTAAAAGGATTATCCGGATTGAGGATTTCATCGAGAGAGACGGATATTGCTCGCGTAGCGTAAGTTGATGTGTTGGAAGCTTGCCGAGGTAAGGGCACTTTCTAACGATTCCATATACCTCGAAATATCAAGTGCTTTTTATGCATGTGTAATTGTTCGCTCGAAATATGTGTAGTTGCTTGATGTGATGCAATGTGAATTATGAGCATGTTTAATTTGTGATGTATTCTCATGACGATAACTTGTTTGAGTGCATGCAATATTCTACACATGTTTGAGTGGTTGTTGTGAATTTCATATGATTGAATTATATGAAATGCTGATAGCATGTTTGTATGCTTGTAGATTGATAGCATGTTTGTATGCTTGTGGATTTGATAGCATGCTTGTATGCTTGTGGATTTGATAGCATGTTTGTATGCTTGCACTACAAGAAATTTGACTTGTACCTACGGACAAAATCCGTCACTAAAGGTAAAAAAGTGTCGGTATAGACCCCGCCTGACTTTGACCGACGGCCATAGTTTCCGTAAATTATGTACGCCGATTAGCAACGGATTTTCGGCCGTCTGTCATTGTGTATTGGCCGTCGGTGAAGGTTTTTGACTTTTAGGTACGGTTATATCTGTAGGTATAACTCATAAAGGAGTTTAGATGAAAATACTTCTGCCCACAGTTATTGCTGTCACTACAAGTAACCATTATATTTATAATTTAATTTTTAAACTATTATACATTCAAATGAATAAATTATTTAAATTATTGCTATTAAAATATTTAATTGATTAAAAAATAACAACAAATTTAAAACTTTTAATAACACAAAATATGAACAACAAAACAACATATTGGAAGGGGAAAAGCAAGCTAAAAAAATCTCTAAATAACTTCACATTTATAATTCTACTCATTTTCAGAGGTGAAAATACCAATAGAAAGCAGTGAAAACATGATTTTAGATAAGTGGTCTGTTAAAAAACACTACTTGGATCAAAAACAAGGTAAATGTACTAAAATGAAATTTTGTGGCCAAAACTTGTATAAATTTATAATGTTTGGTCACATGAGCTTAAGTAAATAACCCAACTAATAAAAGTACTGCAATTTCGACAAAACCATAACACCTAGAATTGCAATAAGCAGACAATAGTAGCATTAAAATACATACCGTGTTCTGGCCTAAAGGAGCTCTAAGAGCCAGCTGATCAAAGGTAAGGTGAGACATTCCCCCAGCCTTCTCAATTCTAGCTCTGGCAGTTTCTGTGAACCTTAGAGTAGCTACCTTCATTGCAGGTACTTCATAAACTCTAATGTCATATATCACCGCACCAACAACTACACCGATCTTACCCTCCTAATGCAACAAAAAAAAATCTCTGTCAACATACATATATGATTATTTCTAAAAATAATTTCAAGCGTCAAAAATCATGTCAAGGGCATGTTTAGATTATATCATTTAAATAGCTTATGAAAATAGCTTATAACATGTCTATAACTTATTTGCAGCTTATCTTCAGAAATCTCAATAGTAATTTACAAAAACAACTTAGAAGAAAATAATTGACTTTATTTTACTTTTGCTAAGAAATAGCTTTTACATGAACACTAGAATGATACATACTTAATTAAGCTATTAATCCAAACAGGGCATAAGAATTAACATACCTTTCCCATCATGAAACAAAACAACCTAGAGAGTGAAAGTGGTGGCTTGTTAACTTTGCTCATGAAAAGATGCTTGAGGATAACCTTATTGAAACCACTATCAGTCCTCCAAACGAGGAAATGGTAAAGCTGAAAATACAAATCAAACAACCGAATCACTTCAAATACAAATCCATTATTCAAGGACAAACATAGATAAATCAGAAATAGCATAAGATTATATGTGCCGGAGTTCAATGAAATCGTACTAGCAAACAACTTGGTCCAGGCCAAAGCAAGCTTCTCCGGTAAAGAGAAAGTGATATCCCATGTTTCCATGTGCTACAAAGAAACCACATAAGAACAACAATCTAATCAACAAGATTTCGAAACGTCAAACACACAACAACATAATCAAGTGTCTTCAAATAAACCTTCATCGAAAACTACTTGTACAACATCAACCATTTCCTCCCACGAATAAGAGACGAAAGTGAACATAAACCGCATTCCTCAAACTATTCAAAATCAACATCGAAGGCTCCAAAATTTTCGGAAAATGATCAACCAAATCCACACTATTCAACAAATGAACAAATAACAAATATTGAAGACTCCAACAATAGTTTAAGAGCTACAGTTTTGGACTGCTTCTGCTTATGGCTTTGTTGGATATTTGAATTAATCAATATTCTTAGTATTTGGTCATACACTTACGCGGGTTATCCGATGGGCATGGAGAATTTCTTTTTAGGCATGAATGAATGTGACTTCTGCAAGAACAACTCTACAAATATCATGATGTGCAGAAGCAACCTGAAATAGTTATTCCATGAACAATGATATCATAAGAAGTATGAGTTGAAAATCAAATAATAGAATAAGGTAATATAACAACACTTCATACACACACCTCTATATTGTGATGTTCTCAGTCCAAAAATGGCAATAGATTTCCTGTACACTGGCTGCTTCTATCTCATCTTAGAAGCTCCTCTCTTTTTGGCATCCATAGCCACTGATTCTGTCCCACTTTTAGGGAAAAAATGAATTATACTTGGTTTAAAAGTAGTATACTTAGATATGATTAGCCTAATGTCAATCAAGGACCAAAGGCCACAAGGAATGAAATTTATCTTAAAATTCTAAAGAAACAAAACTCTTCAAAACAGAACTAAACCAAAATTAAAGAAAAAAAACGAATTAAAAATAAGCCCACCTCTCTGAGGTTCAGTACAAGCGATTCAAATCGTCAACATTTCATCATCATTGTTGCTACTATAATGTCCTCCAAATTTTGCAGCATGTCTTTCATGATCAAGTCAAAAGAAGGATGAGGTATCTTAAATTATATTGTGCTGTCAAACAGAATAACACTTTATTGTCCCGTGGAAGGCTTTTTACCAAGTTCAAGTTCTCTTACCATGTGTACAGGTTTTAGAATAACACTTCATACACATAAGAAGGTGTAAGATCTACCCCGAAGTAGTGAAATGGCTATATTGAGAATCAGGACTTATAGATCTATTTCTATATTTTAGATACTAAAACTAGCCACAACTCAGCCAGCAATATTAATACTTATGTCCCATCTTAGAAGCTCCTCTTTTTTGGCATCCATATCCACTGATTCTGTCCCATTTTAAGGGAAAAAATTAATTATGTTTGGTTTAAAAGTAGTATACTTAGATTAGCCTAATGTCAATCAAGGACTAGAGGCCACAGGGAATGAAATTTATCTTAAAATTTCAAAGAAACAGAACCGTTATCCTAATTCAAATCCAAATGAAATTCATAACATCAGACAAAAGGTCTTAACTGCTGAATCTTTAATAAGTGATTATCTATCATAGGAATTGAAATACAATAAAATTACAATATGATAGAAATTTTATAGATATCTCAAATGCAATAATCTAGAGAAACAACTTAAGATATATACCTATAGAAAAAGAAAGAAATAAAAACCTGATAGTTGAAGAAAATGAGAATCCCCTAAGATTTAGAGCAACACCTCAAATTGAATCTGGAAAAAACAAAATTCCAATTAGAAAATGAAAACGATGAAAATCTTCATACCGTGAGCGTGAACTTTATCTAATTGAGTTGTGGTTTCAAGCAAATTTCAGTTGAGAGCGATTAACGATTCTGATTGAGTTGGAATGGACGATAAACTGCAATGTCCCCATTTTCTTTGTTAAGTTTGTGACCTATCTAAAACCAAGACAATAAAAAACATCCCCCTAACTTCAAGTTCTCAACAATACCACTCTAAAATGAATGCCAAGCAAAGTTGTCTTGTGGTCATAATTTGATAAACAGACATAACTGAATCACACAGTTTGCCTCAATCCTCCTTAGTTCCACCCTCATTAAAATGCTCAAAATGTTATGTACCACTTTTTAATCACATGTCCTACAAGTTCTACCACTATAGCAGACTCGGATTCCTTTTTAGTTATGCATCAATTTAAACATTGTATTTGTAATAATCAATAATCTGACAATATCAATACAAGTAATATAAAGAAGCCTACCATCTGATGAATTAGCCTTGGAATATTCTTGATTCTCATGCAATGCAATGCGAATCCTCAAATTTGAGGAATTCATTTTGTTTATTTGACTTATTTCCTAAAACCAATGAATAAAAAATTCAATAAATTAACCCTAATCATAACTTTTAGGTTTTGTACTTAAGATTGTTGACTTTATATAACCATTGAAAATGAAACTTTTCAAGGGGAATAGTAGCACTACTTTACATAACTTTTGAAACTGATAAACATATTTGTTCACTTCTAGCAACCCCTGAATATGGCTGAGTTTCAAAGTTTACATGCCTACACAACCAGCAAAACTGAAAATGTAATTAATAATCGGTACAAGAAATTAAGGGAATGAACAAGTAAAACATAGCTAATTGATTCCCAAACTTAAACCCTAAAATCATACCATGAGCGCTCCACCAATCAAAAACCATTTATCAAATATTAGATAACAAAACACAAATTGAATCCCTTCACATTTAGAGAATTACCTCAAATTGAATCTAAGGAATCTTCATATGGTGCGATTTCAAACAAATTTCAGTTGAGAGCGATGAATGATTCTAATTGAACGGAACCGGAGAACTATGAACTGTGCTTTGAAACGATATAGAGCGATTTCGAACGATATATATCAAACTAAAATTACGAACGATTCTGAACGATTTTGAATGATATTGAACGATTGAGAGTGAAGTTTGAGCAACGATTTTGAACGATTGATTGGAGTTAGGGGAACGATCGAGAGCGATTGGAAGATTTGAGCGTGATTGTGAGCGATTCGAGAATGAACGAGAGAGCGAGTGAAGGTTGGAACGAGAACGAATGAGATTTTTTTTACAAGAGATTGTTATTTACTGTTAACATGTATAAAATAAAAAATAAATAAAATTAGTTTTAGTGACAGTTGTAATTGTCCGTCGGTAAAACTACTGCTTGTTTTGAAAATGGCCGTTGCTATAGGGCACTTTTCTTGTAGTGTTGTAGAGGATAGCATGTTTGTATGCTTGTGGTTGACAGCATGATTGTATGCTTGTGGTTGATGCATGTACTTGATTAAATACCTCGTTTATGCATGATGATTGTCGTCTTACATATGATTTTGTTAGAAATATATGTATTGACATGTGGTTGAGAATTACATATGCATGATTGGTATGTAATTGATGCATTGGCATAGATAAGATGTATCGTATGCTCATGCATTCATAGTTGTGGTTAGAAGACCACTAGGTGCGATTAGAAGATCCACCTTAATCCTGCGGGATTTGATTGAGTACAATACGTGATTAGAAGATCACAGGGCGTGATTAGAAGATCCACCCTAATCCTTCGGTTAGAAGATCGTCGAGATTGTATTGATTTTTAGTGATTAGAAGATCACGACTCTCTGCGGAGAGGTTAAATTTCGGAATTCATGCATGTGGCAGCCAGTGATTGGTGTCACGCTCATGTAGAGTCTGCATTGATAGGCTAATTGTGCATTTGAATACTATTGCGTGTGATTGATAGACTATATGTGCACTTACTTTATATGATGTGTGATTCATATGATTAAATGCGTAATTGTTGTCATGTGTTGTGTATCTTGCACTGCGTATTTTTAGTTATATGTGGTTTTTAGAAGGCGACCCTCTACGAGCATTTTTTAGGGATTTTATTTGTACCGCGTGGAGAAGCGGCGAGGCTTGAAGCTGTCTGTGGGTCTTCGTCACCCAGTCATCTTCAGTTAGAGTTTAAAGATCAGCTTAGGGGTAGTAGTTTAAGAGTCTTGTTTACCCTTATTTATTGTCCGCTGTATTGTATTATGTATCTATATGGAATAAATGGTGCCGCTATGTTAGTTTAGACATAGTGTTTGGTTTATATTCTAAAACTTTTATTCGTGAAAACAATTTATAAAAGAGGCATTGCATTCCGATCGCTATTTTGGAAAAGTTTTACTCTGATTTAATTTAAGGGTGATCGTGAATGTTTTATTTCAAAGTCTTTGTTGTTTTACAAAAAAAAAAAATTTGCTACTTTTAGCCTTTGAAAATCGGGGTGTTACATAAGTAGCGGACAAAAGTATTTTGATAAATTCATAGGGTGCGTGAAAAAATGGGTAGGGTGACAAAGAAATTCTCTATTAACTTTATTGTTTTTTGGACCCATTATATGAAGACTGGAATCTAAATTTTCTATCTTATGAAATTGATACTTTTGATCTCAAATTATTAGAATTTTTTTGAAACGTTAAAGTTAACAATTAGTTGTTAATATTTGTATGTTTTTATCCTCACCAGGATTTGAACCCTGAAACTTTTAACTCCTACACTTTGAATATTCAACTTCTCAACCTCTTTAACTCTTAAATAAAACCAGTTGAGTTATCTACCTCACCAGCCCCGTTTTTGACATTTTATGGGTCTTAGGTTAAATGTGAAGAAAATATTATTTCATTTAACATAATAGAATTATTAATATATTGTAATCATTTTGTACGAAACAAAATACATAATAATAGTTCTGCAATATATCAAAAAACTTTTTTTAGTTGAAAATTCATAAGTGTTTTCTTCGAGCATTTTGAGATTCAAAATTATTTATAATCACATAAACATGAAGGTTTTCCTACGTATCATTCTCTATTGATAAAGTTGTATGATATCGAGTAGGTTTTAATCAACCTCAATTTTAAAACTTCTATATCATGTCGTTCTAAAATTATTATTAAAATTTCATATGGACCAAACTTAAATGAATGTTGTTTACTAATATATTTTTTTTAAAAGAATGTGATTTATAGTGATAAAAAAAACTTATTTAATCATAATTTTTAATAACATTAGGTAAGTATATATATAAAAAAAAGCCCCCTCAATTAAGGGTCTTAGGCCATGACACCCATTGCCCACCCCCGAAGGTCGACCCTGTGCCTCACTCAACCTTATTAGAATATTAATATGGGCTTAGATATGGAACAACCATGACCTTGTAAAAAAAGGAACAACCATGAAGGAGACTTTTTAAGATGATTCCTTCTTCTTGAGCCCCCTGTATCTCACACGTGTCCCGAGCCTTTAAATAGAAAAAATGGGGGAAAACAGTTCACATCCTAGAATGTGAACTCAGTTCACAATCTAGAATGCAAATCTTATAAAATCGTATTTTTGTATCTCCCCCTTTCTTTGCCCCCTATTTTTAAGGATTCTAGAATGCAAATTGACGCTGCATTCTAAGATGCGAACTGTTTTTTTTAAAAAAAATTGGCATCCCCTGAGTTTGCAACATAAGAAAAGAGACAGTATTTTTAAAATTTTGAAAGGCGAACAAGAACTTTCAAGAGACACAATAAAAAAAAATTACTTTCAAAATTGTCTGCTAAAAAGCATGTGTATACCATTCCTTGGCCCGCTATATTGCCAAGAAAGCCCATCTTCAAATTTAGACATAATAAATGTTGGATAGTGTTTGGAATTTTTATGTCATACGTACCTATTTATTATAGAATTATATGAAATAAAATATTGATTTTAATATTCAATAATTTTAAAATTAACTTTAAGAGATATTTTGAAGGAAAAAAGAGAAAAGCTCCTTATGGGTTTGTTTACCATAATGAAAATAATTTTAAAAACAATAGTAATAAAAAATTAATTTTTAGAGAAGCTACTTAAAATACATTTTTCATATTCTTTTAATAACAGTAATAAACGATGAAAATTTCTAAAAGTAAATTTTTTCACAAAAAAATCTAACAATTCGTCTCCTAAGTTATGAAGTACATATTGATTTAGCGGACCATTGATATCTTATTCATACTGACTTTAACATGGCCTTCATTTCTTTATCTACAAAATTCAAATCTAAAATTTTGATCGACCGACTGATTACTTGCATCTTCTTGGTGAGGAAATATCATATATATAGTCTCAAGCACGGGTTTCCTTCCATGAAATCCCCCGATGTTCCTCCAATGTATAGATTTATACGGCACAAGCTATGGTACATAAGCTATGTTTATGCACCATGCATAAATACCCCAAATTGCTTAGCGCATTCCTCAGATTTCTAGCGCACCTCCCAGATTGCTTAGCGCACCCCCTAGATTTTTAGGGGGTGCACTAAAAATCTGGGGGGTGCGCTAGAAATTTGGGGGTGTGCTAGAAATCCGGGGGGTGTACTAAACAATTTGAGAGGTACCTTGAGCAATTTTTATTATTTATGTATGGTGCATAAGGAAAAAGCTTATGCACCATAACCACTCCCGATTTATACCATTTACTATTATTTTTTATATTTAAATTCCAACCTTTTTACCTTTTTTATGGTTGGGATTTAGCTAGAATCCTCAATTGTCCATCTCATATAGTCTCAGACATCTATAGACTAATGTTTGAAATCGTTAGTCAATTCTAACAAGTAACAACGATGAATGATAATCTCTACTTAGACCATTTACAATGGTTGTGTTGAATGGGTGTTGAGAGTTGAAAAACCATTGTAGAAGGGTGTTGAATGAAGTGTTGAGTTGAGGTGGAGGGAAGAGGAGTTGAAGAAACTCAACTGTGTTGAAGCTGAAGCAGAGGGACGCGTGTTGCGTCTGGATTTGTTGCGTCCCGCGCGTGTAATGCGCGGCCCGACAGGGCGCGTGACAAGCTTGCGGCTGCGGAGAGAGAAAGATAAGCCAGACACGTGGCTTCGTGCGATTGGCCAGCGGGATTTTTATCTCATTTTATCTTTAAACTCAATTATTTCATTGCAAATTAATTTTTAATTTTTTTATTTTTATACCAAAATTCATGATTTTTTTTCTCTATAAATAGAGACTTGGTTCATTTGATTTGGACAACGAAAAAAAACCAAGTTTTTCACTCTCTTAATCTTATTTATCTTTCTATTAGTGTTTAATTTGAAGTTTTAGTCTTTTTTTTTAGTGAAATGGATCCCAATAATAATTTCAACACCCAAAATTCTTCTAATAATCCAAACAATTATCAAAATCCCAACAATTTCCAAAATCCCAACAATTATCAAAATCCAAATTATTATCAAAATCCCAACTATTATCAAAATCCCAACTATTATCAAAATCCAAATCAATTTTCCAACCAACATCCTCCAAACTTTCATCCATATTATGGATCTATGACGGGAAATCCATCTCAAGCACCCCCGTTTAATGGTTATATGCCGATGGTTAATGAAAATTTTCCGAGTGGTGGTGCACCTGAATTTCCCGGGTTTTCAACACAAATGACCATTGGTGGAATGACAGCCGCTAATGAAGACACTCCAAATTCAGTGGAATCAACTCCTAAGAGCCGAAAAACCCAGCAACCAGCATGGAACACTGAACAAAATTTGGTGTTAATTAGTGGGTGGATTAAATTTGGAAGTGATAGTATTGTTGGTAACAACCAGAAAGGTGAAACATTTTGGGGTAAAATTGCTGAGTATTGTAATGAGCATTGCTCATTCGATCCTCCGCGTGATCAAAATGCATGCCGAAACCGTTTTAATTATATGAACAAAATAATTGGTAAATGGGTTGCTGCTTATGATAAAGCTATGCGCTTGAAAGGAAGTGGTTGGTCGGACAATGATGTTTTGGCAAAAGCGCAGGAAATATACGCGGGTGGAAAGAATGCTCAATTTACTTTAATGGCAGAATGTGACGCTCTTCGTGAACAACCACGTTATAGTAGTCAAGTAGGAGGAAATAATGGCTCAGAAAGTAGTGGATCTAAGAGATCTCGCGATAGTGATGCATGTGGCTCAAGCACTATAGGATCTAGTGGTCATCCCATGGGTAGGGAGGTAGCTAAAAAAAGGGTAAAAAGAAGAGCAAGGAAGCTGCCTTGGAGAATTTCAACAATGAAATGTCTTCTTTCAAACAATTCAAGGAGAAAGAGCTTGAACGATTGAACGAGTTAAGGGAGACGCGACAAGAGGCTAACCGCTTGAAGAAAATGGAAATGTATATAAAGTTAAGTTCCGAAGAGCATCTCAATGATCGTAAGAAAGAGATGTTGAAAAAATTGGAAGAAGAACTTTTTGGTAATTAATTTCAAGCAAGTATTTGTCAGTGTATTGTTTGGTTTAATTATTGTGTTTCAATATGTCAGTGTATTGTTTGGTTTAATTATTGTGTTTCAATATGTCAGTGTATTGTTTGGTTTAATTATCGTGTTTCAATATTGTATTTCGAATCCGTCAATGGTCCACCACTCAAATCCAATCGTTATCTGATAATTAACTCTATACAATAAATATTTCGAATCCGCCAATGGTCCACCACTCAAATCCAATCGTTATCTGATAATTAACTCTATACAATAAATATTTCGAATCCGTCAATGGTCCACCACTCAAATCCAATCGTTATCTGATAATTAACTCTATACAATAAATATTTCGAATCCGTCAATGGTCCACCACTACATTTATATATAGGGACTCATACATCCATTTATGTACCAATATCTCAAATCTCATCCAATCTAATTCTAATATCACAAAAAATGGATCCATCAGAAGATCAGTTTGATTATTTTGATGTCGAAGCTTATAAGCAAAATCTTGAAATTGAAGAAGCTTTTATGACCAATCGATTTAGAGAGCATCGAAAGAAAATATTGGAAGCTTATGCACCTCGTACTAGAAAATATATCAACAGAGATCATGCAGCGGCAAACCAAAGACTCATTGACGACTACTTTGCCACTGAGCCTACATACGACGATGCAATGTTTCGTCGTCGGTACCGGATGCAAAAACATGTTTTCCTTCGAATCGTTGGGGACCTTTCAAGTAGTGATAACTACTTCACCCAGCGAGTTGATGCAGCCAACAAAGAAAGTATATCACCCTTGGCAAAATGTACCACGGCGATGCGATTATTAGCATATGGTGTGTCAGACAATGCAGTCGATGAGTACATCAAAATAGGAGGTACTACAGCATTGGAGTGCTTACGTAGATTCTGTAAAGGAATCATACGATTGTATGAGCCAGTGTATATGAGATCACCAACCGAAGAAGACCTGCAAAAAATACTACAAGTTAGTGAAAGGCGGGGGTTCCCAGGGATGATTGGGAGTATTGACTGCATGCACTGGGAGTGGAAAAATTGTCCTAAAGCATGGGAAGGTCAATTTACTAGGGGGGATAAGGGAACCACAACGGTTATTCTTGAAGCAGTTGCAACTCATGATCTATGGATCTGGCATGCCTTTTTTGGATGTCCGGGAACGTTGAACGATATAAACGTTCTAGACCGGTCACCAGTGTTTGATGATGTGGAACAGGGAAAGACTCCAAGTGTGACCTTCTTTGTGAATCAACGTCTCTATGATATGACATACTATTTAGCTGATGGTATCTACCCTTCTTATCCAACTTTCGTCAAATCAATTAGACTTCCTCGAAGTGAACCCGATAAGTTATTTGCTCAAAATCAGGAGGCATGTCGGAAGGACATCAAACGTGCATTTGGAGTGCTTCAAGCTCGATTTAAAATCATCCGTGAACCAGCTCGCTTGTGGGACATAGACGATTTGGGTATCATCATGAGGTCGTGCATCATATTACATAATATGATTGTTGAGGATGAGCGAGATTCCTATTCTCAACATTGGACCGATTTTGAGCAATCTGAGGAAAGTGGAACTAGTGCACCGCAACAACCATACTCGACCAAGGTGTTACCCGCTTTTGCAAATCATGTGCGTGCTAGATCCGAATTTCGTGATCCAAAAGGTCATCAAGAATTGCAATCAGATCTAGTGAAGCACATATGGACAAAGTTTGGAATGGGACGTGGTTGAAGATGATTTGTATTGTTTTATTGCTTGTGTGTATTATTGCATGTTAAATTATTTGTATCGTTTTAACTACTTGTGTGTCGTATTTTAATTTCAAGTTAAGATGATTGTATCGTATCAATTATTTAAATAAATTTTGTTTTTATTATAATTGCAATCGGGAGTATAATTTAATTTTTATCGATAATTTTTATTTTAATTTTAATCGATGAATTGTATCGTATAATTTAAATTTAAATTTTAATCGATAATTGTATTTTTATGTAATCATAAAAATTTAAATTTAAATAAGAATATGAAATAAAAAAATAGTGGGGTAGAGTGTAAGTGTTGAATAAAAAAATCATTGGAGAGGGTAGTGTGTTGAATGAGTAGGTGGAAGAAAGAGAAGATGATGTGGAGTGTAAAAAGTGGGTGTTTAAGGTGTTGAAGGTGGGTAACCATTGTACATGGTCTTAGATATAAAAGTTACAATATCATTACCGACTACTTTTAGTATATCCTTATTCTTTTAATCTACAAAACTCGAACCTAAAAGTTTGATTAACGATTCAAGTAAAGTTTCAAAACCATCATAATTAATTTTGGTACGTATATAACAACAACCAATGTGTTTTTATGTTCCCTTATATTTTTTTCCTAAGAAAAATTAATGACAATGTGGGCCAATTGGGCTCCCCATGACAATACTCCTGGAATCATTGTGAAAGCTAAACATCATTGTTTGGATATTAGGAACCAATAAGGACAACAAATGTTGAAGGTAGTTGGTAAGGCAGCTACATTGCCAGCAAGCCACAATAAGGATTCTCCATAAGGGACACAACACAAAGTAAGGTGACAAAACCAATTTCATTGGAAACTTTTCTCTTTCGAATCATCAATTTTGCTTTGGAAAAAGTTTGTAATCCAACCGAATCTATAACCGGTCCCTCCTCTTATTAGTTTCTTCCTTTGCATCTTTGAGTTGACCCTCATTGAGAAATGAGAACCATACATTGTGCACTTTTTCTTATTGGTTTTACTTTCTTTCGTATTTTCCATCATAGATTAAACTTAATTCACTTGAGATTATACATGGCAATAGGGCGGGACGGAGACGGTTTTTGTCATTCCCGTCCTTGAACATGAAGAGGAGTTTTAGTATCTATATGGTTTTTATCTGGCGTAGATAAAAAATAGAACTCTAACTCTATATTCGATCGAGTTTGGATATCTTTGTCATGTCTCATTTCTGCATGAACTTGTACCACTTTAGTATTTATTATGTAAAAATTGAGTTGGGATTCTCTCCATTTTTTCTCTTCATTTCCCCTCTCCATTACTATAGTTTTGAGTAGTTTTCAAATATATATTAAAAATAGTTGGACTCACCAAATGTCACATTATTGCATTTATATTTCCAAAATATTAGTAATGGTAAAAATGGAGAGGATAGAAAATGGAGAGAATCTTGACTCGTAAAAATTTGTCGTGAAAAAGCTATGATATGATGGAGTGGGGCAGAGTAAGAGTAGCCTAATGCATATGGATTATTTGGGCTTGGCCCACCTACTTCTTGGGTTATAACTAAGTGGAGTCTAGATTCTTCCACAAAACCTTCACAATAAATATCGAGGTTAAACGATGTATTTTACCAAAGAAAATTATGCTTTTCATTCGAAATCGAAGCATCAATATTCAATACAAAGTGAAAATAAACAAGGGCAAGCTATGATGTACTTCATTTGCAAGGAATAAGCCATAATATTTGTTTGACGCATAATATATACTTCATCCCTTCTAAAATATAAACAAAATTTGATTAATAAAAATAAATTTACTTAGTCCAAATTTTGAACTAAATAAATCAATTTTTCTAACTCATTTTTATTTATATTTTTGGACCGGAGAGTATAAGGCTTATTGGATAAAGAAAGAAAGAATGTCGACACTAATAGTCCGTTTGATTTGAGGGAAGGAAAGTGACAGAAAAAAAATTTATACAAATCAATGAATGAATCTAAACTAAAATTAGTCCAAATACATTTATTGATTTGCGTAATTTTCTTTACTCTCATTTTTCTTTCCTCCAATCAAACGGACTCTAATGATCATTCCAATGGATAATTACAAACTAAAGTCACACATTGAAAGACATTTGAAAGACCCGTAGTCTCCTCCTATAGTCAAATTCAGGGAGGAAGGGGCATCCAAGTCAAAAGGAGTAGATTGTTAACTTATGATGAGAGTTGGACCAAGAAAGTCTACCTTTAAAATTGATGCAAATATGCCAGTGGCATCATCTCAAAGTCTTTCATTTCTCTATTTCTGCATGCGACTTCCAAAATTGATGTTTTTTTTTCTTCTTTTGTTGCCAAAATTGAGGCAAACATCTCAAAGTCTTGATGTAGTTGAAATCCGTTTACGAGCTTACAACTTCCAACATTTTTATTGTCAAAAAAAAAAACTTCCAACATTTTTTTTATGCGCACCGGCCAATGGTTAAATTCGAAACCAAAATAATTGTGAGAAGTAAATTAGCACATTGATTATTATTAGGTTCTATTTGTGAGAAGTACTACAACATAATTGATTTATAGTTATTTATCAAATATAATTATGGTAAATAAAAATGATATTAGTACTAGTATTTCATTTTAACATCCTAGTATTTCATTTTATTATATTATATGATCTGTCTGTGTAGCTTTCTTTCAATATATAATAAGTTTTCATGATTCCATACATACTCAATTGGAGTTCCTTTTTGTTTGTTGTCTTCCCAAACGCTGTTTAGTTTGAAACAAAGCTAAGATAACGTGTAATTATAAATGATACTCCTATATAGTTAAATAGTTTCTCTATGGTGCAAACATGCACTTTGTAAAACATATATTGACGCAGCCGATGATACGGTGGAGCACCTTTATAAGTGGTCTACCATGGATAAGTGATCAATACTATTATAATGAATACGAATTTTGCAAAATTTACTGTTAGATTGAAAGTTTATATCATATAGATATAATCCATAAAAAAAATTTAGAAAAAAATAAAATCATTTGATATGTTATAAGCTATAAATTCATAAGCTACTTAAAATATAAATTATAAACTTGTGATAAAAAAATCCATACCAAACATGGAACAAAGAAGTTAAAATATTTAATTTTTACGTTAACATGGATTTCTACCGCAATTTTTTAAATAAATCCATTGTCCTCCATGCCCAAATAAAGATTATTTTTTAGTTAAAAATATAGTATTTGATACGGTTAATTGTCATTACACAATTAATGATATCAACTTTAATTTTTGGTTTGCAAATTGTGATGCAAACCATCCACACTCTATTCAATTGCATAAAGAATCCTAAAACATTAAACGTATAGCTCACTTCACTTATATGACGTTCAACATTCATATTTCTATTTAGTGTGAAATTCTTACCGAATATTGCAAGATTGCAAAATTTTAGTTAAGCCAAAAAAAACATGTTTTATATTTCATGTAAATTGAATAAATTGTTTTAAATAGCGGTCGCAAATGCAATTGGATGATAGCATAAATTTCAAATTCACTACAAAGACATGGCAACCGCAGTTGAAACAACATTAACCACATTATCGACAATTTGTTAAAACGCAAACCGCAATCACTATAGGTATGGTTTGGTGTTGGAGAATAACTGAACCAAACTGTTTTTAAAATTTATAATAACTAAATAACAAAACGAATTGTTAAGTGGTTCGGTTTTATGGTTTTAAATCAAACCATAATTAACTTTTCACTAAAAAATTCGAACCATTAAACCGAGCCAAACTGTTAATTATGAACTGAACCGAACTGTTTCAGTTTTGGTTTTAAAACTAGTTATGGTTCAATTTTTTTTTTATTCAGTTTAGTTTGACGGTTTGGTTATTTTTCCCCCCACCCCTAACAATTTTAAACATAGCAAAAAAAAAATATGAATTTCCTAAGTAACATTAAAGTACCAATAAAAGTTGTTTATCCAAAATAACATTACCAGTACGTTACAATTTTAAATATACAAAAAAGAATTTAAAATTCCAAAATAACATTATAGTATCGGTAAAAGTTGTTGATCAATAATAATATTACAACACCAAAATAGCATTACAGTACAAAAAATAACTACAACTTGAAATTCCATTAATTTGGTGGACTGACTTGATAATTAGACTATGTATATTTGAATATAATATAAACTTAATGTGGTATTGAAATATAATAGAAGCTTAATGCACTACAAAAAAATATGATTTTTTGCAACAACTTTTTTTGTTAAAAGTTGTTACAAGTCGCTGGCAAAACTACCCAAAATAGTTTTGCCAGCGACCTGTAACAAAAAAAGTTGTTGCCAAAAATCATATTTCTTGTAGTGATGCGGTTTTAGCGGTTAACCGCGGTTTTAGCGGTTAACCACGGTTTTTGCGGCTCGTGATTTCGCGGTTTGCGGTTCAATAAAAAAGTCATCCAAATACATCCAAACCAAATGCGGTTTTCGGTTTGGATTAGTTCAGTTTGTGATTTTACTTTTGGTTTGGTTCGGATATAATCACTCCTACTAGCGATCACAAACCATAGTTAAATAACCAAACAAAGTTAGGGATAGACAAAAGCCATCAAATCATGAACATGTTAACATATTGGAAGGGATGGGGTACAAGTATGTAGGCCAATTTAATCTGACTGATCATCACAGACTCTAAATTAACATAGCACCAAGCAAGCAACAAACAAGGGTTCCATTATAATGTACATATGTGTGGACCACAAAGATGGATCATGAAACATGCAGCTTTATCTGATGCTGAAAACCCCCCAAAACAAGCAAAGCATCTTATACGTGTATTGGTAATGGGCAAGGTTTGGACTAGTTAACAAGCAAGCTGTCTACAACAAAAGTATATCCTGTGCTACTATATACTTGAAACATCAAACACTCCCTATTGTGTTTTTTTATAGTAAAGCTTCCAAACTAAGCACGTTTCTACTTCTTTCCCTAAGTAATCAACCAAGTCCCCCCTTTAGCAGCATGCATTTTAAAGCTGACCCATAAAGCTATTTAGCTATAGCAAGTTACATTCATTACTTGCATCTTCTTGGTGAGGTAATGTCTTGTATGGTCTCTAACATATACTATAGACCAATGTTTGAAATTATCATTAGTCAATTCTAACAATGATGAATGAAAATCTCTATTAGATAGCACTTGGCACTACATAGTTGGTTACTAGTTAGTTATACTTGGTGCAATTAATTATCTAATTAAGTATATATCAATACACTTTCCATCGTGCTTATTAGAGTAGCACGTAATATGGTATCATAGCATATCTAAGATTTGTTGTGTCATCGGCAATTAAATTATTGCTATCGATTTCTTAGGTTACTTTTTAGATGTCCAGTCATGATCGTCAGAATGTGTATTAAGAGTTTTACATTAAATGAGATAAGATTTTATATAAATTTATAATTGGGAGGAACCTTCTTTTTATAAGATAATTTTGTAAGAATTAGTTAGTCCATATAAAAACCTAATAAAAACCTACTAAAGAAGTAGAATCTATCTTTTTTAAACTAGTCGATTGTTCTTTTAATTATCTATCTCTGAAAATAAGAACACATAATTTTGAATCGATTCGACCAAAACAAATAATAATGATAAAATAGAGTTATTATTTTTTTAAAAGGCACTAGTTAGTATTTTTCAAATATAAAAAGTCCTTAGTCTTCTACTTTATAATTGTGACATCATACATTGTCAAAAAATCTAAACAATTTTTAAGTATAGGTCTATTATTATAAATCAAATATAACACTTTGCTACCATTTTAGCAATCGAATTGATCATAACTAGTACTATTAACTAGCTTGTTACATATATTACTTTACTTTATAACTTTATTGAATTAAGTAGTACTCCACCATCTTATACAGTCAATTAAATTCAACAAGTCAACAAGTTTACCATGATTGTGATGAAGAAGAGAACTGACATAACA
Organism: Trifolium repens; assembly: GCA_030408175.1. NCBI lineage: Eukaryota > Viridiplantae > Streptophyta > Magnoliopsida > Fabales > Fabaceae > Trifolium > Trifolium repens. The sequence goes on along the minus strand of CP125844.1, from coordinate 21,543,515 downwards.
GAGATTCTAGGGATCCTAATAGATTCTCTACTCCATTTTCTCAAAACTAGGGGTGAGCATCGGTTGGGTTCGGTCGGATTCGGGCCGAAAATTGTAAAACCGATAAAAACCGCGGCCTCTTAATTTGGACCCGATTCCGACCGTCTACATCTTCGGTTTGTTCGGGTTCGGGTTATACGGGTGACGGGTATAGCGGGTCGGTTTAAACGGGTTACATTGAAACTTTGTTGTTACATCTAAAATTTCATTGATTAAAAAAATATTATTCTTCAAATAGTTCAATATTCCGTACACACTGCAACAAATGATACAATAAAAATGATGAGATGCAATTATTTTGTTTCAAATTTGTTAATCCAACGACAATAATAGATAGTAGATGAGAAGTAAAAATTAATATAAATCTAGAATATTATCTTTCACATCTCTTTTATCAACATATTACAAGCATAAACTTGTAAAATATAACATTTTTCTTCTCTATCAAAGATAGAAAAAACTAACAAAGCGAAGAGTATAAGAGATTAAGAGGTGCTCAAAACTGAAAAAATAAATAAATTATATTTTAGTAATTGTTCGGTCGGTTTCAGTTATGAATAGATAAATTTTAGAGACCCGCACCCGCCTGTATATAACCGTTCATGACCGATTTTTCACAATTGTTGACCCGAGACCCGACCCGCACCCGACCGAGTGCTTTCGTATGTTGGCGGTTTTGTCGGTTTCGAGTTGGGTTGCGGGTTCGTGCTCACCCCTACTCAAAACTCCATTGATGGTAGTAGTTGGAAAGCTGAAAAAGAAAAGTCATGTCCCTATTGTTTTCTATTTTACATCTTAATGGATATAGCTTGGTTTTTAACTTATAGAAGAGTAGGGTTGGTCAAAATGGGAAAGATAATTATTTTCAAAGTAAATATCAAATATAGAACGGAAAAAAAGTAAGAGAAAGAAAACAAATTTCATGTCATCAACAATCATCACCACAAAGGCACAAAAGGTTGAAATTTTGAGTTAGTATTAATTAAAGAAACAATTTAAGCCGTTTGTTGATTTATTATCCAACGGTTTATATGGACTGACAACATTAACGGTAAAAAAATATTGGGAAATCCAGGAGGGTAAGGTAGAAAAATGCCAATCTCTACCTGGCTCAAATCAAGAACATATATAGATATATACAATTTCTTTCAAATGAAATAATATTACATTAATTAATAATAAAAAAGTTAGGATTTTTTTAATCAATGTGAGTGTAAAAAATAATACTCTCTCGATCGCTTATTAATGTATGTTGAATTTAAAAAAAAATTAGAAATTGTACCGACAATATAAAATATTTTACTATATATTATCCAATATCAACCATGTAGGGCATGTTTGGTATCATGGTTAGTATATCAGAATTAAAATTAAGGTGCCTCGCCGTAATTCTAATACTCACCATGATACCAAATAAAGGCATATTATGCTAAATTACCACACTTTAATAATATGATGTGGAGAAATAGTTGATTTTATTGGTCGTGTATGTAATAACCAAAAATAACCAAACCATTCAAAAAATATTTCTCTAACATGAATTTAATTACCTCACGCCTGGGTTTGAGTCTACCAACTTTAATTCCCCAACACAGAAGAAAACATGGATAAATTAATAGTAGTGTACTGCTCAAATTTAATACAAATCACATGAAATAAACTAAAATATTAATTAGTGTACAGTTTCTTGCATCATCCACAAAATGATGAAATGAAAATTTCAACTATTGAAATATAATACTAACAAAATCCATGAGATAAACTAATATATATATATATATATATATATATATATATATATATATATATATGAGAAGTGCTAATATCACACTCTCAAACACACTCCTTTAACACACTCTAATAATATGATGACACCTCACCCCACTTTCTATTTTTATTTTTTTAAAATAAATTTGAATTTAATTGTTCTTCTTCTCCAACAAAAACATGGGGTGATGTGTCATTATATTATTGGAGTGTGTTAAAAAAGTGTGTTTGAGAGTCTGATATTAGCATTTCTCTCTCTCTCTATATATATATATATATATATATATATATATATATATATATATATATATATATATATTAATTGGTGTACTGTTCCTTGCATCATCCATAAAATGATGAAATGAAAATCCCAACTATTGATAATACTAACAAAAATCTGGTTTCGAAAATATGTGTCACTATATTATCAATTTCTCGTTTCAAAACATAATGAGTAAAGAAATTACATACATTATTGAAATCTACAAACATCTAGAAACTAAACAAACATATCTAAGCAATATATTTGCAAACATAAAGGAACTTAAGGAGAAAAAATAAAACTACAAAGAAAAACTGAGAATGCTAGCTTGAATTATTTTTTTTAAACATTCGATAGAGATGGTAAATGTATGTTTAGACATTGGTTGGCCTAAATTTGACACTATGATTTTGATAAAAATTATATTTAAATTTTTAGCAAAATTATACTATTATTGCAATTTTGTTAAATTAACCACAAATTCAAACAAGCATTCACTAAGTGCATGCTTAATTTTGCTTTAAAATTTTTCAAAATCAAAGTGGGTCACGCATGTAAAATTTGTCAAATTCATTGTGATTTCAAACATTCAATCATACTCTAGCTAGAAGGAAGAATTTTGTCACTGTTCCAGGTGTATAGAAGGATCCAAAAATGTTTTGGTGTTAGATGAAGAAGCAAAAGAAGAAGAGACAAGCAAAATACATAGAGAAAGACATGAAAAACGGAAAATGCAGGTGTATATGTGCTAAAACAACATTGATTCTTTCGAGAGAACAACTGTCATAGGATAGAGAGAAAATATCAATATCAATATATAGACAAACAAAATTAATATAGAGGGGTCATCTATTTTTAGCTTCATGCATATAACCATAACATAACCTTAACCATGTCATCCACATTCCAATTCTAAAATGCATTCACCTCCAAGAACATGTACATTGTACACACACAAAACTAATTAATGACCAAAAGTCTAATAAAAAATTAAAATCAAATTAGTTCATCAACAATAATAAGATCTTCTAATTTAAATTAAAGTACTAGAATCTTACTTAATTACCTAAACTTTAAAACACTAACACAAATTAAGTACCATAAAGATAAATAAATATATATAATATAATATTCCCTTCCATGCCACTTCCCTCCCACCACCCATTTCCTCAAATGACAAAGGAATAAAACCCTAAGAAAGAAAATTTTCAAATTTTATTATATGGGTTTTTGTTTTTGTTTTCATTGTTCTAGGGCTTCTTACCAAGAGTGTGTTTGTTGTTATGCATCCAAACTTTGAGAACATGACGCTTAACACCACTTTCATTGCAAAACTCTTGTACCAAACCTTCATCATGTTTCTGAATTCTCCAACCCAATTTCTCAGCTAATTCCAACATCTTATCTTTCTGCTCCGGTGTGAATTTTGTTCTATGTCTCTTCTTACTCGATCCACCACCACTCGGATTCGAAACATCTTCTTGCTCCTCTCTCGTACTTTGTGTCCCTCCACCTCCACCGGAAGTTGACGGCAGAGCTAGTGTCCCCGTCCTCTGCTGTCCAGAAACGTGTAAATACCCAGCTGGAGTTCGGTAATAAGCCGCAAACTGCGGCGGAGGTGGTGGGTGATGACTATGATGTGTCAACAAAAAAGGGTCACCACCAGGGATATCCGTTGTCTCTTTGCGGTGGAAATTACGGTGACAGTTACAAGCAGCACATTTTAACGATTCCAAACTTCCTTCATTTCCTGCTGGCATAAACTCGCCGCAACCGTCGAGAGCATGACCACCAATTCCGACAGCATGATTCTTTAAACATTCTCTATACCTTGATTTTCCGTTTCCGACACCGATGTTACTGTTTCCGTTGTTGTTGTTGTTGTTAAGGATGATGTTTCTGAGTGGCTGAGTCATCATGATAGGTTCAGTTCCACCTGGCATCTTAACTCGGGATGATGAGTTAGGTAACGAGTCGTAACTCGCACATAACTCTTCCTCCTCATGTTCCTCTTGATCTTCAAAATCCATTTTCGTAGCGAAAATTGGAAGCAATTAATAATTTGAGGTGAAACTGAAACTGAAAGAAGAAAGAAAAAAACTAAAACTAAAACTAAGGAACATTCACTTTCACTTTCGTTGTTCAAAGGAAGGTTTCAATTTTGTTCATTCCATTACATATGAATGAATATAACACAAATTGTTTCTATGTGTTGGACCATTTGATGATGACCTTTTACCGGCTATGACCGGTTACATGGTAACTTTTGGTTTTTAACTAAGGAGATGAATGAGTAAATTAAACTGTGAAAGTTTTAACTTTTTTCACTTTTATGGGGACAATAGTACTCTGCTCTGGTTGTAGCAGAAGTATGAGCCAAAGGACGAATCACAAAAGAAGAAAACGACAGAAACAAATAATAAACCAGATATTGTTTAATTAATGTGCTCCCTTCGTCCTAAAATATAAGCAAAAGTGAGTTAAAGAAAATTGATGTATTTAGTTCAAAATTTGGACTATATACATTCATTTTTGTTGACCAACTTTTGCTAAAATATATTGTTTTTCCCTTCTTTTTTTTTGACAATCAGAACCTTATATTATTTCATTGCTTAAAATAGAGGTAATACAAATAGGTATACTTTCAAAAGTACAGCGACGAGGCCAAGAACAAGCCGCCCTAGCTAAGGTATGTGCAGCTAAATTCGCTTTACGCTTCACAAACCTAACCAAAAACAGGCCGCCCTTTTTCTTTTTAATAGTAAAAAAAATTCGTAACAGGTTTTAGTGCATGTCCAACTTTGATATCAAAATTTAGACTTTAATTAAATTGAAAGAGACTCATATTATCTCATTAAATTATAAGAGATTCGTGAAGTCTTTCACAACAACACCAAAAATAATTATGTGATGATTTATAGAAGATCAATATATACAAAAATATTTGCTTAAAAAATTATGTTAATGTTTTTTTTAAAAAAATAAATAAAAGATATTCATTCATTCAAATCGGTAGAGTACATCAGATTCAAATACAAATTCAGTACCGCTAAAAACAAAAAGGATGAATCTGCGAACAAGCTCACAGCATCCAAGTTAATAGCATAACATAGCATATTTATGCCTACAAATAAAGTGATTGAATTAAAGTAACCGGAATGTCTATGCTTCCGGATCTGCATCGTTGACGAACTTAATCAATGTGTGAATCAGTAGTTGACCGAAGTTGATCTGTCGATTCAATCAAACAAACACCGCAACAAAACGGGACAGCAAACAAACACCACACAAAGACGAGATATCAAACGACGTCGCACTGAGACGACGAAAACACACAAAAAAAACACAAAAGAAAGATCTAATATATGTGATAATCACTTATTTATGTTAATGTGTGTATCCCTTACGTTTTAAATTATAAGCAAAAAATAATAATTTCACACTATTAAAAAAAAAACATATTGTTAAAAGAAAAACAAAATATGATAATAAATTTTGAGTATAAATTTTTTTATGTTTTTTTTTTGAAATAAATTTCATAGAAAGATGTAAAAATATTTTTTTATTGGTTATTAATTATGAAAAAAATGAAAAAGAAAATAAATTAAATGCAATTTGTATTTAAGTTCATGATAATAAGAAAAAGTCAATTTTAAAAATGGAAAAAATTGTTTTTGAATATAATTTGGACAACGAAACTTAATTTTTTTTTGTTTATAAATCAAGACGAATAGAAAGTATATATATTTATATAAAAAGAAAATAATAATTTTGGGTGGGACATGGCCCAATTGGGTCCATGAGAAGCTTTGCCTGTCTCATTAGTCCTATACAAATTTCTTACAATGACTCTGTTTGGTAAAAAATAGCGGAGGATTGATAAGCTAACTTATAGCGGATGAACTTATAGCAGATAGTTTATAAGCTAGCTTATAGCAAATAAGTATAAGCTAGCTAATTGAATTTGTAAATTAGTGGTTGAACTAGCTTATAAATATAAAATGACATAAGAAAATATGTTTAATTAATATTTTTATTTTTTTCAAGTAAGATGATAGGGTAAAATTGGAAGATATATCATTTTTATTTTACATTAAACTAAATTTTATTCACATATTAATTGTAAACATTACTTTTTCTTATGGGTTTTTTGGTATGTTAATCAAATATCATTTGTGTACAACTTGTGTGATTAATTCCTTGAGTCTTGTGTGATTGACAACAAAATCTTCATAACAATTTTAACACTACACATGCTCAAGCTCAAGTTTGAACCGAAATATTGATTAAACTGAAAGAGACTCGTGTTATTTTATTCAAGCGCTCTTGGGCAATTAGTATTGATGATGTTTATGATACCTTATATTTCTGCCACGCTCAATAATTTTTTCTGGTTCCATCCCTGACTATAGGTTTGCATGAAGAAGAAAGATTTCACGTTTCTGTGTTTTTTTAGAGAGAGATATCGAATAAGGTTGATACCATGTAAGATAATGCAATGCTTACCTTTCTCATTCATATTAATAGAATATATACATCAATGTGTAATGTTTAATCAACTATGATATTTATATTTATGATGCAACATAATTACAAGAAACTAATTATATCGAAATATTCTATTCTATCATGATGCACCAACTCTACAATTTTCAACTTCTAAAAAATTACCATCGAAATAAAATAAGGACTTGAGAAAGACAATATACTTGACATAGATCAAAACATATTCAAAATTAATTTTTTATTTGCAAAACAATAATTTTTTTTCTATTGTAGAGAGATAACTAATCTCTATATCGAAAAAATTACTGGACATACAATGCGAATTCTCGTCTTTCAATTAATTTTTCTTCATATCCAAATTCTCGTCTTTCAATTAATTTTTTATTTGCAAAATAATAAATTTTTTCTATTGTTGAGAGATAACTAATCTCTATATCGAAAAAATTATTTGACATATATACAATGCTATTTTTTTGGGTCAAGTAGCCTAATGACTAGAAATTCACTCTTTAAAGTGAATAAATAGGAGTACCTGGGTTCGAATCCCAGCCCCTGAATATTTCATGTAATGTTCCTTACCAAATGAATTATGCTCACAGAGAAAGATCTTTTATATTTTTAACTTGTTGCATTGTTAATTAACTTCTATTATCTTGTTGCATTGTGAAGATGTCATTGATTTTCTCAACAATGAATATTTTAATTAAAAAAATATATATCGGAGGAGATTAACTGTAAAGGTAATGATACAACAAGATTTTGTAATGAATGCTAACTTGAAGTGTAACAAAACAACTTTGAAATTTAAAGATCCATTTAGCACCTAAAAATGTAAAGGATCTGACCGTTAAAAACGTAAAATTTAAAAGATTTTTAAATTAATTTATAGGTTTATATTGTAAAAAATATACATTTTAGATAATATTTCTTTCTCACGAATTTATAGTTTATTTTTACTAGATTATAGCTTATAATCTTAGATTATATATTTATAACATTTTCTCCAATAATTTTGTTTATTTTTTATTTTTATTTTTTGATAATGATTAATTTAGTTTAGGCTAAATTACGGTTTTGGTCCCCCTATTTTGCTTTTTTCACGGTTTTAGTCTCCCTATTTTAATTTCAATCAATTTTAGTCCCCCTTATACAGTTTTGGTCTTATGTATCATATTTTTAACGACGTGGCAAACACAGTGCTGATGTGTAAAAATCCACATGTATTAACATTTTTTTATGTCACTAATTATATATATTTTTAATTTAAAATAAAAACACAAATTAAAATAATAATAATTACAAAACAAAAAAGAAAAAGAAAATCAGATTGTTATTGGTTAATTTTATAAATAAAATAGAAACAAATTCCTAAAATCGACCCTAATCGAACTCGACCCAGTCAAAACCGTTCTTCATTGTTGCTCAATTATTGTTTGATGAGTTTTCTTGGAAGCACTGCTTTTTCTTCACATCATTCATCTTCTTCAACAAAGACAAAACGGCTTCTTTAGCATCATCTGTCATGTTCTCATCAAACTAGTAAAAACAATCACAACCCTTTTTTCCTTGTAATTGAAAGGAAAAACTTTACAATCAGAAATACATGAGAGAAAAAAAAAATCGAAATTTATAAGGAGAAGTAACCATACAACAATTTTCTAGCAACAATGACTTCTTTACCAACGAAAATTGAAGAAGAAGGAGAATAAAAAGAAGTGGAACAAGAACAATTGAAGTGGAATAATAAAAAGGGGAAAGAAAAAGTGGAACAAGGAAATTTGGGGATTTGAATGGTTCTTACTTCAATGGAGAGAATTAGATTTGGGGTCGATTGTTTCTATTTTAGGGTTATTGATTCTTATTTATGGAATCAAATAATAACTATTTGATTTTCTATTTTATTATATGTTTTATAATAATTGTTATTTTGTTATATAAATTTTTGTGTATTTATTATGAATTAAAATAAATTGAATTAGTGACATGGAAAGTGTCAATGGATGTGGACTCTGACACATCAGCATTATGTTTGCCATGTCATTAAAAATACGATATATAAAACCAAAATTATATAAGGAAAACTAAAACTGATTGAAATTAAAATAGGAGACCAAAATTTTAATTAAGCCTTTAGTTTATTTTACAAGATTACAACGCATTCAAAAAATTTACAGTACTGTATATGTTTGGAAACATAACAAAATAAGCCACGGGGCAAGTGGTGGTGAGGGAAATCCAAAGACAAAACAGTACAGTGAAACTGAAAGCCTGTAAGCTAATTTCAGGGTGACTGTTTCCATACTTCACGCATTCCCCCGTACCTGTAACAAACTGACGCCGATGTGACCTGTTCACGGTGGCGCGTGGAGTGGCGCGTTAAGTAAAAGGATCAGATTATTTTTCCGTTTGTTGGTTCCAACATAGGAGGAATCAAATGGGAGTACGTAGTAAAGGGGATAGATGATGATGTGCTTGGTGTGGGGGTACTACATTACATAGTAGTAGACACTACTAACAGCTTACCATGGCATAGGTGTAGAGGAGATAGAGGAGAGGGACACAAAAATTCATTCATAGAATTTAGTTGAATAATATAGATTAAATAAGTTACTTTTTCATTCATTCTATTTTTTTAGTATATTTTTTGGTTTAAATGCAGTCTTACCCTCCTTTATTTTGAATAAATCGAAATTTTATCCCTCTTATTTCACTAAAGTAGCAATTACTCTCTCTATATAACTCCATATTTATTGGAGTTTGATTCTGTGGAAAGTTAACTCGATTACGGTCATTTTGGTACCTTTTTTAGTTTTGTTGAATTTTTGATGTATTTTGGCTCTATTTAGTACTACTTCCGTTCCATTTTATTACAGCTATTTTGATTAAAGGGTATTATTCACATATCATGCTTTGACCATACTTTTTTAATGATATATAGATATAAATATAAGTATATAAGATCTTGTTTAATTTATTTTGACGAGTATTTTCAAAATATTCAATTTTTATAATTTTTACTAATAGAGAATTAAAAATATTAGTGATCAAAATCGTGCATTGGCATACGTGCAGTAGTCAAACTAGTTTTTTTATTTTGGGACGGAGGTAGTAAAATATAATGGATAGTTAATAAGTTAGCTTATAACGGATAGTTTATAAATCAGCTTTTAGTTTATAGCGAATAAGCTAGCTGATTGAATTTGTAGTGTTTGGTAAAATTAACGGTTGAACTAACTTATAAATATGAAATGACATAAAAAAGACATGTTTAATTAATATTTAATTTTTTTCAAATAAGGTGATGTTGGAACAAAGTTCACATGGGTGTGTGAATTGAAAATAAAATTGAGTCCCTTTATCGGGTACTAGAGCATACTAGTGTGTTGTAGCATACAAGTGTGTATTTTTGAAAATATAATTAAAATTAAGTCTTATCATTATTTGATTTAATTGTGATTTATTCTCCCTTATTTTGTAACCGTTAATTTATGGGAAATTAACTCTAATTGATGGCTACTTTATATGAGTGTTATGTTTGTTGAGAAAATAACCTAGTGAACATATAACACTACATGAGAGTGGCGGCTTAAAAAAGACAGAAAGGAAAAAGCACCAAAAAATCATTGTTTCCTAGAGAATTGAGTAAGAATGATTTATTGGAGGAAAGAACATCATCAACATAAAAGAACGAGGATGATGTTTGGTGACTGTGCCTAAATTTTTGAAACTGATATGTTGTTCTCTTAGTTTGAATTAAAGAGACCTTGTTTCTTTTAGCTATGATCATCATCCTCTAGTACATGTATGCCATATTTTATTTTATTTGAAATAATTGGTATGCAAGAGATTAATGTGAGGATAAAGGCTTACAACATGACACTAGATATATTTATTCTATGGTGTAATTTCTAAGTGCAAAGCATAAACAATTCTGGATTAAGAAACTCTTATATGATTGATGTTAGAGATGTAATTCTAGTATCAATGGTTTACTATGAATTTCTATCTTAGAATTCAATGCTAAACATGAACCTAATTTCTATGTAGAATTTAATTTTGATTTCTACATTGAGTTTGTTCTATTGATTTGTTAGACTTATATTTTTAACAAAAAAACTTCCATGTGTATCTATTTCTGTAGCATAAAAGGATGATTTATTTCATACAGAAAGTTAGTTAGATATGTTTGCATATTTCATTTGAAATTGGTGAATATATGAGAAACCTTATTATTATTAATTTGGTTTAAGAGTGATCAAGTAGGATCTGGATCCTCTCAATCTGTTTTTTCCATTGGATCCTGTCCATAGTACCAGAAAATAACTTCCCTGGAGCTCACCCAAATATGTTAGGGTGCCTGCTCTGATGCCAATTGAAATTCCTGGCACGCTATGCACGATGCTCTACCCGATGCTCTAGCACTCTATCCGGCCTAGCGCGTAATAATTTAACAGCACATAAAAGAAAACAAATAAAGGAGACAGAATATTTGTTAACCCAGTTCGGCGCAAACAACAACCTACGTCTGGGGGATACCAATCCAGGAAGGAATATCACTATAATAGTCCTAGTTCTAAGTCTACAGCAAACCACCCGTTTACAACTTAAAACCTAGGCCCTACCAATGACTCTTCTACCTAGGAACTCCTAGATATGAGATCCCATCTCACTCCCTAACAACCTTACAAACAGCAAGGATTTCAATAACTCAATTACACAAAGATTTGGAGACACACTCCTAAAACTACACACTCGTACCTAAAGGCTTAGAGTGTAAAACACCAAAAGTCCTAACTCCGTACTTCAAAGCTTAGGAGAAGGATCACACAATTACAACTCAAGAACACGTCCTAAGCTTGCATCAAGGTGACACAAGAAAGGCTCACAAAAATAACACACACGCAAAACCTAATTTACTAGTCAAAACATAAGACGGCGTGAACAACACCTAAATTAGGTTTAGCTCCTCCCTCATATATATAGCTGGTGACATGGGCTAAAGAAGATCTGAACCAAAATAACATCCAACTCACAAAATAAAAATAAACCATATCTTAAAAGATTAGATATGTTTTTAAAATAAATCTTCACAATAATTTCTAAACCAATCTTTAAACAAAAGATTTGTTTAGAAAATAAAGCCTTTCTTTTCGCACAAGATATGATTCATGAGAGAGAAATATAAATTCCATAAATAGGAAACGCGGATGCTTGGCGCGCAAGTAATACTTCCAGTGAGACGCTACAATGCTCTACTCAATGCTTGAGGCATCGTATCCAGCATCCTGCTACAGAGTTTATTTTACCAAAAATGCAGCCAACACCAAAGACTCAACAAGATGGATTCTCTATGTTGATTTATGGTGGTGGCCGTAAATGATGAGAGTGATTCTCTAGAGTCTAATAAGACTTGATTTTTAGTAGACTTGCTTCATGATTGCCAAATTAATGGTTGTAAATGATTTTTAGAAAAGAAAAAATTATAGATCTTTTCAACATCTTTTTTCAATCCCAAGAATAATATCCATAAGGCCAAATGGATATTAAAACTGTTTTTCTAAATAATGATCTGGAAGAAGAAATTTTTATGGAACAACCTAAAGATTTTGTAATTCATGGGCAAGAAAATTCAAGTCGATAAGGTATATAAGACTTTGCAGAGTCTTAAATAAGCCATAAGAAATTACATGAATAGTTTGACAATTTGATGATGTCAAATGAGTTTAAAGTGAATGGAAGTTAATCCATAATGGTTATAAATGAAAAAATCACATTGAAGTGTGAATTGGAAAAAAGTGGGATTGAGTCCCACATTGGAAAGAAAAATGAACAGTTTTAAAGGCAACTCACACCAGTGGAAGTTTAGTGTAAATTGTGACTGCTGCGAATTTACAAGCAACTTGCACCAGTGGATGTTATGTTGTTTTTTGTGTCATTTTTTGAATTTCAAAGGGTCTGCATTGGATTCTTGCTGACTCAACATCAGCTATAACCATTCTCCTAATTTAGTAAACCGAATAACGAGCATTGGTGTGCTATTGAAAGATTCATTAGATACCTTAAAAGGACCATGAATCTCAAATTTTCTGTTGTACCTGACGGATACAGTGATGTATATTGGAATACACTATCATTTGATTCCAAAAGAACTTATAGCTATATATTTATATTTATATAGCTAGAGAAACTGTGTTTTGAAAATCAAGGAAACAGGCCATGTTGGCTAAGTCCACTATGGAGTCTGATATGATAGCATTAGCGTCAGCTATTGAAGAAGCAAGTTGGTTGCTTGCTATTTGAAATTCCTTTGTGGAAAAACTTATGACAGATGTGTTGATCCATTGCAATAGTACCGCGACTATTGCATAAATTGAGAACCGTTATTATAACGGTAAGAGACGTCAAATGAAAAGAAAGCACAACACAATGAGATTGTTAGTCGCTAAAGGTGTTGTAAGAATGGGTCATATACACACTGATGAAAGTTTAGTAGATCCTTTGACGAAAGGAATAGCTAAAGATGAAGTCCATAATACATCCTAGATGATGGGACTAACGCCTAAATGAATTTCTCATGATGGAAACCCAACCTAAATGACTGGAGATCCCAAGAAATAGGTTCAATGGGTAATAACAAGTTGTGAAGAGTTAAAGTTGATCATGCAAGTATAAATAAGAGAAGCATGAATCCTGAAAGCGAAAGGATGAGATAATAAAACTCTTAATGAGATCTATACTTTGTATGAGTGGAGTACCGAGCTTCAGGAGTACTCTTGATAGACTCACCTATATGAATGTGGAACTTAGGCCGGTTCCTATGGAATTTTTGAGGCGGAATTCCTAGAGCGTTCATGAAACCGGGATACACGTGCAGGGCCATTAAAGCACGGGCTATAAAGATACACCTTAAGAAAAGGTTGTGTGCAGGTTTGAGAAAAATCCGAGATAGAGTTCAAGACAAGTGTCACTCTTACTAAATCGGACTCTTACTTGCTATGTAAAGGTTCAAGTCTTAGACACCTTTGCTTATGCACAATCTTTTAGAATCGTCCTACGATATTTTGGAATTTTCTTTTAAATTCAAGTGGGGGATTGTTGGAACAAAGTTCACATTGGTGTGTGAATTGAAAATAAAATTGAGTCCCTTTATCGGGTACTAGAGCATACTAGTGTGTTGTAGCATACAAGTGTGTATTTTTGAGAATATAATTAAAATTAAGTCTTATAATTATTTGATTTAATTGTGATTTATTCTCCCTTATTTTGTAACCGTTAATTTATGGGAAATTAACTCTAATTGATGGCTACTTTATATGAGTGTTATGTTTGTTGAGAAAATAACCTAGTGAACATATAACACTACATGAGAGTGGCGGCTTAAAAAAGACAGAAAGGAAAAAGCACCAAAAAATCATTGTTTCCTAGAGAATTGAGTAAGAATGATTTATTGGAGGAAAGAACATCATCAACATAAAAGAACGAGGATGATGTTTGGTGACTGTGCCTAAATTTTTGAAACTGGTATGTTGTTCTCTTAGTTTGAATTAAAGAGACCTTGTTTCTTTTAGCTATGATCATCATCCTCTAGTACATGTATGCCATATTTTATTTTATTTGAAATAATTGGTATGCAAGTGATTAATGTGAGGATAAAGGCTTACAACATGACACTAGATATATTTATTCTATGGTGTAATTTCTAAGTGCAAAGCATAAACAATTCTGGATTAAGAAACTCTTATATGATTGATGTTAGAGATGTAATTCTAGTATCAATGGTTTACTATGAATTTCTATCTTAGAATTCAATGCTAAACATGAACCTAATTTCTATGTAGAATTTAATTTTGATTTCTACATTGAGTTTGTTCTATTGATTTGTTAGACTTATATTTTTAACAAAAAAACTTCCATGTGTATCTATTTCTGTAGCATAAAAGGATGATTTATTTCATACAGAAAGTTAGTTAGATATGTTTGCATATTTTATTTGAAATTGGTGAATATATGAGAAACCTTATTATTATTAATTTGGTTTAAGAGTGATCAAGTAGGATCTGGATCCTCTCAATCTGTTTTTTCCTCAATCTGTCTCAACAATAACATCTCACCACAAGATTAATCTAATGGCAATATAATAAAAGCACACATGTTTAAAGAAACATACTGTAACAAAATATCATTAAAGAAAAAAAGAACTCTCCTTGTACAAAGAAAATCCAACGGTGACTGCAGATCCCGCAAGATTGTGGCGGTGGTTTCATACTACCTCGCAGAAAATTGGCATCGCATCCAGACTGAGAAATATTGGTTGTTCAACCCACATAGTATCCATTTTTTGGTTCCTTCTACGTGAATGTGTCAATTCACATGACATTGTGATGCAGAATTGGTTTCATCATAGCCAAAATGATTGAAACAAAACTTATAGTGAAACGATCAATACATAAAAAAGCAATTTATGTCTAATTAGCAATTTATGGAGAAAGGAAGTGTGATATGAATCGATCAAGACATAATACATCTTTTGCAATTGGTTGCTTCTAAAAAAATCTTTTAGAATTGGGCTACTGATACTTATTTTTGTCTTATGGTTCATGTTTCAATTCCATTTAAGAAAATATACATCAGTTAATATTCCCCTCTCGATGTTCACAGGGAAACAATTGATCTGTTGAAATTTTCTCCTAATTTGCAATTTTTAGGTTATGGTGTATTTCATGTAGAAAAGAGATATTACAATGTATTTTTGTAATGAATATATACTTTGATGCTTCCTTCGTTAGATAAATCTGACAATTAAGATTTAAAGTTGAGAGAGATTGAGACAAAAATGGATTGAGAGGATCCGGTTCCTAATCAAGTATCACTAGTTCCTTCAAATTTAGAATGGTCATGGGACCATAATCCCTTTGATTTAAGAATGGTCTTAGTTACCATATAAGAATGGTATTGTAGTACCATTATTGATTGATATTGTAGTATCAATACGGATATCGTAGTTGATTCATCGATTGATGTTGTAACATCAATTTGAGTGGTATTCTAGTACCACTGAATCACCGATGAATCATAGATTGATGTTGTAGCATCAATTCGAGTGGTATTGTAGTACCATTCAAGAAGGTGTATTTCTTGACCGATTTCTATAGTGCAGTAGAAAATTGGTATACAGTTGTAACTAGGCTGTTTTATCCTGGAGGCGGCGTGGTTGATAGTCTGCTTGCACAATTTTGGGCAGTGCCACGAAACGTCTTAAAGAGAGCGACCTAGTCCGCGACTCAACCCAGTAATTTCTTCAGTGGTTTATTTTCGAAAACTATTTTCAAATATAAAAAACAACAGGTGATAGGGTAAAATTGGAAGAAAAGATGATAAGCTATAAGCTATAAACTCATAAGCTACTTGAAACATAAGCTATAAGTTAGTAAATTAAGTTATAAGCTATTTTTTAAAAACTGTCACCAAACAGAGCTTTTAGCTTATAAGCTAAAAACTATATGATATTAGCTAAGTTATTTATCTTCCCAAACAAAGCTTTAATCCATATTATAGATCTAGACGGATCAAATATTCTATAAACTTAAAAAATAAATTTTTTCTTACAAGAAATAATAATTATAAAATGTTAATTTTAATTTATATATCGGTGAGAATATTCTTATAAAATATATGTAAAATTAAAGCTCCCGTCTTAACCGAAAAAAATAAAAAAATTAAAGCTTCCATTTATATTGGATGTCAAGAACAAATATTTCTTTTTTTTTTCTCAAATAAAAAATGATAGAACATTTATTTTTTATTTTCGCTCTCTGGTTTCTAGGGAAATGAGCCCTAGTAGTCCAAAGTTCAGAGAAATTCTAACATCAAGTGATTTCAGTCTCTTCTCAAATGCAGTTGCGGGGGATCGAACGTTCTCCCTACCAAGTCTAACGTCAATTACAACTAGACCAACTAATATTTGGTAGTGATGGAACATTTATGTGCATAATATGGTTGTTGTAGATATTATAATTACTATAGGTTTATAGGTTTAACGTAGTTTTCATTCTTCTATTTTATAAAATATATAATTTTTGCATGACCAATTTTTTTTTCATCTCTATATTATTAGTTTTTACGCGGTCAAGTAGTTTAGTGGTTAGAATTTCGACCTTTTAAGATGGATAAGTGGAGTGTTCAAGGTTCGAACCCTAACTCCTGCATATAAAATATCGATATCCCTACCAATTGAGTTAAGCCCGCAGAGATAATTTTGGTATTTCAATAATCATACAATTGACTTTGACACCACACTTTTAAGTTTCACAAAAACGGAAGGCATTAGGTTTCACTTATATTTGTAAGCATTGTGTTCGATGTCAATTTTTTCAACTAATGTGAGACTTTCCGTCTACGGGAAACATCACTAGTCTCTTATTGCTCCCATCTACAAGACTCTAATACAACTGTTGGACCTTGAGAGGAACCTTCGTTAAGTTAAATCAATACATTGAGTCTTGAGCAACTATACAAATAATTTTATTTTTTTAAAAAAACCATACAAATAAATTTAACACTACACTTTCACACAAAAACTTAAGTCTTAAAGCATTAAAGTTTATGAATACCATCACTTATATCTTGCTTAATTTTAACTCTTTTACTTATTATTAATGCACCGAATACACTATTTAACATTTTCCTATTTAAATCACACGATTTCAACATTACAGAAACATGGTGTTCCACGATTTTAACATTGGTGTTTTTTTAAATAAATAAAAAAGTGATGCGGCATGCATGGGATTCTGCAGTCTAATCACAGCAATTAAATTAACAAACGGCCCCCAGTAATGGATGCATAAAGGGGTTCCACGACTCCCTACCTTTGTTTGATAAGTAAGTTAGTACATGTACATTACAAACTCTTGAATTACAATTATGCAACTTATGACCCCTGCCCTTGGATTAAATAGCCATCAAATCAAACATGGTTGTCATATACTAGTACTTGATCCGTGCAATGCACGGGGGCCAATGCACGGAAGGCGATTTATATTTGTCATTAATAAAGCTAAATATTATAAAAAAAGACATTTGACTACATTTGTATAAATCATAGAAAAAAAATTACGAAGTATAAATTACAACAATATTTGTCAACATAAATCTTATAAAAACTATATACTCAAATATAACTTAACATTAAATTTAGTTATGATAAAAAAATTGTATAAAATTAGGTTAATAAAATATTATGAGATTTCAATTATCAATATTGTTACCTAAATTTAATATTATAGAAAACGGAAAACTTGATTAATACAACATATTATGATAGTGAAAATAATATATACAACATATTAAGGCCAGCTACCGTGTGTGTGAGGGACTTTTTTTATTTAACATGCATAAGATGTCTGAAGATAATCTTATAAATTTAAGAGATAAGATTACTCAATCATTAATTACAACAACAATATATACATATTTTATTGAATCCTTAATATATTCATATCATCCCAAAATATAAAATTTTACATATAGATTTGATAATAGAGCATCTTACATATATATTTTAAAAAACACATCAATGTTTGCTTAACAAAATACCAAATACATATTGAATAACAAAGTACCAAAGCTTGTTCATCCTGAATAGTCCTGTTAAATAGCTTAATAAAAGCATTATAATCTTCATCTTCATGTGTAGGTCGAAGATTATTACCATCTTACCTATATTCTTCCCTTTCAATATCTATTGATAACCTAATAATAAAGAAATATATACAAAATTTAAGTGTTATTACTTGACAAAAATCATTGACTTTCAAAACGGATGAAGTTAAAAGAAAAACACACCTTGATATCTTTTAGTCCTTTTCATATTAGAAAGGGTTAAAGGACAAATAGGTAGAGTTGAGACAGTTTTGAATATGAATCTTGCCTACAAAGTCCATGTAAATAACTCAATGTTTAGTGTGATAGTTAAAACAAAAGTATAGAAAACAAAAAGTTAAAGATTATACAACCTTGAAAAGCTACGGCCTTGGCAAACATCATAACGACAGCAACATTTTGGACATGTCCAGCTTCAAGAAAAGCATTAAGTACATCAACATATGCCCCATACAAATAACATTGAATTTTACTCCTATATATCATAAAACATATAAGTCATAATGTGTAGTACAAATTATGTTCAGTTTCAAACAGAATTTGATCAAGTGTAATAGTGTCATACCCATCTTGCTCTATTTCAATGACATTCACTTTTGTGGGTGTTCCATCTTGATCATTAATTTCACGCTCATGACCAACATCAATCAATATTCCAATAACATCTGAAAACAATTATATAAACAAATCTACTAAAACTGAGAAGATGTTACATATTATAATTTACAAAAAACATAGAATAATTAACTTACCAACTAAGAAATCAATGTCATAAGAGTCTCCTACAATCTGCCTAATTGGAACAAAGTTATATGGAGATCTAACAATGTCTTGATTAAAAAGTCTTTGAATCAATGTAGTGGCTTTGAAATTTAACTTAAAACTGTGATGAGTAGTACGATAAGCTCCAACATTAGGTGAGACTCCAATCTTTTCAAAAGTATAAACTTTTCCCTCTATTAGCTCATCCTTAAATTTATAAATAAGAGTTGTTTTAACAGTAGCATGAATTCTACCACCATAAGAATCCATTAAAACCATTTCAATAGAAAAAGGCAATGTGTTTCGATTGAAATTAGAAGTTTGCCAAAGTCGGATGATCTCTGCCCTACAATTCCAACTTGACCTAGTTGAATTAATTTCAACAAATGATGAAAACTGATGCTCATTTTCGATGGTCATACACATTTCAGAAAATGAAGAGTTATAAAAACTAATGTAGTAAGCTTTAAAAATATTTAAAATGACTTCAAACAAACACATGTAATGGATTCTTGGGGGTAACGTTTGTATACGATCAATCTTGGGGGTAACGTTTTAGCCAAATCAGGTAATGAGTTCGTACAATAGTACTAACGTCACTATCTTGTGGATAAGATTGATTCCATCAGCTTTTGGAATGTCAGAGGATGATGATGATTTCCAATCATTGTTGCAGAGAATGTTCTTCTGACAAAACGGCTCTCACTGCTCTTATCAGAGTCTGATACTAGCTTCTGACGAATATAACTTGCATCTTCTGATGCCTTAAAATCTGGTCAGAACTTGCTTTGACATATCAGAGCTTCCAATGTGCTTCTAGAAAATTTAAAGAATTAACTTGTATATCTGCACACTTGGATTAAATAATTAGTATACCCTTATAACACCCCACAAGAGAATATCTAGAATACTCCGTGAATTATCATAATGTAGCACAATAGTCATTAAATTATTACAACAACATTGGAAATTATTGAATGCTCACGCAGGTGCTTAGTACAAGGTACCGATACAAGCACGAAACTGAAAGAGAGATACATAGACGGATAACAGTTACAACAAGATTAAAACACAAGATGGAAAGCATGGCAACAACTAGACTGAATTGAAACTACAAGACTGATGAATTGAAAGCAAGAGGCAGCATAATCATATAAATCTCCTGATGTAGGCCTAGGCAAAATCCATAGCTTACCCTGCAACCTGCTTATCTGAAAAAAAATGAAGGAGTGGGGTGAGACTACTAAGCCTCAGTGAGTCCTACTACCCTCCTAAAGGTGACTACACCGGGGAACTAGAGTGTGTAATAGTACTAAGTTATCTGTTTACATGTTCTGATTATAATAACATAAAATAAAGGTGTGTCACAGAAATTATTATCTTGATCAGTTACTCTTCAAAGGTCACCGAGGCAAGCCGGTCTCGATGCCTGACTCTGCGTAATACCGAATATTGAGGTTCGGATTCCGCCTATGGCTCACATAAATAACAGAATACAGAGGCATTCTACTAATCTTGGCATAGTGCCATTAGTCTCTTATGTCTG
Source organism: Trifolium repens (assembly GCA_030408175.1). NCBI lineage: Eukaryota > Viridiplantae > Streptophyta > Magnoliopsida > Fabales > Fabaceae > Trifolium > Trifolium repens. The sequence continues at coordinate 21,522,972 of CP125844.1, read as the reverse complement.
ATAATTCTACCAATATAACCCCCCAAAGGTTCCTAACATGTTATTATACATAGTTGATATTCATAAAATTCTCTGACTATATAACCCCTTTTATACTGTTAAACAAGTTCATAATAATACTGGTTGCAGTTGGACATAAAACGAGTGATAGATTTTTAAAAGAAAAGTTATGCAGGTACTGTTCCTGACAAGCTCGCTCTGGCGAGCTCTCCCTCGCTACGGCGAGCAATTCTGTGCCATGACCTGTAACACTCGCTCAGCGAGTCAATAACTCGCTCAGCGAGCTATACAGCTACACAAACACTCGCTACAACGAGCAAGTACTCGCCACGGCGAGCATAGCAGGCTTAGCCCCTGTTTCTGCAGAAAATACGTTTTACACATTTTTCACCTACAATCTTCATGCAACCAGTCATAAGCGTGTTTAATAACATAAAACAAGATATATAGGAGTAGGAATTGGGATTGATTCCTGCTCTAACATAATATTGATCCTAAAACCTATGTTTGCATGCATTTTCACATATTTGGGGAAAACTAGTTTCTAATGAAATAACTAAGGTAAGGACCTAAAGAACCCACCTGATATGAGCTTTTAACTCTACTGCAAGCTCAGCTACCGCCCAGAATTCTTGTTTCTAACTCTGACTCAAAACCCCAAAATTGCTCAAGAACCCAAAATGGAGAAGGAAGTGAATTTGTGGTGTTGTGAAGAGTTTGCTGAGTTGATGATTCGTTTCTGAGGTTCAAAGGGTATTTATAGCACTTTGGTACAGATGGGAAACAGTGGGTAACTAGTTTGGGTCTTCATTGCATGTAATGCTATTGGTTGAGTGATTTTTGAGGGATTGGGATAGGTAGTAAGTGAGCTGGTGTTCTAATCAGAATATAGGGAAGAGAAGTGGTTCAGAATTGATTCCAATTTCTGTTTTGATGAGGCTTGCATGTGAGGAAAGTTCTTGGAGAAATTGAAAGTTTGGAAGCTTATGATGGTCAATGTTGTTTCACGTGAGAGATGGAGAAATAGGAAGGAAAATTTCTGATGCAATTTGTTCTCTAGCCTGCTGCATGTTGCTGAGTTTAGAGATAAGGAGAAAGAAATGAAAAAAATATAGCTCTAAGTGTCCTTGCATGCGTTTATATTGGTTGGAGAGAATTAGTGGGGAGGCTTGGGAGAAGACATGGGGGCGCGGGAGAGGAGAAGGAAATGGGTGGAGGATTAGTTTATGAGATTTTCCACTTAAGTCATGCTAAAATAATGTTTCTTTATTTTAGTAAGTTTGCTAATTGGGAAAGTAATCTCACTTAATTATAACGATGCCACTCAATTAAATTAATAAAATTTTAATTAATATGTGGATGTTACAATCTACCCCCCTTAAGAAAATTTCGTCCTCGAAATTAAGAAATTTACCTTAGAAAAGATGAGGATAATGTTCTTTCATATCCGATTCCAACTCCCAAGTGAATTCTCCATCAGGTGATTGTGGCCACTCCACTTTAACCACCGGAATCTTCTTATTCCGAAGGCTCTTAACATCTCGGTCCATAATACGAACAGGATCTGGCTGATAAGTTAAGTCCGGCTGAAGATCTATGTGTTCCAATTCCACTGGCTGAAAAGGATCTGGAATGTACTTGCGAAGTTGAGAAACATGGAACACATCATGAAGTCCTGACATGGACGGAGGTAAGGCTAACTGATAGGCAACTGGTCCAACACGCCTAAGGATCTGATAAGGTCCAATATACCTTGGACAGAGCTTCTTAGTTTTGAAAACACCACGCAATCCCAACTTAGGAGTTACGCGTAAGAAAACATGATCACCTTCCTCGAATTCTAACATTCTCCTCCTCCTATCCGCATAACTTTTCTGTCGGCTCTGAGCCACTTTCATCTTTTCACGGATAGACTTGATTTTTAATGTGGTTTCTTGGATGAGATCTGGTCCCAAGATTCCACGATCACCGACTTCAGTCCAACACAGGGGTGTTCTACACTTCCTTCCGTACAATGCTTCAAAGGGTGTCATCCCGATGCTGGCATGATAACTGTTGTTGTAAGCAAATTCAATCAGATGCAAGTAGTTACTCCAACTACCTCCATCTTCCAGCACACATGCCCTAAGCATGTCCTCAAGGGTTTGAATGGTTCGCTCTGACTGACCATCAGTTTGAGGATGATGCGACGTACTCATCTTCAGTCTAGTACCCATCGCTTTCTGAAAGGCATTCCAAAACCTTGAAGTGAAGACAGGGTCTCTGTCAGATACTATGCTCAACGGTACACCGTGCAACCTTACAACTTGCTCAATATAGATTGCGGCATACTGCGAAGCTTTATAAGTTGATTTCACTGGAAGGAAATGCGCCGACTTGGTTAATCTGTCAACGATTACCCATATTGAATCCTGACCCTTCTGATTCCTAGGTAGTGCGCCGACAAAGTCCATAGTAATATGCTCCCACTTCCATTCTGGTACTTCCAAAGGCTGAAGAAGACCTCCAGGCTTTTGGTGTTCAATTTTCACCTGTTGACAAACTAGACAGCGTGATACAAACTCTGCAATCTCTGCTTTCATATTTGGCCACCAGTAACCTTTCTTCAAGTCATGGTACATCTTGGTGGAACCAGGATGAATAGAGAAACTGCTCTTGTGTGCCTCTTCCATAATCAATCTCTTAATCTCCTCGTTGTTTGGTACACACATTCTTCCTTCAAACAGAATTACACCATCGGAGGCTACAGTAAACTCAGGATTGCTCTTTCGTTTCTGTAGGTCCGAATCATATTCTTGTGCCTGAGCTATCATTGAGCGTAGCTCACATGATAACTCCATACGGTTTATTCTGACTCCTTTACTCCAGTACTTCACATTAAGGTTCATATCTCTGAACTACTCATATAAACCGCACTGGTGCATCAACAACTCTGATGCATACAATGCCTTCCTACTTAGAGCATCAGCTACAACATTCGCCTTTCCAGGGTGATAGTTTAAGCTGAAATCAAAGTCTTTCAAGTATTCCATCCATCTCCTCTGCCTCATGTTTAATTCTCTCTGATCAAACAAATACTTTAGGCTCTTGTGATCGCTGAATAACTCGAACTGTACCCCATACAGATGATGCCTCCATATTTTCAGAGCGAAAATAATGGCTGCCAATTCAAGATCATGAGTAGGGTAATTTTCTTCATGAGGTTTCAGTTGTCTGGATGCGTAGGCCACTACTGCGCCTTCTTGCATAAGTACACACCCCAGACCTTTGTGTGATGCGTCACAGTACACAATATACTTCTTAGACGGATCTGGTATCACTAGCACTGGCGCACTAGTTAACTTCTCCTTTAAGGTACTGAAACTCACTTCACAAGCTGTGTCCCAATTGAATGCTGCTCCCTTCCTAGTCAGACGAGTTAAAGGTAAAGCAAGTTCAGAAAATCCCAAGATAAATCTCCGGTAATAGCCTGCTAAACCCAGAAAACTTCTGACTTCAGATACATTCCTGGGGCGTTCCCATTTAAGTACAACTTCAACTTTAGATGGATCCACTGACACACCTCCTTGTGATATCACATGGCCCAAGAATTTCACTTCCGAGAGCCAAAACTCACACTTGCTGAACTTGGCGTACAACTGCTTCTCTCTCAGGATCTCAAGAACAATTCTCAAGTGCTCAGCATGTTCCTGATGACCCTTGGAATAGATTAAGATGTCGTCGATGAAGATCACGACGAACTGATCAAGGTAAGGCTGAAAGATCCTATTCATATAATCCATAAACACGGCTGGAGCATTGGTCAAACCAAACGGCATTACTAGAAATTCATAGTGTCCATAACGAGTTCTGAAGGCAGTCTTGGACACATCTGAAGATTTGATACGGATCTGGTGGTAACCGGATCTGAGATCAATCTTGGAAAATACGGTAGCCCCTCTAAGTTGATCTAGCAAGTCATCGATACGAGGCAGGGGATACTTGTTTTTGATAGTGACCTTGTTCAGCTGACGGTAATCAATACATAGTCGCATTGTACCATCCTTCTTCCTGACTAGTAGAATAGGCGCTCCCCAAGGAGATACACTGGGTCGGATAAAGTGTTTCTGGAGTAGTTCCTCCAGTTGAGTCTTAAGTTCTCTGAGCTCTAAAGGTGACATTCGGTAAGGTGCAACTGAAATGGGTTGAGAACCTGGGATAAGGTCGATGGAAAACTCAATCTCTCTTTCTGGTGGTAAACTCAGAACATCCTCTGGAAACACATCAGTGTACTCATTGACAACAGGAATATCGGTGAGACTGATACTGGGTACAGGGCTGACGGTAAACATGATGCTGAAACATTTATTGCTGGGAGATAAGTACTGGATCATTTGGTGAGTATTTTGAAGCAGGGCAGTGAGTGCTCTACTTTCAGCGGAAACTTCAGTTGGAATGAAAAGATTCTTCTCGGCACAGCCGATGTACACAGTATTGGCTGAGAGCCAATCCATGCCTAACACCACATCTAGATCTTTTATGGGCAGACAGATTAGATCAATGTGGTAAACTTTACTACCCACTAGCACATGGCAGTTCTGACAGACTCGCTTAGAAGTAACCTTACCACCAGTAGCAACAACCACTGTCATTGGTGGTATAAGGGGAACAGAGGGTAATCCTAATCTCATTACACAATCAACAGAAATAAAAGAATTTGTAGCTCCACAATCAAACAGTACTAACACTTCAGATTGACCCAAAAGACAGACATCCATGATTAGATTATTGTTATATTTAACCATTTGTCCATCAAGAGAGTAAATTCTACCTTTGCCTCTGGAAGGGCCTCCTGATCCGCTATGCTTCTTCAACTCCGGACATTCATTCCTCATATGACCCGGCTTTCTGCAATAGTAACAAATGCCTTGACCCTTCATGCATGTTCCAGAGTGATGGCTTCCGCATTCAGGGCACTTGCGGGGCGACCGGGGAGAATAGTTATGCTTATCCTTGCTAGATGTTCCCTTAGTTTTCAGTGAAAAATTGAACTTTCCGGAATCCTTCTTTCTCTGAATAGCATCACCTCTCTCCTTTTGAATGTCCCTGAGGCTGGCCTCTGCATGATAACTTTTCTGGACCATTTCTCCAAAATTAGTGACATTCTGCATTGCAACATCATGAGCAATGTCTGCACGTAGCCCGAAACGGTACTTTTTCATCTTCCACGACTCCGTAGGGACATCATTCCCATCTGCTACATAACGGACCAGCTCATTGAATTTCATAGTATACTCCGCCACAGACATACCACCTTGCTTAAGTTCATTAAGGGCTCTTTCCATTTGCAGTTGATAACTTTCTGGAATATAGTGATCTATGAACAGACGTCTGAAGTTAGTCCAGCTCATCTCCATGAAACTAGCCGTCATATATGCCTTGGTGCTCTCCCACCAATGACATGCATCACCCCTAAAGAAGCGGGTGACGAAGTTGACTTTGTCCATTTCTGAACAATCCATTGATTCCAGAATTCCTGACATCCTCTGAATCCACTCCCTAGCTTTTGATGGATCATACTCCCCCATAAACTCCGGAGGACTCATTCGACAAAACTCCCGAAAGGCTGCACCACCACCGTGTTGCTGAGGATGAGGGTTGTTCATGTGTTGTTGAAACATGGTCATGAATTCTTGATGCTGCTGCGCTTGCTGGGCCTGGAACTCCTGATGCTTCTGCATCATCTCCGCCCACATATTCGCATTGGCATCTCCATACACATCCGGCTCTTCTTCCACATTCCTTCTGGGTCTGCCACGGCCACGTCCACGATGTTCTCCCGACATAATGCTCTAACTGCCATAGTCAAATCAAGTTAGCTAGGCTTAAAGTGATACAACACTTAGAACAGATGTTAGGAATCCAAAGGTACGTAACCAATTTTTACGTTGTAAAACTCTAATGACCCCAGGCACGAATGAATCGACCTGCTCTGATACCAATTATAACACCCCACAAGAGAATATCTAGAATACTCCGTGAATTATCATAATGTAGCACAGTAGTCATTAAATTATTACAACAACATTGGAAATTATTGAATGCACACGCAGGTGCTTAGTACAAGGTACCGATACAAGCACGAAACTGAAAGAGAGATACATAGACGGATAACAGTTACAACAAGATTAAAACACAAGATGGAAAGCATGGCAACAACTAGACTGAATTGAAACTACAAGACTGATGAATTGAAAGCAAGAGGCAGCATAATCATATAAATCTCCTGATGTAGACCTAGGCAAAATCCATAGCTTACCCTGCAACCTGCTTATCTGAAAAAAATGAAGGAGTGGGGTGAGACTACTAAGCCTCAGTGAGTCCTACTACCCGCCTAAAGGTGACTACACCGGGGAACTAGAGTGTGTAATAGTACTAAGTTATCTGTTTACATGTTCTGATTATAATAACATAAAATAAAGGTGTGTCACAGAAATTATTATCTTGATCAGTTACTCTTCAAAGGTCACCGAGGCAAGCCGGTCTCGATGCCTGACTCTGCGTAATACCGAATATTGAGGTTCGGATTCCGCCTATGGCTCACATAAATAACAGAATACAGAGGCATTCTACTAATCTTGGCATAGTGCCATTAGTCTCTTATGTCTGATAATTCTACCAATATAACCCCCCAAAGGTTCCTAACATGTTATTATACATAGTTGATATTCATAAAATTCTCTGACTATATAACCCTTTTTATACTGTTAAACAAGTTCATAATAATGCTGGTTGCAGTTGGACATAAAACGAGTGATAGATTTTTAAAAGAAAAAGTTATGCAGGTACTGTTCTTGACAAGCTCGCTCTGGCAAGCTCTCCCTCGCTACGGCGAGCAATTCTGTGCCATGACCTGTAACACTCGCTCAGCGAGTCAATAACTCGCTCAGCGAGCTATACAGCTACACAAACACTCGCTACAGCGAGCAAGTACTCGCCACGGCGAGCATAGCAAGCTTAGCCCCTGTTTCTGCAGAAAATACGTTTTACACATTTTTCACCTATAATCTTCATGCAACCAGTCATAAACGTGTTTAATAACATAAAACAAGATATATAGGAGTAGGAATTGGGATTGATTCCTGCTCTAACATAATATTGATCCTAAAACCTATGTTTGCATGTATTTTCACATATTTGGGGAAAACTAGTTTCTAATGAAATAACTAAGGTAAGGACCTAAAGAACCCACCTGATATGAGCTTTTAACTCTACTGCAAGCTCAGCTACCGCCCATAATTCTTGTTTCTAACTCTGACTCAAAACCCCAAAATTGCTCAAGAACCCAAAATGGAGAAGGAAGTGAATTTGTGGTGTTGTGAAGAGTTTGCTGAGTTGATGATTCGTTTCTGAGGTTCAAAGGGTATTTATAGCACTTTGGTACAGATGGGAAACAGTGGGTAACTAGTTTGGGTCTTCATTGCATGTAATGCTATTGGTTGAGTGATTTTTGAGGGATTGGGATAGGTAGTAAGTGAGCTGGTGTTCTAATCAGAATATAGGGAAGAGAAGTGGTTCAGAATTGATTCCAATTTCTGTTTTGATGAGGCTTGCATGTGAGAAAAGTTCTTGGAGAAATTGAAAGTTTGGAAGCTTATGATGGTCAATGTTGTTTCACGTGAGAGATGGAGAAATAGGAAGGAAAATTTCTGATGCAATTTGTTCTCTAGCCTGCTGCATGTTGCTGAGTTTAGAGATAAGGAGAAAGAAATGAAAAAAATATAGCTCTAAGTGTCCTTGCATGCGTTTATATTGGTTGGAGAGAATTAGTGGGGAGGCTTGGGAGAAGACATGGGGGCGCGGGAGAGGAGAAGGAAATGGGTGGAGGATTAGTTTATGAGATTTTCCACTTAAGTCATGCTAAAATAATGTTTCTTTATTTTAGTAAGTTTGCTAATTGGGAAAGTAATCTCACTTAATTATAACGATGCCACTCAATTAAATTAATAAAATTTTAATTAATATGTGGATGTTACAACCCTATTGTATATTAATACCTTTGTTATCATCAAAACTCAATTGGATCATGTCAGAACCTATTTTGTTCCAACAATCTCCCCCTTTTTGATTGATGACAAACTAAGTATTAATTTACAATGGTTGTTGATAAAATTTGTCAAGCATCTCTTAGGTTGATGAGTTTTGCAAGCTCCCCCTAAGTTCAGCAATGATTAATTAAATCAGTTTAAAAATAATTATTTGAATTTTGAACTAAGTTCAGAGGCTAGGTTTGCAAGCTCTCCCCCTAAGTCTGATACCCATGAAAGAAAATTGCACTTTTCTTTTATGCGTACCATGTATCAGAAGTTTAAATTTCAACTAATATTTTCCTCAAAATCATATCATACGAAGACATAATTTTAATAAATAAAAAAATGGAATTTGGTTTCAGTTTAGCATTGCATAAATTAATTACGACTCTTACTCCCCCTTTTGTCATTAAACAAAAAGATAAATATGACAAAAGAAATTAAATGACAAGTTTAAAAAAAATGGTCAAGAGTAGAGTTTCAATGCAGTCAAGGTGGTTACAACTATACCAATTAAATGATTTGTCGTAAAACCATGAACTTGTCTGGTTTGAATCCACTATATAAGGACCATCACTTTGTCATTTCACTCAACACTTCCATTTCATTGTAGAACATAACAATGGATAAGGATAGAAGAGTGATCAAAAGTAAGAAATCACAGGAGAAGAAGAAGAAGAAAGTGAAGATTCAACAAGACTCAGAGTCTAAGAAGAACCTTCAGAAGATGAAGGCATCAACTTCTGCTCCTGTCAGAGCCAATTATCAAACAAGATCCAAGACCAAACAACAAGAGTCCTTATCCGAGTCAGAATCTGAATGAGATTCTGATTGGAAGGAATTCTTGAGTACATATGTTCCTCCTAGGGAAGAATACCCCTCTTCATAATCAATGAGATCACTTCTCATTGATCTCCCAAAAGGAAGCAAAGAGAATGATGTGAATTCTTCCATTTCTCTTTGATTCTAATAAGCTAGATTTAGAACTAGCTGTTTCTGATGTAGAATCCAAGTGAAAAGTTGGATAAGAACTTATGTAATCAACAATTTTCAATGGAATAAACTCTTTATTTAGCTTTGAAATCTTTGTGTTGATATTTGTCTCAAAAACATTTATGAAAGCATAAAATAGATGCAAAAAATAAATAAATTATAACAAAAAATAACAGAGTACTTAAATAAGCAAGGATTCAATTAAAGTTACACAGCAAAACATCAAAAGATAATATTTGAAATTAAAGACAAAGTGCATAGAATCCTAGGTTTTAAGGTTGAGGTGGTAGTCTGGCATTGATGCTCTGGAGAGTGGTCATAATTGCAGCCAGCATAGATGAATGTTCATCAATCCTTCTCTGAATATTCTCTTGATTTTCTCTGATGTGTTGAGCATATTCTGGTGCATTTCTGGCAATGTTCTCAAGTCTTGCTTGTTCAGCAGCTCTTCTAGCCTCTTCTGCTAGTCTAGCTTCCTCTCTAGCTTGAGCTTCTTGCCTTTCCTTCTCAATACGCTCATCTTCCAACCTCTTCCTTTCCCTTTCCTCAGCTTCTAATCTCTCTCTTTCCAACCTATCTTCCTCTTCCTTTCTAGCAATCTCATTCCTGAAGTTTAAATCCTTGGTGTAAGCTTTTCTCACTGATCTGATCATGTACACCAGATTCTGTTCCATAAGGTCACACTTTTTGTTGATATGAGCTGTTTCAATAGACCTGTTAGGAATGGCGCTGGATAGTCTTCTAATGTTCTTGTCAACAGCTTGCAGCAAATTAGTGATATCATCCTAGGTTTGCTCTAGAGGTTCATTGACAATTCTGGAAGGTAAGTGAGGTGGAACATAAATGCAGTCCATAGACAGATCCTGCATTAGGGTCTTGAGATGATTGGTTTGGTGAGGAGGAGTTTTCTGAATACCTTCTTGATTCAGAGACTCATCAATTTGTTGGAATTGTTTCTTGAGTGGTGTGGGTAAAGTACATGAGTTGTCCATATCCACATGGTGTGGGGATTGCTCAGCAGCATGTGCTTTAGGGTTAACCACTTCAGTCACTGTAGGTTCAGGTGATTTTGGTTTTTCATTTTCTGGTTGAGTATGTTCTGGTGGAGGTGATTGTGGGTGTGGTTCATTTTCTAGTGGAGGTGATTTTTCTTGGGTCGACTCTGGTTCAACATTCTCAGAGTTTGGGGTAGGTTTGAGAATTTGGTTAACATGGTGTGTGGGGGATTTTTCAGGTGGTGGTGAGGGTGTGCGGTCAGAATCTTCATCCAGATTTTGAATGAGAGGTGCAGTACTTGTGGAAGCTTGTGCTGCATCATTACATATAGTATTAGCATGTGATTCTGATGGGTTAGGTTGGATAGGGTTAAACTGCTCTGAAGTTGGTTGATTCTCAGAAAGAATGTTGTCTTTCTCAGAATAAACTCCTTTTAAAATCTTATTCAGAGTATGTTTAACTTTGATTTCAGAAGGGAATTGAAGAGTTCTGAAATAATCACTAAATGCTTTGCTGCCTCCAATAAAATTAGAAGACTTACCATTTTCTTTTCTATACAGAGTCTGTTGTTCCAGCAGATTATGAGGATCATTCCTTTTAGGAAGCTTCTTATGCATCTCATCAAACGCTGATTCCTCAATACCACACTCATATACATCCTTCAGTTCTTCTTGCTTCTTATTGAAACGATTAATTTTCTCCAAAGCTGCTTCCAAATCAGCTTTTTCTTTCTCTGCTTCAGTGAGATCCTCCAGTATAACTTTCCTTGCCCTTGGTTTCTTTTGAGATCTAGGAGTTGTAGTCTTCTGAGTCTTAGCAACCTTCTTCTCTGCAGGACTCTTAACAGCTTTCCTTTTGTCAGGTTGGACTCTGGTTGGTTGCTCCAGAATCCAAGATTGTCTGATGGTCAATTTTGTAGGTTGTCCATCTCCTACATCAGCACCTAGCTTTTTCAATAGATCAGCATGTGCCTCTATAACTCTCTTAGCAGCACTATCACTGACATGCACAAGTCTACATTCATCAATGTCTTTCTCAGAGTCTCTGATCAGCAATGGGTGTGTTGGATGAACAATCTGATTGTTTTTCACCAGTTTCATGTACCTTAACGTAGTGCTATTTACGAATTTAGAACTGAGTAGAAAGAAACCATATCCTGGGAGAAACGGAGTGATTGTATCCAACAAACCACACTGTGCAAACATATGACTAAGTAGCCTTGGGTGTCGCACAATAGATTTGGAAGAGAGAATAGAACTGGCAAGATGATCAAAGATAAGCTTACCAACATCTACAAAATTTCCTTTACCAACGTGAAAGGTAAACAGCTCCTGAAGGTTAGAGATTTGATCAGTGCCTCCCAACTTGGTCAAAATACTGTCAATCAGAATCTTGTAGATAACTTTGCAAGTGTTGGTCCATTCAAACTTTTCATTGGGATCAGCCTTAGGTTTGAATATGAACTCCTCAACATCAGGACCAACCTCATCAGAGTTTCTGAGTACAAGACCACCACGGTCTATCTTCAGAGCCTCACAAATATTACATACTCTGATAGAGATTCTGAATCCAGCCACAAACGATTCAATCTATGTAGATGTGAAAGGTTTCAAACCCATTTGTTCTAGAGTTTTTCCTTGAAGTTCAGGCTTTTCTTAAACCATGTCTTTGATTCTCTGAATATGCACATCTTTGTTGATAATTGTTGCTTTCATCCAGAATTCTTTCACCAGTTCAGTATACGTTGGACCATTCAGTAGATCAAAATAGTATTCCAAACCTTGTCTTTTGAATAGATTGACTACATTGGCGAATCCGTTTACTCTTAACCCATCTAGATCAACCGGATTTTCAATCGCAAGATTTAGGTCATCATACTTATACGGACGTTGATCTTTAGCAAACTTGGTAGGTTTGGAGTTAGCAATGTCGATTATACAATCCCTTGGAATGATTGAAGCCATTGATGGAGTTTGGGGGTTAGGGTTTCTAATGAGGGAGAAAGAAATTGCTCTGGGTTTTAGAAGATGAAAGTGTAGGTTGTGAGAGTGCAAAAGTGTGAATGTGAACAGTTAGTGTGTTTAAATAGAAAGTTTCGCGCAAAAACAAGTACAAACACATAGGGGTAGTAGAGTATTTTTACCACAAATGGGAATTAGAAATGCTAATCATCATTAACCAACTTCTTTATCCTCTTGCACTAAGACACGTGTATCAAAGGATTATTTAAATAACTGACACGTAAGTGAGGGAAAACGAAAGGGTTTTTATAAAAGATTTTAACCTACGCGCCAGAACTATTTACCTTCTAATCAGATTCTGATAGTTTGTCAGAAGATGTCCTCATCACAACTTCTGATACAGAAGGTTCTGATGACTTCAGCTTCTGATTACTATTAGATTCTTACAAACTCAAATTTTTCATCAGAGTCTAAGTTAATCAGAGATTTCCATCATGTTCAGATTCTTTTTGATAAAATCAAAACGTTCAACAGCTAAAGGTTTTGTAAAGATATCAGCCCATTGATTTTCAGTTTCAATGAACTTGAGATCAATTACTCCTTTTTGAACATAGTCTCTGATAAAATGATGTTTAATCTCAATATGCTTAGCTCTAGAATGTAAAATAGGGTTTTTAGAGAGGTGAATAGCTGCAGTATTATCACAATATAAAGGAATATTGTTACTGCTTATTTGATAATCTTCCAATTGATATTTCATCCAAAGTAGTTGTGTACAACATTTAGCTGCTGATATGTATTCAGCTTCTGTTGTTGACATAGCTATGGTGGTTTGCCTTTTACTAGCCCATGAAATTAAATTCTCACCAATGAACTGACAGTTACCACTGGTGGATTTTCTTTCAATTCTATCACCAGCATAGTCAGCATCACAGAATCCAATCAGTTTGTAATCATTGGATTTCTGATACAGTAATCCAATGTTACACGTAGCTTTCAAATACCTGAAAATCCTTTTCACTGCGGTGAAGTGGGATTCTCTAGAATCTGATTGAAATCTGGCACACAAGCATACGCTGAATAGAATATCAGGTTTTGGTGCAGTTAGATAAAGAAGAGATCCAATCATACCTCGGTAGAGCTTCTGATCAACTTTGCCTTCTGATACTTCTTTGCTTAAGCTTGATGTAGGATGCATTGGAGTGTTCATGGGTTTGCAATCTTCCAAATTGAATTTCTTCAGAAGATCTTTTATATATTTTGATTGATGAATGAATGTTCCTTTCTTTGTTTGATTTATCTGAATTCCAAGAAAGAACTTCAATTCTCCCATCATGCTCATCTCGAATTCATCCTGCATAAGCTTAGAAAAATTCTTGCACAGAGTGGCATTAGTTGATCCAAAAATGATATCATCAACATAAATTTGAATAATCAAAATGTCTTTCTTTAGTGTCTTTCTAAATAATGTATTGTCAACTTGCCCTTTTTCAAAACCATTGTTGACTAAGAAAGTACTCAGTCTCTCATACCAAGCTCTGGGAGCTTGTTTGAGTCCATAGAGTGATTTCTTTAGTCTAAACACATGATCTGGATTTGCTAAATCCTCAAATCCAGGAGGTTGTTTGACATATACTTCTTCAGAAATAACACCATTAAGAAATGCACTTTTAACATCCATTTGATAAAGAGTGATATCATTATTAACTGCATAAGATAAAAGTAACCTGATTGCTTCCAGTCTTGCTACTGGAGCATAGGTTTCACTGAAGTCAATTCCTTCTTGTTGACTATATCCTTGTGCAACAAGTCTTGCTTTATTTCTTGTAACTTCACTTTGCTCATTCAATTTGTTTCTGTATACCCATTTTGTTCCAATAATGTTCTTGTGCTCAGGTTTGGGTACCAGATCCCATACATCATTTCTCTTGAATTGGTTTAACTCTTCTTCCATAGCAACTATCCAAGCATCATCTGAAAGAGCTTCATTTGTTGTCTTTGGTTCAATCAAGGATATTAATCCAAACAATGATTCTTCATCTCTGAAGTTTGACTTTGTTTTTCTTGGACTATTCTTGTTTCCTAGGATAAGCTCTTCAGGATGTGATGATTTGTACTTGAAAGTATTTCTTGGAATCTCTGTTGCTTCAGAGTTATCATCATTTGTTTGATGTTCTTGAGCAGCATCAGAAGATGTAACTTCTCGAGTTTCAGAGTCTTCTACAGGTTCTATGTAGTTGTCATACTCTGGAGCTTCATCTTTTGATTCATCAGAACCTGACAAATCTTTAACAGGCTCTGACTTTTTATCATCAGGCTCCTTATCATCAAACTTTACGTGCATTGATTCTTCCACTGTATTAGTTTCAGAATTATACACTCTGTATGACTTAGAGCGTTCAGAGTAGGGGTGGGTAAAAAACCGAAGCCCGTCTGAACCCAACAAAACCCGCCCAAAAATTAAAGATTTGGGAGGTTTATAATGGGTCGCGGGTTAGCGGGTTGAAAAATTCGGTTTGAGTTGGGTTGGTACGGATAAGTCCGGATAGAGGAAATTGGACCGACGGTGCCCGAACCCGCCCGCACGAGTAAATTAAAACGCTGAATCTAAATTCTTCCCACGTCTCATTTCACACTTTTTCACTTCACCTCAAACCCATGTAAACTGAAACAATCATGAAACATTTTAAAACGCAAAACTTGGTCATTCTTCATCTTATTTGTCTAACTTCGTTGAAATCAAATGATATATTTTTAATTTTATTTGAGATTTAAATTTTTTCTTACTTTTTATGTCAATTTAGTCTTTCGAAGACTTTCCTTTTGTGTTTGATTTATGATTCTCTCATCTCTGGTTGCATATTTTCTTGATCTAAACTCCAAATTTTGGATTTATTATTTTTTTTATTTTATGTTTAACCGCTTCAAACCGCCCAATAACCCGCTTAAACCGCAAGCCCGAACCCGTGGAAACCGCTCTTCATTTTCGGGTGAATTGGGCCTTACTTTTTGACTCTGCGGTTTAGATCGGGTGACGACTTTGAGCCCGAACCCGCCCATACCTGCTCATTACCCACCCCTAGTTCAGAGTATCCAATGAAGATACTCTTACAGGCTTTAGAGTCAAATTTCTTGAGATGGACTTTGTTATTCAGAATGTAACATGTACAACCAAATTGATGAAAATAAGAAATATTGGGTTTTCTTCCCTTAAAGAGTTCATATGTTGTTTTGTTCAAAATAGGTCTTATATAGATTCTATTCTGAATATAACAAGCAGTGTTAACAGCTTCTGCCCAAAAGAATTTTGCTAAATTATTTTCATGCATCATGGTGCGTGCCATTTCTTGTAAAGATCTATTCTTTCTTTCTACAACTCCATTTTGTTGTGGAGTTCTAGGAGAAGAGAATTCATGGAGAATTCCATGTTCTTCACAATTTTTTTCAAAAGGTTTGTTTTCAAATTCACCACCATGATCACTTCTTACTTTTAAAATCTTGGAATCCTTTTCATTTTGAATTTGGGTACAGAAGATGCTAAACACTTCATATGTGTCATCTTTAGTTCTCAGAAATTTAACCCAAGTCCATCTACTATAATCATCTACAATGACTAATCCATATTTCTTACCATTGATTGAAGCAGTGCTAACTGGTCCAAAAAGATCAATGTGTAAGAGTTCTAAGGGTCTTGTAGAAGAGACAATGTTCTTGTTTTTGAAAGAACTTTTGACAATTTTTCCTTTTTGACAGGAACCACAAAGTGAGTCTGAGTGATATTTTATTTTTGGAAGGCATCTGACAAGATTATCCTTGCTAAGCTTTGAGATTAATCTCCAGTTAGCATGACCCAATCTTTTGTGCCAGACCCATTTTTCATCACTTAGTGTCAAAAGACAAAGCACTTGTTGTTCCTTTAAATCGGAAAAATTGACTTTGTACACATTGCCTTTTCTATTTCCCTTAAAAACAACAGATTGATCAGAGTTTCTGATTACAGTACATGAATCCTTATTAAACATAACATCATAATTACTATCACACAATTGACTTATGCTAAGTAGATTATGATGTAGTCCATCTACTAACCAAACATCAGAAATTGACAAAGAAGAATTACCAACTGTACCTATACCAATGATCTTTCCCTTCTGGTTGCCACCAAACCCTACTGTTCCTCCCTCTTGTTGATTCAGGGTGTGGAATAAGAGTTCGTCTCCTGTCATGTGACGTGAGCAGCCAGAGTCCAGATACCATGAGCTTTCTTTTCTTCTTTGGGTGCATACCTGCAACATACACTATTTCAGATTTTGGTACCCATACTCTGATGGGTCCTTTTTGGTTAGTTTTGAGAATCTTATTCTGCTTGTTAGAATACTCAAAAGATCTGGAGTCAACAGAGCCTTTAGAAAAAGGTTTAGGCTTATATTGTCTCTGAGATTTTCCTCTTGATTGTGTCAGAGAACCAGTTACCAAGTTTGCTTTAGAAGTACTAGTGCCCCGCTTATCAACAGGCTTTGGTACTTTGACAGCTTTAACTTGAGTAGACATGGGTACTGATGTGAGGGGAACCTGGGTTTTAGAAGACTTAGGTTCAGAAGATGAGTCATCTTTTGATACCTTATCTTGTGGTTCCAAGCTCACAAGAGTACCAGACACAGTCAAAGGTTCTGATGTACCCTTAGTAAAGTTTGAATAAGATTCTGATGGTGACTTGCTCAACAAGACAGGTTTGTTTGATTTTCCCACATTAGGAGATGTAAGAGAACCAAGTCCTTGTCTTTTATAATAATTGCTGAGCCCACCATGAATTACGGAAGTTACCCTAGTTTTGTCTATGTTATGGTGAACAAACTCTTGAAGAGAGATTTCATACTCGTCATAGGGTTTGTGACATGTTCTACATCCAGTCTCAAGCACCTTAATTGTTTTAAGAGATTTTTGATAGTTTGCTTGAGTCTGGGTGAGATTTTCATTGAGTAGCTTCATTTTTTGTTTGCAAAAATCTAGCTCACTCAACTTTTCCATGTACTTCACCATTACATCTTTCAAAGCTCTGGTCATTTGAGTACTAGACATTTTAGATATTACCTCATCAATATCGTCCATGTCAGACTCTGAATCACTGTCATGGTCTGATTCACCAGTGGCCATAAGCGCTAGGTTTGCTTCCTCAGAGTCTTCATCCTCAGATAGTTCATTGATATCCTCCCATGTTGCCATCAGACTCTTCTTGGCTTTGTTCTTGATTGTACTCTTTCTTCCTTTACCCTTGGAGTTGAGTTCAGGACAATCAGCCATGAAGTGTCCAGGCTTATGACAATTGAAACAATTTTTTGTGTCATCCTTCTTCTCTTTGCTGGTGTTGTTTCTTGATCCAGATCCTCTGCCTTGAAAATTTTTGCCCTTCCTTAGTGACCACTTTTGAAATTTTTTGGACAAGAGTGCAAAGAAATCATCGTCTGATCCTTCTTCTTGATTATCTACGAAAGATTCCTCTGCTTCAGATTCTACAACTTTGGCTTTCAGAGCCTTAGATGAAACTGAAATAGATGGCAAGGCCAAAGATTTTAGTTTCTTCTGAGGCTCATCAGAAGATAGTTCAATATCATGACTCATGAGTGAACTTATCAATTCCTCCAAGCCAAGTTTGTCTAAATCCTTAGCTTCTTGAATAGTTGTTACCTTAGGCCTCCACCTTGAAGGTAAGCTTCTCAAAATCTTTCTTACATGATCAGAAGTTGTGTAGCTTCTCTTTAGAACTTGGAGACCATCCACTAGAATTTTGAACCTCGAATACATGGATTCAATATTCTCATCATCCTTCATTCTAAAGAGTTCATACTGTTGGATCAGAAGAGTAGGCTTTGCCTCTTGAACCTGTTTATTTCCTTCATATGTAGAACACAAGGAATCATAAATGCTCTTGGCAGTAGATTTGTCTGTGATCTTGAGGTATTCATCATGAGTTATACATCCAATGAGAAGATCCTTGACCTTGTGATGTTTCTTGTATAGCTTCTTGTCTGTAGGAGTGAACTTCTTTCTTTCTTCAATAGATAACCTTCCCTTTTCATCAAGTCCTTGGAAGGTTACCCCTTCTTCAACTAAGTCCCAAAGCTCATCATCTAAACCAATAAGATGACTGTAGATTCTATCTTTCCACCAGGAAAAGTTAGATGCATCTCCATTGAACTATGGTGCTTTGTTGCTTGTCTTATTGTCTTCAACATCATAGTCATGAGAAACTGCTTTCATGCTACCACTTGGAGTTTCAGTCATAGTGTTTTTCAACAGGAAACTGTCTCACTGTTAGGTGATTAAAAACAGAACCGGGCTCTTGATGCCAATTGTAGGTGTGAAAAACACAAGAAGGGGGGGTTGAATTGTGTTTTTGGTAGTTTAAAAATTCTTCTAAGTTATGAAAAACTTATCAGAGTTTGCAGCGGTTTAGAAAAGCCAAAACACAATTTGATCAGAACGTTGAAGATTGAGAGAAAGAGAGAAAAGTAGAGACAGAGATTTTATACTGGTTCCCCTTACAAACCAAGGGTACGTCCAGTCCTCTTGTACTACCAAGAGAGTTCACTATAATCACCAAAGATTACAAATGCTCAAGCAACCTTGCAAGAGACTTCCAATGCTCAGGTATATAAACAAGAGACTTCCTAATGCTCAAACACGCAGGCAAGAGACTTCCAAAACAAATATAAGAAAACAGAGTCTGAACAATTGATATGAAGATCAATGTTCAGTTACAAATAAATACAACTGTTGATACAAGACTTAACTTAGAATCTTAATACAAAAATTCTAAGGTTCAACTAATGAATTAACAGAAGCTGAAACTAGAGTCTTGGATTTGAATATGAGTTCAAGTTGTATTTGAAGTTCTTAGTGCTCTAGCATGATTTTGACAGAATAACAGCTCTTTCAAATTGTTCAAGTGTCGTCGCCTAGAACTTCAAACTTGCTCCAATTTATAGACGAAGGTGGAGCGTGTTTGATTTGAATTTGATTCGGTGAGATTGTGCCAGCTGTAGATAGTACCATTTTTTAACCAAATCAGGTAACCTTGTATACGATCAATCTTGGGGGTAACGTTTTAGCCAAATCAGGTAATGAGTTCGTACAATAGTACTAACGTCACTATCTTGTGGATAAGATTGATTCCATCAGCTTTTGGAATGTCAGAGGATGATGATGATTTCCAATCATTGTTGCAGAGAATGTTCTTCTGACAAAACGGCTCTCACTGCTCTTATCAGAGTCTTATACTAGCTTCTGACGAATATAACTTGCATCTTCTGATGCCTTAAAATCTGGTCAGAACTTGCTTTGACATATCAGAGCTTCCAATGTGCTTCTAGAAAATTTAAAGAATTAACTTGTATATCTGGACACTTGGATTAAATAATTAGTATACCCTATTGTATATTAATACCTTTGTTATCATCAAAACTCAATTGGATCATGTCAGAACCTATTTTGTTCCAACATATTGATTCAAAATATTGTCTATAAAAGTTATGTTTTTTGTCATTTTGTCCACATAAGAATTTCCTCTAGGACCTTTTACAACTCAATGAAACAACATAACTCAAATATATATAAATAATATATACTCAAAACATATTCCTGAAGATTAATATGTGCTGGTTGTTAGGGATGTAATGCATTTGATTCAAATTGAAACATTAATATTATGTCACTACAAAGGTTATTGGGATTAAGAATGCATTTGATTCAAATTGAAGCTAATTGAATAAATTGTAATCTTAATTCCAATAACCTTAACTCTGACTTAATAATATTAGTGATTTTATTTTTTCCGGATAGTTTTGAAAATATGTATAAACTACACTTTGAGGAATAAAGTCTCTAATATATTATAATTGATAATAATAATAATAATAACGGAGCACCAAAACATAATCATCTACATCTACCATTGAGATCATAATCATAAAATCCTATAAATTATAAGAGAACACATAATTCCAAAATTGAATTATAGAACAGTTAAAGAAGATGGATGATAATCAAATATCAGCTAAAAGAGGGGCATTTGAAAAATCTACTATCAAATCAATAAATATTTAGATCATCATAACAAACAAAAAAGTAGTCTTTTATGCAAAACTGTTAAAATGAGCATGTCACATTACAAAAAGAGGTTGCTATAAATATGGAAAATTTGAGAAAAATAAGGTAATGAGGTAATCCAACAATAACAAATTATTTACAAAAATTAGGCAATTCTCCAACATTTGTTTTGAAGGGATTGAAACAAAAAAAAAATTAAAAAAAAAACACTTTTACCTCCCTTTGAAGAATCACACTCATACATAGAAGTACAAACTCCCTCTTCCATAAGAAATTATTGCATAAGAGAACACATAATTCCAAAATCGAACTATAGAACAGTTAAGGAAGATGGATGATAATCAAATATCAGCTAAAAGAGGGGCATTTGAAAAGTCTACTATCAAATCAATAAATATTTAGATCATCATAACAAACAAAAAAGTAGTCTTTTATGCAAAACTGTTAAAATGAGCATGTCACATTACAAAAAGAGGTTGCTATCAATATGGAAAATTTGAGAAAAATAAGGTAATGAGGTAATCCAACAATAACAAATTATTTACAAAAATTAGGCAATTCTCCAACATTTGTTTTGAAGGGATTGAAACAAAAAATAAAATTAAAAAAAAAACACTTTTACCTCCCTTTGAAGAATCACACTCATACATTCTTGTTTTGCATCATAAGAAGTACAAACTCCCTCTTCCATAAGAAATTATTGCATAAGAGATGTTGCTGCTATATTGCTATGAGCACTTCACCCCATAGACTATATTCAACCTGTTTCCAAAATGCATCAGGACTAATACTTCTATATCATAATCTTGTAAACACCATTTTAACTTTGAGCACTAAAATTTGATCTTCACAAAATGATTTTGAATTAGCAATGGACTAATATAGATATAGGGATTGCACCTTAGATTGCATTTGGTAATAACTTTGAGCACTAAAATTTGATCTTCACAAAATGGTTTTGACTTTCACTACATTAGATTGCATTAGGAGATGAAGGTGAAATCATTATGTGAACTACTTGGTAATTGATACTATTGTTGTGCATTAATTGCTATTTGTGTATCAATTGTGAGTAATTTGATGTTGATGATACGTGATTGCTATTTGTATATTAATTGTGAGTAATTAACATAAAGGTGTATATAATTTATAATTTTGTATAGATGTCATCTTACTAATTAAGTTATTAGTAGTGTTTTGAAGTAAATGTGACACTTTAACCATGATTTTTATAATTCAAACTTTATTTTCTGTTGTGCATTTTGAAAAGATTTATATAAAAGTAGAAATAGTTAAATAATGGGTTTGAGTGTTACAACCGGCAACTTGACCATAAACATAACCTAAGAACCTGGATCCCCAAAGGTCCAACAAGTACACAAAACAGATAGTTGGTACGGAATTCCAAAATAAATGTAAGTATATCGAATACTATACACTTAATAACAACATAATAAATGTACTAACATTCGCACCATAAAGATGCAAGATTATACAACCAAGATACATTTATAATTCATAAATCAAGTACGAAGTAAATCATATACTCCCTCCGTACCAAAATGTAAATCATATAATCCATGTATCATCATGTTACTCACAATTGATATACAAATAGGAAAAACGTATCATCAAAATCAAGTTATTCACAATTGATACACAAATAGCAAATTAATGCACAACAATAATATCAATTACCAAGTAGTTCACATAATGATTCCACCTTCATCTCCTAATGCAATCTAATACCAAGTATTCATGAAATGCTCCCTAGCATTCTTCTAATTCTTGAGGTACTTTATCAATTCATTGGAAAACTTATTCCAATTATATTTTAGCCAACCGCAGCTACTAAAATATCTGCTATACTTTAGGGCTCATCTAAAGTATCTGATCATCATACATATATGAATGCATGTATGTAAAATTACCAAACATATGGTCATTATATTTTAGTCAACCTCGGCTACTAAAATATCTACTATACTTTATGGCTCATCTAAATTATCTTATCATCATAAAGGATAACACAATCCATATATAAATTTCATTATTACAAGTACTTACCAAACATATGGTATAATCATTTCATCCTAAAAGGATATTACAAGTACATCTTCTCCATTAATTAAGTCACATTAATTAATCTTCTCAAAAATCATTATACATCTACAAAGTACACCATCATCATATCAATCATAATTATCATCTAAGAACTCATATAACAATTACAGATGCTTTTACATAACCATAGGACCATAATACAATCATAGTGTAAGCATATATCTCATTCACATTTTTCAAACAAAAAAACTTTTTAAAACAAAAGCAAATGCAAACCAATGAACTTAAATAAAACAAGTAGCACTTGGCACGATTCATGTGGATTTGAACTCATTTTAGACACCTATAGTGTAAATTATTACTGGACGACTGATTGGTTCACTTGCCATACCGTAGTAAATTATTATGTTTTCAAATTTCCAATCTTTTATTATGAAAAAAGTATTCTCAATCTTTTGTCGATTTTCTGTTTATCCTAAGAACATTTTTTTGCGAAAAAAATTATTTTTTTTCTACAATTATACGTTCTATTTTTTTTTTTCTATTTTTCAAAACTTTTATTTCATTTATCTATACCAATATATAAAGATAATATCTCATTTCCCGTGGACTTTTCTTATTGCCACTTTTGTCTTTCACTCTATTCAAATATTTGTATATGTTGAAAATAACTTCCACCAAAAAGTAGGTTTTCAGTTTTTTTAGTAAAAAAAAATATATATATTTTCTTAGTAACTAATCACAATAAAAAAGGAGATTAACAATTTTTTTTTTGTAAAACAAATATCTTTCTTTTTTCTTAATAACTAAGCACAACAAAAAAGAAGTTTAAATAGCTATCAATCAACTAACACTACTAGAAAATTGCTTATTTCGGACGGAATTTTCGGACATATTAGATTTTGTCTGAAAACATTTTTGCCTTTCGAACAAATTTGGGACGGTTCTAAATTACAAATATTTTCGTCCCAAATTAGTCCCTAAATTGTCCGAATATGTTTTGTCAATATCTCACCATGTATGTTTCCCACGGATTTCGTACGAAATCAATTAACAATTGAATTCGTCTGAGTTTCGTCCAAAATGTTGAGACAGATTTCAAACAAAACAATATTATTTAACAAAATACGAAGGGTTTTCAAAAAATCAACCCAAATCAGCGCTTTTCAATATTTTCATCTGGCGCCTATATTGATTTAATCCCCTGCTATAGGGTTTTCCCCCAAATAACCCAATAGAAAAAAGAATAGTTGAAGGGTTTTTATCTTTATCTCTTCACTTTCACTATCGATTAAGGTTTCAAAATAAGTAGTTCGAGCTTCTTCGCAAGGAATTTCTTCCTGAAATCGTTCTCTTCATCATTTTCTATAATACAACTTAATTTGAGTATAAGGATAACACAATCAAAATATAAATTTCATTAATACAAGTACTTACCAAACATATGGTATAATCATTTCATCCTAAAAGGATATTACAAGTACATCTTCTCCATTAATTAAGTCACATTAATTAATCTTCTCAAAAATCATTATACATCTACAAAGTACCATCATCATATCAATCATAATTATCATCTAAGAACTCATATAACAATTACAGATGCTTTTACATAACCATAGGACCATAATACAATCATAGTATAAGCATATATCTCATTCACATTTTTCAAACAAAAACACTTTTTAAAACCAAAGCAAATGCAAACCAATGAACTTAAATAAAACAAGTAGCACTTGACACGATCCATGTGGATTTGAACTCATTTTAGACACCTATAGTGTAAATTATTACTGGATGACTGATTGGTTCACTTGACATACCGTAGTAAATTATTATGTTTTCAAATTTCCAATCTTTTATTATGAAAAAAGTATTCTCCATCTTTTGTCGATTTTCTGTTTATCCTAAGAACATTTTTTTGCGAAAAAAATTATTTTCTTTCTACAATTATACGTTCTATTTTTCAAAACTTTTATTTCATTTATCTCATTTCCCTTGGACTTTTCTTATTGCCACTTTTGTCTTTCACTCTATTCAAATATTTGTATATGTTGAAAATAACTTCCACCTAAAAGTAGGTTTTCAGTTTTTTTAGTAAAAAAAAATAAAAAAATTTTCTTAGTAACTGATCACAATAAAAAAGGAGATTAACAATTTTTTTTTGTAAAACAAATATCTTTCTTTTTTCTTAATAACTAAGCACAACAAAAAAGAAGGTTAAATAGTTATCAATCAACTAACACTACTAGAAAATTGCTTATTTCGGACGGAATTTTCGGACATATTAGATTTTGTCTGAAAACATTTTTGCCTTTCGAACAAATTTGGGACGGTTCTAAATTACAAATAATTTCGTCCCAAATTCGTCCCTAAATTGTCCGAATATGTTTTGTCAATATCTCACCATGTATGTTTCCCACGGATTTCGTACGAAATCAATTAACAATTGAATTCGTCTGAGTTTCGTCCGAAATGTTGAGACGGATTTCAAACAAAACAATATTATTTAACAAAATACGAAGGGTTTTCAAAAAATCAACCCAAATCAGCGCTTTTCAATATTTTCATCTGGCGCCTATATTGATTTAATCCCCCGCTATAGTGTTTTCCCCCAAATATCCCAATAGAAAAAAGAATAGTTGAAGGGTTTTTATCTTTATCTCTTCACTTTCACTATCGATTAGGGTTTCAAAATAAGTAGCTGGAGCTTCTTCACAAGGAATTTCTTCCTGAAACGTTCTTTTCATCATTTTCTACAATACAACTTAATTTGAGTACCTCTTATTTTTAAAAGGTTTCATTTTTCTTTATATTTTCTCAATAAAGTTTCATGTGAGTGAATTAATCCACCGATTGGATCTATTTTATGTCTCCATGTGAATTTATTTTGGCTCTATTTTAAGCACAATAAAAAGGAGATTAAGTAGTTATCTATATTAGCACAATAGAAAATGTCAATCACAAAAACATGCCCGTTTGGCCGCTAATTGTGTATAAATTTTTTAACAAACTACATATGTTACTTTATATATATATATATATATATATATATATATATATATATATATATATATCTTATCTTTTACAAAAACATTACTTTGATCCTATCCACTTTTTTTAAGCAAACTAAAATGAGATTGAATATATCCACTTAAATAAAATTTTATTTAATTTTTTTATAGTGTTGTTTAATTTAGTTTTATAATGATTTGTTTCAATATGTTTAAAAGTAAGGGTATTTTTTTTAAGTGTTGTTTTAGAAGAATTTTTTTTATTCCTATTTAAGTAATATTTTAGTAGTATAAAGTCTAATTTATCAAGTGTATACCTTTACTTTTTCAATAACTTCACTTAACATATTTTTCACAAATTTAATAAAGAGAAGAAGAGTGTATATGCTAAATTTATTTGAACAGAGAGAGTAAATGTTGAATTAAATGAAAGTAGAAATAAGAAAAAAAATACAATACATACTGTACCCGAAAAAAATATAATAATCCATTATCTTAATTGAAGAACTTTATACTAAAGTGACACATAAAAAAACAGTGGAAGTATTGATTTCATTCACTTTTTATGTTTTTTCTAAAAGATATATTTTTTTTCTAAAAGATCACTTTCTAATGATATTTTAAAGTTAATATAACATGTTGCCATCTTTTTAGAGTTTTTCAAAGACATATTTTGTTCTTCTAATAAATGAATTTTTTTTTCAAACATACTCCAGAGAGGATATGAAAGGCTAAGAATAAAATTTGGCTATAAAATAGATTTTTTTCACAACATTTTCCTTTAAGAAATTTTGGCTATAAAATTCGACTGCAATGATAGCATAACCATCAATAATAATTACAAAATACAAAGACTTATATTAGAATCGTTAAAATGTGGAGAATGGTGAAAAAAAAGATAGTGACGAGATTGATTTAATCAATATAATTTTTATGGATGAAAGAGTATGTATTAATTTTTTATACTTCATTTAATTTTACTAACCAGCATGGTTTTACATTATCTAAAATTATTTTTCTATGTTAATCTTTATTGAGCTTATATGGGGTAACAAATATAATGAATTTCGTTCAAAATAATATTTTAAATATGTGGACAATAACATAAAAAACTTGAGGACCAACCAAAAAATAAAGTGTTTGAGCTAACTCATGAGCTACCCAATTAACTTGGCTCATCTTACTTCTCACCATTTATTGTAATTAGTTTAAAACAATGATAACTCTTGAAAAATATTCAGAAAATTGATTTTGACTCATTTATATGTAAAGATTCAAAGTCACGCTTTAGAGTTTGGAGACGTAAGTTATTTACTGTAACACCCTGAAAATTTAATATCATTATCGTATAGTCGTTTGGTTTTATTTTTTAAAAAAACCCCAGATATTTTAAGTAAATAATATAGTGTGATACATGCCCAGCTACACCTCCAAATCCCTTATAAAAAGCACACCTCTGGTCCCCAGAAAAAACACAAAACACGCTTTCACACATGAGTATGAAAAGAAGAACAAAAGGTCGGTGCTTCTCTTTCATTATTCTTTATTCTTCTTCCATCTCATTTTCCCTCTTTTTGTCTCCTATCATATGTCAAAAAATCTTTTTCTTTCTACTTAAAGACAAACCCACAAAGCTTCATGTTGGGTTTTTGTATGTTGACTACATTTTGTTAAAATATAGTTTAGCAAGATGTCGGACAAGATGTTTTGACATGTGAGTACGACATCATAGCATGTTTGTACTTCGCGTTCTTGGAAGCTTATTTACGCATGGGATCTTTGAAGATTCTATCAGAAAATGTATCCGTGTAACTTGAGCGCCAAGACGCGCGTGTTCTAGAAGTTCCAGGAGGTCGTTTAACGCTTGATGTATTTTTAGAAGGATTTTACAACATTTTAGGAAACAAAAGATTGGTTTCTAAAATGTATGTGCTTGAGCTCAATTGAATCATTGATGATCTGTCCACTTTATTCATCAAGCCCATGCCGCTCATACTATTTAAAGGAAGACCTAAAACCTAATCAACTATTGAAGCCGTCATTTTGAGAAAAAGTGTCATTAGCGTTTGAGTCTGCCGTGGTTATTTGTGAGCCATACTTGTGTCTTTTGATACTAGTGTTGGACTGTTTTAGTTGAGTTGTATTTTGTGATTCTCTCATAAGTTTTTAAGCAAGAGTGAATCTTGTTTAATGGTAGTGTGGGTCCTCTTATGATTGTATTGATTGTATACACATGTTATGTGTTTGAGGGGAAGTGAGAGGGGTATCATATCTAGGAGTCCCTAGGTAGAAACACCACGGGTAGTGATTAGGTGAGAAGACATAAACCATGGGTTAATTGGAGTCTTTGAAATAGTAATTTTAGTGCATATATTCCTTCCTGGGTTAGTAGCCCCCAAAGTAGGTGACATTGCACCAAACTGGTTAACAAATAACTTGTGTTATTTACTTCCTGCAATTCATTTTTATGTTGTTATTTGTAATCAGTGTTGTTATGATGTCTTGACATTCCATTCGACATCCTGCACAATTTGGTGTCACGACACCGTACAGGACATCTGATACTTGAGTGCCAGAATTTCACTTCAAACTTTCTAAATCTCAAAAAGCTTTAGATTCATAGAAGGTTAGATTTCACTGTTACAAAGAGAAAGAAGAGTTAAATTCCAATTTAAACTTTTAAAACCCTAACATCAATTGAGAAATTGATGAAGTTTGTGTCGATTATTTCTTCTGGTTTCTATCTTAAAGGATGTTCAGAAAACTCACATTAATAATAAAAGTACTTTCTTTCTGATTCTGATTTATATTACTTTAGAGGACTTACTAAAATTATTCACCAACTGGAAATCCTCAAGTTAATAAGAATTACAAGGATGATTTTTTTTTATTAAAGTCAGGACTGGAAACATAAAGATTTACTCCATCTAAAAAATAACAAAAATGTTTATTTTCTTTAGAGAACAACCAGTAGTTATTATAAGGAATAGTCGGGGATTGCTTTCGAACTGAAAGTACTTGTAAAACCCAACACGGTGAGCCTGACAAAACTAAACTATCTATAAATAAGTTAGTGCGATCAGACTAGAATGATTGAGGATCAAAGTTTAATTACCTAAGTGTACAAACACTAGGAAAGAAAACTCCATGTAGTAGCTAGTACGTTTATGATTGGGAAGAGGAAAGAAAGAGAGGAATTAAGAAAAAAAAGTAGATAGGGTATGCACGAGTCTAAGAAGGTCCTGTAATTTTCACAAACTAATCCAAAAAAGAAAAAGAAAATCTATTTATTTTTATTTTCACAAGCTAATCCTGTAATTTTTATTGGTATTACACTTATGTACTAGTAATTCACCCTATTTTTGTTTTACTCTTGGTATCTTGTGTTTCTTGTATATGTTTCGAGCGTTTTACAGATGATGCCCAGAGGCCATTTAGCTTATTCGGGAATCCGCCGAATTAAATACCTTGAGGAACTGGACCACGATGGATGGGAGATCTATCATGTTAACAATTATCTAAGCTTAATTTAATGGAGTTGTTTGTATGATGACGAGATATGTTATTATTATTGTTTGCGAGACACTAGAACATGTCTTATCTTTTAGTAGGTTACTTTTATTTTATCACTTCAAGAGTTTGCTAATTACGGTCCACTTAGACAAATGGGAGCATATCTAATTGTGAATGTCAATGTACCTCGGGATCCCTTGATTCCACAAAATGAAGTGCATTTTGACCATCCCGATGAAGTGATTGAAAATGGAATGAAAATGAACTTTGCACTTGAGGAAGAAGACCCTTATAGTTACTGGGAAGAAGGAGAATTTTGCCCCAACAGTCACTAATAGGCGTGACTATTCTAAAGGGATTAGAGTTTTAAGAATGTTATTTAGTCGTTTGGTACTTTGGTGTGATATTATTCTTAAAAAACTCTTTTGTGATAATCTAACTCGAAGTGATCTAGTATATCTAACTTAGATCGTACCTAGCATGATTTAAATAAGTCTTGTGAAGTTTATGAGCTTTTATAAAAATTTGTTAGGTTAGCTTTTGTAAATAAGTCTTGTGAAGTTTATGGCATCTTGTGAAATCTTCACGAGCATAAAATTGATATTTGAAGTCTGTATATATATATATATTGAGAAAAGTTTTTTCAATTTAGAAAAAAATAAAATAAAATAAAACATGACAATATATTCAGGATATAATTAAAATAAAATATAGGTAGTATTTCGTTATATTTAAATGTGACAGTCCTTTCTCAAGTGTCAGGAATGAGGTGTTACGTTTACTGTCTTCTCTTGCAAGATGTTTTAAGCTTATCTCATGCCTGGTAACGGATGTTGTATTTGAATTTTTTTCAAACTCATCTTGATCGAATGCTCTCTAGATGAGGAAGAGGGTTTTCTTATCTCTCTAAACTCCTTCACAACTCCTCTTTGCGTGACTCTTGTTTATAGGAAGAGGGTTTACTTTAAAATTATATTCGATGTTTTTATTTCTATTACAAGGCATGAGATAAGCTTATTTCTCTTATATACTCTTGTTCTAAGTGTTGCGAGTTGTATGTTAGTTATTTGCTTTGGAGAGTGTGACTGAGATAAGCTTAAAATATTCGGGTGGACCACTGAAAAATTTAAATATATAAATTAATTAAGAAAATTATATTGCATACAAAAATTAAGTTATAATAACTAAATATTATTTATCAAAACTATCAAGAAAATAAAATTCAATTTTTTCTTAAGTTTTTTTATTACTTATAATATTGATTCTTGAACTTTTTTTTATAAAAAAATGTAAAAATTAGCATAATGTTTACAAACAATGAAATTATGTTTTTCCTCTTAAATAAAATACTTAGAAAATAACTTTTTAATTAATAAAAATGATTTTTGTTAATTTAAAAATCAAGTGTATCAATATATTAAAATTTTCAAATGTGTAGTTTAAAAATATATATAAATATAAAAATAAATGTTCTTTAAAGATAGTACTGCTTGATTGGTTTGATATGTTATTTTATTCCTCAAGGTAACATTAAACGTTCAAATTCTACTATGCGTTAAAGTTTATATTTTTTAAAAACTCAAAATGAAATAAATGCATATATATAAGGTGGGAGGGATCGAACCCAAACCACTTGGCACCATACACTCTCCGTTAGCCACTGGGCTACACACGCATATGCTTAATTTAACGCGCAAAACAATATTTATAACATGATGATTATGTAATTTTATTAAATTACGTACTAAAGGTATTAGTAATTTCCTATTTTTTGGGGGTGGGCCATGGCCCCTCCTGGCCACCCCTGGCTCCGCCACTGAGTGTGAGTGTACTAGGGAGTCGATGATACTATATGTGTTGTAACAATTTTTATATAGTATTATTCTTTGGTTGTAATTAGACAATGATAGTGATTTTCTCCATTTTGAAGTTTCCACGTTATATTCTTATATTTTTATTGTTATTTTATTTTTTCCATGTTTGATTTTTCTAACACATTGTGCTTTAGTTAAGGAATCCTCATTAATTGATTTCTTATAGTCTTTTTCAACAAACTCGCAAACATCATGTGTTCGAAGAAGATTCATAAATTATCATAGAATGGAAAGATATTGTTCCATTACTCGCCATGACTATGGAAGAATTTCTTATTAGAACAAAAGCTTCGATACCACTTAATTTGTTGGAAAAAGGGGAAAATTATAGCGTGTGTTTGGTAAGTCCAATAAGCTAGCTTATAGTTTATTGGATTAGCTTATAAGCTTGTTTTAAAAAAATAGATGTGTTTGATAAAAAGCTTTTCTCATTAGCTTATAGCTTTTTTTGAGATGCTACTTCAAGTAGCGTTTGAGCTTATAGCTTATAGCTTTTTAGAGTTATTTCCATTTTTAACGTTTAATTTTATTATTTTTTATAAAATAAAAAATCATCCACTAAAGAAAATAACTACCCACTACCTGTCATATTATGTAATTTTATATTTATTAACCACTTTAAAAGCTAATTTTATCAAACACTTTAATTTCAATCAGCTAGCTTTTCAGCGATCAGCTAGCTTATCAGTTATAAGCTAGCTTATAGCTTAATTTTATCAAACCGACCCATAGTGAATTTTTGAAAGGAATTGAGGAGAGAATATTGAGATAACACTCTGTTTTATTACTAACTTGCTTTATATCTTGCTTTTGCTTGTTTCTATTACAAATGACAACATCTCCATTTTTATACGCTTTAATAGAAAATATACATTTTAGTATTTTACACATTTCAAAAGAGAATTTTATACACTTCTATCT
This sequence comes from Trifolium repens, assembly GCA_030408175.1. NCBI lineage: Eukaryota > Viridiplantae > Streptophyta > Magnoliopsida > Fabales > Fabaceae > Trifolium > Trifolium repens. The sequence goes on along the minus strand of CP125844.1, from coordinate 21,491,461 downwards.
ACTACGTACATACATTTACCAATTTACTTCTACATCTTTTTATAACTTTTTTTGAACTACACACCACGTAAATCAAATTTATAATCCAACAAATGTAACTACCAAAATCACGGAGCACAATTCCGCCTTTCACATACATGAATCTAAGCGTACTCGTAATCAATCAATTATTGTTGATTTGATTAGGTAAAGACAAAAGAGATACATCATTTTCTTTTTTAAATTAATCATTTTATTTCATTGTATAGTACCAAAAAAACAGAAGAATATATTAGTTACCTAGGCTTTGGCTAACATGGAAATTAAACTTGATGAAGTCTTCCATAATGCACAAGTTGTAAAAAACATCCTAACGAATACAACTTTTATAAAATCTGCCGCTGAATTGAAAATTTACATCTTATAGATTATTTATAAATTTTTTCAAAAAAATTGAAAATCATTTATTATGTCAATGAGACCCATCAAAATTAACGGTATTCAATATAGATTTATAAACCGTTAATTTTGATCGGTCTCAATAACATATTAAATGATTTTTAGTTTCTTTAAATTTTTTATAGATGATCTATATGATATAATCTTTTAATCCAACGATAAATTTTGTATAATTCGTATTCGTTATTATATATATTTTTTACAACTTATGCACAATCTTCCATGTAAGAACTCGTCAATTACACATACAATTATTTCGTAGAAATACTTGTTCACTAACAATATTTCGTAGAGAGTACTTGTACACAACAAGCATTGTACAAAGATGACCTGGTGTGCTTTACAATCCTATTTTCCTACGCACTCGATGATGATCAATGGATTACGAAATATTGTTGAGTAGATTGTTAATTTAATTTATCGTTAAAATTATGTTTTTTTTTGCAAGAATTATGATTTTCTTTTATAAGCCAAGAAGAATTATCGCTAAAAAAATTAATACAAATATGTGGTTTTCTTCAAAATTAATATCGTCAGTTTTTGTTAATTTTTGTGTAATCAAAATTAAAATATTAAATTTAAGTAGTTAATAAATAAGAGAATTACAACTTAATTCCTTATGAGATTAATTATTGGCCGAATTCTATATGTATTAGAGTTTTATTCTCTCAAGAACCATATAAAAGTTAATAGCAAATTAACAAAATTAGTCTTATTCTAAATTGAAAGGCTGTTTGTTATAGATTATTTTAGGAAAAAAATCACTTTTAAAATATTGTATCCGTTTGTTAGAACTTTTTAAAATAATCAGAATCTAAAAATAATCAGAAAACAGCTAAAAATGAAAAGCTGTTAAGAGTAGCTTCTCAAATAATAGATTTTTTTTAGAGGAGAAAGAAAACAAATGTTGTTACTTTGTAACTAAAAAAATCACTTTTACATATTATATTCAAACAAGCTAAAAATTATTTTATTAAAAAATGTGATTTTTATTACCATAAACAAACACATAACAAATTCTATTTTTCTATAAAATCTCTAAAAAGTAATATCTAAATTATTTAACATCAAAATCACTAATTTTTTAATCTGTAACAAACATTAATCAAAATAATTATATGTGAGAACAAGCTTTTCATAAATAAACTTATTAGTACGTCGTAGAGAAAATTGGGTGTCCTAAAATATTTGAATTTTATTGTAATTGTGTCAGCTGGTGGGAAACCACAGAAAAAACAAAGACAAAATGTGAAAGAAGATCATTTAATAGTATTCGAACAGTGGTTTTGTCACCACCAACCAGATCCATGAATGAAACTAACGATGAAATGAAAACTATTTCTCTCTCATCCTTACAAAATAGGCCACGATTTGCGGAAAGACTCATATACCTTCTTAAAATTGAATATTTAGTTTAATTAATTTTTATAAAACCAGTTTGTAAGGTGAGAATCGTCTTTACTTTACAAATACATATTCAGACTATCTCGCGATCAATGTGTAATTTCTTAATAGACTCTGTGTATGTTTGGTTTCACTTCTGGAGCAACTAGAATTGATTCTGAACGTGTAGAATTGATTCTGACTTGTTTGGTTTCTCCAAAGTAGAATTGATTCTGGCTTTAGAATTGATTCTACTTGAAGTTAGAAATCGTAGCTTATTATTCTAGAATTGATTTTTACGCTCAAAATTTTTGTTCAACTCACTTTTACATGATTATATCCAAATATAAATCACTTTAATTTAAAATCAATTTTGGCCAAAATCAATTTTACAGAATCAATTCTATCAAAATCAATTCTCATCACCGCAGAACCAAAGATACCTCTATCTAATATTCATCCACTTCATTGCACGCTATGACGCCATTCTTGATATTCACTTTTCTTTTTCGAAAAAATGGACACAGTGACATGAAGAATAAATAGATAAAGGAGTTAAAAGTTACTGTATCTCTTTTTCTCTCCATGGGAGGTTGAGAGAGAATTGAGGAAAAAGAGAATGAGATGGTGACTAGACAAAAAAAGAATAGGACGACCGTGAATGAATATTGTATACAGTATTTCTTTCTATAATATTCTTCTGCAGCTTTAATATAATTAAATTCCTATCTCTCATCTCATGCACACACACGCACTGTATTAGTAGTACTAGTAGGGGTGGGTAAAAAATCGAAACCCGTCTGAACCCAACAAAACCCGCCCAAAAATTAGATATTTAGGCGATTTATAATGGGTCGCGGGTTAGCGGGTTGAAAAATTCGGTTTGAGTTGGGTTGGTACGGATAAGTCCGGATAGAGGAAATTGGACCGACGGTGCCCGAACCCGCCCGCACGAGTAAATTAAAACGCTGAATCTAAATTCTTCCCACGTCTCATTTCACACTTTTTCACTTCACCTCAAACCCATGTAAACTGAAACAATCATGAAACATTTTAAAACGCAAAACTTGATCATTCTTCATCTTATTTGTCTAACTTCGTTGAAATCAAATGATATATTTTTAATTTTATTTGAGATTTAAATTTTTTCTTACTTTTTATGTCAATTTAGTCTTTCGAAGACTTTCCTTTTGTGTTTGATTTATGATTCTCTCATCTCTGGTTGCATATTTTCTTGATCTAAACTCCAAATTTTGGATTTATTATTTTTTTTATTTTATGTTTAACCTCTTCAAACCGCCCAATAACCCGCTTAAACCGCAAGCCCGAACCCGTGGAAACCGCTCTTCATTTTCGGGTGAATTGGGCCTTACTTTTTGACTCTGCGGTTTAGATCAGGTGACGACTTTGAGCCCGAACCCGCCCATACCCGCCCATTACCCACCCCTAAGTACTAGTACCAAGATGATGATGAAAATTGAAACAAACAAAAACACACGTATACGATCGTACTGTATATATATACACTGAAAACCGTGGCCCCCATTATTCAGCTTGCTTCTCGCAACACCACTATTATCAGTAGAGCTGTCAAATGGGCCAGCCCGGCCCAGCCCGGCGGGCCAGCGCGTATAAGTGGGCGGGGTTGGGCTGGCCCGATTTCTATATGGGCTGTCAAATTCTAGCCCGGCCCAAGCCCTATTGGACCATGCAGCCCGATGGGCTAGCCCCGCCCATATAATTTTTTTAGCGCACGCCAAAAAGGAACAATGACACAACTGACAACATAATTATCACATAAAACAACCATCAAATCAACATTCATACAAAATATATCTACCAAATAGAGATCCATGCACATGTAAGAATAAAATTTAAAGCCTCACTAAAATTTAAATCAAACACTAGTAAATGATAAAATTACTTTTTTTGAACAACCAAATTTTATTAAAACTCATTAACAAGAAAAAGAAATAGCTATTAACAGAAAATAAGATCAAACAAACCCGACAATTTCACCAAAAACAGAGATAACTAAAACGAAGATGACGAAAACGAGAACGAAGATGAGGAATGATGAACTCACCGAAAAGGAGTGTCGCAATTTCAATCTGAGCAGGAACGGAAGACGACAAATGGTACGGTAGAAATTGATTTCAGTCTGAGCGGGAAGAGGCAAAAGTAAAGTGTGTTTAGTGTAGTTGGAGCAATGTGAGGCTGTAATTGCAAGGGAAAGTAGAAAAGAGACTTGTATACTCTTTTTTGTTTTGCAAACATTAGAAAATAGTAGTGGGCTTACTTTAAAAAAATGGGTTAGCCCAAATTGTTTTTTTTTAACTAAAAATTCTTTTTTTTTTATTTTAAACGGGTCAGCCCAAAGCCCGGTGGGCAAGCCCAGCCCGATCCATTTTTTAATTGGGCTAGTTGGGCTGGGCTAAAAAAGGCCCGGATATTTTTTAACGACTTTTTATGGCCCGGCCCGACCCAAATCTATGGGCTAATGGCCCAGCCCATTTTGACAGCTCTAATTATCAGTTTCCAATTCATCCACCAACCATATAGTATAATAATAAAATATACTTGAATCATGAAATATCAACATGGTATAGCCACCAAAGAAAATTCTAAAGCTCTTTTTCGCAAAATTAAAAAATAATGTTTTGCTAAGGAGTGTTTTTTTTTTGTACTCTATAATGATATTAAAAAATTAGTTTTTGAAAAGTCAAATAGTTCCTGTTCTGGTGAATAAATAAGAGGGTGATAAATAATTGGATCGTGTCTAAGAAATGAATAATTCTTTCATCATCAAAAGTTGTCAAAAAATTGTGAACTTTTACAATGAAGCATAAACTTCTATTTATAGATATCAATGGATGACAGTTGCGAAGTACCACGATCATGGATACCCCATAATCGTGGTGGTTTCTTTTTCTTCCACCGTCTCATACGTGGTGGTGATGGGCGGTTTCCTCCTATTTTGGTGGTGATCATGGTGGTAGGGGGTGGTTATTTCTTTCCACGTGCTGACTTGCTGGCGGGGTTCTGATGATGACGGTTGCGTCTGGGGCGAGGGCGCCATCTTCAGGGCGTGTCGCCTCTGTGTTTCTTTCCCGCAAAGTTTGTTTATTTGAATTTAATGGGTTGTGTAATTGGGCCATTTGCTCATTTGGGCCTATATCTTTATTTTTAGGCCTTACCCCAGTCTGTAATACCCGTTTTTAATTAATTAGAATATATTATCTTTTATAGTTATTTTATATTGGGGTTAATTATTTATTCATGAGAGTTGTCCAAAATAGGAAAGAGTAGAGGAATTAATTCATTAGTGAAGTGAGTAGTGTCATAAGATCGAAATGTTTGGGTTTTGCTTATTGAGCTTAAGTTTAGAGGAAGGGTGTTTTGGTCTTTTTAGGAATTAGGTTAGAGTAGTGAAAATGAGAAGTAGAGCTCTCATTCCACTCTTGCAAGTTAGAGAAAAGAGGTAGAAAGAGAAAAGTGAAAGAAAGGAAGAGAAGAAGGAGGAGTAGAGGGTTTGAAGAGAAGGAGTAAAGTAATCATCTTTCTAGAGGTAAGAGAGTAGTTATTATTCAATTTTGAGATGATTCATAGAGAGGGGAGAAGTACTCTTCTCCAAACCCAAACTCTCTCATCTCTTGGGTTGGTAGGGTTCTTGGGAATGTGCTTATTTTGTGAAATTGATGCTAATTGATGATTCCTTATGTTTTTATATGATTATTGGATGAATTGCATGATCAAAACCATAACTTTATGCTTTAATTGATGAATCATAAAAATGGGTTTTGATAGAAATGGGTTTTGATAAAGGGAGTTCTTGACTAAGTACTTTCCAACGGACATGAGAAACCGGAAGGTGGTAGAGTTCATGGAGCTCAAGCAAGGAAATCTATCGGTTGCGGAGTATGCAACTAAGTTTGAGGACTTATGCCGTTTTTGCCCACACTACAATACCGTAGAGGCGGAAGGGGATAAATGTGTGAAATTCGAAAGTGGTTTACGTCCCGATCTTAAGAAATTGGTTGACATTTTGGAGATAAGGAACTTTGCTAATTTGGTCAACAAAAGCAACATTTGTGACTTGGATGGGAAAGCTAAGGCAAGCTACTACAAGGAAGTGCATGATAGGAAAGGGAAGAGCCAAGATCGTGGTAAGCCTTATGACAAGAAGAATAAGGGCAAGTTTGGAGGTAGTGGAGGAAAAGGAAGAGGTGCTAATGACAAGTGCTACAAGTGTGGTGTTTTGGGTCATCATTCTCATGAATGCCCAAAGGGAGAGAAGTGTTTTAAGTGTGGAGAGTTTAGACACAAGGCCGATGCATGTAAGAAGAAGGTTACTTGTTTCAATTGTGGTGAAGAAGGTCACAAGAGTCCGGAATGTAAGAAGCCAAAGAAAGCGACTGGAAAGGTGTTTGCTTTAAGTGGAGATGGAGCAGAGCAAGTGGACAATCTCATTAGAGGTATGTGTTTCATCTATGACACCCCTTTAATTGCGATTGTTGATACTGGGGCAACACACTCTTTTATATCTTTTGAATGCATGAAGCGTCTTAATATTCCTGTGTCTGAAATGCTTGGTTGTATGGAAATAGAAACTCCTGCTAGTGGTTCTGTCACTACTCAACTTGTTTGTCGTAAATGCCCTGTGACCGTGTTTGGTAAATCTTTTGATATGGATTTAGTATGTATTCCACTTAGCGGTATAGATGTGATTTTTGGTATGAACTGGTTAATCTTTAATTAAGTTCATATTAACTGTTGCGAGAAAGTGATCACATTTCCGAAGTTGAAGGAAGATTCAAAGTTGATGAGTGGGAAGGAAGTAAGGGAATCTTTAAAAGAGCATGGTGAATTGTTTGCTATGTTTGCATCTTTGAAGCTTGAGAATGAAGTTGGAATTAAGGAACTACCAGTTGTGCGAGAATTTCCCGATGTGTTTCCGGAGGATGTGTCAGATATGCCTCCAGAAAGAGAAGTAGAGTTTACTATTGATTTGGCACCTGGTACAAGTCCAATATCTATGGCACCGTATAGAATGTCGGCATCTGAGTTAAGTGAATTAAAGAAGCAACTAGAAGAGCTACTAGAGAAGAAGTTTATTCGTCCGAGTGTATCGCCGTGGGGAGCACCTGTGCTTTTGGTGAAGAAGAAGAAGGACGGAAGTATGAGGTTGTGTATTGATTATCGTCGTTTGAATCAAGTGAGAATCAAGAACAAGTATTCGTTGCCAAGGATTGATGATTTAATGGATCAGTTGGTGGGTGCTTGTGTGTTTAGCAAGAATGATTTGAGGTCCGGATATCATCAAATTCGAGTTAAGGCGGAAGATATTCCGAAGACTGCTTTTAGGACAAGGTATGGTCATTACAAGTATTCAGTCATGCCATTTGGAGTAACTAATGCACCGGGAGTGTTTATGGAGTACATGAATCGGATTTTCCATTCGCACTTGGATAAGTTCGTAGTGGTTTTCATTAATGACATTCTAGTGTACTCTAAGACCGAGAAGGAACATGCGGAACATCTAAGGATAGTGTTGAGAACCTTACAAGAGAAGAAGCTTTATGCGAAGTTGTCTAAGTGTGAGTTTTGGTTGAAGGAAGTGAGTTTTCTAGGTCACGTGATATCTAGTGGAGGTATTGCGGTGGATCCTTCTAAAGTTGATGCGGTAATGAAGTGGGGAACTCCAGAATCAGTGTTTGAGATCAGAAGTTTTCTCGGATTGGCCGATTACTATCGGAGGTTCATTGAAGGTTTTTCAAAGTTGGCTTTACCGTTGACCCGATTGACTAGGAAAGATCAACCCTTTGTTTGGGATAGTTGTGTGAGAAAAGTTTCCAAGAGTTGAAGAAGCGGTTGACGTCGGCACCGATTTTGATTCTACCGAAACCGAATGAGCCGTTTGTTGTGTATTGTGATGCATCTTTGATGGGATTGGGTGGTGTTGTTATGCAAAATGGACAAGTGGTTGCTTATGCTTCTAGACAATTGAAAGTGCATGAGAAGAACTATCCAACACATGATCTTGAGTTGGCGGCCGTTGTATTTACCTTGAAGATTTGGAGACATTATTTGTTTGGTTCTAGATTCGAAGTCTTTAGTGATCATAAGAGTTTGAAGTATTTGTTTGATCAAAAGGAGTTGAATATGAGACAAAGAAGATGGCTAGAATTCTTGAAGGATTATGATTTTGAGTTAAGTTATCACCCCGGAAAAGCTAATGTGGTGGCCGATGCTTTGAGTAGAAAGTCCTTGCACATGTCTTCACTTATGATGAAAGAGTTGAATTTAATTGAAGAGTTTAGAGATTTGGGTTTGGTTTGTGAAACAACTCCAAGAAGTGTGAAATTGGGAATGTTGAAGTTGACTAATGATTTTCTCGAAGATGTGAAGAGAAGTCAAAAAGAGGATTTGAGTTTGGTTGATCGGTTGACACCAAAGAAACAAGGAGAACAAGTGGATATCAACATAGACGAGTTTGGTGTGATAAGATTCCATGGAAGAGTTTGTGTACCCGACGTTCCGGAAATTAAGAAGAGTATTCTTGAAGAAGGACATCGTAGTGGTTTGAGTATTCACCCGGGAGCTACTAAAATGTATCAAGATCTTAAGAAATTGTTTTGGTGGCCTAAAATGAAGAAAGAAGTTGCGGAATTTGTGTATGCGTGTTTGGTTTGTCAAAAGTCGAAAGTGGAGCATCAAAAACCGTCTGGTTTGTTGCAACCTATGTTTGTACCCGAGTGGAAATGGGATAGTATTGCTATGGATTTTGTGAGTGGATTGCCTAAGACTAGGAAAGGAAATGATTCTATTTGGGTGATTGTGGATAGATTGACCAAGTCCGCACATTTTATTGCTTTTAAGACGGGAACTTTGGTACATAAGTTGGCGGAAATTTATGTTGAGCAAATTGTAAAGCTTCATGGTATTCCTTCGAGTATTGTGTCGGATAGAGACCCAAGATTCACTTCAAGATTTTGGGAAAGTTTGCAAGAAGCGGTTGGAACTAAGTTGAGAATGAGTTCCGCTTATCATCCCCAAATGGATGGACAATCGGAAAGGACAATTCAATCGTTAGAGGATTTGCTAAGAACATGTGTTTTGGAAAATAGAGGTAGTTGGGATGAATGGTTATCTTTAATTGAATTTACCTACAACAATAGCTTTCATTCAAGTATTGGTATGGCACCGTTTGAGGCTTTGTATGGAAGGAGGTGCCGAACGCCGTTGTGTTGGTATGAATCGGGAGAGAAAGTAGTCCTTGGACCGGAAATTGTGCAAGAGACAACCGAAAAGATTAAGATGATTCAAGAGAAAATGAAAGCGACTCAAAGTAGACAAAAGAGTTATCATGATAAGAAGAGGAAGGATGTAAAATTCCAAGAGGGAGATCATGTATTTTTGAGGGTTACTTCAACCACCGGTATTGGTCGTGCTTTGAAATCTAAGAAGTTGACATCGAAGTTTATTGGGCCTTATCAAATCTTGAAGAGAGTGGAGAATGTGGCTTACAAGATTGCTTTGCCACCATCGTTTTCTAACCTTCATGATGTATTTCATGTGTCTCAATTGAGAAAGTATGTATCGGATCCTTCACATGTGATTGAGTCGGATGATGTTCAAGTAAGGGACAATTTGACGGTTGAAGCTATGCCTTTGAGGATTGAGGGTAGAGAAGTGAAAAAGTTAAGGAATAAGGAAATCGCGTCGGTTAAAGTTTTTTGGGGAGGACCGGCCGGTGAAAGTGCTACTTGGGAGCTAGAAAGCAAGTTGAGGAGTTCTTATCCGGAATTATTTTAAGGTAAATTTTCGAGGACGAAAATTCTTTAAGGGGGGTAGAGTTGTAACACCCGTTTTTAATTAATTAGAATATATTATCTTTTATAGTTATTTTATATTGGGGTTAATTATTTATTCATGAGAGTTGTCCAAAATAGGAAAGAGTAGAGGAATTAATTCATTAGTGAAGTGAGTAGTGTCATAAGATCGAAATGTTTGGGTTTTGCTTATTGGGCTTAAGTTTAGAGGAAGGGTGTTTTGGTCCTTTTAGGAATTAGGTTAGAGTAGTGAGAATGAGAAGTAGAGCTCTCATTCCACTCTTGCAAGTTAGAGAAAGGAGGTAGAAAGAGAAAAGTGAAAGAAAGGAAGAGAAGAAGGAGGAGTAGAGGGTTTGAAGAGAATGAGTAAAGTAATAATCTTTCTAGAGGTAAGAGAGTAGCTATTATTCAATTTTGAGATGATTCATAGAGAGGGGAGAAGTACTCTTCTCCAAACCCAAACTCTCTCATCTCTTGGGTTGGTAGGGTTCTTGGGAATGTGCTTATTTTGTGAAATTGATGCTAATTGATGATTCCTTATGTTTTTATAAGATTATTGGATGAATTGCATGATCAAAACCATAACTTTATGCTTTAATTGATGAATCATAAAAATGGGTTTTGATAGAAATGGGTTTGATGAATGAATGAGTATAATCTCTACTTTTAAGTTGTTATTAAGTTGTTTATGAGTTAAAATAAGGGTTTTTAGTTATATGTATGCTTGGGAACTGTTATTTACTTGTTGTTAAGTTCAAATAAGTGATTTTGGGTGAAAAAGTGATTTTTGGGCCAAAAACGCGTAAAAAAACGATTTTTCATCAGGTCCCTGCGCCATGGCGCAGCTTTCCTGCGCAATGGCGCAGCCTCCTCTGGTCCCTGCCCCAGGCGCAGGATCTGGTCAACAGCGTTGATTGTTGATTTTTGTTGACTTTTGACTTTTTGACGGTTTATGCACCCGGAACCCATTCTCAATAATTTTTCACGTAGAATCCGATTCCGGAGTTCGTTTTATGAGATTATGTTTAGTTAGTGATGATTAACCAATTTTGATGTTACTTAAAGTGTTAAGTAAAATTGATATGTCTAATTAAATGAGATTATGTTAATGATGATGAACTAAGTTATGATGTTACTTATGTTGATTATCCATGAATATTTTGGTATGTTTTAATGAGATGTTGAAGATGATAATATGCTTATATGAACATGTTGATTGAGATTGAGAATGATGAGTTATGATTAGCTAAGATAACATGTGTCATTATGTAATGCTTGAATGTATACCTTAATGATGATATGATGATGTGTTGAGATAAGTTAATAATAACTTAAAGAAGGAATAATAGGGATGAGTGACCTATTATTCATGTATAGAGTATAGTATTATCATCACTACTTGGTATGTGTACATTCATGCATTCATCCTTTGAGTCGGATATTAGGATCATGTGGATTCTAATAAAGAGGATATCAAATGATAATATTTGATAAAGACGGATATTAGAGGTGAGATACTCTAATAAAGACGATGGTACCACATGCATTAGATATGTCTAGGGTGACATACATTGTGTATTTGCACTAGTTCGCATTAGGGAATTGTGTGACCTAATTGATAATTGATAATTCATAATTGGTAATTGTGATTGCATTCCATTATGATCTTATGAATGTTTGGATTGTGTGGATTTGATTAGATGATCTAATTCTTGACTAATAAGTATGATATTGCTATGATGTTGAAGATTGCTAATACAATGTGGTATATGCATGAGTTAATTTATTATATTTGTTTATATAATATAAGTGTATACTATGCTTATTATTATAGACTTGAATCGTAGCTAACTCTCTATTTTTGTGTATGTGTAATGGTTTGGGTCCAGATTCTCCACTTGAGGAGTGATTCCGTGGCTTTGGATTTTAGCTCGTGAGGACTAGCATAGCTTGGTAAGGTGAAGGATAGGAGGATCCTAGAAGCTTAGGGGTCTAGAATATGCTCTGATACTTGTAACCTTGCTTAGACTAGTATTCGGTTCTTCGCTTGTTTGAGATTTTATGTATGACCTTGCTACTTATATTACCTTATCTTTAATTACTTGTGGGATTATCTTGGATTATGTGATGGGTCTTCATTGTGGAAGTACCTAGTTGGAGTTGTAATATGATTTATGACTTGCATGCTTGAATTTAATTGCTATAACTTATTAGTATAGTAATTTTGATGCTTCCGTTGACTTAAGTGGATTAAATGCATGCTATTAGTTATTTTGTGTTAAGTAATGCCTTGATGATTTGTATGTTGAATGATTTAAATTAATTATTGCATGCGAATCGATTAGGAGCGTTACACAGTCCACAGCCCCCCAAGCACGAGGCTCAAAGAGGCGAAGTGGTGATGATAATGGTTGTGATGAATCGTGATGATCGTGGGGAGTAACTGCCCACTGCTTTCCGTCGTGTGCATCGCCCTTTCATTATAGGCTAAACTGCATATTTGGTCCCTTACGTTTATTTTAGGTTTCAATTTGATCCCTTACGTTTAAAAAGTTTCAATTTGGTCCCTTACGTTATCAACGTTTGCATTAGTTGGTCCCTTCTGTCAGATTCCACTATTTCAATTAGACACGTGTCAACGTGTCCAGGTGTCCAGGTGTCAATCCACGTGTGCAAACCGTCTGCCACGTAAGCAAACCGTCTGCCACATGTGCAAAAACTGACGGAAAGGACCAAATTGAAACCAAAAATAAACGTAATGGACCAAATTGAAACTTTTTAAACCTAAGGGACCAAATTGAAACTTAAAATAAACGTAAGGGACCAAATGTGTAGTTTAGCCTTCATTATAAATAACCTCTAGTATGATGCTCAGTTTTGTTCATATCTCCTCCATTCCTTTAACCGCTGTGTTCTTGCTTATTTTCAGAATATGGATAACAATATCCCTGTGTTGGAGTCGCCTGCTATGCATGCCATTAGGTGAGTGAGAAACAGAGTTGAAGAAAACATCAAAGATCTCTTGGATAATGTGGAGGAGTTCCAGACTTATGTTGAGGAACTCAATGACTACAAATGGCGTCTGACTGATGAACAAAAAATCTTCTTGGAACTGGCCTTGGAGTTATCCAAGAGGTTGGAGAAGGATGCTGCTTTTATTGAAACCACCAATGTTGTTTTTGAGTGCTACACCGAACTGGAGGATACGTTGGACAAGAAGATATTCGTCACTAAGGATAGCATTGATTTGCAGGAAGAGTCGTTGTATCTCAATTTATCTGCTGAGGAGGCCGTTGAGAACCGTATTGAAATATTGGAGAAGGAACTCCGCCCGTTGATGAAAAGGAAAAGAAACCTTCAACTGGATATTGAATATGATGTTGCTAGACTCATCAGGACCCGTTCTTCCCTGGCGCGCCTTAAGGAGAAGATGGGCAGGTTACATGATGACCAAGATAAAATCAGCCCTGATCTTGATGTCGCCAAGAAATATAAGAGTGAGATTGAAGATTTGCAGGCTGATACCGTTGTGGCGGCTTATGTAGTCGCCTAAGCAGTTTCTTTTCTTAGTCTTTAGGATTTTCTGCTTTCTTGGTTGTACTGTGCCTTGACACCTTTGTATCTCGTATTTTATTATCCCTTCAATGTTTGTACTATTGTTTTGCAATCAATGAAGTTTTTCATTTCTGAAGTAAGGACGCATATTGTATATTTATATTTTTCTATCTCGCCTGTGGGCGTGACCTTGGGTGTGGTCAAGCTTGCATCTCGCCCCAGGACACGCGTCAGTCATCGCGCTAGCTTGCTTTTTGAATCGTTTCAACTCTTCAAAATTCTTTTTTCAACCGATGCTTTGATCTTATATATACGGTGCTACATCTTCATTATTTTGGCTATTTCAATCACACACCTAAAGCAATCTCCATCTTTGTTCTTCATTTTCTTGTACTTACGGAGACGAGTTTCGTATACTTTCCATAACCGCTTCCCCACTTCCTTTGCGAGTTTCCCGCCAACCACGTTCTCCACGATTTTTCAAGTGGTAACCTCTCCTTATTAACCAGGTATAACCGCTATTTCTCTTTTCTCTTTTTCTATTTTCGATTTCGCGATCAGATTTCTAGGGTTTCCAAAAAATGGTTATTCTGAGAGATCTTAGTGACGAGGACGAGAGGGATCCTTCACGCCCTCTCATTGTTGGTTCTTTTTTAGAGCGTCAAACCCGTGCACATTTCACTAGGCCTGATGGTTCTGTTAACTATAGCGGCTATTTTTCTGAAGTTATAGGGGAACCCATTAGTCCTGGGGAACTTGAGAGTAGTAGTGGCGATGATAGTAGTAGTAGTAGTAGTGGACACAGTAGTGACTGTATGATAATTTCTCCTTCGTCTTTCACAGGAAAACGAAGAGACGAGTCGCTTGCCCTAGTTGCTGTAGGATCAGAAGTTATGGCAATGAAGGTTTCTTCAACCTATCAAAGTGTTGAGAGCGTGGCGAAGTACAGAAAGAAGTTCGATGTTTCTGGGACCTTTGACGAGAATGACGTTGTATTAGAACCGGTGGAGGAGGGCGAGTACATGCTTGGTGTGCCTCACTCCGAGCCAACTTCTTTCTATATGTATACTAGGTTCATAGAAGATTTTCATCTGTATTTTCCTTTCACTGAATTCAAAAAATCTATGCTTAAGGTCCTTAATGTTGCTCCTACCCAACTTAGCCCTAATAGTTGGTCTTTTATGAAAGCCTTTGAGTTGGTCTGTTTCGGTCTTGACATTTCTGAGCCTTCTGTGGCCGTTTTCTTTTCTTTCTATCATATAAAGAGTTTATTTCCCAATAATGATGTTTCCTTGAGTGCTCAACCCAATAGGGGTTTGTTTAGTTTGTATAGTTCTAACTATAAGAACTATAAGGACGCCTTTGTGCATGTTCGTGGTGCTGAGCACTGTCAAGGTGTAATGTATGATGATGATGACACTCCCCTCTTTCCCTTTCATTGGACGACCAACCCCAGATTGATTAGGGGCGCCATATTTGAGAGGTTGAGCGAGTTTGAGAGGGATACAGTGGTTTATCTGGAATCTTTGAACCAGATGAGCCCTAGGGAACTTTTAGACGCCGAGCATGCTCCCGCTGTTTTAGAAAAATATATCAGTAAGTCGCCTTTTGAATTTCTTCGCCTTTGTGCTTGATATATTTTTTTACTGCTTCTCGTTGATTTATATGTAACTAATCTTTTTCTTTTTCCTTGTAGAAGACATGTGAACTTTGACTCCTGCTCAGAGATTTCAATTTCTGGAGAAGGCGAGGAAAAGGAAAGAGCAACCTGAGAAGAAGGTTGAGGTCCTCAGCCAACTGGATGTGGGCGAGGGAGACAAGAAGAAGAGGAAGGGTGGTGACTCTCGAGTCAGTATCCCTGTGAAGACTTCCAGCTCTAGCCCTGTTGTTGGCGAGCAAGCTGCTAATGTTGAGGGGGAAATTAAGTCTCCATTGAAGAAAAAGTCGAGGACCTTATCCCGGAAAACTAAGAGGGATAAAGATGTGGTGGACGTTGATAAGGAGTTGGTTGAAGTTGAAGACCATACGATGGAAGCTTCTCCGGTGGTTGAGGAGGTAGCTGTTGGGGCGAGCCAAGCTGGAGGGGCTTCGCCTTGGGATCCTCTCTTTGATCCTGAGGTGTTTCTATCTAGGATGGTGGACATGGCAGGGAATTCTGCACAGTTCAACACTACGGGGTCCGATGAATTGGCGAGGATGGCTCTCGGCTATGAGCTCAAGGGACTCCTTCTGAATTATGCCTTGGCGTCCCGCCAAAAGGCTGAGCTTTCTATCGCCAAGGATAAAGAAGCTTTGGTGGAGAAAAACTTGGCCGCCCTTGAGAAAGACGTGAAGGCTGCTAAGGATAAATGTGAGGGCGACTTGAAGACCCTGAGGGAGAAGAATGCTGAGGAGATTGCCAATCTGACCAAGAAGCATGAGGAGGAGCTGGCGAATGCAAGGAGGGATCGTGAGTCAGCTATTAAAACCATGAACGTCGTTCAAGGTAGTCTCAACGCCAAGGACGAGCAGATTAAGGCCCTAACTAAGGAGAATGAGGTAGCTCTTGCTGAACTGACGAGCTTAAGGTAGGAGAAAGCGAACTGGGGGGTCCGAGAAGGACAATCTGGAAGCTGCTATTAGGGAGCAATATGAAGAAGGCTTCCAGTTTGCGCTGGAACAAGTGAAAGTTCTTTTTCCCGGCATTGATCAAGATGTCCTTAGCAAGGCTGATGCTATGATGGTTATTGAGGGCGACAAGTTAGTGCCTCATGCTCCTGCTGAGATGGTCCAGGATTCGCCATCCAAAGATTCTCCAACCAAGGAACCATCAGCTCAGGATTCGCCTGCCCAAGAATAGGCTTCCTCCTTCTCTTCTTTGTTATTGACGAGTTTGGGTTTCCTCCATTTGTTTTCTCTCCATTTATTCTCCATTTGGAGAGAAGATAGACACATTAAAAATTAGTGGGGTCCACAAACCCGTTATTGACTTGTCTTTATTAGCTTGTTTTGATGATCGCCCCTGCGTGGGCTTGATATTTTTGTAACAACAGTACTTGGTGCCCTTCTGAGGCTTTTATTCTCATGAATATTTTCTCTTATGATTCCATGTCTTTTACTTTATCTTGACTTGATATTGAATGCTATATACCGTCCTCTTGATTGTATGTAAATTTCCCTGAACTTTGCTATGCGGCGAGATTGAGTGGCGCCGTCATATGGGGTCACGCCCCGATTTACTCGGCGCGAATTACCATGTTTTGACCAATCAAATTTTCTGTTGAGTCTTCCTTGATTTTCGTAACCGCCTGTTGAACTGGCCAATCCCTTTATTGCGGTGGTTGAAAACTGTTTCTTCATTTATTTGTGGATTGCGGTTACACATGCTAGGTTTTTCATAACTCTTGCTTATAAATATCGATCCCTTTCTTCTTTCGCTTTCACACATTCTCTTCGTAACTATCACTTTCATACCATCGTTTCTTTTCTTCTTTGTTTAATATTTTGAGATGGATAGAAACAATACCAAGAATAACGCTGTTGGGAAATCTAAATCCCAGATGGGGAAGAAGAAATTTGATGCATCTGCTTCCAAACCTCAACGTACCAATGCGCCTAGGAAGGTTAAGGCGAAAAACGTCCCTGTCTCGCCCAGTTCATCAAGCTCTGATGATATTGATGAAGATTATGCTGAGTTCTTGAAGACCTACGTTCCTGAGGAGTTTTATGTTTATGGGTCTCCTCCCAAGGAGGAAGAAGGTTCTCAGGTTACTGTGGAATCCGCGGCGAGGGCGCCAAAGCCTTCGAAGGTGAAAACCTCTAAGTGATACGCCTTGTGGATGAGGATGATGGCTCAGGATTCCCTGGTTCACCCGGGCAAAAGTGGAAATATAATGCCAGGAACTGGGGAATCCTCTTGAATAATGCGAGTGTTGATGCTTATTGTAGTAGTTGTAGGATTTTCTTGTATTAACACTTCGCACATCCTTTTGAATTTGATTTTCTTTTCTTTGAATTTGTATCCAAAATAGTTTTCTTTGAATTTGTATTCGAATTTGATGTAGTTTTCTTTGAATTTGTATCCAATCTTCAATGAATAAAATCAGACTTTGGTTGAAATTGTTACTGCTTTGTCGCCCTTGAATATCTGTTATTTTGCGCGCTTCCTTTAAGATGAATTAAGGGTTAAATAGTTGATACCCCCTGCAAAGTAGGTCGGTTTTGGGATACCCCCCTGTAAATATTTTTTTTTAAGATCCCCCCTTGCAGATTGAAGATTCTTTGGGATACCCCCCTGGAGTGACACCAAGGCAAGGAATCTCCACGTTTCACCTGTGTGGCACCTCCACGTGGATTTTTATTTTTATTTTTTTGCCACGTGGCATTAAAATTTTATTTTATTTTTTAAAAACTAATTTTTTTTTCTTTCTGATTTCTTTCTTTTTCTTTATTTGTTTATTAACCCATAAATTCATCTTCTTCCCTCTCCTTCATCACCATTGTCATCATCACATAAACCCAGAAACATTGTTCAAAACACATCAACCACATCTTCTTCCCTTTTCTTATGCAACACACACAGATAAACAACATCACCTTCTTCATCTCACCTTAAAACAGAACGCATCCAACAACGTCACCTTAAAACTTAAACCCATAAAAACTTAAAAAAACAGAACGAGATCAACAACATCACCTCCCCCACAACAACATCACCTTAAAACTTAAACCCAGAAAAATCCATTCCATAAAAACGCATCCAAACAAGATCAAGATCGATGAAAACTTAACGCATCCATAAAAACGCATCCAAACGAGATCAAGATCGATGAAAACTTAACGCATCCATAAAAACACATTCATAATCGAACGTAGAAACAGAATCGAACATGGAAAACTGGTTTGGGTTTTCGAATTGAACATAAATAGAATCGAACAGAAATTGAAGAGAAACAGAATCGAACAGAAATTTAAGAGAAACAGAATCGAACAGAAATTGAAGAGAAACATAATCGAACAGAATCTATGAAATTGGTTTGGGTTTTCGAATTGGGAATTAGGGTTCTTATAAATTGGAGATGAAATTAGGGATTTTTCGAATAGAATAGATGAACAACGAAGGTGAAGAAGATGAAATTGGTTTTTGATGAATCTAGATGAAATGGTTGTTGAAACTGATGATAAAGTTTCGAACTTTAACAATGGTGGAGAAGAAAATCTGTTATAGGTGAAGTAGTAGAAGAAGAAGAATTTGTTAAGAGTGAAGTAGATCAAAATAGTGCTTTTTGTTGTTAGATGGGGGAATTTTTGTTGTTAGATGAATGAATGTTGTTGTTGTTGTTAATAGATAAAGAGAAAGTTTTGGTTTTTGAGATTTTTTGTTGTGAAATGAAATTTGTTTCTGGTTTTCAACGTGCAAAGAAGAAGACACCCATTTTTTTTTTTTAAATTTTTAATTTTTTTTTTAAATTTTTAATGCCACGTGGTAAAAAAAAAATCCACGTGGAGGTGCCACATAGGTGAAACGTGGAGATTCCTTGCCTTGGTGTCACTCCAGGGGGGTATCCCAAAGAATCTTCAATCTGCAAGGGTGGATCTTAAATTTTTTTTTTACAGGGGGGTATCCCAAAACCGACCTACTTTGCAGGGGGTATCAACTATTTAACCCATTAATTAATAACAAAAGTAATATATTGGATTACCTTTACGTGTATTCTGCAGTGTTTCTTTTGGGCGTCCTCCATTTGGTAGGTCTCGCCTTGATACTCTGACGTATATTTCTTTTTTCTTTTCTTCGTTTCTAACTCATGAGATTTATGGATAACGTTTTGGACTTTCAACCATGCTTTGATATTTTGGACGCCCCCCACTGCAAAGTTTAAAGGGTAACGCCTAGGATTTTCAACCTGATTTTTAGTTTTTTTGGACGCCCCCCACTAAAAAGTTTAAAGGGTAACGCCTAGGATTTTCAACCTGATTTTTAGTTTTTTTGGACGCCCCCCACTAAAAAGTTTAAAGGGTAACGCCTAGGATTTTCAACCTGATTTTTAGTTTTTTTTTTTTGCACGCCCCCACTAAAAAGTTTAAAGGGTAACGCCTAGGATTTTCAACATGATTTCCGTCGTATCCAACTCGTAAGATTTACGGATATCGCCGTTTCTATTTCTGACGTTTCCTACTCGTAAGATTCACGAATAACGCCATGGTGTTTTAACTCGTTTCCGTCGTATCCAACTCGTAAGATTTACAGATATCGCCGTTTCTATTTCTGACGTTTCCTACTCCTAAGATCACAGATAACGCCATGGTGTTTCAACTCATTTTCGTCGTATCCAACTCGTAAGATTTATGGATATCGCCGTTTCTATTTCTGACGTTTCCTACTCGTAAGATTCACGGATAACGCCACGGTGTTTCAACTCGTTTCCGTCGTATCCAACTCGTAAGATTTACGGATATCGCTGTTTCTATTTCTAACATTTCCTACTCGTAAAATTCACGGATAACGTCGTGGTGTTTCAACTCGTTTCTTCTTTCCTTTTCAGTCGTGCTTTGAACATATGTGTCAGTTCTTTACAAAACCAAAAATTTGAAACGGCGGGCCTCGATAAAACTCCTATTTTCATAGGAGAAAAGAGTGTCCCGCTGCTATTTATTAATTGGAATGAAAGATTTCAGTACATTTTGTCATACACATGCAGTAACTTAATCATTAAAATAACATTAGAATGTTGCACGCCATGACGTTGCTTTTCTTGCTTTATGTGGCAGTTTAACTGTAGTAAAACCTGAGATTGGCCACGTTTCATGTTCTGTGTAGGACTTCTCCTTCCATTGTTTCAAGTCTATAGGCTCCTCCTTCATATGCTTCATTGATTCTGAAGGGGCCTTCCCAGTTTGCTGCTAACTTTCCTCCCTTGTCTTTCCCCATAGGCCTTTTGAGGACTAAGTCTCCTTCTTTAAATCTCCTTGCTATAACTCTAGTATTGTACCTTCTAGCTGCTCGCTGCTTTGAAACGAATTCCCGAAAGTGGGCTTTGTCTCTTAACTCCTGAACCAAATCCAGGTTCTCCTCTAACGCTTCTGAGTTTTCTTCTAGCGTGAGGGTATCTCTACGCCAACTTGGGGGGTTTATTTCCGTTGGGATCATGGCGTCCGTTCCATATACCATAGTGAAGGGCGCCTCGCCCGTTGTAGATTGGGGCGTGGTACGATATGACTATAGGACCGGAAAAAGATTTGCGACCCAGCCCTCGCCCTTGCTTGTAATTCTCCTTTTGATTGCCCTTAAGATTACTTTGTTGGCGGACTCAGCTTGTCCGTTGGCTTGTGGATGTTCGATTACCTTTTCGCTTGCAAACTGAGTTCCATTGTCTGAGACGATGTACTTGGGTAGTCCAAATCTGCAGATGATTTTTCTCCAATAGAACTTCTTAACTTGGTCAGCTGAAATGTTTGAGAGGGCCTCCGCCTCTATCCACTTGGTGAAATAATCAATCGCCACTATGATCCACTTTGCTTGTCCTGTCGAGGCGGGGAAAGTTCCTAGGATATCTGTTCCCCACATGAAGAAAGGCCATGGAGACAACACGGATTTCAATCGTTCTCCTGGGGCGTAGTGTAGGTTCGCAAATCTCTGACATTTGTCACATGTCTTCACGTATATGGCTGCATCGCTGTGTAATTCTGGCCAATAGAAACCTGCTCTGAGTATTTTTCCAGCCAAGGATCTCGCCCCAATGTGGCTTCCACATAATCCCCCATGTATCTCTTCTAATATTCCCTTGGCTTATTCTTGACTTACGCAAAGCATGAGGGGTCCTGAAAATCCTCTCTTGTAGAGTTTGTCTCCTAGCATGGAGTACCATGTCGCTGCTCTCTTTAACTTATATGCTTCATCTTTTGCTGCTGGTAGTACGTCTTCTTGGAGATATCTTATGATTGGCGCTCTCCAATCTTCTGCTTCTACGATCATCATGACTGTCTCTTCAGTGATACTAGGACTTGCATTAGTTTCTTGAATGAAAGTCCTATTGCTTCCAGGCTTTTTGGTGCTTGGTAACTTTCACAACAAATCTGCTCTTGCGTTTTGCTCTCGTGGTACGTAAACCAATTCAAATGATTTGAAATGATTGGCCAAGTTGCGAACTTTCTCCAAGTACTTGATTAGCTGAGGGTTTTTGGCCTGAAATTCTCCTGATACTTGGTTTGTCACCAATTGCGAATCGCTCTTTGCTTTGAGGTCCTTTATGTCCATCTCCTTTGCTAACTTCATACCGGCGAGTAAAGCTTCGTACTCTGCCTGGTTATTGCTCGCCTTGAAAGCAAACCTTAACGATTGTTCAATGAGGACTCCATCTGGCCCCTCTAATACTACTCCAGCCCCACTTCCTCTGATGTTGGAGGCTCCGTCAACTGATAGAGTCCATTGTTGTTCACTATTCTCTTCTGCGGGCGTCGTGAGCTTCAGTAAAAAGTCCGCCAGTATTTGTGACTTGATAGCGCCTCTTGGAGAGAAAGTTATGTCGAATTCTGACAATTCCACTGACCATGCTACCATCCTTCCTCTTAGGTTTGGTTTTCTCAACACATTCTTGATAGGATAGTCTGTTTTTACCACGATTTTGTGGCTTTGGAAGTATTGCCATAGTTTCCTCGCCGTCACTATTACTGCTAATGAGAGCTTTTCGATTTTTTGGTATTTGGCCTCTGCTCCTTTGAACGTTCTGCTGACGAAGTAGATGGGCTTTTCTTCTCCCTTTATCTCTTGTACCAATGCAGAGCTAAGGGCTTTGTCTGAAACGGCGAGATATGTTAGACAACTAGGCTTATCACTTAGAAGGGGGGGTTGAATAAGTGATCCTTGAAACAATGGGGTTTTTAAAATTATTGTTTCAAATTAATCAAGCGAGCGGAAGAGCCACCGGATCGGTAGTCTATACACCGATTGATCAAAAGAAAAGTAGTATTAAGCCTTGAACGAATTTGTGAAAAGATACGAAAATGTTTGAGTTCAAAATTATTTGAATGTAAACAATATAACTTCAGTCCCAAGCAAGTTACAAATCAATATTCAAATCAATCACAATCAAGCAAGAACCAATTGAATTTTTGTGAACCAATACGAACAACAAAAATTCAATCGATTAACAAATTAACGAAATTAACGAAATTAAAAGAGAGAGAGATAAAGAGAGACACACGATGTGATTAGGGAGTTCCCCGGATTGCGCGTCGTCCACGCGTTTATCCGAGTACGTCTCCCCCCAAATAACCAAACGGGTTATTTGAGAGTTTATAGATCAAAAACTTGATGAACAAAAGGTGAACAGTTTACAATTGAAACCTATAATCCTATAGCAAGACAAAATGTAAACTAATGCGAATAACCTTGACACCCAACGGAACTTCGCCCTCTGATTCCAACGATTCACGTTGTGCCGAACCGCACCCAATCGTCCAGCTGAGTCCTTCGTTCCTTGTTGTCGAATCCTTCAAGACACGCACGATCTTGAATCACTTGAGAGAAACCAAAACCTTCAACGCAATTCAACCTGATCACGATTCTGATTCACCGCAAACCGTATCGAACATTATCACACAAATCTGCAGTTTCTATTGAATTGATCCCATACTCAACTTCAATTTTGATTGCAAACTTGATGAAGATGATGAACTTGTGTTGAATGAAACCTTTGATCCAAATATTCACTCAATTTGAACTCCAAAGCGTTTTCTGATCTTTCACAATGATTTCTCTTCTTTACAATGACACAACACATTGCTATTTAAAGAGAGAATAGAATTGAGCAAATTTGGGCAAAATTTCACAGACATGTATCGATACAACTGATGATTTATATCGATACAAACCCTTTGACCAGCGTTAAAAATGAAAGATTTGACCTATGTATCGATACAAACACGAGTGTGTATCGATACATACATCAGTTTCTTGAAATCTTGACTGATATGTATCAAATCATGCAAGCATGATTCGATACATCATGATGTTTCTGGATTTCTGAGAGACATAGGTGTGTATCGATACATGCAAGCATGATTCGATACACAGGTAACTCTCTGCCTCTGAGAAACCACTTTTGTATCGATACAAGTGATATATGTATCGATACAAATTGCACAAAATCAGTCTGAAGTAATTTCAGGACATTTGTATCGATACACATGTTTATGTATCGATACATAATACCTAAAAACAATTTTTCAAAGTGTTAAAAAAAGTTTTTCGCTGTCAAGTCATTTGTAATGTTTGCCAAAATATGTTCTACTCTATTTTCATGTGTTTTGACAATTATTAAAACATGAGGATGAACTGGTGCACTTACATTCTCCCCCTTTTTGATAATCGTCAAAACTATGCATAAGCTAACTAAGCCTATACCTAATATGCAAATAAAAATAGCAATATGTATACAGACGCAATAAACATCAAGGCTAACAATAAGCAACGCTCCCCCTGAGTTGATGCCATAAATGCGTTTGACATTGTTGATAATATTCAAGAATTCTTTTAGCTATTCATCCTTAGCTTGTGCATCCAAATCTCTTCCCCTTTGACAATATCAAAAAGAAGAAGAGAGTCTATTTGAAGTATCAAGTTCAATCAATTTTGATCCAAGTCATATCGTGCACTTACATTTGTCGAAATGCACATATATGATAAAAGTTCCTAATCAATATAAATACATACAAAGATATGCCAAAATATATCAATGACGAATACCAAATTTCATGACAAATATGGAATGTAGAACAACAAACCAAAACCAACGCATGAATATCGTAACATATCGACATTTTAAATCAACCAACATATCAAAATATGGGACGAAAATAAACAAAACAATGCAACAAATGCATAATTTCATGTTGCCATATCATATAACGATGTTCATGAAGAAATGAAATACACGGATAGTATTTATGCTACATGTTAAGCTATAGACACATCAATTAATCAATATTTCATACATTGCCATTTGATACATATGGACTTCAAGAATTATTACTCATCTTAAAGCAAGAATTTTTGGAAATGAGCAAACATATGTATGTATTGAAAAGAACTAATATGTGATGTTGATATTTGAAAAGCATTCACATAGGCATAAGAGTGTAAGTTTTAAGAAGAGAAGATAGAGATGATACTTTTTAACCTTGTATCGTAGGGTGTTGATGCACTTCCCATTGTATAAAACTCCAAGTTGCCAAGAAGTATAATATGTATATAAAGTGCATGTACAAAAGTATATCATTCTAGGTTAGAGATATCTAGGATCCCTAATTCTCCGCGAATAAAGATAAAGGGTTCCGTTGCAAGTGGCTTTGTAAAGATGTCCGCAAGTTGGTTTTTTCGAGTCCACATGTTCAAAGACTACATCCCCCTTTTCTACATGGTCGCGAAGAAACTGATGCCTAATCTCTATATGCTTAGTCCTTGAATGCAACACGGGGTTCTTTGTGAGGTTTATAGCGCTAGTGTTGTCACATAAAATTGGAACACGTTGTAGTTTTAAATCATAGTCGAGAAGTTGTTGTTTTAACCAAAGTATTTGGGAACAACAACTTCCGGCCGCAACGTATTCCGCCTCAGCGGTTGACAAAGCAACAAATACTTGTTTCTTGCTATGCCAACTCACCAAGCTATTACAAAATAGGTGACATGTTCCACTAGTGCTTTTCCTATCCAACTTGCAACCGGCAAAATCGGAATCGGAATAACCTACCAAAGAACA
The DNA here is from genome assembly GCA_030408175.1 of Trifolium repens. Classification (NCBI taxonomy): domain Eukaryota; kingdom Viridiplantae; phylum Streptophyta; class Magnoliopsida; order Fabales; family Fabaceae; genus Trifolium; species Trifolium repens. The sequence goes on along the minus strand of CP125844.1, from coordinate 21,466,515 downwards.
ATCATTCCCCTTAGAGTACCACAAGCCAAAGTTTGATGTTCCTTTTAAGTATTTTAAAATCCTCTTTACGGCTTTTAGGTGTGATTCTTTGGGGCATGATTGATATCGTGCACACATGCAAACACTAAACATAATATCCGGCCTAGATGCCGTTAGGCAGAGTAAGGATCCGATTATACCTCTATATTTTGTAATTTCCACATCTTTACCTTCTTCATCCTTGCTTTATGCACATGTTGATGTCATGGGAGTTTCCATAATTTTTGAATCCGTCATTCCAAACTTCTTAAGCAACTCAAGACAATATTTAGTTTGATATACGAAAGTTCCTTTTTCTAATTGCTTGATTTGTAGTCCCAAGAAGTAGGTTAGTTCACCCATCATACTCATCTCAAATTCACCTTGCATAAGACTAGAAAAGCTCTTGACAAGAGATGGGTTAGTGGAACCAAAAATAATATTGTCAACATAAATTTAAACCAATAAGACGTCCTTTCCTTTACGTTTAATGAAGAGTGTAGTATCAACCTTTCCCCTTGAATATCCGTTTTTAATCAAGAACTTGCTAAGTCTATCATACCACACCTCTAGGAGCTTGTTTAAGACCATATAAAGCTCTTTTTAATTTAAAAACATAGTCCGGATGTTCATTATCTTCAAAACCGGGAGGTTGTTTGACATACACTTCTTCATTTATGTATCCGTTTAGGAAAGCACTCTTAACGTCCATTTGGTATAACTTGAAGTTCATATTGCATGCATAAGCTAATAAAAGTCTAATGGCCTCAAGGCGAGCTACCGGAGCATAAGTCTCCTCATAATCAATGCCCTCCTCTTGGTTATAGCCTTGAGCTACCAACCGTGCCTTGTTCCTAATAATAACACCGTTTTCATCAAGCTTATTTCTAAAACCCCAACGTGTCCCAATCACTTGATGACTTGGATGAGGTGGTACTAAATCCCACACATCATTTCTTTTAAATTGATTTAGTTCTTCTTGCATTGCAAGAATCCAATGTTCATCAAGTAATGCGGCTTTTGAGTTTTTAGGTTCAACTTGTGAAACAAAAGCATAGTGAGAGCAAAAGTTACTTATTTGGAATCGAGTAGCCACTCCCTTTGAGATATCACCTAAGACTTTGTCAATGGGATGGTCTTTTAGAGTACGTCATTCCTTTGCAAGACCGGCTCCTCTTTGCTTATGATGATTCTTTGATGAAGAAGATCCTCCATCATCCTTGTCTTCATTGGATGGTGACGGCTTATCGTCCTTTTCTTTTGGAACTTCCGTTGAGGGTTGATCACTTCCAACAACTTCTTGATCCTTTAGAATGTCCATTGTGTCGACACCTGTACCAATAAAATCACCCTTCCCGTTTTCTTCCGGAAAAGTCTCATCAAAGTTTACATGAACCGACTCTTCAACAATTTGTAACCTTTTATTGTATACTCTATATGCCTTGCTAGATAATGAATAACCTAAGAAAATTCCCTTATCCGCTTTTGGATCAAATTTGCCAAGATTTTCTTTTCCATTATTTAAAATAAAGCATTTGCATCCAAAAGAGCGCAAGTGACTAAGATTAGGTTTTCTTCCTTTAATTATTTCATAGGGAGTTTTGTCCAAAATAGGTCGAATGATCGCCCTATTTAGAACATAACTTGCGGTGCTTATCGCATCGGCCCAAAAATACTTAGGAAGACCACTTAACATAGTCCTAGCTAACTCTTCTAGAATTCGATTTTTCCTCTCCACTACCCCATTTTGTTGTGGTGTTCGTGGAGCCGAAAAATTGTGTTCAATACCATGTTTGGAGCAAAACTTATCAAAGTTATTGTTTTCAAATTCACCTCCATGATCACTCCTAATGGAAATGATCTTAAGGTCTAGCTTATTTTGAATCATCTTAGCAAATTGTTTAAAAGCGGACAAGGTATCGCTTTTACTAGATAAGAATAATGTCCAACAAAATCTTGAGTAATCGTCTACAATCACAAGTCCATAGTAATTACCACCAACGCTTTTGGTCCTTGATGGTCCAAAAAGATCCATATGGATTAACTCTAAAGACTTAGTAGTTGAAATAAACATTTTAGTTTTGAAAGAAGCCTTAGTTTGTTTACCCATTTGGCATGCGTCACACAAGTGATCTTTTGAAAACCGAATTTTAGGTAGACCGATTACAAGATCTTTAGAAGCTATCTTATTTAGTAAATCGAAATTAAGATGTGCCATTCTTCTATGCCACAACCAAGATTCATCATTCTTGGTTATGAGACACTTAGCACCACTTAGGCAATTATCATCTAGGTCCAACATGTATACATTTCCATGCCTAATAGCCTTAAGACTCACATACTTGTCTTTGTTACTTTCGATTGTGCAAAAGGTTGGTTTGAAATTGATTATGAACCCTTTATCACAAAGCTTAGCAACACTCAACAAGTTGTGCTTAAGGTTATCCACAAGCACAACATTAGATATGGTTATAGTCGAGGGATTACCAATAGTACCTACACCAAGAATAGTTCCTTTATTGTTGTCTCCATAGGTGACATAGCCTTTCTTCTTTGCTTTGAACTCATTAAAAAGCGAGGCATCACCCGTCATGTGCCTTGAACATGCACTATCTAGAAACCATCTCCTTTCTAGATTATCAAGGCACTTTTCCTACAACAATTAAACATAAGAGAGAGGTACCCAATTTTCATTGGGTCCTAATTGGTGAGGCAAATAAGTTTTGTTGAGTTTTGGCATCCATTGCAATACGCCCTTAGGTACCAACACTTTCCTAGCTTTACATTTTGCAATGGTATGACCTTCACAACAACAATAGTGACAAGTGATATGTGAGTCATTCTTCTTTTGATCCAATTTAACATTTTTTGAATTTTTGTTTTTGACTTTCAAAGTGTTTTGAAAATGTTTTGGATCAACCTGATGATAGACTCGAGGTTTTGATGAATTTTCCACTTTGTCCTTGAGAGCTTTAATATCTTTTGACAAAGTGACACAATTATCACAACCAACTATATCACCATTATTATGACTTGCACTAGTCCTTTCTAATAGTGATACTTTGAAAGCTTTCAATTCTTCTTCCGTTTCGGAAACTTTCTTTTCAAGAGCTTTGTTAACTTTTATGATCTCTTTTAAACGTTTGAAAGCTTTCCTAGTTTCACTACATAGGTCCTCAAATGCATTTTGCAAGTCACGATATTCTAACGAGGTATATGAGCTAGAGGGATTTTGGTTTACCTTTTTGGGAGCTTTGTCCTTCTTTTTGTGATGATGATGAGATGTGAAGCATACATTAACCATTTCGTCTTCATCACTTGAGCTAGAGCTTAATGATGAATGAGATGAAGAGCTACTACTCTCCCATGCAACATAAGCTTTCTTTCCTTTGCTCCTCCTTTTGTTTGAAGATGACTCCTTCTCCTTTCTCTTGAGATTGGGACAATCCGGCTTGTAGTGACCAACTTGGCCGCACTCATAGCATATTCCTTTCTTGGAGTACCTAGCATCTTCATTCTTCCGGCGGTAACCACTATCTTTCTGAAACTTCTTAAGATTGTCATCGGAATGTTTTATCCCATTCTTTCTCACATATCTATTGTAGCATCGAACGAAGAGCCCCATTTCCTCATCATCGGAATCATCTTCGCTTGAGCTACTTTCCACATGCTCAACCTTTTTGGACTTTGACTTTGAGGCTTTTAGAGCAATTGACCTCTTGTCCTTTTCTTTTTCTTTTTCATGGTGTTTTTCCTTTTTCTCACCTTTTTCGTGCTTTTCCAACAAACTAAGCACTTGTTCATGTTCCGTTAGCTTACCAAACAAAGTCGTGAGGCTTAAGGTAGTAAGATCATTCGCCTCTTTGATCGCGGTGACCTTAGGTTGCCATGACCTATTAAGACACCTCAAAATTTTGTTAGTAGCATCTTGATTAGTGATTGGTTTGCCTAAGCCATGTAACTTGTTTGTGATTTTAACAAATCGTTGTTGCATATCCGCGATGGTTTCACCATCTTGCAAATGGAACAACTCAAATTCTTGGGTTAAAGTGTTTATTTTCGAAATTTTTACCTCATTAGTTCCCTCAAAGTGAGTAACTAATGTATCCCACATTTCCTTAGCCGTAGAACAATGCGACACATGATAAAATTGTTCAATCCCAAGGGATGAAATAAGTATGTTTTGTGCCTTTGCATCGTAATTGACCTTTTTCTTTTCATTATCCGTCCATTGTGCCATAGGCTTAATAGTGACAATGCCATTAGGATCGGTGATTGTCGGAACTAATGGACCGGTCTCAATAGCATTCCACACTTCACCATCAAAAGAATTGATGTGAATCTGCATACTACTTTTCCAATAGTCAAAATGATCTCTATTGAATATAGGAGCCCTATTATACGCCCCTTTCGGTGCAAAAGCCATGTTTTCTAATAATTGGCACAATCCTGCGAATTTTGTAAACAAAATTGAACTGGACTCGTGATACCACTTGTTAGACTACTAGGCTTATCACTTAGAAGGGGGGGGGGGGGGGGGTTGAATAAGTGATCCTTGAAACAATGGGGTTTTTAAAATTATTGTTTCAAATTAATCAAGCTAGCAGAAGAGCCACCGGATCGGTAGTCTATGCACCGATTGACCAAAAGAAAAGTAGTATTAAGCCTTGAACGAATTTGTGAAAAGATACGAAAATGTTTGAGTTCAAAATTATTTGAATGTAAACAATATAACTTCAGTCCCAAGCAAGTTACAAATCAATATTCAAATCAATCACAATCAAGCAAGAACCAATTGAATTTTTGTGAACCAATACGAACAACAAAAATTCAATCGATTAACAAATTAACGAAATTAAAAGAGAGAGATAAAGAGAGACACACGATGTGATTAGGGAGTTCCTCGGATTGCGCGTCGTCCACGCGTTTATCCGAGTACGTCTCCCCCCAAATAACCAAACGGGTTATTTGAGAGTTTATAGATCAAAAACTTGATGAACAAAAGGTGCACAGTTTACAATTGAAACATATAATCCTATAGCAAGACAAAATGTAAACTAATGCGAATAACCTCGACACCCAACGGAACTTCGCCCTCTGATTCCAACGATTCACCTTGTGCCGAACCGCACCCAATCGTCCAGCTGAGTCCTTCGTTCCTTGTTGTCGAATCCTTCAAGACACGCACGATCTTGAATCACTTGAGAGAAACCAAAACCTTCAACGCAATTCAACCCGATCACGATTCTGATTCACCGCAAACCGTATCGAACGTTATCACACAAATCTGCAGTTTCTATTGAATTGATCCCATACTCAACTTCAATTTTGATTGCAAACTTGATGAAGATGATGAACTTGTGTTGAATGAAACCTTTGATCCAAATTTTCACTCAATTTGAACTCCAAAGCGTTTTCTGATCTCTCACAATGATTTCTCTTCTTTACAATGACACAACACATTGCTATTTAAAGAGAGAATAGAATTGAGCAAATTTGGGCAAAATTTCACAGACATGTATCGATACAACTGATGATTTGTATTGATACAAACCCTTTGACCAGCGTTAAAAATGAAAGATTTGACCTATGTATCGATACAAACACGAGTGTGTATCGATACATACATCAGTTTCTTGAAATCTTGACTGATATGTATCAAATCATGCAAGCATGATTCGATACATCATGATGTTTCTGGATTTCTGAGAGACATAGGTGTGTATCGATACATGCAAGCATGATTCGATACACAGGTAACTCTCTGCCTCTGAGAAACCACTTTTGTATCGATACAAGTGATATATGTATCGATACAAATTGCACAAAATCAGTCTGAAGTAATTTCAGGACATTTGTATCGATACACATGTTTATGTATCGATACATAATACCTAAAAACAATTTTTCAAAGTGTTAAAAAAAGTTTTTCGCTGTCAAGTCATTTGTAATGTTTGCCAAAATATGTTCTACTCTATTTTCATGTGTTTTGACAATTATTAAAACATGAGGATGAACTGGTGCCCTTACAAGATTTAGGTATATGGTGTTACCTTTCTCGGGGCGAGTCAGGTTTAAAGGTGAGGCAAAGAATGTTTTTAAATTTTGGAAAGCCTCCCGCACTGAGTGCTCCATACGAATCTTTCACTCTTCCTGGGTGTGGAGAAGAAGTGAAATGCTTTCTCTCCTGCACAAGATAAAAATCTTGATAACGCTGCGATCCTTCCTGTTAACTGCTGTACTTCTTTGACTGATGTAGGGCTCCTCATGTCAATGATCGCCTCACACTTATCTGGGTTCGCCTCTATTCCTCTGTTGATTAACATGAAACCAAGGAATTTGCCTGACTGTACTCCAAAGGTACACTTGGTAGGGTTTAACCTAATGTTGTATTTTCTCACTGAGGCGAGGATGTCACTTAAATCTTGATCATGCTCGCCTGTTTCTGTAGTCTTTACTACCATATCATCAATGTAAACCTCCAGATTTTTCCCTATCTGCTCTGAAAATACCATATCCATCAATCTCTGATATGTGGCTCCCGCATTCTTTAAGCCAAACGGCATGACATTGTAGAAATAGTTGCAAGTATTGGTCATAAATGCTGTGTGAGGAGCGTCGGCGGGATTCATCTTGATTTAATTGTATCTTGAATATGCGTCCATAAAGCTGAGCATCTTGTATCCTGACGCCCCATCTATCAGTCTGTCAATGTTGGGCAAAGGATAGGGATCCTTTGGGCATGCTTTGTTCAGGTCTGTGAAATCCACGCACATTCTCCATTTTCTATTCGTCTTCTTCACTATTACGACATTTGCTAGCCAAGATGGGTACTTGATCTCTTCCATGAACCCCGTCTCCTTTAACTTTGTTACTTCTTCAATGATGGCTGCTCTTTTTTCTTCGCCGACTTTCCTCTTCTTTTGTGAGACGGGTTTTGTCTCGGGGGAGATGGATAGTTTGTGTGTGATGATTGTCTCATCTATTCCTGGCATGTCTGAGGGATGCCAGGCGAATAGATCTATGTTTCTCTTTAGTGTCGCCAGGATCTTATCTCTCTCTTCTGGCTGCAGGGTTGTGCCCATGTTGGTCGTTTGGTGTGCTTCTTTGCCAATTTGGACCTTCTCTAATTCCTCAATGGGGCTTACTCTTCTGTCTTGAAATTCTTCCCTTGGGTCTAGATCCAGGGGACTGATCATGTTGACACCGCCTTTTTTAGGAGCAGGGCGAGTCGATTCTGGGGCATTGAAGGCTCTGTGCCTTATTTTCAGAGTTGCCTCATAATAACGCCTTGCTAGTGCTTGGTCTCCCTTTATAGTTCCTACTCTTCCATCCTCTAATGGATATTTTATGGACAGCTACAACGTTGACATGGTTGCCTCTAGAGTGTTGAAAGCTGGTCTTCCAATGATGATGTTGTACGATGTGAAGAGGGTTTTAACCACCAGGTATCGCACTTTAATGGTATTGGCTTGGTCCTTGACTCCAAAAGTTGTAAGCAATGTGGTGTAGCCCATGACTTCTACCTGCTCGCCTGCGAAGCCTACTAGTGTGCCGTTATAAGGAAATAAATGCTCGTTGGATAGTTGCATGGCTTTGAAGGCTTCCCAGTACATTATGTCTGCTGAACTTCCTGAATCGATAAGCACTCTCTTCACATCGCAATTCAGGATTTGGACTTGGATCACTAAAGGGTCGTCGTCGTGAGGCATGACTTCCCTTTTATCTTCTTTGGTGAAGGATAGGTCCGGGGTGGATGAGATAGACGTGTGTCCCACAAACTTCGCTTCAAAGTCTGCTCGCGTTACATAACGTTTGCGGGCGATACTTGATTCGCCTCCCCCAGCGAAACCTCCGGCAATAGTGTTGACTGCTATCCTCACCTTTTCTCCTTCTGGGTTTTCTCCTTGGTCTCTTTGTGGGTCTCTTCGTACTTTTGGGACTACGACTTTTCCATTGGCGGCGTCATCCAGAAACTTCCTTAGATGACCTGTCTTTTTCAACTCTTCGATGAGATCTCTTAGCCTAAAGCACTTTTCTGTGTCATGTCCCTTGCATCTATGGTATGCACACCATGTATTCGTGTTTTGTCCTAATTGGTAATCTTTTCCTCTTGGAGGGGGCAATCTGGTGAGCCCTGTCTCCAGAATTTCGTCCAGAATATAGACACTTGCTCTGTTCAAAGGCGTGTATTCTTTCTCTCGGAATCTACACATATCTCGCCTCACTTGCTGGTGATATGGTTTCCTTTGGGGCTCATGCCCTATGTGGTCTGGTTGACGTCGTCTCTGTTGATAAAACTCTGGGACTCTGTTACCTTTATTAATTGGCTCTCTTTCTCTCGCGTCTCTTGATCTTTTCTCGGCGTTACTTACTTCGCCCTTGATGTAGCATTCCGCCCTCTTGATAATTTCCTGCATCGAGGTTGCTGGCTTTTGTGCTAGAGATTCGTTGAAATGACCGGCTTTTAGACCGTTATGGAATGCTGCTACGAACATCTCTTGGTTAGGATTAGATACTTTGATGGTTGCTTCACAAAATCTGGCCAAGTATTCACGCAGAGTCTCAGCGTGGTTCTGGCGAGTAGTGAAGAGACTGGTGGCGGTGACCTTGATATGTTTTGATCCTGAGAATTGTTGGATGAATTTGCGCTTGAAATCTGTCCAACTTTCTATGGATTTTTTTGGTAAATTCATGTACCATCTCAAAGCCGCTTCTTTCAGGGTGCCTGATAGTAATTTGCACTTCAGATGGTCTGCGGGGCCTATGATAGCGGTTGGCGTTCCAACTGCCATTAGGTGCTCCGAGGGGTCAGTTTTTCCATCAAACGCTGGGAGGTGTGGTGTTTTGAAGTTTTCTGGGACTCTGGCGTCCCATAAGGCTTGTGCTAAGGGTTGAGAATCGTTGATTTCGTCCTCGTCATTATCATTTTCCTTGTTGGCCTTTTCCTGATCCATGGTTTTTACCTTAGCCTGAAGCCGCCTCAGTTCATTGACGGCCTCCGTCAAGGTCATATTAGCGCCTGAACCAGTGCCATGATTGGGTGCACCTCCCGTCATGTTGGGAGATTCTTGTCTATCGAAAGTGGTAGGCTGGGAATCGTTTTACCGCAGCCCCACGGTGGGCGCCAAAATGTTCTGGTGAACAAATAAGGGGGTGATAAATAATTGGATCGTGTCTAAGAAATGAATAATTCTTTCATTATCAAAAGTTGTCAAAAAATTGTGAACCCTTTACAATGAAGCATAAGTTTCTATTTATAGATATCAATGGATGACAGTTGCGAAGTACCACGATCATGGATACCCCATGATTGTGGTGGTTTCTTTTTCTTCCACCGTCTCATACATGGTGGTGATGGGCGATTTCCTCCTGTTTTGGTGATAATCATGGTGGTAAGGGGTGGTTATTCCTTTCCACGTGCTGACTTGCTGGCGGGGTTCTGATGATGACGGTTGCGTCTGGGGCGAGGGCGCCATCTTCAGGGCGTGTCGCTTCGGTGTTTCTTTCCCGCCAAGTTTGTTTATTTGAATTTAATGGGTTGTGTAATTGGGCCATTTGCTCATTTGGGCCTATATCTTTATTTTTGGGCCTATATATATATATATATTGAAATATCATATAAAAATAAGCTATAAGCTCGTGATAAAAAATTTGTTATCAAACTGGTCTTTTAGTTTATAAGCTATAAAACATAAGTTATATGCTAGTTTATTGTGTTTGCCAAACATAGCCTAAATATCAATCATTTTTATAATTGATCATTTGTGGATCATACATTAAAAAATGGATTTAAAATTTTAACAATTTAATATATGAGGTGTGTTATTCGAACAATAATTTTTTAGACAACTTAGAGCATGATTATCGTTGTATATTGCATCGTGTCTTTACTGCAAAAGAGCGCTCCTTGTTAGTAAGATGGATAATTGTCTGTGTTCAGGGGCGGAGCCCTTTGTGGGCTGGGAAGGGCCATGGCCCCCCTAACATTTTTAATTTTTTTTCTTTCATGGGTATATTTTTAGCGGCGGTTTTAATGGTATAAAGCGGCGGTTATAAAACCCTGCTAAATAGACTGTGTAATTTAACAGCTTTCTGGTTTGGGGGGTTTCAAACCCCCTCTATTTGGACGACTCAAAATTCTTTAATGCTGTCCATAATGTATGGATTTGATTTCGATTCGACAATCCTAATTTAATTATGTGAATTGTCAAGAAATTGAGATGATTGGAAGAGTGAGAAAGTATAAATTGATCAAAATTTGCATTACACATGATGGAGGATTACAGCCAACCAAGGTTTCTACTTGCTTGGGGCATCAATGATTACACTTTATAAAGGTCCAGCAGTATACAATCCAATTCCACCACTCCACAATCCTAATTAAATTGCATAATTGCTTATACTATTATTACCTATTTGATTGTTGTGTTCTTTAGCTTCCTTGAAATAGAGAACAATATATTAGTTATATGTTGTGGCATACATTTAGTGCGACACTCTCAATATGATTTTTTTTTCAAGTATTTTTTTATTATTCAATTTATAACTGTAGTCCCCCCATCCCAACTCTTTGGACTAGCTCCGCCACTGTCTGTGTTCCAACGTTTCTACACTAAAGATCGATGTTCTGTTCAACAACAACTCTTAATTGCCACTTGGATGTGCACATGTTCTTTTTTTTTCTTTCTTTCAAACCATTAAATGCTTGCCTTTTAAATAATAAATAAATTAAATATTTGTTTTACTTTTGAGACCCATGGGACCCATTTGCCAATCCCAACTCTTTGGACTAGCTCTGCTATCTGTGTTCCAACGTTTCTACACTAAAGATCGATGTTCTGTTCGCTCTTAATTGCCACTTGGATGTGCACATGTTCTTTTTTTTCTTCTTTCAAACCATTAAATGCTTGCCTTTTAAATAATAAATAAATTATATATTCACTACAAGAAATATAATTTTTTGCAACAACTTTTTTTGTTAAATGTTGTTACAAGTCGCTGGCAAAACTACCCAAGATAGTTTTGTCAGCGACCTGTAACAAAAAAAGTTGTCGGCAAAAATCATTTTTCTTGTAGTGATTTGTTTTACTTTGAAACCCATTGGACCCATTTGCCAGTTTTTGGTGAATTGTATGGATAATTGAAAAATGTTGTTGAATTGTTTAAATAATTAAGAAGTGTAAAATAATATAAATAATGAAATGAAACCCACTTAAAGAACCCATAGTTCTTTGGATAATGATGCTCTCACGAGACAACTAAAGTATAATTAGAAAGTAATGTGGTATTGACACAGAAATCAATCAATGAGAATAAAAAATTATCAAACTAAAATTTAAAAGATTTTTATTAAAAGTTGTCTAAAATTGGTTGTCAAAATTTGGCATGGCAACGGGGTGGGACAGGGCTGAGTTGTACCACCCCGCACCCGTCCTCGCCTTCCTATACAACCCCCGGCCCCAAACTCTATTGGGAATAATAATTGACCACCCACCCACGTCCTCAATGGGGAACGGGTCACTGCCCCGCCACCACCCGCAAAAACTATCATTTTAAAAAGTTTTTTATTTTGAAAAACTCTTACAATACAAGAAAAACAGGATTTTGCGACGGCCAAAAGCCCTCGCTACAGGGAAAAAGCCGTCGCTAAGTTAGTAGCTACTGGCGGCCAGCTGGCGGCCACTGGGCGTCGCTAATTTTGCGACGGCCTTGGCCGTCAGTAACCGAGAAGACGGATTTTGTGACGGCCAATTTCGTCGGTATTTGATAAAGGTCCCAACCAGACATAACAGATAGCGACGGCTCAGGCCGTCACAAATTTCTGGCTTATTTTTATAAAAAAATTATATATTTTAATTGTTTTATTAATTATTTTAAAAACAAATTTATTTATTATTATTTAAAACCAAATTTATTAAATAATTAATTTATGTTTTAAAAATCAGAAATTGCCTTGTTTTAATAATAGAAATTGCTTTTTAAATAGAAATTGCTATTTACCAATGTTGAACACAAGAAACAACACATTAATTAAAATCACAAAATATAAATTAATTAAAATATTATTAAACATAATAAAACTTAAACTCCTATCAGCTTCCATCTCAAAAAACAAAACAAAAAAGCTTACATAAAATCAAACTATACAAGTTTAATAAAAAAAATAAAAAAAAAAAAAAACTTGTAACCAGATTCTTTGTAGCAAATCAGTTCTTTCGTGTATCTTCTCTTGTCTTAGAAATCTATACACATATTAATGACATGTATCAATATCCTTAATTTGTACTACTAGTCTACTAATACTACTACTACCCAAAAGAAGAAACTCAAGCAAATCTTCAAATCCAACGACAATCTACTACTATGCAGCATGCATATGAGGAGAAAAAAAGAATTTGGTAAGTCAAAGAGTCTCGGTGTAAGCATAATAATAAACAAAGTGAACATAAAGGAGAAGCAAGAAATTGGCAAGAGCCTTTAGCAAAAACCAACCTTCAAACTTAAAGTCTCATTCTTGAAAAAAAAACTATATAACTCTAATAAGAAGAAAAAAAGTTTCGAAACAAACTAGTTCTAGTTTTTTTGGATTCTTTTTCAATCTAATTGATCATTTGTTTTATTGAAAAGAAATATCATAAACAAAATCATGCACTTCTAACAATGGTGAGAAATTAAGAATTAATAATCATTTAACCATCCACCATCAGATGAAATATTTATATAACTATATAAGCTCTCTTCTAACAATGAGATTCATATTAGTAAGAACATGAACAACTTCCAACAAACTACCACTTATTTGCACTATCAACCTACACAATTCACATCAACAAAATGACCCTTTTGAAATTAATCAAAGATAAAACCTTAAAAGGTTTAAATTTCAAACCTTTATCAAAGTGGTTGTTCTACTTGAACTATTACCAATAGTAACTCTGCAACAATAACAAAAACATGAAATTCAAATCAGTTTCATAACTCAAATTTTCTAACTCAACACCATATTTTCTATTCTAACATAAGGTTAACAACACCAACAAATTTTAACTCAACATACAACATCATCAATCAAAATTTTCTAACTCAACATGACAATTGACAACACCACAAGAAGAATTGAGTGTGTATCAAACACAACTTTGAAGGTGGAAAAACACAAGAAGGGGGGGGGGGGGGGGGGGGGGGGGGGGTTGAATTGTGTTTTTGAAATTTAAAACTTTTTCTAACTTAAAACTAGTTTGCAGCGGATAATAACACAAATAAGGTAAAGGGTGCTGAGAAAGAGAGAAAGACACAAAGATTTATCCTGATTCCCCTCACAACTTGAGAGTACGTCCAGTCCCCTTGTTACTAACAAGAGATTTCCACTATAATCTATTCAAGATTACAACTTGCTCAAACACTCTTGCAAGAGACTTCTCAGTTGCTCAAGTTTCACTAAACAAGAGACTTCACAAACAAACTTAAAATCTAAGAATGAATGTTAATGGACACTTGATATACTATCAGAGGTGTTTACAAAATACAACACAGATTGCTTTAAGACTTTGAATGACGGTTTAAACAAACGATGTCAGAATGCTTCAGAGCCTTAAACGCAGTAATAGAACAGTTGTCATTTCTTCCATTTGAGTCTTCTATTTATACTTGAAGGAAGATGATGACCGTTGCAGAGAGATAAGGTGTCAGCTGGAATTTACTCGTACAATTGTGATAGCTGTAGTTGCCTTCTTTGGCAAATATCTTCAATTCCACTACCTTGCTATTTGGATTATCACTCATCCATTTTGAGTAATAATAGTACAATAGTACGATCCTAAAATGCGCTCCACTTATGGATAAGGTTAACGTTGTACCAACGAATATTCCTTCCTGTGGATGTGACAGAGCCTTGAAGTAGATTGTTCTCCAATCATTGATTCTGATTCTGTCAGTTCTTGAGTGACGTAAATTCCTTTTGCTCCTGGTGCTGTTGTCATAGCTTCTTAAGGTCCTTAGCTTCTGAAACCTTCAGAGCCTTGTTTTTGTTCCCAGAGTCATTTTCTTCAGCACGCAAAATTTAAGCTTCTGATGAACAGTGATGTACCTTCAGAGCTTGTTTAACTGGCTTCTCTGCTATTATTCATAGTGCTTCTGAACCAATTTTAACTTGTAATTCTGCACACTAGAATAATCATTAGTAATTCCAATTGCAATTTTAATACTTTGTTATCATCAAAACCACTTAAAAACTTAGAGGTTCATGTCAGACCCACTTTGTTCCAACAATCTCCCCCTTTTTGATGATGACAAATTAAAGCATTAAAATTCAATTGTTGTTGATTTAATTCAATTATGTTGACTTCAGGTTTCAAAGGTTTGCAATCTCCCCCTGAGTCTGATAATCCATAAGGGTAGGTTTGTAAGCTCCCCCTAAGTCTTATCCATAATTAATTAAAACAGTTTAAGAGTCAATTTATTAACTTAAAATAAATTCTCATATTTAACTCTCAGAAGCATAGTTTTGTAAGCTTTGCTTCTCAGAGTCTGATAATGCTCAGAAGAGGTTTGCAAGCTCCTCTAACACTGTCTATGAAATTTATTTTAGATTCTTAAATTTTCTCCCCTTTCAATAAAGTTTAGAATGAGAATTAATCAGAAGGGATAAAGATTGATTCAAAATGTATATAACATAATAGTTTCAGATCTTTTGAGCAGTATTAGAATCAATCAACATTAATTTTAACGCTCTTTTTACTCCCCCTTTTGGCATCAGTCAAAAAGACACAGAAAACCAAGCAGTCAAAGCGCCATAACAATGCTGTCAAGTCAAAAGGTGATGACAACTAAATTCATTAAATGAATTGCATTGATTACCACACTGACAAGAGAGCTTGATGACACTTTAAAAGGGATGATTCCTCTCATTTTACTCATCCAGAGTAATCAAGTAACATCAAAAAGAAAAACATACAATGGAAAGACAGGTTACCAAGGATGCTTCAGGCTCAAAAGGAA
The DNA here is from genome assembly GCA_030408175.1 of Trifolium repens. Lineage (NCBI taxonomy): Eukaryota > Viridiplantae > Streptophyta > Magnoliopsida > Fabales > Fabaceae > Trifolium > Trifolium repens. The sequence continues at coordinate 21,451,497 of CP125844.1, read as the reverse complement.
AGAGCAAGAAGGAAGTAGAGCCCTGGCGCTGCGAAGAAAACAGGCTACGCTATGAGAGAAACAAGGAAGAACTAATTTTAACAGAATCAGAGGAAGAAGAATTGGGCTCTGATCTGGAAGAGTTCTTATGGACATATGAAGATAATGCTACGTTAGAAGATTATCCAGCTGAGGTTCAGAAGCTTACTGAAGAAGCACTCTCTCTTCTCAAGGAGAAGCTTAAGAGTATAGAATCAGAAGCTTCTAAGTCTAAGCCTGAGTCTAAGTAGAGTTGTATTATCATATGTAATAAAGAACTTTTCTAATAATAACAAAAAGTTGTTCCTGCTACTAATTTCTTTCCTTTGAGCATGTTTACTTTATATTCATTTACATATATCAGAAAACCAGTTACCAGACACGCCTCATTCGGTATTGGTGCCCCGTTATTAAACAGGCGATAATACTAAGAAGCTATATCATGAGTAGACAGGAGTACTAATGTGGGGGATACCTTAGGTTTTGAAAATCCTAAAATCTATAAGTTAAAAACAAACTCAAAATGATCTTCAGCATCTTGCATTAGGTTCAGAACCCACATGAATACCAGACATAAGCAATGAATATTCATTTTAATTTTGAAAACTAGGTAAAATAAACACACAGGTACAAGCACTCAGATATGGATATCAAAATATTGAATTAAGACAAATTATCCAAAAATTACAAAAGAGCCAATAAGGAAAAACAACATAAAACAAGTGCACAAAACATGGCTAAGGTTTCTTAACATCTGTTATAGCCTTCAAAAGGGTGCTCAACATGTCATCCATCCTTTTGTTAAGTGTTTCAACAGCAGCATTTGTGTCATTACGCATATCAATCCTTAGCTCATCAATTTCATTTGTAAGATCAGCTCTTATGTTGTCAAGTGCATCTTGTACTGCTGGAGGTATGGGTGAAGAGGTAGAAGCTATATCAATCTTCATAGGAGAGTGAGGAGGAGTGGGTTCTATAATGGGCTTCTTACCCTTGTCAGTCTCTTCATTAATATCCTGCTCAGAGGTTGCATCAAGCTGATTCTGATCAAACATCTCAATGTCTTCTTGAATTGCCTGATTCTCATTTATCTTATTTGTCTCAACTTCAGCAATGTGCTTAGCCCTTTCTACCAACATCTTAAGTGCTTCTTGATCAGCTAGCCTCTTGTGTTCAATCTCAGCATCCAACGTTGCCAATCGTGCAATTTCCTCTTCATGATTATACAATGTGAGACGAGGAGCATGTGACCTCTCAGCAATATCAAACAAACTCCTTATTGTAGCAATTCCCCTACCTTGTATCTTGCTCTTCAGATGAGTACCTAGAATCCTCAAAGATTGACCAAACAGGTACTCCATCTCTTTGATTTCAGCATCAATGTCAGAAGGGAAGACAAGAACTTCTTCATCCATCTGTTTAAATTTCTTGAGCCTAAGACTAATAGCATTATTCAATAGCTCAACATTGGGTTCAGAGGCAGAGTTGAAGAAGGGTTTGGATGGGTCAAAAGGAATAGTTGGTTCAGGTTTCTTTCTCTTAAGATTGATGATTTGGATTTTGGTTAGGTTAGGGGGTTCATCATCAATCTCTATGGCATCTTTTAATATTTGCTCTTCTGCCTTAAAGATAAATTTGGCAAGCTCAGTCAGCTCTTCTTCATCTAAAGGTTTATTTAGAGAGCCAAAGATAGGTTCTTGAGAAGGTTTAGGAGATGGTTCAGGGGTGGAAAATTCAGGTGGAGGTGTTGAAGGTTGTTGTTCAGCAATGTCATGAATAGGTGATGAATGTGGTGATTGAATGGGTTGTTCAGAATGAGTCATAATGTCATCCTAAACAGGTGTGAAAGTGGGTGGATTCTCTTGTGCTATGTCATCAAGAGATGGAGGTGGTGTGTGAATTGTTTGTACAGGGGGTTCAGTAGTATTCACAGGTGGAGATTGGTGAGGTGAATTTCTGTTAGAATGGGTGAAGGCATCACCAGATAGGTGGGTGGTGAGATGATCAAGGACAGAAGTGTTTAAGGGTTGTTCATAAATGGTATTATCTTCTTCTTCATCAGAAGAGATGGGTATGGTTTTCTTGGGGGTTCTTTTGATGGTTTTCTTTTTCTTGGCTCTTTCTCTCTCAATTCTATCCAATTTTGAAATCAACTCATCAGAGTCAATGCTTGAATTAGAGAGAGTTGCCTCTGATGAGGATGATGATGATTGGGAAGAGGGTAAAACTACACTAAGAGGCTTGGTGTAATCTATAGGGGATGATTGATTGGGAGATTGAGCAGAATGAATGCTATCAGTTTTAGGCTTAGAAGTGTTACCTTTAGATGTGTCAGCAGCTTTCTTCTTTGAAGCTACTGTCTTTGCCTTTTTGACAGCTCTGACATGATGATCTCCTTCAGCAGCAGCATCAGTAGGTCTATCTTGTCTCTTCTTGGACCTTTTCTCCTTCTGAGCAGCTGTCCTTTTAGCAATACTGGCTAACTGCCCCTCAGGTACTTGTTCATTTCCTTCAGTGACCAAACCTTCAGCACCACTGTTCATCTGCTCAGCATCATTCTTAGGTTGAGCTTGAGAGCCTTCCTCTACAATCTCTTGTTCAATGGGCTTTGGCTTTCTTTTTGACCTGGTGATCTCCTTAGGTCCTTTAAAAATGTCCCAGTTAGGCACTCCAACAACCATACTCCTGGGTACACTTATTCCAGTATCAATTCTCACTAGTTCCAAGAAGTTCTTTATCACAGCATCATTATCATGTTCTGATATGGTGGGGAAACCATCACACCAGAAGTATTCCTCACACACAGCTTGCAGAGGGGTCTTAGCTTGCTTGATTTCTTCCTTTGTTTTCTTTTTCATATTCACCAACACAGTAGCATCAAATTTAGCAGTATTGAAGACCCTAATTTTCTCCTTGGTTCTCAAGATATCAACCAGCTTTGTTTGGCGTATGATCTCAGATATCAACCTTGGGTGATGAATGCTTGAGGGTGATTTTGTTCTGCTTTTAGATATGGTCAAGCACAGATGATCAAACAGTATTTTTGCCAGATTAATCTTGACCTTCTTGTACATAAACCAGATGAAATGCCTGTGAGGAATTGAAATAGTGTCATATCCTCCTTCTCTGGTAATGATTGAGGCAAGAAACACTCTGAATGCAAATCCAAAGTTTGGCCTCATGAATTTTGCCTTACCAAAATCACTATTTGCACTACCAGGCTCAAATATGTCCTTTTTGATGGCTTCTAAGTACTTACTCTTCTCATCATAATCATCAATATTTTCTCCTTCATTGTCCAAGCCTAGAACCTTGGCAATGTGCTCCTGAGTAATCAACACATTAATTCCTAGAATGTTTGATCTTATCTCCTTCCCTCTATAAGGTTTCAAACCTAGTTCTCTTCTTGATTTTCCTTTTAGAGAACCATCTTTCTCAACCATCTTTTTCACTTCTTCATCAGCGCTTATTCTATCAAAAACTGTTGCTTTCTGCCAGAAATACTTAACAATGTCGTAGTAAACAAACCCATTCAACATCTCAAAGTAGCTTTTCCATTGTTGATTGTAAAATAAACTTTGAACGTCAACTCCATTCACCTTTAAACTTTCGAAATCCACAAACTTCTCAGTGATGAATTCGAAGGCTTCTGGACCAGCGACTGTTTGATTTTCTTTGACCACAAGTTTTCCTTGAGACTTGAGGTCTATAACTGGTGGTAAAATTGGATTGAAGGGTTTTTGAATGATTTCGTTTGATGATTGAGCGGCCATTTTTGCAGAATGTTAAGAAGAAGTGATTTGGGAATTTTCTGTAAGGTCTAGGGTTGTGTAGGAAGTGATTGTGTAAAAGTTGTGCAATGTGAGTGAAGTGACCTATATATAGCAACTAGCACACAAACACAGAAAAAACAAGCCTTGGGAGGGAGCGCGAACAGTTTTAAAAATTAAATAATAGAGTTAACTGCCATAATCATCATTAACTGTTCTTTACCCATCAGGATCTAGACACGTGTAAGAAGTACTTAATCACAGCTGACGCGTGTACAGACAACTGTTGTACACTTACTAGAACTAAACGTTTCGTTTCCGTCTAGTTCAGAGCCAAACTCATCATTATCTGACACCTCATCAGAACCTGTTATCATTCAGAGCCCAAATTATTCAGAGCTACCCAAAGGTTACTTTGAATTGTTAGAGGCTCTGAACAAGTTTCAGATCCTAATTCTATTTTGCACCTCAGAGTTAGTTTTCTTCAGTTATAAAATGCATGTTCAAATTCTTTTTAATAAAGTCAAATCTTTCAATAGCTAAAGGTTTAGTAAATATATCAGCCCATTGATGTTCAGTATCAATGAATTGAATATTTATTGTACCTTTTTGAACATGATCTCTTATGAAATGATGCTTAATTTCAATATGTTTAGCTCTGGAATGTAAAATAGGGTTCTTAGATAGATGAATAGCAGCAGTATTATCACAATACAAAGGAATACTGCTCTCAGCTATGTTATAGTCCTCTAGCTGATATTTCATCCAGAGTAGTTGGGTGCAACATTTAGCAGCTGAGATGTATTCTGCTTCTGCTGTAGACAAAGCAATAGTTGCTTGTCTTTTGCTAGCCCAGGATATGAGATTCTCACCAATAAATTGGCAATTTCCACTTGTGGATTTTCTCTCAATCCTGTCACCAGCATAATTAGCATCGCAGAATCTAACTAGCTTAAAATCTAGGGATTTTTTATAAAGCAATCCTAGATTAGTAGTCCCCTTCAGATATCTAAAGATCCTCTTAACAGCAGTTAAATGAGGTTCTCTAGGATCTAACTGGAATCTTGCACACAAGCATACACTATACAAAATTTCAGGTCTAGATGCTGTTAAGTAAAGTAGAGAACCAATCATACCTCTGTATAGCTTTTGATCTACTTTGCTGCCAATTTCTTCCTTGCTCAAGCTGCTTGTTGGATGCATGGGTGTGGCCATCGTCTTACAATCTTCAAGGTTGAACTTCTTCAGAAGCTCTTTCGTGTACTTGCTCTGGTGAATGTAAGTGCCATCTTTTCCTTGGTTAATTTGAATTCCCAAGAAAAACTTCAATTCACCCATCTTGCTCATCTCAAACTCGTCCTGCATTAGCTTGGAGAAATTCTTGCACAAAGATGAATTAGTAGATCCAAATATAATATCATCAACATATATTTGAATGATTAAAATATCCTTCTTAGATGTCTTTCTGAAGAGGGTATTATCTATTTGACCTTTTTGAAAACCGTTTTCTAATAAGAAAATACTTAGCCTCTCATACCAAGCTCTAGGAGCTTATTTGAGACCATAAAGTGATTTCTTTAATTTGAAAACATGCTCAGGGTTTTTCAAATCCTCAAACCCTGGTGGTTGTTTGACAAACACTTCTTCAGAAATTACACCATTTAAGAAGGCGCTTTTAACATCCATCTGATATAAGGTTATTCTATTATTAACTGCATATGATAGCAATAACCTGATTGCTTCCAGTCTTGCCACTGGAGCAAATGTTTCAGTGAAGTCAATGCCCTCTTGCTGACTGTAGCCTTGTGCCACAAGTCTAGCCTTGTTTCTTACCACTTCACCTTGTTCATTTAGCTTGTTCCTAAATACCCACTTGGTTCCAATAATGTTTTTGTGTGCTGGTCTTGGTACCAGATCCCACACATCATTTCTTTGGAACTAGTTCAGCTCGTCTTGCATTGCAATGATCCATCCATCATCAGAGACAGCTTCATCAATAGTCTTTGGTTCTATCATAGATATTAGTCCTAGAAGTGAATCATGTTGATGATAATCAGATCTTGTTCTTCTTGGACTTTCTTTATTACCAATGATGAGATCTTCTGGATGCGATGATTTATATTTGAATGTTCTTTTTGGAGCTTCATTAGCTTCAGTACTTGTTTGGGTATCATCTTCTGAGACATCATTATGATCTTCAGATGCTTCTAATGGAGATGCTTCTTCCACTTCAGCTTCTGAAGTCTCATTCGCTTCTGATGCTTTCTCAGGTTCTGAATTGTTATACTGATATGGAATACCTGCATAACTATCGTTTTGCTCTGACATTTTACTGTCAGGCTCTTTGTCATCAAATCTGACATGTATAGATTCTTCCACTATATTAGTTTCAGAATTATACACTCTGTATGTCTTTGAGCGTTCAGAGTAACCTATAAAGATTCCCTTACAAGCTTTGGCATCAAATTTTCTTTTGTAGGCCTTGTTGTTTAGAATGTAACAGGTACATCCAAACTGGTAAAAATAAGAGATGTTGGGCTTTCTTCCTTTGAAGAGTTCATATGTTGTTTTATTCAATATAGGTCTGATATAGATCCTATTTTGAATGTAACAAGCTGTGTTTACAGCTTCTGCCCAGAAGTGCTTAGCAAGTTTTGTCTCATGCATCATGGTTCTTGCCATCTCTTGTAAAGACCTGTTCTTTCTCTCTACAACACCATTTTGCTGTGGTGTTCTAGGAGCTGAGAACTCATGGACAATTCCATGGTCTTCACAAAAAGTTGCAAAGGGTTCGTTTTCAAACTCACCCCCATGATCACTTCTGATCTTTAAGATCTTGAGACTTTTCTCAATTTGCACTTGAGTGCAGAAGATGGTAAACACCTCATATGCATCATCTTTCACTCTTAGAAATTTCACCCAAGTCCATCTACTGTAATCATCAACAATGACCAGTCCATATTTCTTACCATTGATTGAGGCAGTACTTACCGGGCCAAACAAATCAATGTGAAGCAGTTCAAGAGGTCTTGAGGTAGAGACAATGTTTTTAGTTTTAAAAGATGTTTTTGAAATCTTACCAATCTGACAAGGACCACACAGAGCATCTGAATGATAGTTGAGATTGGGTAGACCTTTAACCAAGCTTAGTTTGCTGAGCTTAGAGATTAATCTCCAGTTAGCATGTCCTAAGCGTTGGTGCCAAACCCATTTCTCATCATTAACAGATAGAAGACATACTATCTTCTGCTCTGTGAGTTCTGACAGATTGATTTTATAAACATTGCCTTTCCTTAGGCCTCTGAACACTATGGACTCATCAGACTCGTTGATTACAGTACATGCATCCTTATTAAACTTAACAACATATCCACTGTCACAAAATTAACTAATGCTAAGTAGATTATGTTTTAGGCCATCAACTAACCAAACATCTTTAATAGAAAGAGAAGAGTTACCAACTGTACCAGTACCAGTGATCTTCCCTTTTTGGTTTCCTCCAAATCCCACAGTTCCTCCCTCTTTCAGAGTCAGGGTTTGGAACATATACTTGTCTCCTGTCATGTGTCGTGAGCAGCCACTGTCCAGGTACCAAGAATGGTGCTCTGGCCTTCTTTCAGCGCAAATCTGCTACAAACACAATCTCAAATCTAGGTACCCATATTTTTATGGGTCCTCTTGAGTTAGTCCTTAATGCCTTTGGTTGTTTTTGTTTATTAGACCTTTCAGAAGCTCTAGAGTTATTCAAGCCTTTTTGAAATTTTTTTGGCTTTGTATAACTCTTAGACTTTGCTTTAGAATATATCAGAGTTGTCTTTGTTTTAACATTAGTCTGAGGTTTAGAAATCTTAGGCTCTGAAGGTTTCAGAGTCTGAGGTTTCTTAGCCTCTGACACAACTACCTTTTCAGGCTCTGATATAATTATTGCTTCTGATTGGCTTTTAACAAAAACAGCCTTAGGTTTAGAATTATCATTGTTAGAGGATTTAGAGAGTAATGGATTATCTTTAAAATGCGAAAATCCAAGACCCTCACCCCTGTTCCTACTAACATGATATATCAAAGAGGCTATCTTGCTTCTCTTCATCCCATTGATAAGAAACTCCTGCAGTGCAAATTCATGCTCTGGAGGAACCTTATCATCATAAACATAGTGAGTTTCCATAAATGAGTTTCTACTTTTTAGAGACTCATTTTCTTCCACTACTATGTTCATTTTCTCAGTTAGGTTATTGTAGGATTTTTTTTAAGATCTTACACTCACCTGCCTTTTTAGTGAGAATTTTTAGGGCATCCTTAAGAGAGTCTATCAATTCAGTTCTAGAGAGTTTATATATTACCTCTTCCTCATCTTCAGAGTCTGAACCAGCTTCAGAGTCTTCTCTGTCAGAGGTGGTTGCCATCAGTGCTAGGTTTGCTTCCTCATCAGCATCAGAATCAGAGTCTTTGTCAAGATATTCCCATGTTGCCAGAAAGCTTCTCTTGACCTTACTCTTGTACCTTTCCTTGCTAGAGCTCTGTTTTGATGGTCTACTTTTGTTCTCTGGGCAATCGGCAATGAAATGACCAGGCTTATTGCATTTGAAACACTTGCTTTGATCTTCCTTCTTGTCTTTAGAAGCACTAGTTCTTTTGGAAGATCCTCCAAACTTCCCAGCATATTTCTTGCTTCTTTTTGCCCATTGTGAGACCTTGGCTGCCATCAGCACCATCTCTTCCTCTTCATCAGACCCAATTTCTTGACTCTCTTCAGAGGCTTCATCCTCAGATTCTATTACCTTAGCCTTCAGAGCCTTTGACGAGCTCTTGGAGCTTAAGGCAATCCCTTTTATCTTCTTAGTTGACTCATCAGTCATTAACTCCATTTCATGACTTTTGAGAGAACTAACTAGGCTTTCTAGGGATACAGTATCCAAGTCCTTAGATTCTTGAAAAGCAGTCACCTTTGGTCTCCATTTTGGTGGCAAGCTTCTGAGTACCTTTCTTACATGATCAGCTTCAGTATAAATTTTGTCCAATACTTGAAGTCCAGATACTAGGATTTGAAACCTTGAAAACATCGTTTCTATATCCTCTCCATCCTTCATTTTGAACAATTCATACTGATGCACCAACAAGTTAGCCTTTGCTTCCTTAACTTGTTTGTTGCCCTCATACTTGGATTTCAAAGAATCCCAAATAGACTTTGCGGTTCTTTTATCTCCAATTTTAAGATACTCATCATGAGAGATGGCGTTGGTCATCATTCCTTTTACACTATGATGCTTCTTGTACTCTAGCTTTTGAGTAGGTGTAAAAGATTTTCTGTTTAGAGAGCTGACTACTCCTTCTAAGTCCATATTTTCAAAACTAACTCCATCTTCTACCAAGTCCCATAAGTCACAATCAATACCCATGATGTGACTGTACATCTTGGTTTTCCAGAAGGGGTAGCCCGTTTCAGTTCCGTTGAAGAAAGGAACTTTATCAGACGATCTTCTATCTCTTGAATTAGAATCATAGTCAAAACCAACTTCATTGTTGTTCTTGCTCTTCTCAGCAGACATGTTTTTCCTCCTGGATCTTTACTGTTTCACTATTAGGTGAGTTAGGCAACAGCCCAGGCTCTGATACCAATTGAAGGTGGAAAAACACAAGAAGGGGGGGGGGTTGAATTGTGTTTTTGAAATTTAAAACTTTTTCTAACTTAAAACTAGTTTGCAGCGGATAATAACACAAATAAGGTAAAGGGTGCTGAGAAAGAGAGAAAGACACAAAGATTTATCCTGGTTCCCCTCACAACTTGAGAGTACGTCCAGTCCCCTTGTTACTAACAAGAGATTTCCACTATAATCTATTCAAGATTACAACTTGCTCAAGCACTCTTGCAAGAGACTTCTCAGTTGCTCAAGTTTCACTAAACAAGAGACTTCACAAACAAACTTAAAATCTAAGAATGAATGTTAATGGACACTTGATATACTATCAGAGGTGTTTACAAAATACAACACAGATTGCTTTAAGACTTTGAATGACAGTTTAAACAAACGATGTCAGAATGCTTCAGAGCCTTAAACGCAGTAATAGAACAGTTGTCATTTCTTCCATTTGAGTCTTCTATTTATACTTGAAGGAAGATGATGACCGTTGCAGAGAGATAAGGTGCCAGCTGGAATTTACTCGTACAATTGTGATAGCTGTAGTTGCCTTCTTTGGCAAATATCTTCAATTCCACTACCTTGCTATTTGGATTATCACTCATCCATTTTGAGTAATAATAGTACAATAGTACGATCCTAAAATGCGCTCCACTTATGGATAAGGTTAACGTTGTACCAACGAATATTCCTTCCTGTGGATGTGACAGAGCCTTGAAGTAGATTGTTCTCCAATCATTGATTCTGATTCTGTCAGTTCTTGAGTGACGTAAATTCCTTTTGCTCCTGGTGCTGTTGTCATAGTGTAACACCCCGTTTTTCATAAGCCAAAAAGGGCATTATTTTTTTTTTTCTTTTTCAACTAACACTCAGAGTGCGCATATAATATTTTTCAATGAGCCGGCATTCAAATATACAAAAGACTCATTACCATAGGTGCTTCGACAAGCAAAGTGTATTCCTGAATAATTACAATCCAAGTCTAAGTATTCAAATACTTACAACAAAACAAGTTAGAAAACCCTATGCTAACCAAAATGCACGGTGCACAAAACACACCGGCGCATAGTCTAACTAAGCTAAACTTCAACACAAGCTCACTATGGCCTAGAGCTGCCAACACCATCCTCTCGACCTACACCGTCATCTGGGGTGGGATGAGCCCGCAAATGAAAGAAAGGGTCACCACAAAATAAAAGTATATATATATATAACCAGTGCGAAAAATGTACACATAACAAGTTTCCACATACACAAAAGAAAGCTCTTTAACACAAAAGCAATTCCCACCAACGGGTTTATATATATAATGCACATCAAGCCTAATGCAGACTTCTACAATGAGTGTGGTACTGCCAGAGCTACCACATGCAAATGAATTCCGGAATTACTAATCATAATCAATAAAACCGCAAAGGGTTAAGGTGGATCCACTCACGCAATCACACCCCGTGGTCCACTCACGCAACCACTTATTGTACTCAAAAAGATCCCGTAGGATTTTGGGTGGGTCCACTCACGCAACCAACACCCCGTAGTCCACTCACGCAACTACGCACAATGAATGCATGAGCATACGATTCCCTACATATGCTAATGCCACACATACATACCTCTCAAGCATATGTAACTAGATCATAGCAATTCATACATATATTTTCCAAATCATATGTAAATTGCACAAGTAATGTAAACACGTTCTCATCAACGAGCATACATAACACAAACATGTCAACACACAAACAATTGCGTACACAGCAAAACAAAGCATGTTTACCAAAACCGTTTGAAAAGACGGAAATAAAGTGGAGCCCTTACCTCGGCAAGCTTCCGTCAACAACACACGCTCAAACAACACAACGCGCTTCCTAAAACAAGCAGCGTAACAATCAATACATTGTTCTCTAACCAATCGTATTGAAACTACACCAAAACCCCAAAAACCTAATGGTTCCTAAGGAAAAACCACTCTTTCGAACATCGAACCAAAAACTACCGTATTGATCGACCACCATGAGTTATTTGTACTATTTTTAGGACCCAAAACAATAATCAAAAGTCTTAAATAATTTGAATTGCAAAATGGCTATTTTCTTGCGTTATAAGTTACGTACTTTCCGAGTACCCGAAAAACTCGTTTCCAATCCCCACCACTTCCATAAATTAATAAAAAGGGATTAGAATGTTAAAAACCAAGTTTAGAAATCAAAATCCAAAATCTCAACTCCCAGAGCTCGCCCTGGCGAGTTGGTGGCGAGTGAAGGCAGGGAGTACTGGTCTTACTCGCCCTGGAGCTCGCCCTGGCGTGTTGTCATGACCTGTGACACTCGCCCTGGCGAGTAACCACTCGCCCGGCGAGTTGCACCTGTCATGACAGCACAAGACAGCAACTCACACCACCTTTTTCCACCCAAACCTAGTTTGATTCTATTAGTTCCCAACATCTTTTCAAGGCATAAAAGCAAACCATTTTCATAAGCAAGCAACACATTTCCGAAAGCATGTTGGTTGCTTCGAGTGCAAGTTATTTGATTTTCATTTCCAAAATCAAAACCAAATCCAAGCACAAGTTTTATTACGGGCCTCAACCGTCCGGTAATCATTTTCAAACATGTTTTCAAGGTAAAAAAAACGACGCCCCATGTCACAATAGTTTTAAACCACTTTGACCCCAAAATACTACCCAAAAACTCTTAGAAAATATTTTCATAAACCTCAAAATATTTTTCATCGGATTTTCCAAAACAAAACCATACAACGCATTTCCCTTTCGCCCAAAGGTTCAAAGACAACTTTTCTTTTCAAAACCTTACAACATAACCTCATGTAATTGATCAATACTCTAAACTTTCAAAACCCTAACTTTTCTCATGAGATTTTTCACCAACTCATGGAAAACAAACATAACAAAGCCTACACATGCTTACTAACCCTCAGGAACAACATTCATGGAACAAGAATCAATTTATGAGCAACCTCTCACAAATTTCTCTCAAGAATCATAATCATAAAACCCTTAACATAAGATGTTTTAAACCAACAAAGAAAGGAGAAGGTTTACTACCTCAAGTGGAGATGAATTCCTTTCAATCTCTATGATCCAACAAGCCAAAAATCCAAGCTTTTGGTGAAGAATTGCAAAATCTCTCAAGTTGGAAAGGTGAAAAGAAGGCCACGGCCAAGAGAGAAGAAGAGTGAAGTTTTGTGAATTTTTCTCATGACTACAAGTGACTAAAAGTCTCCCTTAAGACTTGGTCTTGTTCCATAATAGCCTTTGGATCAAATAGGATAAAGCTTCAAGACAAAATCCTAGCCCTTGGATCAATCCGAGTCTATCCTCCCAAGATATTTCTCACAACCTCTTACAACGAAACGCACGCTCAGCTCTCGCGCATCGCGACGAACGAAACTCGCAAAAACAGAAAACCTACAGAAAGAACGTCTATCGTTTTTCCATTCCAAAACTTATCGCCGAATCTTTTTCCGCGACTGTAATTTTCTTCCATACCTTAGAAAATTAATCTCAGGACATATCCTAACTCACGCAGATATATAAAACTCCCATCCGAAACCTCACTTAAAACAGACGCAGTAAAATTTTACAACGACGGGTAAAATCCTACTCGTTTTTCCAAAAACAAGAATAATCCAAAACTCGTCATTCTGACTTCACAGAAATCTCCTCATACTTAAAAGAGGACCACGACCCGAAAGTCTGTGCCTTTCCAACGCACGAGCACAAAACAGGCTCCGTTTCAGCAAAAATCTCATTAATGCGACGATACTCACAAAACCGCTTCACCAAAAACCCTAAAACTCATAGCCATTACTAGAGTTCCTTAGAAAAACTGTACAGTGGAATCTTGGGTCTTACATTACTACCCTCCAAAAAGAAGTTTCGTCCTCGAAACTAAAGGTAAGAGTAACAACTCAACTAATTATTACCATCACCAACACAACAAAATCCCTCGGATTAGGTGTAGCCACACAGATGCTAACACCGGGTGAAGTCACACAGATACTCTCACCAACACACTGACACAACTGTGCACCAACCGCAACTCTCAACGAGTTCACCACTCAAAATTTAACCTCACAACAGAGGTTCACAACCTCTAGTTCCCAAAGATCCTCGTGCCCACAAACAAAAATTTCCACAGTCACCTCTTTTGCCTCCGCGGCATAGCCCACTCCATTAGTTCACACGAAGTTGGGAGTGGCTACCCTCCAAAAAGAAACACAGGTCTCTCTGTGCATCACCAAAGCTAGCAAAAATTAGTCAGTTCCATTCAACACGACTCCGTCTATTATCAACAAGGGATTAAGGACGATCAGTTCCTCAATTTGTCAATAATTAGTCGACAATCATGATGGTGGTCTAGACCATCTTTACCCAACTTAAGTGATACTTCATTCCACTTGTGCTCAAGGTCCTCCGAGGCACAATGGTTCCACAAATCTTTCGAGGTTTTTCTTAATGTTTCCCTCGATCTCTTACGAATACAAGGTCGAAGTCGTAAGACACAACACTCAAAACACATCGTTCAAGCTCTCATGATTCCACTCATGAAACATCCGTTGAACATTTGTAACACCCCGTTTTTCATAAGCCAAAAAGGGCATTATTTTTTTTTTTTCTTTTTCAACTAACACTCAGAGTGCGCATATAATATTTTTCAATGAGCCGGCATTCAAATATACAAAAGACTCATTACCATAGGTGCTTCGACAAGCAAAGTGTATTCCTGAATAATTACAATCCAAGTCTAAGTATTCAAATACTTACAACAAAACAAGTTAGAAAACCCTATGCTAACCAAAATGCACGGTGCACAAAACACACCGGCGCATAGTCTAACTAAGCTAAACTTCAACACAAGCTCACTATGGCCTAGAGCTGCCAACACCATCCTCTCGACCTACACCGTCATCTGGGGTGGGATGAGCCCGCAAATGAAAGAAAGGGTCACCACAAAATAAAAGTATATATATATATAACCAGTGCGAAAAATGTACACATAACAAGTTTCCACATACACAAAAGAAAGCTCTTTAACACAAAAGCAATTCCCACCAACGGGTTTATATATATAATGCACATCAAGCCTAATGCAGACTTCTACAATGAGTGTGGTACTGCCAGAGCTACCACATGCAAATGAATTCCGGAATTACTAATCATAATCAATAAAACCGCAAAGGGTTAAGGTGGATCCACTCACGCAATCACACCCCGTGGTCCACTCACGCAACCACTTATTGTACTCAAAAAGATCCCGTAGGATTTTGGGTGGGTCCACTCACGCAACCAACACCCCGTAGTCCACTCACGCAACTACGCACAATGAATGCATGAGCATACGATTCCCTACATATGCTAATGCCACACATACATACCTCTCAAGCATATGTAACTAGATCATAGCAATTCATACATATATTTTCCAAATCATATGTAAATTGCACAAGTAATGTAAACACGTTCTCATCAACGAGCATACATAACACAAACATGTCAACACACAAACAATTGCGTACACAGCAAAACAAAGCATGTTTACCAAAACCGTTTGAAAAGACGGAAATAAAGTGGAGCCCTTACCTCGGCAAGCTTCCGTCAACAACACACGCTCAAACAACACAACGCGCTTCCTAAAACAAGCAGCGTAACAATCAATACATTGTTCTCTAACCAATCGTATTGAAACTACACCAAAACCCCAAAAACCTAATGGTTCCTAAGGAAAAACCACTCTTTCGAACATCGAACCAAAAACTACCGTATTGATCGACCACCATGAGTTATTTGTACTATTTTTAGGACCCAAAACAATAATCAAAAGTCTTAAATAATTTGAATTGCAAAATGGCTATTTTCTTGCGTTATAAGTTACGTACTTTCCGAGTACCCGAAAAACTCGTTTCCAATCCCCACCACTTCCATAAATTAATAAAAAGGGATTAGAATGTTAAAAACCAAGTTTAGAAATCAAAATCCAAAATCTCAACTCCCAGAGCTCGCCCTGGCGAGTTGGTGGCGAGTGAAGGCAGGGAGTACTGGTCTTACTCGCCCTGGAGCTCGCCCTGGCGTGTTGTCATGACCTGTGACACTCGCCCTGGCGAGTAACCACTCGCCCGGCGAGTTGCACCTGTCATGACAGCACAAGACAGCAACTCACACCACCTTTTTCCACCCAAACCTAGTTTGATTCTATTAGTTCCCAACATCTTTTCAAGGCATAAAAGCAAACCATTTTCATAAGCAAGCAACACATTTCCGAAAGCATGTTGGTTGCTTCGAGTGCAAGTTATTTGATTTTCATTTCCAAAATCAAAACCAAATCCAAGCACAAGTTTTATTACGGGCCTCAACCGTCCGGTAATCATTTTCAAACATGTTTTCAAGGTAAAAAAAACGACGCCCCATGTCACAATAGTTTTAAACCACTTTGACCCCAAAATACTACCCAAAAACTCTTAGAAAATATTTTCATAAACCTCAAAATATTTTTCATCGGATTTTCCAAAACAAAACCATACAACGCATTTCCCTTTCGCCCAAAGGTTCAAAGACAACTTTTCTTTTCAAAACCTTACAACATAACCTCATGTAATTGATCAATACTCTAAACTTTCAAAACCCTAACTTTTCTCATGAGATTTTTCACCAACTCATGGAAAACAAACATAACAAAGCCTACACATGCTTACTAACCCTCAGGAACAACATTCATGGAACAAGAATCAATTTATGAGCAACCTCTCACAAATTTCTCTCAAGAATCATAATCATAAAACCCTTAACATAAGATGTTTTAAACCAACAAAGAAAGGAGAAGGTTTACTACCTCAAGTGGAGATGAATTCCTTTCAATCTCTATGATCCAACAAGCCAAAAATCCAAGCTTTTGGTGAAGAATTGCAAAATCTCTCAAGTTGGAAAGGTGAAAAGAAGGCCACGGCCAAGAGAGAAGAAGAGTGAAGTTTTGTGAATTTTTCTCATGACTACAAGTGACTAAAAGTCTCCCTTAAGACTTGGTCTTGTTCCATAATAGCCTTTGGATCAAATAGGATAAAGCTTCAAGACAAAATCCTAGCCCTTGGATCAATCCGAGTCTATCCTCCCAAGATATTTCTCACAACCTCTTACAACGAAACGCACGCTCAGCTCTCGCGCATCGCGACGAACGAAACTCGCAAAAACAGAAAACCTACAGAAAGAACGTCTATCGTTTTTCCATTCCAAAACTTATCGCCGAATCTTTTTCCGCGACTGTAATTTTCTTCCATACCTTAGAAAATTAATCTCAGGACATATCCTAACTCACGCAGATATATAAAACTCCCATCCGAAACCTCACTTAAAACAGACGCAGTAAAATTTTACAACGACGGGTAAAATCCTACTCGTTTTTCCAAAAACAAGAATAATCCAAAACTCGTCATTCTGACTTCACAGAAATCTCCTCATACTTAAAAGAGGACCACGACCCGAAAGTCTGTGCCTTTCCAACGCACGAGCACAAAACAGGCTCCGTTTCAGCAAAAATCTCATTAATGCGACGATACTCACAAAACCGCTTCACCAAAAACCCTAAAACTCATAGCCATTACTAGAGTTCCTTAGAAAAACTGTACAGTGGAATCTTGGGTCTTACACATAGCTTCTTAAGGTCCTTAGCTTCTGAAACCTTCAGAGCCTTGTTTTTGTTCCCAGAGTCATTTTCTTCAGCACGCAAAATTTAAGCTTCTGATGAACAATGATGTACCTTCAGAGCTTGTTTAACTGGCTTCTCTGCTATTATTCATAGTGCTTCTGAACCAATTTTAACTTGTAATTCTGCACACTAGAATAATCATTAGTAATTCCAATTGCAATTTTAATACTTCGTTATCATCAAAACCACTTAAAAACTTAGAGGTTCATGTCAGACCCACTTTGTTCCAACAAACTTAACAAATTTAAAATTCAAAACAGCTTATTTATATAATCACCTTACAATCAAAACAGCTTAACAAAAATAAAAACATAAAATAGAGTTTGTATCAAACAAAGATTCTAGATTATAGAAACAGAAATATAAAATAGAGTTTGCTTGTCTTACCTCAAAATCTCAAATCAAATCTGTGAGAGGGAGAGAGAGAGAGAGAGAGAGAGAGAGAGAGAGAGAGTGAGAGGCTGAGACTGAGAGCGGTGGTGACTGACTGGTGCGGTGGTGCGGTGCAGCGGAACGGCTGAGAGCGGTGGAGAGGCTGAGAGCGGCGAGGGAGAGAGAGATGGAGAGCTGCGACTGCGTTGAGAGAGAAACCGAACGACAGAGAAAGGGAACGAGAAAGAGAAAGCGAACGACCCTTTTCACCCTTGCCCTCTGATCTGTTTTGTTTTATTAAAAATAAAACAATATAGGTCGTCAGTAAATTTATTGAGGGCTTAGGTCGCCAATAATTGTAAGTGTCAAAAATTTACTGAGGGCTTAGGTCGCCAGTAAATTTGTGAGGGTTTTTTTCTCATTTACTGAGGGTTTAGGCCGTCAGTAACTTACTGGGGACTTAAGCCCTCAATAGATATTATTAAAATCTGTTAATAAATTGAGATTTTCTTGTAGTGTTATTTCAAACTTTTTTGTAAATTAAAAAAAAATTATGTTTCAAAGCTCGTTTTTTTTTTAATGTATATTTTACTATCTTAAGAAGGATTAATAGGTAAAAAATTGTTAAATATAAGGATAACTTTATAATTTTAAGTAGAGGGAGGCGGGAGCACTGGTGGAACGAGAAAAAATAATATTTGCGTAGCCGTTAAAAACAGTTATAATATATAAATTATATAAAAAAAGGATATTGCATATAAAATATAGAAATTGAAAATACAAAGTTAATAAAATGTAGATCAACTATATAAACACATGCAATTTTATAAATATACCAAGGATATTTTAGTAATTAATTATTTTTTGGGGGAGAGGGTCGTAGTTGCCCTCAACCCTCCCATGGTTCCGCAATAGATGGGTACGGGGTGAGTGTAAGCATACTTTGTGCTCGCACTTGCATTTAAAATTTGGGTTTTTACGTACCCATTTTTGCACCCAGTTAGATCAGTTTTTCCCACTAAATTCGGAGCAGAGGCAGGTTGGTCTAGGTACATTTAACATGCGTAGTCAAAATATCATTTCCCTATATATATATATATATTGTAAAAATAGGTTATATATACCGGCCTATGAAGGCATACACTTACTCAAATTTAGGTTATCAATGCAAAGCTTAATGGTGATAGTAATAGTGACAAGCCAGTTGATCCAGTAGGCATAATGTTATACCAGTAAGTCAATTTGTTGTTCTGGTGGTTAAGGATGATGATCTCAATGAAGTGGCTAAACGTGACATTTGTCTTTATCAGTCGGACATGGGGAGAAATAGTGGAGGAGGAGCAATCCTTCACACCCTACTTATAAAAAAACAAAAAAAAAAGGCTTAATAGATCTTTTGGTCTCTGTATGTTCGTGAATTTTTGGTTTTAGTCCCTGTATCTTGTTTTGTTGCAAATAAGTCCCTCAATGTACAAATTTTTTTGGTTTTAGTCCCTAAAGTCAAAATCCGCAGGAAAATCTGAAGAAAAATCTCCACAAAAATTGCAAAATTTTCCTGCGGATTTTGACTTTAGGGACTAAAACCAAAAAAATTTATACATTCAGCGACTTATTTGCAACAAAACAAAATACAGAGACTAAAACCAAAAATTCAAAAACATACAATGACCTAAAAATCTATTAAACCAAAAAAGAAATATAAGACATTCGCACGAAGTGCCGGTCAACTATATAACACTCGTTCAAAAGACATATAATTCCATGTCCTTATGAAAATTTAATGGTGTTAGCGTTATCTTCTTATTTTAAAGAAGTTACTTCTTATTTTCAATGTGAACCACACATGTATTTTGTCAAATGGTAATGGAATAAATATCCATATTATTTGTCAAGAATTTCATTGGCCACTACCCCATGATAGGTTCCGTATAATTTGGACCGATAAAATGATTTGTCCAAGTTGGACCAATCCATTTATATGCATAGATTTAATATAAATAATGTTGGACGGTTGAGATTTAAAGTAGGCAACCTATTTTGACTTTGTAATAGGACAGGCGCTTATGTAGTCATGTGCACATATGATTGCTATCTCTTTTTAACTTTTTCGCAAGAATTACCGTTGGGTTTGGACATTTTTTTTTATTTCCAATAATTATTACTGGAATGAGTTAATTATTGTCTCATGTATATTTTTTAATAAATTATAATTAATGGTTAATCTCTGATTTATATATTACTTTCTATTTTTTTTTCACCATCAGTTTAATTTGGTACGAGATATATTTTGACATCAAGTGATTTCAATTTTCTTTCAATCACAGTTGTGGAATATCGAACTATAGTCATTCCTACAAAGTTTAGTGTCAATCGTCACTGTATTAACTAACGATTGGTAAATATTTTAAAGAACTAAAAACATAATTTGAGATATTTATAGAGACATAAACATATTCAATCCTTTAAATTTTTTTATTTTATTTTTTCTTTTAATTTTAATTTTATGTATTTGAGTTCAATTAATATTTTTTTGGTACATCAAGTTCAATTAATTTATTAGTAATGAATAGGTGAACACTCCGATACACATGTTATTTGGATATGTACATTGGTACACTGCTGAATTGTACACTTTTAATAGATTCACAAATAATATTTAATACAGAAAAAATATTAAGCACTATTTATAAATCTATCACATTATTCATATTAACAAATGTACTAGTACACATTAAATAAAATGTATACCAAAAAATTTACATTAATGTATTTAAACTCACGTCTTTGCAGTTTAATTTTGAATTAAGGAAGCCACTAGGTTTGGTCTAGTGGTGAGAGGTTTGAGTTTGATCCTCTGCTTCATCGATACATATTTTATTTAATGTGTACCGATACACTTGCTGATGTGCATAATTATGATAGATTTAAAAATAGTGTTTATTAATTTTTTTATATTATATATTATTTATAAATATATTAGAATTATACATCTCAGCAATATACCCATACATCTATACTAATATATAAAGGGGATACAAATTTTTGGGATGACTTTTTCATTATTCCTATTTTACCCTTAAAAAATAACTTCCACATAAAAATAGATATTCAGTTTTTTTTAGTAAATAATTTTTTTTCTTCTTAATAACTAAGCACAACTTCCACATAAAAGTAGGTTTTCAGTTTTTCTACCGTAAAAAAATAATATTTTCTTCTTCTTAATAACTAGCCACAACAAAAAAAGGATGTTACATAGTTATCAATTAACTAAATCCAATAAAAAAGGAGATTAAGTAGTAGTTATTTACATTTGCATAATAGAGAATATTGATCTAAAAAAAATATCGATCATACAAACAGGCACGTGCTCGTTTGGCGGCTAGTATTTAAATAAGTCATATATGAGAGTTTTCATAAAAAAGCAAAAGTTTTGGCTGTTGATTCAAAGCAGTATCAATGCTATACTAGGCACTAGCGTGACAGACCAATATAGCTGTCGTTTTTTTAATTTTTATTAAAAAGTATTACGTTTGGGATACTACTGTATGTTGCTCTTATCATAGTGTAATACTGGAGGTTACCTACTATAGGAGGTCAACTTCATTGGTCCAATATGGACCAAAAAATGTTTTTGTCCAGGCTAAACGGATCCCCCCATGATATCCATCAAACAACATACTAAACAATTTTCCAATTCCTTAAAAAATGGACAATTGTGCATTCGTGAGTAAAATTGGTTGTACTATATAGCATATTAGCGTTACCCTTAAAATATTTGTCTCACTTTCTAAATTGTTTCATACATATATGGTGATAGTAGGCGTATGGTGATAGCAGGCGTATATAGTAAAATTCCTTACATACTATCTTAGTGTATTGTCAGCCATGTATTTTGTTTATTGAATTGATTTACTTATAATTCAATTTTAACATCATTAAATTCAATTAATTTTGTATATTATGCACACTTGTTATATAACATAAATTATAAGTAAATTAATTCGACAAAAACAATATATGACAGACAATACGCTATATAGTACACAAGGAATTAGAGTAAAATTGATTGTACTATATATTAGCATTAACCTTAAAATATTTGTCTCAAGATTTGAAATTGTTATATGCATATATGTGGTTGGACAACCTCATTTTATGAATTAGTTTTTGGATAGGATCAAGGTTTTAAATAAAGGTCCGCGACCGTGAAAACGGCCGCGACAAAACAGTTTTGCAAGTGCCGATACCGTTACCGTTATTACCGTTTTTTATATTAAAGAACAAATTGTGATTAATTCACACCGCGACAACCGCAATTAGTGTGGTAACACCTGTACCGACCGAAATCGCGAAAACCTTTACGTAACCGAGACGCGACCGCGACCGTTTTTTAAAACCTTGGATAGGATACAATCTTATTTAAAAACATTCATATCAAAGTCACAACTTATAATTTGGAGCAAACAAATACACATGCATGGAAGGTGTGACATGCAGAAATGATTTTTTTTTAATGAAAGGAACGTTTCAAGCAAAGGTGACACAAATGGAAGGTGAGGTATGCAACATTGTTTGCATTAAGGACATAATACTTGAGAGGGAACGAAAAGGGTAGTAGTACAGAACAACATAGTTAATATTAAATGGGGATTTGTGTAGGGAAGAAAAGGGTGTGGCCCTCTTCTTAATTTCCATCTCTGCAATTTTGTTTTTTACTGAAACATTGCTAGAAGGACATTCTCTAATACATGTTAATATATTTTTTATTGATTGAAATTTATATAGGTTCTATTAAATTATGTGTTTCATATCAATTGAATTCCATGTAATTAAATTTTAACTAATAAAAAAGTGTCTTTTTTAATTCTTAAGGTTGAGATCATGGGTGTATTAAAAAGTATTACTTACATTAATCTTTTTATTTTTATTTTATTTATAACCGTCCATGTTATTAATTAGTATTAAATATTTGCTAATTTTATCAATAATTAAAAAAAATTTGATTAACTATGTTTAGTAAGGTCTTTTCCTTCATACTTTACCAATGACAAAAATTGGGCAGCCCAAATTTTCTTTATGGAGAGAGAAGCTCTACTTTCTCTCTAACCTTTATTCTTTATTTATTGGGTTATATTTTTATTCGGAATTGTCTCTTTTCATCGTTTTTTCTCAGCATCTATTTAAATAAGTTTTATTCACATATATTTAAGTTATTATTGTTTTTGTTTTTCGTCATCTAAGTGTCACGTCGTTGTTTTGTTCGTCGTCTTGTGAGATTTTTTTTGGTTGTTCCGTCTTAGTGTGGTGTTTGTTTCTTTCGGAGTGACCAATCAACTTTGACTCATATGTATTACTCCCTTGTTCCTTTTTATTTGTCGTTTTAGAAAAAAAAACACAAAATTAAGAAAATGTATTTTTTTACCTTATCTTCTTATTAGACCTTTTTAAAAAATATATTATGCCCTAATTTTAATCCACCACTAAATTTCTATTTTTTTGCACACAATTTCTCTTTCCAAAAACTTAAAACCACTGAAAAAAATTAAAAGTGGATCGTAAACCGAGTTTTCTACCTTGCTAAACAAGATTATTTCGTAATCAGGAAGTTTTGAACAATCAGACCAAGCTCTCTCTTCAAGTTTGCCCAAAACATTAATAATTCTAATGAGCTGATCAATATCCATTCCAAAAATTACAACTACTTCAATTTAATTGATTCTAGGAATAAATAGAATCCAATATAGAATGTGATGTCATTCACCAAATCGAGTTCATAGTTAAATTTTCCTCTTAATGTTGTGTAACAAGATTTTCAATAAACATGCAAGAAAAAAAAAAGAACAAAACAAAAACTATAAAAAGATTATATAAAGAAGTTTAGTAAAGAAAGTAGATACAATAAAAAGATTATATAAAAATTAGTCAATAGAAAAAAAAAATTAGGAAGGAGAGGAATGAAAACATGAGGATTGGATGGTATGAGATGTAATAGGTTACATTATGTTCCATTACGTTTCATTCATTTTTTACAAATCCAAACAATTGAACCCAATTACTTACCACTCTATTTCATTCCACTCCACTCTATCATATACCACCAATCCAAACATAGCCTTAGAGACTATATAGTCAATTTTTTGTGAGAACACAGCCAAATATCTTTTTCCGAAGTTGGATGTCATAAAAAACTGTGGATCTCAAATTATTATTGACTTTTGGTCATATGTGAAAGAATTTAGTGTAGTTTTTTAGATTTGTATTTTGGTTTGTTAACTCTATATTGTGATTGAAAATTTTATATGTATCTTTAGTGAGTATTTATCTATCTCCATCTATTGTGTTATTGTTGTTTTAGCGTATGAACGAATTAAGTTTATTTTATTGTAAAAAAGAAAGATCTTTTCTTTCAATCATTAAAAATAAAACACAATATCCAATTCAATATATGAGTAATCAGAGGGACAAAATTTGATCGTTTGCTAGCAGAAATTCATTTAAAATCAAAGATGTATGATATGTTATAAATTTGAAAATTACATTGGAAGAATTTAAACTTGAGACTTTAAGAAAAACATCTCAAACAAGAGACTTTATTTAAGAAATCTAAGTTGAATTCTGCTAGAATTAATGAATTATTGTTATTAAGTGTAAAATATTTATTGATAAATAATCTTTGTTGAAAAGTGTAATGACCATTTTTAATAAATTCTTCTCTATTAAAGATATATATTATTTTGGGCATTAGCTTTCTAATTTTTAGAAGAAAACCCCATAATCTAGAGTTCAATGTCTTAACTTAAAGATATATTTTTTTGTTTCATTCATAAATGGATTATAAGTTGAATTCTGCTGGAATCAATGTAATTGAGAAGGAATATGTATATTTTTTCTTTTTACACAAGGAAGTAATATTGATATATTAGTGGTACAATATACCAAAATAATAAATAAAAAACTAATCATATGTTACTGTATTTGTGGTGACAAAGTCAAATGCTCCTTTCCACTGGCATTCAGCTTACATCTAAATGGAAGATATTCTCCCTAACAAAGCGACTATTCATTTCTTGCGTGTAATCAAATCCTCACACCCATCCCTTGCTTCATGAATGACCACCATGTGTAAATTTATGACATTTGCATTGTCATGCCCCTCAAATTTAAATATTTAGTCATGGCCCCTCAAATACATTTGATTATATTTTCACTCAAAATTTTAAAATTTGAGATGTAATACTCCTCTTATTTAAATATTATCCAAACATCGATTCTTGTAGTTAATATATATAACTTTAACTCAGATTTAACATATCATAATATTTTTTTTTGTAAGAGTGAGACTCTCTGTATCCAAGGTTTTAAATAAAGATCCGCGACCGCAAAAACGGCCGCGACAAAACAGTTTTGGCAGGTACCGATACCGTTACCGTTATCACCGTTTTTTATATTAAAGAACAAATTGTGATTAATTCACACCGCGATGACCGTATTTAGTGTCGTAACATCTATACCGATCAAAATCGTGAAAACTTTTACGTAACCGAGACGCGACCGCGACCGTTTTTTAAAACGTTCTCTGTATCTTTGATCTAAAATTAGGAACCATTTACACTTTTCTAGACCCATCCACCAAATCCAATTCAATCAAGACATATTGGTTGCCATAAGAGTAAACCCCTACATAAACGGAAGCACACTAACAAAAAGAAGCAAAAATACAACTCAAAAATATTATTACTCGATCAATCTACAATTTTTATAAGGAAAAAATTGCAAACCCTCACAACTGTAATTTTTGCATGGAATTGTAAACTATCTCTTGACATATACTAAACTGTACACATTCGCAACTATGAGATGTTAGCAGTATGGATCAAATGAATTAGACTTCTTTCTTAAATCTTTTCAATGTATAGTAATTTTTAACCACTAAAGTACATATTCAATTCAAAGACATATATATAAAATTGTAAAATTTCTTTATTGAATACTACTCAATCTAAAAGGTCGGATTATTATAATGAAATATCACAAGATCGAGTGCCAAGTGACTTTTTATCAAAAAAATCCTTTTAAAATGTACACCCAAAAAAATCCTTTTAAAATGTACACCCACAAATAAATTTAGGGCGGCAATGAGAACAAATCCTTTTAATTATTTATTGTATATAGGAGGCAATGAGAACAAATCCTAGGTTACACTCCAAAGTGTTCTTAATATTGTAGTATATATAAATAATTCAAGGCCAAAGAAACAATACAAAATTTAAACACTTGAAACATAAGAATATTAATATATTTTGACAAAGTTAAGACAAAGGTCACATATAGAGCACACACCGACATAAGTTACAACGATATATTTGTTGGATTGATAGGGAAGCAAAACAAACAACCGAATCATCATTAGTGAAAGAACAATGATTTAGTGGAACAGTTGAATGTGTGACAATACCATACTTATAAAACTTGTTTAAATGGTTGAGGTCACTATTGCTGTACAATAAAAACACTATAACACTGTTCCACACAAACATGGGATTGTTGGTAAACACACTCATATTCCCTAACCATGCTTAATTACTCTATCTAGTATCTATTCCTACTAGGAAAAGTAACAAGAAAAGCAAAAATGGGAAGGGATCATGTAAATACGTACATGAAATGAAATGAAATAAAGAGTATACTTTATTGGTACTTTTTTCTTTAGAAAAGTTACACATTGTTAGTAATTTTACAATTTTACGGGCTAACGATGCATAAGTGCGATTGATACATTGTACTATGAACACATTAGTTTTCTTTTATTAAAGTAATAAGTCTTAACAATGAATAAAATAAAATACGATGATTAACCTATTGATGAAATAGTTAAAAATAATTTTTTCATGATACGACACCATCTTATATTTCTAGTGGATATATAATTATCTAATTTTTCTCTAAAAAAAAAATTATGTAATTTTCATGTCAAATAACCGATTATTCCAAAAGCTTAAGTTGTTAGGATTAGCTATATCAATGATTTTATATTATTTCTAACACGCCGCTCACGCAAGAGCCCACATGGGCTTGAAGCGTGGATAATACACAGATTCACCTACCATATGCTTAAATTCCACTTTTTAATTAGAAAGTGAGGAGAGCGGTGATCAAACTCTAGATTACTTAGTCATAGAGGCTCTGATACCATGTCAAATAAGCGATTACCCCAAAAGCTTAAGCTGTTAGGATTAACTATATCAAAGATTTTATATTATTTCTAACACATTATTAAGTAGATCAATTTTGTGGACTACTTTCTTTAAAAAAGTAAAATTTGTGGACTACTTTAAAAGTATAAATTTTTTGTCTCCATATTTTTATAACTGAAAAGGTGATATGATCGACGTGTTGGGTTTCAAGTGTTGAGTGATTAACTCTCATATCGCTTATGTATGAGAAGAATGTTGGATTTATAAGAGAAGTGACACATTAACATAACTAGACTCTGACCTGTGCGATGCACAGGTTATTTGTAGTGTCAGATATACAATTTAATTAAATTGTTATAATTAAGATTTCAATTAAAAAAAAGAATTTAAAATATAAATATATTGAAATTAAAAGTAGTCAGTACAAATGGAATTATATTGAAAACATGCATATCCAATTTATGTAGTTGTTGTTATGTTTATTTAGTAGGTGAATATACAAAATTGAGAAACGTAAATCGTTAAAAAAAACTTAATAAAAAAAATGATATAAAATTAGATATATTGTTACTAACTACTTGCAACTACTTTTAAGCCAACTTTTTTTTTAAGTGGGGACAACCATGAATAAGATAAAAGTTAAAACTCAAATTAAGTTGTCATATATTTCTCTATGATATCGTCATTTAAAAATATGTTAAATCCTATTATTAAGGAAAATAATATTGATGGATATTAGTGTGTGTCATAACAGATGACACATGTCTACTAAGTTAATTTATTCACATTGAAAAATAATAACATTCGCAATTTTTAGATTTATATGATCTATTATTAATCTTTAATTATAATACACCATCTATGATTACTATTCATCTAATCCACAACAAATAATACTTATTTTATTTGAAAGAAGGTTCAAATATATTCAAAATAGATTACACATTTGATCCAACGACATAAAACATTAAACAGTTACATAAATAAATAAAAAACTTTGTTATTTAATAATGGTCTAACCTTCGTCAACAACTTTGTGAATCTGCAAAGTAATATAAGAACACATGAAAGTAATTCAATGCATGGAAACAATTTCCAAAACATAATTACAGAATGATTAGGTGAAAAGAAGCGAATTCATTGAAATCGAATAAACTCAAATCAAAAGTAATATACTGAAAACCGGTAAAATATAGTGACAAAAACAAAATATACGAAGACAAATATATAAATTATAAACAAAAACATAGTGAGAGAAAGATACTTTGAGGGTTCTTGTCTTTATAAAGAGTTACATAAAAAAAATTTGTGTTGGCTATATAGATCTTTAATCATGGTATAATTTTGTGAACCTGCAAAATAATATAA
Source organism: Trifolium repens (assembly GCA_030408175.1). NCBI lineage: Eukaryota > Viridiplantae > Streptophyta > Magnoliopsida > Fabales > Fabaceae > Trifolium > Trifolium repens. The sequence goes on along the minus strand of CP125844.1, from coordinate 21,423,421 downwards.
GAACAAATAAAAGTAATTCAAAGCATGAAAACAATTTGCAAAACATAATTACGAAATTGTTAGGTGAAGAGAAATTAACTAATTGAAATTGAATAAACTCGAATCAAAATTAATATATTGAAAACCGATAAAATATATGAAGACATATATATAAATTATAAACAAAAAACATAATAAGAGAAAAATACTTTGAGGGTGCTTGTCTCTATAAATAGTTACATAAAAAAAAATCTTTGTTAGCTCTATAGATCTTTAATAATTGTATAACTTTCATCGATAACTTTGTGGATCTGCAAAATAATGTAAGAACAAATCAAAGTAATTCAAATGCATGAAAACAATTTGCAAAATATAATTACAGAATGGTTAGGTGAAATCTATTCATAATTTTCGAGCCAATGATTATCTCAATGTTTAGTTCCACACTTAATGCTTATCTCAATTATGTTTACTTCAATTAAGTTGCTTGCATTTTAAACGCATCTGATTTTGAAGATTTTTTTTAGTTTTATTCATGTTTATCTTCTTTTTATATTAGATCTCAATTTTTTTATTTTTTTAATGTTTATCTCAATTTAGGTTGTTTAGGTTTTGAGGAAGTCGCAGTTCAAAGTTGCAGCGGTTTTTTTTTTTCCTATTTTTCTTCGGATGCTTCAAAGTCGCAGTTCTGTTTTTTATTATTTTATCTTTATTAAATATTGAATATTATTATTAAAAATTAATCATTCGAGTTTTTTTGGTAGCCGTTGATATTATTTTTTTCCCAAATGTCAAAATCTAGACCAATAAAATTGAATATCACTAAAAATTGATTATTTAAGTTTTTATCATAGCCATTGAAAATATAAAATAAAATAAACTTCCATTCAAAAAACTTAAGATACTTGAAAGAATAACAATTTCATATTTCTATCGTAACAATCAATGAACCTATAACAAAATCTTCAAGCATTGTTAAAAATCTTACAATCAACATGTATATTTTGATAAGCTACACAAATTCATTCATCTAAAAGCAACAAAGAAGAACTTTGTAAGAGACAATCACTAAAGAGGATATTCAGTCGATTACATAGGCCGGCTACTTTGCCAATATTATGAACAAACAAACATTCCACCTGTAGTAGACATAACCAAAAACCAATAGTGAAATTGAACAAACTCAAAATAAATCAAAATTAATATATTGCAAAGAATAAAAAGGAAAAGAATAAAATATGCAAAATAAAAAAGGAACTAAAGGAGAAAGAGGTAAATATAGAAAAATAGATAGAAAGGAGTAAAAAAAAAAAAGAGAACCTGAGGAGAGATGAAAGTGATGAAACAATGTTTTTGATATTTTTGGTTACAAACAATGTTTCTACTTTCTAATTGAGAGAGATGCAATTTTTTAGAGAAATTTTGTTTTGCATAGAGATAATGCAACTTTTTAGGAAAATTAAGAGAAATTTTGTTTTGGATCGGTTTATTAATTTGTTTTCTCTTTGTAAAATTATTTTATACACACATCCAATCATATAGTGACACATCATGTATTGTGTTTGACGTGTCACATTCATTAATTGATGTGGCAACATAGTATTCAAGTTTTTATCGTAGCCGTTGATATAATTTTTTTTTCTACGTGTCAAAATCTAGACCATTCATATTAGGGTTAGGGTTTAGGGTGCCTCTAGTTACTCTCGTTTTATTATATTAAAATTAAGATGCCTTAGGGTTTTGGGTCGAGATGTGGTGTCTCTCTCTTGTGGCCCATAGTGTTTCTTCTGAGCTTCCCCAATAAGTGGTATCAGAGCCGTGGTTCGGCTTGATGGGGGAGCCGGAGTGGATCTTGGTATTGGATCAACTATAGCATGTGGGAACTGACACTTGGGGGAGAATGTTGGATTTCAAGTGTTCAGTGATTAAGTCTCACATCGCTTACGTATGAGAAGAATATTGGATTCATAAGAGAGGTGATCCATTAACCTAGTACCTTAAGGTTTTGGGTCGAAATGTGGTGTCAGCTTCGTCTCTTGTCATCCTAGAGCATTGACCCATAATGTTTATCCCGAGTTTCTCCGGACTCCCCAACACGACAATGATACAACATATACGCAAAAACAATATAAATTGAATTTTGAGGCATTCATATTTATTTTCATTTATTTTTGTGGAATCAGAACCAATAAAATATTGTATCATCTATAAGAAGAGGACTTTAAAATTTGTCTCTATCTCTATATATAAATATGAAACAATGGGTTAAAGTTTTCAATTTTATCTGGTTTAACTATTTTTCATATCATATCACTGATTTTATAATCTACACTATAAGTGATATGTGTAAATTGTGCATTTTTATTAAATATAAGTGTAATATCGTTTTATAATTAAAGTTTACTTCTCTCCAATTCTCTTTTGACCGATTTGTTTTTATTTCTTATATTTCCTTTTTTTTTATTTCTTATATTTTCTGTCTCTTCTTTTATTGATTTTTTTCTCTCCTTTTAAATTAATTTTGCTTAAAAGAGACAATTCAAGTCTAAAAGTGTTTAATTATTTGTAAAACCATTTTTTTATGGTAAATAGTGATATGTAAAGTTAAATATGTGAGCGTAATAAAAAGGAAATGGCCAAAAATTGGACACTATGCTAGTATAATATTTTTTTCAACACTAAAAATTATTGAGACTGATCAATTACTTATAACTTATAAGGCATGCATGTTATTATATGATATGGTTACTCTTCGTCATTGCATCACGCGCTCACACTTAAAAAACACTACCAAAAGATAGGCTAATGTTATGGTGGACCACTTGTGGACAAGTGATCTACCGAATACGAATTTTATAAAATTTACTGATGGGTTGAAAGTTTATATCATATAGATCATTCATAAAAAAAATTAGAAAAATTGAAAATCATTTGATATTTTATTGGGATTTATCAAGATTTACAGTATTTAATAAACTGTTAATCTTGATGGGTCTCAATAACATATCAAATTATTTTCAATTTTTCTAATTTTTTGATAGATGATCTATATGATATAAACTTTCAATCCAACGGTGAATTTTGTAAAATTCATATTCGTTGTAGCGTTATTCACAAATTGTCCATCATGAATCTCTTAAAGAAGTAGTCCATATTAAAATTTGCACCAAAAAATATTATCTATAAGATTTGTACATACTATCATAAGATATTTCCCGGTTAATGGAGAGGACATGAGGATAGGGATATTCCGATCAATATATATAACGGTAGTGAATAGCAACCATATATGCATCTAATTTTATAGTATGAACTTAAACCTAGTCCAAAGCAACAAGGTTAAAAGGTAACCATTCATAGTCCCATTAGAAATTAGAAATAAAACGTAGTAGTTGAACATTAGCTTTAAATGGTTATACATACCATTGCATGCTTGTTTTGCTTTGGTTTCACTTTTTACTTGCAGCTTTAATTTAACTTAAAGATGAAACTATAAAGTGATGAAATGCAAAATTTTAAGAAATGACTTTCCCGCGTGCATTAGTGGGACATCTAATCATACTTTATGTATACTCCCTCCGGTCCTATATAAAAGAAAACTTTTACTTTTTAGATTCATTGTAAAATGAATGAATCTAGACAATAATATAGTCTACATACATCCATTTTACAATGAACCTAAAAAGTAAAAGTTTTCTTATATATAAGACCGGAGGGAGTAGTTAATTGGATTCCTTGATTAAGACATTACATGTTCAATAATCATAGTAATCTAAAGATGATTAGTGCAAAGTATTTACTTAGATGCTAAAAGTGCAAAATTGGGATCATAATGCTCCCACTTCGTGGAATGTCAGAGAGAACGGTTGAATTATAAAACCATTTTGGGCCTATTGATTAATGTATATATTATGGTCCACTTCTACTATTGGCCACGACCCAAAAATTCTACAAATTATGAAATTTAGGCCATTGTCAGGCCCTAAACACCGCCCTAGTTTATGTGGTTTTTCTTTTTTCCACATATAGGAAGAAATCATAGATTAATAGCAAATGATTTCTTGCCACAAAGTACTACTTTACTTTTTCATTTAATAAATAATAAAAAAAGATTTAAACAAATAAGCTTCGACCAGGGTTCATATATGCCCCATTTTCTTATACTCCAGTTTTTCCTGTTTATTTATTGATTTCTAACACGTGGAGAATTTTTTGGGTTATTTCATAGATCTCTGACTCGTAGAGTTTATTTCATAGCATCTATATTTATTTTTTTATTAATAAAAAAAGCTGATTATTATACTTTTAATCCTGACTAGCGAATTTTTAAAAGCCAGGTGTCAGAGGTTTATAAAATAAACAGGAAAAACTGGAGTATAAGAAAATGGAGTAGATCAAAATTCCTTCGACCAAACATGTGGAAAGATAAAATAATTAGAATAGTAGAAGTTTGTAATGATATATCACTGACCCACTAAGAAAAAAGAGGAGGTTCTATTTAATTTTTATAGTAAATGTCTCCTTAAACTTTTTTCTTTTCTTTCTAAAAAATATTTTAATATTTTATAGATATAAAGGTCCATGATACATCAACATATTTGACCTACATTCTTATTAAAAAAATATATATACATATTTGACCTACATGAGCACTTTCAAAGTTCTTGGATTAGGAGTTGATTGGAAGAGTTTAATTGAGCTTAATTATCAATGACAAACTCCTGTACTAATATGTAAAAAAGTTTTTGAAAATAGTTTCATATATCTTATTTTTATTTAAGAGTTCTGAAAATAGTTTCATATATCCTTTTTTTACTAAAGTCATATATCTACATGTTGATTTTAGCAATCAAGTTACACAATGTAGCTTTTCTTTGGAGGCACATTGTTGAAATTTTCTCTCTTTCCAAACCCATGTTTCTTTTCAACCCCATTTTTCTATTTTTGTCTTTGTATAAAAATTTTGGAACGTATTTTCCAAAATTTTCTAGTTCAAATTTGAAAAAATTCAGAGCACACATTCTGAAATTGATTTTCAAAAAAAAAAAAAAAGGGAAGATGCATTTCGAAATATTTATTCAAGAAAGAAAAAAAGAAAGTTGTGGTGTATAAAAGAAATATGGAGTTGGGAAGATAAATTTTCCATTGTTGAAAGCCTTTTCACCGTACAAACAAAATAAGGGTAGCAAAATGGCTCAACTTGGAGCTATTTTGACCCATCTAATCTTATGAAAGTTTCTCTTTCCATACTCATATTTTTTTTCATCCCTCTAGTGTACAAAAAAGTTCGGTAAATGTTTACCAAATTATTTTAGTGTAAATTGTAAAAAAAATTCGGTAAACATTTACTGAATTTCTGTGTGCGCAAGAGGGAGTGAAAAAGAAATGTGCGGGGTGGGAAGAGAAACAGTCTAATCTTATTATCAAAATCTCTAAACTATGTTGACTATACTTAAGTGAATTGACAAGTCGATACTGATAATAACAAAAAACATATATGATATTTAGGTGAGTTGACCCGTCAAAACTAAAAAGAAAACAAATTATAAAAATCATTTTGAAATTCCGGTAGTAAGTCACAGATGTGCAGCGTGATGTGGAGCACGTTAGGGTTATGATATACGATGTGGTGCCTAAGGTGCTAACATCATAAACATGCAATAACTTGATGAACAAGGAAAATAAAGTGCAGAAGATACAGAACATAGTGAGTTTGTTAACCCAGTTCGGTGCAACTCACCTACATCTGGAGGATACCAATCCAGGAATGAATCCACTATGATAGTTCCAATTCAAAGCTAAATAGTCCCAGTTTACTACTTATCACTTAGACACTACCCGTGCTAATTCTACCTAGGTCCTCCCTAGATATGACAACCTCTGGTCACTTCCTATAACAACCTTGCAACCCACAAGGATTTAAATAGCAAACTCAATGATGGAGACGCACTCCTAACCTAAAGAACCAACTCGTGCTTCAAAGCTTTGAGTGATTCAAAAATCCTCTTTGCTTAAAAGCTTAAGAGTGACACAAAGTCCTATTCTTGTTTCAAACTAGAACCAAGAAAGGAACACAACAACTCTGTGCTTAAAAGCTTAAGAGCTAAATACAACCCTAGTTCAAGTCTCAATGGAAACAAGAAACAAAGGGACAAAGACTGAAAATCCTAAAGACTAGAATTATGAATATTGATTTCAATGAATAAAATATGTCTTCAGTCTTCCTTTATATAGAACGAGCTTCATGGGCTTTGGTCCTTGATTTGATAGCTGGCCTTCGTAAATTCCAAGAAACAAACTCAATCTTTTACAAAGATATGTTTGTTTTAAATCTTTTTAAATCTTCTAGTAACAAATTGGCCATCTTTAATCTTTTTTGAATCTTTTTCAATCTTTCAGCTCGTTTCTTGGCGCGCAAGCTAGCGTGGATGTGTTTGTTTCAAAACAAATCTTTTTCAAAGATCACACGCAAAATATTGACAACGCGTTATTTTAGGGCGTTCAGTTCAGGTCCCATATGTGTGCACATCTGTCACCACATCTGGACCAAAGACTTATTTTAACAAATGAAGCCAATCCTAAAACAAAAACAATCTTACAGGTGTTTACTGTGAAATTTAGTAAACAACCGCTAGTTTGATTATTACTAGAGAGATCAACTAGTAAATCTCGGGACATAGTGCTTTGTTTATATTTTCAAAGGAAATAGTGTTCATTATTGTTCTTGTGTTCATAAATTATAGTTTTTATGTTTCTTATATTACTTGAAATGCAAGAAAGAATGTTTATTCAAATAAATAAACAGAGGGAAAGATGAGTCGAAATAAAAGAGACAATTGGATAAAAAATGAAAGATTGTAAATTGCATTTAAAGATAAATGTTTACAGAAAGATAATGGTGCACATTACATACATACATTTTCCTTCGATCACTCGTTTCTCTCGTTGACATGGGTACTTTGAGTTTTCTGTGGATTTTGTATAATGATTGTGACCCTTTGCTCGATCACAGAACTAAACTATTTATAGACACTAATTCCTAAATGCCAATAACGCCTAAATAACTACAGAGAGGACGCGTGTCTTGACACGTATTTTGAATTTGAATTTCTTCTTATCTTCTGATTTAGCCGTTGTATCCATCGAAGTCGAAATAGCAATGCTTTTCTTTGAATATTTGCTAAGTCCATGCTTTATTTCCACACCATTGAATGCTTCGACCCTGCTAAAGCTTCGACCAAATCGAAAGGATCCTGAAGAAGACACACAATTCAAGAATAATGCTCAAAGTAGAGCATTTATTACATGTTCATGCATGATTGATCATTAAATTCATTGGCTCTGAAAACCAAACATCTTTAATGACGTTTTATAATATTGACATAACTAAATATAATTACTTTAATCATGCATTTAGAACATATTTTTACTTAGTAAAAATATGGGCTAACAAATTGCCCCCAAAATGCCTATTTCGATCGAGTAGGTCGAACGAGAAAGGAAAAGACATTTTCAAACCCACGTGCTTGACACTGTTACCAATGACGGCGCTTTTGTCACGTACAGAAGTAACTGTCACCTGGATCCCCACAATCCATCATTGCTCCTAGGTTTTAGGCATAGTTGTGAAGAAATAAAGGAACACTTTTTACCAACTTCCAATCTCAGAGCCTTTTGCGAAAAAAATCCATTCTTGATTTTCTGCAAAATCAAGCTTTGATCTTTTAAAAACAATGATTTGGAACCGTTTATACGAATCTATACTAGATTCCGCGTTGATTCATCTTTGATTCAACCATAAACATTCAGTTTTTCATAGATTTGGCAAAAAACCCATTTTAACTTTTGACCTTGCAACTGTTCATTCATGGCTTCGAACCAAGATTATGAGGTTCCAATTGCTGGGAAGTGGAAAGATCTACTGATACTCGAAGATGGTGAAGAAGTAGTTCCTGAACCATCTGGTACTGAAGCTGAGAAGAAAGTTTGGACTGCTCAACTTATGATTCCTTTCTCATTAAAGAAAGAAGACTACGCCTTCTGTGGCCCATATCCACCACACTCTGAAGTCATATCGAAAAAGTTAAATGATCTCTTTCCTAAATATGTGACATGTGGTCCTAGAATCTTTGAATATGACCCTTATAATTTTTGGTATCTCAAAAATTCTATTAAATTATTTCGAGCTGCCCCTTACACTTCCCATAAAGACTATATTCCTTGGTTAGATAGGGTCGAAAAGGAATTTAAAGGGACTTGGGAATCTTATGGGATTTATCCCTTAATCCAGTTTAGTCGAACTGGACCCAAATACAAACCTGAGCTACTTATAGATGCCCTTCATTTCTATGAAAAATCCACAAACACCTTCCAATTCAAATGTGGCATGTTAACCCCCACCCTCTTGGACGTAGCTGCTATTACAGGCCTTAGGCCTAATGGAGATCATTTCGACCCTACTAAGACTGGAGACAAGGTCGAACTGAATTACAAGGAAAATACTTTCTCCAAGTATATTGCAGAAAACATGGGCAAGGAGGGAGAGGAAGTGTCCATTGAGGAGCATGTGGCTTTCCTGACATTATGGTTATCCCATTTTGTTTTCTGCTCGAAATCCCTACAAGTGGCGAGGATGTTCATTCCAATGGCTCAGCAGATAAATGAAGGCAGGCTCTTCAGCCTAGGGCGCTTGTTGCTGGCAAGTTTATATGAGGCCATGGGCAATGCTAGTGATGCAATCAAGGAATCAAATGATGGGTCGAAATTCTCTGTTGCTGGACCCATATGGCTGCTACAACTATGGCTTAATGCCACTTTTGAAACTGAGTTGGGGTTGATAGTCCCTTCTGATTATCAGCAAGAGGTAGATGCAAGGGAGGTCGAAGGGCAAAGGTTGGTTAGGTTAGCCCCTTGATCTCTAAACCAAGACACCAGAAGACTTTTCATAAGGCATATGAAAATGTTTTTGAATCTTGATAAGTTCTTACCACGCCATGCCCCTTTTGTCGAGCGCAAATATGGTGCTGCATGGTTCATTGAAGATTTTCCTGCGTTCGACCCAGACAACGAAGATGAGGTCAATGAGGTTTGGAGAGCTTACCTGGAGCAAACAATGTTATCTTGCAGGATTAGGGCCAATGCAAACCAATATGGACTAGTTGGGTACCAGCCTAATTGCGTTGCTAGGCAATTTGGCATGTCTCAGATCAGGCCAAAGAGCTTCTTTGAGAAGGCAGATGGAATGGTGTTAGGTACAGGTATCACTGAAAAATTCTACAAGAAGTACCTTAGGATGATAGATACCTATGAATTCACCCTCAAACCTTTCGAGTTCAAATCCTCTTTCTACTGCACTAATGGATTTAATGCTTGGTGGAAAGATTATTATTCGCGCTCGTCCGTTGGTGACGCAGAGCACATGCTGGGAATGGTGGAGAGTGGCTTTATTGTGCCAACTCTAGGAAAACAAATTGCCGTCTCAGGTCGAGGTAAAATTTTATCTCTTAATTTCCTTTATTAATTTAACACTCTTAACACTTTATGCCTTTCATACTAATTAGTAGGATATTTTGCAGGAAAAGCTGTGAAGAAGGATGCTGGGTCTTCTCAAACTTCACACGAAGTGAAGAAACCCACAGGAGTGAAGATCAAAACGGAGGTCGAACCTCCTAAGCCAAAGGTAACTTAAGCTTTTATTTCACATGTTTCCTAGCTTCACTCTTTCGAATTTTTATTTTAACCTGTTTCTACATATTCAGAGTGGAAAAAGGAAAGGCAGCATTGAGACTGTGTCTGCTAGTTCGAAGAAGTCGAAAGACACTATTGTTGTTGATATAGAGGTAAAAATTATCAATTCTTTTTGGCTCTTAACGCTATTTTTAGCCAAATTTTATAATACTCATCAATTTTTTTTAATTTTTTTTTTAGGATGATGATGATGAGGAAGAGCAAGAGGTTCCTCTTATTAGGAAAAGGAAGCAACCCACTGCTTCGATCTCAGCTGGAGGTGAAGGAGGACCATCTGCTGAGGATGATAAGGCTGAAAAAGCCAAAAAGAAAATGAAGAAACAAAAGCCTGCTGCTCAAGGAACCCCAAAGAAGGATCAAAGGGAGAAGGATGAACGACGGAGGAAGAAGAAAAATGAGGGTCCAAAACCTAAGGCTACTGTGGGGGAGAAATCAGCCACCAAGAAAACTAAAGTGCACAAGGCACTCAAAATCCATACCCCCAGTGATAGTGGTGAGACTCCTAAACCCCAAGAAAACCCTGCATCAGAGAACGAAATAGTGGTCGAAAATGACCAGAATACTAAAGTTGCAGAAAAGGTTTCTGGGCCTAAGGACAGTCCTAAACCACAGCCAGAGCCAAGGGTCGAAAGACAAGACGCCTCAAATGAGGAACATCAAGAGCAAGTGCAGAAGGATGGCACAAATTTGATCTTTAACAGCCTTCAAAGGTTTATAAGTAAGTGAATATTCAGTTAATGCTAATGCCCATTTTCCAATTCTACTATGTAATATAGGTTTAGTTAGCATATGCTTAATAACATCGAAATGGGAATAAACATAAACATCAATAGGCTTTATATAATGCTTAAGTTTTGTACATGAGAAATACAAACAAAGACAAAGTTTTTCTATGGCAGTGTATCTAGTTTCTGCATCATTTAAAACTCTACTAAGGTAATAAACTGCATTTTCTATGCCATTATCATCTTCTTGAGCCAACATGCTTCCTATTGTCTTATCAGACGCAACAATGTACAACTTCATAGCCTTATTCCTGCTAGGAGACATTAAAACTAGAGGCTTTATCAAATATTCTTTAATGTCATCAAAAGCCTTTTGATGATCTTCATTCAATATGAATGGATCATCCTTCTTGAGTCGAAGTAGTGGTGAGAAAGCTTGAGCCTTTCCACTTAGATTCGAAATGAATCTCCTCAAAAAGTTGATTTTTCCAAGCAGAGACTGAAGTTGTTTTTTTGGCTAAAATAACCTTTGGAGTCAGCCAACTAAACTTTGGAGAGAATCATTAGAACATCAGAGGCTTTGCAGTAGCAGAATCTTGCCTCATGTCTTCTGAGAGAATAAAACTTCCAACATACAAGCATGGTGATGAATCATGCACACAGGAACATGGGGAAGCATCTTCAGTATCTTCAGTAATCATTTACTCCCCCTAAATTCAAGCACCATCTTCACCAGTCTTCAAAGGATCAGCCTTCATTCATCTGGTCTTCAAAGTCTTTAAAAGATGTGCAAAATACAAGCACATTTTGTCTTCGACGATGTGCACACATCTGGTATCACATCATGTACCAGAGCAAACATATTGCACTTACCTTACCTTACTCCCCCTAGATATACTACTTATCTTTTCTCCCCCTTTTTAGCCATAATATTGACAAAAAGTTAAGATCAGAAAGAGTAATAAAAAAGTACTGGGGTCATTCATTGTGCAAATTACAGAGCAAATAGACAAATGTTTTGAGCATCACACATAATTAAGGTCTTCAGAAAAGAGATGCTTCAGTAGTCTTCAATTTCACCAGTATTTGTCTTCAATGGTTGCTATATGTGCTTTGATAAATAAGCATGTACAAGTTACCCATATTGCTATGACTGTAACTAACTAAGTCACCTATATTGCTATGACCGTGACTCAAATCACCCATATTTCTATGATTGTGATCCTAAGCATAAAAAGTCATCCATATTTCTATGATTATGACCAAGCACGATGAATCATCCATATTTCTATGATTATGATTATGATCATGCTCTATGCTACAAGTTTGAATGCTCTTGAGTTGCTTTGCATGCACATATTCTGCTCCCCCTGTACCAGATATACCAAAAAGGTTATTATTTGACCTTGCCTTCAGTAATGCTCTTGCAGATAGCATTATTTGTAACTTCCAGCTCTGGATAGGGCTCTTCACTCTTTCTCAGATGCTCCAATGTGGACCACATCGAGCTCCACATCCGGATCTTCTACATAGTTCTTCATCACAATATGAAAGATGGAATAGTCTTGATATATGAAGTTGAGAAAAACCTGTGATGATTGCCTTTGCATAGCGTGCATAAATAAACGGAGGGAAAAAGCAGGTATCCGTTGCACGATTTAATAGCATAAGCTGCTATTGATCATCAAGAAGGTAAATACCAAGTTTGCCCCTGATGACAGGAATTTCTACGGTATTTTAAGTAGTAAAATGACCAAGACAGACCCAAATACGAAGGAAAACCTACAAAAGCAGGAAAAAGCATCACGACAGAGTCCAAGATGCAAAAAGACAAGAAAAAGCCCAAAAAGTGAAGAAAATCAGCATTCCATCGCAGCACGATGTGTGCCATCGTGCCACGATGAAAGCATGCTTGCTCGCCAAGAAATCAGAAGAAATAAATCTTGAAAAAATCTTCCATCGCACCACGATGCATCATAACGTAGCACGATGGAGTAACTTGGCGCCCAAGCTGATGAAATGCACAGGATCAGTTATAAAAATAAACTGAATCTTCACATCGCAGTACGATGAGGCCCATTACGAAAACTATAAATAGAGCATCTCTTTCATTGTTTTATTCATTCAGAAATAGTAGAACACTCTCTACTATAAGGAGAGGTTTAGAGGAGCTCTATTGGGCATAGTTTTCTCCCCTTACGGGAAAACTAACTCAGCAAGGTATGTTTTCTTTAGGCTTTTATGTTTAGGTTATAATTTCTTTATTGTAATTTAAATATGTAGTCTTTATAATGTATGCCTTAGGTTGTGGTGGAGAAGATGAACTCCCCTATGAATATTTGGAGTCTGTGATTGAGTCTAAGTTATAATAAATGATATTTAAAGTATTATGTTTGTTATTTACTTTCGCGCACTTTAATAACGTATCTCGTAATCTGGCCGGATAAGCGGAGCACCCATAGAATTGATATCAGGTTTTGACTTGGTATGGTCCGGAACTCGTAGTAAATAATGCTAGGTGAATAGAGACGGTAACATCCTGAACTAGTCGTGAGTTGAGCGGTTAGAGGAGGAATAATGCACTAGGTGTGATCTAAGCACTTAGAAGATGAACAGCCCGATACTAGGACCTAGAGGTTAATTGGTGAAGGTTATAATGCATGTTTATAAACAACTCACTTAGTAATTAAGGTATGTGACACATCGAGGTTAGGCTCTTATAGGTACCTTAGTTGTTAACGTAGGGAAACTTTAATAGACATAGTGTAATAGTAAGGTATTACTACAACAAGGATATTTCACCGCCGAACATAATCTAAATAGCTATGTTATACATCGGTCATGCCAAATATGAAGAAGGGAGGGAGTCCAACCACCTTGCCTAGCCTCTATATTTCTTGAATCTATTTATTTATACATTCTGCAATTTATATTTCTGCAATGCATTACGCTATTTTATAAAACCTTTTCCAAAAACCAAAGCGAATGCAAACTATCACAAACTTAAATAACGCTAGTGAAGCTTCGGCACGATCCCTGTGGATACGAACTCATTCTATACACTAGAGTGTGAATTATTACTCGACAGCAGACTGGTGCACTTGCCAAACCCTAGTCAAGTTTTTGGCGCCGTTGCCGGGGATTGTGTTTATGAAGCCTTATTAGATTCATTTAAGTTTGTTAAAAAAAATTTCAAAAATATAAAAAAAAAATTAAAAATTCAAAAAATCTTGTTGATGATTGTGGATTTTGATCTGTGGAAATTCTGGCTAAGGATAAGTCTTGGTATTTAAGCGATCCGGTGTGATCCACCTCACTTACCTGGGAATTTTCATGGTGACAAAAACACATGAGACAAACCAAAAATAGTTTCATAATTTACTTTTCCAGTGCTACTGAAGGTATTCATTTGTTGTGCTTGATAACAGGATATTCTGGAGTTAAAGTACGACCTTGAACCCGAAAGAACGTTCCGGAAAAGGAGAGCAGCACAAAAGCTTGCAAAATCCAGTAATCTCAACAAAGAAGAAGAGCCTACCACCAAAGCCATGGGGGACGAGCAAAGAGTTACAATGGGAGATTACTGCAAGAAGACTGACACAGATCAGATCTCACTGGGATTCCAACCGGCGAATCCAGCTAAATTTGATATTAAGGGTAATGTTCTTACAGGTTTGCGGGAGAGCCAGTTTGACGGACGTGCCAACAATGATCCCTGGGATCATCTTGCAAAGTTTTCAGAGACATGTTAGATCCAGAAAGTGCCGGAAAACGTTTCTGATGACCAGAAGAAGCTGCGTTTGTTTGCTTTTTCTCTTACAGGTCCAGCTAAAGATTGGCTTCAATGCTTGCCAAGGGGAACAATTGCAACATGGAAGGAGCTTATGAACGGTTCTTCACACATACACTATTCCAGAAGAGAAAGTCTGAGATTCTGAGTTTCAAACAGCATGAATCTGAAACTCTGTGCGAAGCTTATGAACGGTTCAAGCTGCTTATGAGAAGGTGTCATAACCATAGCATTAGTGCTATGGAGCAGCTGCAACTATTCACTGCTGGTATGAAGATGCAACACCGAATGATACTAGATGCCTCAGCTGGTGGGTCCATCAAAGTAAAAACCTATGCAGAGACTAAGGATCTGGTGGTGCAGATGTGCCAGAATGAATACAACATGAGTCATGATCGAGCTGAAAAGACACCTGGAATTCTGAAGGTGGACTAGGAGATTGCCTACAAATTAGAGATCGAGTTACTAAGAAGGAAACTTGCTGATAAAGAGAAAGCTGTGAAGGAAGCCAGTTTTAAAAAGGTAGAAGGGGTCTGTGATTTCTGCCTAGAGGATCACCCTAATGGGCATTGTTTGCCAGGAGGGAGCGAAGAGCAGGTGAATTACATGGGAAACAACTACAACCCATGTTGGAGCAAACACCAAAATTTACGCTGGGACCAGACAGGGAACCAGGCTCAAGCTGCACCTCAACCAAGAAAGCCATCTCCATTGGAAGAGTTACTCAACAAATTTGCTAACATGAGCAAAACTAACTTTGAAAATATCCAGACTACAGTAGCCAACCAGGGGGCGACGATAAAAAGTCTTGAAACCCAGATTGGTCGACTCTCTAAACTGGTAAGTACTCATGTTTCTAAAGATATTGCAGGTAACACGGTGGATAATCCAAAGGAGGAGTGCAAAATGCTAAGAGACAAGAACACAGGGCATGTGTATGATGAAGAAAAGCTAAAAGAGTTCGAAGAATGGTTCGAGGCTACGCTGGGAATGACCATGGAGAATTACTATGATGATTACTTAAGCGAGCTAGAAGAGTACAAAATCAAACCAGCGGCGAAACCATACCTGCCACTCAAGAAGACAGATCCTGGAAGCGTCACCATACTCTGTCAAATTGAGGGAGCAGAAGTCAAAGCATTATGTGATGTGGGTTCAAGTGTGAATGTAATGCCATTATCTCTGGCAGAGAAATTCAAACTCATAATACCAATTGCAGGTACAAAAAGGGAACTCACATTAGTAGATCAATCCACTATTCATGTAGAAGGCTTAATGAAGGATGTTTTGGTGAAAGTCAAAGACCTGGTATTTCCAGCAGACTTCATGATCCTGGATATCCAAGAGTACGAAGAGCATCCCATCATTCTAGGAAGACAATTCTTAGCAACTAGCAGGGCACTCGTTAATGTGGAGCTCGCTGAGTTGACTCTAAGAAGTGGAGCGGAGGAAAGAACCATCAAAGCTTCCAGAACCAGGAGGGAAGTGTGCTTCATGCTAGAGTGGAAAGACAGGGAAGCTACACCACCAACTTAAGATCAAGAAGTACAGGTAAAAGTAGAGATAACAGAACTAGAGAATGAAATGGCGCAGCTAGAGATAGAGACAGCTCAGGAAGAGGAGGTACCCAAAGAACTCACTGAAAAATTGAAGAGGCTAACCATTAAAGTGGACATCCGAGCAACATGGGTCAAAGCATGGGGTAGAAATCGAAAGGTGGCCAGAAAATCTAAGTTTGGGGTGAATACGCCACTTCTGAAGAAGCCTGCTGCTGAGAGAAAAGAGGAAAGAGAAAAGAAAAGTTGGGTTAATGCACCAAAAGAACAAAAGAATGAACATGCAACGAAAGGCAAAGGGAAGTCCATCATAAAAACAGTACCTTCAGAAGATGATGGACAACTCTGTTTTGCCACCTTCAAAGAAAAACAGAACCCAGAGAAGTATGAAAGAAGCAACAAGAAAGAGGGAGGAGCTAAGGCGAAAGCTCCTACAGAAGAGAGAGACATGCGAACCTATCCTCTGTAATGGAGGAAATGCCTCAAGCTAATGAGAGGCTAAACAAGCGCTGCTTGGGAGGCAACCCAAGGATAAGTATTTAAGTATTTTCAATTCAATAATGTATGCCTAGAATTCCGCATGTCATCTTCATCTGTCAACAGCCCTTATTCAAACTTATAAAAAAAATTAAATAACTGCTTGCTGTTTATTATTTAGTGCATGACTAACTGTTATAGGTAAGATTGCGGCGAAATAAGTTTTAAATCTTGATGAGACGAATTTCACACCTTCATACAGAAAAACCAAAGGTGATTGCTCCGAAGTGCAAAGTTCGGGAGACAGAGAGACGAGTGATGAAGCTGATGTCTGTGAGACAAGTGTTCAACTTCAGATACCTAACCCATGTGAGGATTTGAGCCAAATATTTTCAAACGGTATTACCACTTTCTTTCGAATTACTATGAGAGTACCGTGCACTTGTTTATTTTCTAGAATTTGCTCTAATTCTCTGCTGACTAGTTGGTTTAATATTATATGCATTGAGGCAATTGTTTGTTATAACCCAGAGCCTTTTCAAGCCACCCTTATTATCATTATATCTTTTGCTAGCCAATTTTGAGCCGTAAAAAAATATCCCTTTTGTTTCGGTGACAAACCACGATACAAGCCTATAGACCAGAATAACAAAGAAATTACCCTCTTTGGAGTTAGGTAATAGTTCTCAAAAGTCTTGGCAACAAATAAGTTTGGGAAAACATCAAAAAAATTCCCTAAAAAAAATACTCTTCAAAAAAAATAAATGAAAAAGAAAGAGCCAAAGGGCAAAAGAAAGAGCCAAAGGGCAAAGAAAGTGATAGAAAAGAACCATACAAAGACACATCCGGTTCTTATTTTCCGATACCAACACAAAAAGACACCCTAAAGAACACAGGTTGCGCACACAAAAAGGAACAACACAGTAGAACTTAACTCCAATGATTAGCCTACTATTCCCAAAAATGTCTTACCTTGACCTAAGCCACGTTATAACCCTGAAAAGACCTCCAATAAGGCATGAGTATTGAATTTTGACCGGTTGCTTAGAGTTCTTGCAAGCCTATGGTATAATGGCATGTTGCACGATGATTGAGAGATAACCCTTTCAATTAATGAGCGAAAAACACAAATGTGAGAGAGAGAAAAGTTGGACATGGACTCTTGCGGGCATCTGTCCGATTTGCTACTATTGACGTCTCTTGAGCCTAGCAGGACTGAGCATGATCGCGGCGGTAAGAAAATCAGTGGTACCATTGCTGAAATAACAAAAAGGTTATGAAATTCCTATCATCTTTATTTATCTCTTGTTTCTCTAACGATCTTGTCTGACAGCATGTTATACTTGAGGACAAGCAACAGTTTAAGTTTGAGGTTGTGATGACAGGAATTTCTACGGTATTTTTAGTAGTATTATTAGTAGTAAAATAATCAAGACAGGCCCAAATACGAAGGAAAACCTACAAAAGCAGGAAAAAGCATCAAGACAGAGTCCAAGATGCAAAAAGACAAGAAAAAGCCCAAAAAGTGAAGAAAATCAGCATTCCATCGCAGCACGATGTGTGCCATCGTGCCACGATGAATGCATGCTTGCTCGCCAAGAAATCAGAAGAAATAAATCTTGAAAAAATCTTCCATCGCAGCACGATGCATAACAACGCAGCACGATGGAGTAACTTGGCGCCCAAGCTGATGAATGAACAGGATCAGTTATAAAAATAAACTGAATCTTTTGCTCAGAGATTGTTTAAGGAATTATTATGAAGACTTATTTTATAAACATATCAAATCTTTAAAGATATGGTTTTATTTTATTATGTGAGCTGGATGTTTTCCTCATGGGCAAAGTTACTGAAGCCCAAATTACCAGCTATATATTGAAGGACGAAAACCTAATTAAGGCAGTTGTTCAAGCGTATTATTGAGTCTAGCCGTATTAGGATTTGCGTGTGTGCTTGTGTTTTGTGAGCCTTTCTTGTGTCGTATTGATGCAAGCTTAGGACTGTGTGTTCTATTGAGTTGTAATCATAATTGTCTCTGAAGCTTTAAAGCAAAGAGATAGTTATTGTGTGTGTGTCCTCTCCAAAGCTTTTAAGCAAGGAGTTTGGATCGTGTTGCTTGTGTATTGCTCGAAGCCTTTAGGTAAGAGTGAATTAGTGTTTTGGAGAGTGTCTCCAACATAGTGGCTGAATCACAACAACAGTGTTGTCTGTACTGTTGAGCTTAAGGAGTGAGTTGGGAACTCATACCTAGGAGTTCCAAGGTAGAAGGACATAAGGATAGTTGCTAGGTGATAAGTTGTAAACGAGGAGTTTGCTGTAAGACTTTGAACTAGGACTATTAGTGGATTTCCTCCTGGATTGGTATCCCCCAGATGTAGGTTGCGGTTTGCACCGAACTGGGTTAACAAATACTGTGTGTTTGTTTATTTCTGCATTATTTACTGTTTTATACTTTGTCTAACAAATCTGGTAAAGTGTTGTAACATCGTATACAACATCTTATACTAGTGTGCCAGATTTCGTTAATCACAGATAATCGTTAGGGTATGACTTAGAATTAATTAGGTTTGTATGCTCCCCGGGTTTTGGGAAATTATGGTAGTAAGGGTATGACTAAATTAGTATCAGTCACTTAGGAGCGATTCTGAATTGTCGCCTATGGATTTCCCAATGGGAATATCCATCAGGTTATGTATTGTGAGCTGTATGCCGTGATCGGATCGATCGACAGACAAGGCGGGCCTCCGAGATATGCTCACATCGGAGAATCCTTGCGGTTAAAATGAATAAGAGTTGATTTATGTGTTACACCTTTACTTTCAGCTTTATGTTATGAGTATGTATATGTTAGCATGATATGACTGTTTAGGATCCCATTATGACACCTTGGGAAGGTCATGAATGATTTCAGTCCAATTTCTCATTTGTCTTGGTTGAACTGTTAATCAACCTTCCTCAATTCCTTCCGCCGTACCTTACCTAGTTCAATATCAGTAAATCACTTAAACATTCGTACCTTAGAACGTCGAAATCATTATTCCAGCAAAAATTAGATAACTCTCCTTTATAGAGCCTTATCAGCTAAATTCAGAATAAGTTTCAGATCCACCCAGCTTAATGATAACTAAGAGGTGAGGTGATATCAGTATTAGTTACTTTTTCAATTCCATTCTATGCTCGAACGTTTCGACCTTCCAGATGTTCTCTGTAACCTTGTGAAATCAAGTGTTAAGCCCAAGTATCGTGATCAGAAGATTCCAACTTTAAGATTAGTTAACAACAATTAGTTCAGATAAGTGTAAGAATTGATTGCTCGTTAGAGTAATATACCATTTTCATTGAGAAACCATTTCCTATCATGAGTGACCTGTTAGTAACCTATTAATCATCCCGAACCAAGTAATTCGTGTCTGTTCCACCGTTAGAAGTTCAAACTCCTTTTTCAACTAGCCAAGTTAGCATCCGAACGTTTTAGCCAAATTTCCCATCAAAGTTAGCTTATCAGCCCAATTTTCAAACAAGTCTGACCTTTACCTTTTAGTTAATCGTGTAACGTCAACCAGGCCAGATGCCGACCTTCTAAGTAAGTTAAAATTGGAATTAATACCGATAGGAATGGAAGAACATTAACAGTAGTAGAAGGAGTTTAAGGGAGATAAGACGACATGGTATACAATTGTGCTCTAAGAATGCAGACTAAAGTTGCAAGGACACGATCCAGACGATGATAGTAAGCAGTCGAATCAGAGTGCGCAACATGAGAACCGTTGTAAGTATGGTTAAATGTTTGGTCTATAGGCAGTAACCACTTGAGAGAGGAAAGTTTTATTCCAAGGGATTGAATGTTTTGACCGGAGTAAAGGTGAAGCCTAGTAATGGATGCAAATATAAACGATCTACCCTAAGATGGAATGAAAGGATTCTGAATTTCGAGGACGAAATTTTTGTAAGGGGGTAGATTGTAACATCCCTAACTTTAATTAGTAAAAGAGTATTAATTAGAATAAATTATTGGAGCTTAATTGGAAAATAAGTGAACAAGTATGGAGGAAGAATTAAGGGATACAAACTCAGTTTAGTGGCAAGTGAGAGCGCAAAGTTGTATTTGCAAATAAAATACACATCTTAGTAGCTTAAATAGGACCCAAAGCCTCATCCCTTTGTTTAGGTTCACATTCAGTAAAAAGAAAAAACAAAAAATTTCCCTTTACCTCTTCTCTCTCACACATCAATAGAACAAACATTCCCTCTTAACTCTCTTTCACTCCTCCATCATGCATCATCATCTATCAAGACCAAGATTGAATCAAAGCCACATGCAATTAGTGCAATCCAGTCCTTGAGTAAAGAGCTTTAGAACAAGGTAAGAAACATTCTAATCCTCTTTCTCCATCTTGAATTCGTGTCTTTCAATCAATTCTAAGACTCTATTTCGTATTGCATGAGAGTTTTGAAGGATTTAGAAGCCATGGGTACAAATTAGAAGCTTTGATTGAAGAAATTGGTGAAACCCGTGTTCTAGAATACACCTCCAGTAAAACGGTAATTAATCTCTGCTCATAACTCCGAATTTGTTGATTCTTTTTAGACTAGTTAGATAACGTATTTCCGGTCGTTTTGACATAAGTTTCCCTAATTTTGGTCCAGTATTAAGCCTTGTACGAATTTTTGAAGTGGAATGTTCAACACATGATTTTGCAGAATTCGTGTGTGAATAGGGCTGTACTTAAAAGGTAATTTCTCACTCCTCGTGACTTCAATTGAAATTCCGTTTGTTGGTATGGATAACTAACACAATTGTGGTCAGTTGAGTTTCAGTCTCGTAATTTTTAGAGGTGAAACGAGTTCTGGAGATATTTTTTAAGTTGGAGATTCAACACAGTATTTTTGCAGAAAATGTTTGGAACAGGTCTGTACTTAAAAGGTAAGAAATTCCTCCCTGTACTCTGATTGAACTTATTCCAAATGTCATAGTTAGATAACTCAATTCCGGTCATTTCGATTTAGGTTTCGTAATTTTATGATCAACAATGATGCCTGTGCGAATTTTTTAAAGTTGGAGGCTGTTACAAGATTTTTTTAGAATTCGTTTTTGGGATAGGTCTGCACTTAATCGATAATGAATCCCTCTCTGTAACTTGGAATTTAATGGGGTTTGATTCTGTGGATATCTAACTTAAATACGGTCGTTGTGGCACTGGCCGCGTGCATTTTGAATTAGTAGCGAAGCCTGCACAAATTTTTGAAGTTGGATGTTCAATTCAGAAATTCTGCAGAATTTGAGTGGTTTGCACCCGTAATGAAATGGTAAGATATCTCTCCTCGTACTTTAGATTTGAGTGATTCCTTTTCCGTTAGAAAGCTTACGATTTTCCCTTTGTTTTGATATTGGATTTCTTGGAGTTCGGCTAATGAACGAGGGCTGTAGGTTGCTCCAAAGATGGCGCGTTACTGCAAAATTGCGCAGAAAATTCCGCTATAGAATTAAAACAATTTCGGTGTTCCGGAAAGTTTCTGAGTCGTCATTGTTTCCTTTCAAGTGTCGTTTCCACGTGGGTTCTCTAGGATAGTTTAGTTAGTTTCCCAAAATTATGAATTTGCATGTTAACTCAGGAAAAAATTAGGAAAAGTTGTGTGAGGGAAATTAACTCCCAAATTTCCCTCCATTCTGTTTTATATTATGTGTTTTACATTACTGCACTGGCTTAAACGAGGATTGTAGGTGTTTCTGTTGAAAATTATGATTTTTGCAAAACAGTGTATTTTTCTGCATGAACTCGCCATTGCGAGTAGCTGGCGAGTATTCATGGCAAGCTGGGTTCTGGGCTGATGAAACTCGCCATGGCGAGCTTCTGCTCGCCACAGCGAGTTGATTTAGGTCAGGACCTATAATCTCGTCATGGCGAGCTGGTGACTCGCCATAGCGAGCTTATACAGAACTGACCTGCACTTTCCATTTTTATAACAAAGTTCACACACTCGTTTTATATCCTCATCAGAGTCAGATAGATTATAGTAATATAATTAATATAATGTCGAACAGAATGTTAATCACAGATAATCGTTAGGGTATGACTTAGAATTAATTAGGTTTGTATGCTCCCCGGGTTTTGGGAAATTATGGTAGTAAGGGTATGACTAAATTAGTATCAGTCACTTAGGAGCGATTCTGAATTGTCGCCTATGGATTTCCCAATGGGAATATCCATCAGGTTATGTATTGTGAGCTGTATGCCGTGATCGGATCGATCGACAGACAAGGCGGGCCTCCGAGATATGCTCACATCGGAGAATCCTTGCGGTTAAAATGAATAAGAGTTGATTTATGTGTTACACCTTTACTTTCAGCTTTATGTTATGAGTATGTATATGTTAGCATGATATGACTGTTTAGGATCCCCGGTGTAGTCACCTCTAGGAGGGTAGTAGGACTCACTGAGGCTTAGTAGTCTCACCCCACTCCAAATCAATTTTTTTTAGGTTAAACAGGGTAATTGGAGCAAGGACCAGGTGGGACTCGATGATTGAAGCTGAGCTTGGATCATCGGATCAGAAGATTTTATTTTCTTCCTTGCTTTAGATATCTGTTTAGTATTCTTATTCTTTCTTTTCCGCTGTATTATTATGTTGGACTTAACTCTTGTAGTCGTTCAAGTTGTAACTTCATTAGTTATTCAGTAAATTTTCCTGTACTCAGATCCATTTATATATGTCTTGACTAAATATTCTAGATATTTTAGTAGGGGCGTTATATTCATCTTCATTAGACCAATATACAGATAATCCCTTCTTCTGTTTCTTCAGATAGGTAGTGCATTCAGATTTGATATGACCATAGCCTTCACATTCATGACATTGAACACCTTTGTCATCAGCTTCAGTTTTGTTGAAGTGTTTCCTTGTTTGCTGACGTCAGGCTGGATGTGCTGCACATTCTTCTTTGGTCTTCTACCCATATTCTTCAAGATTTTATTAAATTGTCTTCCAAGTAGAGCTTTATCATCTGAGAGGTCTTCTTCATCAACTTCCTCACTATCAGTGTTGGAGGTAAAGGCTCTGCTTTTCCCTTTCTTCTCAGGTTTATCACTGAAGTTCATCTAAAAGGTTTGAAGAGTCTTGAGTATCTCCCAAACATCTTTGGCAACAATACATTGTTTGATGAGTCTGAACATGTTCTTGTCCACTCCATTAAATAGGGCGTTCAAAGCTTTATTGTTGCCAAGCGCAAGTGTATCTTTTGTTGGAGTCCAATCTTCTTCTGGTTTGAGAACTTCTGTATCAGCTCCATTAACATCCTTGACTTTGGGGTATTCCCAACCTTTCAGCACTGCTTTCCAAGTTCTACTATCAATGGATTTCCTGAACCATGGACAAGGATGGAACTTTGGTAAGCAAACAACCTCTTCTGGATGGCACTAACTATGACTACTGGACACTAACTTCCAGACTCGAATCAAAATTACCCGACCCATCAGAATCCAAAAAGCATCTCCTTAAGTTGAAATTGGTCGACGCCGGTAGAAAGAGAACTAGCAGTCAACACCAGTGCGGTAGAGTTCAACCAGACACCAGAAATCTGCAAATCTCAACAGATTTGAAAACTCTCAGTGACTCAAATAAAATCCTGCAAATCTCAACAGATTTGGAAATGGTTAAAGAATCAAATATCAAGGAAAACTAAACACGCACGACATCAACCACACACTGACAGCGTCAGAACCAACACGCCAACAACTCAACACCTTACCACCGCAACACCATCTCATCACCACCAATAACATCGTCGAAATAAAAAAACCAACTCCAACACCCAAATCTCGCAACCTCCACGCCACCGACCACCACCACCAGTGAGTGTGGTGGCAGCCGGAAAAAAATTCGAACACCACACCATTTAAATAGAATACAATCGGAGCTGCCGCCGAAGTAACAAAACTCCTCCATCATCATAAGTTTGTACCACCAAACCACAGCCAAACCCGCCGTTACATATCAACACAGTAAAAAAAACAAAATAAGCTAACACCAAACCAACACAAATTCAAATTTAATACAATAATTATAACATAAGCAATAAACTTTTATGTTTTTCGGGTGTAGCAAGAAAATGGAGTAATAAGTTGCTAAAAAAATAACTTAGCCAATATAAAATAATTTGATCTTTTTCAAAATTGATCAAACGAATTAACCCGCCTCATCACTGTCTCATTTTTTTAACAAGCTCGCCGTTGAATTCAACCGTTTTTTTTAATATTTTTCAAGAGGAAGAAAGTATTATCTAGTATGTGAATTCAACCGGTTTTGGCTTGCCTAAAACAAACACCAATAAATTGGTAAAAAAAGCAACCAATAATGGGCTTAGGCCCCTTTATCTAAAAAAAACAAACAGAAATAAAAATAGAGCATTGCTCTTTAGGCTCTCTTAGTTGCTATCAGGCCCTCCAAAAATCTCAAAATACTGCTCATATTGAACCCAATGTACTTGGGATTATACAATCTGAACCCAATGTACTCATCATGGGTTGTCTTGAGTATCTCCCAAACATCTTTGGCAACAATACATTGTTTGATGAGTCTGAACATGTTCTTGTCCACTCCATTAAATAGGGCGTTCAAAGCTTTATTGTTGCCAAGCGCAAGTGTATCTTTTGTTGGAGTCCAATCTTCTTCTGGTTTGAGAACTTCTGTATCAGCTCCATTAGCATCCTTGACTTTGGGGTATTCCCAACCTTTCAGCACTGCTTTCCAAGTTCTACTATCAATGGATTTCCTGAACCATGGACAAGGATGGAACTTTGGTAAGCAAACAACCTCTTCTGGATGGCACTAACTATGACTACTGGACACTAACTTCCAGACTCGAATCAAAATTACCCGACCCATCAGAATCCAAAAAGCATCTCCTTAAGTTGAAATTGGTCGACGCCGGTAGAAAGAGAACTAGCAGTCAACACCAGTGCGGTAGAGTTCAACCAGACACCAGAAATCTGCAAATCTCAACAAATTTGAAAACTCTCAGTGACTCAAATAAAATCCTGTAAATCTCAACAGATTTGGAAATGGTTAAAAAATCAAATATCAAGGAAAACTAAACACGCACGACATCAACCACACACTGACAGCGTCAGAACCAACACGCCAGCAACTCAACACCTTACCACCGCAACACCATCTCATCACCACCAATAACGTCGTCGAAATAAAAAAAACAACTCCAACACCCAAATCTCGCAACCTCCACGCCACCGACCACCACCACCAGTGAGTGTGGTGGCAGCCGGAAAAAAATTCGAACACCACACCATTTAAATAGAATACAATCGGAGCTGCCGCCGAAGTAACAAAACTCCTCCATCATCATAAGTTTGTACCACCAAACCACAGCCAAACCCGCCGTTACATATCAACACAGTAAAAAAAACAAAATAAGCTAACACCAAACCAACACAAATTCAAATTTAATCCAATAATTATAACATAAGCAACAAACTTTTATGTTTTTCGGGTGTAGCAAGAAAATGGAGTAATAAGTTGCTAAAAAAATAACTTAGCCAATATAAAATAATTTGATCTTTTTCAAAATTGATCAAACGAATTAACCCGCCTCATCACTGTCTCATTTTTTTAACAAGCTCGCCGTTGAATTCAACCGTTTTTTTTAATATTTTTCAAGAGGAAAAAAGTATTATCTAGTATGTGAATTCAACCGGTTTTGGCTTGCTTAAAACAAACACCAATAAATTGGTAAAAAAAGCAACCAATAATGGGCTTAGGCCCCTTTATCTAAAAAAACAAACAGAAATAAAAATAGAGCATTGCTCTTTAGGCTCTCTTAGTTGCTATCAGGCCCTCCAAAAATCTCAAAATACTGGTCATATTGAACCCAATGTACTTGGGATTATACAATCTGAACCCAATGTACTCATCATGGGTTGTCTTGAGTATCTCCCAAACATCTTTGGCAACAATACATTGTTTGATGAGTCTGAACATGTTCTTGTCCACTCCATTAAATAGGGCGTTCAAAGCTTTATTGTTGCCAAGCGCAAGTGTATCTTTTGTTGGAGTCCAATCTTCTTCTGGTTTGAGAACTTCTGTATCAGCTCCATTAGCATCCTTGACTTTGGGGTATTCCCAACCTTTCAGCACTGCTTTCCAAGTTCTACTATCAATGGATTTCCTGAACCATGGACAAGGATGGAACTTTGGTAAGCAAACAACCTCTTCTGGATGGCACTAACTATGACTACTGGACACTAACTTCCAGACTCGAATCAAAATTACCCGACCCATCAGAATCCAAAAAGCATCTCCTTAAGTTGAAATTGGTCGACGCCGGTAGAAAGAGAACTAGCAGTCAACACCAGTGCGGTAGAGTTCAACCAGACACCAGAAATCTGCAAATCTCAACAAATTTGAAAACTCTCAGTGACTCAAATAAAATCCTGTAAATCTCAACAGATTTGGAAATGGTTAAAAAATCAAATATCAAGGAAAACTAAACACGCACGACATCAACCACACACTGACAGCGTCAGAACCAACACGCCAGCAACTCAACACCTTACCACCGCAACACCATCTCATCACCACCAATAACGTCGTCGAAATAAAAAAAACAACTCCAACACCCAAATCTCGCAACCTCCACGCCACCGACCACCACCACCAGTGAGTGTGGTGGCAGCCGGAAAAAAATTCGAACACCACACCATTTAAATAGAATACAATCGGAGCTGCCGCCGAAGTAACAAAACTCCTCCATCATCATAAGTTTGTACCACCAAACCACAGCCAAACCCGCCGTTACATATCAACACAGTAAAAAAAACAAAATAAGCTAACACCAAACCAACACAAATTCAAATTTAATCCAATAATTATAACATAAGCAATAAACTTTTATGTTTTTCGGGTGTAGCAAGAAAATGGAGTAATAAGTTGCTAAAAAAATAACTTAGCCAATATAAAATAATTTGATCTTTTTCAAAATTGATCAAACGAATTAACCCGCCTCATCACTGTCTCATTTTTTTAACAAGCTCGCCGTTGAATTCAACCGTTTTTTTTAATATTTTTCAAGAGGAAAAAAGTATTATCTAGTATGTGAATTCAACCGGTTTTGGCTTGCTTAAAACAAACACCAATAAATTGGTAAAAAAAGCAACCAATAATGGGCTTAGGCCCCTTTATCTAAAAAAACAAACAGAAATAAAAATAGAGCATTGCTCTTTAGGCTCTCTTAGTTGCTATCAGGCCCTCCAAAAATCTCAAAATACTGGTCATATTGAACCCAATGTACTTGGGATTATACAATCTGAACCCAATGTACTCATCATGGGTTGTCTTGAGTATCTCCCAAACATCTTTGGCAACAATACATTGTTTGATGAGTCTGAACATGTTCTTGTCCACTCCATTAAATAGGGCGTTCAAAGCTTTATTGTTGCCAAGCGCAAGTGTATCTTTTGTTGGAGTCCAATCTTCTTCTGGTTTGAGAACTTCTGTATCAGCTCCATTAGCATCCTTGACTTTGGGGTATTCCCAACCTTTCAGCACTGCTTTCCAAGTTCTACTATCAATGGATTTCCTGAACCATGGACAAGGATGGAACTTTGGTAAGCAAACAACCTCTTCTGGATGGCACTAACTATGACTACTGGACACTAACTTCCAGACTCGAATCAAAATTACCCGACCCATCAGAATCCAAAAAGCATCTCCTTAAGTTGAAATTGGTCGACGCCGGTAGAAAGAGAACTAGCAGTCAACACCAGTGCGGTAGAGTTCAACCAGACACCAGAAATCTGCAAATCTCAACAAATTTGAAAACTCTCAGTGACTCAAATGAAATCCTGTAAATCTCAACAGATTTGGAAATGGTTAAAAAATCAAATATCAAGGAAAACTAAACACGCACGACATCAACCACACACTGACAGCGTCAGAACCAACACGCCAGCAACTCAACACCTTACCACCGCAACACCATCTCATCACCACCAATAACGTCGTCGAAATAAAAAAACAACTCCAACACCCAAATCTCGCAACCTCCACGCCACCGACCACCACCACCAGTGAGTGTGGTGGCAGCCGGAAAAAAATTCGAACACCACACCATTTAAATAGAATACAATCGGAGCTGCCGCCGAAGTAACAAAACTCCTCCATCATCATAAGTTTGTACCACCAAACCACAGCCAAACCCGCCGTTACATATCAACACAGTAAAAAAAACAAAATAAGCTAACACCAAACCAACACAAATTCAAATTTAATCCAATAATTATAACATAAGCAATAAACTTTTATGTTTTTCGGGTGTAGCAAGAAAATGGAGTAATAAGTTGCTAAAAAAATAACTTAGCCAATATAAAATAATTTGATCTTTTTCAAAATTGATCAAACGAATTAACCCGCCTCATCACTGTCTCATTTTTTTAACAAGCTCGCCGTTGAATTCAACCGTTTTTTTTAATATTTTTCAAGAGGAAGAAAGTATTATCTAGTATGTGAATTCAACCGGTTTTGGCTTGCCTAAAACAAACACCAATAAATTGGTAAAAAAAGCAACCAATAATGGGCTTAGGCCCCTTTATCTAAAAAAAACAAACAGAAATAAAAATAGAGCATTGCTCTTTAGGCTCTCTTAGTTGCTATCAGGCCCTCCAAAAATCTCAAAATACTGCTCATATTGAACCCAATGTACTTGGGATTATACAATCTGAACCCAATGTACTCATCATGGGTTGTCTTGAGTATCTCCCAAACATCTTTGGCAACAATACATTGTTTGATGAGTCTGAACATGTTCTTGTCCACTCCATTAAATAGGGCGTTCAAAGCTTTATTGTTGCCAAGCGCAAGTGTATCTTTTGTTGGAGTCCAATCTTCTTCTGGTTTGAGAACTTCTGTATCAGCTCCATTAGCATCCTTGACTTTGGGGTATTCCCAACCTTTCAGCACTGCTTTCCAAGTTCTACTATCAATGGATTTCCTGAACCATGGACAAGGATGGAACTTTGGTAAGCAAACAACCTCTTCTGGATGGCACTAACTATGACTACTGGACACTAACTTCCAGACTCGAATCAAAATTACCCGACCCATCAGAATCCAAAAAGCATCTCCTTAAGTTGAAATTGGTCGACGCCGGTAGAAAGAGAACTAGCAGTCAACACCAGTGCGGTAGAGTTCAACCAGACACCAGAAATCTGCAAATCTCAACAAATTTGAAAACTCTCAGTGACTCAAATAAAATCCTGTAAATCTCAACAGATTTGGAAATGGTTAAAAAATCAAATATCAAGGAAAACTAAACACGCACGACATCAACCACACACTGACAGCGTCAGAACCAGCACGCCAGCAACTCAACACCTTACCACCGCAACACCATCTCATCACCACCAATAACGTCGTCGAAATAAAAAAACAACTCCAACACCCAAATCTCGCAACCTCCACGCCACCGACCACCACCACCAGTGAGTGTGGTGGCAGCCGGAAAAAAATTCGAACACCACACCATTTAAATAGAATACAATCGGAGCTGCCGCCGAAGTAACAAAACTCCTCCATCATCATAAGTTTGTACCACCAAACCACAGCCAAACCCGCCGTTACATATCAACACAGTAAAAAAAACAAAATAAGCTAACACCAAACCAACACAAATTCAAATTTAATCCAATAATTATAACATAAGCAATAAACTTTTATGTTTTTCGGGTGTAGCAAGAAAATGGAGTAATAAGTTGCTAAAAAAATAACTTAGCCAATATAAAATAATTTGATCTTTTTCAAAATTGATCAAACGAATTAACCCGCCTCATCACTGTCTCATTTTTTTAACAAGCTCGCCATTGAATTCAACCGTTTTTTTTAATATTTTTCAAGAGGAAGAAAGTATTATCTAGTATGTGAATTCAACCGGTTTTGGCTTGCCTAAAACAAACACCAATAAATTGGTAAAAAAAGCAACCAATAATGGGCTTAGGCCCCTTTATCTAAAAAAAACAAACAGAAATAAAAATAGAGCATTGCTCTTTAGGCTCTCTTAGTTGCTATCAGGCCCTCCAAAAATCTCAAAATACTGCTCATATTGAACCCAATGTACTTGGGATTATACAATCTGAAATGCATATATAGGCTGATTTTGGAAGTTACGTGCTGAAACATAAAAAAAAAAAAATTAAAAAAACCCATTTCAGAACTTATATTTCGTAATCCACCTTTCTATGCATTTTGTTCAACAACTACGCATTTCTATACATAAGTTTATTTCGGAACATACGTTACAAAAATACTTAGTTTCAGATCATACTTTCGAAAACCCTTTGTTAAGGGCAGTTTCGTCATAACCGAATACCTGGGAGCAATTTTCATAAAAATGTTATGGGTCCTTGAATAAAATAAAAATAAAAAATTGCAAGGGAGCTTGTCCTCTAAACTAAACCCTGTGGGACTCAAAATTCACAAGAGCAAAGGTTTGCAACAAATGGACCATTATGTTGTCTTCCCTTTATTTTTTGGGTTTCAATTACATAACCATTTTTCTACCCATATGAAAAATAAAACACTTAAGTTCACTGCTCCACTAAAACCCTTGTAGGTATTAATTAGGATTGGTCCTAAGGTTTCATAGCCTGCAGAGATCATGACCATGTGATGGCGTCCCTTGAATTGTGTCAATAAAACTAAGCATAGTTCCAAGACTCTTTTCATCTGGAATAAACAAAGCACCAAATTAACAAATTTTGTATAGATAAAACAAATATTCAAATATATCATAAAATAATTCATTGTTGTTGGTTATTTGGTGTTGACTGCATTTTGGTAAAACAATTATTTAAGCAGGATGTGGTATGAAATGTTACAACATCGTAACCTGACGTGTGCGCCAGCTAGCATATCTTTTATGCGCGCGTTTTATTTTAAGAGAAGATCTTTTCTCTTTCATCAGTCTTTTGCGTGTGCATTAAAAAAGGATTTATTTTCTAAACAAATCTTTCATCTAAAGATTGTTTTAGGAATTATTGTGAAGACTTGTTTTCAAAACGTATCAAATCTTTCAAGATATGGTTTTAATTTATGTTTTGTGAGCCTTTCTTGTGTCATATTGATGCAAGCTTAGGACCGTGTGTTCATTGAGTTGTAATCATAATTGTCTCTGAAGCTTTTAAGCAAGGAGATAGTTATTGTGTGTGTTGTCCTCTCCAAAGTTTTTAAGCAAGGAGTTTTGATCGTAGTGCTTGTGTATCACTAGAAGCATTTAGGTAAGAGTGGTCTAGTGTTTAGGAGAGTGTCTCCACCATAGTGATTGAATCAACAACAGTGATGCATGTACTGTTGATATTAAGGAGTGAGTTGGGAACTGATACCTAAGAGTTCCTAGGTAGAAGTGCATAAGGATAGTTGCTAGGTGATAAGTTGTAAACGAGGAGTTTGCTGTAAGACTTAGAACTAGGGCTATTAGTGGATTTCCTCCTGGATTGGTATCCCCCAGATGTAGGTTGCGGTTTGCACCGAATTGGGTTAACAAATCACTGTGTGTTTGTTTATTTCTGCACTATTTACTGTTTTGTGCTTTGTCTATCAAATCTGATAAAGTGTTGTAACATCGTATACAACATCTTATACTGGTGTGTCAGATTTCAATTGTTAAAGTGCACAAAATTATCAATTAAGTAAAGGATGCCATATAATTAACTTACCAAGTCTTGGGATTTCATGTCCTTTTGGGTGATGAATCAAAACAGGGTTGACAAAAGCGTCTAGCAACATAATGCTTTCTGGCTTCAAGTAATCCTTCTCACCTTAATCACATTATATGAATGAAGTATAATTATATTAATAAGTATAAGTACAAGAGTGCTACTATATACACCGAACACATTGCATCACGAATGTCCCCAATGTACACGTTTTATTAACATATCTTAGTTGTATCGAATTTCGATTTTCAAAAATTTTATGTATCCGCATGCGTAGTATGTATCTTTTTGAAACAAAAGCTAAATGAAAAGTTGCTGAACAAAGAAAATGAAGAGTGAGTTTCTTGAAATTACCTATAATGTGAAGAGAGGGGCAATCAATTGGTTTTGAAAATGCATGGGAAGCAAGTTTAGGTTTTCCATACTTCAACCCACGAAATAGAGCTCCTGATATGAGAATCAGGAACTTGATCTTGCTTATCTTCTGAAATGCTACTCCCTAAAATCAATTGTAATTTAACATCAACCACTTAGACATGGCGGGTAACATGCTACCCAAATGGCAAACACAGAAAAATAATTCAAGTCCATCGAAATTGGAAAGAAAACAATCAGAAGGGAGATGGTATTCTTTGTTTGTATATTCATTCCAATACACATGTTAAAAAACACCTTCCAACAAGTAGGAGTGTTGAGTGATGCCTACATCTCGAAAAAGAGTAGAAGACATACGTGTAAGCAATTCGGTTTTATCAGATATGATAACTTTAGTTCAGCTGATAAAGCGATTCAAACATTTCGTGGGTCTTAAAGGAGAAAAAGTCATGGTTAGATGAGCAAGGTTTGGAAAGGAAAATGTGGATATATAGTGGTACTAACAAGAGTGATGATTGGAAGCTGGCGTCAAAATAATATGACTTCCAAGTTCCAACCTCACAGATACAATTGTTTGTGCACGCGCCTGAGCGCGTGCCTAGTAAGCATGAGAAAGAACATGTCCAGCAGAGCAGACGAGAAGAAGTTGATCAAAGAGTGGATACAAAAGGCCATATTAGTACTAGTACCTGTGCTTGCATTCCTGGCAATGCAGCTGCTATAACAGCTCCCTGAGTGACATTAATTCTTAATCAATTAAAAACAAAAGAAAAATAATATTTCCATATTTCAGCATCAAGCATTCAAAACTTATGAATTACGCACACTCTTCGGAATAAACATGTTGATGTTGGACACGCATCAGTGTCTGACACCGACATTTATAATTAAAATTAATTATGTTACTTTTTAAAATTATTATCGGAGTCACTGTATCCGTGTTTGGTGTCGTATCCAGTATCCATGTTTGTATCCGTGTTTCAAGCAATCAAAACCATACCTGAGAGAATCCAAGTACACCATCAAAAGGACCATTTTTTAGCATGTAATCCTCAATGTATGCTATGCATTCCTCAAAGTTCCTATACTCTGTGTAATCCTGCACACAAATAAATAAAATTTTATTTAGGCACCGACAGTGTGTCAAAAAAAAAATTAGGCACCGACAGAAATAAATGAAGAAGATTAATATGATTAATTGTCTTAATTTATATAATAACCTCATTGCTTTGGTACCATTCATAATAAGGAGGATCAAAAATGCCTTCAACTTCTGATTTTCCCTGAGCTGGACATTGAGCATCAAGAAAAACAAGGTCCAATTTTTGTATTACAGTTTGAGGCCAACGTGAGAATATTGATTTCTTGAGGATTTGACCATTGGTTCTCAATCCATGGAGGCAGAGGATTCTGGATCTCTTTTGGTTTTCCATCATGTTTTCAGTTGTTATCCATAGAGTAACTCCAATAATTTAAGCTACTCAACCTTCCATTTCATTTATTTTAGTCAATCAAACTTATTTCATCACTGCTCAAAAGAGGAAAATTTACCATGATTTCATGACAGTTATTATACACAAATATTTTATTAAAAAGTATTTATAAAACTTAAATGATAGTTAATATGAATTGGATCTAGTATCAAATGTGTTATGGGGACACTAAAATAGTCTCATATTGTTTGGTACTCAAGGTAAAGAGTAGTTTATATACAACATTCGCACTTTCTAAACCAACCGAGACGCCTTTTCTACAAAAGAAATGACAAAACTGTGACGGGTTAACTCCAAAGCGTACAATCTCCTCGGAGATTGGGACTTGAGGTCGGATCTGAACAGGGGCGCCGTTTGTGGCAAACGACTCGTGGGTCGACACCCTTCAGCCCTAGCTCGACTGGGGGGCTTCTGTTCTGGATACACCAAAATAGTCTCCACATCGCTTGGTACTCGAGGTTGATGGTGAAAACAACAAAAAAAAAAAAGGTAGTTATGTATATTCAATTAAATTCCACATGTGCCCAAGTGCTATAGGGAAAGTCGGGACATCCGATAAAATTGAAATGAATCAATGTTGGGAGATAGTATTGGAGTAACACATTCTTATTATTAGAGTTTGAAAATCGTTTAAAAATAAATTTCAGCTATCGAAACATTATAATAATGAGTTGTTTAATAGATTACTTTTTTAATACGTCTTATGGCACTGCTCGGAATTATGCAAGCAGACAACTTAAATTGGCAATGCTCACGAATGGTTGAGAGGGTGCAACCAGGCCCGACCCCATAGGGGTGCAGGGTAAGCAACAGTACCGGGCTTCAAAATTTTGAGAGTCTCGACTCAAAATTTTGAAATCTATAATGATAGTTATATATTATTAGTGTTTATAAAATATCATATGTACTCAATAGATTAATTTTGAGTCTTTATAATAATTGTTATATATATTACCAATGTTTATAAAATATCATATGTTTGGTAATAAAAATTTTAATCAAATAAAAATAATAATTTAAATAGAGGATAATTCTTTTCAATTTTTCAATATTTTTTAATATTTGAATCGGGCCTCCAGTAATAAAACTTGCGTAATCTCCTAGTTGAAACTCCTTGCACATATTATTCCCTTTTGCACCAAGTGTACAATTCAACTTTCTCATTATTCATTTGATAATTTATAAAAAAAGGTTTAAACAAGAAGCTTCGGCCAAACGTGCAGGAAGAAAAAAGAAATTGAATTAGTAGAAGTTTGTAATGATACTAGTATCTTAGCACGGGGGATTATTTTTTTTTTTAAATATTATTTATAGGTTTATTTTGAGATATCATTTGATTATTTTGGGTTAAAATTTTAAGGTAAAGTTGAAATAGGTTTTGCATGATATAGATTTAATGATATTATAGAATAAAGCGAGATTAAGAGTATTACTTCGCTTCCCATTTTACACTATTATGAGATAGATTCTTTATCTCATCTTCATTCCCGAAACTATATAGTGATCCTATAAATATAAAATAATTATAAATTTCATTCTCAAAAGAAAATATGCTTTGATTTTTCATGGCCTTAAGATTTTTTGGGACCATACACATAAAATTAAAATATACCATGATTTTTTTTTTCATCTCGTGCCGACACTTTATAGAAAATTTATATTAGGTTCATTGTCAAACACGGGATAATTTTTATTTTTTTCTATAATATTTATTTCCATATGTTATTTTTCTTTTGAAGGTTGTCTATGTCTTTTTTTCATTTTATATTATTTAGAAAGTTATCTATGTTTTTTCAGTTGTCTATGAGATTGATTTCTTTTAATTTATTTGAGTATGAAAATACGATATATCTTTAACACGGGACTCTGTAGGACTTCATCAACAAAAAATAATTGTAAATTTTATACTAATTTTTAAATGAATAGTAACATATTTTGACCTTGTTTCTATTCTCAAAAATTTTCTTTTCACCGTACCACAAAGAATCAATCTTCACGCGTGAGCGTCAAATGGGAAAACCTATGTGTGAATCTCTCCACTCACCTTAATAAATTAAGGTTCTTAAAAAAGTTCGAACGAAGGTTATGGAAAGTTTAAAATAGTATACATTACAAAGAATCAAAATTATTTTAATTTATTTTAGATTTTCCATAGATTTCATCAGCCATATGTAATCTATTGAAAGTGCGATGGACACATAATATGGAAAAAAAACCCTTAGTCGATATTCAAATTTTAATTAGTCAATGTGTATTTTTAATAGTGGGGTGTAAAATGTTACCAGTTTTCTATTATATTATACCACTGAGAGATTCTCTGTCTCTCTCTCTCTCTCTCTCTCTCTCTCCCATCTCCGTCGCAATACTCTATAGGAGCTCCATCAACAATAAAATAGTTATTAATTCTAGTATTTTTTTAATAAATATCAATAAAATTCTCGTGTTAAGTTATTACTATCTTCTACAAACCTTTTTCATCATGGAGGATCACTTTTTATCGTGCGAAATAAAAATTTTAATAAATGATCTCCGTGATAAAATATGGATAACTCCCGCAGTCGGAATTCAAAATTTAATTAATCAATGTGTATTTTTAATAGTCGGGTGAAAAGTGCTCCCCGTTTTCTATTCTACACCACTAAGAGATTTCTATCTCTCTCTCTCTCTCTCTCTCTCGCTCTCTCTCTCTCTCTCTCTCTCTCTCTCTCTCTCTCTCTCTCTCTCTCTCTCTCTCTCTCTCTTTATTTCTATCTCTCTTCCGTCTCCATTATATGATTATAGAGAGGCTTCATCAACAAAAAATAGTTGTTAATTCTATATATTTTTTTAATGAATATCAATTATATTTTTGTTTGTTAGTTCTCACTATGATCTACATACACTTTTCATCATGAGGATCATGTTTCTTCGTGCTAGATAAAATTTTGAATAAGTTTTCCCTATGATAAAATATGAATATGAAAATAAGGATAATTCACGCAGTTGAAATTCAAATATTAATTCGTCAATGTGTATTTTTAATAGTGGGGTGGAAATATGGATGACAACAATATCCATTCCCGTAGATATCTACGGATAAAATCCGCCATAAATGCGGAGCGGATAATTTAATGGATATCCACGGATAAAATAAATGGATATTTCAGTTATCCGCATTTAATGGATACTATCCACGCCCGCGGATATTCATACTCGCTAAATAATTAGTAAAATTACTTAAATATCTCTACTTACATATAAATTCTAGTATTTTTATATTTTATCTTTTGTAGTTTGACTATTTTATTTTATATAAATAGAAGCTTTGTTTGGCTATTTTGCAATTCAGTGAGGTGATCTTTGTTTGTAGATTTGGTGTTTTCATTAAAAATAGAGAGCAAAATTTATAAATGTTTTGTATTTTAAAAAAACTAATTTTTTTCAATAATTAATTCTTTTTTAATAAAAAAATATCATCAATGGATATCTATTAATATCCACGGATACTTCAATATTCGTGGATTACTCGCTTAGCGGATATCCGCACGGATATGAAGCAGACACGGATATCATATATGTATGACGAAGCGGATACGGATATCACACTATCCGCGTCCATGAATATCCATTGATATCCCTAGGTGGGAAGTACTTGCCGTTTCTCATTCTCCACCACTGAGAGTTTTCTTTATCTCGCTCTCTCTCTCTCTCTCTCTCTCTCTCTCTCTCTCTCTCTTTCTCTCTCTCTCTACCTCTCCCTTTCAAAATCTTCTATTTTGTTTTTGTCTTTAATGAACATAATTTATTCTTCAAAATAAAATAAAATGTTTTTTGTACAAAAAGTTTACAGATATGTCATAAGCTATTTTTTTGTTCAAGACTTCAATTCTTCGAGTGATCTTATCCATGAAAAAAATAGTGTACTTTCTTATTTCAATTTGTTTCAAAGTAATATAAATATAAATCTTCCTTCATTTTACAAAATTAAAATATAAAAAATGTACCAAAATAGTGTCGCACAAGTGGTAGATACTTGGTCCCCTTAACCATTTGATCTTGAGATCGATCATAACTGATGGATATGGAGAATCATTTCTTAGGAGAGGTCAATCCCTTAAATAGATCTCAGTTAAATCGAGGGGATTAGTCTCTACAGTTGCGCACAGATGGTACCTTTGTTTTAAAAGTAAAAAAAAATGTGTGTGTATATATATATATATATAATATTATAGAGATTCTATAATCTATAATAATATATAAAGGGGATACAAATTTTTGGGATGGCTTTTTCAATATTCCTA
The DNA here is from genome assembly GCA_030408175.1 of Trifolium repens. Classification (NCBI taxonomy): domain Eukaryota; kingdom Viridiplantae; phylum Streptophyta; class Magnoliopsida; order Fabales; family Fabaceae; genus Trifolium; species Trifolium repens. The sequence goes on along the minus strand of CP125844.1, from coordinate 21,385,280 downwards.
TTTTACCCTTAAAAAAAACTAAAAAAAAAACTAATCACAACTTCCACATAAAAGTAGGTTTTCAGTTTTTTTATAGTAAAAAAAAATATATACTTTTTTCTTCTTAATAAGTAGCCACAACAAAAAAGGAGGTTAAGTAGTTATCAATTAACTAAGTCCAATAAAAAATAAGATTAAGTAGTTATTTATATTTGCACAATAGAGAATATCGATCACAACAAACAAACAAAAAAAATATCGATCACACAAACGGGCACGGCTAGTAAAATATAATATTGCTGAGAGTTTCTCAAAGAAAGGTTTCTAAAAAAAATATAGTATATAATATTTGAGAGAGTTTTCACAAAAAGAAAAAAAAAAATAGAGAGTTTAAAAAAAATATATTTGAAAAAGTTTCAACAAAAAGAAAACAAAAAATATAATATTTGAAAGAGTTTTAACAAAATAAAATACTATAAAAATTCAATTATTGTTGTCAATGGGATTCGAACAACATACATTTGTTACTAATTATAATGTAATTTTCTCTACAAAAAGAAAGGTATTTTTCCTTAAAATATTACTCCCTCCGTTTCTTTTTAATTGTCTTTTATTATCAGATTTAATGTTTCTATTTAATTGTCCTTTTTATATTTTACGGATATGATTTGTCAATTATACCCTTTGTCAATTGCTCTTATCTTTTTCAATAAAATAAATCAAACAAAGTTTGCCTTTTTTTAAAAACAAATTAAAACAAAGTTTATCTCTATTATATTTCAAATTGAAACCAAAGTTTGTTAGATATAATAATCGTTTTACGATAGGTTAAAATTTCATTCCATAAATAACATATTGTGCATCAAATTTTCAGCTACTTTAATTCCACTAGCACACAATTTAATTTATCACATATTGGAGCTCTTTCCTAATGCAAGTTCAATCTATGACACGGCAAGTTTGTGTTATTCCTGATACTTTGACAAAACGTGGTTTGTGTTATTTGCGATGGTAGAGTTTCGTGACAATGGTTTGTTACTGGAGAAAGAGAGAGTAATTAGCAATTGTTTGTTATGAAAGAAAGATAATATTTTTGTTTTACGTAATATATTAAATTTATTGGAAAAAGTGCAAAAAAAAAAAGGAATTTATCGATAGATTAAAATGAGGGTATAATAGGAAGATAATGTGCAAAAATACACTTCCTTAATTTGGTGTTATCTTTCTAAATGGACAATTTAAAAGAAATCGAGGGAGTATAAAATTCAATTATTGTTGCCAGTGGGATTCGAATTGACACCTAAGAAAGAGAAGCTCTAATTGAATGCCACATAAGCAATTATTATTAAGAATGCACGAGAAAGTTCCGTGAGAATCTCGTAATGTATATAATAGAAATATGACTGACCCACTAAGAAAAAAGAGGAAGTTCTTTCTAATTTTATTAGTGAATGTCTCCAACTCCTTCTTAAATATTTTTTTTCTAAAATAATATTATAATAGTTAATATACTCCATCCGTTATAATATATAAGCAAAAATTTACTTTTTAGATTCATTGTATAATTAATGTATTTAGACAATTTAATGTTCAGATATATTAATTATACAATGAATCTAGAAAATATATTTTTGTTTATATATTATAACGGAGGGAGTATATAATAATGTTCCTCAGTGAAAAAAAGATAATTAAAGTCCATGGTACATCAACATATTTGACCTACCTGAGCACTTTCAATGAGACCATGCAAATATTTTTCCAATAACAAAAACAAAATGTGGTGATTTTTAAGCACTTAATAAAAAAATAATTTGTCAAAAATAAAGTAAAATAAAAAACACCCAAAATCGTTCATTACCACACCACCATTCAATCAACCCCCACACTCTTCATCGTCCTCTTCCGAAGCGTATGAACCAACAAAATCAGCCTTAAGCAGTTTAACCACTCTTCTCCATCCTTACAAGTATAACCCAAAAATCAGTGGGAATAAAGAAATACATAAAACAAAAGGTGAAAGTGAGAGCTGGGAGGATATACAATCCTCGGTCGTTGCCGATCCAGTGTCGTTTGAGCATCTTCTTCCGATTGAATAAATTTTTGCAGACCCATGAGAAATGCCTGTGAATGTATGATCTTTTCAATTCTAATATGTTCTTTTCAATTGAAGCGGTGGTGTTAGTAATGAAAGATTTTGGGTACTTTTTATTTTTTAATTTGCCTTACTCCTTTTTCTTTTTAATTTATAATAATAAGTGGTAAAAATGATTCAACTCGCTGAACCCGTAACCAGTAACTAGTTTTTTGAAATGGGCGACGTGGCATAACATAGCGAGCGTGTGTTACTCTGTGTGTGACAAAGCGTTTGCACATAGAATTTCTCTAAAATAATTTGATCTTTTTAAAATTAATCAGACGAATCGACCCGCATCATCACGGTCTCATTTTTTCAACAAGTTGACCGTGGAATTCAACCTTTTTTTATGAGAATTACTTTTGCTATCATATTATTTCTGGGACGCGCTCTACGAAATGACCAAAATACTCCTGTTTGTGTCACGGAAATTATCCGCGCCTTAAGGAGCGGATGTGTAAAAAATGAGTGCTTCAGAACCAAACCCCCTCCAGGCACCCTACGCTGTAAAGTTCACATATATGTGACTTCAGGAGCGGACACTAAAATTGTTTCCGCGTCACCATTCACGGACTAGGGTAACGTATATAAGCAAAACCCACCTTCGTCCCCCTCATTCTATCAGTTTCAAACATGAAGAGAGAACTCACTACAAGAAATATCGTTTTTTGCAGCGACTTTTTCGCAGCGACATGTAAATTGTTGACAAAAACATACATATAGCAACAATTTATTAAAGTTGTTGTTATAAGTTAGTTTATTGTCAACAACTACGTTATCGTTGGGAAAAGTTAGTTATGCCAACAATAATTATTGTTGCTGCTAATAGTTTAGTTTTTTTACAACAACTTAAAAAAGTCGTTGGGAAACCACTCATTACTTTTTTTTATGCGTATCTTTTATCATGATTTTTGTTCCTATTTTTATACGTAGATTTCTCTTAATTTAATTTTTTTTTTCTATTTTTATGTTTTGTATATTTTTTTTTATCTTTAGAGCTAAAATTACAATTAAGGGTAGAAGATTTGCAATATTATTATACTTTTTGAGGACATATTAGATTTTTTAGTAATTGTTCTTTCTATATATTTTTAGTAGATTATTATTGCCGCTAATAGTATAGTTTATTTTACAACAACCTTGTAAAGTCGTTGGGAAAACTACACAATTACTATTTTTTATGCGTATTTTTTGTAGGGTCCGCCCAACATATTGTGTGGCCTAAAGCAAACATTAAAATAAGGTTTTTTAATTTTTTAAAAATAAAATAAAAAATTGATATTACAAAAAAAAAAATTGGGTAAAAAGCTACTGAATATGTTTATTTATTAAAATAAATTATATTATTTTTAGATAAGTAAACATAATAATAGAAAGTAATTGATAAAAAAATAGGAATAGAAAATAAATTGTATAATAGTGTAGATGATCTTTTTTTTCTTTTTTGTTTTGGTACAGGCATAGATGATCTTTTTTTTTGAAGTATATCTTTTTTTTTTTTTTTTTGGTTACATGAGAGAAAAGCTAAAAAGAAAAACAACAAAAGAAATCACTCCCTAATGAACACAACTCCCTGCGCATCAGCAGAGAGGGGCCTGAGCAGCTCCTGAGGAGGTGTATCGATCTTTACCAAATGAGGGTTAGAGAGAGCTCCCATCTTTGCCATAACATCCGCGCACGCGTTTCCTTCCCGGAGAGTATGATTAATCATCACATCCCAATCTTTGGCAAGCAAGGTACGAATACTATATATCTCATTAGCGAATCGGTGGTGAGCAGAGACTCCATCGCGGATTAGATTTACCGATTGAAGAGAGTCCGAGAAGCAAATCACTTTCCGGTATCCATTATCCTAACAAAATTGCAATCCATGAAGAATGGCCATAATCTCTGCAAAAAGGACACTTTGGATAGCTGCCACGCCATAGAAACCCCAGAGGAACTCCCCATTGTTATTTCGTAACAGACCACCATAACCTGCAGTGTTGGCCGAGTCCAAAAGGCTGCCATCCACATTAAGACAAACTGTTCCCTCATCCGGCCTGGACCAAGCAACCAGTCTTCTGTTTGCATCCGATGACAAGGTAGCAGCGGGACCACCAAAGGCAGCTACGCAAGAACTAAGCATAGATTGAATCTTATGCACAGTAGTAATCACACTTGCCTTGTGATTGTTGAAAACAAAGTCATTTCTTGCACACCAAACAAACCACATAGTAACGAAGATGATGTTACCATAGATTTTACCGTACTTCTTGCACCAATCAAAACTACTGATTCCCTGCGTAGTGTTAGGGAGCTGGTAGAGACCACAAGCTCTCCACACAACAACTGCGTCCACACAAAGGAATAGGCATTGCTCAATGCTTTCAACAGCCACGAGACAACGTGGGCAGAGATTAGAGTTACTTACCCGCATGTGATGAAGTAGATCCTTAGTTGGGATAGATCGATGGAGCACTTGCCACACAAAGAATTGAATGCTAGCTGGAAGTTTTAACTGCCAGATCCATTGCCAATTGGGATGATCTTCAATTGGTGTCGGATTCGAGAGCCAGCTATAAGCATCTTTAGTTGAGTACATTCCGGAGCTAGAATGATGCCAAGTCCAAACGTCGGGGAGACCATACGAGGCTGGAGAGACGTGGCTGCTGGGAGGCAAGTATAGAGGAGTTGGAAGTTCCACTTCCCATTAAACCACACATCTTTAATTCTCAGCTGCGTGTCCTGGATAGCAGCGAAGGGTATGTGCGAGCTCAACTTCTCTTTCATGATCCAAGAATCATACCAAAAACTCGAGTTACCATCACCAATTTTGAAAATAAAACCATCTCGCAACATACCCATTGCTTTTGCTACAGAGTTCCATATTACCGAACCTCCAGAGACAGATACAGAGAAGGGGCGCTGACCTTTAAGATATTTATCCTGAAAGAGATTGATCCTTAATTTGTTCGGACATTGTAGAATTTCCCAGATAAGCTTCCCGAGAAGAGCAACATTCTGCACTCTTGCACTACGCACACCTAAGACCCCAAGCTTTCGAGGTTGGGTGATTTTATTCCAGCCTACTAAATGCATTCCTTTATCTCCCGTACCTTTCCAAATGAACCGTCGAACAGTTCTGTCCAAATCATCACAAACACCCTGAGGAAGCCAATTAATTTGCATATGATAAAAGGGAAGTGATGATATGACGGAATTTTCCAATACCACTCTCCCCGGTTTATTTAAAAGACGACTCTTCCAAGATGCTAGCTTAGCTGAAACTCTGTCATATATATCTCCAAAATCTTGCTTGCTGACTCTGCCATAGGGCATTTTAAAACCCAAGTACTTTTCAAACCTGTTGGTTACCTGAATCTGCGTGTACTCAGCAATGCTGTCTTTAGTCTGTCTGTTAACTCCGCCTGATGTGCAACATTTGGACTTGGCTGGACTAATTTTTAGACCAGAAATAGCACAAAAGTTGTTTAGGACGTCACTTAGTACCCGAGCTTAGCCAGGGGTAGCCTTCGCAAAAAGGAGGACGTCGTCAACGAAAAAGAGGTGGGAGAGGTTCGTGCCATGATTCATAAGCTGCATAGTCTTCCACCTGCCATCACGGACTTGTTTATTAATTAAAGCACCAAGACGCTCCATACATAAGACAAACAAGTATGGTGAGAGCATATCTCCTTGACGAAGTCCTCTCTCAGGTGTGAACGCGTCTGTTTTACTACCATTCCACAAAATATTATTGGAGGCATTAGTTATACAAAACATAATCAGGGAGATAATCAGGGAGATCTTTTTCTTTTGATTCAAGCGTAGATGTTCTTTTTTTATTTAAGTTAAAAAAAAAACTACAACAAGTAAAGTGTAAGTGCACCAGTTCATCCTCATGTTTTAATAATTGTCAAAACACATGAAAATAGAATAGAACATATTTTGGCAACATTACAAATGACTTGACAGCGAAAAACTATTTTTAAAACTTTGAAAAATTGATTTTTAGGTATTCTGTATCGATACATAATCATTTGTATCGATACAAATGTCCTGAAATTACTTCAGACTGAATTTGTGCATTTTGTATCGATACATATATCACTTGTATCAATACAAATATGGTTTCTCAGAGGCAGAGAGTCACTTGTGTATCGAATCATGCTTGCATGCATGGATACACACCTATATCTCTCAGAAAACCAGAAAATGCATGGTTTATCGAATCATGCTTGCATGCTTCGATGCATATAGGTCAAATTTTTCAGATTTGTACGCTGGTCAAAGGGTTTGTATCGATACAAACCATCATTTGTATCGATACATGTATGTTAAGTTTTGCCTGAATTTGCTCAATTCTATTTTCTCTTTAAATAGCAATGTGCTTTGTTATTGTAATAGAAAAAACCTGTGAGAAAGTGAAATAGCTTTGATAAACTCTTTGGGATTCAAATTGGGTGAATAATTTGGATCAAAGGGTTATTCTTCACCAGATCATCATCTTCCATCAAATTGCAAATCATTGAAGAGTTAGTATGGGATCATTCGGATAAAGGTTGTACATTTGATCGATAAAGTTCGATACGGCTTGCGGTGAATCAGAGGCGTGATCGAGTTTATTTGTGAAGAAGGTTTTGGGTTTTCTTAAGGATTCAAGATTGTGCGATATCTTGAAGGATCAACAACGAAGAAGCGAGGTACTCAGCTGGACGATTAGTGCGAGGATTTGCGCACGGTTAGGATCGTTGGAATCAGAGGGAGAAGCTTCATTACTTGTTGAGGTTATTACGCATAGTTTGCATTAGATTCGATATAGGGTTATTGGAGTCTTTGTAAATTGTGCACTATAGTTGAATTGTTTTTTAATCAATAAACGCTCAAATAACCTGTTTGGTTATTTGGGGGGAGACGTACCTGGCCGACCGCGAGGACGACACGAAAGCCGTGGGAACTCCCTAATCAATCGTTTGTGTCTTTCTTCCTTAATCTTTTACTTTACACAATTGCTTTAATTTTCGATTCAATTGAATTTTTGTGTTCGTACGTGTGCACCAAAATTCAATTGACATATATCTTGATTGTGATTGGATTAGCTCTATCTTTGCGTAACTTGCTAGGACTGTGTTATTGGATCGTTTAATTCGAATATTTTGCACACGATCTTTCTTGTTCTTTATCATCACACGTTCAAGGCTATATTACATTTTCAGTGATCAATCGGGTGCAAAGAGACTACCGATCCGGTGGTGCTTCCGCGCGTACCTTTTGAACTAAATTTTTTAAAAATAAACATTGTTTAAAAGGGCCACTTATTCAACCCCCCCCCCCCCCCCCCTTCTAAGTGGTAGCCAAGTAGTCTAACAAGTGGTATCACGATCCCGGTTCAATTTTGTTCACAAAATTCAGTGGATTGTGCCAATTATTAGAAAACATGGCTTTTGCACCTAAAGGGGCTTATAATCGGGCACCTATATTCAATGGAGATCATTTTGATTATTGGAAAAGTAGTATGCGCATACACATCAATTCTTTTGATGGTGAAGTGTGGAATGCTATTGAGAACGGTCCGTTTGTTCCGACAAACACTGATCCTAATGGCATTGTCACCAATAAGCCTATGGCACAATGGACGGACGATGATAAGAAAAAGGTCAATTACGATGCAAAGGCACAAAACATACTTATTTCATCCCTTGGGATTGAACAATTTTATCATGTGTCGCATTGTTCATCGGCCAAAGAAATGTGGGATACATTAGTTACTCATTTTGAGGGTACTAATGAGGTTAAAATATCCAAAATAAACACCTTAACTCAAGAGTTCGAATTGTTTCATATGCAAGATGGTGAAACCATTGCGGATATGCAACAAAGGTTAGTAAAAATTACCAACAAGTTACATGGTCTAGGTAAACCAATCACTAATCAAGATGATACTAATAAGATTTTGAGATGTCTTAATAGGTCATGGCAACCAAAGGTCACCACAATCAAAGAAACGAATGATCTTACAACTTTGAGTCTCACAACCTTATTCGGTAAGCTAACGGAACATGAACAAGTGCTTAATTTGTTGGAAAAGCATGAGAAATGTGGGAAAAAGGAGAAACACAACGAAAAGGAAAAAGAAAAGGATAAGAGGTCCATTGCTCTAAAGGCCTCCACATCCAAGTCCAAAAAGGTTGAGCAAGTGGAAAGTAGCTCAAGCGAAGACGATTCTGATGATGAGGAAATGGGGCTCTTCGTTCGACGCTATAATAGATATGTGAGAAAGAATGGGATAAGACATTTCGATGACAATCTTAAGAAGTTTCGGAAACATAGTGGTTACCGTCGGAAGAGTGATAAAGGTAGATACTCCAAGAAAGGGGCATGCTATGAATGTGGCCAAATTGGTCATTTCAAACCGGATTGCCCTAAGTTGAAGAGAAAAGAGAAGGAGTCACCGTCATTCAAAAAGGGAAGCAAGGACAAGGGAAAGAAAGCTTATGTTGCATGGGAGAGCGAAAGCTCATCTTCTTCTTCATCATCAAGCTCTAGCTCAAGTGGTGAAGATGTATAGGCAAATGTGTGCTTGACATCCTATATGCTTTTAGAATATCATGAGTTGCAAGTCGCTTTTGAAAAGTTACACAAAGAAACTAAAGAGGCTTTTCATCGACTAAAAGGTTTAATGTAAGTTAATAAATACCTTGAGGCAAAAGTTTCGGAAACGGAGCTTGAGTTGAAAGCCCTCAAAGAGTCTATGATTCAAAAACCTCTTGTGACTTTTGATAGTTATGGTAACGATAGAACCGGATGTGATGGATGCTTTTACTTATATAGAGACTTGCGAAAGTTACAAGATAAGCTAAAAGAACCATCCAAGCCGGAGATTACTTTTGCGGTTGATCTATCTAAATTCAACAAATCTTTAAAACCTAGAAGAAAAAAAATATAAATTTGTTGAAAAGGATCCTAAGAAAAGTAATCCTCATATCGTTTGTCATTATTGTTGTGACAAGGGTCATACTATTACAAAATGCCATGCTCGAAAAATCTTGGTACCAAAAGGCAAATTGCAATGGTTACCCAAGTTAAGCAATAATGTTGCTACTAACCAACTAGGACCCAACATGAGTTGGGGACCTATTTCAAATGTCTAAGTATGTAGGAAAATGTCTTGAACCATTGACGAAAGACACCGACAACAATGGAGTTCAAGACTTATGAACAAGGAAAATGATGAGAAAAGCTTCAACTCAACACTTACAATGTTGTGGAAATTGATCACTTCCTCACATAACACTCAAGGGAAGATTATATTCTCTACATTTACCTTTATATTCTTTTTACTAAGCATTTATACATTGGTTCATATACATACAACTTTCACCTTAATATGATATTTGCGTTGATAGTTGTCTAATCCTCTATTTCCAAGAATTTTGCTCAAAAATATTTATAAGTTTTTGAGACTCATATGTTTAAAATGGGGATTTGACAAAAATCATTACAATTGCCATATTAAGTTCATACTTGGTTTGTATTTGTTTGTTTTGTTCTTATATGTGACTTTGTGTGCATACATAGACATATATTTTCATATGATTAATTTTGGTACTTTGATTCATTTATGTGGATATCTTATCATGCATATATGGTTTAACATGTGTTCTCATGTTATAATGTGCTTTGGTATTGTTTTTGCTCACATACATAACTATGTACCTTGTTGATTATATGTGTTTCATACATACATGTTATTTGGAAGTCATAAAAATTACTTTTCAAACTTATAAATTCATGCGTTTTGAGAAAAATTGAAAATAATGCATTTTGGATTGATACAAATAAACATTGTATAGATACATGTTAGTTATTCTGCAAATTTTCAAAATGAACTGATATGTATCGATACATATGATGGTTGTATCGATACATAGCTCTTCAGTTAGGACAGACACTGTCCCATGTATCGATACATGCTCGCATGCTTCGATACATGCTGCAGAACAACTGACTTGTATCGATACAAACACGAGTTTGTATCAATACATACGCGCAAAAACAGTTTTATGTATCAGTTTTCATTCATTCATTCATCAAACATCAAAAATATTCTTCTTCTACCCGAGCCTCACTTCAAAACCCTCATTCCCAAATTCTCAATCTCCCTCAAAACTCAACCAAAATTCACAAAACTTGACCCTAAACTACTTTGAATTCGTTATCCATTCACATTCCTTCATCAATTTCGTGGTTCAAGCTTCATAATCTCCACATTCAAGACAAGGGTTTCTTCAATTTTGGTTTGTGAAATTTCTTCAAGTTCTTCATCAAAATTCAAGGTAATTCGTTCTATTTCTCACTCTCCTAGAAATGGCACCAAAAACTAAGTCTAAAAAGGGAAAGGAAGTAGAAAGTAGTAGCAATGATGTTCCAAATTTTGGACTTAGGGAAGAAGAATTCGTTCACAAGGATTGCGTTACTACTTATACGCAATATTGTAGAACTAGGAGCATTTTGCCTCAGAAATCTGTTAATACTGAAACACTTAGAAATTTGGGTCTCAATGATATTGCAGAAATTCTTGAAAACGAACAACTTGATACTTTTTGTGATTTGCAAACCAAATATAATGATACTTTGGTTAGGATATTTTATGCTGGGTTGCAGGAGAGAAATGATGCTGAGTTTGAATTTCGTTGGGGACGTAAGGTTTATAGGTTTAGTGCAAATATGTGGTTTGATTTGTTTGGAATGAGTACCGGTAGTAGGATAACTGGAGAAGATCTTTTGGCCTAAACTGAAGCTAGCCAGGTTGATTATGATTCTAATGTTTTCATTTCCTCCATTACTAGAAATGGAAATGTTCCGGAAACTATGGGAACCGAAAAATTAACTGTGAACGCTAGAGTGATTTATTGGATTGTAAGTCACATATTGCGTCCTAAGAGTGCAAGTTCTAGAATGGATAGGAAAGACATTGATCTCATGTTTTTGCTAATGGAAGACCGAAAAGTTGACTGGCCACTTTATATTGTGAGTAGAATGTTTGACTTGAGGAACTCTAGCCGTGATCAAAGCTTTGGATATTGTAGCTTGATAGCTAGCATTTTGAGAAAGTTCAAGGTTGGACAAAACCTTCCCATTGAGTATACTACCCTTGGAAGGTTACAAAAATTTAGTGATACTCAAATGGCAAAGATGAACTGGACCTTGAATGTTGACAATGTCTATGTCTACAATAGTCAAGAGGAAGAAAATGTAGATCAAGCTGCTGCTCTAAGAGTTAGGAGACAAAGAAGAAATGCTAGGCAAGGTGAAGGTGAAGGTCAAGGTGACGAAGGTGGAAACTGGAATGAAATGATGGGCATGCTAAGGAATATGAGCATGCAACAAACCACCTTCTACAATGAGTACACTCAGAACTACCAAACTCAAAATGCTAGAATTGAAGAGTTGTACACTAGCACCAATGATCTCCGAACCTATGTGACTACTCGCTTTGATGAGATGCAAGCTCAGATGCATGGCTACTATCAACCTAACCCTCCCTCTAACCCTGACAACATGGATGAATGATGATGATGCTTGACATATGTTTTTGTTGCATTTTATTTTCCTTTACCGCATGAACAATTTTATTTCGTTATTTCTTATGACTTCGTTTATTTCAATATGGTTGTACGGATAATTTTGATGTTGTCATGTTTGGACAACATTCATTTTGGTTTTGTATGACTTGTTATTTTGGATAATTTTGTTTGTATGGATAATCATGTTATGTTTATGCATTTCTTGCATTGCTTTGTTTATTTCGTCCCATATTTGGATATGTTACTTGATTGAAAATGTCGATGTGTTACGATATTCATGCGTTGGTTTTGGTTTGTTGTTTTACATTCCATGTTTGTCATGATATTTGGTATTCGTCATTGATATATTTTCGCATATCTTTGTATGTAATTATTTTGATTAGGAAATTTCATCATATAGTGCATTTCGACAAATGTAAGTGCACGATATGACTATGGTTAAAAATTGTTTGAACTAGATACTTCTAATGAGCTCTCTTCTTCTTTTTGATATTGTCAAAGGGGGAGAGATTTGGATTGCACAAGCTAAGGATGAATAGCTAAAGAAGTCTTGAATATTATCAACAATATAAAACGCATTATGGCATCAACTCAGGGGGAGCGTGCTTATTATTAGCCTTGGTGTAATTGCGTCTGTATACATATTGCTATTTTATTGCATATTAGGTATAGGCTTAGTTAGCTTATGCAAAGTTTTGACAATTATTAAAAAGGGGGAGAATGTAAGTGCACCAATTCATCCTCATGTTTTAATAATTGTCAAAACACATGAAAATAGAATAGAACATATTTTGGCAACATTACAAATGACTTGACAGCGAAAAACTATTTATAAAACTTTGAAAAATTGATTTTTAGGTATTTTGTATCGATACATAATCATTTGTATCGATACAAATGTCCTGAAATTACTTCAGACTGAATTTGTGCATTTTGTATCGATACATATATCACTTGTATCGATACAAATATGGTTTCTCAGAGGCAGAGAGTCACTTGTGTATCGAATCATGCTTGCATGTATCGATACATACCTATATCTCTGAGAAAACCAGAAAATGCATGGTTTATCGAATCATGCTTGCATGCTTCGATGCATATCAGTCAAGATTTCAAGAAATTGATATATGTATCGATACACATACGTGTTTGTATCGATACATAGGTCAAATTTTTCAGATTTGTACGCTGGTCAAAGGGTTTGTATCGATACAAACCATCATTTGTATCGATACATGTATGTTAAGTTTTGCCTAAATTTGCTCAATTCCATTTTCTCTTTAAATAGCAATGTGCTTTGTTATTGTAATAGAAAAAACCTGTGAGAAAGTGAAATAGCTTTGATAAACTCTCTGGGATTCAAATTGGGTGAATAATTTGGATCAAAGGGTTATTCTTCACAAGATCATCATCTTCCATCAAATTGCAATTCATTGAAGAGTGAGTATGGGATCATTCGGATAAAGTTTGTACATTTGATCAATAAAGTTCGATACAGCTTGCGGTGAATCAGAGGCGTGATCGAGTTTATTTGTGAAGAAGGTTTTGGGTTTTCTTAAGGATTCAAGATTGTGTGATATCTTGAAGGATCAACAACGAAGAAGCAAGATACTCAGCTGGACGATTGGTGCGAGGATTTGCGCACGGTTAGGATCGTTGGAATCAGAGGGAGAAGCTTCATTACTTGTTGAGGTTATTACGCATAGTTTGCATTAGATTCGATATAGGGTTATTGGAGTCTTTGTAAATTGTGCACTATAGGTCAATTGTTTTTTAATCAATAAACGCTGAAATAACCCGTTTGGTTATTTGGGGGGAGACGTACCCGGCCGACCGCGAGGACGACACAAAAGCCGTGGGAATTCCCTAATCAACCGTTTGTGTCTTTCTTCCTTAATCTTTTACTTTACGCAATTGCTTTAATTTTCGATTCAATTGAATTTTTGTGTTCGTACGTGTGCACCAAAATTCAATTGACATATATCTTGATTGTGATTGGATTAGCTCTATATTTTTGTAACTTGCTTGGACTGTGTTATTGGATCGTTTAATTCGAATATTTTGCACACGGTTGTTTCTTGTTCTTTATCATCACACGTTCAAGGCTATACTACTTTTTTAGTGATCAATCGGGTGCAAAGAGACTACCGATCCGGTGGTGCTTCCGCGCGTACCTTTTGAACTAAATTTTTTAAAAATCAACATTGTTTAAAAGGGCCACTTATTCAAGTAGTCTAACATGAAGTACAATATTTTTTTGAGGTAAAATAGAGTACAATATAAAAGTATAGTTCTCCACAATAAATATAAGTGGATAAATAAAAAAGCAAAAAACCATAAGAAAAATAATTTGGTGTTAAAAAAATTAATTGTAAAACACACGAAAAATGATTTGGGTTTAAAAAAATTAAATTTTTTTCTGAGGCCTAAACCTGCCTTGATTTTTTATCGTGGTTTCCGTTCCTATTTTTATGCGTAAATTTCTTTTAACTTAAATTTTTTTTATTTCTATTTTTACATATATTATTATACTTGATAAAGACAAATTAAGTTTTTTTACGGTAGTTCCGCTTAAATTGAATTATTTATAGTTTGTGAGAGATATATGCCAAATAGAAATAAAAAGATAAGAAAAAACAAAACTTAGTTAAAGATATTTAAGTCAAATTAACATTCATAGTAACCACACACAATTACTTAGTTAAAGAGACATTGAGATCCAAACCAATACATTGGCAAACTACTATCAAGTTTGCTAGTTTCATCGTATACTTTCATTGCATAAGTAAATTTAAATTTTTTAATATTTTTCAGATCCCTTTTGCTTCAAGTTCAATAGCTAGAGTTTTGATTCAAGATCGTCATGTTTCCTCTTCGGTCAATGTTTCTTTGTAGGTTTAATCTTGTTGGAGATGTTCACAAACTTTATCCTTTATCCCTTCCACTTGTTATCTCTCAATTCTCAATTTTTTATATAATCAATTTATTATTATTTTTCTTTCTTTAATGTAACATCCTCAATTTAATATTAATTAAAGGAGAATTACTAGAGGCTATGTGAGAATATGTGGAATAGTGTGGAGAAGTAATTAATTTACTCAGGTAAAGTAGTTGTTAAGTGGATGGACCAATTAAGAAATTAACCAAGGGTATATTATGTTTCAATATAAGTATCAAGACACACCACACCTTACTTCATTTTCCACTTACTGATAAGCAGCCACTCAGTACCAAAACTCACTCCTTTCTCAAATCCTCTTCTTTTCTCACGAGCATGCAACCATGATCAATACCCTTCTAACATCAAACTTTGATTTCTCTTCTCCTGATCCTCATGCAATCAGCATCTAGAAATAAGCTTCAATCCATTTTCATTTTCTCAAACCTTCTCACGCCATTTTTCCCCTTTGCAACCCTAGAATTCAACATGCATGTTCAATGTCCCATCGGAATCAAGCTTTGGACTGGAGTAATGGATTTACAACCACTGCATGTTCCACTTAACTCAAAGATGATGGTTTTGTTCAGAATTTTAAGGTAAGGAATTCACTCACTTTGAACTCATAGGTTTCTTCCTTTAAATCTAATCCCTCAATCTCAATCCCATGCTTGAAATTCTTGTTGCATGTGTGTTTACTTCACTGGAATGCGAGTGGGTGGTGGTCAGGAGGTATGGGAAGCATGGAGAAACGGAAGTTGGAAGTTTTGCAGAACCTCTTTTCCACCTCTGTCGCGCTCGCCACAGCGAGCGGTTACTCGCCCGGCGAGTATAGCAGCTGAAGCTGCATGTATCCTTCCATCTCTGTAACCAATTCCCAATCCGTGGTAAGTGATTCATGACCCTTCCATTCATTTCTTAGTGACTGTAATGTAGTTTCACTCCCCACCCTTAGAGAGATCATCAACACTCATTAATTCATTTCCTTTCCATTCTCATTCAAGAACTCAATTTGGGGATTTCAAGTGAGGCATGGTGATTGGAGTTTTTGGCTGTAGCAGAGCTGGTAAACAAGTTGAAGCTTCGTTATCAGGTGGGTTCTTTAGGATAGTGTAGTTAGTCCCCCAAAAATTATGAATTCTTGCATGTTAATATAGGTTTAGGAATATTGTTGTGTGAGGAGAATTAAACCCCAATTCACCTCCATTCTGCTTTATATTATGTGTATTATATGTACTGCACTGGCTCAAATGAGGATTGTAGGTGTTATGCTTGAAAAATTATGATTTTCGTAAAACTGGGTATTTTCTGTATGAACTCGCCACAGCGAGTAGCTGGCGAGCATTCATGGCGAGCTCGGTTCTGGGCTGATGAAACTCGCCATGGCGAGCTTCTGCGCGCCACAACGAGTTGATTTAGGCCAGGACCTATAATCTTGCCATATCGAGCTGGTGACTCGCCGTAGCGAGCTTGTGCAGAACTGACCAACATTTTCTATTTTCTAAAAACTAAGATTTCCACACTCGTTTTATATCCTCGTTAGAATCAGATAACTTGCAGTAATATAATTAATATAATGTCTAACAGAATGTTAATCACAGATAAAGCTTAGGGTATAACTTAGTTATTCTTAGGTTTGTATGCTCCCTAGGTTTTGGGAATTATGGTAGTAATAACTAATTTAGTATCAGTCAATCATGAGCGATCTGTTATGTCGCGCTATGGACTCCCAATGGGATAATCCATTAGGATATGTTATTGTGAGCTTCATGCCGTGACCGAATCGGTTGACGGATATGGCAGGCCTCTGAGACTTGCTCACCTCAGAGTGTCCTTGTGTTTAAAATGAATAAGAGTTTATTAATCTGTGATACACCTTTATTTTATGCTATTATGTTATGTTAGTTAAGTTAATATGTTACGACTGATTTTAGGATCCCCCGGTGTAGTCACCTCTAGGAGGGTAGTAGGACTCACTGAGGCTTAGTAGTCTCACCCCACTCCAAAACAATTTTTTTTAGGTAAACAGGATATTCGGAGCAAGGACCAGGTAGGAGGCTGACAGTTGGAGCTGAGCTTGGATTGTCCGCCTTGAAGATTTTATTTTCTTCGTCTTGCTATTAGTTTATTATCTTGTTTACTCAGAATACTAGCATTCACCGCTGTATTTTATTTGTTATCCCTTTTCTATTTGAAGCAATTTGTATCTTGCTCATTCATTCAGTAAATATTAATTGTACTCAGATCCATATTATGTATGTCTTGACTAAATATTCTAGATATTTTAGTTGGGGCGTTATAATTGGTATCAGAGCAGGTCGGTCTAGTATCGGACCTTGCCATGAGTCATATCAATCTTTCCCAAGTAATACAGACCCTTGGATCTGGACTGTTTACGCTGAAACCATCACGTGCTGAGTCTGATCAGCTCAGTATTGTGTATGGTAGGCAGGGTATTATGGTTTAGAACTGAAGTGGACTCTGGAATTCCAGCGGTAAATTCGTAGCGAAGCTGCAATCGAGGGACAATCGTTGAAGGAGATTCTTATAAGAGAATATTGGAACAGTGGCAAATGGTGCCACAGGAGTAAGCTGTGTGTGCAAGCAAGGAATTCAAGTGTATCCAAATACTGAATTGTGTAGTGCACAACACTATTCAACTGACACTGTGTGTCAGGTAAACTCTCTGAACCTATAAGTAACCTTATCCTAGCGAGGGCCTAATTTCAGCCAAGTCTGTGAGCCAATCAACCCCCTAGAATAGTAAGTAGTAAATCAAACTCACCCCAAATTCAAGTTAGTATATGACTGGGAGTTATGGTGTTATGCAACGAAGAATTGGACGAACCCCAGAATCATTCTTTTCCACTCTGTCTAACTCGCTTAGCGAGTAAATGTACGCTGCAGCGAGCTTAGCAGGTTGCTGCTACTACTTGTTGCTGACTTACTCTCTGTTCAGTCATTTTTAGCCATGGTGAACAGTCTCAAGCCCTCATTCATATTCTTACCATACCATCTTTTAGAATTTCAGTGTACTTGACCCTAAACCAACCGGTACTTTAGGGATTGTTGAGGAAACACATTTGGAGGTAACATTAGAAATTAAGTGCGAACTAGAAGTGGGAATAAGTAAACCCGACCTAATAAAGAGGCAATGATTAAACTGAGAGCACTGGGACTCAGCCATATTTAGTTTAACAAATTAGACTCCATATTATCCGTGTCTGTACCCGAGATAGCAACTTAAACTCATACCGCCCCTACGGTTCCAAGTTAGAAACCCAGTATAGTGAACCAAATAGATATCCTTAGCATAGAACTTTCAAATTGAACTCCCTAAACTAGAGAAACCAAATTAGGGCGCGAACACATTCCAATATTTCTTTAAGGTCACCTTATTAGACTTCCCTCTAGAATGCCCTTAACTAAGTTACTTTGACCTTTCGTCTCGTGATAGTGTTCCTAATCCACCATTAAGAACTAAACTTCATTTAGAACAACAATTAGGAATTTCCTTTTCAACTACACCAGTCTTTACTAGTAGACCCAGCAAACTCATTAAGTACCTTTACTATCATATCCCTAAAATAGTAATTCCATGGATTAGCACAAGCCGATACTACGTGTTTAGGATTTCAAATCGAACAACCTGTGCTAGAGAATCACATTTGAAGACAATAATAGAACCTTGATATATAAGTACTGACCTTGCCTCACATCAAAATTAAATTCCTCTTTAGTAACACCGTCATCCAAATAGGTTTGTTATAGACCGTTAAATCAAGCATTCAAATGCTAGTGGCATAGAACTTTTGACCAATTTAATCACCCGTCAAGAATAGGAAACCTCAGCATCCGTACCTCAATATTTTCCTTATCGCAAAACCTATTAGGTGAATAACTAAGATAACTACCTTTAGATGTCAGTAAATAGGATCGGCCTATCAGAGTACACCAGTAGTCGCACCAGACCCTTGTAGATTAAGTTTTAACTAGTGCAACAGTTAAGGGGTACCGTCAGCACCGTTAGACGCCAAGTCAATCCGTAGTTGCCTTGCCATTAGATGGATTAGAAACCGGAAACTCAGTTCCATGTTAGGTTGACCATTCAGTTTACGAACCCTTACAGTTGAACCAATTAGCTAAGAAACCAATAGGGACAGTTACCCGTACATGCGAGAGTTGTCATCCAGTTACCATTAGACTAGTAAATCAATATTGAAGGCCCACTAGCCATCCAGTTTGAGGATTAGGTTTAGACTACCATATTTTATTACTCTCCTGAAGCCAACCAAGCTATATTACTACCTTAGATAATAACATTAGATGCCAGCGACATAGAGTCGACATTATGTGTAGAACAAACCTTAAGCCAGACAGTAGAAGACAAAATAGGAGACTGTTAGAAATCATTTAGACCCATCATTAGGAATCGTCAATAAGAAACTTGAGTGAGAATCCAGTTGTCCTAACATGAGAGCTCTAGCGGCAGAAATAGAGATGTAGAACATTACTCTGAACCCGATAGGAAACCAATTTTCAATTACCTTTCATTCGTTTTGAGACCCTCTTTCAGCCAGCTCATTGGACCAAGCAATGTTCAAATCTGCGTTCATAAGTCCTGGAACACTATGAACGTGTGTACGCTATAACTTGTCTGATTACGCGTCAGATGAGAGAATTCTTCTCGTGCCTTAAGTAACTTGTCAATCACATGTTATGCCTAAATTCAATTTAGGATTCAAACTTTTCAAATTCCTTGAAGCCAACTAGTTACATCAATAGTGATTAATGTCACACATAAGTAACCGCATTAGATGTTTTTCAGTTTTCCAGTTGTGTTATTATCAAGAAAGATCTATCTGCGGAAGTTAATTATTCTTGAGAAGGTCAAAAATAATTTCAGTTTCAATTCCTACTCGTTGGTTGACTTGTCAATCAACATCCGTAACTGTTCTGGTACAAATGACTTAGCTCAGTATCAGAAAATCATTTAAATTTCGTGCACTCGAGTCTGCTACATCAATTCTTCACTATAATTAGTTGTCCATCCCTTCGTACCCTTTGCAATCAAATTCAGATTTAAGTTCGGAGTTATTCCCAATCCATTGGAGTTTAGTTGTTCCAGTGAAATCAGAGTTGAGGTTGCAAACCTGTCAGTTTCGTCTTCTAAATTCATGTTAGATTAGCGTGTGAACCTTAAGTACCTCTACCCGAACATTTCAACCTTCTAGACTCATTCCCTGTAATCTCGTGAGGTCTTGTACTTGAACCCGAACATTCCCATTCCAAGTTTAATTACCAGTAAGTAATTAACATAAATGTAAGAGTTACTTACTCGCTTGGAGTAGTATATCAAACCTCATTTGGAAACCCTTTTTCCTATCCTCAGTGATCTGCTAAAATAATTCAGTTAACCGCTCTAAGCCAAATCATTCTATTCGGCCTCAGCATTACAAGTCTGCACTTTAAATATGCAATCAGCCAAGTAGAGGATCTGATCTTCTCATCCCAGTTTCACGTATTAGTTACCAATAAAGGATATTCAAACAAGATGGACCTTGACCTTGAGAGATAATCTGAACCTAAAATGCGTCCGCATGTTGGATGTGCAATTGCGATCACCGTGCTGTACCAGAATAGATTAAAATTGTAGGTGGGATTTTATCGGATAACTATAGATTCGTCTGCACATGGGATCAATTCATTGGCAGAAGAATCAGTAGTGTCTCGACGATTTACCACTCGTTTTATATTTCAATCGATTCTGGAGTATTTGGACAACACGTGGTACAGGTGTATATTTGACGTGTCATGCATGATAGTGTTCGGAAAGGGAACGATCCTGGAATGGAAGAATTAGAATTTGTTGTAATAACACTCGAGCTTATACCTTAGGTTTTAGCTTGTACCAACCAGGCCAAATACTGACATCCAAGTCCGATGATGTTGGAGTTATATACCGGTAGTAACGGAAGAAGACTGACCGTAATTAAGGTGTTCGGGGAATCATAGACTAAGATAATGACAACTCTGTCAGAAGATGACTGTAGGCAATTAATCAGAGTGCGCAGCACTGGAACTTTTGAGAATGTGAGGATGACCTTTAGCCAGTAACCTTAAGAGAGGAAAGTTTCATTCCAAGGGATTGAATGCTACTAACTGAAGGATAGACGAAATGTAGTTCGTATGCAGGCATAAACAACCTACCCGGATGTGGAATGGAGAAGTTTGAATTTCGAGGACGAAATTCCTTTAAGGAGGGTAGATTGTAACATCCTCAATTTAATATTAATTAAAGGAGAATTACTAGAGGCTATGTGAGAATATGTGGAATAGTGTGGAGAAGTAATTAATTTACTCAGGTAAAGTAGTTGTTAAGTGGATGGACCAATTAAGAAATTAACCAAGGGTATATTATGTTTCAATATAAGTATCAAGACACACCACACCTTACTTCATTTTCCACTTACTGATAAGCAGACACTCAGTACCAAAACTCACTCCTTTCTCAAATCCTCTTCTTTTCTCACGAGCATTCAACCATGATCAATACCCTTCTAACATCAAACTTTGATTTCTCTTCTCCTGATCCTCATGCAATCAGCATCTAGAAATAAGCTTCAATCCATTTTCATTTTCTCAAACCTTCTCACGCCATTTTTCCCCTTTGCAACCCTAGAATTCAACATGCATGTTCAATGTCCCATCGGAATCAAGCTTTGGACTGGAGTAATGGATTTACAACCACTGCATGTTCCACTTAACTCAAAGATGATGGTTTTGTTCAGAATTTTAAGGTAAGGAATTCACTCACTTTGAACTCATAGGTTTCTTCCTTTAAATCTAATCCCTCAATCTCAATCCCATGCTTGAAATTCTTGTTGCATGTGTGTTTACTTCACTGGAATGCGAGTGGGTGGTGGTCAGGAGGTATGGGAAGCATGGAGAAACGGAAGTTGGAAGTTTTGCAGAACCTCTTTTCCACCTCTGTCGCGCTCGCCACAGCGAGCGGTTACCCGCCCGGCGAGTATAGCAGCTGAAGCTGCATGTATCCTTCCATCTCTGTAACCAATTCCCAATCCGTGGTAAGTGATTCATGACCCTTCCATTCCTTTCTTAGTGACTGTAATGTAGTTTCACTCCCCACCCTTAGAGAGATCATCAACACTCATTAATTCATTTCCTTTCCATTCTCATTCAAGAACTCAATTTGCGGATTTCAAGTGAGGCATGGTGATTGGAGTTTTTGGCTGTAGCAGAGCTGGTAAACAAGTTGAAGCTTCGTTATCAGGTGGGTTCTTTAGGATAGTGTAGTTAGTCCCCCAAAAATTATGAATTCTTGCATGTTAATATAGGTTTAGGAATATTGTTGTGTGAGGAGAATTAAACCCCAATTCACCTCCATTATGCTTTATATTATGTGTATTATATGTACTGCACTGGCTCAAATGAGGATTGTAGGTGTTATGCTTGAAAAATTATGATTTTCATAAAACTGGGTATTTTCTGTATGAACTCGCCACAGCGAGTAGCTGGCGAGCATTCATGGCGAGCTCGGTTCTGGGCTGATGAAACTCGCCATGGCGAGCTTCTGCGTGCCACAGCGAGTTGATTTAGGCCAGGACCTATAATCTTGCCATATCGAGCTGGTGACTCGCCGTAGTGAGCTTGTGCAGAACTGACCAACATTTTCTATTTTCTAAAAACTAAGATTTCCACACTCGTTTTATATCCTCGTTAGAATCAGATAACTTGCAGTAATATAATTAATATAATGTCTAACAGAATGTTAATCACAGATAAAGCTTAGGGTATAACTTAGTTATTCTTAGGTTTGTATGCTCCCTGGGTTTTGGGAATTATGGTAGTAATAACTAATTTAGTATCAGTCAATCATGAGCGATCTGTTATGTCGCGCTATGGACTCCCAATGGGATAATCCATTAGGATATGTTATTGTGAGCTTCATGCCGTGACCGAATCGGTTGACGGATATGGCAGGCCTCTGAGACCTGCTCACCTCAGAGTGTCCTTGTGTTTAAAATGAATAAGAGTTTATTAATCTGTGATACACCTTTATTTTATGCTATTATGTTATGTTAGTTAAGTTAATATGTTGCGACTGATTTTAGGATCCCCCGGTGTAGTCACCTCTAGGAGGGTAGTAGGACTCACTGAGGCTTAGTAGTCTCACCCCACTCCAAAACAATTTTTTTTAGGTAAACAGGATATTCGGAGCAAGGACCAGGTAGGAGGCTGACAGTTGGAGCTGAGCTTGGATTGTCCGCCTTGAAGATTTTATTTTCTTCGTCTTGCTATTAGTTTATTATCTTGTTTACTCAGAATACTAGCATTCACCACTGTATTTTATTTGTTATCCCTTTTGTATTTGAAGCAATTTGTATCTTGCTAATTCATTCAGTAAATATTAATTGTACTCAGATCCATATTATGTATGTCTTGACTAAATATTCTAGATATTTTAGTTGGGGCGTTATATTTAATGTCTAATAGTGAAGGTTTTAATTAAATCACAATTCTTGTTGTGCAAAAGAGTGAGAGAATGAGGTAAAATTGTAGAAGGAAGACAAATCTAAAAGAATGCATTTGATTCACTAAACAAGTGAGAGATATTCCAATTGTTCAACGGTTGTAGTATTATACAATGCATCACAAAATGAAGGAAAAAGATTTTTATTGTTCACCGAATGGATGGTTTAACGTAGTTACAAGCGATTATTAAATTTGAGTTGAATAAATAGCACGTATCACTTTTTTATAGGAGAACAAGACAATTGTATTTAGGGTAATATATATAAGTTTTATCCTTTAATTATATTGTTTGTAGATATTTTAATTGAATTATTTATAGTTTGTTAAAAATGATATATACAAAATAGAAAGAATAAGATAAGAAGAAACAAAACTTAGTTAAAGAATTTAAATTATGACAATTTAAATTAAGTGATTGATACTAAATTTTTATAAAAAATAACAAAAATATATAATTACATTTATAGTTGGAAAGTCTAATTTAAAACACCAATTTTGTTGTTGAGATATAAAAGATATAATAATAATTTATATCATTCACAAAAATAATTTTTTCGCTGCGAAAAATACATTTTTTGCTAACGACAATAATTGTTGTTGCAAAAAACACCACCTATGCCAGCGATAATAATTTTTGTTGCAAAAAAATACTAGTTGTGTCTGCGACAATAATTGTAGTTGCAAAATAACACTAGTTATGCCAGCGACATTAATTGTTGCTAAAAACATTAGTAATGTCAGCGACATTAATTGTTGCTCCAAAACACTAGTTATGGCAGCGACTGTAACATCCCATTTTATTTATTAGTCGTTTTAAGTTTAAATTATTTGTGTTTTAGTGAGGTAGAATATTTTATTAGACGATGGTGTAGAATAATTAGTTTTACCGCGAGATATTAGTAACGAGCGAGTGTAGCGTGTTAATGGGCCTTAAGCCCATTGGGCCTTAGACCAAGTGGGGCGCTACTTAATGGTTTGTTTAGTGAGAGAAAGTCATTTTTCTTGGTGTTCTTGTAAGAGTTAGAGAGAAGGAAGAGAAGAGGAGAGCTAGGGCAAGAGAAAGAAGGGAGAATCAAGAGGAAGGACCAAAGATTTCAACCGATCTAAGGTAAGAGAGTAGATTCATAGTCATGAGTGATCCGAGAAAGGGGAGAATGTCGATTTCTCCGTTCCCAAACTTTCTCCACTCATTTTCGTTTTTGGGGGTGGGAGATTTTCTTAAGAAAGTTGAAATTGATGTTCCTAATATGTTTAATGGAACTATACTATGATGTGTATACGATTTTTAAGGGACAAATGGGAATTTGTAGATGTTTGAACTAAGTTTCTTGAGTTTTATGAGTTTTTGAATAAATGTGTAAATTCTTACTTTATGGTATGAAATGGTGCAGATCTGTGAATCTAATAATGTTTTTATGTGTATAATCACATGGGTTAACTGGAAAGAAGCTCATTTATGAATTATAACATGAAAATAAATGGGTATTTTGAGTGTTCTTATGTATGAATATACTGCATGATAGTAGGGGTATCACCTGTATGAATATACTGCATGATAGTAGGGGTATCACCTGTATGAATATACTGCATGATAGTAGGGGTATCACCTGTATGAATATACTGCATGATAGTAGGGGTATCACCTGTATGAATATACTGCATGATAGTAGGGGTATCACCTGTATGATTATACTGCATGATAGAAGGGGTATTACCTGTAGAAAGTATCCTGCATGATAGAAGGGGTATTACAGGTTGAAAGTATTCTGCATGATAGAAGGGATATTCTTTTACAATGATTAATTGTTGGTGTTGATGTGTGATTGGAGTATGATAACATGTTTCATTGATATTCTTTTGCAATGATTAATTGTTGGTATTGATGTGTGATTGGAGTATTATAACATGTTCATTGGTATCCTTATGCAATGATTAATTGTTGGTGTTGATGTTTAATTGGAGTATTGAATATGTGTATCTAGATTGCAAATTATCTTGATGATGGAGTAAGTGGATTATGTTCTACTTAATTTATGGAGATGTCTAATACCTAGTGTATCGACTATGTGTGAGTATTCATGAGCATACATGCATTCATGAATTGTATGAGGAGTTAGAATTATATATTCTAAAAATGGAGAATTATCGGGTTATATGTAACTGATAATGGAGAATATTAGAGGTGAGATACTCTAACAAAGACGAATGGTACCACATGCATTAGTTGTGTCTAGGGTGACATGACATTGGTTGTGACATTAGATGCATTAGGAGAATGTGCATTTATATGTTAAGTGAGTTAATTGTGTTTGTGTGGTGAATCTTGAATACTTGTATATGTGTTAAGATTATGTTGATGAGTTAATTGTGTTTGTGTGGTGAATCTTGAACACTTGTATATGTGTTAAGATTATGTTGATGAGTTAATTGTGTTTGTGTGGTGAATCTTGAATACTTGTATATGTGTTAAGATTATGTTGATGAGTTAATTGTGTTTGTGTGGTGAATCTTGAATACTTGTATATGTGTTAAGATTATATTGATGAGTTAATTGTGTTTGTGTGGTGAATCTTGAACACTTGTATATGTGTTAAGATTATGTTGATGAGTTAATTGTGTTTGTGTGGTGAATCTTGAATACTTGTATATGTGTTAAGATTATGTTGATGAGTTAATTGTGTTTGTGTGGTGAATCTTGAACACTTGTATATGTGTTAAGATTATGTTGATGAGTTAATTGTGTTTGTGTGGTGAATCTTGAACACTTGTATATGTGTTAAGATTATGTTGATGAGTTAATTGTGTTTGTGTGGCGAATCTTGAATACTTGTATATGTGTTAAGATTATGTTGATGAGTTAATTGTGTTTGTGTAGTGAATCTTGAATTCTTGTATATGTGTTAATGTTTATGTTGATGAGTTAGAGTTGAATTATGTTTATAATTTCATTGGAGTAGTAAGTGTACCTTATGCTTATGATTTTGTGGATTATGTGATCTAACTCTCTTATTTTGTGTTAATTTCTGAACTTTGGGGTTCAGGTTCTCAGGTTGACGTATCCGCTCTGATCATGACACGGGGGAAGGGTTTATATATATGTATATATGTAAATAAAGTCTTTGACTCTCTTATTTTAATTTATTTAATGATGTACCTTTTTAGGCATACTTTTATAATAAGCGATATTTTGCTAATCAAGTTATTAGTAATTATTTTGTTGAAGTATGTAATACTTGAACCATCAATTTCTATATAATATAATCTATTTCCGTTGCGCATTTTGAATCAAATTTTATTAAGAACAGTATTTTATTAAATGAAGGGTTTGGGTGTTACAATTTGGTATCAGAGCCCCGTTGTCTTCGGACTGTGTGGGTTGTGTGTCGATCAGAGCAGGTCTGTGCAGTCAGACCAAGTGAGTCTTGTGTGTCAGTCGTGTTTGTCTAACGATTCTGTTGTGTGTGTTTTGTGAAACCATTTATGTTGTTCATTTAGGAACTATGAGTGGTGCGAATTAGATTAATTGATCTGTTCTTTGTTGAGTAATGGTGTGAGTGTTATACTTCTATGTTATACTAGTTGTTTATGTTTAGAGTTTAACCTTTGTGTAGTTTAAACTTGGTTGGTTGATGCTTATTGTTGATGAGATGATCCGGCATGATATAAAACTGCATGAGATGATCCGGCATGATATAAAACTGCATGAGATGATCCGGCATGATATAAAACTGCATGAGATGATCCGGCATGATATAAAACTGCATGAGATGATCCGGCATGATATAAAACTGCATGAGATGATCCGGCATGATATAAAACTGCATGAGATGATCTGGCATGATATAAAAGTGCATGAGATGATCCGGCATTATATAAAACTGCATGAGATGATCCGGCATGATATAAAACTGCATGAGATGATCCGGCATGATATAAAACTGCATGAGATGATCTGGCATGATATAAAACTGCATTAGATGATCCGGCATGATATAAAACTGCATGTGGTGATCCGGCATGATATAAAACTGCATGAGATGATCCAGCATGATATAAAACTGCATGTGGTGATCCGGCATGATATAAAACTGCATGTGGTAATGATTTGAAATAATTTTTTAAAAGAAAAACTAATGTTATTTCTTGATGATGAATATTTTGGTGAAAATATAAAATTATTTTCTTTTGAGTAAGTGGAAATTAAATTTTCAAGATGGTGAGAAGAGTAGGATATTAGTGTATCCTAGTATGTGTTTGTTATATTTTTGTTGATAACATGTACTAGATTGTTGCCATGAAACTTGAGTTGTTTCTTTTGCTATCTATAAGTGATAGTAAGTGATTATGTCATTTCTTTATGATAGATTTGATAAATATGATGTGCATATTTGATTGTTTTACCATGTTAATTATCATGCTAAGTTAATTATTTCTTGCACGATATGATTTAATACATGCGAACTGTTGGACTGTTTGGAATCTGTCGTTATATGATATTCATCTTTTGTTGTCTTGATTTGATTCTTAATTTTAAGATTTATGGAAGATGTATGTTACTTGAACGTCCATGTGAAATGTTTTAAATTGCTTGATACAATCTCAGATAGATGTCGTGATTGTAGTTAACCCTTGTATGCGACACGTGTGTGTGAACACTGTCGATACTAGATTCTTTGGGAAGAATAAGTTAGAACCGTAGAAGACTACAGTTAGATGTGAGAATCGGGAGTTCCAATAGATGATTGTAGGTGGGTTCGAAACAAGTGGGGGAGAAGGTTATAATCCTCGGATACGTTTGAGTGTAGGAGGATGTGATGGGTTGAGATGCTCGAAGGAGAGTGTTTATACGTTAGCGAAGTTTATTTCGGAATTGATTGAACGAAAGGAACAAGTTGATGAATTGTGAGTCTTGGTCGAGAGGAGGAATGATTAATGATCCGTCGGAAGTAGATGTCGTGTTTTGGTGAGAGATCCCTAAGTTAGTTGGTGTGACCAGTTAAACTTGGAATTAGCAGTCGCAGGTGTGTTTACGTTTTGGAAGCATTACTTGTATGGCTTAGAATTAGAATGTGTTCGGTGATCGCAAGAGTTCGAAGTATTAGTTGATCAAGGAGAGATGCATAAGTCGCATGAGGAAGTAGTTAGCGATCAGAAGGATTAATATTTTGGAATGTATTACCATTCGAATAGAGTTAATGTAATGACAGATACTTAGAAAAAATAAGTTTTGCAAGATGTCGGCAATTAGGACGAAAGGATTGGAGTTAACTGAACCGTTCGAAATGTGAGATTGATATAAGAGTTAACACTTAGAAGTGTAAGTTGAGTATGATAAAGTTGACAAACGTAGTCTCGAAGGGGTTTGAGGAAGTTAGAAGGTGGATTTGAATTTAATAGACCGACAGAAGCGAATCAGTCAAAGTAGAGTAAGCGAACCTCAAAAAGATGAGAATGGAATTATAAGATTCTAAGATAGAATTTGTGAGTGGAATAATATTTCAAAGAGACTTTGTAAGAGGCTTGTCAAAGATAGAGTAATTCAATTTGGATAATGACCGGACAATTAGGGTTGAAGTTGAATGAAATTCTAGGGTAGAATTTGCGAGTTAGATTTATCGAGTTCAAAAGGAAATTTTAAGATAAAGTTGTCATTGGAATCAAACGATGAGATCGTTAAGTAGAAGGATATGTTGAAAATGTTCTCATGAGACTTTGGAAGTCGAGACAAAGTTTAGTGCGAAGTGTTATTAACTAAAGATATGGGATAAGCAGGTTAACCTTTAGAAGGACGTGTTGAGAAATAGTTAGGTGATTGTCTATCGAGAAAAGGATTGAGTATAGAAGAGATGATGAGGAATAGAAGGATTAAAAGTTGTGCGTAGTGTAAGGAAAATAGACATAGCATTAGTGTATGACTTGATGAATGACTTAAGATGTATTGGATGTAAGTATCTCAATATGAGGAGTGATGTTGGACAACTAAGGAGTAATAAAAGAGATGGAAAATGAATATACATCGATGGTAGTAGTTTAAAGAGGCTAATATTTTATCTAAGCGAAACAAGAGTTAGGTAAGATATAATTTGGAAGTGGCATAGTTATGTTGGGGATTGTGAATGTCCCTTTGTAGATGAGAATTATTTTGGAGTGTAGAAGATTAAAGAGTACTTATGATGGAAAGTTCTTGATAAGAGAACATATTTGAAGTTAGGTAAAGATAGTTTATGCTACCATTATGATTATCGGATATTTATTGACAAATTAAGGAATTGATCAACCTTAATCTCTTGTTAATGGTAAACGAAAATTGTGTTGATTGAATAAACTAGTTTTGTCAAATTTGATAATGTGTGGAGTTTGGAATTTTGTTGGAAAATTGGATGAAGTGGTTCTATTGAGTTGCTTGAATCGTGTAATTTTCGAGGGCGAAAATCTTTTAAGTGGGGGAGAGTTGTAACATCCCATTTTATTTATTAGTCGTTTTAAGTTTAAATTATTTGTGTTTTAGTGAGGTAGAATATTTTATTAGACGATGGTGTAGAATAATTAGTTTTACCGCGAGATATTAGTAACGAGCGAGTGTAGCGTGTTAATGGGCCTTAAGCCCATTGGGCCTTAGACCAAGTGGGGCGCTACTTAATGGTTTGTTTAGTGAGAGAAAGTCATTTTTCTTGGTGTTCTTGTAAGAGTTAGAGAGAAGGAAGAGAAGAGGAGAGCTAGGGCAAGAGAAAGAAGGGAGAATCAAGAGGAAGGACCAAAGATTTCAACCGATCTAAGGTAAGAGAGTAGATTCATAGTCATGAGTGATCCGAGAAAGGGGAGAATGTCGATTTCTCCGTTCCCAAACTTTCTCCACTCATTTTCGTTTTTGGGGGTGGGAGATTTTCTTAAGAAAGTTGAAATTGATGTTCCTAATATGTTTAATGGAACTATACTATGATGTGTATACGATTTTTAAGGGACAAATGGGAATTTGTAGATGTTTGAACTAAGTTTCTTGAGTTTTATGAGTTTTTGAATAAATGTGTAAATTCTTACTTTATGGTATGAAATGGTGCAGATCTGTGAATCTAATAATGTTTTTATGTGTATAATCACATGGGTTAACTGGAAAGAAGCTCATTTATGAATTATAACATGAAAATAAATGGGTATTTTGAGTGTTCTTATGTATGAATATACTGCATGATAGTAGGGGTATCACCTGTATGAATATACTGCATGATAGTAGGGGTATCACCTGTATGAATATACTGCATGATAGTAGGGGTATCACCTGTATGAATATACTGCATGATAGTAGGGGTATCACCTGTATGATTATACTGCATGATAGAAGGGGTATTACCTGTAGAAAGTATCCTGCATGATAGAAGGGGTATTACCTGTTGAAAGTTTTCTGCATGATAGAAGGGGTATTACCTGTAGAAAGTATCCTGCATGATAGAAGGGGTATTACCTGTTGAAAGTATTCTGCATGATAGAAGGGGTATTACCTGTAGAAAGTATCCTGCATGATAGAAGGGGTATTACCTGTTGAAAGTATTCTGCATGATAGAAGGGGTATTACCGGTAGAAAGTATTCTGCATGATAGAAGGGGTATTACCTGTAGAAAATATTCTGCATAATAGAAGGGGTCTTACATGTAGAAGGAATACTGCATGATAGAAGGGGTCTTGCATGTAGAAGGGGTATTGTATGATAACTGTTTCATTGATATTCTTTTACAATGATTAATTGTTGGTGTTGATGTGTGATTGGAGTATGATAACATGTTTCATTGATATTCTTTTACAATGATTAATTGTTGGTGTTGATGTGTGATTGGAGTATGATAACATGTTTCATTGATATTCTTTTGCAATGATTAATTGTTGGTATTGATGTGTGATTGGAGTATTATAACATGTTCATTGGTATCCTTATGCAATGATTAATTGTTGGTGATGATGTTTAATTGGAGTATTGAATATGTGTATCTAGATTGCAAATTATCTTGATGATGGAGTAAGTGGATTATGTTCTACTTAATTTATGGAGATGTCTAATACCTAGTGTATCGACTATGTGTGAGTATTCATGAGCATACATGCATTCATGAATTGTATGAGGAGTTAGAATTATATATTCTAAAAATGGAGAATTATCGGGTTATATGTAACTGATAATGGAGAATATTAGAGGTGAGATACTCTAACAAAGACGAATGGTACCACATGCATTAGTTGTGTCTAGGGTGACATGACATTGGTTGTGACATTAGATGCATTAGGAGAATGTGCATTTATATGTTAAGTGAGTTAATTGTGTTTGTGTGGTGAATCTTGAATACTTGTATATGTGTTAAGATTATGTTGATGAGTTAATTGTGTTTGTGTGGTGAATCTTGAACACTTGTATATGTGTTAAGATTATGTTGATGAGTTAATTGTGTTTGTGTGGTGAATCTTGAATACTTGTATATGTGTTAAGATTATGTTGATGAGTTAATTGTGTTTGTGTGGTGAATCTTGAATACTTGTATATGTGTTAAGATTATGTTGATGAGTTAATTGTGTTTGTGTGGTGAATCTTGAACACTTGTATATGTGTTAAGATTATGTTGATGAGTTAATTGTGTTTGTGTGGTGAATCTTGAATACTTGTATATGTGTTAAGATTATGTTGATGAGTTAATTGTGTTTGTGTGGTGAATCTTGAACACTTGTATATGTGTTAAGATTATGTTGATGAGTTAATTGTGTTTGTGTGGTGAATCTTGAACACTTGTATATGTGTTAAGATTATGTTGATGAGTTAATTGTGTTTGTGTGGCGAATCTTGAATACTTGTATATGTGTTAAGATTATGTTGATGAGTTAATTATGTTTGTGTAGTGAATCTTGAATACTTGTATATGTGTTAAGGTTTATGTTGATGAGTTAGAGTTGAATTATGTTTATAATTTCATTGGAGTAGTAAGTGTACCTTATGCTTATGATTTTGTGGATTATGTGATCTAACTCTCTTATTTTGTGTTAATTTCTGAACTTTGGGGTTCAGGTTCTCAGGTTGACGTATCCGCTCTGATCATGACACGGGGGAAGGGTTTATATATATGTATATATGTAAATAAAGTCTTTGACTCTCTTATTTTAATTTATTTAATGATGTACCTTTTTAGGCATACTTTTGTAATAAGCGATATTTTGCTAATCAAGTTATTAGTAATTATTTTGTTGAAGTATGTAATACTTGAACCATCAATTTCTATATAATATAATCTATTTCCGTTGCGCATTTTGAATCAAATTTTATTAAGAACAGTATTTTATTAAATGAAGGGTTTGGGTGTTACAGCGACATTAATTGTCCTTGCAAAACTTTTCGCAACGCCACTTATACCAGCGACATGCAGCAATAATTTTTTCGCTGCGAAAAACACTTTTTGCAGCAACTTTGCGTTTTTTGCAGCGACAAATGTCGCTGCCAAAAACGATATTTCTTTCAGTGACTCCCAAACTGCTCCAAAACCCCAATTTTTCATTTCAACTCCAAATCAACTCGTTTCTTCGCCATTCTACTCGGAATCAACTCGCAAACATCAAGGCACCAAGGAAAAAACAAGGCCAGTTCATTTAATTGGATTATTTCTTCATTTATGCGATGTTGTTTTGTTCTTCACTGTTATAATATGTGGCTTAGCGCACAAATTTTGTTTGCATGTTATTATTGCTTTGATTAAATTTGATTACGTGTTGTTATTGTTGTTGATTTACGTTGATTTGGCTGTGAAATTAGGATGAAACATGTTAGGTTTTGCAATTTTTTTTGTTTCCCTGTCACTGATACATCTGTGGCCTAGGGCACAGATTTGTCTGTGTTGTTATTGCTTGATCTGAACCTCGTCTTTTGTTTGATTTCAGCAGGTAAGAGGAAGGATCAGGCACCACATCTGCTCGAGCCTTCAAAGCGGCCCAAGGGTCCGACCGCTTCTGTACGGCGGGAAAGAGAAAAGGTCGTGCAAGCGGTTGGGGGTCCTCCTCTGCAACAATGGAAGGAGGCCTGCAAACCGGCAACGACTCAGGTATTGGCTCAGGCACAAGCTGAGGCATCACATTCTGAGGCTGATGCTGCAGCACATGCTGTCGACCTGCCTAAGGGTGCACCGGGTGTAGTCCCAGAGGTTCAGGCTGCATAATCACCTGTTGCACCTGACCTAGATGATGGGTCAGCTGATTCTGAGGGTGAGGAGCTCAGCGAGTCTGAGTTTGCTGGACCTCTGGAGGAGGAGGATGTGGCGTTGTTACGGGAGCCGACTGTACCGAAGAAATAAAAGAAGAACGTGAAAGGTCCACTTTGGAGCGACTGTCATTTTGGAGATGTAGTGTCGGTCGAGTTTCCTGGAGGGCCGAAGGATAAGGATGTGTTATCCTCGTACGGATCCCACGTCGCCTGATATGTATACGAGGGCTTCGTAAGTATCAAATTTTATTTTATTTTTAATTTTTTTACCTATGTTTATGCAATTGTAATTAACTTAATTTTATTTGTATATTTTTTCTTTGCTTGCAGGATCGTGTGGAGCTCACCCCCATCAGCCACGGGAGAAAGCTGAGGGTGTTCAATCAAAAGCTGCCAAACGAAGCTTGGTTTGTTGACAGGATAGCCAAGACTAGCTTGGCGTGATGGTGGAAAAATACAAGAGGGGGGGGGGGGGGGTTGAATTGTGTTTTAAAAATTAAATCTTTTTCTAAAATAAAAACAAGTTTGCAGCGGATTTAAACACAAAATTAAAGAGGTGCTGAGAAAGAGAAAGAAAGACACATAATTTATCCTAGTTCCTCTCACAAGTTGAGAGTGTTGGAACAAAGTGGGTCTGACATGAACCTCTAAGATTTTAGTTGGTTTTGATGATAACAAAGTATTAAAATTGCAATTGGTATTACTAATGTTTATTCTAGTGTGCAGAATTATAAGATAAAATTCATTTAGAAGCACTATGAATAAAAGCAGAGAAGCCAAGCAAAGAGACTCTGAAAGCTTATCGCTGATCATCAGAAGCTCAAAATTCAAGGTCTGAAGGAAGTGGCTCTGAAGACAAAGGCAAGGCTCTGAAGGTATCAGATGCTGAGAACCTTAAGAAGCTACACTCCAGGCTATGAAACAAAAGGAATTTGCGTCACTCAAGAACTGACAGAATCAGAACCCAATGATTGAAGAACAATCCATTTTAGGACTCTGTCATATCCACAGGAAGGAATATTCGTTAGTACAACGTTAATCTTATCCATAAGTGGAGCGCATTTGAGGACTGTACTATCGTACTATTATTACTCAAAATGGTTGAGCAATAATTCAAATTGCAAGGTAGTGGAATTGAAATCCTGCTAAAGAAGGCAATCTACAGCTAGCAATTGTACGAACAAATTCCAGCTGGCAACTTATCTCTCTGCAACGGTCATCATCTTCCACCCAAGTATAAATAGAAGACTAAAATGGAAGAAATGACTACTGTTCCATTACTGCGTTTAAGGCTCTGAAGCATTCTGACATCATTTGTTTAATCTGTCATTCAAAGTCTTAAAGCAATCTGTGTTGTATTTTGTAAACACCTCTGATAGTATATCAAGTGTCCATTAACAATCATTCTTAGATTTTAAGTTTGTTTGTGAAGTCTCTTGTTTAATGAAACTTGAGCAACTGAGAAGTCTCTTGCAATTGTGCTTGAGCAATTTGTAATCTTGAGAAGATTATAGTGGAAATCTCTTGTTAGTAACAAGGGGACTGGACGTACTCTCAAGTTGTGAGGGGAACCAGGATAAATCTTTGTGTCTTTCTTTCTCTCTCTCAGCACCTTTTTGTTATCTTGTATTAATATCCGCTGCTTTTGTGTTCTAAGTTAGAAAAAGTTTTTAATTCTCAAAACACAATTCAACCCCCCCTTCTTGTGTTTTTCCACCTTCAATTGGTATCAGCAGCAAGGTCTGTTGTGTAACTCACAAAACTGTGAAACAGTAAAGATTCAGGAGGAAAATCATGTCTGTTGAGAAGAACAAGAATGAGATTCCTTTCAACTATGACTCAAACTCACATGAAAGGAAGTCATCTGATAAGGTTCCTTTCTTCATTGGAACTGAGACTGGTTACCCCTTTTGGAAAACCAAGATGTATAGTCACATTATGGGAATTGACTGTGACTTATGGGACTTGGTACAAGATGGAGTAAGTTTTGAAAATATGGACTCAGAAGGAGTAGTTAGTTCTCAAAACAGGAAATCCTTTACACCTACTCAGAAGCTAGAGTACAAGAAGCATCACTCTGTAAAAGGAATGATGACTAACGCCATCTCACATGATGAATACCTTAAAATTGGAGATAAGAGAACTTCAAAGTCAATTTGGGATTCTTTAAAATCCAAGTATGAGGGCAACAAACAAGTTAAGGAGGCTAAAGCTAACTTGTTAGTGCATCAGTATGAGCTGTTTAAGATGAAGGACGGAGAGGATATAGAAACTATGTTTTCACGGTTTCAAATATTAGTATCTGGACTTCAAATATTAGACAAGAGTTATACTGAAGCAGATCATGTGAGAAAGGTACTAAGAAGCTTGCCACCTAAGTGGAGACCCAAGGTGACTGCTTTCCAAGAGTCTAAGGATTTGGACACTGTATCCCTTGAAAGCTTAGTTAGTTCATTGAAAAGTCATGAAATGGAATTAATGACTGATGAGTCAACTGAGAAGATGAAAGGGATAGCCTTAAGCTCCAAGAGCTCATCAAAGGCTCTGAAGGCCAAGGTTGTAGACTCTGATGATGAGGCTTCTGAAGAAGGCAATGAGATTGAGTCTGAGGATGAAGAGGAAATGGTACTGATGGCTGCTAAAGTTTCCCAATGGGCGAAACGAAGCAAGAAAAACGCAGGAAAGTTTGGAGGATCTTCCAAAAGAATGAGCACTGTCAAAGACAAGAAGGAAGATCAGAACAAATGCTTCAAATGCAATAAGCCTGGCCATTTCATTGCTGACTGTCCGGAAAACAAGAGCAGGCCATCTAAGCAAAGCTCCAGCAAAGAGAGATACAAGAGTAAGGTCAAGAAGAGCTTCCTAGAAACATGGGAAGACCTTGATAAAGACTCAGATTCAGAAGGCGATGAGGAAGCAAATTTAGCTCTGATGGCAACCACCTCTGACAGAGAGGACTCTGAACCAGATTCAGACTCTGAAGATGAGGAAGAGGTAATAGCTAAATTATCTAGAACTGAATTAGTAGATTCTCTTAAGGATGCTTTGAAAATGCTCACTAAAAAGGCAGGTGAATGTAAGGTCTTGAAAAAGGCTTACAATAACCTAACTGATAAAATAAACATAATAGTTGAAGAAAATGAGTCTCTAGAAAGTAGAAACTCATTTATGGAAACTCATTATGTTTATAATGATAAGGTTCCTCCAGAGCATGAATTTGCTCTGCAGGAATTTCTTATCAACGGCATGAAGAGAAGCAAGATAACTTCTTTAATATATCATGTTAGTAGGAACAGAGGTGAAGGTCTTGGATTTTCACATTTTAAAGATAATCCATTACTTTCTAAATCCTCTAACACTGATAAGGCTAAACCTAAGGCTGTGTTTGTCAAAAGTCAATCAGAAGTCTTAGATATACCAAATTCTGAAAAATCAATTGAGTCAGAGGCTAAGAAGTCTCAGGCTCTGAATACCTCAGAGCCTAAGGCCTCCAAGCCTCAGAAAAATGTAAAAACAAATAAAATTCTGGTATATTCTAAGGCAAAGTCTAAAAGTTATTCAGAGCCTAAAAAGTTTTCTAAAAGCTCTAATAACTTCAGGACTACTGATAGACCTCAGAAGCAAAAGCAACCTAAGGTAGCAAGGACTAACCATAAAGGACCCATAAAAATATGGGTACCAAAATCTGAAATTGTTTATGTATCAGGTTTGCGCACCAAGAAGGCAAGAGCACCATTCTTGGTACTTGGACAGTGGCTGCTCGCGTCACATGACAGGAAACAAGCATATGTTCCAAACCCTGACTCTGAGAGAGGGAGGAACTGTGGGATTTGGAGGAAACCAAAAAGGGAAGATCACTGGTACTGGTACAGTTGGTAATTCTTCTCTTTCTATTAAAGATGTTTGGTTAGTTGATGGCCTCAAACATAATCTACTTAGCATTAGTCAATTCTGTGATAGTGGATATGTTGTTAAGTTTAATAAAGATGCATGTACTGTAATTAGAGAGTCTGATGAGTCTATAGTGTTCAGAGGCTTAAAGAAGGGCAATGTTTACAAAATCAATCTGTCAGAACTCACAGAGCAAAAGATAGTATGTCTTCTATCTGTGAATGATGAAAAATGGGTCTGGCACCAACGCTTAGGATATGCTAACTGGAGATTAATCTCTAAGCTCAGCAAACTAAGTTTGGTTAAAGGCCTACCCAATCTTGACTATCATTCAGATGCTCTGTGTGGTCCCTGTCAGATTGGTAAAATTTCAAAAACCTCTTTTAAACCCAAAAACATTGTTTCTACCTCAAGACCTCTTGAGCTGCTTCACATTGATTTGTTTGGCCAGGTAAGTACTGCCTCAATCAATGGAAAGAAATATGGACTGGTCATTGTTGATGATTACAG
Organism: Trifolium repens; assembly: GCA_030408175.1. Classification (NCBI taxonomy): domain Eukaryota; kingdom Viridiplantae; phylum Streptophyta; class Magnoliopsida; order Fabales; family Fabaceae; genus Trifolium; species Trifolium repens. Next base: position 21,347,475 of record CP125844.1, on the reverse strand, counting down.
TAGATGGACTTGGGTTAAATTTCTTAGAGTAAAAGATGATGCGTATGATGTGTTTACCATCTTCTGCACCCAAGTGCAAAGTGAAAAGAGTCTTAAGATCTTAAAGATCAGAAGTGATCATGGGGGTGAGTTTGAAAATGAACCCTTTGCAACTTTTTGTGAAGACCATGGAATTATCCATGAGTTCTCAGCTCCTAGAACACCACAACAAAATGGTGTTGTAGAGAGAAAGAACAGGTCTGTACAAGAGATGGCAAGAACCATGATGCACGAGACCAAACTTGCTAAGCACTTCTGGGCAGAAGCTGTGAACACAACTTGTTATATTCAAAATAGGATCTATATCAGACCTATATTGAATAAAACAACATATGAACTCTTCAAAGGAAGAAAGCCCAACATCTCTTATTTTCACCAGTTCGGATGTACCTGTTACATTCTGAACAATAAGGCCTACAAAAGAAAATTTGATGCCAAAGCTTGTAAAGGAATCTTTATAGGTTACTCTGAACGCTCAAAGGCATACAGAGTGTATAATTCTGAAACTGACACAGTTGAAGAATCTATACATGTCAGATTTGATGACAGATAGCCTGACAGTAAAATGTCAGAGCTAGACAATAGTTATGTAGGTATTCCATATCAGTATAACAATTCAGAACCTGAGAAAGCATCAGAAGCGAATGAAACTTCAGAAGCTGAAGTGGAAGAAGCCTCAAAAGAAGCATCTCCATTAGAAGCATCTGAAGAACATAATGATGTCTCAGAAGATGATACCCAAGCAAGTGTTGAAACTAATGAAGCTCCAAAGAGAACATTCAAATATAAATCATCACATCCAGAAGATCTCATCATTGGTAACAAAGAAAGTCCAAGAAGAACAAGATCAGATTATCAACAACATGATTCACTTCTAGGACTCATATCTATGATAGAACCAAAGACTATTGATGAAGCTCTCTCTGATGATGGATGGATTATAGCAATGCAAGATGAGCTGAACCAGTTCCAAAGAAATGATGTGTGGGACCTAGTGCCAAGACCAGCACACAAGAACATCATTGGAACCAAGTGGGTATTTAGAAACAAGCTGAATGAACAAGGTGAAGTGGTAAGAAACAAGGCTAGACTAGTAGCACAAGGCTACAGTCAGCAAGAAGGCATCGACTTCACTGAAACATTTGCTCCAGTAGCAAGACTGGAAGCAATCAGGTTATTGTTATCATATGCAGTTAATAATGGAATAACCTTATATCAGATGGATGTTAAAAGCGCCTTCTTAAATGGTGTAATTTCTGAAGAAGTATATGTCAAACAACCGCCGGGGTTTGAGGATTTGAAAAACCCTGAGCATGTTTTCAAATTAAAGAAATCACTTTATGGTCTCAAACAAGCTCCCAGAGCTTGGTATGAGAGGCTGAGTAATTTCTTATTAGAAAACGGTTTTCAAAAAGGTCAAATAGATAATACTCTCTTCAGAAAGACATCTAAGAAGGATATTTTAATCATTCAAATATATGTTGATGATATTATATTTGGATCTACTAATGCGTCTTTGTGCAAGAATTTCTCCAAGCCGATGCAGGACGAATTTGAGATGAGCATGATGGGTGAACTGAAGTTTTTCCTGGGCATTCAAATTAACCAAGGAAAAAATGGCACTTACATTCATCAGAGCAAGTATACGAAAGAGCTTCTGAAGAAGTTCAACCTTGAAGATTGTAAGACGATGGCCACACCCATGCATCCCACAAGTAGCTTGAGCAAGGAAGAAGTTGGCAGCAAAGTAGATCTATACAGAGGTATGATTGGTTCTCTACTTTACTTAACAGCATCTAGACCTGATATTTTGTATAGTGTATGCTTGTGTGCAAGATTCCAGTCAGATCCTAGAGAACCTCATTTAACTGCTGTTAAGAGGATCTTTAGATATCTGAAAGGAACTACTAATCTAGGACTACTTTATAAAAAATCCCTAGATAGTAAGCTGGTTGGATTCTGCGATGCTGACTATGCTGGAGACAGGATTGAGAGAAAATCCACTAGTGGAAATTGCCAATTTATTGGTGAGAATCTCATATCCTGGGCCAGTAAGAGACAAGCAACCATTGCTTTGTCTACAGCAGAAGCGGAATACATCTCGGCTGCTAAATGCTGCACCCAGCTACTCTGGATGAAATATCAGCTAGAGGATTATAATATAGCTGAAAGCAGTATTCCACTATACTGTGAAAATACTGCTGCTATTCATTTGTCTAAGAACCCAATTTTGCATTCCAGAGCTAAACATATAGAAATAAAGCATCATTTTATAAGAGATCATGTTCAGAAAGGTAATATAGATATTCAATTCATTGATACTGAACATCAATGGGCTGACATATTTACAAAACCTTTGGCTATTGAACGTTTTGACTTTATTAAAAAGAACTTGAACATGCATTTCATCTCTGAAGAAAACTAGCTCTGAGATGCAAAATAGAGTTAGGATCTGAAGCTCCTTCAGAACCACTAATAATTCAGAGTCTCCTTTGGGAAGTTCTGAATAATATGGGTTCTGAAGAGTAACAGGTTCTGATGAGGTGTTAGACACAAATGAGTTTGGCTCTGAACTAGACGGAAATGAAACGTTTAGTACTAGTTAGTGTACAACAGTTGTCTGTACACGCGTCAGCTATGATTAAGCCTCTTTTACACGTGTCTAGATCCTGATGGGTAAAGAACAGTTAATGATGAATTTGCAGTGAAACAATTTTAAATTAATTTTAAACTGTTCGCGCTTCCTCGTTTGTGCTTATTTTCTGAGTGTGTACTGTATTTGATATAAATTGTCACTTCACTCACAAAGTACAACTTTTTCACATAATCACTTCCTACACAACCCTAAACCCCAGAAATTTTCCCAAATTCTCTCTACTTCTCAAAATCGTCTGTAATCATGACTTCTCAACCTTCTCGCAACATTGTTCAACGTGAGTTCAACCCAGAACTACCTCATGTGATTGATCTCTCGTCTCAAGCAAAACTCGTATTTAAAGCTAATGCAACCGATGCTGGGCCAGAATCATTTGAGTTCGTTACAGAGAAGTTTGTTGATTTTGAAAGCCTAAAAGAAAATGGTATTGATATTCAAAGTTTGTTCTTTGATCAACAATGGGGAAATTACTTTGAGATGTTGAATGGCTTTGTCTACTATGATATTGTGAAGTATTTCTGGCAAAAAGCAACAATCTTTGATAACTTTCAGGCTGATGAAGAAGTTAGAAAGTTGGTAGAAAAGGACAATTCTTTGAAAGGAAAAACATGAGTTCAACTGGGTTTAAGACCTTTCAAAGGAAACGAGATTAGGTCTAACATAATGGGAATCAGTGTTCTGATCACTCAAGAACACGTAGCAAAAGTATTGGGTTTAGATAATGAGGGGGAGAATGTGGATGACTATGATGAAAAGAGCAAGCATCTGGAATCCATTAAGAAGGATTTATTCCTTCCTGGTACTTCAAAAGCTGATTTTGGTAGAGCAAAATTCATGAAGCAAAATTTCAACTTTGCTTTTAGAGTATTTCTTGCCTCTATTATCACTAGAGGCAATCTCAGTACCTCACAGGCATTTCATCTGGTTCTTGTATAAGAAGGTAAAGATCAGCCATGCAGAGCTTCTGTTTGACCATCTCTGCTTTACAATCTCCAAGAGTAGAACCAAGTCACCTTCTGTGATTCATCACCCAAGGTTGATTTCTGAAATAATTCGTCAGACAAAGCTGACTGATATTTTGAGCTCTAAAGAGAAATTGAGAGTTTTTCAAACTGCTAAGTATGATGCTAGTGTTTTGGTAAACATGAAGCTAGTAAAGAAAGAAGATCTGAAGAAACCTAAAAATCCTCTACAGACCATATATGAAAACTACTTCTGGTGTGATGGTTTTCCAACTATATCAGAACATGACAATGAGGATGTTATCAAGAACTTTCTGGAAATTGTGAAGAATGATACTGGAGTAAGCATGCCCAGGAGCATGGTAGTCAGTGTGCCTAACTGGGATATTTTCAAAGGACCTAAAGAAATTACTAGGTCAAGAAGGAAACCTCAACCAGTAGAACAAGAATTAGTTGAGGAAGGAGCAAAAGAAAAACCTGAAGATACCAGTGCCACTGAGGAAGATGAACAAGTCACTAAGGAGCAACTTGCTAAGATTGCTCAAAGAAAAGCTGTTGGAAAAGAGAAGAGATCAAAGAAGAGGAACGAGAGGCCAGCAGCTGCTGAAGAAGATCTACCAGTCAGAGCTCCTAAACAGAAAAAGACTGCTGTCTCTAAGCCCAAAGCTGCTGGCACTTTAAAAGGTAATGTCTCTGAACCTAATCCTGTTAGCAATGTTGAAGCTCAAGAACCCCCTATAGACTTTACCAAACCTCTAAATGTTGTCCTACCCTCTCCACAACACATATCATCATCTTCATCAGAAGATGCTTCTTCTGATGCTAGCACTGACTCTTCAGAGTTGCTTAGAAAATCTTCTAAGTACCTCAAGAAAACCCAGAAAAAGACTTCATTGAAAAGGACTCCCAAGAAATCCAAAAACATTGATGTTGGAACAAAGTGGGTCTGACATGAACCTCTAATATTTAAAGTGGTTTTGATGATAACAAAGTATTAAAATTGCAATTGGAATTACTAATGAT